>JALJVW010001685.1:6641811-7910217 GCA_024865655.1 Emberiza elegans | reverse complement strand
AGTCTCTGATTACAGTAAGGGCAGCCTGGCAAAGCCACATCCTGCAGCACAGCAGGAACTGGGGGGAGGAATTTGGGGTGCTGAGAAAGGGAGGGATTGGGAGCCGGGATTACAGGGAGCAGCAGAACTCTTCTTGGGACCCCCACGTAACACAGGCTGGGCTTCTCTTCCCCATGTCTGTTTCCCTGATTTGGACCACGCCAGGGCTGCAGCACCCCATGTTTGGGGGGAGGCTGTGGCAGACAGTGCCAGGTGTGGGTGCCCATTGCCCCCCTGCTGCTGCACCCCAGCCCCCCAAGGATATTGTGGGAGTTGCTTCACTGTCACCCTGGCAGTGGCAGTGGGGTCCAGGCTCCTCTGAGTAAGCCCAGTGTCTCCACACCCACAGCAGCCAGAGTTGTTCGCACTTGCAGCCATTGCATCCCCAGCCCCATCCTCCTCCTCCTTTTGCAGGGATGCAATTTGGATGGATGCAATTTGGGAAGGGAGGAATCAAAAAGATTTTGGAGAGAGAAGGGGGCTGAGCACCAAGTTGTGAGTGTATCTCCAGTAGTGGCACAGCAGCACCTCAGCACCTACCCTGCTGGGGACACCCTTATGGACCCCCTCGACAGGGCCTGGGTTAGGGGGGTCACATGGCATGAGGTGATCAGTCTTGGATGTGTGGTGCTCATTAGGGTAACATCAGGGGTGCCCCAAAAGGGTCCCAGGAGGGAAAAGACCCCTCAGGGTGCAGATGGACTCAGAGGGGCTGCTACCGTGTCAGGGGTGGGGAGGGGAAGGGTGGGGTCTGTCCAGCCATGGGGGGAGGTGATGAGGACAGTGGCTGGGGCAGGGGGGTTGGCACAGGAAGCAGTGGCAGTGGAAGCACTGCTTCCAGCTTCCCAGATCCGCCCGTGAGATAGGGCAGCAGGAAGCAGCTGTGGGGAATCCCGGTGCTGGGAACAGCTGCTGCTGCCTGCCCAACACCGCCTGGCCCCAACCCCACTGTCTCTCCCCACTCTGGGATGTTCCAAATGTCTCAGCCTCTCCTCTGCAGGGAACAGAGATGTCCAGGGTTTGCCCTGAAGAAGCAGGGTGATGGAGACATGGCTCTGCTCTTGACAGGGCTTTGGATGAGAGCATGTGTGGGGAAACTGAGGCATGGACAGTGACTGAGCAGCTTGGCCACAGTTCATGTCATAGTTCCTGGTTCCCTTCCAGAGAAATGAGAGTGTTCCTCTCCTTCCCTGAGTACTCTGGAACAGGTAATGCCTCATGGTGTTCACTTGGTCCCCAATGATCACCAGCAGGGACTGTCCTGGTTGCTGCCTCCAGGCTAGGTTGAGCTCAGGCTGAGGGGAGATTCCTGGAGCTAATCCCCTGCACAAACAGCTGCACATTCCCCAGGGCTGGATCAGGTCTCCTGGTGACATGGCTTGGGGGGGCAGGGCACCTCACTGCTGCTTTTTAGGTGTAGGTGCCACTCCTTTTCCCCCCCTAATTCTCTGCCGTTTGCTCATCCAGCCCCGTTCATGGCCCATTATGGAGCCTCTGGCATTGTCTGGCTCTGGCAGAGGGTCCCTGTGGTGGGTGAGGGGGGTAAACTGAGGCACAGATCCTCAGAAAGGAGCCAGGCTCCTTTCTGCATGGGCTGTGGACTAACATCCGTCCATCCATCCATCCGTCCATTCATCCATCCATATCTGCGAGCTCCAATTTATAATCTCCATTGATCCTGAAACACCTCAAATCTGGGACATCATAGCTCAATATAGGGGTGTCACTGTGGCTACAGGGACCCCAGGGGGGGTTTGCCAAACTACACAGGGACCTTTCAGCACATTCTCTGCATGACTAATGGCTGGAGCAGGGCCACAATGCCTGTCCCTGCCTGTCCTTACCTATCTTGGACTCACTGTCCATCCAGGAGCACTTGGCCCCAGCACGAATTGAAATGTCAAGAGAGCTTCCACACAGTGTTCAGCAGGATCACCAAATGGTACTGGACTACCTCCCCATGGCCTTTGGGATAAGGTGGGAAAGAGATCTCAGAGCCCTTTTAAGAAGCCAGAATTCCTTTTTTCCCTTGAGTTTCCATCTGGGTTTCTTCTCCAGTACCAAAACTCCCTCAAATTGCTGCTGTGCCACGTAGGTGCCCAAGATGGGGGGTGTGTGTGTGTGGGTGTGTGTGCTCGAAGCATCTCCAAAAATCAGTAAATTAATCTCTGAGCTTTTGTTCCCATGTTGTGCTGAGCCAGAGCAAGCCAGCCAGGTCCCTCAGCTTCCCTTGCTCCTGAAGGATCCTGAAGGTCTCTGAAGATCCCTGGTAAATGGAATTTATACTTCAGCCCGATTGGAAAAAGAATCCAGATGACCAAGAGCCCTTCTTCCCTTTCTAGCTGCCTTGAGCACCCTGCCACATCTCCATTCCTCTCCTCTCCCATCAAAATCCCTGTCCCGCAGCCAGGGCTTCCAGACAACCCCCAGCTTCCAAACCACAAGAAATTCCTCCCAAAATGCTGGTGGTGTTCCCCGAGGATGCAGGGACCCCCACACTCGCCCTCCCTGCCCTGCAGCAGTCAGACCAAATCTGGCCATTTCCACTCCATGTTACATCCCTCACATCCTGTCACCTGTACTGACTTATTTCAGGGGGGAAAAAAAAATCAAACCGAACCCAAGCTCAAGGGGTAGATTATTTAGGGGTGGGGGGAAGCAGCTACTTGTGAGGCTCCCCCCCCCAAGTTTTGTGGACCTTTGCAGGTATTTGCAGCATCGGCAAATCCCCTGGAATTAAAAATCTGTTCCCAGGAAAAGGAGAAATGTGGGTAGGGAGCAATAGCTGAGCTGTAGTGAGGTACATGGTCACCCCTCCCACAAGGGGCTTTTTGGTATCATTTTGGGGTGTTTGCTGAGGTGGAAAATCCCAGCTCCTGCTTCTTCTGCTGCTTCTTTTACTTTTCATTTTAATAAAACACCTAGTGTGGGCCCTTTCACCATGAAATCATCATGCTCCAGAGCATGCCCACTCCCTTTCTCCCCCACTTTCTGTCCTCCACACCAAGAAATCCATTCCTCCTGCAGCCACTGCATAAGGACACCCCAAACCCGGAGCTGACACCGCAAGGGTACCCTAAAAGCGCCGCTTTGTCCCCGGTCAAAAGTGAAGTGACCCATCCGGGGGAATGAGGGGTTGTGACACAAACTTGGGGAGATCAGATAAAAACATTCTTGCGCTCGCAGCCCTCTCACACACTCGGGGTATCCCAGGATTGGAATGAATCCCCCTGGAATACAGCGGCAGCGTGGCCATGGCGGTGGCGGTGCGGGGGGAGGCGCGGGGGGGAGGTTGCCTTGGCCACGCATCCCTCTGTGAATGCATGACGTGCGCAGGGCTGGCGCCAGGCTGTCTGGGGCCGGCAGTTAGATCAACACAGCTGGAGGGCCCGGGCCACAGCTGGGCAAAGGCAGCGGGTCCCGCCGCCCAGGCAGGGCCTGTGGGAACCGCCGCCAACAAAACCCCCCTGCAAACAAAAGCTCCCCTCCCAGTCCCTCTGAAGCCTTTCAGCGCCCCCCCTCGCCCCCCCCCCCCCGCCATCCCTTGGGAAATGAGAGGGGGTGCATGGGAATAAGCAGAGGCTGTACGCTGCTGTTTTGTATTGAGGGGAAGTCATAAGAAGGATTCAGGTGGTGGTCTGAAAAGAGTTTCTAAATTTTTGTAAACGCTTTAAAAGTCTGTGTTAATTTCATGAAATTTTACACTAATCATTTATTTTTAAAAGATGTTTAATTCTTTTTTAACTTTATTTTGCTCGGGTTTTTTTTGGGGAGAAGGGGGTGAGTTGGTTAATGAGGGTAATTATGCATCTTCCCAAGCTGCTATCCTTTACACAGAGGTGATTTCCCAGGAAATTCATAATGAGTGAGGTGGGGGGTTTGGGGGGATGGGGGGGGGGAGTGGAGAGAAAAATAAAAGGTACAAAAATAATCCACCACGAAGAGTGTTGGATGCTGCTTTCAAGGCTTTTTGTTGAGCAGCTCATGGCTTGGGGGAGATGTGGGGAGGAGGGGTGCCCTCCAGCCTGCAGTCCCCAGACCCCTTTGGAGGGTGGAAATAAACCCCAGCACCACCAAACTGGGATTTGGGCAGATCTAGAATAAATCGCTGCCGTGGGCAGGAGTAATTTGGTCCAGGTGCCTGTACCCGCACCCCCCCCCGCCATTAGCAGGGAGCCCTGGGCCAAGCAGGGTCCCAGAGTGCCTCCCTCCAACCCTCTTGGCTGTAACATTCCCTTCATGCACTTTCATAACCAAGACCCCACAACACCCCCCATAACTAAATCCCACCAAAGTCAATATTCGGGGGAGACAGGATTTTCCCCTTGGGCTCATCCTGACTCACTGTCGGGGTGTTGTGGGGCTGTCGCTACTGCGGGACCCCTCCACGTGCCACCCGCCACCCGCTGCAGTGACACCCACCGGGGACCCCAGATCGCTCCAGCTTTGGGCTTTTTCTGTGGACATTCTCTGATTCTGTAAGTTTTAAGGCAGCGATGGTAGAAGGGCAGTTTGCTTCATATCCCGCCTGCCCCCCCCCCGCCAATCACTTCTGCTAGGGATAACCCCTTTGCCTATAAATCTCCTCTCCCACCTCCAAAATAAAAAACCTTCCAGGCCTCTCGCAGGCGTTGACCTAAATCTGGTTTCTCCATCGTAACCTCAGTTTTACCGCAATTAATTTTTTTCTGCTGGTCACAAGATAATTCCTGACGCCAGAAAGTCTGGAGGTCAGATGAGAAGCGGATTGAGAAAAAGGGCGGCACTAATTTCCTTAAAACAGGGAGGCTGGGAGGTGGGAAACCCCATCGTCCTGTCTAAAAATAGGGGGAATTCACTGGGAAGGGGAGTGGGACAGTTTTGGGGTGCTAGGGTGTTGAAGGGGTTAGGGGGGGATAATCCCCAAGAGTTTGGCGGGTCTGGCCATGGGGAGGGGGACCTGCATGGTCGTGTCATCCCCCGTCGGGCCACCAAGGGTCAATCTGGGGGGCTGGGGGGGGGGGGGGGTGAGGTAGAGGGGTTTAAGACTTCATTTATGTGTAGGGGTGGAGTTTGATGCTTCATTGACACTCGGAGGCGGGGTTTAGGGCTTCGTTTACATAAAAGGGAAGAGATTAACAGTTATTTTACATAAAAGGGGGTTGTGTTGCTCAAAATTTGCATGTAGTGGGCGCGGTCAAGTGGCACTGCTTATATAAAGACGGCTCGAATACTTCCCATTTTCCCCGACCCTGTCCGATCTGCCAGGGAAATACGAAAGTTGGGGGTCCAGGGAGTGAGAGTCAAAACTCTCAGAGCTCCCCTCTTTGGCGGTCTGGTGCTCAAAGATCCCAGCAAAACCCCCGCTGCCGCGACAGCCCCTGAGGCTCCTAGGCATCCTCCCGTACTGCATCTTCAGACTTGCTCTGAGCCCACCATGAAAGCCGTCAGCCCGGTGCGATCCGTCCGGAGCTGCTACGAGGCTGTTTGCTGCCTCTCGGAGCAGAGTTTAGCCATCGCCCGGGGCAGCCACAACAAGAGCCCGGCCTTGGAAGAGCCCATGAACTTGCTCTACGATATGAACGACTGCTATTCCAAATTGAGGGAGCTGGTGCCGGGCATCCCTCAAGGCACCAAGGTGAGCCAGGTGGAGATCCTGCAGCACGTCATAGACTACATCTTCGACCTCCAGATTGTGCTGGAGGAGGGGTCCAAGGGCTGCGACCCCTCCTCCGAGGCCACCCTATTTTCCCTTAAGGTAAGGGTCGCTTCGGACTGTGGGCTAGGTACGCCGATCTGGGGAGAGAGGATCTGTTAGGTTGGAGGTGATAACAAGTCGGGACAGGGGTACTGCTGGGTCCCCGAGGGTGTTGGCGGAGGAGTGGGTGGGGAGGAATGGGGACCACCAGCTGCCGGGGTAATCTTAAGCCCCGTCCTTTCTGTCTGCAGGCGGCTGAACTCGCCTCAGAACTCCGCACCAAAGACGAGAGAAGTTTGTGTCACTAACGCCACCTCCACCAAGTGAGTGTCGCCTCCGATCACCACCGCCACCACCATCCGCAGCCCAGTCATCCTCTCCCCATGTGCCCACAGCCCAGGTGGCGTCCCGGGGCCCCCTCCCGCCCCCAGCATCAAAATCCCCAGCGGACCGATCCCCAGCAACCCATGCTCCCCTCTCCCTAATTTCCCCTCGCCACAATTTTTCACCACCCGCACCCAGTCGACCTCCCTAACCCACCACCGATACCGATCCAAATAATGCAGACCAGTGCTCCCCCTTTCTGCACTCCCCCCCAAGTCTGCCACCCGAACTCCAGTCCCAAACCAGCACCAACCCATCCCCAGCCGGGAGCCAGATACAGTCCCCGAGGAACTTGGTTTCCTGGCTCCCACCCTCTCTTCCCAAATTTCCATCCCCAACGCCACTTACCACCCCACTAATTACCACTATTATTTTTTTCTCCTCCCTCCCCCTCTGTTCTCTCACCTCCCTGTGCCAATTAGCAAACAGGCAGCGAGTGTCGGTTCCTGGTTCGTTATCAGCCGGAGGTAAATAGCAGCTTCCTCCGTGGCGCCGGGCTGTCTGCGACCTACCGGCCCCGGCATCGCCTCCCCCCGGCCCGGGCACCGCGAGTGGGGAGCGGCTGGTTCCGACCCCCCCAGCCTTCCACCGCCAGCATCCCACCCACGGAGCTCAGCATCCCAGCTTGGGACCCGAATTCACATGAGATATTTTTAATGATAGACTGATGATGAAGCGGAGGTTGTCTGTATATTTTTGGATTATAGCAGCGAGTCCTTTTTTTTAAAGGTGTTTAATGGGATGGCGGGGTGGGGATTAGGGGGCTTTGGGGAGGGGGGGGACAAACATCCTTGGGTATGAACTAAACTCTCTGGGGCTGTGGCCTCGTGTATTGTGGAGCTCTATACTAGAGTATAACTTTTTGTACCTTTTGTGCAGGAAGGTGATTTTCTGCGAATATGCCTTGTACTTGCTTTATAAACTTTTTATAAAAGTTATCATTTTTGCATAATAAAATCCAGATAATTTTGATTGGTTTTTCTCCTTCATCGCTGGGATGGAAGGAGCTGGGGTGTACCTCTGGGTGGGAAAACCCCCTGGGGGGGTGGGAGCCTCCCAAACTTTGATGGGAACTTCTAGGGTTACTGTAGGAATCTCCGTAATTGTGTAATAGCATTGAATTGTCAGCTCAGGTATGGGAGGAATTAACCCTGGGCTGCCGGCTCCTGGCCGAGGTGGCTGCCAGCTATTTTGTGCGCTGCTGTGCTTACCTGATACTGAAGGAGTGAAGACGGTGCTGCAGCCCCGGGGACCATCTAGAGGTGTAGCTGGAGCCCTGGGAAGGAGGGAAAAATACACTTTTTTCCACTTTTAGCCATGTGAAAATGGGCTGATAGGTGCCATGATGCTGGATTTGAGCTTCTATTGGGCTGGAAGGGGTGATGCTGCTCCCCTAGGATATACCCCATATGGGTAGAGGAGTTTTTGGACTGCTTTTGCTGCCCCAGGTAGTATTGAGAGAGCAGCCCCTTCCTGGCCCGATCTCCTCGGGGTCAACACTGCAGGGAAGAGGTGTTGGGAGCAAAAATGCTTTTCCCTCCCCTTGGGTAATGCTGTGGTTTCCCTTTGGCCCAGGAGCATAACAGATGTGACCCCAGGCTGGCTCAGCCGTGAAGCTGGATCATGCTCCCTGGGGAAGGTGTTGGCCTGCCCAGGATGAAGCTAAATTGACTTCCCCCCCACCTGTAGCACCATCATCTTTATTCCCTGTGCTGGGCTCTGGTTTTGCTGCTGTGGGCTTAGCCAGGCATGATGTGGATCCTGCCCCGTGGTATTGGGGTGTCCCCAGGGTGATCCAGCATCATGGGAAGAGGAGAAGGGAGAAGACACTAGGGTCTTGGAGCACAGAGCGATACAAAGCTTTGCCCACACACACTGGCTTCAGTCTCTACCCAATGGGAGAACAGAATCTTGGGGTGCAGCTGGCACCTGCCAAACGGTCCTTGTCCATGGGCATTTCCACAGAGAAAAGCAGCACGTGGAGCTTCCAAAAAGCACCACCCAGTCCAACTGGATCACCAGCCCCTGGGAACTTTCCTCCATCCTCCCAGCTTGATGTCCCCAGGTTCCCCAGGGCCGGTATCCTCCTGCACCTCTGGATGGGGTACGATGCAGTGACATGGGCTGTCTGGGCATGGTGAGAGGCAGGTGAAGGTGCCCATCCAGAAACCACTGCATCTGGGAACAGAGCTGCTGTTATGCTCACAGCGAAAAATTAGCTTTTGCCATCTCCACTGGTTTTTGGCTCTGGAGGAAAAGGCAAGGGGTGGGTTAGGGGCGAGTGTCCCCACATTCACCCAGGTGTCATGGTCCTCCAGCTGTGCCAGTGCTGATGTGCCAAAGGGATTTAAGTGGGATGGGTGGGAAAAGCATCCTGGGCATGAGCCAGGGGACAGGGATGAGTCTTGGTACTTGGAAGGTGGAGCTTCTTGCAGTGTGAGCACTCCATCCCAGGTCCTAATGGGTCCCTCATCAGAGATGATGGTGGTGGAAATCTTGGACTCGTGGGAGCATTAGTGAACCTACTTTGGGGCAGGAGTTACTTGGAGAAGTGGGGCTAGGACAGGGTGGGAGAAACCAGTCCTGCTGGGGCTTTTTGGATGGAAATGACACTGGGGAGGTGGAGGGCGCCTGCAGCCCCCGAGGAGTGGAGGTGGCCCTCTCAGGCATCAGGGCAGGGGGTTCCCGAGGACAGGGGCTGTGGGGGTTCGGCAGGGTGTAGGTTCGGCTCTAGCTCCCAAGAAGCCTCCCAGGGCCGTTACCTCCTCCCCCGCGGTGGATGGATCCCGGCGCCTTGCCCGGAACAGCCACCCCGGTATTCCCAGACTCTGGCACAAGCCGTGTTCAGACCCCACTAGTTCCCTGGACTGGGCTATCAGTGTCCAGTGCTTTCTTTGAAACGCCTCTTAAAAAAAAAAAAAAATAGGAACCCCCCACAACTCAAAATAACTGCTGGGACTGGGATTTACCTCGGGGGCTTGATGGGATGATTTACCCCGTGGGGCAGATGGGATTTACCTCGGGCAGAAGATTTACCCCATGCAGCAGATTTATCTTGGCTGTTGTGGGATGCCGATGCTTTCCTGGAAAACCCTGATTAAAAAAATTAAGTAAAGAAAACGGGAAAAACACGCAGCTAAAAATAGCCGCAAGGGCCGAGATTTACCTCGGGGAGAACAGCTGGAACGAGAAAAATGCTCCTGGCCGAGTAAGCCCGGCGTTACTTTTACCACCCCAGCTACACTGCAGGGGTGGAGAAAAGAGGGTGAGGAGGGCAAAAACTAATACCGGGGGGGTGAGTACTGAAGGTCGAGCGCGGTCCCGCCGCGGTGCCGCTGGCCCGTGATCCGGCTCGTTCGCCTCTTGGCAAGCGTCGGAGTCTGATGCAATCGCTGCGCTGACGGAGGCGGCGGTTCCCACCTGTATTTGCCATTGTGTGCCCGGAGCTGTTTGCAGGTGTTTGCTGGCGCCGCGCTGTCTGAGCCGCACTTCCCTCCTCCTCCTTCTCCTCCTCCTCCCGCTGCTGCCCCGGCCAAGGCCTGGCCCCGCGCCCCCCCCGCCCGGCTCGGCGCCAGCCGCGCTGACACAGATGCTGCGCGCACACGCGTGACCTTGGCCAGGCGCGCTCTCGCGGGGAGCGGGGTTCTGGCCGCTGAGCGCGGGTGTGCACACGCACGTGTGTACGCACATACACTCACCGACACGTGTGGCATGAGCATATTCACATGTGTGTCTATGTATGCACACATGACTGTGCATTTGCACACACCTGTGTGCACTTACACACGTGTTTACAAACACTGACACACATGTGTGAGTGCACGCTCACACGGGCAGATGTGCATACGTGACTGTGTTCAGTTACACACAGCTATGTGCACTCACACATGTGTATTCAGATGCTGACACGTGTCCAGGCACACTCACACGCGTGCATGCATTTACACCCATGCCCATAAATACTTGCAATATGCCTATGGGCACTGACACACGTCTGTGCACACTTAAAATACAGGCACACTTATGTGGTGTGGTATGTGGTGCATGTATGCATACATGAGTGTACTTACACACGTGCCTACACACGTGTGCATGTATGCACAGGAGGGCTCATCCTGCAAACCAACCTGCATAGGGTCTCAGCACCCCCTTGGCTGGACCCCCCAGAGATGCTGTGGAATTAGAGGAAGCTATTCCTGCTCCCTCCCACCCTCGTGGAGACCATCCTCCGTCGTGGTAGCCAACCCGCTTGTTCCTGTCAGCCCTTGTCTTCCCTCTCCCACAAGTGACATCAGGGCTTTGTCCCACCGTGGACTGAGGCTTCACACACGTCCCAAAATCTGCCGGGGACGAGGGAGGGTGGACCCGCAGCGGTGCGGGCCCCGCAGCCGCGACTCGCTGCTGCCGTCTCCAGGGCACAGGAAGAAGAGCCCGGCTCACCGGAAGGTTCTCCCCTCGGGAAGATCTGGGATTTCAGATTTCCTCTGGTGTACCCTTGGAAACGATCAGGATTTTCCCCGATGCCTATCCCGGCAAGATTTGGGATCTCTTCTGCTGTTCTCCTTGTGAAGGATCAGGACCTTCTCTGATGCCCTTCCAGAAAGGACTGGGACCTCCTCTGTTGCCCCCATTCCAGGCACAGGGATGTGTGGCACTGGGCTGTGGGGGCTGCTGGCCACCTGTGCTTGCCTAGTGGCCCATCACATGCTGCTTGGACAGTTGTTCCCCCCAGTCTGGGCAGAGCCATAAGGCAGCAGCACCCCTTGTACCCTCTCTCTCCTGGGAATGTTCCTTGGGGAGGAAAATTAGGGGATGGAATCTCATTTGTTGTCCACAGCCCAGCTTCAGCCTCCTGCTTTTGGGATATGGTCAACCTCCTCCTTGTGCTCTGCATCCTGATGATGTCCCTCACCTCCAAGCTGAATATGCAAAAGAATTTCCAGATCCTGAGGTGAGCGATGGTGCGAGGGCTGTACCCCTAAGCCTCTGGTGGTGCCCTCTTGGTCTGGGCAGAGATGCAGTGGCCCAGGTGTAGCGCCACTATTCCATGTGCTGAATCTGCACTGGGAAAAACAACATAATTACTTGTTCTTCGCCATCAGCTCTTCACCCTGCTTTTGGGGTGCAGTTCAGACCCTCCCAAGACCCTCAGGGGAGAAGCTAGGAGAGGTCTCCTGGCTCCTCCTCTCACTATGGCCAGAACAGTGATGGGATCTCTCACCTTGCTCCGGGGTGAGGAGGCTGGTCAAGGGGCTGATTAGGAGTGCTTCAGGCCATCCACGAGGTCATTCCAGACCTCTGTAACATAACAGAGTGAGATAAATAGTCTCTAAGGTCCCTTCCAATCCAAACCCCTCTGGCTTGTAGGGTGGAAGCTGGTGCACAGCCTGCCCTTCTGGGCACCTTGGTGTCACAGGAAGATACAAATCTGTGTCTTCCGGTATGGGAGAGGACTTTGCTGGTGGAAAGCTGTGGCTCTAAAAGGCTTATTCAGCAAATATTGGGTAGTGGGAAACATGCCCTTGACTCACAGCACAGCGCAGCTGAGGGGATGAGGGCCAACAAGTTTTCCCACCTTCTGGGTCAGCCCTTACCCCAGTGAGGTCACGCTACCAACATGTGGGGACATCACCTCTGCTTTGCCCAAACTGGAGGATTTGAGGACACAAGCTGCCAGGCCCACCCCATACCCCAATGTCCTTATCCCAAGGGTCACCCACTGGAGCGAGCCCAAGGCAGGCAATTGACACAAATTTATCCACACTGCTGGTCATGGCCTTGTCTTTGTGCACTGGGATCGGAACAGCATTTGCCTTCTTTCCACAGAGAGGAAGAAGAAGGTCTGGGTGGATTGATTTGCCAAGCCCAGCCACACTCCTGGCACAGGGGTTGCACTGCCCAGCTGTGGTAACATCGCTGCTGCCAGGCCTTTTGTTCTGCCTCAAAGTCTCGTGCGGTGGGAGGCAAAAGTCTATCCTTGATCCAAGGGTCCTGGCACATTTCTAGGTGCCTCTCCCAGCTAAGTGTCCTTCCTTGTCCGTAGCAGAGGCCATGCCCAGCATGTGTATCCATCTGTCTGTATTCCAGGAGGCTTCTTCACACAAAAGTCCATCTCTGCACATGATTATCCTTATCCCAACCTGATCATGGAGTTGGCTCTTCCTGGAGAGGAGAATGATGGTGAGAAGAAAAATGGGGAGGAATGAATGGGTGGACTCATTTGTCTCCATTACCAACCAGGTAATGGAGACAAATCAGTGAATGGAGAGGAACCAGGGGACAGAGACAAACAAGGTGACAGAGACGGACGAAGGGAAACAACTGCAGTGGCTTGGTGGCCCCAGCAGAATTAAACCCCGGCCTGTCTCAGTGGCTGTGGTGGCCTTTTACTGGTGCCAGTAAGGGTCAGAGTTGCCCTAGCTCAGGGATTTGCCATTGCCTTGGTGATTCCTGTTACTGCCGCACACTGAAATACCCTGTAGGCCAGCTTGGGTGCCCTTCATCCCCTTTTTCTCTCTTCACTTAGCCAGAAAGACCTGGTGCATTCATTCCAAGGACATGGGTGGGGTACATGTAGAGCAATGGGTGGCAGGTTGAATGAACTATGAGTGAACCAGGGGCCAAATCTCATGCTGAGCCCCTCTGAGATCCCTGCCCTCCCCCAACAGCACTGTCACCTGTCCGCAGGGTTGGGAGGTGCCTGACAGCCTCTGGCTGGTGGAGGCCAAAATTTTTGTTTTAAATAGAGGTGGCTCCCTCTCCCCTGCTCTGGGTTGCTGTAACTGGGGATAGTGGTGGGGGAGTGATGGGAAGGTTGGGATCAGGATGAGAAGATGAGGACTGGGGCTTGATGGAGATAAGAAATGGTGAGGAATGCGGGATGATGGGGTTGGAGGGTCGCAGCCCCCAGAGTGGACCCCACCAGATTGATGGCGGGGGGGGGGGGGGGAGTATCTTCGAAAAAACAAGTAACAGAAAATGTATCTTAGTCATGATCCCCAATGCAAAAGCCTTCCACCCCCAAAACAGGCACCCCTACCCCCAGCAGGTGGTCTCAAGAAGGTCCCTCCCTTTATTTGCATCGATGTCCCCACCCGCCGCGCGGCCACTTTAAGGTCCCTCCCGGGCGCAGTGGAGAGGCGGGGCCACGGCGGCGACAGCCAATCAGCACGCGGCGTTTTCCGCGGGAATTCCGAATTTCGCGGCACGGGTTTTGGCGCTTAAAAAAAAACGGAAAAAAAAAAAAAAAAAAAAAGAAAAGAAGCGCTCGGGGCCGGGCGCGATCGGGCGGGAGTGGAGCCGGGCACGGGGGTCCCGGCCCAGGCGGGGCCGCTCTCCGGCCGCCCCGGCTCCATACGGCCCCAGTGCGGCTGATTTTTGGGGCCAAAAGCGAATTTTCCGCCGGTTTCGGCGGCATCGCAGCCGCATTTGTCTCTGCGGGTTTTTCGGGGGCAATTTGGGGACCGGCCGGTAACATCGCCCGCCGGAACGCCTTCTCGCTCCCCCAAAATGCCACGGCTGAGATTGTGACCCCTCGCTCCCGGCTACGGAATCGCGGGGTGCTCCTGCCCTCTTCCCCGGGCCGGGCTTCTCAGAAAGGACTTTGCAATGCTGCGGGACCCCAGGGGAGTGTCCCCCTCCCCGGGGAAAAGGGGTACCGCCCTCCCGCCCCCCCCTCCCCACCGCCACCCGAAGAAGGTCATGTCAGTGATGGTCTCCTGTGATCCAGAGGCTCCCAGCCTGGGCAGTCCCCCGTTATCCGCAGGCTGTTTCACCCAGGTCAACACGCCAGCGGCTGTCAGCGCCCCCGCCTCGCGGGGCGGGTGCCTCTGTGACACCCCGCAAGGCCCCGAGCTCAGGAGCCTCTGTTCGGCCTCGGCGGGACGGCTACCGGTAAGATGTCTGCATCCCGTCTCTTTCTCGGGTGTTGCTTCAGGGCCACGGGAGGCTGGGGATGGTGCTGGGTGGGGAGCAAGGGGTGGGTGACCTCAGCATGTACAGCCCCCTCTCAAATTTTGCACCCTATATTGGAGTCTGCACCCTCTAGTGCGTCTTTCTGGGAGTGGGGGAGGATGAGGTCTGAAATCAGAAGTCGCAGTGAATTGGCTCAGATGTTTCTCAACTTCCCCTCGCCCCTGCGTGCCCGCGGCTCCAGCTTCCGCTTTTTGGCCTTTTTCGGCCTCATTTCCTTTCTCCAGCTTGCAAAAAGTCCGGGTTGTGCCTCAACACCCGGTCAGCAATCCCAGGCGCTTTGAGAAGCCCTTTCTGTGGTGGGGAAATGAGGCATGGGTACAGGCAGAGCCCCTGCATGCTCTGGGCGGGAGGCACCAGCCGTGCCCACTGGCTCTCCCCACTTTGGAACTGTGACCCCCGGAGGTGACCCGGGCAGGTGGGAGGACACAGAACAGGGGTTGCTTTCTATCCTTGGTTTCTTCCCGTGGCTACAATGGGGCTGGCAATGTTCGTTTTTTTGGAGGGGTCTCATCTTCCATGGATCACCCCAAGGCTTTATAGCTCAGACCCTGGTGCTGAGAGTTGGGTAGGGGGTTGCTGTCCCATACCCCTGCCGCCAAGCCGCGGGGTCACGGTTGTGTTTATAAAGCCCAACACTAAGCTACAAAGCTACCCCTAAACAGAGAAAGTGAGGCACGAGCCGGGTGCTGCCCCCGTGCCCATTGTCAGGGCACACAGGAGGCTCTGCCCAGCCCGTCCCTGCTCCCGGAGGGCCCCCTCCGAGTCGTCGGCCTTGCCAGCAGCTGGCATTTAATTCCTGCCTGCTCCAGCCTGGGCACACATCCAGCCCTCACTGTGAGCCTCTGTTTTCCTTGGTCCTGGGAGGGATCCCAGACCTCACTAACACTGATTTAGTGTTCCCAAAGCTTGATTTATTTATTTATTCCTCTCCTGCCCCCTCTCCTTTTCCCAATCCCTGATGCCTGGTGCCAGCTGGGGACATTGCTGCAGTGGAGGAAGAGGGAGCGTCTTTGCATCCCCCTTTGTGCCGTGGCTGGGGGGCTGGATGCGGCTGTTTCGAGTCCCATCCTGGGGGACTTTGGTACCACCTGTCTCCTCTCCGGCCTCTTTGTCTCCAAACTGTGTGAGACATCCTGCATTGCCAAGGTCTGTTGTTTAAGAAGACACCATCGTTTCTGCCCCCTTCCTTAAAAACACCCCACAGACTCCAGTACCATTTCTATGGGTGTGCAGAGCTGGTTTTGGGCTAGTGGCCCCTTTTTCATCATCATCATCACCCACTCCAGTGCTCAGGGTACTCCTTCCTGCCGCTGTCACCTAAATGTGGCTGGGGAGTGGCCTGGGGGTCTTCTGTTACACTTGGGACATGAAGTGCTTGTCCTTAAGTGACATCTGAGATGAAGAGGTTTTGGGCTAACTGCCTCTTTGTCATCACCACCATCATCACCCACACAAGGAGATGTTCCGTGAGCTGCTGCCCACAACCATCCCTTGAGCAGGGTCTGGGGGCTCGTGTGACAAGTGGGGACACGACAGGCTCCTCTCTCCCCCTTGGTGGCTTTGGAGAGGCATTCCCCCCTCTCCCCACTTCCTGCTGCCATTATCCCATTCGCGGTGCTGAAGATACTGTTTCCAGCCCCTGTATGGCACTCAGAGCCCTGACAGCTGGGGTTCCTGCCGCACACACCCTGTTTATGGCACAGCCTTTGTGTGCAGAGCCGAGGCAATCAGATACCAGCGTTTCCTCCCAGTTCCCAAGCAGGGCAATTGCAGCCGCTCCTAACGGCTATGTGCCACAAGAGTGATCTAGGATCACATGGAGGAGCCTATCACCCCACGGGAAAGTAGGATGGGTTGTCTCTCACCGTCCAAAAAAGCCTTATATTTACCATACTCTCCAATTTGAGGGTTCTGGAGTAATTGAATGTGCTTTCCTTCAGGGAAAAATGTGTATTTTGGAGTGGTTTTAGCCCATGCCAATCCCATCGTCATGTTTGCCCGTGTCTGGTCTCTGTAGGGGTTTAGGGCTATGCAAGAGCACTGAAGAGAGGGGTGTTTCTGCCGTGGGATCCCAGCTCCTCACCCTGAACAGGGACAAGAGTCCTCTGTGGTTCTGAACGAGCTGGCAGGGCTGAGCCATCTGTGCAGAGAGTGCCCAAGACTGGCAGCCCCTGTGGGGGCTGGGTTGTGGGAGAACCTGCTCAGCAGCACCCCAGATTCTACAGGGGTGACATAGTCCCATCCCACCTTGATCCCATCAAAGGGTTTTCTGCATAGGCAAAAGGGGGGATTTTTGGGGGAGGGATGGGTGGGGAAGTGGTGATTGTGCTGCTGCCCTTGGAGAGGCTTGTTTGGCTATGGCTTTTAAAGCTCCTCTCTACCGGGAAACATCTCCCAGGATGGGGCTGTTGGAGGGGATGTTGGGTGCAGATGTTGGGTGCACCCCAGAGTAGGGAGCAGCACCTGGGGTGAGGGTACTGTCTGCTTCCCCAGTGCACGGTGGTCTCACTGTCTCCCAGATCTGGGATCAGCCTCCATTCCCCTGTCGGCCTCTTGTGCACTACTAGCCCTCAGCCACCCCAAGGCAGTGGGGGACCCACCTGTGGGGGTCTGACCCAGC
The DNA here is from genome assembly GCA_024865655.1 of Emberiza elegans. Classification (NCBI taxonomy): domain Eukaryota; kingdom Metazoa; phylum Chordata; class Aves; order Passeriformes; family Fringillidae; genus Emberiza; species Emberiza elegans. The sequence continues at coordinate 7,893,523 of JALJVW010001685.1, read as the reverse complement.
AGCCCCTCAGCACAAGCAGCAGGATCCCGGAGTGGCGCCCAGCCCCGGGTGCTGCGTTCCCACGCCCCCGGTGAAAGGGGGAACGGGGGGAGCCCCGTGAAGGGCTGGGCAGAGCCCGGGCAAGCCCAGAGAAGGCAGCAGATGCTGCTGAAAGGGAAGGTTGGCAGGAGGAGCCCTCAGCGGGGGGGCTGAGGGATGCTCTGATGCTTGGGCTGGGCTCAGGGTGTAGCCCCTGGCGCCAGGGCTGGGCTCAGGGCTGCTTGGCAGGCAGAGCTGGCAGGGGGCCCAGCCTGCCCCCTCACTGCCTTATATACACCCGAAATTTTGGGGTCAAGCCTGATTTCCCACCCCCACCACCATATTGCGTGTAGATGGTATGTTCCCACATCCTGGGGAGCCATGGCTGGGGGCTGGCAAGTGGTGTGGGGTGGCCTGCAACGTCTTGGGGGGGGCTTTGGGTGTGGTCCCTGTTCCCCTACCTACTCTGGTACATCTCCCCCCTCCCCCCCTTCCCCCAGTGCTGGTAGGGAGCCCCTCATTGTGCCCCATTCAGCTGTTGTGTGCCTAATCCTGCCCAGCTCGGGGGGATGGCAGCTGGGTCACAAGAGGGAGCCCCTTGTCCATTGTCCCTTGCTGGTGGATCCCAGAACTCAGGGTCCTGCCGCTGTCTGAGCCCACCAAACCCCCAAAACTGCACCTGGGGAAGCAGGGGTCCCCTTTATCCCCTGCTACACATGGGGATGGGGGATTTGGGGGCTTTGGAGGTCTCTGGGAACACCAGGACCTGCTGTGGGTTGCTCTGTGCCTCAGTTTCCCCATGGCTTGGGGTAGGTGGGGTGCAGCTGATCTCCCCAGCAGTGGTGGGAACATACATTGGCCATGGCCATCCATGCTGGAGAAGCAAGGGATACCGGCGGGGGGGCAGGGTGCTGGCAGATGGATGGGGTCTTATCTGAGGCAGGTGTTTCCCATGCGCTCAGCATTAACCGTGGTGGTGCCGGCAGCTGCGGGGCAGATCTGGGGCCACGAGGCTGGGGTTGGAGGCAAGTTCACTGGGAAAAACCTGCTCGGGGAAGAGTGGGAGGGAACAGATTCCCACAGGAGCTTGGGACCAACCTGGCTCCCTGGAGGGGGGAGGAAAACAGCCCCTGGCACCTCTCCCACCAGCCCCCTTGGGTGGGAAGGAAGCCGAGGTGCCCAACCCTTCCCTGCACAGTGCATTGTGCTCCCAAGGGAGCTGCCGTCGGAACCGGCACAGGGACCTGGGTGCCATGCGGGACGTACTGGGGGGGACCCTGTGGGACAGCCCGGCCTGGGAGCAGGTACTGCTGGGGTGTTGGGATGGGGCTGGGGGGCTTCTTTTTGCTGCTGAGCCAAAGCATTCCCCCACAAATCACCCTGTGCATGTTTGTGGGTGTGAAGGGGTCCTGGGGTGGGGGGGTTGGTGACACCCTCCAGTTCTCCTGTGGATTTACTCTGCTGTATTTTTCCCTGGGGCCCTTTGCCCAAGTGCTGCTCAGGGTTCCTTGGGGGGGTTTCAAGGAGCTGCTTGCCGTGGTGAGAGAACAGCAGGTGCAGGGATGTTTGTCTCCCCTCCCAGAACCCAGCGTATCTCCCTCACCCCAGTTTCCCTCCAGATGCGTACACGTGTCCAGGGGTCCCGGGGGCTGAACCCAGCTGGTCCCTGGTGTGCTGGTGGCAGCTGGGTGCCTTCGGCTGCCTCAACCATGACCCAGTGAGAGGGGGGAAGTGAAATCCTGCACCCCAGTGGGCTGGGTGGGAGGGTGAGAATGTGGCTTTGGAGCTGCTGCATTCCCAGGGGTCAGCCCATGGAGCCCTGCCAGGAGCTGGGGGTGAGGGGGAATCCCGGTGCGTTCCCTGTGACTTGCCAGGGTGTGCAGGAAGTCATGGAGAGTGACGGGACCCCTCATCTCCTCTCTGTCCGGTTCTCCCAGTGGCCTCTCACCTCACTGCTGGGTGCTGCTGTGCTCCTTCCCAAAAGGACTATTGCAACTGGATGAGCCTCTTGCAGGATTCCCTCACCCCAGGATGTGGCACCTGGGGCTTGGCTGATGCCCCTGGGGCAGTGTGGGGAAATCAGAGGGGTGTCTGGCTTGGCCACAATGCAGGGTTTTCTCTCGTGCTCCAGGCCAAGAGGAAGCTGGACCTGGAGGGCCCTGAATTTCGCACGCCCAAGGGGAAGGGCTGGACACTGGCACAGGTCCCCAGCCCCAGGAGTAAGTGATGTGGGGTGAGATGGGGCAGGGGAAGCTGGGGGGAGTAGACCCCACTTCTCTTCCCTCTTAGAACCATGTCCCCTCTAGCACTACCTCATGTCACCTCCAGCCCATATCCCACACGAAGGAGAGGATGGGGGGGGGGTCTCTCAAGTCCAGCCCAGTGATACCTCCATCCCACGGGCCTGGATAAGGAGAGGATGGGGAGATCTCTTGTCTCCAACCCTATATAATCTCTGTCCCAGATCTGACACTAAAGAAAGGAAAACGTGGCCTCTCATGTCTAGCCCCATGTCACCTCCATCCCACATCCCAAATTAAGGAGAGGATGGGGGGGTCTCTTGTTTCCCCACAGCCCCCAAGTCTCCTGGGGAGAAGACTCGCTACGACACCTCACTGGGGTTGCTCACCAAAAAATTCATCCATTTGCTGAATGAGTCTCCCGATGGTGTTGTGGATCTGAACCGGGCTGCTGAGGTGCTGGAGGTCCAGAAGCGTCGCATCTACGACATCACCAACGTACTGGAGGGCATCCAGCTCATCCGCAAGAAATCCAAGAACCACATCCAGTGGATGTAAGTGATGGGACACAGGGATGGGGCAGGGTGGGGGACACGTGGCTTGGGGACACATGAAGGGTGTGCTGTGCCATCACTCAGATGCCATCTCCGTTGGCAGGGGGACGGGGATCTTTGAGGATGCAGCGATGGTGGCGAAGCAACAAGTGCTGCGTGAGGAACTGGCTGAACTGGCTAGGACAGAGAGGATGCTGGACCAGCTCGTGCAGGACTGTGCCCTGCAGATCCAGCAGCTGGCTGACAATGAGACCAACCAGAGATATCCTTGCTGAAGGAGATGGGAGGGAGGACAGGGTCTTGGGCATCTCTCTGAGCCCCTTCTCCTCCAGCTGTATTCCCCTGGGCTTGGGGGGTGTTTGGAGGGATGCAATGGTTATGTCCTTCTTGCAGCCCCTCCTTTTCCTATACCTCGTCCCTGTCCACGCTGGCATACGTCACTTACCAGGATCTCCGTGCCATCAGCAGCTTCCAGGAGCAGACAGTAATTGCCGTAAAGGCTCCCCCTGAGACGCAGCTGGAGGTGCGAGACTTCAGCCAGGTGTGTGTGGGTGCTGCTGGATCCGTGACACGCTCGATGGGTCCCTCTGGGGTATCCCCTGGACACAGCCCAGCATGACCTTGGATGGTTTTGGGGTGTCTCCATGGGGCTGTTTGACCCTGAGCTGGTCCTTCAAGGGTTGCAATGCCCCAGTTGGATCCCTCATGGGTTGGGGCTAGTGGAGTTGGATATGGGTGACCTCCTGGGTGCCCCCCCTGAGCCTTATTCTGCCCTCCCAGGAGAACTTCCAGCTCTACTTGAAGAGCACCAACGGCCCCATCGAGGTGTACCTCTGCCCAGAGGAGATCATGGAGGAAAGCCCCACCAAGGACCACCCTGTCCCCTCTGCTGTCACTTCCCCACAGGACCACTCCGGACCCCTTTGCCTGACAAACAGCTCCCCATCAGCCACACAGGCACTCCACCCCATTTCCCAGAGCTGGGGCAGCACAGGAACTCCTCTCTCACCCCCATCTCTGCCTCTCCCCATCCAGGGGGGACCCAGCTCACTGCTGGAGATGGAGCCTGGGCTCCTGGGCTCCCCTGCCCACCTTCTGCAGCAGACAGAGGACCAGCTGCCGTGCACCCCCTCCCGCCTGGACCTGGGACCCTTCGTTGCTTTCTCACCCCCCCTGGAACAGGATGACTATCTCTGGGGGCTTGAGGGCGAGGGTGTCACAGACCTCTTTGAGACATATGACCTGGGAGACCTGCTGAAGCACTGAGAGTCCTCCAATCCCCATTGCCTTTGTTCCCTCTGGCCACTTGTGCCCTGAGCATGTGGAATCTCTGTGGGGTGACTGGAGAGATTGGGGTATGTTGGGGAGTACTGGGTTTTCTGAGGATTGGGGGGAGAGGGGGCCTTGTGTTGCTCACCCAGTGTGGCTTCTCTGCACTTTCCTGGGTTGGTTGCCACCTCACTGGGCTCTGAGAGTGCCTTGTGATCCATCCAGGACCCATTCCAGCATCCCCCAATTAAGCCATGGGGCACCGATGCTTCCCACCATAACCTCCCATCACCCTGGGCATGCTGGTAGACTGGGAGTGCCTTTGGGTGCCCCACATGGGTTAGGGGCGCCCTTGGGTGGCAGAGAAACTTCTGCCCAGAATGGGCTGTGTCATGGTTTGGGGTCACTCCAGTTGCTCCTCAGTTAAACTGGTTCTTCACAGTCACAACAGGTCATTTCCAGTGGCATTTTCCCCACCACGGCTAGAATATCCTTTAAAGACCATTGAGGCAGCAAAGCTGAAGTCATTTTTGGGTGAGGGAAGGATGAAGCTCTGGCAAATCTCTGGGCACATTTGGAGCCATATTCCCTGAGGGGCTGCAGCCCCTCTGCCCCAGTGCATACCAGCTCCCTCCAGCCTCTTGGAGTTGCTGGTGCTGGCAGTATCAAAACTGGAATGTACTGGGAAGAGGTATGCCTGGGGGAGGTTATGACCTCCAGAGAGCGGCTTGGGAAACGGCTTGGGACAAGCCCTGGGACATGGGGTAGGATAGGGCTTTAACTGTAGCATTCTTTGCTAAATATCTGTAATTATTGCACTGTATTTATCCGGGTTGCCCCTTTGGTGTGGGGCTGGCAGGGCTGGGAGGGGTTGGATTTGTCAGTGGGTCTATTTAAGTTGTCCTTCCTTGGGTTGTTGGTGCTCCTGGAGGTTGGCTCAAGAGATGGTGTGGGTGAGAATATGTTTTGGCCTGGATAAACTTGTGGCACTTGATGTTTTCTGCCCAGGAGGGGTTAAAATAAAATAAAATTTTGGTTTTATAAAGGGCTGTTTTCCTCTAAGCAGCAAAATGTTGGAATGGTTTGGCTGGAGAGAGGAGCTGAGCTGGTTTTGCTCCTGTTTCAGTGGCCTGGTTTGGGGCTTTTTAACTGGCCAGCCTGCTCTGTAGGCACTTGTGGAGAAGGGGTTGGAGATGAAGCTTTGACTGGAGTGAGGAGAATGAGTCTGACCTGCTCAGATTGGTGATTTCCAGCCCAAATCTGGCTGGGATGAGCTTTTGCCTGAGCTAGAGCCCCTCCAACCAGTAGTGTGGGAAAAGCCCCACCAGGGCTGGGGGTCAGCTCCCTATGGATCTTGGGGCTGGGTGGGCTTGTGCACCCCGATTTGGGGTCTGCAGAGTAAGACCCTGGGGGAGCTGTGTCCATGTAAGGTCCTTTCCCATGTGTCTCCTGTGACCTGGGGATGCCACTGGTGCTGGTGGCAAAGTGATGGTCAGTGGTACCAGGTGATGTCCTGTGGCATGTGGTGGTACCCGAGTGATCTCTGGTGGCACCCAGTGATGGCTGATGGTACCTGGTGGTGTCTCATACCCGGGATCGTGGCACGTGTTGGCGTTGCATAGTCTGGTGGTGTGGAGGAGGAGGAGGACAGCCCCGGGCCAGGTGAGCAGGGCAAGGGGGACAGAGGCCGCATCCCCCATGGAGATGAGTGTCCCACCGCACGAAAGGGGATCCCCCTGCGCGGTTTGCCCCCGCCCGCGCAGTCCCCAGTCCAGCCAGGAGGTGGCAGGGCCACACCGGCCAAGGGACAGCAGGTACCCCGGGGGCAGCGGGGGCATCGGGGGCTGCCTGTCTGCTCGGAGGCTCTTACCCCAAATCCCTGCTGCTCCAGTCCTGCCTGGGCTGCAGCCTTTTAACCCTCTGCCTGCCAGAGCCCTGCCGAGGGAGATGTCCTGGGAGCTCGGCAGATGTTGGTTGCTCCCAAAAGGGGGAGGACACCGCAAACCGTGGGCTCGCCCACCTGCCTGTGCCAGAGAGGTGGAATCTTTCAAGCGTAGCTGTTCACCCATGGCTTGTGATGGCTCTTCCTGTACCCCAGTCCCTCTCAGCACCTCAGTAACAGTGTGTTAGAGGAGGACTTGGGCTGGCCCTGGTTAGGCACATACCTGTTTTACTGAGCCCCATTCCTAGCTCAGTAAAACGGTCGAGGGTCTGATTCACCATGGGTGAGCAGTGCAAGGGGCATGGGGAGGGGTCTGCAAAGCCCCCTTGCACCCATGCTGGCCTCTCTCATGGCAAACCAGTCACAGTGAGGCTTTTTGCCCTTTTCTGTTCCAGTTTGTCACCAACCCCAGTCCTGCAGTGGGATTTGCTCAGTGTCTGTTCAACCTAATTGCCTGCACCTAAGGTGTCCTGGCTTCCCCATCCTCCATGAAGAGCAAATAAACAGGAATGGGACACCAAATTCAATTGAGAGGTGGGACAAATGAGGGGACGGGAGAGGGAACAAAGAGGTTGCCTCCAGCGGGACAAAAAGCCAAAGGCTCCAGTAGTTATCCCCTGTCCAAGGATTGTACCCTCATGGTCCTAGGAAGGGCAGGGTGGGGGTGACCTCCAGTTAAACCAGTGTTTGGAGCGGACTGGGCATAATCCTAAACCATCACTGTGTGTGTCTCCATCTCCTACCAAGATGGGGAGAGGTGGTTGCTGGGGTGCCTGAGAGAGGTGAGTACTGGAGTGCTGGGGTGAGGTGGGTTCCGGGCGGAAATGGGTGCTGGGGTCCCTGGGTGCTTGGGTTAGGCGGCTGCTGGGTGCCTCGGAAAGGGGGAGTGTTGCCGTTAGGTGGCTGCTGGTGCCTGGGAAAGGCGGGTGCCGAGGCAACGCTGGGGGTGCAGATCCAGAAGAAAAACCGCAGGGTTTTCTCTTCGTGCCACCAGAGCACGGGGGAATCCCGCACCCCTGCGTCCCGGAACGGGGGTCACTGGAGCAGTTCCTGGGGAGCACCGCGGCTCTTCGCCTTTAACGTGCGGACGGGCGGGGCCGCCGCGTGACGGCGGAGGGCGGGAGCGGGCGGAGGGAGGCGCGGTGCGGGGCTCGCGGCGCGGGGCTGCCGGCGCGGTGCGGGGCGCTGAGCCGGGCTGAGCCGGCACCCTGGGGCGCTCCGCAGGGGAGGCGCTCCCCGCCGCCCCCGCTGCCGCCCAGTGCCCCCCAGTGCCCCCGGTGCCCTCTGCACCATGCCCGAGCAGCTCAGCGTGGCCGACTTCTTGGCCGTTGCCAGCGAGGACCTCGGTTCTCCGGCCGCCGCCTTTGCCTCCAAGATGCAGAAGTGCCGGGGGACCGTCGGGGCTCTGGAGGAGGTGAGCGAGGCCGGGGGGTGTGGTCGGGGGGTCAGACTGCGCATCCCGCCTGGGAACACCTCCGCACGAATAGGTGCTAGTCCCTTGATGCTTGCGCCTCCCTCGGGCTTCTGTTTTTTAGAGCCCACCCTTTCATCCCGAGACTACGCTGGTCGTCCTGAGCGGGTGGTTTGGGACCCTCGGATGAGGGGGCCGTTTGTATCTCCCGAGCAGCCCCATCGTACTTTTATGGGGAGCTAAGCCTGTAGAAATGAGCAAAGGCTTCTTTAAAGCTCCCGGGGCCAGGACATATCCCCCCATCACCCCGAGGCCAGGGCGGCCTATTTCCTTATTTGTAGGGCCAGAGCATCCCCACCTGCCCCTCCCGGGATCAAGGCATCTCTCCCGGGGCCAGGGCGTCCTTCTTTCCCACCGGGACCAGCACACCACCCCTGTACCGGGGACCAGGACATGCCCCCAGAGAATCAGCCCCACATTTCTATCCACTGTCGAGCTCCTGTACTGGAGCCAGCCCCGATGGGATGTGGTGTCGCTGGAGGGGTCTCTTCCTTGGGGAGTATTTTCAACCTCCCCCAAAGTCATCGGCTGCCTTTTTGGGAAGGGTGAAGGTGGTGGGTTGCCTTCACCCTCCTCCCGCCTGGAATAAAGGCAGTTTCCAGCTGGTCCTATGGCTTTTGCCAACTCCTCTTAGCTAAGGAATGACTTTGAAGGAGAGCCAGAGCTGGCAGGGAGTGTGGGGGGGGTCGGTGCCAGGGCTGCTGGGATACCTGGGGCAGTGGGATGGGTGTCCCACGCCTGGCAATCTGGGAACACACCATGTAGCATCTTGGTCTCCATCAGCACATGCTGGTCACTGTCATGGATCCTCTTCCCAGTGGGGAAGGAGGAGGCAGCTCTAGCCAGGAGGGAACAGCAGGAATTTTGTTTGGCTGCTTGGAGAGGCTGTGGTTAAGGGAGAGGGGAGGGATGGGGATGCAGGGATGCAAGGATGGGGAGAGATGCGTCCCTCGGGAATGACAGGGGGTCTCTGGGATTGGCTTAGTAAAGCTCCAGCAAGCATGACAGATAGCTGGGAATTGTGACTGCCATGCCATATGTGCCATGGAGGGCACAGGGCTGAACCCTCCATGCCACTGGAGGCTCTGGGGAGGAGGCAACCTGCTGCTGGACCTTTGGCATCCCCCTGGTCCCAGCACGAGGGGAGAAGGGAAATCTGAGCAAACCAGCTCCCTGCTATCTTTGGAGCTGCAACATGGTGATAGCATGAGGCAAGGGGGATAATGAGTGGCGGATTTGGGGATCACTGGGGGAGGGGAGAGATGCTCTGTGACCAAACCAAGCCATAATCCATCCTGTCACCACCCCAAATACTGGCAGGTGGCTTGGTGAGCAGGAGGGTGCGAAGGATGCTGGTCGAACTCCAGTGACTGCTGGGTGGGAAGGGATGGCTACATCCCACCAGGACCCTGGGACAAAGCATGGCCACATGCACCCAGGATAGGAGCTGGTCGCAAATCGGGGGCAGGAGTGAGCAGGGAGAGGACTGGAGATTGCTGCTCAACACTAAGGAGACATCCTGATATTGCCCAGAGCTACTTTGTGCCTCGGTTTACCTCCTGAGATTAAAGAGGGTCCTCTCCCCCGAGTTTGTGGGACTTCAGGATCCCTGGGGCTGCTGCAGAGACAGAGCCTGAGGTCTCTGGGGTGGGCTTGTAAGGCTGAATCCAGCCCTTGGTGGTTGGTGCTGGGTGCTGTGTGCGCATCAGAGGGGACTGGGCACCTCTGGGCTAGGGCAGGGTGACATGGCAGAGGCTCCCAGCTCACCCTGTCCCCCAGGGCAGTGCCACATACTGCTCCTGGCCTGACAGCTTGGCACCCTGGCTCTGGCACCCGTGGCGGCTCCTTCGCTGGGTAGCACGAGCCAGCAGCAGCAGGGGAGGGAGAAGAATGGTCTCCATTGAGCATCCTGCCTGAGGTCCCCCGGCTGCGAGCCCAGCTAGCTGTGGTGCAGGTGTGCATTCATCCCTTCCTCCATCCCATGGGGAATTCCTCCTGCTGACGTCCCTGTTATGCCAATGTCCTCAGCAGCCCCCTGACCAGAAGCCCTTGAGCTGGGCCTGGGGGGTGATGGGTGCCATCAGGGGCTCCAGACATCTCTGCTCCTCCACTCCTGAGCAGCCAAGGACTGTATTCCCAGCAGCCAGTCTGGTACATTGGGGATGCCAGTGCTGCCTGCAGGTGCCAGCAGCACTGTACAGTGATTCCCTCTGTGTTAACCACCCAAATACTTGTCTCTGCTTGCCCTGTGCCCACTGGTAGATGCACAGACCCCTTCCTGAAAGGACTTGTGTCCTTCCCTGGATCATCCCTGCTCTGCACCAGCCCTGCATTCTGCATCCAGCAGCTGTGAGCTGGCACCAGGATGGGCTGCTCCATCCTGGACACTTGAAGGAGCATCTTCCCACATTTTCCCAGTGATGCTTCCAAAGCATCTCATGCTACCTCAGTTTCCCCTTCCTAAGACTCTGCCAGGTTTGCAAGCGTGGAGCATCCAGGCATCCAGCCCTGAGTTCCCCCAGAGGCAGGGAATATCTCTGCTCTGGAGAGTTTGGTGCACCTGGATGTGACACAGAGAAGGGCCATAAGGGGCTTTGGTGCACCCCAACATTCTCTCCTCTGTAGATGCATTGCAACACTCCTGAGCAGGGGGTTTTGCTCTCACCTCAGCCCCAGTCTGCTCCAAGCCAGTTCATCCTGGCAGCATCCCATCTGACGAAGAGAGCAGTGCTGAAGCTGGGCTGACCCTGCTGTCAGGAAATCAGCCTTGACATCAGCCCGAAAACCTTCAACAGAGCTCAAGCAGAGAGAGAGCCTCTTTATTGTAATTCCTCCGAGGTTTCATCCCTGCCCTTTCTGCTGTTCACGCCCTCTGAATATTTCCAGCCTGTTATCATGGCTCTGGTACCTGCAGCCAAGCCACCCTTAACCCTTTCCTGATGCTGGGGCCAGCGTGTGCTCAGATGCTTGTGCTGGCAGCACCACAGCCCCTTGCCCTTGGGTTGAGTGGGGTGAGTTTGTCACAGGGCTTGGTGGGGTTGAATTTGTTGTGGTGCTTGGGGAGCAAATCAGGGCTATTCAGGTAGGAAGAGATGGGAGGATGGGGAGAGCTCCAAACCAGAGCAGGATCTGGGTGATGGGGCTGCAGGGAGACTCGTGGTGCTGGGGACCATGGGGCAAGATCATGCATGAGCTGGGGGGGTTTGGAAAGCCACATTGCTCGTTGTGGGATTGTTGTGGTTTAGCACACAATCAGCACAAGGGTTTTTTGGGATTTAGGTCCCCATCAGCAGGACGTGGGTCCTGTGAGAGCTGAGCACCCTCACACATCTTGCCTGGTTCTGAGCCATGGGGATGGGCTTATGTGCTACATGATGCTTCAACTCCTCCTTGGTTGAAACAGTCCCTGCAAGAGCCAGCGAGGCTGGCTTTCTATTAAGCTTTCTGTGCTTAATAGAAGCTGCTGGGATCCAAAGAGCCTCTTACCTCCTCCTACTGTCTTGCTCAAACCCTCCTCTCTGTGGCCAGCCAAAGCCCTGCCTGGCAGCAAAGCTATTGGGACCACAGCTCTGGCAGGAGACTGGCTGGACGCTGTGGTTCCAGCATCCCAGGATGCCTCCAGCTCCTTTCCCAGCCCTGGGAGCTTGGATCCCACCCCACACATCTGCACAGTAGAGTTGCAGCCTTTCCAAGGGCCAACTGGGCTGGGGGAGTGGCAGCCATGCTTGGCTAATGAGTTCCATTTGTTTTCTCTCTTTGCTATTGCAGAACCTGGATGGGGACCAAGCTGTGCTCCAGAGGATCAGGAAATATGTGAAAGCTATTCACATCTCCGGGCTCAGTGAGTCGGGCTTAGGGAGATGACGGGCGTTCCCAGAGCATGGGGCTGGGGGTGTGTGATAGCCCCATCCTCCACCAGCAGTGGTCACACCAGGCAGCTGTGGGTGCTGGTGAGCCTGGGGCTATTTCCTGCTTGGGTGCTACCAGCCCGCCAGTCTGGAAACATGCTAAGGTGCCAAAAATTGTCTTAAAATTGTATAAAGAAGAGAAATGGAGAGCCTTAGGAAGCTTGTTTTGGATATTCCGGTGATGTTGTCCAGCAGGATCAGTCCAGATTTGCTACAGAGGTGGGTGGCAAACCCAAAAAAAGTAAGGAGGTGGATGCTAGCTGCTGGTGGAACCACATGATGTGACCTGATAATGTGCTTAGGTGCCAAAAACTGTCAGAAATATGTATGAAAAGGAAAAATTGAGAACCTTAGGGAGGTTGTTTTGTGGCACTGCTGCTGTCCTGCATTAGGATTGGGCCAGCTCTGTTAGAAGGGGATGAAGAGATGGTGTGACCCTAATGTGTTGGGTGCTGCATGTCCCTCTGGTATGTCTCCATACAGCCCATGTGGAGAATGAGGAACAGTACAGTGAGGCCCTGGAGAACTTTGGCAACAACCACCTCTCCCAGAACAACCATGAGCTCTCTACCGGCTTCCTAAACCTGGCGGTCTTCACCCGCGAGGTCACTGCACTCTTCAAGAACCTGGTGAGCTGTCCCAAATCCACTTGGATTTGGAATCCCCCACCAACCAGTGCAGCTCCCCTCCTTCCAATTTAGCTGCCCTCTACCACATGCAGCAATCCCTATCTCCTACCTTGGGCTCAGGGACACATTCCCAGTGCTCTCAGACCATCTGATACCCTCGTTACTGGATTTATAGCTCACTCCCAGCTCCCTGGGGCCATTGACACTGGGATCTAATGGGAAGCTGGGGCTGCTATTTTCATTTTTCCCTTTTTTCTTGCTTTCTGTTTTTTTCTCACATCAATTGCATCTCTGATCTCGCTTGCCAAGAGTAAATCAAAGCCATGCTGGGCTGCACAGTGGGGCCATGGGGAACAGGCAGAGGCGGCTGTGAGCCGAGCCAGGAATGGCTCCGATGGAAAACTCAGGTCCTGAATGGAGCTGGGTTCGTGCATGCCCAGCAGCAAATCCCTGGGGGGTCCCATGTGGCCCCCTCTCTGTTCACTTTCAAATCCCCCTCTCCAAAGGGTGTTTTTGGCCCCTGGCTCTGCTTAAGGAGGAAATTGATTTCTGCTGCCCTTCCCCCAGCAAGAATTTCAGATTTTTGATGCGTTCCTCTCCCAGTTACCCCAATCTGGGCCTCCCTCCTCCTCCCCTTCCCCATCCTGGCTGTCATAGCCTGCTGGACTCCTGTGCTCCAGTAGAGCTCTGCAGAACTGTCCTGATGGAGGAGTTGGATCAGTTCTGAGGGTCCCCACCTCCTGCCCCACATGCTGCTGAGTGAGTTCTGTGCCAAAACCAGGTTCAAAAGCTGTTTCCCCTCCTAGAGTCTCCCTGGAGCTCCCCCATTACCCCTGGTTTGGGGGTGGTCCTGTGCCCTGGGGCTGGGTTTCTCCTCAGGTGCTGCAGAGGACCAAAACCCTTTAAAAGAAATCTGGGTACACTGGGGAAGTTCCATGTGGGTGCTGGAGCTGCTCTCACAGCTCTAAAATGGGGTGCTGCTCCATGGGCTGCATGGAGGGAGGCCAGGACAGCAGTGGGCTCCCATGTCCCCCCCACAGACCCCTGAACAGCACTGGTAGGGATAGTGGTGGCTGCACTGCTATCCCCAGATCCCAAAAAAGGGAGGCATTTTGGGAAGCCCCTTTGACATGGGTGAGCTCTTTGTATCACAGGACCATGGAGGGGCTGGTCGTGCTGCTGGATGCTGGGGACAGGAATGGGGACAGGGATGAGGTGTCAGTGGGGAAAGACAGCTTTGTTTTTGGCAGCTGTGCTGCTGGTGTGGTTTGTGGGAAGGGCCACATTCGTCAGACTTCTTGCAGCCAGTTCCAACAAGCCCCAGCGTGCCCTCTGCCAGGATCTTGGATTCAGCCACCCTTCCAGCCTCTTTAACCCTTCCTGGGGCAGTGACAGAGTTGGGGGGAGGTCCCTGGCACCGGGGAACACCTGGGGCTCCAGCTCCCTGACTTCCCTCACTGTGGGGTGGCCCTATGTTTACCTTTTGCAGGTGCAGAACCTGAATAACATCGTGTCTTTCCCCCTGGACAGCCTGTTGAAGGGGCAGCTGAAGGATGGCCGCCTGGTAAGTCCTGTCCCTAGGGTCACTCATTTGGTGACATTCTGCAGCGAGACCTCTGGTATGGATTCAGCTCATGTCTGTGGCCAGGAGAAGGGAGGAGCTAGCACCAGGGTGTGGAAGGAAGCAGTGAGGGTTGGGAGTGACAGAAGTGAGGGGTGAAGACCTTGATAGGGACACTCATCACCCTCAAGGGGTGCAGCAATGCAGAGCAAAGCTCTTGGCCCATTTAGTGCCACTGGCTCTTTTGCTTTCCCTGACAGCTGCCACCCCCTTTTTCCTTTGCCACAGGATTCCAAGAAGCAGATTGAAAGGGCCTGGAAGGATTATGAGACCAAAGTGTAAGTAACATGCTGCCTCTGGCAAAATCTACCTAATCCCACTCTGCACAAAGGTGTTTTGTCCCTGGACTGGAGCCAGGCACCGATGGTGCCAGTCTGTCATGGGGAGGGTTCTGGTCCAGCTTTTCCCAAAGGGGAAAGGGAGAGGGGCTGGAGAGGGCCTGGAGATGTTTCTCCTGATCCCATCCCAACTGTAGCCTCCTGCATGGGACACCCCTCAGAGCAGGGATGTCCCCAGCCCACCTTCATCCCATTCCACAGGGGTAAGATGGAGAAGGAGAAGGAACGAGCCCGCGTGGCTGGGGTCATCCAGGCGGAGCCAGCAGCAGCGGAGGTGGCTGAGGACATGCAGAAGGAGCGGCGGCTCTTGCAGCTCCACATGTGTGAGGTGGGGGCTGTGCCAAGGGGATTGGGGACTTTTCCCCCCAGGAACAGAGTCCCGGGGGGCACAGGGGACCACTCTGCTAGAAGCCGTGCAGGGACATCAGAGCCTCTCCCAGTGTCCGACACCAAAGCAGCCCCACCTGTGTGCTGTGGGGGACCCTTGTCTGTCCCCTTCTCCCTGTGCCCCAGCATGGTCCCAGCTCGGAAATCCCCATCCCATCCCATCCCATCCCATCCCATCCCATCCCATCCCATCCCATCCCATCCCATCCCATCCCATCCCATCCCATCCCATCCCATCCCATCCCATCCCATCCCGTCCCCCTACTGAGGTCCCTGTGGGATGCAGCTCCAAATGGCGCCTGTGGTGCCCCACAAGGGTGGCCTGGGGGGGTTCCTTCCATGTCCCCCCAGCCCCACTCCTACCCTTCCTTGGGTGGCATTTAGGTAAAAAGTAAGCTTTTTGGCTGACGTCCGTGAGGTTGGCTTTGTGGTTTTTGCCTATCCTCAAAATTGCTCCTGGCTTTGATGAAGGGGGTCACAAGTCACCCCAGATCCTTGTCAGTTCTGGGTCCTTGCAGTCCATGCTCAAGAGGTCAGATGGGAATAAATGAAGGAGACTCAATTTCAAAGCCCTGCAGCAAGGAGGAACCTAAGTGTCCTTGCTCCAGACACTCAGCAGCCCCATAAACTTCGAGAGTGGCAGAGCAAGAAACAAGTCTGCCATGGGTTGTCCCAGAGGTCTCCCATGTTCCTGAGAGCCAGATCTTGGTGCTGCCCCATGCCCACCCAGCAAAGAACAGGGGTTGTGGGTAGGAGGCTGTGCCTGCCTCAGAGCTGGGACCCGGCCAGATGAGTCACTCCCTTGAATAGCTCCACTGTGGCATAAATAACAGCACATGGAGGGGTGGGAGCTGGAGCAGGGCATGTGCACCCATGTTTCTGCATGCATGAGAGCTGCTGCTGGGCCTGGAAATGGGAGGGCAGTTCTTCTGGGGGGCTGGGGGCCCATATGATGCACATAGGTTCATTGGAAAGTGGGTTTTGCTACTTCCAGGGTCCTGTTTCACTCCATGGGGTGGTGGTGTCTCCTCATTGTGGGCCATCTCACACCCTCAGGGCTGTGGGAGCAGTTGGGCATGGGCCCAGGGCTGCTGGGAGCATCCCTTTTTTCACAGGTCCCAGCCAGCGCTGCCTGGGATGCTCTGCTGCCACTGTCACTGTGGGATGTGGGTGGCAGGGCAGGGACATCCCACAGGAGCTGGGCACGTGTGGCCTTTTCTAGGTGGGACGTGCTCCCTGACATTGACTTGGCCTCTCCAGCTGTCATGGAGCACTTTACCAGCCGTGCCCAGTCCAGTGACCCCTCAGGGTGTCTGCAGTGCCTGGGGCATGGTGAGGCTCCATTCCAGGAGCTCTGTCTCACCCTGGAAAGCCCCCAGAGCTCAGGGCTGCCTCCCCCTCCCCTTGCTCCCCACTCGAAACCATTTCAGCAGCTGGAGAGGAGCTTGCAGGGGGAAAATCTCTTCCCCTCCTTCTTTTACTTAGGGTGGGCGAGAGTCAGTGTGTTTCCTTCCCTGCCTGCAGCTGATGGATGAGTTTGATGCATAAAGCTGAAATTCCCCATCCCACGGGGCACCTCAGCAGACCTCCAGTGCTGGTGTGCTGCAGGTGCTCACTTCTTGGAATCTGATTTTTTGGGAATAAAAGGGCCACATCTTAAAAAACATTTGGCCTTTTTTGTTGTGTTTTTTCTTTCCTTCACAAGCTGCCTTGAGTTTTGGTTATTTATTAACTCCAGAAGTAATGAGCAGTGGGAGAAGCATGCTTGGCTGGAAAGCCTGGAGGCCTGCCTCAGTCCTTGAACTTTCCATGTCTTGGAGGACTTCCAGAGCCAGGTTTTTGAGGGTGGTCCCCAGTGAGCTGCCTTCAAATCCAACATCATGACTTGACTTCTTGAAACCCAGCCAGTGTTTTAACCTTTCTCCCTGTGCTGGGGAGGGAATCAAGGGCTAGGCAGGCTCTTGCTCTTTCCTCTGGGATATTTTCAGCTGGTCCTTGTCTCTGTCACCTAACCAGGTGTTTTCTCCCCCTCCAGTACCTGCTAAAAGCCAGAGAGTCTCAGATGAAGCAGGGACCAGATTTCCTGCAGAGCCTCATCAAGTTTTTCCACGCTCAGCACAAGTAGGTGCCACCTGGGTCAAGATGGGGCCGGTTGTCACCCTTGGGTGGTCCCATGAGGGTCTGGGGTCTTCTGCTCTCATCCCAGAGCCAGAAAGCTGTTAGTGGAGATACTGGGCAGAGCCCATCACTTCTCGGTTTTCTCTGGGGAGTTGAAATGTGCTTTGTTGTCTTGAGGAGCTGTAAAGGTGTCCATGGGGCAGTGGGAGGGGCACTGGCTTGAGATGTATCTGATTATTTGGTTTCTGGATAGATTTCCAGGGATGAGCTCAGCTGAGCAGCTCTGGCTTTAGCCATGGGGCTTGTAACAAGGGTGTTTGGAGTGAGGATCAATATCCCCTTGCCTTTCCCGTTGCTCTGGGAGGCTGGAATAGCAGCGTGTGGGAGTCATCATCTCCTCCAGCTCTCAAGTGGGGAAACTGAGGCAGATTGAGACTGTCACAGTGGTTAAAAGCATGTCTTTGACTGGGACTGTGACCCAGGGACCCCCCAGAACGTGGCTTTTGGCAGCACTGCTCCCCAGTGAGTTGAGCTGGGATTAAACAAGAGGCCAATCCTGAATGCCAAACATCCCAAATATTTGGGGTATCCAAACCCCATGGGCTAGGCTTGGCCTTTGCTGGGCTCTCTCCAGATCCCCATAGCCAGGGAGCCACAAAGCAAGTACCAGGGAGGGGATCGCCATGATCTCCTGCCACAATTTCTCTAAAAACCCTCTTTTTTCCTCCATCTTCCCCATCTGCATCTTAATCACCCTCAACAAACACCCAGTTTCTTCCAAGACGGCTGGAAGGCTGCCCAGAATCTCTACCCCTTCATTGAGAAGCTCGCCGTGTCCCTGCATGCGGTAAGGCCTTCACGCTGCCGAGCAGTGCCCTCAGCCCGTCCCCCGGGATGCCCCTGTCCCCGTGCCAGCCCCGGCCAGCACCTGTGTTCAGGGCAGCCCTGAGGGCAGCTGCTCCCTCTGCAGCTGCGCCAAGCACAGGAGGAGGAGGTGAAGCAGCTCACGCAGACCCGTGATTCCCTCCGCAGCATCCTGCAGCTGGAGAACAAGGAGGTGAGACCCCAGGATGGGCACGCAAGAGCTGGGAAGGAGCATCGGGAGGTGCTGGGTACGCTGGGGTTAGTTTGGGAGAGGGGAGCTGGGTTAACCTCTCCAGGGACCTGGAGACTTTTGGATGCTGGGAGGGCATGGGGCTGTCTGGCATCTTCTGGACACACTGCACCCCGGTAAGGACAAGGTCACCTGGGGCAGCAGCCGCCTCTGTGCCTCTCACTTTGCTTTTTTATTGTCTTTTTTTCAGGAAAACTTGAACAGGAAGAACTCTGGCAGTGGTTACAGTATCCACCAGCATCAAGGCAACAAGCAGTACGGGACAGAGAAGTCAGGATTCCTGTACAAGAAGAGTGATGGGTGAGGATGAGTGTTATCCCGGAGAGCTCTTGGCTTCATCCTGATATTGTCAGTGCTCATAGGAGGTCCAGAGCTGAAATCCAGCTCACAGGACATTTAGTATTCTATGAGTTAGAGAAAGCATAACCCCATGTCCAGAACTCCCACCAGGCCTCTGCCATGGCTGGTTTGGGATGTGGATGTGGGTGATTGCAGCTGTGCAATCCTCACTCCTCCTTTTCCTTCTTCTCAGGATCCGCAAAGTGTGGCAGAAGAGGAAGTGTGGTGTGAAGTATGGCTGCCTGACCATCTCCCACAGCACGGTGGGGAGCGTGGGGGCTGCAGCCCTGACTCTTTTTTGTGCACCCTTTGGGGCTTGGTGTCCATTGGATTTCAGGTTTAATTTTGCCAAAACTGATCACAAATCTGCCTGGCTTAAAAATCAATGCAGGATGAGACTGGACAGTTTAAAGAAAGTCCCCTGTATCTGACAGGGGTCCCAGGGTGGTGCCCCGTGTCTGCCAGGGGTCCCAGGGCGGTGCCCCGTTTCTGACGAGGGTCCCAGAGCGGTGTCCCGTGTCTGACAGGGTCCCAGGGTGGTGTCCCGTGTCTGTCCATGGGAGAGGAGGTGATGCTGGCGGGGGCAGACAGACGGACAATGCGGGTCCAGACGAGCCCAAAGGGGATGGGCTGGTTGGGCGGGAAGGGCTGCCCCCTGGCGGTGGAGGCTGGAAACTGCAGGAGGGACAGAGGGACCTCTTGGAGCCGTGTTCTCCTGCAAGGGGTTCCTGTTCTTCTGAAATGAGTCAGACAGGGTCTGATTTGCATGGTTATCCGAGAGAAACCATCTGTGGTGGTGTTTGTACCACCACAGTTGCCACTGGAGATGGTGATGCCCATCCCATTCATTCCAGGTCCTTTAACCCACCTCGGTCCTCTCACCCTGCAGATAAACCGTCCCCCTGTGAAGCTGAACCTCCTCACCTGCCAGGTGCGGCCCCATGCCGAGGAGAAAAAATGCTTTGACCTGGTGACACGTGAGTACCTGCGATGAGGTGCAGTGGCTGGGGTGTGAGGCATTTGACCTGGAGGTGGAGGCTTTGGTGGGACCTCTCCCTTTTTGGAGTGGGTTTTCCCTCTGAAACATAGTGGCACGCTCTTTAATCTGGTTCTGGGTGTCTTCCTGGCTGTCTTTAGAGATGAAGCACCAATCCAGTGAGTGCTAGAAAGCTGAGACAAAAAGAGATTGTGACAGGGCTCAGGTGATGGGAGAGTGATGTGCAGTGATTTAATTTGTAATTAAGCAGCTCCTTTGAAGAGATTTCAGCTAATTCCTCAGCATCCCTAGACCATAGAATCCTAGAATGGTTTAGGTTGGAAGTAACCTTAAAGACTGTTTTGTTCCACCCCCGCACCATGGGCAGGGATATCTTCCACTAGACCAGATTGCTCCAAGCCCTGTGCAAGCTTAAATAATTCAAGGGATGTGGCAGACGCAACTTCTCTCCTTTCACCTTCTCTCCTCTCTCCCCATCCCTGCAGACAACAGGACATATCACTTCCAAGCAGAGGATGAGCAAGAGTGTGTTGTGTAAGTGCCACAGCCCATCCCTCCTCCTTGACGTGCCAGATCCTGCTCTGCCTTCCTCATCCTCCTCTTCCTCCTCCCTCCTGCCCAGGTGGGTTTCAGTGCTGCAGAACAGCAAGGATGAAGCCCTGAGCAATGCCTTCAAGGGGGATGGGGGCAGTGGCGGGGTGGCGGCAGGCACCGGCGTGGATGGCGGCATGCAGGAGCTCACCAGGCTGGTTATCAGTGAGGTGAAGAACATGCCAGGAAACAAACAATGTTGTGACTGCGGTGCCCCAGGTACATCAGGGCCTGGGGTGTCTCCCCGCCCTGGGTGTGAGTCAGGGTTCATGGGGGTCACAGCATCTTCAGGGGCTAGGCATGCCGCTGAGCCCCACGCCGCTCCCACTGCAGATCCCACGTGGCTCTCTACCAACCTTGGCATCCTGACGTGCATCGAGTGCTCTGGCATCCATCGGGAGTTGGGTGTGCATTATTCCCGCATCCAGTCCCTCACTCTGGATGTTCTCAGCACCTCTGAGCTGCTGGTAAGCTGCTCTCTGAGCCCAGAGATCTCCTGGCACCCTGGGAACCACCCTCTGTGTCTCCCAAACCTCCTGTGACACAGGGTTCATTTCTTCTCCTCCATCCCATCTGTCCCCAGTTTGCTTCAGGGCTTGCAAACTTGCCTCAGTTTCCCCAGTGCAGTGGTGTGGGCAAGGGGGGGCTCTTCAAAGCTGTTTGCTAAGCAGGGGGCTGCTGGCAGCTCCCCAGGATTTTCTCCCTCCTAAAATAGATTTCCACTGCCATAAGAGAGCATCATCCTGGCAAAGATGCTGCTCTGGGAAAGCCCTGGATGGATCCAATGGATTCCTTCCTTCTGGGATGGGATCTGGCTGGAACAGGGTGAGTGTGACCAGGAGGGTTTATGTCCCTCTGTTCTCCTCTCTCCCTAGCTGGCTGTTAGCATTGGGAACACTCGTTTCAATGAGATCATGGAGGCCGCACTACCCACACAGGACTGTCCCAAGCCTTCAGCCAGCAGTGATATGTGAGTCAGGGACTTGGGTGTGCTGGGAAGAAGAGAAGGAGAAGGAAAAGAAGTGCATGGTGTGTGCCCTCTTCTTGTCCCAATGCTGCCACTGCCTATCTAAGACAGTCCTGGGATGAGGCATCCTGGTGTCATTGCTGGATTGTGGTGGGGTTCTGCACCTCTTTGGAGGCTTACCCTTGATCCTGAGGCTTCAGGAGGAGGCAGGAGCACAGGGCTCCATAGCCCGTCTCCATACCCATCCAAGCCCCCCTTCCGGCAGGGCTGCGCGCAAGGAATACATCATGGCCAAGTACATGGAGCGACGCTACGTGCAGAAAAGCAGCCAGGACAACCCCCACGGCCTCTGGGAAGCCATTCAAGCCCGTGACCTCCTGGCCCTGCTCAAGGCCTTTGCCCAGGGGCATGACCTGACCAAGCCCCTGGCCAGCCCTGAGGGTCAGGTGAGGCCTGCACCCAACAGGGAATGGATTTTCCCTCTCTGGGTGGCTGTGCTCTCGGTTGCCTTGGGCTTTGGGAAGGGATATGCTGGTTGGAAGGTGAGCATCCTTAGGTCCAGTGTTCTTCTCTCCTACACACAGGAGATGAAGTATTGTTGAGGCCAGCTCTCCTCTCCCTTCCATGTCTTGGGAGATGAGCATACATGTGTCCAGCACTCCTTTTCCCTTCATTCACGGGGGAAGATGAGCATTCTTGGATCCAGTACTTCTTTTCACTTTATCCTGAGGAAAGATGAGCACTCTCAGGGTCATCTCTCCCTCCCATCTCTTGGCAGGATGCAGGTGAGCTGCCGCTGCACATGGCCGTACGCCACGCCGACAGATCATCCCTTCCCTTGGTGGACTTCATCATCCAGAATGGGTGCGTCCCCAAGGGCTCCCAGTGTTCCCTGCCCCTCTCTCTCATGGGAGGAATGTACAGGGTGCTTGTATCAAAGCCTTGACTTTCCTGCTGTTGGCCCTGCACAGGGGAACGCTGGACCGGGTGACACAGAATGGGAACACGGCCTTGCACTATGGTGCACTCTATAACCAGCCCAACTGCCTCAAGCTGCTCCTGAAAGGGAAAGCCACCTTCACCACAGGTATGAGCTTGGGACAGAGGTTTTGGGGTTCTTTGGTGGGAGTGGTAAGGCTGCAACTTGGATTTGTCCCCCTTTTGTCCCTTGGGCAGTGAACGCAGCAGGCGAGACAGCTCTGGATGTGGCGAGGAGGCTGAAGTACAGCGAGTGTGAGGAGCTGGTAGGTGGGATGGAGGAATGGGGGAGAAGCTCCGAGTGGGGAGAGGGGATCAAGTGCCTGAGGGAGACTGGCATGAAGGCGGGGGGCTTTTGGAACGTGTCCCTCCAGTGCCGAGACACCTGGGGGCTTCCCCATCCTGAGATCCCCCTGACCTGCCCCATTCCTCTGGCAGCTGGAGCAGGCGCAGGCAGGGAAGCTATCTCTGCAAATCCATGTGGACTATGACTGGGAGCCCCCATCAGAGTTGCCCTATGACAGTGAGGATGAGCTGGAGGAGAAGGTACTGTGGGATGGTGGGGCCTCCATATCCCCAGTAAGGGAGCTGTGGGAGTGCAGACCCTTTTGGGGGGCTGGTGGCAGTGGGACATCCCTGGAGCTGTGTGTGTACCCCCAGGTGAGCCCCCTCCAGCGCTCCTTCCAGGGCACATCACCACTGGCCACCAGCCCGCTGCCTGCCTGCCCCCAGACCCGCTGGAGCTGCATGGGGATGGACATCACCAACAAGACCTATGAGAGCATCCTGGTGCCCTCGCGCGCTGCACCCCGCCGGGCTCACAGCGAGGAGATCCCCCCGCCGCTGCCCCTCAAAAACCCTACACGGGGCAGCTCTCGCCCCAAACCCAGCCACAGCCCCACCGGTGAGTTGGAGGAGGGGGTCATCATGGTGGGGCTGTGCCTTCCCCCAGAGACCAAGTTTATTGTCCCCATTGCGTGTGTTCCCCCAGAGCGCCCTGAACTGCCCCGGCAGGCATCGGAGCCCCACTTCTCTGGCCCAGCGGAGGCAGTGGCACTACACAGCCCGCCCTGTGCCAGCAGCATGGGTGCCCTGGATGGCACCCCCAGCACCCGCAGCCCCACCGAGAGCCAGTGGGCAGCCTACTGGGAAACCCGCTCTGAGACGGACACGAGCAGCAGTCGGCGGGGGCCAGAGCTGACTCCCCCACCCACACAGCCCCTGCCAGGCAGCACAGTCCCTGACATCCCCCCTGTCAAGTTTGGGTAGGGACCCTGCTCCAGACTGGGGTTGCACTTGGTGTTGGGGGATCATTGTATGGTGCTGGTGGGTGAACTTCAACCTCTGCCACCACCATGGGCATGGAGAATTGCTGTGAAGCAAAAGGGTCCCCACCCTCTGGGATCTCCAAACAAACTGATGGTGACCCTGGGATGCAGGAGGAGACAAGGGCAGCTATGGGGATGCTGGGTTGTTCTTGGAGACAATGATGCAGATAATTTGGAAGGACACCAAGATCCTTTGCCAGTTATCATATGTATTTTTTCTCTCCTTTGGGAAAATGTGGTGGGATGGGCTCATTTGAGGGAGTCTGGGTGCTGAGGACCCTTTTCATCAGCATCCAGGGGGCTGTGGGTAAGATCCAGGTCCCATGGCGGAAGCCCTAACCTCCCTGAGACCTCACAGGATGGAGAACAGGGTGGGGGAAGGCAACAGCAGGGGGGGTGACACTGTTCCCACTGTCACCCACAGCTCAGAGAGCACCCGCTCGTACCGGCGCATTGGTGGCACGGTGGGCAAAATGGGGTCGGCTGGGTGCCTCCAGAGCCCTGGTAGCCCTGAGGACCCTGCTGTCAGCAAGGTGCCCCCTGTGCCCATGCCCAGAAGATTTGCTCCGGTAGGTGCAAATCCTCCTCTGCATCCCCAACCATCCCAGCTCCTCTTATCCTGGGGGGGCAGATGGAGTGATCAGGGGATCCTATCCCTGTTGCCACCTTTTGGATGGCTTTGGGGGGTCTGTCACCCCCTTTTGATCCCATTTCAGGCCAAGGGGAGGCAGAAGCGAGTAAAGGCAGTGGCTGACTGCAAGGGAGACAAGGCACGAGAGCTGACCTTCTCCAAGGGGGAGGTCATTGTGGTGACACGGGAGGAGGATGAGCAGATCTGGGTGAGTCACCATGGCATGGACAGGTGCTGGGATCCAAATCCTGGTCCTTTCCCCCGTCCAGTTCTCTTCTGAAGGAGGCTGGGTTTTTCTGGGGGGGCACAGATGGGGGACTTCTGCCCCATGTATGCATGAAGGAGGGCTAGGAGGGCTCCACTGATGTATCACCACAGCTTTGACTCTCTAAATCCCTGTTGGAATTGAGCAGGGAAGAAGTTCTGGAGCTGATATCTCAAGATAAGACTGGCACTCCCCTGAACCCTCTTTCTGCACCCCAGGTTGGCTTCATTGAGGGTGATGGCTCCCGCACTGGAGTCTTCCCTGCCAGCTTCGTCCACCTCTTGCAAGACTGACCGTGTGGGGATGGCCCATTCGTCACAGTCCCATTGACTGGGAGTAGAGCCAGCTCCCTGCTAGGGGCTTGGTAGAGCCAGGCCAAAGGGACATGTGCCCAGGATCCTGGCATGAGACCACTGCCCTCCAAGGGGGCCCAGAGATCCCCTGCATTGGGAAAACCGTCCATGGATGGCAGCAGTGGGGGGCTGAGGAGCAGAGAATGGACATGCCTGCTGCACTGGTGGGCTGAGGTTTCTGTGCCAGCCCCTGCTCCCGCTGCTCTTCTGTCATTTCTGTGGTCTCTGCCCATCCCTTGGGTTTTCTTCTTCCTTCTCTGCAAGGAATTTGGGATGGGGGAGCTGTATTTGGTATCCCCTACCCTCTGCCAGATAGTCATGAAGCTTCCTCCTCATCCTGGGGGCAGCCATGGACCACCAGCCTCCTGTGAAGCCTTTGGAATGGGCAAGAAATAGGAGAGGGTTTTTTTTTTTGTGTCCATCCCCCACCCCAGGTTCTGGGAGCTGCCTGGACTGGTGGAGTTCAGGGATGCTCCAAAGCTTCTCCAAAACTGGTAGCAAAATGCTATTCCTTGATTTGGAGGGCAGGGGATGTTTCAGGTGGTACCACAGAGCCCCTGCCCCATGTCCCTCATATGGGGGTGGGTGCTGGATCACTGCCCCTTCCCTGGGGGGAGGGTCTCAGAGGGGGTTTTGCAACTTTTTCTAGGACCAGCATACCCCTGTAGCAGTGTCCCCTGGGAGCCACCTGCCTCCATACCCCCTCACTTTACCCTTCTCATTTCTGTGTCAGATGCTTCATCTCAAAAAAAGTCTTTTTAAAAATGTTTTCTGTCTGATTTCTAATAAACCATCATTTTTTAAGCACCTGGGAGTGTGTTGGGGGGTATACAACCCCTGCCCTGCCATCCCCAGCATGGTGATGCTGCTGATGTGTTCCCAAGGCTCCCAGTCCCTGGCATCTGTGATCATCCTTGGGGGCAGCCATGTAGAGCTGGGCTGGGACATGGATCCAGAGCAGGATGATCATACTACAGCCCCCCCATGTGAGTGCTGGAGCAGGGACAAGCAAGGATGGCAAGGTTGTTGCCACCTACATATCCCAGTGGCCTGTGCCCCATATTGCTGCCTGTCCAGCCAGGCCTGAGGGGCTCCTGCTCCTGCCCCAGGCTGGCACACTGTCAGCTGGCTCTGCTAGCGCACCATCTCTGCTGTGCTTCAAAGACTGCAGCGTGTCATTTGTCATCGCACAATCAGGGAATGTTGGAAGATGTTAAAGATGTTAAAGATCATTCTGTCCACCCCCTGATGTAGGGGGTACACCTTCCACTGGACCAGGTTGCTCCAAGCCTGTCCATCCTGACCTTGGACATTTCCAGGGATGGGGTATTCTCAGCACCAAAATACTCCAATATGTGGAGTACTCCAGTATAAGAACTATTCCTGTATACTGAAATTCCACGTATATTGGAACATTCCAATGCATGGAGTATAAAGATTATTCCCCCAGGGCTCTCGCTGCTGGATCAACTTTGGGAAAAACAGAGCCTGCGGCACACTGTACCCGTGCCCCTGAGGATTCCCTGCCTCAGCCATGCCGATGGCAAAGCCCCATCCCAGGCCCTGTGCCTCCCCGGGCTCCCCACGGCCGCGAGCCGCGCGTCCTGGAGCGCCCCAGCGGGCGCCTCCCCCGCTCCTGCAGCCGTGGCTCTCGGCTATATTTAGCCCTCCCCCGTGCTATTTTGCTTTCCTGGCAGGAGTTTATAACTGGCTGGGACAGCCCCACCTCCTTTCTGCTTTCTCTCCCTTCCCTTCCCTTCCCGTCCCTTTCCCCCTTTTCCCCTCCTCTCTGCTCCCTCCCACCCTGCTGCCCAGGACCCCCATGTTAGCAGTGCCCAGCTGTGCCCGCAGCCAGCATCCTGCTCCACTGGAGCCCCCGCCATGGGGCCCGCTGAGGAGCTGGTCCGGATTGCCAAGAAATTGGATAAGATGGTGGCCAGGAAAAGCACGGTAAGGTGGCTGAGCTCCTCGGGGCGTGTGCACGTATTTAAACATACGTATTTACACGTGTACATATTTACACACATGCTTATTTACACGCGTTTACATGCATGTTGGAATGTTGTGTGGCTTGGGAAAGGGGGGGGTTCGCTTTTCACAGCCCTCACATTGTCCCTGGAGGCGCTGAGTGGGTTTAAGGGGTGCTGCCTGTGTCACCCAAGCCCAGCCTCAGGACATCATAGTCAGCACCCAGGGGATTTAATTTTGTCTCTAATTTGGGGCTCTCCTGTACCCCATTGCTCCCAGACACTGGGATTTGGGGGTAAGGGGGTGTTTGTCCCATGAGTGGCAGCTCCTGACACTGCTTGGCAGTGCCGGATTGTGGGCGACAGGTGTTTGGCCCCCAGCCTGTGCACCAACACCTGATCAGTGCCAGGGCCAGAGGTTCGTGTACAGGCAAGGAAAAGCTCTGGGCTGGGGGATATAACACTCTTGGGCACAGCCCTGCCTGTTGCACAAGTGTGCAAAGGGAGGGGAAGGGGTCAGACACTGTTTCCTGGGTGGTTTTGGTGCTTGTGCTCTGGGGAAGCCGGGATCCAGCCCTGCCACCCTTGTGCCAAGTGAGGATCCTGGTGAGCCTGTTACACGTGCCAAGCCCAGCTCTCAGAGTTAATATTTGACTGTTTCCACTGGCCTTTGCCCTGACAAGGTGCAGGCTCCTGGCTGGGGGGGCCAGCACTGCCGTCTCCATGGATCTGGTGGCTTTTTGAGATGCCAACGCTTGGTATCGAACCACGTCCCATGGCTCTGCTTGCTGCCAGGAATTACCCCGGGGTCAAGGGAACAGGGGTGTTCCATACTTCTCTTGCTGCACTTTGGGATGGGACAGAGCCAGGGTCCACCTACAGCACAGGAATGTCCCTGCACCCATCAAACCAGGGGGATCTGATCCAGCCCCTCATGGTGGGACTCCATGGAACAGTGTCCCCGGCGGGAGATACCTGGGAGCTGGTGTCTGCTGCTGGGGCTCTAAAAATACTGAGGATGAGGAGGAGGAGAAGGAGAGGGAGGAGGAGGAAGGCTCTGTGCTGGACTATCCTTATCTCAGCTGCCACTGCAGGGTACCAGGATGTGTCCCATGGACCTTCACACCCCTGAGTGGGGAACAGTGGGAAATCCCCCAGCTGTCCCTAACTCCCACCAGCCCAGATTTTTCTTGCAGATGGAGGTTTTCCCAAGTTTTAAGAAAAGCTCGTGCTATCCAGCTGGAGATGTGACCTGGGGCTGGGATGATCCAGCAGGATTTGGGTGTGGGTCTTTTCTATCGGTGTGAGAGGTCAGGCAATCCCAGGGAGCAGCCCAGGGCTGCTTTGGGTTCTCCTGTCATGCCCTTCCTGGTGCTGCCTGGTGCCTCCTCAAGGGCTCCTGTGGCTTCTCCCTGCTGTAGGAAGGGGCACTGGATCTGCTCAAGTCCCTTACTGGCTACACCATGACCATCCAGCTGCTCCAGGTGAGGGGGTTTGGGTGGGGGGACACCCCATGGGGTAGCTTGTCCTGTGCCCTGTGCCAGCCACCACATCCCTAAGAATGTGCCCCTGGTGCGTGTCCCCAGACCACACGGATTGGAGTGGCTGTGAACTCAGTGCGGAAACACTGCTCAGATGAAGAGGTGGTGGCCTCAGCCAAAATCCTCATCA
Organism: Emberiza elegans; assembly: GCA_024865655.1. Lineage (NCBI taxonomy): Eukaryota > Metazoa > Chordata > Aves > Passeriformes > Fringillidae > Emberiza > Emberiza elegans. The sequence continues at coordinate 7,865,827 of JALJVW010001685.1, read as the reverse complement.
AAAACTGGAAGCGGCTTCTGGGTGAGCGATGCTGGAGGGAGATGAGAACCCCCCAAATCTCAGTCCTCCCTGAGCCATCCCTGCACCTCAAGCCCCAGTGCTTTCTGGGGGAATGGAGTGGAATCAGTCCAGAGCTAGGACATGCAGGCTCCTATAACCTGTAACTCAGATTTTCCAAAGGCTTGTTTTCACTCTGGGATAGAGTGGTGTAAATCAGTGTGTGCCCCACCAAGGGCTGAGCATCTCCACAATCATTCCCCACCCCAGGAGGCAACTCTGCAGGTACCCTGTGCTGGTTTGGGCTGTGACTGTGACACTCAAATCCTTCCCACAGAGTCCACCACCACAAAAAAAGAGAAGGATGCAGATAAGAAGAAGGAAAAGTATACAGATGGAGACAAGGAGCAGAAGAAGGGGCTGGATGTTTCCAGCTGCCCCAGTGAAGGGGTGAAGCACAGCAAGAGTACAGCTGAGAAGCACAGGGAAAAGCACAAGGAGAGGTGAGGACTCCTGCCTGCTGTTGGGGGACACCAGGGCCAATATGAGACCACCCTCTGCTTGGTCTTTAAGAGTTTATCCATCTCTGCCTACCCATGGATGCTGGCAGAGCACCTCTGGAGACCAAGCTGCCTCAGACAGCACCAGGGCCGATTTTGGAGGAGGGAGAAGTGGATATTTTCTATTTTCCCTTCTCTAAAACTAGGTCATTTTGGACAGTGCTCATCTGACCCGTGCTCTCTCTATCTCTAGGAAGCCCAGCAAGTGTGACTCTCATGCCACCACCACCCAGGGCCACTCTGCTGATTCCAGCCCCGAGAGGTACCTCCTGAAGGATGCCCTGACCCTCATGCCAGGCTCTGCCAGGCACTGCCAGCCCAGAGGAGGCTTTGCTGGCAGCCTGGGGGGGGAGCTCAGGGATGGGGGATGCAGATGGACATGATCCAGCTCACAGGTTGCCAGAGTATGCTGGGTTTGCTGAGAGCTTCTCTCCCTTCCTTTGGGCCATGGTGAAGAGAGTCCAGTGATGGCAGGAGCCCCACTGCGTCCTCCAAGAAATCACCTCTGGATGGCAAGAAAGAGAGGTGGGTCCTGGGCTGCATGAGAAATGGGAAAGGCAAGACCCTGGCATCTCACTGGGTTGTGCTTGGGGTGTGGACCCATCACTTGTCCCAGCTACTGCTCTCTGACATGGGGCTTGTCCTGCCAGGAGAGCCTCTGCTGACTCCAGGTCCTCAACTGTCTCCTCCTCTTCCTCCACACAGAAGAGACTGTCAGGGGAGAGGTAAGGAGGGGGTGTCCCTGGGCAGCCTGGGGATGCTTTTAGGATCCCCCTTGGGGATACCATGAACATGGAGGGGGTGAGAAGTGGCTGGGAGCCCTGATCCTGCCACAGCACTGGGATATTTCCTGGGAGGAGCAAATGGAGATTCCTGTTGGCTTCTGAGCGAGCGCTCTCATCGATGTGCTGATGCCTGAGGTCCTGCCACCAGTCCCTGCCCCCTGTCCTGCCTGCCCTGTCTCTGGTGTCATCCCCACTGTCCTGTTTCATGCCACTCCCAGGAGAGCCTCTGTGGGCACCAGCCTCTCTCCAGCTCCCACCAGCTCCCAGAGAAACTTCAGTGACAGCAAGGAGGAAAGGTAGGAGAGACCCACTCCACTTCCAAGGGACCCCAGCAAGTCCCTGCAGCTGTGCCAGGACCCTGCCACCTGCCTGTGCCCCTCCATGTGCCCCTGCAGAGCCAACAGCAGCAAGGCCAAGCCTGAGGTGCCGCGAACCCCCAGCAGCCCCTCCTTCTCTGCCAGCCCCTGCTTCCTGGCCCCCTGCTACCTCACAGGGGACTCGGTGCGGGACAAGTGCATTGAGATGCTGACGGCTGCACTGCGCATGGACGGTGAGCAGTTCTGGGGGTGCTGGACCCCAGACTGGGCTATTTCTCCTAGGGCACAGTCCTAATAGGAGCATTCAGCCCCAAAGGAAAGAAAAGGTTGGTAGGGTCTCTGATAAGGGGGTTGGATGTTAGGATGCATCTTGGTAGGGTTCAAGATGGGTAAAACTAGGTATTTTAGAGATAGAGGGTCTGGAGCAAGTACAGGGGGAGAGGTGAGATTTTCTGGGGGAGGTACAGTGAGATCTGTGGCTGGTTTCACACCTGAAAGTCACCCCTTAATCTCTCTACCCTTTAGACGACTACAAGGAGTTCACTGTTAACTGTGAGAAGATGGCATCGGAGATTGAAGACCATATCCTTTGGGAGCCTAGGGGTCCCCAGACTTCAGCTGCTGGGGGGGTGTACGTGGGCTCAAGAGTGCTGCTGGGGACAGGGCAGAGGGTGACAGGGACAAGGACAGAGGGTGACAGACTCTGCCGTGCTCGTTGCCTGCAGAGGGAGCCCAGACCTCAGTGAAAGGATGCTGAGGCTAAGGCTGAAGCTGATGCTGAGCAGAGCATCTCCGGAGCACCTGCCTTTGTCCAGAGGTCTGTGTGTCCTCCCCAGTCCCCTCTGGTCAGGGACCTGCCTTCATCCCTGGGGAAATAAATCCAAACCCAGCCAAAGCTTTTCCCATGAGCCTGCTGTAGGTGCCTGTGTCTCCTGCTAGAACCAGTCTGTCACAATGTCCAGGCTGTGCCATGCTGGAAGGGATGGAGCCACCTCTGCCCACCCCCAACTCAAGGCTTGGGGCCTGGCAGCCCACTGAGACCAGGACCAACCCCAGGGTGGTTCACCTCCCGGGTGCCCTTGTTGGTGCCTCCCAGACTCTGTGCCCAAAGCTGCTACATCAACCCGTCCATACCCATGTTCTTTGGGAGAAGGGAGTAGACAGAGCCCTCTGCACCATGAACTTTTGTCCCAGCACAGGGCTTGGTGATAGTCCCTGAGCTCCATAGCCTTGCCTGGATGTTAGACATTCCAAGGCAGTGGAAAGTCATTTTCCTCCCCACATCTCAAGCTGTGCTTCATCCTCTTAAAGCCAAGGATGGGGACACTTCCCACAGGGAGGAAAGCCCCACTGAGATCAGCCACCTCCACATGACCATTGGCCCTGGCGACAGCAGCACCAAGCTGGCATCCCCCATCCCCCTGTGTTGATTCTTTGACGGACCCCACATATCTTCCAGGAGCTGAAGAGGACAGACATGAAGTATCGCAACCGGGTGCGGAGCAGGATCAGCAACCTGAAGGACCCCAAGAACCCTGGGCTGCGGAGGAATGTGCTGTGTGGGGCCATTGAGCCCCACCTCATCGCCCGCATGACTGCTGAGGTGGGCACTGGGGTGCATGGGGCTGGTGCCCCTGGATCTCTTCCATGCTGCCTCTGTGGTGCCCAAGTGCTGGGTCTTGGCTTGGTGCTGTCCACAGTGGGGATGTCCCAGCACCTCCCTGTCCCACTCCAGTGCTGAATGAGACACGGGGAACATTAGGAGAAAGGTGGCAGCACTGCTAGGTCCCCTTAAAGCCCTGCAGACCCCCAGCCTAACACAGATCTGGCTGTAGGATGTCACACACAGGAATCAGGCTGGAGTGTCCCCATTTGTCCTCCTCAACCAGAGTCCACAAATCAGGCTCCTCGGAAGCCCAGTTTCCCCTGTGGGGAGACAGATCCCTGCAGACAGCAGTTTTAGTTTGAAGATGGGATGATTTTTTCATCAGGATGGGTCTAAGCCCTCCAGGAAGCACAGACAGCAAGATTAATCCTGTTTTGGGAGAGGATGGGGAAGGTGTTGGACTGTGGTACTTGGATGTGAGCAGAGCCATGGCCACACTGACCCATGTGGGCCAATGCTGGTGGCAGGAGATGGCCAGTGATGAGCTGAAGAAGCTGCGGAATGCCATGACCCAGGAGGCCATCCGGGAGCACCAGATGGCCAAGACAGGTGGCACCGTCACTGACCTCTTCCAGTGTGGCAAATGCAAGAAAAAGAACTGCACGTACAACCAGGTCAGGCCTGGTCTGCAGGGGAGCTTGCCTCGGGGGATGCTGTAAGGGTCTCACTGAGGCAGTGCTGCTCCACCCCAGGTGCAGACGCGCAGCGCCGACGAGCCCATGACAACATTTGTGCTGTGCAACGAGTGTGGGAACCGCTGGAAGGTCTGTGACTATCTGGGGAGAAGCTCTGGGCAACCCACCCCTTTCCTAGCCTTCAGGGGTAGCAGAGCCCCCTGAAGTGGTGCTTTGGGTGCTGGGTGAGGGCTTACCACCTGCCCTGGGCTCTGCTTCTCCTGCAGTTCTGCTGATGCAGCTGGCGATTGGGCTGGAGGGAACAAGGTGCAAGACAAGATGCTGTGACACCACATTGGGCAGCTGGGTCGGGGAGGAGGGATCAGGGTGGCACCAGTCCCTAAACACCAGCTCTTTGTACCTTTGCACTGGGCTCCTTCAGACATCCTGGGGACCTGGCCTCTGGCAATGTCAAGTTCACTCGAGAAGGTCCCTGTGAATTCAATGGTTTTTCCCTGCAAACTCCTGCCCTTTGATTGGGGTGTGCTGGGATCCCACTGGGAACAGACTCATTCCAGGTTTGGGGGCAGGAGAGACATTGCTCCATGGTCATGGGGCTGTGCCTGGGAGCTGAGGGTGGCAGAGGGCCAGGTCATAACCCAAACACCTTCTTCCTCACCTAAGTGCACACAGTGGGAGGGGAGAGACATGGAGGGGACAGGGTGGGTGCAGCGTGTCCAGATGCTGTTGGAATGCCACTGTGCCCCTCTGCTCTGTGACAAATGGACCATCCATCCTGGCTTGAAGGCACCATGTCCCAGGAAAGAAGGATGGCAGGGAGAGGAGCAAGGAAGAACCCTTCCAGCCAGAGTAATAAAGGTGTGAACTATCTCTGCAGCACTGACTGTTTCCTAAGATGGGTTTGGGATGTCTGTCTTGAGTTTATAGCTCTCCAGCTTGAGCCTCAGGGTCGTGGAGGGTGCTGCTCCCATGCCTGCATGAGCCAGAGTGTGAGAGCAGAGAAGGACAGTGAAGCTGTTAATTAACCCATCATTAATTTTTAAATCTTGGCCTGAATTTTTTCACAGGCTGTGCCATTTGTACCCAGACTTGGGTGCTAAACCCTCTGTGTTTGTGGGGTCCCCACCACCCTTAAGCCCCGTGAAAGAGCTCTCTGGGCTGTGGTGCTCATTAACACTCTGACGTGATTAATGAGCCTTCAAGGCAATTATTTACACTTATGGCAGTGTGTGTGGCTGCAATTAAGGAATATAACGGATTGTAGGGGATGAATAAAACATCAGTGTGACCTTGAGGTGTGAGGGGAGCACAGGAAGGGCGGGACTGGGGCTCCCGGCCATCCCCAGGGTGCCTCAGGGCGTGTTTGCCTGGGACAAGGCTGAAATAGGGGGATTTGGACTTACTTTTTTTTGCAGTCCAGTCTAATAAAGGTGTTTAAGTGATACCAGAGGGAGCCAGACTCCAAGCATGTTATGATGGATCTCCTGGCATCCCTCTGTGTCCTTCACAAGAGCCCTCAGGACCTCTGCTGCAGCTCCAGCCCCACGTGGGGCTGGTCGTGGCCATGCAATGATGGAAAGGCCCTTACAGTTCCTGCCAGGGGTTGATTTACCTACTCCGAGGCTCCAGGTTTGGATGCTCCAAAGCCTCAGCAGAGGCTGGTGTCTCTTCCTGCCTCTCCCTGCCTATCTCTGCATGAATCACAGAATCATTTCAGTTGGAAAAGACCTCCAAGATAATTGAGCACAACTGCTCTCCCAGCACTGCTAAGCCCACCACTAACTACATGTCCCCAGTGCCACATCAACATTTCTTTTAAATCCCTCCAGGCGACTCCAAGGAGATGCTGAATCTTCTGTCTGATGGAATTTTTATATTCAGCCTCCAACCTGTAACACTTTAAACAACCCCACAGAGTGTCCAACTCCAGCCAGGCTTCCCCATGAGCGGACAGCCACTACTGGTGCTGCCCGACCACATCCCTTCCCCAAAGACAGCCCTCAGCCACCTCAGGGACACAGAATCTGCCACATGGCCAGTTTTACTTTGCAATCCTGGCTTGCCCAAGGGTCACCACCCCCCATAGTCCAGCCCCCCAGCTCACCCGCAGCACGGGGCTTTGCCGCTGCCCTTCTCCCCCGCATTTTTCCAGCCTTGAGAAAACAATCAGAACTTTGCCGTTCTGTGGTTTCCTTGGCAACCCCATTTCCCCATCCTCTCACTTTATGCATCTGTATCTCCCCTGGCCCCGGTCACCAACCCCCAAAGCACAGTGGTAGGTCCCTGTGCACAGGGATGGAGCAGGAGATGATGTGTCCTGTCCACCACCAGGACAGCTGACCCCAGAGGGACCCTCTGGAAAATTTCCACTCTGTCTCATCTCAGCCAGGGCTTCCCAAGCACATGGGCTTATTGGAAAGGAATGGAGCAGCTGGTGGTGGTTAGTGTCTCTGAACTGAACTGCATTAAAACAGTTTTGGAGCCAGTCTTTACCTCTCTGTGTGGGTCCTAGTGCTCCTGCTGTGCACAGGGTACCCAGAGCAGCTGTGGCTGCCCTGTCCCTGAAAGTGTCCAAGGCCAGCCTGGACAGGGCTTGGAGCAGCCCACTCTAGTGGAAGGTGTCCCTGCCCATGGCAGGGGGGTGGAATGAGAAGAGCTTTAAGGTCCCTTACAACCCAAACCATTACATGGTTCCATGACTGGCAGTCTCTGCGACAAACTGAGCAGATTCCCCTGCCCATTCCCACGCTTTCTTCCAATCAATAGGTAATAATCCCTTAGGCACAAGCACTCACTGCCTCCCCAGATCTCAAGCTTTTTGTTTTAATAAACCCCTAAGCACTGGTTTTCCTAAATTCAAGGTGCTGCCTCTGCTAGAAGGGCAGGAGAATGCAGGGCTTTGGGTCTGGATTCTGTAGGGCTGCTTGTCAAAGGATGCAGTGGTATGGTGGTCACCAAACACCCCAGGAACCAGGCAGGGGTAAGTGGCAGGACACTCCCAGCATTGAGTGAGACACAAATAGCACTGAAATAGGAGGAAAAAATTGCTGAGCCTCCTTCTGGTTCCAGCCCCAGGTTGGGATGCAAATGGAATTTCCTTTCTCTTTCATTGTTTTGTCTTGATGTGAGTGATTCAATTGCTTTGGAGCAGCTCTGAAAAAATTAGTGATTGCCCAGGACAGCTACATGATCCAGCCTGGATCTTCAGCCAAGCCAAAATACTTGGAGCAAAGCCATGGATTGGAGCTAACTGGGTATTTGCTTTGGGGTGTATTTTCTTGGGAGAAAAAAAAAAAAAAAAAAAAAAAAAAAAAAAAAAGGAGGAAAAACAGTTTTCATCTGCAGTGTTTGCAGTCCATTGGAAGGAAATTATTCGTCGAGGTGTATGGCTGCAATTCTGCACACCAGGCTTTGTGATGATTAAAAGAGCCCAAACTGGACCCAGACCTTTATTTCTAAAGTGAAATGTGTTGCATGGAAAATTACAGAATATACCATTCCTAAAGAAAAACCCTGTGCCTTTTCTTTTTCCTGGCCAGAGAGGTTTGCTGAGTCTGCAGAGCACTTTGATCTAAGCCTGTCTAAAATCACAGTACTTGGCACGGACCTTTTTTTTTCCCTCCATTAGCTGAATACTCAGAGAACTAAGCAAAGATCCCCCACTAAATGCAAAAATCCCTCCACAAAATACATTTTTTCCTCACTTTCAGCTGGAATCATGCACACACTCTTCCCTCGTATAGCCAGGATGGAGGAGATGACAGCAAAAAAACCCCAATAAATGCTCTAAACCCCCCCAATTCCCTAAAACCGCACAAATTCCCATCTCTGTGCTTCCCACATCGACCTAAATATTGCAGAGAAAAAAAAGACATTGGCTTTTTTGCCTGACACTTTTTTCCCTCCCTGCCAGGAGCTCTTGGGCGCTCGGCAATTAGGAGCTGTGGATTAATCTTGAGTGATATAATGAAGTGCCAGGTGGCTGGAGGACAGAGCTGGTGAACAAGGGGGGAGGGGAAGGGAGGGACAGTTGCTCTACAGATTGACATGTTTTAGGACAGGCTTATTTCAGGCAGAGCACCCAAAGTGATGGGAAAGAGGAGGAGGAGCCTGGGGGGCTCAATGGGATATTCAGGCTCATCCCTACTCTGTGATCCTCTGCATCAAAATGCATGGACCAGGCAGGGCTTGTGTTGCAGAGGAAAAATCATCTTTGCACATTTTCTAACCCTCATTTGCTTGTAATGTCCCCAAAGTATCTTTCCACCTGCTTTACACCATCCCAGTCTCCCAGCCCCACGTCAATTATTTATTGAGGAAAAATGCCCCAGGAGGGCCAGTTGGCAGCTCTTCCCCCAGCCATATCTGTGCCCCCTTTCATAGTCATAGAACCATGGAGTTCTTGGAGTGTGAGGGGACCTTAAAGCCCATCTAGTCCCACCCCTGCCACTAAACCAGGTAACTCAGTGGCCTTGGACACTTCCAGGGATGGGGCACCCACAGGGGCTCTGTGCACCCTGTGCCAGGGCCTCTCCATCCCGACAGGGAAGAATTCCTTCCCAATACCCCATCTAACCCTGCCCTCTGGCAGTGGGAAGCCATTCCCCTTGTCCTGCCACTCCACACCCTTGTAAATAGTCTCTGTCTTTCTTGACAGCTCCTTCAGGTGCTGGAAGGCCACAATTAGATGACCTCAGAGCCTCTTTTCCAGGCTGAACAATCCTACCTGTCTCAGCTCTTTTCCTTTTCTCCAAGGTCTCTGGAAGCCTGAAAGTTGAGAGCAGCTGTCACTGAGGGCTACATTCTTCCAACAAAATGTCTTGTCTTTCCAAAATATATACACAATATAAATAGTGTGTCCTGTAACAACGCCATTACCCAGGAGCTGTGCCACCAGCGCCGGCCACGCGCAGCAAACCCATCACCCACAGCAGCCAATTTATTCCCAACTCTGGCAGGGTCAGCAGCCACCAGGGAAACAAATGCTAATTAATAGCACTGTGCAAAGCAGCCGGTCTAGGCATGGCATGTAATTAGTGAGCCAACTGCACTCGCCACAGTGCTGGGGCTGTGGGGAAAGAGCAGCCACGGAGGAGGGACCCACGGCAGCTTCCGGCTGTAACTCAGGATGAGGGCACTAATTGTGCTGGAACACGTGCGTCACGCTGCCATCAGTGTGGCTGTGCCACTCCGTGTGTGTGCTCCCATCCCTCTGATCCCTACACCACCCTCCCTGCTCCAGCCCCTATCCCTGCTGTCTCCTCGTCGTGCTCCCTCTGCCCAGACGTTTTGCAGGTAAACGTGACAATTCCTCGGGGCAGGAAAGATGCTTGGAATATAAAAACTCCTGATGGTGGGAGATGCAGAGCCCAGGGAGGAATTGTGCTAATGCCCTTACATCTCTGCTGTGGTGAGTCATTCAGGCCCTCAGAGGATCCCGGCTGTGTTTGGATACAGGGAAGGTAGAAGCACAAGCCAAAATGAAAAATTGCTTTGCTCAGAAGATATCTTGGTTACAGCAAGGACTAAAAACTGTCCCCTTGGCACCCACCCTCAGCTCTGGTCCCACAGCCATGGGGAAAGGGGGGTGTTGTGCTGTTGTGTGGGTAAGAAGGGCCACATTTGTGGGAGAAATGGGAACACTTAGCCTAGAACATTCAAGTTGTTAATGGAATGCAGTTATTAGTGGAAGGGAGGAGGATGGGTCTTTCCATCAGGCTGATGGGAAAAATCCATTCTGGGATTGGGAATTAGGTTGGAACATCACCTTGAAGATGGTTATGGGCAAACACTGCCTCCCTTCATCCCTGGCAACATTGCTGCTCTGATGCTCCCGGTCTCTCTGCCACAACCATATGCGTTTGTGTTGCTCCTTGATGAGGACAGGGGGACAGCTCCTGGGAGCTGTGGCCATCCCTGACCAAGTTTTGCTGCCTACTGTGCCATGGGAGGGCAAGCCAAGAAGGGCAAGTTAAAAACCCAAATTTAAAAAATCCTTTGAATCAAAAACATTTTCTGTAAGCCAACACCGTCCTGAGCCAGGGCTGCTCTTGATGTGGCTCTGCCTCCACCAAACCCGGCAGTGGGAAGGGATTTACACATCAAATATCCTCCCCCTCAACCTGCTGAAGCCAAAATCTTGGGAGAGAGGAAAAACCTGTTTCCGGCTGTTTTCTTCTCCATGTAAATAAGTATCTATTTGCAGAGTATTTCCTTCCATCTAAGGCTTTCATTGGACATCAGTTATTTAATATTGCTCTTTTAAATCCTTGTGTTTGGCTCTCAGCTGCTTCACCCATCTCAGAGCAGGGATGTTGGCACTTTGTGTTTAGAAAATATATATCTGTATTTAGATAGGCAGACAGATAGCTGTGGAAGAAGAGCTGTTCCAATCATTAAATCACCACTTTCAATTTTTCCTTATTACTAGTCTTCATTTAACCACAGGCCAGGCTGGCCAAGTGCTCTCTGGGGACAGCCCAGCTGAGCCTAGGAGGCTTGCAGCTCTAAAAGGGGTCTTAAGAAAAAAAAAAAAAAAAACACCACAATCTGATAGTCAGAGGGGATATCTTCCCTGAAAATGTCTTCCCAAGGCAGAGGCATTCAGGAAGGGGACAATGATGTGGCTGGAGTGTGATACCCACTTCCTGCTAGGCTGGGATATTTTCAGAGAGGAAGAGTGGCAGAGGGGGTGGGAGGAAGATCCCAGCACATCTGCAAAATGCAGGCAGTGAAAGGGTGGGTTTTGTGCCGTTCAGAAGAAGAAAGGAGGGAGAGAAATCACCTTCTCTGATCAGCTGTCTGAGGTTCTGCGGGCTAGAGAGGCTGGAGGAGGGGGAGCTGCCTTTGAAGCTGGGAGAGGCTGAGCACAGCAGTCTTTGCTGTCACCGCTCCTCTTCCTCTGGCTCTTTCCTGTTCCTGTCCTCATCCTGGATTAGGAGCCCGCCCTCAGGATGGCCAAAACACCCAACATTGGGGTGTCAGTGGTGCTCTCATGGCAGGATACAAACAGAGCCAGAGATTTCCTCTGAGATGCAGCACTGATGGGCTTCAACTCCTTTCCCTGGTGCCTCTTGCTTTTCTCTGGGTATCACCATGGCTATGGAAGAGCTGTGCCATCCCACCTGCTCTCCAGAGGCTCCCAGTGCTGGCTGATGGACTGGCAATGTTGGCAGAGGCTCTGCCCCGTGTCTTGGCTTTGCCCCTGCCAGCAGGGAGGGAATCAGGTGACTGTCCTGGAAAAATACAGCACAGGGCACGCACCCTGTGCTGCCCTCCCTGGGTGCTCTCCCAAGGCCACCAGGACCAGCAGGACAGATGGGAGCAGGCACCTGGTGGAATCAGGCTGGGAACTGAAGCAAAGCAAGATCCCCAGCTCTGACAAAGGGCTGGAGGGGAAATCCCTAGAGGCAGCTGCATCAGGGGTGCCGTCACCACGAATGTTCATCACCAACAAGTGACGCTGTTGGCTTTTCTGCTGGAGATCCACCTCAGACAAGTCAGGGATGAGCCAGGTGAAAAGCTGGCAGCTGCTGACCAAGAGTTCAGAGATAACCAGGAAAGAGCCTTAATCACATATTTAAAACACCTGTAACCAAAACTGCTCCCATGCCATTGCTTCCCTGCCTCTACATCTTGGCTCCTGGCAGGGAATGACTGGCACAAAAACTAAGAGCTGGTGGGAGCTAATGCTCTTTCTGCAGGTCCTGATGCCTCCAGGTACAAATCACCTAAATCTCAATCCTTTAGCCCCAAACTAAACCGGATCCAAACCTTCCTGTGCATTTCCATCAGGTTTACACTGAAAGGAGGTTTCCTGTTCTCTCCCAAACCCAAACTTAATCATCCCACAGACTTCTGCAGGAGCATGAAAAAGGGGAGGGAAGACCCAGGGTCTGAGTCCAGAGCAAGATGATCTGAAGCTGCACTCTGTGATTTGGCACAGTTAGAGAGCAGCAGGATTGCAGCTGACCTGGATTCCCAACATCAAAGACAGCTCCCGCTTCTTTCCCAGCATCTCTAGAGCCCTGCAAGGAGGTGAATCAATGAGCTGAGCAGCCACGTGTCCATCTCATCTGGTACTGGCATCCAGGGCTGTGGGTGATGGCAGCACCATCTCCCCTGCACTGTGGCTCAGAGCTAAAAAGCTGCACAAAATGTAACATTTATATGCTGAGAAAGAAGCCTGCCTCCTCCATGATCAGGGTGGTCAAAGGTGGCCCTGGGGGTTTAAGCCACATTTGGCGTGGGTCTAACCTCCATCCTCTTGGTACAGTAACAGACATTGGCAAATCTTCTGTCAAGACTCACAGGAGACAGACAAACAGACCTAATCCCTTGGGAAACCCAGACCTAACAGTTCTACCTGTCCCTTGGCAGCACTGCATGTGTGTCTGCCCATGTGCACGGGGTCCTCGGCCCCCCATCATGTCATGACCAGCCCGAGGCACCAGGACACCTGGTTCCCATGTTACAACCAGCCCCAAGCAATAGGACACTGAGTCCCCATGTCTCAGTCTCAAAGGACCTGCTCCCTGTCCAGAAAAACCCTGAAAGCCCCTCAGGGAGCCCAGGGGTCACATTGACACCAATTCCTTCCACCACCAGCAAAAAGCTTTATTTTTCCATGCTGCTGTGTTTCCCTGCTCCCTGTGATGGTTCATTTCTGAGATGACTCACAGGCTGTTAATGCATTGAATGGAAGCAGCTCTACCACCTCTGAGCACCAGCTGAGGGGGGCACAGCTCAGGCTCCCAGCTCCCCAAAATCCAGGGAGATGCTGCCAGTTCCCAGTCAATGCTCCATTGTCAGACAAAGGCAGCACAGAGGGGGCAGTGGGGTGGTGAAAATACCTAAATAAGCAACAATCAGGGAAAAAGGCTCCTGTGGGGACTGGGCTCCCCAGGGATGGGGTGCAATGGCCGTCCTTCCTTCACTGCCAGCAGAGCTTGGTGCCCATCAGCCATTCGCTATCACTGTCCCTGCCACAAGGCCAGGTATGAGCCTGGGTGAAGGATAAGGGCTCATTAACCCCTCTGATGAAATAATCATCACTTAGGAGGCATTTTTCATGGAAGAGGATGAACTAGCAGATGCACTCGCCCTGTGTTTGTAAGGAACCCTGCTGCCCCTAGCCCTGGTGGGAGCAGCGGGCTTGGGGCAGGCTGGCACTGTCACCAGCTTGAACCCGGCAGGAGGACAGCCCCTCTCACATTCAAGGACATCTCAGGGATACTGGTGGCATCACCCTCAAGATATCACCAACCTATGGGAGAGGGATTGTTGCCTGCAAGGTGGTGAGCAGAGATTTTCCATCCAGTCTCTGGATTCAGCTCCGACTCTGGCCCTCTCAGTGTGCAGACACCCGGCCGCGAGGGACAGCCCCTCCACACACAATGCCGAGGAAACAATGCTGCAAACCCCCCAGCTCACATGTAGCCACGCAGAATGGTGAAGCAGAGAGGAATCTCATCTAATTTTAACTCCCCTGACGGATGGGCTTTGTTCTTTGCAGCAGCTGCCCCGCAAGGTACGAAAACACTCAGATATGTTGACATGGGAAAACAAAACACACAAATCAGCCCATTTTCCTCTTCAAAGGCTGATTTATCTGGAGCTGTCAGTGGAGGGAGGGGAAGTGATGAGCCCTGGGGAGATGGAGGAGCAGCCTGGACTCGCAACTCGGTGGTTACCAGTGCAGTTAGGCTGATGCTCATTGAGCATCTGGTCCATTCTCTCCCAAACCCCAAAACACCTCCGAACTACAGAAAACAAAGTGACATTTTCTGCTGCAATTCCCCAAGGTGTGATTCTGTGCATGTCCTGGGTCATCCTTATAAATGAGAGAAGCTAGATGCCAATGGAGCCCCCGCAATGTGGTTCACCATAAGCTGAGCTCCTTCCTGATGCCCCCATTGTGCTGACTACTTGGTTTTCTGAGTTGGGATGGGTGGGATCAGACACTGGAGAATGGTGGCAAGAGCACAGGGGGAGGAGAGGAGGCTAGGAAGGAAGGAGGGAAAGAACGAACTAACTAACCTGGTCTAGTGGAAGGTGTCCCTGCCAGTGGCAGGGTATGAAATTAGATGGGCTTTAAGGTCCCTTTCTACCCAAATCATTCCATGATTCTATGAAGATAGGCACTATGAAGGGGGAATAAAACATGGAGTTTCCTCTGTCTGCATCACAGCTCTGAAATATACAGACAGGACTCAAGCTGGCTGCCAAAATGGAAATTATATAAAAATATCTAGATATTTTTATATATTTATATTTTAGATATTTTTAGATTTCTATCATAGTTCTATACTAGGGCAGAATGCCCTGGCCCCCACCTCAGTAGAGGACACAGCCGTCCCAGCGTCACCAGAGATCCAGAGCAAGGCTCTCCCTAACAGCATCATGGCAAGGTGAGAGCCATGGTACTGTTAGGGAGTCTCAGTGTCCTTCTGAATTTCCAAAAATCCTCATGAAGAATTCATCTCCCCTGCTTCCTCCTTCATTAACCTCCAGAGGCTCCCATGGATTTTGACTGGAGTCCAGCCAGAGCAGATTAATGGCTCTTGCATGTTATTTTTATGTCCATTTTGATTAAAAGCAATAAATTCCAGAGGAGAGGATCTTCTCACCATGAAATACACTTTGTCAATTTCTCTGTCCCTGAGTAAATCAAAATACTGCCATTAGTGGCTCCAGCTGTAAATCCCCTTAGATGGACCTTAGCTCACCAGGCAAAGGAGCGACATGAATTGTGCTCCTTGACAGCCTCAGCACTGCTCTCACCATCTCAATTAGATATATTATTTATTTTTCAGGGTGTTTGTGAGAAAATAAGAGCTAAGGCATTGCCACACAGAACTTCCTAAGAGAAGCAATCCCTGCAAGAGAGCAGGACTTGATCCAAGATCACAGAATTACAGAATGGTTCAGGCTGGAAGGGACCTTAACGCCCCTCCAGTTGTCACCCCCTGCCATGGCAGGGACACCTTTCACTATCCCAGGCTACTCCAAGTCTTTTCCAACCTGGACACTCCTAGGGATGGAGCAGCCACAGCTTCTCTGGGCACCCTGTGCCAGGGCCTCACTGCCCTCCCGAGGTGGCCAAAGTGGCATTGATCAAACTCAGGATGCAGAGAGAAGTCTCAGGACCAGTGCTGGGGGTCAGGACCTGCTAGACCCACCAGGCTGCATTAGGGTGATGCTCTCCCCTCCAACATACCTCAGTTTCCCAGTTTTGGAACTCCATTCATGGTGGCAGCCAGGCTTGGCAGCTTCAGCAGCAACAGCTGAGGGCAAGCAGATGAGCACCAAAGCCCTTTAAAGATTTTCCATTTGTTTTATGTGTCCACTGGGTTTATTTTTAACATTCCAGCTGAAAAAAATTTCTAAAGAAATGCTGGAGCTGAGCCAAGAGGACGTGTTTGCTGGAACCTGCCAGGATGATTAGTCCTTTGCAGAGAACCCATTGGAAAAGGGTCAGTGTGGGGGCTCTGGCCATGCCGGGAGCCAAGCAAAAGGATGAGTTCTTTTCCAGAGAGCTCCTCAGCCATGCTAAAAGCTATTTCACACTTCCCATCCTGATGTTTCCTTCACACTGGGAGAGATCAGCAACCAGCCTGCACCAGAGCTGGGCACAGCAGATGCTCAACACCCCACTCTGGGTCTCGGAGGCTCTTTTCACCCAGGAAGGTGTTTAAATCCTGTATTCTGGAACACACACAGGTGCAGAACAACCCCCTCTGTCTTGCCTGGGCTTGTAAAAGCACTGCAGGAATGGGAACACCCTCCAGGTAAGGAGGCTGATGCATCCAAAGTGCAGGACCAAGATATACATGTTAAATCCATCCCTGTGCTCCCAATTCCTGCCTTTACCCATCCCACCAGCCCTGTTGGACACAGCCAGGACCACAGCCACCTCACACCATGAGGACAGAAACACACAGCACATTGTTCCTGCCTCCCTGCTCAGAGGCCCTGGAGCTCTCATCCCACGGTTACCATCTGAACCATGGGATGATTGAAAAGCCATTAATTCCCTCCTGGGTGTTTTTATGAAGCTCTTGGTGAAATGTCTGGATGCTTCAGCACTGCAGGAGTTTGATACTGGCAGAGCTTTGCGCAAACTGAAAAGCCCATCTCCAGGGTTGAACAAGCTGCTGGCCTCTCCTCCATGTCCTGTGTCTCCTGCTCAGTCTCTCTGGAGCCAAATGTACCCAAAATTGCAGCAAATCATCCTCTCTCTCTGTGCCAGCGTGTCCCAGGGCACAGGGCAATGAATTAATGTATTCCCAAAGCAAATATGAGATGGGGACACCCCAAGTGTGTGTACCCACAGCCTCAACCTCCATTTGGGCTCCAGGAAAAATAAGGCTCCTGCGTCTCAGCTTTGCAGGCCCTGAAAGGGGGGAGCCCTGCCAGAGAAAGGCAGTCCTGCTCCAAGGCTGGAAAGGATCTTTGGAAAGGGGAGGGTGACCCTCAATAGCCCACAAAGCCCAGCTCAGCTAAGCAGGTGCTGCTGCTGGGTCTGTATTTGCACCTTCACTCTGCAGCATCTCCCTAAATCCCTTATCCTGCAGCAGCATCCCTCCTAAGTCCCCCAGGAACCTTTTTAGCACCCCCAGCATTCCTTACTGCCTTCCAAGCATTTCTCCTAAATCCCCCCAACATTGCTCCACAAATCCCTCTTCAGCATTCCAGCATCATTCTCCCCCCAGCACTTCTCCAGTTCCTTCCCCCACCCCACAATATCCCTCTTAATCCCCCTGCAACATCCTCCCAGACCTCCTCAGCACCCCCAAACTCATCCAGCACCCCCTAACCCCACAACACGTGATGGGGAGAGTGAAGGAGAGGAAGAAAAAGCAACGCCAAGGGGGAACTGGAGACTGCCCGTCTTTGATTTGTAGACAAGAGGGCTGCTTGTCCCCCTGCTTTCTTACAGACAAAGAAAACCCAGAACAATCAGAGCGCCTGGATCATCGTGCTCCCCCTCCAGCTGGGGACCCGTGCGGGATCCGGGGATGAGTGACAGGCAGGGACCGGAGGAGAGACAGGGATTAGGAAGGCAAGCAGGGAGGGGAGGCAGAGGCAGGAATGAGGGAGGGGGTGCAGGTAAGGAACTGGGTGGTGGGAAAAGCGGCAGGGGACTGAGAAGAGCGAGGCTCAGGCAGGGACTGCGAAGACAAGAACTGGGAGGGGAGGCTGGCAGGCAAGGGGAGAGAAAGCGACAGGCTTGGGGCGGGGGGGGGGGGCATAGAGGGGCGACGCAAGGAGGGAACCGTGGGGGAGAAAGGCAGGAACGGAGGCATGGGGCGAGGCAGGCAGGGATGCGGGGAAAACGGGACCGTGGACGGAAGACAAGGACCTGCCGAGTGGAGAAAGGCAGCCATCGACCGAGGGGGAGGAAGGCGGGGACGGGGGGGGACAGGTAGGGAGCAAGGGGGAGAATAGCAGACAGGCATCTGGGGAGCAGGCAGGGAGCGGGAGGGGTACAGACAGGCGAGGGGGCGGGCGGGCGAGCAGGGCCGCCCCCGGCCCCACGTGGCTTGGGGACACGCGGGTTTATAAAGCATTCCGGGCCCGCGCGAGTGCGGGAGGAGGCGGCGGCACCGGCCGGGAGCGGGGCTCGAGCCCGCGGCGGCTCCGGCGGGGCCACGGCCGCCCGCGGGCCATGGAGCTGCCCATGGATGTGACCATGGATGTGCCCGTGGAACTGCCCTCGGGGCTGCCCACGGCCACTGCCACCCCCTGGGGCAACGGCACCGCCTGGGCCCCCCTGCCCGGACACGGGTTCAACGACACGGGCCTGCAGCGGGCCAAGAACGCTACATCCATCCTCATCGCCATCGTCATCACTGCGCTCTACTCTGTGGTGTGCGTGGTGGGGCTGCTGGGCAACGTCCTGGTCATGTACGGCATCGTCAGGTGAGAGCTGGGCAGGGGTGGGGTATGCGCAGGGAGCAAGGGGCGTTTTGGGCACACCAAGTGCGAAAGCACCGATGGGGCCAGGCTGTGCCAGGGGTCAGTGTGCAGCACATGGGAGGTGTGAGCTGGTGACACTGAGTGTGCACCAGGAGTGGGTGTCCACTACGGGTGAGTGCGCACCAGGGTTGAGACAGGACCAGGAGGGAGTTTGCACTAAGAGAAAGTGTGCATAGGGGTGAGTGTGTGCTGCGTGTCAAACAGCCCCAGAAGTAAGTGTGAACCAGGAGTGAGTGTGCAACGGTTGTGAGTGTGCACCAGGTGTGTCTGCACTGGTATGAGTTTGCCAGCAGCAGGAGGAGGGTTAGGTATGAACCGGCTGCTTGTGCGCATCGAGACGGCTGCGATGTGCGTGTGAGGAGTACGTGTGCAAGCTGTACAAGTGTGGGGGGGGCAGCGCTGTGCAAAGAGTGAAAGCAGAGGCCATGTGTGCCTGGAACAGCTCGGGGAGTGCGAGGGAGATGTTTGGGCATGAAGGGTGGGGGCATGGGCGACACAGCCCGAGCCCAAGTGGGTGCCTCTTGTCCTTTGTGAGGAAGAGAAGCCGCAGGGCTGGTGCCGCTGCGGGCTGGGAGCTGCCCTGTTTGCAGGGTGGGCCCAGACCCCCACCGCCCCGCCCCAGCCAGGGGCTGGCGGGTTCCCACTGCTGCCACCTCACTCCATCAGTGGGAATTACCCACCCAACCCATCCCCAGCTCCTTCTTGTGCCAGCACCTCCTGCAGCTGCCTGACTTCTATTTTTCTCTAACAAAGAGCAGAAAATGCACGGCCCAGCCCCATCTCCCACAACGGCTGAGCTGTCTTCTGGTCCCCCCAATGTGGGGTACCAGCTCCAGTAGCTGAGAGACCTACTTCAGCTGCATCCAAGACCTCTGCACCTGTGGTGAGGCTTTCCCTTGGCAGAGGCAGGGTCTGCAGGGTCTCTGAACCGCAGAACAAGCAACATGACCCAAATGCCCCCCACTTTAAAGATGGGGCATGGCAAGATACTGCTGCATCCCGCCAGACACTTGTACTAAGGTACAAAACCTGATCAGTCCCTTTGTCCGAGACACTGGGTGGTCTTGCCTGGTTAAGATGGGTTGACATAGAAAATGGGACCATAAATCCAAGTCTTACCAGACCACAGGACCAGTGCCAGCAGCGAGGGCTGACAGAGCTCCTCCACAGCTCTGCCAGCAGCAAACGATGGGGCTGTGCTCACAGTCACACTCTGTGAGGGCATAGACCCCAACACCTCCAGCCTGGCAGGAGGGAGCAGAAGAGTCTCACTAAGTGCCTGGGCTTCACAGCCACCCGCTTTGCACTGGAGGGGGCTTGGTCCTGTAGGTCCAGAATCTGTGGGGTGATTCCAATTTCCACTGCCTCAGGTGATGCTGTAACTCCAGCTTGGCCAAAACACTAAAGTCAAACCAGAGCTGGTGGCTGGATTTAAACAAACTCCAAATTCACATTTTTTACCATTTCCATCCTCATTTCCCCATCCCTTTCAGTCCATAGCTATTGTTACCAGAGGTCAGCACAGCCTGGCACTGCATGCGCACAAATAAATGTGGTGACTCACCAGAGGGAAGGAAACCATCTTGACCAGCCACCCTGGAGTGCCCATTGCCCTGGTATCAGGCTCTGCTGCCCCTGCTCTCCACTCTTTGTGGGGCTCTGCTGTGTGTTTTTAACCATCCAAGAGGGCGGGCACTGGGGAGTGGCATGGGGGAGTAACTTGCTAACCCGACCTGACCCCTAATGGGATTTTTCATCCACTCAAAAGGGGCATCAAAAATGAGCCCTGGTCTGAAAAAGCAAATTGAGGTAATTGCAGCAGAGACAGATGCCATGAATAATGTCAGGGTGAGGGATGAGTGTTATTAGACCCCCTCCAGCTGGTTCTGCTCAGAGAGGAGAGGGAAAGCATTTTAAAGAGAGCGATTTCATGTGCAAACATCCTCCCTATTTTACTGAGTAACTCCATGTAACCCAGGCTTTAGCAAGCCTGACAGCCACAGATCCCTTCACCACACCTTCTAGCCCCACATTTTCCAACTGATGCCCTGGTACATAGCTCTGTGAATGGACACACCGTGAGCCAAGCACAGCCAAATGCCAAATAAATCTCTCTCCAGAGCAGCCAAACCCATCACACACCTGGAGGGAGCCCAGCACACCCAGCACCCTCCCCACCACAGCTCTGACCAGCACTGCCATGCCCACTGTATTGTCAGATGCTTTTAAAAATACTCCTGGAAGCAATTTGCAGCTGTGAGCTCAGGGCTGCAAGTGCCCTCATCCCCACTAAGCCCATCAGCCCCCCACCAGCTCCCACACAGGCTGCAGGGACAGCTGGGTGCAGGCTTTGTCAAGCCAGGCTCTTTCAGGCAGCGGCTTTTAGCAGCTCCAGGAGTTTTTCTTTCACTTATTATTCACTTTTCTTTCACTTAGTTATTTTCCAAGAGGTTTGGAGAGGGCATCCCCGCTTGGGAGTCGAGACTGGAATGCAGAGCTGCCCTGTGCTTGCCCCATCCCCTCTCATCTCTTCTCTCCATCAACACTACCCAGATTGTTCCGTTCAAGTGCATAACTTCCCAATCAAGGCACTCACTTAATTGCAATGGGTTTGGCAGCCTGGGGAGGTCCATCAGCAGCAGTGGATGATTTGCTCTAATGTGAGCAATAAAGCTCTTTCCTGGAGCAGCAGTTTCATTTGCAGCTCAGGAGGGTCACCAGGATGGACACCTCACCCTATGCAGGAGGTTGAAACCTCAGCCCAAACCTGGAGAGAGCTGAATCTTCCCTCGAAACCCCAGTACTGGAAGCTAAATTGCCATCCTTATTATCCCAGTCATCCCTGTCATCATCCCAAGTTATTCCCATCAACCCCATCATCCCAGGTATGTCCTTCATCATCCCAGTTATCCCCAGCCTCATCCCAGTTATCCCTGTTATTCCAGTCAAATGCATTGGCAGAGTCAATCCATAATCCTAGACATTCCCATTATCATCCCAGTCATCCCTGTCACTGCTTTGCCCTCACCAGCCCCATCCTGCCTGGGGATGGGTGACAGCTCTGGCCCTCCAGTCCCCCAACCCTGGCACATCTGGCAGGGGGTTGGGAAGTGCTTACCCAGCACAGCTAAGCACATCTGGCAGATCATGGAATGAATAACAGATTTTTTTACCATTTTACTCAAAAAACAGAGACCAAAGATGTGTGAATCTACCTGAACTGACTGTTCACATAGGAGAGGCAAAACCTGACAATACCACAAATTCTCAGCTTTTTGTTTAACCTGGGAGGAAACTTTTCTGCAAAAACGCTTGGAAAATATCACTAAAGAGAACAGAAAAGGACTTTTCAAGGACAAGACATTTTTAATGCCATATTTAAATTTATAAAAAAAGCTCAGCTTGAATATTTCCGCCCTTGGGCAACGGGCTGCCATTTGCAGCCACGGTGAAGGAGATGGGAATGCTCTTGGAGCTGGGAGCTGGGTTAAGCTGCTGTTTTCTGTTTTCTCCCAGAGAGAAATTAGTTTTTCAGCTCCAGTTCCCAGTTCTATTGACAATGCAACCTGGTGGGTCTCTGTCCCCACAAATACATGTCCCCCCCCCCCAACAGCAATGAGCTGTACTAATTAGCACAGAATCCTAGAATGCTTTAGATTGGAAGTGACCTTAAAGCCCATCTCATTCCACTCCCTGCCATGGGCAGGGACACCTTCCACTATCCCAGGCTGCTCCAAGCCCTGTCCAACCTGGCCTGGAACACTTCCAGGGACAGAGCAGCCACAGATTCTCTGGGTACCCTGTGCCAGGTTATTACCACCCTCATATTTGCTTCAAACCTGCCCTCTGCCAGTTTAAAACTGTCTTACCCCTATCACACATGTGAAAAGTCACTTTCTAAGTACACCAAGGAAAACAACCTTTTCATCTCAGCAACAAAGGGGTCATTTCCCCCCTCTATGCCTTACCCTAGTGCTGCTACAGGCAGGCTTAGGCATGCAGAGATGGTTTTGGGCAAACTGACCCTGATTTAATTAAGGAGGGTACATCTAAAAAAGCTTGAGGTGGGGAGGATGCTCTCTGAGCAATGGGGATTTGCTGGAAGGGAGTGCAGGAAGAGCTGGAGCTGCTGGTGCAGCCCTGCAAAGAGCAGGGTCTTCACAGAACCACTCCCGCCCCACATGTGTTGCCCTTTGGGGGTGCCCAGCAGATCCCTCAGTATCTATTTCCAAGCCACCACACCATTCAAAGCATCCCTTTGACCAACACTTGCAGGACTGGATGCTCCTGGGACACACACACACACCCCCTGCTTCTCTGGCATCTGCCATAACTTTGCCTCATCCCTTCAGGAAAGGTTTGGACATGAGGGACCACGCATTTCTCTTGCCATGGTGTGACAAGAAGCAGAAGCAAAGCCAGCCCTTCCCAAATGCCCTGGGGGATACAGCCAGGCTTCCCCAAAGGCTCTGGAGCTCCAGGCTGGCTAATTGGTCTGCTTCCAGATGGCCTGTTTCTGGGGGTAATCGATCCAATTTCTGCAAGCAACCTTGACAGGGAAGCAGGCTGGATAATCACAATTTACTGGGTGGAAAATCAGATGAAGGAGGGTTGAGGGGATAAAGGACATTGTGCAACTGGTTCAGGGAAATGCTGAGCACATTGATGCTGCAGAAAGGCACATCACAACACTTTGCCCACCAAGGCTGGTGTCACCTTGTGAGCAGACAGGCTGTGCCCCCTCCTCATCACATCAAGTGCCCTGACCACCTGTAACATGCGCCCTTTCTCTGCCACCCCCAGGTACACCAAGATGAAGACAGCCACCAACATCTACATCTTCAACCTGGCACTGGCTGATGCGCTGGCCACCAGCACACTGCCCTTCCAGAGCGCCAAGTACCTCATGGAGACCTGGCCCTTTGGGGAGCTGCTCTGCAAGGTCGTGCTCTCTATTGACTACTACAACATGTTCACCAGCATCTTCACCCTCACCATGATGAGTGTGGACCGCTACATCGCTGTGTGCCACCCGGTCAAGGCCTTGGACTTCCGCACGCCGGCCAAAGCCAAGATCATCAATGTCTGCATCTGGGTGCTCTCCTCCCTCATTGGGGTGCCCATCATGGTCATGGCAGTCACCAAGTCAAAAGGCAAGTGTCTTGGGGTACATGTCCCCTCCTGTCCCATCAGTTCATCCCAGGGGTGATCTGGCAAACTTGAGCTCTGGTCCTCTAGTAGATTTGTGGTCAGTAGTGGGCACCTGTCTGTGGCATCATAAATGTGCCCTGTCTTGGGAAAAGCATTGTGGTGTTATTTTCCATCTTTGCAACTGTCCCAGAAATTGTCCTCCCTTCTCCTTAAGGGTAGGGATCCCACACCTTTCCCCATCTCCAGTCCAACCAGTGCCTCTCCCCACCTCCTGGTGTGGAAAGCAGGGGGCCTAAAAAAACCCCAGTGATGCTGCAAAGTCTCCAAGTGGCTCACACTAAGATCTGCAGCTCCTGTGTGGAGTCACTGGTCCTTAGCTGCTAGGAAAGCTCTGGGCATCTTGAGGAAGTGGACAGATTTCAGCGAAGGGTGATATGTGGATGAGACATGGGGATGTCCATCATGGGGGTTGAGAGAAGGCAGGATTGGCCTTGAGTGGCCCAGGAGGACCTGCAGGGAAAAGGTTCCAGAGTCACTGCATCCACTGCCTCTCCTCAGTGTCTTCTGGACAGGGGTCTAATGGCACAGAGCTCTTGGGGAACCTCTGCCAAGAGCAGGCAAGTAGGAATGCATCTCCCTGGGGTTTTAACAAGCCATTACTGAGCAGAAGGCAGAATATTCTCAGCAGACACTGAGCTTCCTCTTTGACCTTCTTCTCTCCTACAGATGGTATGGTCCTGTGCACTCTCCAGTTTCCTGACCCTCCTATCTACTGGGACACTGTGACCAAGATATGTGTCTTCATCTTTGCCTTCTTGGTCCCCATTTTGGTCATCACCATCTGCTACGGGCTGATGATCCTTCGCCTGAAGAGCGTCCGGCTCCTCTCAGGCTCTAAGGAGAAGGATCGCAACCTGCGGCGCATCACACGCATGGTGCTGGTGGTGGTGGCAGCTTTCATCATCTGCTGGACACCCATCCACATCTTCGTCATCGTCTGGACGCTGGTGGACATAGACAAGAAGAACCCTTATGTGGTGGCCAGTCTGCACTTCTGCATCGCTCTGGGCTACACCAACAGCAGCCTCAACCCTGTCCTTTATGCTTTCCTGGATGAAAACTTCAAGAGGTGCTTCCGAGAGTTCTGCCTGCCTTTCCGAGCTCGTGTGGACCAGAACAGCTTCTCCCGCGCCAGGAACACCACGCGGGAGCACGTCTCCACCTGCACCCCTTCTGAAGCCCACAACAAGCCGGCATGACTAGACGTGGGCAGCCCCCAGCAGGGCTACCAGGGACACAGAGGAGATGAGCTGCGCTCAGAAGTCACCCAGGTCACCACCACAGAGTTGTAGCAGAATGGTGGGCTGGGCGCTGCTCACTAACACTGCTGGGTTTGCACAGACTGACTGCAAAAACTTTTTACATCCTGAGAACGAAAAATGGGAGAATTGGGACTCACCAAATGATGTAGGGAGAGGACAAGAACAAGAGGCAAGTTGGGCAAATACGCTCCACTGATGCCATCTCGTCAACCAACAACAACACCAAGCAGAGACTGTCACCCTCCAACATGTGGCTCTTGGCAGAGCCCAGAGCACCAGAACTGCAATTTCCACATGCTTATCTTCCTGCACGGGCCAGGATGACACCACAGCCCATAGCAAGAGGGGAAACACTCACATGGCAGAAAGGAACTGTGCCAGGAGGTGATCATAGCATCACAGAATCATTCAGATTGGAAAAGCCCTCCAAGATCATCAAGTTCAACTGTTCTTCTTCCACTACAAAGGCCACCACTAGCCTATGTCTCCAAGTGCCACATCCACACAGTGATGGTTAAGTCTCTTTGGTGATCGTTACTCCACCACTGCCCTGGTCCCACATCATGAGACCTCATTCCATCCCACTCTGAGCTATGTCCAAAGGACAACTGAAGATGGGGAAGAAAAACTTATGCCACTTCAGAGACAGTTTTCAAAAAGCTCCAGATCCATCATAAAAATTCTCCTGGAGTTCCTCAAACTGGGACTGCTCCCAGTGAAAGCTTTCTACTGTTACGTCATTGTTAGGTTAGTGTTATTTAGAGACCTCTGACTGCAGCTAAGGCTGCCCTGGACATGGATGTGATGCTGGGCTGGAAAACTGGGGACAAATCCTAGTGCAAACAGCACTGGGAGATCCTGCCCTGACTGGGCCATGCTGTAACCAGGATGCTCGGAGGGAACTCTTTGTGTACTTTTACAAATATATATATATGTCTATCTATAGCTGTATGAAATTAAAGTGACCCCAAGGCCTCCCATCACACCTCCCACTACAGCAGCTGCTACATGTGTGATGGAGCTGAATATGCCAGATCCATGGCATCTCACAAAGTACTGCAGACACTATTTCCAGCTCCAACCCTTGGGATATTTGCCTTACTGTGGCATTTCTGTACAGGAGCCCTGCTTTCTAAAATTTAAATAAAATCAAAGATAGGAAGCAGTTTCCAGCTCTCTTGTGACTCACAGGCATCAAAAATGAGCAAGGTGTGGCTCAGGGGGCTGGTCTGGGGAGTGATGAAACTGCCTCTAAATTTACTCTTTCCTGTGAGAGTGGGGATAACCTGGCATGGGTGCCCAGAGCAGCTGTGGCTGCCCCTGGATCCCTGGCAGTGCCCAAGGCCAGATTGGATGGGGCTTGGAGGAACCTGGGACAGTTGAAGGTGTCCCTGCACATGTCAGGGCATGAAACTGGATGGGCTTTAAGGTCCCTTCCAACTCAGGCCATTCGATGATTCTGAATTCAAGTTCTAAAAACATACCTGGACTTGGAAAAACTCACCTTTGTGAACACCCAAAGCCCTTTAGCTGAGATTGTTTGCAAGCCCTAGTCACCAAACACCTCTTGTCAACAGTCATCAAGATATAATTTTATTTTAAAAGACAAGCAGCCCAAATTCTGGCCCAAATTACATTTGTAATTTAAATACAAATGAGGATTTAGCGGAAAAGCAACAGAAACGGATGTTGGAGCCTGTAACTTTGCCCTGGCTTAATAAGACTTTGGATTTTAAGGTACTGATCACTTCTGCAGTGTAGGTTTCTTAGTTCCCAAAGAAGGAGAACCATAAAGAGTGCAGAGTGGATGTGAAAACCACTCGAGAACCCCCATCCATTACCCAGCACCCCGGAAAGCTGAGCCAGGCACCAGTTCTGGAGATTTCACAGCCCTGTTAAACTAGCAGCCAGTCCAGATTAATTATGCAGCAACCTGTGCTGGCACACACCAACCAGCTATTTCCAGGGACATTTGCAGGCCAAACACATGTGCTATTGCAGGAAACATCATTTCCCCAATTTTTTTTTCTTTAATTAATTCACCAAATAATGAACCCTGATGTATTGAGCTTGTGATTAATTATGATGATGCCAGTTTCTTTGGCTGCAGGTTTAGGGTAACTTTGGAATTGCATTAATATGCAGATGGAAATGAATGGATCTGGCTTTCCTGGGGAGGACGGGAGCAAGAGCTCCCACCTTCCTGACCCTGGAGCAGCCTGGGGTGGACCCAGGCTCTCAGCTCAACAGAGATGCTTGTCTTGCAATTCATCATTTAATAGGGAAAGAAAATCACTATGAATAATTCCTAGAGGATTTTTTTTCTCCTTTCAGAGTTACAAATTCTGCTTAATTTGTACTGTTTTATTCCCTGAGCAAATGGGATCAGGAGGAACATGCACGGAGGGGATGTCTGGGGCACTGTGTAAGCACTGGAGTTCCTCCAGGCAGGGAAAGAGCCAGGATCCCCCCTCCCAGCTCCCAAGAGTTGTGTGAGCCATATGAGACTTTCCTTATTTTTGGCCTGTTGTAATGGGAAAGGAACCAGGATGTCAGCAGTTTGGGGAGGGGACAGAGACACCACCACATCACTATTTCAGCCCGATTCTCATCCTAAAGAGACCCAACGCACCCTTCTACCAGGAGCCACACCAGAGCACTGCACATGGCAGTTATCCTGGGATACACTGGTCAGGCAACAGCCTCAATGACTGGAGAGACAGCCCAGTACGATGACTAACTGTAAACCCCGTCACAGGCAGCTTGGCTGTAATTAAAGCTCATTTCCTCTTCCAGGCAGGAAAGGAATAACAAGAAAACAATCTGAATATCTTCCAAACCCTCCTGAAGATGCAATTCTCTCCCTGTAGATCCAGCAGCACCACTGCACAGGCAGAATTTTTCTATCTAAAACAGCAACATGTTAAAAAAAACATGAAAAAAATCCCTCACAAACCTTGCAAACACCACTCAAAGTGCTTTTAATCTGGGCCCAAAAGATCTTCACACTGCCAGGCCTCATCCTCCAGGGATGCTAAAGCCCTCAAATACCACTTTCCCAGCTTTTGTCCGTAAAGCAAAAGTCTTTTATGCACTTCCAATAGCAACAGATGGAGACCAGAATGTGGAGCTGCCAGCTGGTGATGAGGGAGAGTGTGGATGTGTCAGTGCTAGAAAACCTCCCCCATTGACTATGGCTGGATCCTGACACAGCCAGGGGTCCACGCCACAGGACCCAAATTCCTCCTCCTAATCCTCAATATGCCCCCAGTTCACTCTGTGAGCACAAAACCTTGTTAATAAGACATTTCCCTTCCCTCAATTAAGCTGTTTTTCTCCATCCACCCTCTCCCCCCTGTGTGGGGCTCATTCTTCCCCCAGTTTCCAGCAGCTTCCCACTGAAGTGTCACTGGTTCCCAAGACAATTGCTTATTCATCAGTTCTGAATATTTTAAATCTTATTGTTCTCTCCCAGCCCTTTTCCCATGTTTCTTAAATATACCAACAAGCTTCCCCTTCACAAAGACATGTTTTCCCCTTTCCAGAAACAGGAACAGCCCCTCAGGGATGGGTACAATCCCATCTTATTTAGGAATGATCTGGGTTTTCTCTGCACCCGCAGGAGCTGGAGCAGGGAATTGCATTGGCTCCTGGCAGGATCCGACCGTACTGTATCCACAGCGCTAGTACTGTTCCTGCTG
This sequence comes from Emberiza elegans, assembly GCA_024865655.1. NCBI lineage: Eukaryota > Metazoa > Chordata > Aves > Passeriformes > Fringillidae > Emberiza > Emberiza elegans. Next base: position 7,837,713 of record JALJVW010001685.1, on the reverse strand, counting down.
CCCAAAGGTGGGAGATAGATGCAAAAACCTGCCAATGCAGGGGATAGGGAGGAACTGGGAGCACTGGGATGTGGGATCTCCCCAGTAGCTGAGGCTGGTTTTGGATAAATATTGTTGCTGGGAATCAAGCCTAAGTGAAGAGCGATTTCTCTATCAGGTATCCAGCAGGTCACATTTCATTGAACAGTATCAAATAGTGATGGTCCCCAGGGAGCAAAATTAGCCACAGGATTAGAGAGCACTTGCTCAGCCTGCAGCGATGACAAAATATGGGCTTGATCCCTCACAAATACAACATTCCCTGTGGGCCCACTTCCCAACCTTCTGCTTAGAGGTAAAAATAAAGTCCTTTGCAAGCCCAGGACTGCAACCACCAGAACAAACCCACCTGATGGGATGTGGGTGCCCCCAGCCCCCCAGAGCTGGACCCACTGAAGCCATCCCTGATCGTAAATCCAAGTTCATCCCTCATTGGAGCAGCAGAGCTGCTCTCAGGGCCCAGGCTCACTAAGGAACCTGCTCCTGCCCAAATGAATTAAGTGTAAACAACGACCTGGGGCTCCAGTCACACCAGGATGTGGGAATTTGCCCCGTGGCTTCCAGTCTGCACACACATCTGGCTCAGCTCCAGCTGGGAGCACCCAGCATGGACGTGCCAGGATCCTTCCAGGTGTGCCACGGGCTTGGTTGTGTTCCTGGAGACCCAAAGATACCTGGGATGACCCATCAGACAGGCAGGGAACTGAAGAGGGGGTGACAGAGATGACAAGGACCATGCCCTCTCTCCGTCCCAGTTCTCCCAGTCCCGTGGCCCCACAGCTGCCAGCGCATCCTCCTGCTGCCACCTGGCGGCCACAGAACACTCGGACACAGCCGGGACCAGGTCAGCGCCCCAAAAAGCAGCCACCTGGCCTGACTGTCCCCACGGGAGAACTGCCCAGCCCTCCAAAGCGCAGGAAAAGCCCGGGTTTACCAAAACTCAGTTTATTCCAAATGTTAAAAGATTTTTTTTCGTCCTTTCTGCCTTGATTAATCAACCAAAATACATTTTCTTTTTTAAAAAAATCCAATCCCTTTGGAACCATTGTATAACCCCAGACCCCCCTCCCCAGCCACAACCCCCCCTTCTATTGCTATAATTTAACTTTTTGCAGAGCCCTCCTCACTCCAGGTACCTAGAAGGTACCTCCTATAAGGAGAGGATGGAACAGGCTGGGCACAGGACACAAGACCAGCTGGATCAGGGAGGCAATGGGGAGGAGGAGTCCTGTTGTTTCCAGCAACTCCATGCATAGCTGGGGTCTGGGTGTCTGCTCATCAAGGCCCTAAGAGCAAATGAACCTCCTTCCTCAGCAAGTGAAAGAGAAAAAATTAAAGTAACAGTGTTCCTACCTGTGGGGTGGATTTGGTTGGGTTTCCAAAGGCAATGGCAAAGAGGGAGCGGCCAGGATTGTGAAAAGTAGCATGAGGTGGCTGCTCCAGGCCATGGGGAGCGGGGAACCTGCTCCTGGCCTAACTGCCAGGCAGGGGCTCAGCTTGAGGGGATGGGAGGCAGGAGCCCCCAGCGGTCACACTGTGCTAGGCATCATCCAGCAGCATTCCCCCTCACCAGGCAGAATTTCCCTACAGTAGTCACAAGCTCTGGATTAGAGGATAGAACTTCCTGGGCACATTCCTGCTGGACTCAGATCCACCTGGAACAGGCTCAGAGGGGTTTGGGGGGTGGCAGCAGACTAATCCAGAGGTGATTTAGGTGAAGGAGGCGGAAGAGCATCCAGATGTGGGGAATATGGGGACCTCAGGGAGACTATTACCCAAACCTGATTGCAGAGTGAAGAACAAAACCCTCAGCTTTGCTGGGCCAGGAAATGTTAAAAAAATCAGATGAGAAGAAGTGGAAATCCATCCAGGCACAGAACTGGGATCAGTTTAGGACCAAGCTGACCCAGGGAGCTGACAGAGCACTGGGCACCACAGGAAAACAGACAAATGCTTGCAGAGAGAACCCACAGGCACCCTGTTCCAGCCATGCAGGCGCTGCTGGGCCGAGCTCCATGAGCCTCCTGCCCTCCCAAGTAATTGGCTCCCCAACCCAGGCAGAAGTTGTGGGGGGTCTGGGGGTGCTGTGATTCCGCTGGGTCTGGCTGCGGTGTCGCTTCATCAGCTCTGCTCCTTGTCACTGACCAGCAGCACAGTGTGCTGCCCACCGCTGGACACGGCCAGCACCCGCCGGTTCTCCAGCTGCTTCCCCGTCATCTCCACGGGGCTCCAGACATCATCCTCCTCTCCAGTGCCCAGCTGGTAGTTAGTGCCCATTCCCCACGCAAATGCTCGTCCTGCAACGGAGGTGAAGCAAGCTTTGAGCTCCCAGTTGTTGCACAATGGGAAGGCGACCTCGCACCCAGATAGTGCATTTCTATGAGTCCAAAACACAAGCACGAGAAAGAGAACGAGCACTTGCAACTCAACAGGTGCTCCATCACAGAGCCAAGGAACTTTCATCCCTTTGCGGGAGAAAAATAAACCCACAGCCCACTCAAAACCTTCCTTCCTGTGGACACCGCACACAGGCAGATGCAGCATCAGAGCACAGAGGTCTGGCATTGGCAGAGTCAGAGAAGAGACTGTCAGGCCAACAATCCCCTCCTGGTAAACACCACATTACCAACCCTGCTGCCCACAAACATATCTGAGCAGCCACTGCCCAGCTGTCCCCAGGAGATGGGCAGCAGGACCCGGCTCCAGTCCAAACCCAGCTGGCAGTGTGTGGTGACAGTGTGCAGGGCTGGATGGAGGAATGAAGGAAGTGCAGAAGGCAGGGTTCCCAAGCCCTGGCACTCACCATCACTGCTGACAGCATAACCAACTGATGCTCCACAGGCCACCGAGACGATACTGGGGAGCTCCGGGATAACGGTAGGTGTACTCTTCTCTTCTACTCCAGTCCCAAGGCCCAGCCGGCCATATTCTGCCCTGCCCAGGCTGTAGGCTTTACCTGGAGCACAGCAGACACACAAGAGAGGAGACCTGAGCGGGGCAGAAGTTACAGCAAGGCAAAGCAGACCAGGACCTCTTCCCAGGCCTGACTCCTGAAGGAGCATCGCCCCTCTACACCACACCCTGAGACCCATCCAGAAGGGGCAGGGTGGGATAGAGACCCTTCAGTTCCCCAAAATCAGTAAGCTGGATAGGTGCAAGAGCAGAGTTCACAATTGGGTCCAGGTTTCTGTTGTCAGCTTCCCTTCACCGCAATCTCACACCAACATTGTTTCCTTGAACACTGAGAGCTTGGAGGGCTCCAGCACATCACCCTCATCCGAACAGCTCCTTGGCCAGGTTGAGGGCCATGGGATTCTCCCCACCCTGCTGTGTGACCCCCAGCCCACCTGTCACAGAGTCACTCACCCTCAGAGTCGACGCAGACCGTGTGGTGCTGCCCACCAGAGAACCCAACCCAAGACTTGGTGGAGTTCTTGAAGGATGTGAGGTTCTGCGGGGAGAAGCAGGGCTCGGTGTCCTGGGTCCCTGCAGGGTGGGATGCACAAACCCAGGTGGATCAGGTCCATGGGCATCACCTCTGGCACTGAGCCATCCACCCTGGGGCTCACCATACCAGAGACCAATACAACTGTCCAGCCCCAAAATCCAATTTCTGCTCAAACCCAGTGGGCACGAGGGCTGGGACCTAAATCCAGAGCAAGCCCCACCCCCATTTCCAGCTCTGGGGCACCCAGCAGCTTCCCCCACCAGGCCAGGGCAGCAGTGGACTGGAAGGAGATATGGAGGGACACAGATGAAGCTCACCCAGCTGGTGATAGTTGGAGAGGCCAAATCCATAGATGTGTCCCTCACGCGTGACGGCGAAGGTGAAATACGCCCCACAGAAAGCGTCCTGGAAGCGCGTTTTGTTTCTTCTCCCTCTGCCTCTGACAGGGACAAGCTGGGGGACCAGCATCCGTTCTGGGGGAGGAGACAAGGCATTATGCAAGGACTAAGGATTTACACCCTCCCTTCATCTAAGGATCTGGCTCACTGCATGTACGTGACTGATTACACAAGCCCTTGAGCATCAGGGACTGGGGCCCTTTGTTCCTCTGCAAAGGGCAGAGCCAAAGCCAAAGTATGCACCTCTGAGAACTAAATCCACTCACCCAGTCCTCGCCGTCCTCCTCGGGTGGCAAAGAGTGCTGGCACTCTGCCCAGCTGGCCCTGTTCACCACAGCCACACGTGAACAGGTCGCCATCCGCTGTCAGCATCACCAAGTGGTCATTTCCTGGGACAGGAAGGAACAAGAAGTTATGGAGAAGTCTTCAACAAGTCCTCAGGACTGAGATCCCACAGGTAAACCCCAGTTGTCCCAGCTTATGGGGTTTACTGCACTTCATACCTCAACATCAATTGTGCCACCACCTAAAACTCCAGGATATCTCAATCTTCCCGATCCCAGGAATTCAAAGCAGTTTTTCTGGGAAGGCGGTAAGGACACAGGTATGCCCCAACCTCCCCTGGGCCCTGGACAAGCACCCTGGCTGCTGTGCTCAGCTTCCCCAGGCCTCATTAGAGAGCAAGTGCTCTGGCCCCACTGGGTCACAGTTCAGGCCACTCTTGGAAGGCATTCTACATCAGACTGGTCAAATATTAACTCAATATGTGAATCTGTTGGGGCTAAGAGATCTGTTCTCTGGAAGAGTCAGAGATCAGCAAGTACACCCTTGTATCAGGCTTGGAACAAGCCAAGAGGGAAGAAAAGGTCATGGACGTTCCTCAAGGGTTGTGACCTTGTGTACCTGCCTGACCCTGCACACCCCAGGGCCCTGCTTGTGGAAGGGGCTCACAGCTGGTCTGTGAGTCAGAAAGAGTTAGATGAAGAAGAGAAGCTGGTAAGAGTCACCTTTGCCCCTGAAAGGAGTCCTACCAAGGCTTTCAGCATGGAAATGGAGAAGAAGAGAAGATAAACGAGGGGTCCTGCTTAAATCTTAACAGAAAACAGTGGTGTTGACCGCCTTGCACCAATGAACATTATGTTGATTTATTGTTGCCAATGAATAGGTATAAAGTTTGTGAGAGCATATAAAAATACAGCATGCTGCTAAAATAAAAGAGAGAAGCTTTCTTAAATACACTGTGTTCTTCTGTGTTAGGACCATCTCAACAATGACACCTGCTCACCTGAAACTATTTTAACAACAGGCGTATCAAGCTGGAGCAGCACAGGAACAGAGCTCGTCTTCATGGGCTCCAGCAAGCCGATCACTCCATTGTTATCCTGAGGGAAGAGAGACACAGGGATGAGCCACAGGAGCAGCAGCCACCTGATGAGCTTCCAGTATCTGAGGAGTCAGCGTACCCGGAAGGAGCCCCAGACAAAGACCCTGCCGTCCTCAGTCAGCGCGGCCGTGTGGCTGTCCCCCGCCGACACCTGCACCACCTTCTCCTGCAGCTCCACTGGCCCTGGAGAGCTCTCAGACCCTTCAGCCGAGGTGTCGCGTCCCAGGGCACCTTCATCATTGCAGCCAAAGGTGTAGATCTGCAGATTGGGTGCAAGTGGTCAGGATGGAGCACAGAGGGGCAATAGGCTGAGTATGAAATCAGGGGACAGAGAGTCGCGAGGCTGAATTATTACAGAATCATGGAATGGTCTGGGTTGGAAGAGACCTTAAAGCTCATTTCAGTCCACCCCCTGCCATGGGCAAGAACACCTTCCACTAGATCAGGTTGCTTTAAATCCTGTCCAACCTGGCCTGGAATACTTCCAGGGATGAGGTGCTGTCATCTTATTGCAAAGCTCTTACACCTTCTCAGTGATTTCTCACAGGCAGCTCCTTGCAGCACTGACTCCTTCCTCACAGCACAGCCAACAAACTCCAAGTCTCTCCTCACCCAGCTAACCCACTCTTTTATAGCACTCATCCTTATTAGACACAGCTGTGGCCTGTCAAGGGCAGGCCTGTTCCTAATCTTTGATAATTAGTACAGCTGCAACTCCTCAGGGGTGAGATTACCTTCTGCACCATCTTTATTTTCTTACATTCTATCACCCCACAATGAGGCAGCCACACCACCTTCACAGGGAAGAACTTCCCAATATAGCATCTAAAATGGCAGTGTCACCCATCTACACTCTGTCAGTGTGAAGCCATTCCCCCTTGACCTATCCCTCCATGCTCTTATCCTAAGTCCCTCTCCAATTCTCTTGAAGACCCCTTTCAGGTCCTCCTTTTGACCCCTAAAATTTTGTGGTCCATGAGACCATGCTCACCCCTAGAGCTGGAACAAGATGTGGGCAGAGCAGTGGCTGATTCCTACCCCCTGCTCCCGAACATCCCAGAACCCACTGCACTTACCTTTCCAGTCTGGCTGAGGCACACCGTGTGCATCCCTCCAGCTTCCACCTGCACCGCCATCTCTGGCAGCGTGACCAGAGCTGGCTTCTTCCTCTCCATGATGTCTTCACCCAGACCCAGCTGCCCAACATTACCCTGGCCCAGTGTCAGCACCAGCCCAGGCTGTGAGCGATGTGATGGGTGGCTGACTGCGGGGTGTGAGAGAGAAAGAACATGTCAAAGTACAAGTTTCCTGGTAGAAATCACCCCTAGGAAAGTGGAAGGAAAATTCCAAGGTATTTTTCTTACCTTTAACCTTTTTTGTCTCAGTAGATTCTTCTTCTGGCACCAGGATCTTCTTTCTGCGTTTTGCTGGCATCTTGGAATCTAAATGCCAAAAAGAGCCAACGTTACCCTGGCCCAGCGTGGGCACCATCCCAGGCTGTGAGCGATGTGATGGGTGGCTGACTGAGGGGTGGGAATGGGAGAAAGCACATGTCAGGGTACAAGTTTCCTGGTAAAAATCACCCCTGGGAAAGTGGAAGGAAAATTCCAAGGGATTTTTCTTACCTTTAACCTTTTTCATCTCAGTAGACACTTCTTCTGGCACCAGGATCTGCACTCTGCGTTTTCCTGGCATCGTGGAATCTAAATGCCAAAAAGAGCCTGTAAGAAGTCACCCACCTGGTGAACCAGACTATTCACTGTCTGGAGTTGCCCCTCACACCCTAAAAAACCACCTGGAAGGACTGGTGACTGAGTTGGGATTTGAACACTGATCCCTTCTCCTACTCTGGGAAAATAGAAAGTTTTCCCTTTTATGTTTTATCCATACTCCCTATTACATGCAGATGTGAACCCCTCCAGATTTCAGGTACAGGCAGGCGAGGAGAGAGGGAATGGAAAAAGGAGAAGAATGAAAACGGGAAAGGGGGAAAGGGAAGAATCAGAGCCAAGCCGTACCTGCGTTCTCACCCCCTGCCCCGTTCCGCATGGCCCGAGCACGGCCCCCGCCCCTTCCCGCCGTTCGAATTCCCCGCGGCGCCGCCCCACGTGGGGCCGCGGAGGCCACGGCCCGGACCGGCCGCTCCTCCCGCCGCCTGCAGCTTCTCCCGCTGGCCGGTGGGCTGCGCCGAGGACGGCCCCGAGCCTGCCGAGACCCCCGCGGCCACCCCCGCGTCCCCATGCCCGCCCCGCCGGTGCCTCCCGCCGCTCTCCCAGCTCGACCCCGCCGCGCTCCCTCACCGCCCGCCGGCGCCGCCGCGCTCGGCTCTGCGCATGCGCGCGCCGGCTCCTCGCGGCGCTGCGCCCCCTGGCGGCCGGCGGCCCGGCACTGACCCCGCAGGACAAGGGACAGAGGGACGGAACGAGGACAGGTGGGGCAGGACAGGGGGACAGAAAGACACAGAAAGGCAGGCAGCACAAGGCGAGGCTCGCAGCTGGCAATATGCTGGCCCACTGACAATAAATCACTAACTCATCCTGCTTCTAAGCTGCAGATGCATCCAGCCTCCGAGGCTGCAGCCGGCCGTGATGCAACAGAGCTGCTGCAAAAAATGGCAATTAAACATGCTGAACAATGATAACGGAGTACGGAAATCCAGCAAGTCTGCGACACCACCTTCTCCAGCAACCTACTGCTACAAAGTGGAAAACACTTCTACTCTTGAAACAGGAACTAGACCAAATTTCTCTAGTTAATGGGAGGACAGCAAACTTCAGTTTCCCCTTCATCCAATGTGTTTTACCATTATTCCACAGATTAATTCTGCTTTTTCAGTCCAGAGGCCTGCATTTGGCCATATTGGCTTTTATTTACTAATAAAATCGTGTTCCTATTTAACATCTTGGCTGGTACAGTGGCCTTTATCTGCAGACCACGATCCCAAGGGACCACCCCCAGCCCATGAGATTGGAAAACCTTTATTTATCCCAGGCACATGCTGGGACTTAATACACAGCCACTCCACGATCCTTTCCCAGGAGACTTTACGGCCAAGGCCAGGACACCCGGGAAACTGCTGATGCCCATTCCATCCAACCCACAGCAGCACCTCCCCTAATCCCCCCCATCAGCAGCACTCACCTTTAAATGGGCAAGGGAAAGACGTGTGATCCCCCTCCCTGGGGTAACAGACCCCATCAACCCTTTTAGACTTAGCCCTTGATGATAGGAAGGTTTTGTGCCCAAACCCGGACTGAAGGGAGGATCTGCTCCTAATCAAGCCCCAGTGCGCCACACAGCATTTCTTTACTTTTTCGAGATGGTTCAGCAGCAAACAAGAATTGTACTTCTACACAAGAGAGGCACCACCCAGACCACAAAGTTTCCCTTAATATTCAGACCACTCACCAAAAACACACACCAAGTCATAGCCAAATTCAGTTTATTGAGTTGTCTACTGTAGATAGGTACAGATTTGGACATCAACACGAAGAGTGAGAGCTGTATTTTAAGGTCTAAACACACAAACTGCTGCTTCCACCCACATCCTGTAATACAATCCACCCCATTTTCAACATCACCTTCCCTGTAATATCCTGGCCCCACAAGGTCGAATCCACGGAAAGATTCGTAAGTGTATTCCACAGGAGAGCGCACACCTTACTTACTTACCCCTTAATACTTTCCCTCACCCTCCTTCCTTAGTTTGAAGCACCCCCAAAGCAGCTCTTTGCCAGACCAGCCAACCCCTCAGCCCGTGGACTGCCTTTCCTTGCCGTGCAGCTCACACATAACGTGTTAACTCCAAGCTCTGCTCCACAAAATGCAGCAAGTGCACATCCCTTTACCCCAGGGCCACAGGCTATTTTTCGAGCTCCTGCACATGATTAAAAAGACCACTAAATTCACGCACCCCTGCTTCCATCGCGTTTTGATTTCTGTGGCTACGTTTTTATTACACATAGTGCGCTAACAGGAACTGGGCAACCACCTAACTTAGGCAAACTCTTTAATATACTCACCCTCTCTCGCTAAAGGTGGATTTTCTTTGTCACTTCGCCCCAGCAGATTCTGCAGTATTTCAGGAAAAAGAAAGGTATTTTTTTCTGCTTTTTCCTGGCATCAAACAATACACCAGTAGAGCTTTTAAGTTCAGCACACAAATTTACCTCCAGCGTTTATTTCTGTTTGCTAAGACTCATGGCTTTTTTTTTTCCCATCTACCCAAAATCGAACACAATCGTCAAAAATAGGAGCCTCCAACCTGAATTCCATTACTAGCATCTATATCACACGGAATTAAATTTTATCACTAAACCGACCCGTTATTCTAGAAACATGATTGAAATACAAAGAATATTACATTTTTAACGCAATTACCTTCAAAAATCGTGTTTCGCCTCAACTTTTTCACTTTTTGGTACTGGAAAAGAAAAAGAAAATGGTACTTAAGGAATTGCTCAGGACTTTGTGTTTTTCTGTCTCTTCCTCCCGGGTCGGCACGTGTTCCCCGTCCCACCGCGCGTCAGTGTTTCCTGCATGGTTTGTCTCCTCTGTCACGGCCCAAGGGCTCAGAGAAGCAGTAGGAATATGCAGGCTGCAGGCTCGGGGCCCGGCTTGCTTTCCAACGTCGTGGAAAGGGACTATACGTCACGGGCCCGAAGGCCTGCGCTCCCGTGCGCCACACGGACAGAGCCGAGAGAGAGCGACTTCTCCGGATATCCACGTTGGACCTTTGCTCTAAACATTTTTAAGCACCTGGCCCGCCCCAGGTCCCCGCGCGTCCCAACTCAGCCGACCACCCGGAGGGACCACGTGAAAGATACTCACGCTAGAGCGAACTGGGCAAACCGAGCTCCAAACAGGCTATGGTGGAACCTGTAGGAAAAACAAATGGCTCTGAGCGGCGGCTGAGGTGGCGCGGTCTGACTCCGCAGCACCCACAGCCACGTGCAACTCATGGCGTAGTTTAGTGGTAAAACGGGGGTGGAGCGGGGGCACCCGCCGACACCGCAACGCTGCGCGGCCAGCACGACCACGCGCCACAGCAAGGCAAAGGGTTTAAAGGGTAAAAACGGTTAGAAGGGGAAAAGTGAAGCACGCATTACCTGCAGCTCCGCCGCTCCTCACGGTGAAAAAGGCCGAGTGAAACCGCGTGGCCATTTTTATAGTGCAAGGAGGCGGGGCTGAAATGCGCGCATGCGTCCCGCGCGAGGGGCCGGAACAAGCCGCATATGGGCATAGGGGCCGGGGCCAACACCCAGCGAAAAGGGCGGGGCCTAACGCGCCTGCGCAATGGCTGGAAGGGAGGTTGGCACATGCGCAGTCGGAAGGGAGCGAAAAGCCGCCGCCTCAGGGGAGGCGCCGCCATGGCTGACCCGCGCTCCACGCCCTCAGGAGCCGCCGGTCAGGATCCTGCTGAGAGCCGGGGAAAAGACACGACCACACAAGCATTTTTTTTTAAGAAAAAAAATTCTAAAATACTTTTATTTAATAATTAAAATCTGTTGTTGCGGAGACTGATATACAATGAAATGGCGGCTGTACAGGGGATGCTGTGAGGGAAGAGTCCCCAGCGGATGCTGGGCCATGTTGCCGCACTGGTCTGTGAACAAGACAAAGTTCTTCTCCCCCTCCCCACCCCAAACCCCCGCACAAGTGGCATCTCACAGATAGTTTAGTTTTGTGCATAATACAGCAGTGGCCCTACCAGATTTTTTTTTAAACCCGCACTGAGGAAGACTTTTTCTCTCAGAAGAGAAATGCCATCTTTTTAAGGTCACTTTTTAAACCTATTCTTCCCCTCCTTTTGACCCACACAGTGAAACGATCAAGTTTCCAGTAGGTTTAGCTGTAAAAATGAGAAAAAGGCAAGCTTCAACCCTGATTTGGGAGAGTAAAAAACAGTTGAGAGAAAGCCACAATAAAAAGGACTGAGTACTCTCACAGTTTCCTGAAATTAAAAAGTTTAAAAAAGGCAACAGTCACTTTTCCTGGTTCTGTAATTTGTTAGCCTAAATATCTCAAGATCTGTTATTAAGATCACAGCAAGTGTGAGAGAGCGCAGAGCATCTATACATATGTTGGGGTTGTTTTTTTCTTTTTTTTTTTTTTTAACAAAAAGATGCAGCATATGTTAATATCTACACAATTCCCTTCCAGGACAACAAACCATTGGTCAGTAGTGATTCAGGGCATTAAGGACATGACAAAAAAGCAAAACCCCCAAAACATAGTGAGTGCCATGTCAGTTGTCTGCCAGGGTTCTCTGTACACAGCTAATATACACACATTTGCTTCTGAGCACATGCTCTCCTCAGCTTCCCAACATCAGAGCTGCCTTTGTTTTTAATCTCCCTTCCTGCTGGAAAGGAGAAGGAAATGAGGAATTGCACTCCCCAAGACAAGTCTGTACAGCCTGGGGAGGAAGGGGTTGCTCCCCTGGGCACGGTCTCCTGGCAGAGTCGTATTGCTGAGCCACACGAGGTATAGTGTCAGTTCCAGCCTGATGGCATGAGAGATGTGTTTGTTCCAGTGAAATGCTACATTCAGACAGGATTCCCCTTCCCTGGCCGAAAGCCCTTTTCTGGATATGTTTGGAAGGCAAATCTTGGAAGAGCTGAGGTTCCACCCTCACTGTATTGCCTGGGAGAGGGATGCAGAGAACTTCCAAGCCCTCGCGTGTTTCTTGCTCCCTCCTTGGAATATTATGGTCGATGGTATCTGAAAGCCAAGTGAAAAATCTGAGTGTTATCCTTGAAACTCAGCTTAAATGGTTACTTGGGCACTACAGATGGCCAAAGAGAGTAAATTTAACTAATGTCAGAACTCTCAGCCCTCAGGGAAGCTGTGAACATCAAATAATTTCACTTCCTGTGCTCTGCACTCAACTTTGCCACACAGAGCTGGAAGGAAAGGAATCACGGGCCACGATCCAGACCTGACTACACAGATTACATCCAAGGTAACTCGTTAGGAAGTTGGTTAGTGACTGTGGCTGCACATCTCTAGCCCCAGAGAAGCTCACTCCAGCTGCAGCTTCACACTAGTTTCAGATGCACCTCGAACTACACACTGGTTACTGAGCCTCCAGGATGGAAGCCCCAGTTTAAGGAAAAACAACCTACTTTGTGTCTGCTGCTGCTCCAGTCACCCCCCAGGACTCAGACAGAAAGGGGCATTCAATCTCCAACTGCTGCACAAATAATTCTTCTAAGGTTTTAGTGTTTTGCCACTGACCACTGTCCTTGCAGCACAGCTCTGATGGCTCTGAAAGGTGGAAAACTCTTATATTAATGCATTCTCACCTCGTGAACTGCTTGCTCTCCTCGTGCACTTCCATTTCACAGCTCTTAAACTCATTCAGCTCCTTCCTGATGGCTGCCTGCACAGAGAGGGAGATTTTTTTTGGAAAGGAAAGGGCTCAGAGAAAGACTGGAGCAGCCACCCCAGTTTTCACAGTCCATTAATGTCAAGCTGAATTTAATCTGCCCTCCCGACCAGGGCTGGGAGGACAAGGACAGGTAGTTCCCTGCCAGTTTCTTGAGCCGGCAGGGAACTGCACTGCCATGACCAATACTCAGGATCCTTGCTGTGTCGAGAAAAGAGAATGGGGCTGGGGAAGGGTCTGGATCAACAGCAGCTGGGTGAGGTGGGGGGCTGAGCCTGGAGAAAAGAAGGCTCGGGGGGATCTTATCACTCTCTACAACTCCCTGACAGGAGGGTCAAGAGAGCTGGGGGGTTGGTTGCTTCTCCAGGTAACATGTGACAGAACAAGGGAAAACTGCCTCAGGCTGAGGCAGAGGAAGTTTAGATGAGATACAAGGAAAAATTTCTTCATAGAAAGGGCTGTAGTAGAACCACCATCCCAGGAACTGTTCAAAAATGTGCAGATGGGGCACCTAGGGACATGGTTTACTGGTGAACATGGCGGTGCTGGGTGAACAGTTGGACTCCATCATCTTCAAAGGCTCTTCCAACCTTAATGATTCCATGATTTTATGATTCTTACATCACTCAGAAACTGAGGCAGAAGCCATGCAAGGCTTTCAGACTGTGCCCACCTGGGCTACACCTTGCCATAAGGCAGCAGGAAGCAGAGCTGGGGCAGCACATGCAAGTGAAGGCACACAAGTGGGGTAACAGAGGGAAAGGTGAAGAGGTGAAGCCAGAGGAACAGAACAAATCTCCTTGGCTCACACCCGTTTGTGTGGACCACCCTGGCTGGCTCCTCTTCCCATGAGGGGACAGGACACTCTCAGTTACCTTGTCAGCTGGAGTCAGCTTTGTCCATGGCTTATCTGCTCGCCGGTCATAGTCTTGAGCATCCGTTACTTCCACATATTCATTAAACCTCAGGATCTTCCTGGCTTGCAGCTCTGCCACTGTAGGCCTTTGGCTAAGCTGAACACCAGGAAAAACAAAGGAGGTTAGTCTGAGCCTTGTCCACAAAGCAGATCCAGGACTAAGCACTCCAAGCAAAACTAAACTAGTTCCTTCACTGTGCCTTAAGCACAGACACTACCAGATCTTGCCTGCAAGGGAATAGGTAAACCTCTTACAGACTAGATACTCCCACTGGGATCACAAAGCCAGGCTAGGGCAGAACCTGGGCCACACTGTCATGGAGGAGGACACTGAGGGTTGTGGGAACAGCCGCTACAAGGGTGTGAGCCCTGCATGACAGCCCTAAACACAGCTTCAGCAATGGCAGCTCTCACACTTCACACCCACAGGACCTGGGGAAGCTTTTCCCAGCCATGAGCAACAATCACAAGTAACTTGGACATAACAGCTAAAAGCAGCTGTTACTCTGCTCATCTCCCACACTGTTGTTACTTTAGAAATGGATTTCAGGGAACCTGGTGTGAAGTGGTGGCTGCTGAAGCACTGTGTTAAAGCAACCAGGCCAGCAAACCTTTAAAGTATCAGGTGCCAAATTTAGTTCTCATCTCACTTGTTACACTCGCTGCCAGCTCAGATCTGTCACTGACAAGAACACAGCCCTGATGCCAATGGCTCACCATGGGTGACAGTCCACATTCCAAAGTCACTGCAGTGTGAGGGCACTGGGGACACTTACACAAGAGCCCTGTTCTTGGCCCACAGCACGGCACCTGCAGCGTGCTCAGGGCCCCCGTGCCCGGCAGCCCGGCCAGGTGGCTGTCACCACAGGAGCCAGCAGTACCTTTCTGGTGAGCCGGCGCTTGATCTCCCGCTTCTCAGCTTGACGGTCAGCTTCATTTTTCGCTGCCAGGGGGAAAAAAAACCCAGTTTTCATGTAAGCATCAGGCTTTGAAAAGTGCTGTCTAGGCTTGAACAAAGGACAGTATTGAGCTGGATCCGATTAGATCTACAGATCTAAAGGCTTAGGACAGGCAGAGAGTGCAGTACAACTCAATACCCTGTGTCACCTCCTGAACTGGTGGGGCAAATATGCCCCTTACACAGCACCAATGAGTCATTCACCTGATTTAGGGCCATATCGCCAAAATACATCCAAGCCACTGTGCAGCCTGCTCCTTCACAAAGCTATTATAGTTTAAAAGAAAATAACAGCACAGATAAATATTTTAAATGGAAACTTCCTGAACTGACATTCCCATTTCCTCAAGATGTTTATTTAAAACTTTTGCAGAACAAGATACGGCCAAGAGAAACAGTCCTGACTTTGTGATGCACTGCTGCTTTAGAGATCATGCAAGGCAATGCTGTAATGTCTGGAACACAGAAGTCCAGCCCAAACAAAAATACCTTTCACAGTCCTTGCTGTGTAACAGCAGAGCCTGAACCTGCCCACACACTCTTCTCTGAGGTGGCAGGCATGAGACAGCTATTCCATCCACAATCATATGATCAGAATGGGTTTGGTTGGAAGGGACTCGGTCCCACCCCCTGCCATGGACAGGGCACCTTCCACTCTCCCAGGTCACTCCAAGCCCTGTCCAACCTGGCCTTGGACACTTCCAGGGATGGGGCAGCCACAGCATCTCTAGGCAACCTGTGCCAAGGGCCTCACCACCCTCACAGGGCAGAATTTGTTCCTAACATCTACTCTAAATCGCTTTCAATTTAAAACCACTCCTACCTGATACATAAAGATGTTAAAGGCAAACTTATGGTATTTCTCAGGACCACCAGAGAAATGCTACTCACGCTGAAGAATGTTCCTCTGTTCCAGTTCTTCTGCAGTTGGTCTCTGACTCAGTCGCCTGAAGAGAAGTGTGACAAGTACAGAATGTTGTATCTGGTCACTCATCTATAGCAGATGAAGGATGAAACTGCCTGGTTTCAGTGCAGTAGACAGCCTTCTCCACACTCCTCACTCACCACTGAGCATCACTTCTGCCCTGTTTTACACTATGCTCTTGTCAAACAGCTGCTCAGCCACTGGCACAGCTTTGGGAAGGTCTATGGGCTCTCCAGCTCAGAAGCAGCTTTGCAAGGAGCTCTAACAGCAGAGCCTGGACTGCCACCAGTCCCAGCTTCATCCACCACCAGCACCCACCCTGCATCCATCCACACCTGTGTTTTACATGTCTGTAATCCTTCAGATTTTCCCCTCTCAGTCCACTTAACGTCTGGAAACAGGGGCCTGTCAGGGGGATATTGTTAACTCCAGGAGGAACTCCCAACTTTTCCAACGAAAGAGGAACAGCAACACAACCTCCCAGCCCTGCTCCAGCTGCCATGCCCAACCACCCACCCTATTCCAGCACAAGCTGCTTGGACAAGGCACCAACTTTGTGCAATCCCACTCCCACACACTGATCATCATCATCATCTGTACCTGATCAGCGTTGTCCCAATCTGATGACGGATTTCGTTCCACTCCTCCTTGCTCTTCCGAGGGAAGATGCTCTTCTCCTCCTGTGGTGCACTTGTGTTCCCCAGCTTTATAGCAAGCGTATCTTTCCTCTTCACTTTGTTGGCCAGCGTGCCTGTGGAGAGGGAGAGCAACAGGATGCAGCTCAAGGCTACCGAGCCTGCCACAGCAATCCCAGCCCTGTGCCCCTCCCTGAGTGAGAGCAGTCCTCTCTCCTTGCTCTTCCCAAGCTCTGCACTCACTGCACAGCAGCAGCAGACAGCATTTTTTGTGTGACACCACATGCTCACCTAATGCTGTCCCACCTGAGGGGCTGGGACAGCACAGGCTGTCACAGGAGCCATCAGGAACTGAAGGAGTGCACTCAGCAGGTGATTGCACAGGTTTGGCTGCAGAGCCTTGGAAAAAAGCAAGGCAGAGGACATGTGCTACATCATGCAACCAAGAACCAGCTGCTTTGAGGCGCTGTGGGAACCAGTGCTTTGATCCACATCTCAGTGCAGGAGGCACGAGTTCGGCAGAGCAATAAAAATGACACCTGCAATGTCAAAGCCTTACTGTTATGGCTTTCATCTTCTTCCTCATCCTCATCATCTTTATACAGGATGGGCCCCTCCGAGTCCGAGTCGCTCATCCCTTGGTCTCCTTCCTGCTCCTCCGGGAGGACCTGGGGTACCAGTTTGGGGATGACTGTGACAGATGGCACATCTCCAATATACACACGAGGACCTGAATTCTGTTCCTCTTCCTGGTCATCATCTTCCTCTTCCTCATCATCTGGACTAACAAAAAGCACGCTATTACACCTCTGAACACTCGGCATAGGGCCTGCAGAATATCCCTAGAATCAATACGCCCTTAGCTCTCCCCTCAGGGAAGTCCAGAAACCAGAGGTGCAAGAGCCACTGCAGAGTCCTGCACCGTCCCCTCTCTTCAAAGCCCAGGCCAAGAAAATGACAGAGGCAGGTTCTGCAGAACCAAACTGCCCTCTGACCCCACTGCTTTGTGACTTGAAGATTCAGCTCTGCTATAACACAGAACAGTTCTTTTCCCACTTATGTTTAGCAAAATGAAAGGCTAAGGAAGGCCACAGATGGATGGAATCCGGGACCTTGTTTGATCTTGGTGCAGTTACGGATGGTCCAGGCCTGGATTCCTGGCATCAGCCTGTGTTTGTAGTCTGGAACCCATTTCCCTTTGTGAGCAATAAAATCCCACAGCCAGGGGTAATTTCATGGGGAAGATACTCTGGTTCTTAAGAGCCTGAAACACAGATTTGGACAACAGGGAAAATAGTTTCAGCAGAGACCTAAGCCCTGCCCGTCACTGCAGGAACCGGGAGAGCCAGCACACAAACAAGTACTCACACTTTGAGCATCTCAATGGTGACAGGCAGGGATCTTGTCCTGCCCAGGGTGCCATTGTCTTCTCCAAAACCATCGTTCTCAAAGAGCAACGAGTGAGCCCTGTGGGACCCCTCGGGAGGTGGGGTGACAGGCAGAGGGCTGGCCAGAGCCTGCTGGATACGAATGTGCAGGGGGATTTGGGGCAGGCGAGGCAGCACGTGGGGTTCACCAAAGCCTTGTTCTGCTGTCCTCTTCGATGCCTCCATGGGCCTGAAGTCTTCAGGAAGAGGAGGAGGAGTCTCCTTGGGCAGGTCCAGGGAGCACGGTGGGTCTAGGACAGGGGTGGAGGTGGGCAGGGCCACGCGTGGAGGTTCGGGGGGCACATGGGTGGGCAGCGGCGGCGAGGGCGAAGGTGGTGGATAAGCTGAGGTCACGTGCACTGGAATCGGTGCAGGGCGACTCCCTGTCACTGTCCTGTCATTTGGGGGCTTAGAGGTGACAGCCTCTGATGTGTTGTTAGGCAGGAGGCCTCTCTTTGGAGGGAGAGGAGGGGAAGGCTTGGACAAGGCTGTACCACTGGTCATTACTTGGGAAAGTTCAGCTGAAAATAAAAACCACAAAAGCCACAATGTCTAACAGTGTATTTTCCAGATAACCTTCACCAGTGTGGAAGAAGCACGGCAATGCATTCAGAGCCTTGGACTAAGCATTCTCTGCTCCCTTTTACTGGAGTATCATACCAGAAACAGCCAGGTTACAAGGCCCTAGTTTGTCCTTCTAGCAGTAAAGGTAAGACTTGGGAGAGCAGCCAAAACCAAGCAGGCTGAGACAGGTTTGTGCATCCTGCTGCTTCAGAGAGAGAGAGAAATGGCACCAGCTCTTCAAAGACAGCACAGGAGCCTGCCCAGGAATGAAGTTATGTGGGCACTTTATGGCTGTATTTACAGCATAAAAGGAATCCAAAACATCCAGGACCCCCCAGACTCCAGTTGTGTTAACAGCTCCACTGGACATTAAAGAACTTCTCGGGAAGACTCAAAAAGTCTTAAAGTCTTATTTTTTGCTCTGAGGCAAAAATCAGCACAGCTGCAGGCACCAGTGTGTGTCCCCCTCTGTGTTCATCCATCAGACCCAGCCCAAGAACACCCCGCTGCCAGCAATCCTCAGGATGAGGTTCTGCTTTACTCTCTCTGATCTCTGTTCCTCAAGCCCCCTGTAAACTCATCTGCCACTACTAGAAAAACTTCGAAAGATACCTAAAGCCTTTAGTCTTAAATATTTGCTGATTGATGGAGAAGAGAAAGAAATAGAGACATGAAAAATGCCTCCAGTGAGCAGTCACAGGATCCTCAAAGCCCTCTCCGTTCCAAGGGAAACTGCAGCAGTAAAGACTGCTGTTGCTTTAGTAGTTTGCAGTTTTTAACACCCATTTATCAATGGCTTCTGGGGCTTGTAGAGGCTTTGCCTAAAGCAGCTGAGACTTGCTACACATTTCCCTGGAGCGGGTGACAGTGACACCTGGATGCCCTCAAAATAGAGCTGGGGGAATCTGAGGGGCAGACACCACGAGAGGGTGCTGCAAGTGGGAGAGTTTCCCAAGATAAGGCCACATAACTGGAGAGAGGTGGGCACATTTGTGAGATGTTTAGCATTTTTAGTCTTTCCCCTTGTAGCTTAAGGGCCAGATTGTGCAAAACAGAGTGTCCTCAGCTCCTGCCCAAGGGACTCCAGTGTCTCCTCAGCAGGACCAGGCTTGAGGCACCTCTGGGTAAGAGCAAAATTTGAAAGGGAGCAAGGAGCTAGCAGAAGGAAGCTGCTTCTTGAGACACCAGAACTGCTCAGGGAATGAGCATCTTAGGGACAAACAAAGGGGTGACTTGCACAGTAACTCCCTTCCCAAGCCTCAGGCTGTAACAGTGGCACAGAAGGACACCCCTGCAGTCAGAGCAGGCACCAAAGAGCCCTGGAGAGCTCACAAAGCCAATTCCACTCCTGCCTGTTCAACAACAGTGACAACACAAGGCTCACACAGCAACACCACAGCTCCAGCTCCACTGTGCCAGACAAGAGGGCTGTGGAGCCTCCTCTACATCTGTGTTCATACCCAGGGGACCAAAGAGAACTGCTGGTTCTCTCCTCCCCTGCACACCCTGCAGCTGCTCCCAGCCCAGTCCATGCTGATGGGATGAGGCAGGATGGCTCCAAACACCTTGGATACACTGCTGTTTCCAGCCACATTTTTTGTTCCACAAGTACCTCCTCCAATTAGAGCTGGGGCATTTCAAATGCCACCTGCAGTGTGTGCAAGCAGCTTAAAGAAAACAAGAAGGTATTTCATGGAGTGCTCAAGCATGGTCAGGCTAATCAAGCTGGTCTGGCACATGGGGGCTGTTAATACCATACCAAGGTCACTTGCAAAACCTGCCAGAGCAAGGTGAGCCCCAAGCAGAGCAGAGCAATCTGTCCACACTGAAAGCAGTGGCCCAGGTTATTTCAGATGGCAACTTGCACATCCAGCACCGCCTCTCAAACCACACCTGGGTAACACCTCCAGTTTCTGTGATAACAGTGCAAACCTGTCAGATTGATCTTCCCAGAAGCCTCCCTCCCGATCTGTGCTAACCTCTGCTAACCCTGTCCAAAGATTAGGAGATGTCTGTGAAAGAGCTACCTGAAATGCCAACAGGCCATTGCTGCATGAAAGTCATACCAACTCTCAAAATTGCATCTTTAAGATCCTCAGAACTCCCACAGAGAACAGAGATAAAATGAGCCTTAAGAAACTCTCACCAAATCTTCTGCTTAGAAAAATTACAGAGATAAAAACATTTAATTCCCTAAATGGGAAGATTCAGTTCAAATCACAGTTGAGCTGATTTATCCATGGGACAAGACATAGGGACAAGATTCATATGTCAATAACCCAGCCCAGACCTTAGAGGAGGTGCCTGAGTATAACTAGGGAAGTCTGAATTATCCATACCAGCTCCTGCCCTAAGTGGAAACCACATGGCCTGGCAGTGACAGCCATGCCAGACATTGTTTGGTGGGATGTGGATTCTTTGGATTTGTTTCTTGGTTTGGGTTTTTTTTTTTTTTCCAAAAGCAGCTGAAAGAAGGAATTGTCACTAACCACAAAACCTCATCCACCATTCCCCAATCCCAGTCCCCAGTGAAGCATGAGCATTCAGACACTATCTCTTAGAGGTGACAGAGAAGAGGCAGGCAGGGATTCCTTCCTGCAGGTAGCTGTTGGGAACAGGGATAGCTCATGGCAGAAGACTCCAGTAATTACACTGTTCCCAGAACACGTGTGTCCTGGCTAAACACTGGCAGATTTGAGTCCAAACTGGACTGTTTTCAGGAAAGAGAGTCAGACATTCGGATGCAACAAAAAATCTTCCCTTATGAAGGGAAGAGAGTCTTGGAGCAGTGGCTCCAGAATATCTCAGGGTACAAAAACCAGTTTATGGGATCACTTACCTATTAGTGAGTTGCTGTTTCTGTTGACAGGTTTGGGAGGAGGAACGGGAGGCTGTTTGGCAGGAGCTGTG
This sequence comes from Emberiza elegans, assembly GCA_024865655.1. NCBI lineage: Eukaryota > Metazoa > Chordata > Aves > Passeriformes > Fringillidae > Emberiza > Emberiza elegans. The sequence goes on along the minus strand of JALJVW010001685.1, from coordinate 7,816,719 downwards.
CTGGTAGTAGTGGTGGGAGCAGTAGTGTTGGCACTGGCAGGAGCAGGGAGCACAGTCCTGGGGGCTGGGGAAGGGGCAGCTGTGGAATTGACTGTCTTTGCTGCCGTGGGGGCTGTGTTGAAGGGGGCAGGTCTTGCAGTACTGCTGGCATGTATTGGATCCTTTGCCTGTACTTCAGTTGCCTCCTGGGAAGTGGAGGGAGGTCTTTTTGGAGGGAGAAGAGGTTGTCTGGGAACATGTGGCTCCTGAGGTGGCTCCAGTTCAGGCCCAGGGTGGCTGCTGGAGGAGCCTGCAAAGGGAGGCAGCTCAGTTTAGGGCATCAGAGGGCCCACTGAGGGTGGGAAGGATCAGATGAGAATTTAGAACTGGTTACAGGAGAATGTAAAGCCCTGATTTTGCACATGTCTGGTTTCTTACCCTGCCTCTTCTTTGGTTCCTCCACTGGAACAGGCTTCCTAAGGCTGGGTGGCTTTGTGGCCTCTTCCTCCTGGCTGGGCAGGTTACAGACCCCGGGGCCCCCAATGGGGACAGTGTGGCCATTCTTCAGTGCAGGTGGGTTCAGCTTCTCTGGCTCTTCACCATCTGCAAGGGGACGGGAGGACACAGAAGCAAAGAGAAAACACTTAGAAGGCAGGGGAGAGGAGAGGTGGCTGAGCTGACTGAACCACCATGGAGCCACACCAACTTCTTTCTGGCTTCTGAAGCAGCTTCAGCCACCTCTGCACAGGACAGCACAGCAACCCAACCAGCTGGAGCTGAGAGCCCTTGATTTCATTAACAATGAGTACATCACACAGCACTGTATGCTATCAAGGGCTTTTCTTCTCCCTGTCCTGCCCTTGCTCTTTTGTTACAGATTAGTGTGCCCGGTGCTGTGCTGCAGCACAAGGAAGCTGTAACTGAAGTCATAAATCTCCAGCAGCTTTTGTATCCACCCTCCATCACGGAGCAGTCACCAATTCCCTGCTGCAATGCAGATTCCAGCATGAGCCGAGTCATCTACTGCACGTGCAATAATGAACTTTCATAAAGTCTCTTCAGATTAGCGGAAGCACCTCCGTTTTCCACGTTTCTACCCTGAATTTGGCACAAAAATCACTGCTCAATCCAAAACATCAGCAAGGCAGATTTCCTCACTTTACCTTTGTTTCAATAAAATGTAATGATACAACTCTAGAATTTTATGTAGCTCACTTTAAATATTTCTGCTTTTACAAATCCTAGCATGGAGGTTCCCAGTGTTAAAGCAAGACCTTTTTGGAAAAAAAAAACCCATCCAATCCAACCCATGCTTTTGAGGGTCCTGAAACTCCTAATTCCCATGAGGAAATACTCCACCATTCTCAGTAATTGCCCTGACAGGACAAATTTTTGACAGTATTACTCTCAAAAAAGACTCAGCATCCACCTCTGAGGGGAAATTGCCTATTTGGATTGAATTTCACTTCAAGAAAACTTAAATAAATACATCATACATTTGATTAAAAACCTTTTTCAATTCATCTGCCATCTCTGAAGGAATTGGAGTGTGTGGCATCCATGCTCTCCAGGTGCTAGACCCCTCTGCTATTCTGATTTTTGATAATTTATTCCACTGCCCTCCTCACCTTTCCTCTCCCTCCAAAGTGCTACCTCCCCTTCCCTAACCTGGTATTATTCAGAAGCTTCCCAGGATTTCTTTTCCACAAGAAGCAGCCTCGGTTCCTGTGAGGAGCTGGTAGACGGCGCTGCCTCGCTCACTCACTGCCCTTCCCTGAAATGCAGCAGGCACAAACAGCAACAAGAGGGAGTTTCCTCCCCAGCCAGGGCTGAAACTCAAGGGATGAGACAGAGATTTTTATGGCAGCAACGGCCTCTGGTTATCCAAAGTTTTTAGCAAGGGAGATAGGAACAGTATGATCCAGCTTTCCTCACCACTTTTCCACATCACACAAATCCCAGCCAGGTGAGTGGATGGTGATCTGACAACTTATTTTGGCAGCATGATCCCAACTTGGAGACATCAAAGATGAAAGAAAAGGGGATAAGACTTCCTAGACAGCAGTGCATCCTTTAATAAGCCTAGTGGTGACTATGACACCACACCATGAAGCATCTCTTGGAAGATATGCCCCTACCCAAGCAGCTCAGAATTCACCCATTTATGATTGTTCTCCCAGCCTGAGCCCCAGGGGCAGAACCTCTCCCATTTGGAACAGCAGGAGATGGTGAGTGACAGTGTGACAGCAGAGGCTGGCAGGATAGCACAGAGAAGGACAGGATGGGAAGTGACCACAGCACGGCCCTCCGTCCCTGCAGGAAGGTGCTCCAGACAGGCACTGCACTTCCTCAGCACCATCTTCCTCCTTGAGCAGGCTGCCTTCCTCCCAGGTGGGAAAACAGACAAGAGAGAGCATTGAAAAGGGTAAGGCAGGCAGGAATCACTTCAGCAGAAAGCCCTTAGATTTGTCTCCCAAGGGTGAGGTCTGGCCAGAGGAAGATCAGTCACACAGACACAGACAGAAGTTTGTTTGCAGACTCACCCTGCTCAGGCTCTTCCAACAGAACCCCTCTTTTTACCAGCTCCTCTCTTGGCTTTCGCATAGAAATCTTTCGTTCTAAAACTGATATTAAATTGAAAAAAAGCACTCAGAAAACAGGGCAAGCTTGAAGTTCAAGAAGGTTTGTTTTTTTTTTTTTTTTTAAAGAGGTTCTCTAGAGGAAATAAAGGGGCTTCAAATTTCACTGGTTTTGCATGGATTGAGAGGAGAGAGAAGGAACTGCATGTTCAGACCTGCATTTCACACTGCACTGCTGATTGTGGAGCAAACCCTCCCTCCCCATAGCTGCTTGGGGAACTTCCTTGAAAGAAAGGAATTAATCTGTCTGAAACTACAGCTCCATGGCAAGGTGTTTCTGGAGAGATTGCAGGTGCCAGCCTATCACCAAAGTCCCATTTTGGTTCTTGCACATGTCAGCACTCAGGCTTGTGACAGCAAGCCCTTCTCAGATGGATGGAGGCAGGGACACCCACCCAGCCCCTGTTACTTTACCTTCTGAAGTCTCCTTGAATTTGTCACTGCTTTTCTTTTTCCTCCACTTCCAGGGTTTGAAAATCTTGCCAAAGCTTGAGAACTTGCTTTTCCTCTTTGTAGGAGGTGTGGTGTCACCTGACTCCAAAACATCTACCCCCATGCTGGCATCACTTGGGGCGTGATCCACGTCTTCAGCTGCACAGAAAAGGAGGAAAAGAATAAAGAATTACTTCTGTGCTGCAAGTAACAGCTCCCATCTCCCACCAACCCACCCCACACTGGGAATGGTGGCACACGTTCATGCAGAAAAGGGAACAAGACTCTGTCTGTGGCTCCACTGAGCCCTCACATCAGCTTGGGGAGACACAAGTGGGCTTCTCAACATAAACAGGGCAAAGGGAAACTGGCAAGGGCCTTCTTGATGAGACAAAGATTACAGAACCCCAGAATCATTAAGGTTGGAAAAGACCTCCAAGACTGTTGAATCCAATCTGTGAACAGCCTCCACCTTGTCACCAGCCCAGAGCACTGAGTGCTATGTCCATTTGTTCCTTGGACACCCTTCAGGGATGGGCCAGACTGTGCCAGGGACTGATAACTCTTTATAAAAGAATAAATTCCTCCTGATGGCCAACCTGAACCTTCCCTGGCACAACTTGATGCTGTTTCCTCCTGTTCTGTTCCTTGTTCTCCAGGGGCAGAGCCTGACCCCCACCTGTCTGCACCTGCCTGTCAGGGAGTTGAAGGGAGTGAGAATGTCCCCCCTGAGCCTCCTTTTCTCCACGCTGAGTCCCCCCAGTTCTCTCAGCCACATATTAATTTAATTTTGCAGTGTCACAGCTTTACCCATGAACACAAACCACTTCCCTACATTTTCTCATCTTCATTTGGAAGCAACTGGTGCTGGACACAAGTTCATGACCACAAACACCTTCCCGCCCACTGACCTGACATTCACAACTGTCCGCACCCCGAAACCACCAGACCCATTCCAGCAGCTGGATGTGCTAGATTTTCCCCTCTCTGATTTTCCTTCTATAAATAAGGGCTCAAAGCTGGCCAAGAGCAACAACTCCACAGGAAAGCGACACAATACAAGCCTGTGCTCCACCTACTGCACAGGAGTCTCTGGAGAGCAGCACAAGAAGGACACGGAGGCGGGAAGGGACACGTGAAAAAGCCAAGCAAAAAAAAAAAACCCCATCCCCAACTCAAAAAAAAAAAACCACTTCTGAAGCAGAACCAGAGCAGAAAACACTAATTTGGGGACTATTGATCCTGCCTTGCCTGATGTTGCTGTTTTGGGGTATTTGATGGAACACAGAGAAGCACTTACAATGAGCAGAATCTAGCACTGCCTGAAAAAAAAAAAAAAAAAAAAAAAAAAATCAGTGTGCACAAACTAAAAGTGAAGCCATCTGGTGCCCACTCCATGGCAGGATTTCCAGAGCCAGAATCCCTCAGCTTCAGCACTAAAGACAGGAGCACTGCAGCCCTGGAGTTGTAAATGCAATTTTAACAAGCAGTGTTCACTGTGCTCAACAGAGCATTCCCAAACTTCACCAGGCAGGCACGAGCACTTGCCAAGCACAGGCTGCAGGTGGAATTTGAAGCCCAAGTGTCATCAAAGGCATTTCCCTCACCTTTCCAAGGAGAACAGTGCTGAAGGCAGCAGTACCAAGCTTGCCTTATATCTACCCCTTCCCTGGTTGCTCTGAGGAATGTCACTTATGTGCTGCCTACCACTCAAGATGTCAGAATGCTACACTAAGCAAAGTAAGTTATTAAAAGAAAACTCAACCATCAGCTCCAGGGATTAATGAAGAGCCCTCAGCACCCTGGAATGTCTCCATTTCCAGTTAGAAGGAGAATGACAAGCATTCCCCTGCCACTGTCCCCTCGTAACAGCCAGGGAGGAGCACAGGACGTGAAAGGACCAGCCAGAACTGCAGGAGACACACAGTACCTCCAAAGGAGGAGCAGCTAAGAGCGGAGAGGGTGGGGAGAACCCACATGTGACTACTCCTGCCAGAACCTCTGCCAGCAGCTCGGCAGCCCAGGTCCGGCTGTCAAAGCAAATACCTTCCCAGGGTGGAGTTTCGCTGCCAGAGCTGCAACCGCGCAGGTGAACACAGGAGGTTTCACAAGACTTCACATCAAGAGCAAATCACCCGGTCCTGCTTCTCTGCCGCGCTGCTCCCTCGGCTGTGGTACAACTGCTCACAGGCTCCTTCTGAGAGTCAGGTGTTGTCCAACATGGAAACACTTGGTTTTGTTCGTTTATAATCACTTCCATGCCCAAAAGCAGCCAGGCAAGAGGGGGAGACATGCACACTAGAACACAACACTGTCCACATTATTTCCACCACCCTTTTGCTCTGTGTAGACTAAAACGTGACATGTTACTAAACATTGTGAGACCATTCCAGCCCACTGCTCACACTGAAGCCAGGGAAGCAATCCCTTCCCTGATCCTCACTGGGATTCGTTCTGTCCTGTTGTGCAGATGACAGGAGAGCCTGTCCTACCCTTCCACAGCACTCTTCCTTTTCCCATCCCCAATTAGCACAGGGACACAGACACCTAAAGCAGTCTGTTGTGAAGCAATTATGACACTGAGGACTAATGAGCGGGTGGATCAGCAGCTGGAGGTGAGATTCACAGATCTGCATTCAAATAACCTTATTGTTCAGTGATTGTTCACATTAGATAGTGCTCACACTCCCTCCAAAACGGACCTTCCCTTCTATTCACAGCCCATTTCCAGCTGAAATCTCCATGAAATGGTGCAGAAAGGACATCTCTTCCCTGTGACGGCAGAGAATCCACCTTGCTGAGGCTGTGCCTCCTCCTGCTCAGCTCTACACGGAGGGTTCTTAAGCTGCTTTGCAATGCAAGGGGGAAGCCTTTCCTTATCCGAGTTACGCACTGGAAAACCGGGAAGGAACCACAGTGCCATGCTAGGGGAACAAAATAGGGCAAAAAAAGAGGACCCAGACTTGGAGGGAAGGGTGGGAAGCATCCTGATGCCTTCACCCGACCTGGCCCAGCAGCAAGGCTGTGTCCCAGAGATCAGCCTCACCCTCACCATGGGTGCCAGGCTGGAAAACCCATTTGAAATACATGGAAAAGGTTAAATGAGGTCACACAGCCCTGGGTGAAGCCAGCAGAGTCCTCATGAGAAGGTCAAGAGATTCCCAGCTGGCAGGTTCCTAAAGTGACCCACGCCAAAGCAGGACCTTGTTCAAGCCTTCTGGAGGCAGTAGTCCACATTTTGGAAAAATTACCCTGGAGCTGGGAGAGCCCCACAGAGCCCACCATGACAGCTGGATGCTGTGCTTAATGCTCCATCAGAGCCCTGGTTGAGGAAAAATCGGGAATAAAATACACGGTGCAACTTCAGCACGTTGCGTGATGCTCCCAGAGGAGATGGCCTGGAACACTTGGAGCTCAGAACCCAGGGACAGCGTGATGCCCCAGCTGCTTCCCAGCCAGAGCCTCCTGCCATTTCAGATCCCCTCTCCCAAACACTTAAGCTGTTCTGATCTCATTCTATCCAAACAAGCAGGTGAATTTGAGCTGTTTAAAACAGCAGATTTATGTTAACTCAAAATGTTTAGACTGAAATAATCTAGGGAAACGTCACAAAACTGGCACAGCCCAAACACACAAGAAGGCAGGAAGCTCCAGCAGTGCCAAGCAACTTGGAATGCAATTCCCTATTGCTTTGCCTGGCCACCTGGTCCTCCCAACTCTCCCCTGCAGACATGTTTTTGCTCAAATCTTGCAGTTGAATTTCATGTAGAAAAAAGCTCCTTTTCCATGGCATCTTGTAGTGTTGAGTGACCCCAATCTTTTTTGTTTTTTCCAAAACAGAGAAACCATTTCAGTGGAAGGAGCTAGAGACCCACAGTTGGTCTCTCCCATCTGCAAGGCTGCAGTGATGTGTCACCTGCTCCAAAACTTGGAGCTTGGGCCAGATTCCTCCCATCCACAAACCAGAGTTCACCCAGAACCTGATCCATCTCTTCTTGTAGGAGCTACTACAGGATCCCCACAAATGCCAGGAGTTGCTGTTCATAAGGAGCTTGCTGGGCATTTCTGTCTTTGGGCAAATGAGGTACTTCAGTGCAGCAACTCTTCTTAATCACCTCTATTTCCTTCCCTAAGGAACACATATGCCTGAAGTTCTCCACTGAGCAGGCCCACAAGGTTCAGGGGAAGTTTTGCAGGCAATGTGGCTACTCCTCACACCCCTCAGGTACCTGGAACACACTGGTACCTGTGGCTCCAGCAGGACCACCACAGCTGCCAGCCAGCACCACGGCACCTGCCACAAGCCTTCTTGTTGCCACCACGCTGCGGATGCACAGGCTGGAGAGGACCCAACTCCCTCCTTTCCCACCCTGCTGAGTCCAGCAGAGCAGTCAAGAATCCGAGAAGCTTCCAAGCAAACAGCAACAGCTCAAAAAGCAAACACTCTTTGAGTGAAATGCTGTTAAAAGTATCCAAAAAAGCATTTTGGGTAAATGTTTCTAAGCTTCCCTAAAACAGCTTTAAAAACTTGTGTGTGTTTTCCTGAATTGTCCAGGGAAGACATGAATCTGACCTTAAAGGAATGAAAGGTTGTGGTCACAAAACAGCCTCAAACAGTCCCAGCCCTCAGCTTCCCTGTGTTTTGTATGTTTCTAATCACCATAATCTTCACAGGACTCTCCTTAACAGCATCCTGACACAGTTAATGCAAGAACCATCTCTTCAAGTTCCAGATTTAATCAGTAGGAACCCTGAGAGCTGTGCCTTGAAAAAAGACTTCAGAGAGCAAATGAGCAGTTGAGGAAACACCAGGTCTGCTGGCCCCAATCTCCAGAAAGCACAACATCATTACACCAAGCCCACTTCCCTGGAAATGACCACTGTTCTTGGCATTTGATGAGAGAAAGAGCCCAAGACTGACCAGGTCAGCTTCTAACAGTAAGTAAATCCAAGCAGAAGATGGTGTTAATCTCCACAGTACAAAGACAACTGAAGTTTTACTTCCCTTCCACTCTATCACATTATTTTTAGCAACTCTTGAACCAGACTAGCTGGAGTGAACTGGTGGTGGGGAAGAGAATCACTGGTTTCATCTGAGCCCTTGAAATGGTTGATAGGGTCAAAGTTACAGAAGTGAAAAATACTGAAGATAATAGTCTGTATCTTGAGGGTGATCTTTGTCTGCCAATGTCCATTTCTTCTCTGAAAATCAGAAAATTCCGCTTTACAGATGAGGGTGAACAATTGAGCCCAGCCAGCTAACAGCAAGTGGGGATGAGAGAAAGGCAGCAGCGGGATGTGGAAAGTCTCCTCACAGCCAGTGCTGGGAACAGCACCCACGACAGACCTGGAGCAACACCAACCCCACACAGTGCTCAGGAAGCAGGGCTGCTCCTAGAGCTCACACAGTTGTGTTTTCTCCAGCCTGTTACTGAGATACTTCACAATGGAGAGGGAAAACAAGCAGGGAGATGATTGCCAAGCCCTTCTGCCCCAGCAACTGCTGCAGCTGCCCCAAAAGACGGGTGGCATCAATCACAGGGAGGCGATTCTTGGTGGCTTTGGTCCCAGCTCACTCTCAGGGCTGACTCCTGCACCATGCAGGTGAACATTCCCACTGTCCAAGTGCTTTGCAAAGGTAGTATCCCTGAATCCAGGCCAGTCAGAGGCTGTCCCTTACAACAGCAGCTTGGAGCCTGTCTGAAGACCAGAGAACGTGTTGCGCAGTGATTGCATGTAAAATCAGTAAGAGAATGGAAGGAAATTGAGTTATTTCTCTAGTTTCTCTCCCCAGCTGGGCGCAGGTTACACAAGTTCCACATTCCACTCCTCCCAACTCCTCCTGCAGTTTCACCTGCAGTGCTGGCCTGCTGCAGCCCCACAGCTCCCTGGTCTCCCTGCCCTGCATTACTCACCAAAAGCACCTGGATTTACCGGTCTCGAGAAGTGCGGCTGCCCCATGGGATTCTGTTCAGAGCGCTCTCCGGGAAGAGGTGGGAGGAGAACAGAGGAAAAGTCTACGCGGAGAACACTTCACCCCTTAAACGGTAAATCCACACTCTGGATGAGGAAGGAGGCTGGCCAGGAAGGCACTCCCAGCTCTCAGGCCACGGTGTCCGATGGTCCGGCACAGGTCCTGCTCGCCCTGTGCCCCATGGCTGGGCACTTGATTCTCATAAATAAGTGTCCGTGCCAGCTCCCTTCACGCAGGAATGCCTGTCATTCCAGAGCCGAGCTGGCTAGGGCGAAGCTCAGGAAGGGGAGGAGACAGGCAGCCAGGACCCAGCCACTGAGCTGCACAATCCAAATTATCAACACCCCTCGCTCCTTCCACGCATCCAGTTCAGCAAGAAGAGAGGAAAGCTGGGAGCGAGGAGAAGGAGAGCAGTGTTCTTCTCAGGGATGGGCTTGGAGAATCCATGCACAGCAACACACCAAGGGGTTTCACCTCCCAAAATGGGACGAAGGAATTTCCAGCCTACCTGTGTGCCAGCTAAACACAAACTAAGGCAGTCAGGGATGAGACAGACGTTCTCTAAGTGCTATGGGAGCTGCACTACCCCCGAGCAAAGGGAATTTCAAAGACAGCCTGAGCTGATATGCATCTAGCCAAATGTAAAAATACAATTTCATGCAATTCCCCTCTCCACTAAAATTACCAGGAAGCATGTCTTCTCATGTAATTTAAATTTAACAATGGAAAATTTAAATCTAACAAGGAAAAAAAAGTTTAGTTTCTATTCATGTGTCACAACTTGATGGTTAAGGTAACAAACATCCCCCTCAGCCATCTGCCTCACAATAAAAGATCTCCAAAGTTTAAATATGTCCATTTGGATTCCTTCATCATTATAATTTGGGTTAGGACTTCTGTGAACCTACAGCTCATTTACCCTATACACCCTACAACAGAGAAGCAGGAAAATCTTTATTTATTCATTTAAACTAGGGCTGTGGTGCTTGAGGAGCAAAGAGATACAAATCTGTGTTTCAAATTGCAGCTGGCTCTGGCCTTAAGCATCATTCAGGAGTACCAGCCACTCTCTCCTCTTTTAGGGGAGAAAGCAAAATCCCACCAGAAAACAGCTGACAACATGCACAAAGCACCACAAATCTAAAAGTAACACCAGCATCATTATTTTCAAGGGAACTCATGGCCAGAAAAACCCATCAGCCCATCCTTCAGCTCCACATCTGAAAGGAAAGGTGCAAATTCTGTCCCAGAAAACAAAACAAAAAATGTTCCTGGCTCAGCTGCAGCCTGAGGTCAGAGCATGAGAGCAGCTCCTAAGAAACCCTCTGCTTTCAGAGGGCTTTGTTTCACCACTGGGGAAAAGTACAGGACAAAGCAACCTGCCCTTGTCCCACTGGACATCGAGGATAAAGGAAAACCACCACTTCAAGCAAGGAAGAGTAATAAAAGGCAAAAATTCCCATAATAATGAGAAAGACCATCTGACTTTGCTGCATGGCAACCAGAAGAAATCAGAGCAACTGTTTTACTCCTCAGGGACAGGTGATGACTTTCTTAAGATGAAAAAGTTGGAATGGCAAAAAGCTTTCTAAAGGAGAGCAAAATGGGAAACAGCTGATTGTCCCTTCATTACTGTATTTTAAAAGAAAATGCTGAAGAAACACCAGTTACATGAAAATTGTATGTGATTTAAGGAGAGGCAGATGGCTGAAATAAAAAAAAAAAACAGGCAGCAAACACTCAAACATGGGGTTACACGGCCTTCTTCTGAAGTTTCATTTTCTCTCCATCCAGGCCAGCATCCCATTAAACCCCTGGCATTTCCATGTTAATAATCTGTTTATATACATTGTAAAAGGAACTCTTCTGTATTGTTTCATTTCAAAATCTAATGAAAGCCATGAGCCCAATATTAGCTCCTCTAATAAAAGCAGTGCTGTTCACATTTCGGTTCACACCGACATGAAATGCTACATTCACCCAGGGTGACTCAGACATTTGTGTTCCATGATTCAGCCACAGGAACATTAAAAAGGACTCCAGCATTATCCCATCTCTGCCGATGGAGTTGTTTAAAACCAGTGATACTGGGCGTTTTCCTTCAGAGCTCATCAGCAGAGAGACAGCAGGAGCTACAGGGCCTTTAGGGCTCTTTCACTGTGGGAGATGCACCCACTAAAATCCTCATGCAGGGACCACATCACCAGGAGGGCTGGCAGGGAGGAGAAAAGGGGCTGCAACATGACTCTGGATGTGTGTCATGGAATTATGGAATGGTTTGGGTTGGAAGGGACCTTAAAGTCTATCTCACTTCACCCCTGCCATGAGCAGGGACACCTTCCACTATACCAGGTTACTCCAAGCCCCGTCCAACCTGGCCTGGAACACTTCCAGGGGGAGGCAGCCACAGCTTCTCTGAGAAATCCATTCCACTCCCTCACCACTCTCACAGGGAAGAATTTCTCCCATCTAACCTTACTCTCTGTCAGTTTGAAGCCATCCCCCCTTGTCCTGTCACTCCAGGCCCTTGTGAATGGTCTCTCTCCACCTTTCCTGCAGGCTCCTTTCAGGTTCTGAAAAGCCACAATTAGGTCACCTCAGAGCTTCTCTCCTCCAGGCTGAGCAAGCACAGCTCCCTCAGCCTTTCCTCTCAGGAGAGGTGCTTCAGCCTTCTAATCAGTTTGGTTTCACCACAGTTTTTGTTTTCAGCTTTGGAAGAAGAAAATGAAAAAATCTTACATGATCACATAACAGCTGTGTCTGCCCAGAGAGATGAACCCTTCTGAGCAGTGCAGCCATCACCGAGGGCAGCAGAGCAGGGGCAGCAGGCAGGGAGGGAGTCACTGACCAAATGAGCACAACGTGACGCTCTTCCTTTCCCCTTACATGGAATGAAAGGCCAGTGTGGAAGTGGAAAATGGGTTATTTATAAGGCAGCTGGCATCACATTGTTTGCGTCCTGCAGACTTTGATGGTTCTGATGAGACAAATGGGAGCTGGACTGCTCCTACACCACATGACTTCCTTCATGCTTCCTGTGACATTTCCAAGAGGGAAACTCCTATTTCCCAGAGCATTCCAGTTAGTCAGCATGGTGCTCCACCTCAGACAGCGAAGGGCAGCAGGTCCAGCATGTCAGGGGCTTGGTGCCACCACCCCTGTGCTGGGAAGGTGAGCATGCCATGTCCCACAGCAGTCCAGATGCTGACCACGATGGAGCACAGCTGGAGGAACAGATTGCTGTGCCAAGGAGCTGACTGAGAGCACTTCCAGCCCCACCTTTGGGAAGGTGAGGCCGTGCTCCTGGAGAGCCCAGTGGTCACAGCAGGTGGCTGAAGCACAAGGAATGGGCTCAAAAAGTTGTAACTAAACTGGGCTTTGAGCCCAGAGGAGCTTAAGGCAAAAATACCCCCCAGCCTCGTTTTCCAGGGGAAATACAACTTCCATTGGAAGTAAGCTTTAGCCAGTACTGGAAAAGCCTCACCATCTCCTCACCACTCCCTGCAATTACAACACAGGCCAAGTATTTTCTTGTTTACTAGTGAGGGAATGCTGAGGAATGTCATCTTGACAAAATTAAAGATTCAGTCACATCTTGGCTAACTTGACTAACCCTAATTTGATCACTATGTGATTCATGGCTTTGCCATCTCAAGGCAAGGGAAACTCCAAAGCTGATGAACAACTTTTTGGAGCACCTTGAAGCATCATTAAAAGAAAGTCTGGTCAGAAGCCAAAGGAAGCACACATATAGGATACATTCCAGCAAAGAATCGGGCATTAGCAAAGCATCAGCGTGCTCCCAACAGGGAAGCATTAAGAGGCAGGATACCCATCTGCCACTTCCAGCTACGTTAGTAGGAACGCGTTAGGCAAAAACACAGAGAAGAAAATTACATTAATTATTGCATTGTTTAGAGAAGAAACAGGAATGGCATTTAGCTTAACTCTTGTTTAACCCTCTCCTGCAGCAAAAACTCAAAGTACTCAGAGAAAAATGTATAAACTGACATCACCTGAGGCCCCCCATTTCAAAACATGGGAATGAAGAAAATCAAAATATATTCCTCTCCTTCCAAAGCATTGCCCAGCACAAGTTTTTACAGTTGGCCCAGCACAGCACACAGTGCTCTTCCCAAGAGAGCGGCTGCTGCACAGTCGCATCCATCACAAACAGCCTTACAGGACAAACCCAACTCTTAAGACTTTACAGCTCTGTGCAGACATTATCCAACATAAACAAGTCCTCCAGCACAGTAAGTACATCTATGCGACTTACAAAACCCATGGGACAAACTCTGTTTTGCACAACATTGCTAGTTAACAACAAAAGCTAACAGCAAAAAAATCAGTAAATATGAAACCTCTAAATTCAGATTAAATTGCAATTAACTCTAAGAGGTAGGAGTATATTTAATTCTAAGTCAGTCTTCAGTGTATAGGTCAAGGTCCACAGACTCCTGATCCCAAATTTCTCTTCCTACCTCTAATCCTTCAAGATGTCAAACTTCAGCTGCAAGCCTCTTTGCTCACACAGTAACTGGAAAGAAAGGCAGCAAGATTCCTCTGTAAAAGTTGTTTCCTCTTTTAAATATTTCACAAAAATCTCAGTAAATGGATCTGCTCTTCATACCCAAAGCTAAAACTGCAGCAAACACCTTTGCTCTGCAAACCCCACTGGCTTGCAGCAGCCCCACTGCACCAATAATCCAAATTATCCTTCAACACCTCCAGCTCTCCAGTCTGAAGTTACATTTTTTCCAAATTACTGCACAAGCCTGGCAGTGCCAGAGCATCCTACCACCCCTCACTTGCCTGGCTCTGCTCAGGGAAGCTTACAAAAGCGCCTTGGTTCAGTTTTTGGGGAACACCCAATTTTCTGCACCTGCTCTGCTTTAATTATTGACTAGGCGAGGAGCTCCTGATTAAAATGCAAGGCAAGTCTGGCACACAACCTCAGCTTCTGATCATTGCCCGCAGATACAGTTGGAATTTCCAGAAACCCAAATTCCCTGCCACAGCTCAGGAATTAAAAGAAAGGGTGGATCAGTTTCACTTGGGGCACTTAAATTCAGCAAGGAAAATACTTTTTGTACCCTTGCAACTGAAAACTCTCACAAGATCTGAAATTTTAAACCACAGCTTTAGGTTCACACAGAGAGAGAAGGTTTAAAAGCTTCCTTTCAATTGCACTGTGTTTTTACAAGCCATTTCTGCCAGCGTAAACCTAACAGGTAATTACAGGTCTGACCTCCTTCTATTGCACAAATATGCCTTTGGAAACAACATGGATAAGTATTTGCCCAATACAAGAAGACAACTCCAAGAGGAACCATTCCAGTTTATCAACTCTGTGATTCATGTTGATACAAGCTTTATTCTCTATTTAAGGAACAAGATAACGCTTTGGAAGTGCATCTGCCCAAATTATGTTTCACAGATCTGCCATGGGCCGCCCTAAACAGTGGCACAACCAGACCTCAGGTCACACCCAGACAAGAGCCATCAGCAAGACAGGGAGTGAACTTCCACTCCAAATACTGACCCTTGCTCAACCACCAAGGTATCTCTGAGCAGCAGCCAGGCTGAAGACAGAAACATGAGTAAAACATTGCTGCTAATGTGAAGAAAGCAGTGCTGGGGTTGTTGTTCTCCTTTGGAACTAGGGAGATAATTACGGAGGCCCAAAGGAGCTGAAAAAAAAAGAGAGCACTCCACCTGCCCCCTCAGCCTTATCCTGAAATCTCAATCCCAGATGCTCCTATTTTCTGCCACTACCAAGAGAACTTGGGAAAACAAGGTGTTGTCAGCCACAGCCACCAAGAGCCATCCAGGAAGAAGGCACAAAAATCAGACAGGATTATTATGTCCCAAACATACAGACCTTGAGCCCCCAAACCCAACGCTGTTTATGCATCACACTGACTCACAGGAGTGCAGGGACAATGCCATGGGAATTGTTTACAGTGTCAAGGTCCTTTCACAGAATTAAAGGAAACGTCAAGAGATGAGATAACACCAACAGTTCTGAAGGTACAGAATCCTAACCTTGTAGGAAGCTATTTCTCCCTGAGTTGTTCCCCTCTCTTGCAGGAACAACCCTTCACACATTCCCAGATTCCTCATTTCACTTCATTCCCTTCATCCTGTGTCTGTAGAGAACCAGCAGCAGTGTGGTACACAAAAATTATGGTGTATAAACAGATATTAAACTCTTTCTCTGTGCACTTTGGGTTTGAAATCAGGGATTTTCTCTTGTGTTGAATTCCCATCTCAAAAAGCTTGTGGAAGGTGCTGACTCCTCTGCCGTGAGAATTATCCCCTGAGGTCCCTGGAATTACAGCCTACTGCAATGCCATCTAAATCTGTCACCTTATCAACAGCAGGGCTGGCTGGCCTCTGGGCACTCAAACTGGTCCAAAACCCCAGTTGGCCCCTTGGCTATTCCAGCCCCCACATCCTCTGGGTGCCTTCTTAGAGACAGCCCAGACACTTTGTCATCAGCAACCCTGAGGGCTGTTTCTGCAGTAAACGAGCTCCTTGGGTCTTCCAAAACAATTCTCACCCTTTTCTCAAGGGAAGAGAAAAGACTAAAAATAAAACCTCACCAAAAAATCTGTAGTTCTTAACAAGATCAGCCCTTAAAAAACAAAAAAAAAGAGAGACCCAAAGCTTGGAAAGGAAAAGCTGACTTATCCTTTAATAACAGAACTTACCCGTATTTATGGAGATTTCTGGTTTGGCACAAAAACATCTGCTCATTTAGTGGGTGTTATAAGTATCACTTCTACATTCTGGTGATGCTAAAACCAAGAGGCCTGGTTTAGTGGTAAATGAGCAGAGAAAAACATTTTCCATGACTTTGAAACCCAAATTCTAGTTCTCACTGGGGTGTAGGGCTTCACCTCTCCACTGTACATGGTCATCTGCAGTCACTGTGTTCTGTGCTGCTGCAGCCACTGCTGGAGCTTGCCCTGGCAGTGACTGCACCAACACCATTCCAGCTCACTCCAACCCTGCACAGAAGGCAGGCCAGCACAGCCTGGAGGTCTGTGCCCAGCAGGAAAACAACCTGGCTGTAATGGCCACAGCCAGTGCCTGAACCATGGCTCTTCTGTCCTCCTTCCAGGATCATTTTGGTTCCTGGTTTTCCTGAAAATAGTTACCTTGCAATTTATCCCACTGCTTAAAACCAAGCTACAGATAATCCCTTTTGAGCACCCCACCCCACTTGTGTTTAGAACAATCACCACAGGCTATCACGGGTGCAAAATGTGATTTTCAAGCCAGAACTAATTATTCTCTGCAAGTATGATGTAGTCCAGAGTAGTCTCCATCACAGAATGACATCATCTCACTCAATGGCAGATCCTTGATGCCAGGAAGGCATGACACAGGCAAGTCTCCTTTTAAACTTGTCCTTGTTCTTCAGTTCTTTTCCTAAACATCTGTTTAGGGATGGGCTTAAGGGATCCTTGCTGTGGAGGAGTGAATGGCTTCAGGAGGCAAAAGGGTGTTCATTGTCAAACTCATTTTAAAAAAAAACCCAGCACTGACTACTGCAACACACTGCCCCAGACACCACCTCCCAACCTCAACTCTAGGAAGCCTGATCAATACTTCATCCTGAGAAGGAACAGAAGAAAAAGCCCTGAACAGGGCAAGGGTGCCAGACTGACACACATAATCCCATTAGTTATCCAGAGCACTCAGTTTGCTCAGTGTTATGAACAAAAAAACTGTCAATTTTTTTTTGTGAAGAAAAAGGTTACAAAAATTTAAGTCAGACCAAGGTTGCTGCTGAAATGCCAGCTGTTTTGTTGTGTAAATTGCAGGTCGTTGTCAGTGATAGCTTCCTTTGTATCAGATGAAAACCCTGGCCGGGCTTGGTAAAGAGCCCTTCTGTGACAGTGAAAGGAGAGATGGGTGGGGACCTCCACGGACAGTAAAGAGAAGAGACAAACCTGGGGGGGACATGCAAATTAAACTGTAAAAGACCAGCATGCTTTGGGAAGCTGCAGCCCCAAACGTACAGAAAAGAACCCCAAAACAACGAGCCAAAATGAAGCTGATAAATTGGAGTGATGTCCGGGTGTGAGGAACAAGGTGCTGAGCCTGCAGAGACGCTGAAAACCTCTGTAGCCCCGCGCCCTGAGTGCGGAGTCATCCCAAAGCCGGTACTGCGACCCCAGGGGAGGAGTCCAGCGAGATCTGGCACGTCCGCAGCTCCCACGAGGACAGGACTTGTAACTGTGCCTCCAGAGGACAAAGCTGCGTCCGTCGAGCTACCCCGTCCTGAGCTGATCCTTTCTAATAAAGGCATTAAAAGGAGAAAAAGTCTCCTGCCCTGTTTATTTCACTCAGTATCTGAGAGATAACAGGATTAACTTCATGTTCAACATAATTTCAGCCTAATAATTGCGGAATCACTCCTACAGCCCTAATGTCATTGATTCAGCAGGGGATTCCCATCACCCCCCCACGAGTTCCAGCCTTGAAACCCCATTCATTAGCGTCAGCATCTTAAGTTAATTACTTGGAGAGATTTTCCTTTCCTCTCCCAAAGCAAAATTAATTTAACCCCTGCAACCTACAATGCTTGGGCAGAACAAACCCCTGCCTTCCCTGCAGGAAGGGACCCTGTTTATTTTCCTAATCACCACTTCAGTTTCCAAGAGTTAATGTTAAGACTGAAGAGCTGGAGGGGAGAAGGGCAGGTTTTTTCATAATTTTGGTTGAATTTCAACAAAAAACATGACAAAGGCTGGTTATAGTCCTCTCAAAGATCAAGGTTCAGCCCCAGATCCCTGCCTAAGTCTGCCTTCCTGGGGAGGGGGGGTTGATCAGCCAGCCAGGATCACCACAGAGCCTCCAGGAGCATTTTCCTTGCCAAGCCATGACTCGCTGCTCACCTCACCTTGGAAACGAGTCCCGTAGAGCAGTGGGGCTAGGGAAGGAAAGGGAAAGCACACAAAGCAAACAGCACATAGAGCCGCTTCCAACCATACGGGGGAACAGAGCACAGGAACCGGGACGTGTTTTTATAGGGGATTTTCCCATGGAGTGCAGAACACTATTAAATTCTACCTTTCAAGTGCAGTGGGAGGCTGTGCTATACTAATTAGGCCAGTGTTGCTATGCTGGCACTGAGCCCAACATGGTGCCAAATCAGACCCCACTGCACTGCCTATGAAAGCCAGTGTCCACAGCCACTGCTTGGCTGCAGCATCATGGTTTGTCTCTTCTACGCCCCCAAAAAGGAGAGGGAGGGGAGGGGGAAAACGTCCTACAGAAATTCTATTCACAAAATTCTAGAATGGTTTGAGTTGAAAGGGACCTTCAAACTCATCTTGTTCTACTCCCTGCCCCAGTCCACTATCCCAGGGTGCTCCAGGCCCTGTTCAATCTGGCCTTGAACACTTGCAGGGATGGGGCAGCCACAGCTTCTCTGGACAACCTGTGCCAGGGCCTCCCCTCCCTCACAGGGAAGGATTCCTTCCCAACATCGCACCCAGCCCGGCCCCTGGCAGCCCCTGTCCCGTCCCCAGTGTCCCCCAGCCCCTCTCGAGCCCCTTCCAGCCTGGCCCGCCTTGGCCCGGCCCCGCGCGCCCTCTGGCGGCCACAGCGCAGCTCTGCGGCCCCCGGAGCCTGCGGGGCTCGGGGCCGACCCTCGGACCCTGCGGGGCACATTTATCGGACAAATTTATCACAACCCAGACAGTGAATCCTTTTGAAATCTGAAAAATCTCTGCTTCACAAAGCGAGACAAACTCAGGCTGGGTTCAAGAGCCATGTTCTCCTTAAGCAAGTCATGGTTATCCACTCCTTCCACAGCTGGATGGGCCCAACCTGTAAAAAAGCCACCTGGTATCTCCGGTTTCTTGTTTGTTTCAGGATACAAAAGACACCTTCAGCAGCCAGAGCCAGGGCTCCTTTCCAAGACAAGGGAGAGCCAGGCAGATAAAGTGGTGATGTCAGCAGTGACAACATCCTAACGTTCACACTGGGACTGCACCTCGGGAGCAGCCTGAGGGCCTGAGAGTAGCTTTGTCCAGCCAACAGCTCAGCTAACACTGGCAGCCACAGCTCACAAAGGCAGCAAGATAATGAGAACATTCAGTATTTTGTTTTTAAAAGACCAGGTTTACCACTCAACCTGGACACATTGCTCCTGTGTGAAGAAACAGTAATAACAAAAATCACATTTATACTAAACCTGCTTGTCCCTGGTTCCAGGCAGGCTCCTCTTCTATTCTCAAACCAAATAAAATTAGCTTCTAAAATCCCTGGACAGAATTTACAGGCAATGTTCTAGGAGCAAGGTGAATTTAAGGTCCAACAAGTTGAAAGGAAAACTAGAAACTCTGGAAACCTACTGCCCTGCTCCATGCCCTACTTACTGAGCCACAGGAACTCCACACTCACTGTTTCACAGCAAATCACCCTGAATTGCCCAGAGGATCGATGGCATGTCCTACAAGGTCTTATCTCTTCACACAAGGAATAAGATTGTTCAATTCTGTCATGAAGCATTTCAGCAAAGACATTTCTCACTCAACATCAACCTTTGCCACTACCTTGCTCCAACCAGCCTGGAGGCCGAGGCATCTCCATCCCAGCACATGGACAGCTGAGCCAGGAAACCACAAACCCAGCAGAATTAACCTCTGCTTTCCCCCAGCCAGAGATATGGGTACAAACTACAAGACCACTTAGCACACCACGTTCAAAAATCCCTCAAAATGGGGTGTCACAGCATTACGAGGTCTCCGGCAGGTCAGCAAATAATCTCTGTAAAACATTTGGCTCGTAGCTCAGAAGGGAAAGGCAGCAAGAGTTCAGACACCTCAACTTGTTCAGGGAGGAATTACTGGGTATTAATTTTCAGAAATGCCATGCTAACTAGATGGATGGCTGAGCTGAACCACTTGAAAATACAGCAGCCAGAAAAACAGCACCAACATAGCACTGAGTGCCCCAAGCACCCTGACAGCATGCAGTACATTAATTACACTAAGAACTAGAACAAATTTAAGAACAAAAGGCTGTCAGGATAATGTCTCAAAGTATTTTGCTAACCTGTCAAGTGCACTCAACTTATTTCCAGTAATGCTTTCAGGTAGGTAAGGAAATGCTCTGTGCTGCACCTTGTTTAAAAGACAAATGCTTTCCACTGAGATCAGTTCCAGACTCTGGTAACCTGCCTAAGGAACAGCAGGAATTTGCCTTTCTACCTGCTTGCAAGTTAGTGCACATTAAGGCAGGGTTGTGAGCAAATTTTAAGCTGCGTACCTGTTCTAGAATACCATGTATGTGTTGTATTTAACATATTTCATAAGTCCAGTACCTCTCTGTTGTTGTCTTGTGGGCGGCAGATCTTCACAGCACAAACTCAGGATCTTCCTTAGTCAGGGTTCCTCCAAGGCTCTCCCTGACTGGCCAGCCCACCCCCTTTTATCCCAGTTACCTTGACCAGCCACAGCTGCAGCCCAATGAAGGACATCGCAGCTGCAGCCCATCAAGGATAACTGGGACCAGCCAGGGTAAAGATATTCAAATACAGTACAGGTATATAATACATATATTTAAGGCCTCCTATATATATGGACAGCTCTGAAACTTCACTGCAGCTGCCTGGAGACCTGGCTTCCACTCGTCCTCAGGGATGAGCATGAATTAAAATCTGAAGACAACAGCAAATTTCATTTTTAATTAGCCAGGGCAGTGAGCCAAGGAAGGCTCCCCCACCCACCCACGGCTGGTGGAGGCTGACAGCTCAAAAGGATTTACGCTTCCCTGTGCATTCCCAGTGGCCATTCCAGCTCAAACAAGCGCCAGCCATGCAGCATTGTGAGTGCAGTTAATATCCAACCAGGGAAGGACAGCAATGCACACAAAGCACCAGGCTTGAAGGGAACAAAGGGCACCGACATGGACTTCAGCTCAGCTCCATCTTACCTCAGCTCCAGGATCAACCCAGTAGTCCCGAGCTTAGCACTTGGAGAACAAAGAGCCATAAACGCAGAGGAATTTCAAGGAAATGATAATAAAAGATCCATCTTTTTATTCTGTTTTTAATACAGGGCTCTTGGCTTCCAGCACTAAGGAGGTAAAGCTTCGTGACCAGCCATGGGGATTGTCTGTGCATGCAAAGATCCAGGATGGATCCTCCATCCTGAACTGGCACTGCTCAAGCTGCTCAGAGGGAATGGGGAAGTAACTTCAGTAAAGTTGGCAAAATACAAACAGAACATACGGCTTTTCACATCCCAGCACTCATCAAAACACGCACTCTCAGAAACCTCAAAAGGCTCCAGACCTGTGTCTCACTGATCTAGCAAACAAATGGGGTTCAACTGCCCATGAAAAGGGACACAAAGCTTTGTGATGGGAACAGAGGTGGCTGGTGACAGTCCCAGCCCTGGTGAACGAGGAGAGCTCACTGACCACAGAATGGCTGGGGATGGGAGGGACCTTGAATATCTCTTGAATATCTTGTTCCAGCCCCTGCTGTGGCAGGGACAACTTCCACTAGACCAGGTTGCTGAGAACCTCATCCAACCTGGCCTTGATGTTGCTCAAAGCCATCCCAGTCACTGAAGCTCTAGAGACTGAGAAATGGCCCTGTTCTGCTGTGTCCCAGGGCTGAGTAGGAGCTGCCACCTCCACAGGCACTGCTCCAGCCTCAGCTGCCACACCCCCTCCACAAGTCATCTTTTGGAATTAGTTTGCCACAAGCAAATCAGAAGGGAAAGCAATCACCACAGATTAAATGTGCACCTTACAGCCTGACAAAGAGGGGGCACAGCAGTTCTTGCCACCAGGACTACAAGCACATTTATGCAGGAGCTCTTGGCTTGCAGATGATCTAACCAGGCCACTGGGCCCCAACAAACCAGTTCTGTATGAAGCCAAAAACTGGCCTTCATCTGCCTCACCAAGCATACTGCCCTGCTGACAAGTACAACCATTCCCAAAGCTTTCAGGATGGCATCACTGACTGCACAGAATAACCTAGAAATACTATTTACGAGTTAGAATCACCAACTGCAGTGTCACAGTCCAGA
Organism: Emberiza elegans; assembly: GCA_024865655.1. Taxonomy (NCBI): domain Eukaryota; kingdom Metazoa; phylum Chordata; class Aves; order Passeriformes; family Fringillidae; genus Emberiza; species Emberiza elegans. The sequence continues at coordinate 7,794,628 of JALJVW010001685.1, read as the reverse complement.
AGATGTGAGGCCAATATGCTGTGTGGATACTGGTTTCCCATGGTGCAGACAAGAGCTTTCATGCAAACCTCATGTCAATGGCAGGGAAAAAATGGGCATTTGACTCCTTTTTTGTAGCCATTTTAGGCAAACAGATGGAAGAGCTCTTTAAGGCAATCTCTAAGCGAAAAATCTGTGAGTTTTAGTTACAACCATATCCTTCCATCAGTTAAACCTACCAGCAATGAATTTGATTGCTTCAGGGCAAGCACTACACACTGCCTAAAGCAAGAGATTTACATTTTAATAAAAAAAAAATCCTGTATCTTCTGCAACACAGAGCAGCCTAAAGGAATAAATACAGAACAACAGGAACAACCAGAAGTTGATCCTCCTTTATGCCTTGCCATGTGCCTTGTTCCAACCAGCTCATTGTTTCTGGCCTCTTCCTTATTAAGAAAGGGGATGTTACCTCTTTTCAAGAACTCAGGATAGCCAAAAGACCAGTATTCCAGGTTTCACAGATGGGAGATTCCAAAAAAGATCTTCCATATGTACAGAGCTTCAGTCAGATCTGGTCCACACCACAGTACAAATGCAGCTGATGCGTCTGCCAAACTACATTATTTCCTAATCACCTTCCACACTTGAAATGAAGACACCAAGTTTAAAGTAATCAGGTTCTTTATGATGCTTAGCCAAGGAGGACAGGTCAGGTCCATCATCTCAGATACCTAAGACTGTACTCACCAGCGTTCTCCTCCATTCTTCTTGTACACTAGTGTCCAGAGAAATTCCTACAAAAACAGGAAACAAAGTCAACGCACAAATTAAAATTCCAAGTGTGAACAAAGCTCAGATTTAATTTTATTTCTCTGTCAGCTCTGCTCAGCCTACACAAAACCAGTGTGGAGGGAACCTAGAGCAGACACCCTGCCCCAAACTAGGAAGAGTGTGACATTGTAACCCCTCATTGAAGGCGTAAGAAGCTTCTAATCACACACATGCTGCGATGGAAAGAAAAGAGAAACAAAATTAAGGTGACATAATTACAAGGCAGCAATATTTGTTCCCAGGGAAAACATTCCACATCTGCCTCTTCAGGAAGGGATGTGCCTGCTGTAAAAGGGAACAGCCTACTGCTTATCTAGCAAAGGCAGCACAGCATGTGCACAGGAAGTATTTCAGATGTCACACAGCATCAAGGCACTTCTGAACATACTGGGGCAGGGGAACGCACACAAAAAAAGGAACCAGGACTTTATTAGAAAACACTTTTTTTTTCTGGAGAAAGTTCTGAAATGAGATGCCAGGGGAACTACGTTTGGGGAAATCACAATGTGTCTTGATTTTGACAGATTCTGCAGCACAGTAAAAACAGGCTCAGTATTTTAGAAAAAGGGAGATTCTGTCCTCAAAATCTTGCAGTTCAAACTTAAGACAACCACAACTGGACATGTCAGCAGGAACAGCATGGGGTGACTAGGGAAGAACTACAAAATCAGGTTGTTCCAGTGCTAAGGAGTCGAAGCCAGCCTTTATCCATAGCCCACTTCAGCCTAACCTTCTCCTCATGAAGCACAGGCCAACTCATCCCCTTTGGCCCCAGCACAAAGCACAGTTTGGTGGCTTTAGTTTAACATCACATCAGCTCCTCATCTTCATGTGACAACGTGCTGAGTGTGCAGCACGTGCTCAGCTTGTTCAAGAGCATCCCAGGGCTGCAGTGTCAGCGGGGACAACCACAGCACACCATCCATGGAAGCTCTGCCAGTGGGGCTTTTCAGCTTTGCTTTGCTCAGCTGTGTGGGGGAAAATGCTTCTTTGGATCAGACAACCATGCTCCAGGCTACTTCTCTCTAATGTAGCTCGAATTCCATCACAGCGATGTTCTCGGAATGGAAGGGGGAAACACCTCAACAGAGCCATTAAACCCTCAAAACACAATTGGGGATCACAGCTTTAAACAGCTTAGAAAAAGGAACAAGTATCTGTATAGGCTTCTGGGCAGCAAACGAGTGGATCAAGAACATCAGAAGGTTTTGATTTCAGAGGCAGACAGCCACAAGTTGCTCAGGAAACACCCTCAATCCCTCCAGTCTAATCCATTAACACTGTTAAAATACAGCTTTCACATGCATTTGGATGCATGGTTTGGTGCATCCACGTGTTGCATCAAGGACACCACTTGCAAGAACTGGAATGAATGAATGACAGAATCATTCAAGCTGGAAGAGCCCTCTAAGATGATTAAGTCCAACCACTAACCCATGACCTCAAGTGTCACACCCACATGTTTTTGACCGCTTCCAGGAATTCAGACTCCGACACGGCTTTGAGCAGCCTGTGTCATGGCTTGACAACCCTTTTGGTGAAGAAATTTTCCCTGATATCCAACCTAAAACTCCCTGACACAACTTGAGGCTGTTTTCTCTAATCCCGTCCCTTACTCCCTAGGTGCAGAGCCTGGCCCTCATCTGCTCCAGTCTCCTGCCAGGGAACGCTCCCCCACTCAAGGCAGAAGAGCCACCACCATCCCTGCCTGCCCCTTCAAGCACACCCTTGTGGGAAAGGAAAGCAGAAGGGAAACTGAAACTGCCACCTCAAGGCCTGCTTGAACCTCAGCACAAATGAGAGCAGTGCTGCCACTGCTCCCCAGGAGCTGGGTTTAATTTGCCTTTCAAGGGCATTGCTGCACAGGCTGTGCTGAGCTCTGCACTGCAAGGGGCACATTTGTGCCCGGAATACTGATTCTGGCAGCAGCCACTGCTGGACACTCGCTGTGCACGCCCCAGACATCTGTCACTGTCCGATGGCACAGCTGGGAGCACCTCAGCCTGTGCTGGGAGGCTCTTTCTGAGCAGAACACTAAATCCACAATATCTGGTTACCAACAGAACCAGCATAAAAGGCACACTGGGGGAAAAAAAGCAATGCCAGGGTAGAGGAAGAAGGAGCAAAGTCTGCATCCTGCAGCATTGCCTGCACTAAGGAACAGGCATTTCTACCAAATAATGGGTTAAGCAGTGCAGATCCTGCCACCAGCATTAACTACGAGTGGCTAACTGGAAAGCTGTATTCTGGAATGATATTTGAGATAACCCACTCCACAGAACAGAAATTTGCTTTTATCCCCTACTGTCACAGGTTTCCCAGATACCTACTTCTGAGAAAACTTGGCTTTTTCATTTCCTCTAGCATGAGATGCCACAGCTCTCTGAATATTCATGTCCTCTGAGTGCCCTACATTGCCTGGGCCTGACAGCTGTGTGAAATTCCTGTTCCTGAGAGCCCTGTTGCCGGCACAGCTCAGGACTCTCCCCTGCCCCTCTGGTACTCAGGCCACCACAGCAGCAGAACCATGTCTTTGTCTGCCTCGAGACTTCAAACACTTTACAGCTTTTTCCCCAGCTCTTTGTACCACTCTAAGAATATATTCCTGTTCCACTGACCCGGCTCTGAACTCCTGCAGAAAGGCGATGGCTTCTTTCCAGCTAGGCAGCTAATCCACACACAATAGAAAAGAACTGCTTCACAGCAATGCTGGAGTGTTTTGTACCCTGTTTCTTCAGTCTTAACACACTCCCCGTGCACGGGGAATTTTGTCTTTCCCAGCTCTGCCCATGTGCTCAGCTCTGTCACATTCTCTCCCAGCAACACAAACCAGCCCAATTTCAGATTTTGGATCTCCCCCCAATCCCTCCTACCCATTCCTTGCACCGGCACCAATGCAGCTGCTCTGGGAACACTCAAAGCTGACCTGATGCACACCAAGCACATCCAGAGGAGTGGGCTGGGGATGACAGGACCACGAAGCTGCACACCAAGGTGCCGCTGTTTGCTCCAGCCTTGGGCAATCCACATCCATGAGCTTTACTGAATGCCCTTTTACAGCTTCCCTCCTTCCTCACCATCTCATTTTCAGCAATCCTTACCCAGACCTCTGGAATATTAAGCATTCAGTTTCCTTCAGAATGAAGCTCATTAGCTGGACCCCTCTGTCCTCACTGCTCATCTCCTCCAGTAACATGAACTGCTTCCTTCAAAAGACTACAGCACACTTCCAAAAGTCCAGCTAAAGCCTAAGCCAATGTCGGTTGTTTTCCCCAACTAAACTAGAAAACTGACAACTCTTCCAAGCAGAAGTGGCACCTTACTTCTCCACAGTGGCTGCCAACAGGCTTGCCTTAGGCATGGAAACGCAGTTTCCATGCTGGCTCAGCTCTAAATCACCGTCCCAGAGAGGGACACGACAGCAGCTGGGCAGCTACTACAGGGCTTTTACTGTAATGACACACAAAACCCAAGGCTGTCTTGGAAAAAAACGCATGTGGGGGAGAGAAAGGATGCTCTTATAACTGTTTGGAACTATATCCACCAGCTGGAGGGAAAGGAAGGGTTAACACATACCCATGGCTTGAGGAACATGCTCCTGCATTAATATAGACCATGACCCATGAAATTAAACAAGCTCACCTGACAACTCCCAGATGATTATTCATTTTGACCCAATATGGTGCTAGTAACAGCCAATAAACAAATATTATATTATTGCCCTTTCAGCCATTTGCTTTACACTCCTTAAAAAACTACATTACTGCAGCAGCACCCAGAAGGCTCCCACTGGGGCAGATGATGAGAGCCTAGCAAAGGGCTGATGCTGCCCACAACAGCTCACCAGCATAACAAGACAGAGCAGACACCAGGAATAAGGCCAGCTGGGAGACAGCAGCCAGGCACAGAGCAACCTCTGCCTTCATCACTCAGAGAACGTCCTGAGTCTTCCTCCCTGATTTGCCAAACTCCACTTGAATGGTTGATCCAAGCCATCAGGGCTCTCCCCAGCTGCAAATGTTTCTCAAGGGCCAGACTCTCAAACCCTCCCCAACTAGCCCATGGATCTGGCTGCCCATTCCTTTTTATAAATGCAATTTCAAAAATAAAATCAACATTTTATTCTCTCACCAATAATTACTCCTTCCAGGAAGGCAGATGAGCGGATTTTTGCAAAGCTGAGATAACTCCACCTAATGCCATGGGTCTGTTGGCAATGAAACTCCATCAGGTCCTCAGGGGGAGGGCTAAAGAAACTCATTTCATCTGCCAGCAGTGAGATTAAGAGCATGGTATGGTAAACAATATTAAAATTCTGTTCTACAAAGCGAAATACCTCAACAGCACCAAAGTATTCTCCCAAAGGAGAGATTATAGCACAGGTGCACAACTGGAGTTTAAGTATCACAAAGGAAATTTTTAAAAAGCCTAAATAGATCAACCATGCCAAATGCCCTAGTACAGATTACAAGACAAGGTGTAAAGGTATAATTAACCTCTCGTTAAATTGAGTGGTACAAAGGGGAAGAGATGCACAAGCCCCTTTTCAATTCAGTGGATGACAAAAAGCTCATGTATTTTTCTGACTCCATCTAAAACAAACCAGCCCCACCTAAAAGTCTTGGTTTGCTCATGTCCTTTGCTCATATGGTTTGAGCATCATTTGATGGTTTCTGCAAATTGCTGGAACTACAAATGCTGGTTTCAAAATCCTCTGAGCAGCCTCGGCTGACCCAGTTTGTTCTGCACTAATCACACACTGAGCAGTGGAGAGGTCAGTTGGAGGGAAATCAGAATATTCCTCCTCAGTAAAACCACACAGATTAAACCCAGTTGTTCTGCAGCCTAATGTGGCAACTTGCCAATTAATGGGGTGCACCACTAATTAGCAGCCCAGCAGTTTCCCCCTCTGTCTAAGGATCCCAACACTACAAGCATTTCTGCACTTGTTGGGAAGCAATGGCTTTGAGCAGGAGCACAGCAGTTGGTTAGCACAAGGAATGGGTTTTGTGGAAGAAGTGGAAAAATCAGACATTAGCATAACAGCTCTATGAGCAATTTAAATAGAAAATTGGAATAACCAGGACTGAAAACCTCAATACAGTTCATATTACAGTCAATGAAACCGGTGGCTTTTTGTCACAGATTGAACATCTGATAAGTGGCTCCCCATGCAAACAGCAAATGTTTTCCAGCACCTCAGTAGCTGCCTGTGGGTGGCACAGTAATATAAGGTTACCAGAGAGGAACTGGAAAGAGAAGGGAACTGCATCCTCTAGGGCAGCACCACGGGAAGGTCAGTGGCTTGTTTCAACACCTGGGCAAAAATTAAGCCTTAAAAGTACTCACAGACATGGAGTGGGACTCCTGACCCCACATCCTTACTGCTCTGAGGTTGGAAAAGAATCTCCAGGATCACTGGGTCCAACCTGTGACCACTCATCACCTTGTCAAGCAGAGCAGAGTGCCACATGCAGCTGTTCCTCGAGCACCTCCGGGGACAGTGAGCAAACCTCTGATGCTGGACCCACCGTTCCGGAGAGCAGCTGAGGACTGCGGGCTGCACGCATCAGCTGTGCTATAATAATCTGTGTCAGTTCTGTAGCACACCCCCAAAAGGCACAAAATAACAGGGTTACTTATTTACCTCTGGCTTCTGGGGTAAAATTCAAACACCTCTGCCTTCATTTTGTGGTTTCTATTTTCATCAAGCTTTGAATAAAAACTTAGCAGCAGAGTATTTGCTCGGTGCTGTGGTCATGCCCCTGTAATTATGACTCGATAGACAATTTCATTTGCAACCACCATTTCCTCCCCAGAACCAGGCCACTTTTCCTCTCTGCCACTGCAGAGCCAATTTGAAAAGTGTTTCTTTTTGCCTCTATTTAAAAAGTGAGAGGAATGAGCTTAACCACCATCAAAAAGCACTAAAGTGAATTTGTTAGAAAGCTCACCTGAACTCCCAAAAATCTTGCAACAGCAGAGCTGAATTTGCAATCCTGCCATAAGGGTCTTTCCCAAAGCACCCTGAATGCCCAACTGCTTCCTGGGATAAACAGCCCACAGGGTTTGTGCAATCAGATTAAACTCCATGCCTTCCCTGCTGCACGTTCCAGCACATAAACCAGGCATCTTTAATCAAATTCCACAAAGGCAATGCAACGTTCCCACTTGAAAAAATACGAGATACAGGAAACCTATGCTGTGTTGTCAACTCACAGAGCAATGCTTTTAACTGGGAACAACTCACCTGTTTGAAATTAAAGCTCTTTCTGAATCAACACTCTGGAATTACCTCACTGAATCTATAGGAGCATTACATTTCACCTTTTGAAGCAGATTTTGCCAAGCAGCTCAGGTAGTTTGAAATTCAGTTGTAGCCTTATTTTTTTCTTTCACAGACTCACTAGCATAATTTCTAATTATTTCTGATTAAGATATCAAATTTCCTTGAAGAAGCCCTCCTCAGGCAATTATTTTCTTGCAATGCTCCAGCTTTAATAAAAAGGTGCCCAGGCTTTAACTAGGACAATAGAGAAATTAATTCCCACTACTGAACTGGCAGTCTTTATAACGTAAGTGTAGGCAGCAAGGCATCCCATTGTGAAAATAAGCTCATAAAGCTTCTGAATGAGAACATTTTCCTAAAAACAAACAAAAAATCTTTTGTAGTTCTCATGGTTGTGCACAAAGTTTATGAAGCAGCAACAATGATTGCCTGGGGATGGTGCTTAGTGCAGCCATCTGACCCTACTGGGCCAAACTTGATTTTAATCTCAAGTGGAAGTTGTGCCTTTCCTACTGCTCTTACAAATGCTTTCAGGCAGGGACACAATTGTGGAATGGTTTGGGTTGGAAGGGTCTTAAAGGATCATCTAATTCCAACCTTCTGCCGTAGGCAGAGACATCTTCCACTAGACGACACTGCTCAGCACATGGTCACTCATCTTTTAGGTTTTGGTCTGCTATAATAAAAAAAAATAAATAATCTTTAATTAAATCTTAAATGGGATAATCTTAAAGACAGTAATCTCCTGGAACTGCCCCAAGAACAGGAATGTTTCAGCTCTCTTCTCTCATCACCACTCTAACTTTCCATTAGAAATTACATTTTCCAGCCAACACATTTAGCTGCATTAAGAGCTCAACAAAACTATCAGGGCTTCTTTCCAGCCACAAAAGGACCTTCCACAGTAACAATGGTTGAAAAAACACCCAACTGAAGCGACAAATCTCTCCTCGTGCCCTGCAGGCAGGTTAGCTGACCTGGGCCAGGAAGGCAACCAGGAAAAAATGCTCTTCTCCAACTGTGCAAATTAAAGCAAGGGAATCACTGTAACACCAAGGAGTAGAGAGGTCTTTAAAATTAGAGACAACGTCAACGTCTCAACATTCTCGAGACACAGGAGCTGAGGAAATGCCGTGGGATGGGCTGCATTAACCGGAAGCGTGCTGGACATGGCTCTGCATACGCAGCATGAGGATTCACAAGGAGAGGATGCTCCACAAGACATGCCTTAGGAGCACTCCAGGTACATGCAGGAGCTCCCAGCCCTTCCCTGTACAGGAACCAGCGATCTCACAGAGCAGCTGACCCCAGCCAAAACCAGCCTGGTGCAGAAGCAGCTGGCTTGAATGCAGTTCAGTTCCTCAATTTTGTTGTCATGTGGGCCACAAGCAGTTGCTGGAGAATAAAGGAAGGGAGCGAATACACAGGAGCTGCTCAGCAGCCAAAGCACTTTTGGAAGTTTACACAGCTGCAGCCCCACACAGGGCTGCAGTGTCAGTCCTCACAGCCACGGGCTAGGACTGGGCTGGGGAGACATCGAGTCAGCCTTCCCAGCACCAAATGGCCTTGAAAACCTGACAGAATCACAGATCCTGCCCACTCCTCTGTCCCTTGTCCCACTGCAAACACCACAGGGAAGGTGCCACCCTTATCTCCCCATGCTGTTTGATCACCAAGCCATGAGAACCCATCCTGCATAATCTCAGAGCATCTGTGACAAACCAAGATTGTTTACTCATGTTTACAAGATTATTTGAGTTATCTGCTACAAAACTATTTTTAAACTCCTCCAGTACACCTAGAAGCAAAACCCTCAAGCACCAACTGATCCCAAAGCAGCAGGATTTCTCAGCCCTATGTTTTGAAGGACCTTGCTGATCATAACTCAAGGGCAGGCACTACCCAGGAATTCCAGTTTAACCAGTTCCACGCTTTCTACCCCTCATTCCTCCCACTTTCTTGGAACAATGGGCGGCAACAGAACCCTTCCTCAATCTATACTGGAATAAACAGTTCATTGGGATGAAAAGCCACCTGCTCCCCCCACACAGTTAAAAGCATTTCCAAATTCCAGCTCTCTCCCAGCCAGCACAGATGGACACACCAGGCAGGCACAGACGCCCGCATTGCTTCCAGCACAGCCTTTGTCCTGCTGAGACACAAAGCCTGATGGCAGAGGCTTGCCTCCATCAGAGCTGTTTTGTTAAGGGATCACGACATAAACCAGCAATCCTCCAGCCACAAAAACAGTTCAGACTCACTCCCAGCACACTTAAATTGCAATCTGCTAAAACACACAGGCACTCTCTGGCTTTTGGGGACCACATCCCTCCACTGGCAGATCACATCCTGAGATCTGACCAATGCATCACCTGCCCCACATGTCCCCAGATGATTAAATTTAATGTGGAACAGCTCAGTCATCACCAGAGATTTTCACTTTCTTGCACACCCTACTTATGTCCAGGGCGATTCTGCAGGAAGTAAATCACTTCCTTTGCAAAGGAAGTGATAGCCCCAAGAGCAGGCAATAAAACACTAAAATGGAGCCTGAATTCTGCCTTGCTCACTCCTGCCTGGACCTGTCCTGTAATCCCTCAAGTGTGGTGGCATTTAGGGTGGCCTCAGATTTGCAGCAGGAACAGGGCTAGGCAAAGGGAGGCCACCAGAGACTGCTGAACACTCACTCAGACACTGCTGCCTTTGCAAAGGCAAAATCAGCACAGAGGCTGTTCTGCAGTGCACACCGAGCTCCAAAAGCACCAGACACTGACATCTCCTTCCCTGCTCCTGGGCTTGTGGTTCCTGTGCTGCTCAGCAAGTCTGGCCATCTGCAGAACTTCCATTAGGACCTGGCTACCCACAGGACAGATTCCTGCTGTGCTTAATCACTGTCCCTGCAGACCTGACGCAGAGCTGGCGTCCCACAGCCCTCTTCTCCTGCCCTGGTGCCACTCTCTCCCTCTTGACACCCCAAGCACAAGGGAAGAGTTTCTGAGCACAGTGATCACATTGCCCTAGACCAATTTTCCCAGTCTCCTCAAGTGTACAGGGATCTCTAGCCACAAGATTCATTCATCCTATCAGAAGAGCTCAGTAACTGCTTCTGTCATCTTTTGCCTTTCAATTTAGCTTTCTTTGAAGACAAATGCTAATATCCTTTACAAAAAATCCAAATCTGATCCAAAACTAGACACATCACTGGAATGAATCACACAGCGTTATTAATTCTCCCACCCATCAAAACAGAAATGTCTCACCTTGCAAAGCAATTGTAGTGGTTGCCCAGGCTCACAGAAATCTGTCCCATCTGTTAAAAATCTGGGTGCACTAAATGAGACTATTTGACAAGCACTCTTCTGCAAGGCAGCAAACATTTCACCCCACAATGGCTACTTCAAACCTAGACAGTGATTACAGGTAGCTGAGCTCGGTTCCTATCAGCCAGCACAAACACAGCCTCCCAAGAAAGAATTCCTTCTGAAGACTGAGCTTGCAGGGACACTAAATTCCAGGATCAAGCCTGCAACTGTGAAAAAGCTTCACAAAATTAAGCTTGGAAGATCTCGCACTCCAAACTGCTACAATCAAAAGCAGGGAACAAAGTGCTCCTGCCTTCAACACTAACAGAAATGACTAATAAACCAGGACCTCCACTTCACCTGCACACAGTGCGCCTAATAGGCAAAGCCGCTCAGATTTCCAGCTCCAAGGGACGCCCACAATAAAACAGGAGCCATTCACTATGAAGGAGGAGACAGGAATTGCACCCCCAGAGCTGAGCAGTGCTGGCATCCACCACCCCAGCTCCCCATGTGCTGCACTCCCAAGTGCTTCAGTGCTGCATTTTGAACAGGAGATTAACCCCATACATTCCCTTGGGCAAAAGTCAGCCTGCTGCTGCTGATCCCCACGCACGGCAAGTTCAACACAACGATTTCCAGCATTTCAACATCTCCGACAGACTCTTGGCAAAGAACACGTTCCCCTCCTGTTAATGGAGATACAAATCCATTCCCAACACACTCCTGTTTCAATTGAAATAGTTGTCACAAGCAAGTGACAAGCCACATCAGAATGGGAACTTTTGACGAGGAAGCTTTATTTGCTTCTAAAGTGCTCACACTCAAAAGAGGGCAAGAATGAAGAGGGTATGATCAATGCAGGCAAATGTTAAACTGTCACACTTCCCCAAAAGCAACCTCAATACCGGCTCCAGATGAGGTTTTGTTGAAGCCAAACTCATCAGCAGCACTGTCAGCTGTCCCAGAGAACTCTCATCCCACTGAGGGAGCCAACAGTGCCCTTCTCCAGATCAACATTCTGCTCCAAGTTCAAGAACACAACATATTTTGTAGGACACCAGAGCAAGGCAACATGTGGCTCTAAATCCACACAAAACTACTACCCACATTATCTTGAGGATGCATATCAAACCCCTTGCTGCTGCCATTATGAATGAAAACTGCTTCCTGCACCAAAGCCACCTTGGAAATACCAAAGAATTAAAGAATTTGAGCTTTCAGTACAACAGGACCAAACCACAGTCACATTATGAGACAACAGGTAATATCAAACCCTGAGGGATGCATTTGTGGAGAACACAGGAAGACTGAAGCCTACAATCACAGGTTCAATTATCTTAAATGATAATCAAAAGGTAGTAAGATAAACATTCACATCAGCATAAGGAATCCTGCTCTGCATTTACTCAGCAGTACAGCCACACATGACAGGACAAAGCAACGCTCACAACATAATATTCAAAACAGTAATACTATTAAAATGAAAGAGCTGTTTCAGTACTCATTACATGCACCAGAAACACAGAATAGCCTTCAATGTTATCCCCTATGAAATGACTGTGCTCAGCAAGAACACAGGAATGAATCAACCACGACATTCATGCGAACCCGCAATGGACTAAGAGCAAACTCCACCTGCTTGTTAAAGATTTCACTGCTATAGAAACTATGATTAAATACACAGAGCCATGAATCAGCCACCTGAAACGAAGGTACACCTCAGCAGGCACAGCAGCACCCAGCACACTGACAGTTCAGTCACCACTGGCCCCCAAAACTGTGACATTATGCAGAAAAACAGCTTTATCCAGACATTTCAGCTCCCACAAACATTTCATCTTTCTTACCTTTGAGGCTGGTTGTTTTAGGGGCTCTCTTGGTTTTGGCAGTGCTTAAAGCTGTACATGCCCCTTACAGGAACAGCAAACAGGCTCCAAATCCATTTTGCCACAACTGGATAAAGCAGCTAAAACCAAAGCCCTGCTGCCTCTGGACCAGCTGTGTCCCTGCGCTGCAATTCCAATCAAGCCCAGAAAACACGGGAGGAAGATGGCAGGGCTTACCAGCAGCTCCTCTCTCTAGTCCCTGAACAAAGTGGATTTAAAAGAGGTTTAATTTTCCCAGAGGCTAATGCTCTCAAATCTAAACAAATCCTCCAAAAGAAGAGATTATCCATAAATTTACTAGTTAGAAATGTTAATGTATCCAGTGCTTATGCAAGGACTGCTGCTCTCCATGCAAGAGTATCACCTATACAATTCCATATTAAAGGAGAAATGGATTTCTGGTAGTTTCTCCCCCACCTCCCTTTCCATGCTGAAATGTAGCCCAGCAGCTTTATAAATCCTACTTCCCAAGAGCAGTGGGAATTTACTGTAGAATCAAGGCAAACTTTTTTTTTCTATTTCACTGAAAAAGCTCTCAAAAATCTCCTGTTGCAAAACAACTTAATACAAAAAGCAAGATCCACAGACAGGAAAGCCCAGTGTGAACCCTGAATATGCATTTAAATAAAAACATTGCAGAGTTAAAACTTCACATTACACATTCACAAAATACAGGACAAGGTGAAAATCAAGAAACAATTCCTTGAACACAGCTGATACTGGACTTACCCAACATACCCAAACACTTCCTCCTGTTATTCATACTCTATTTACTAAAGGGCCCACCTACACACCATATGACACAGAGCAGGATGGGACTAGACCAGTAGAACCTGGCTGCTAATTATGGCACTTAAGGCTGAGATGAATTAATTTGTCCCTCTAGCTATAAACAGGAGGATGACATCCTCATTAACCACAGGTAATTTTGGAGAGGATAGACAGAAGGATGAAACAAGGAAAAAGTGACTTGCCTGACATCAAACACCACAACAGCAACATAGCTGGGAGCTAAACCAGGCCTCCTGTCCACCTGAGCATCCTTATTTTCCCTGGACTCACAGTTGATAAGTAGAGAGAACACAGTCATTAAAACACAGATTGAAGGCTTCATTTGGAAGCTAGAAGCAGATGTGGAATAACACTGGTTAGTGTAATCACTAGTGTCACGTTGATTTTGGGGATCCAGCAGCCTCACAACAATCCTTCATCCCACAATTATTTGTTCTCCTCTGGCATCACACAAACACCCTTCACAAGGGAACAAATCTAGCAGGAGCTGGAGACTCCATGACCCTGATGGGTGCCCTTCCTCTCAGCATATTCCATGATTCTGTAACACCTCTTCTCCTGCTTCTCCTGTTTCACCTGGTTTGCAACAGACACTAAACTTAATATTGCCAAAAATAAAAGCCAAAATTTACTAGCACAAATCTGACATCACTATTTCAGTAATTATCCTCCTCCTCAGTCCCAGCTGATAAAGATAACCTCATCAGCACAAGGTCATCCATCCAGGAACACAGAGCAGACATTCTGTGGATCCATCCAGATTTCCACTGTCAGCATTGCAGCAGAGTGGCTTTAAAAATGCATTCCCACAGAACCTGAGGCAGCCAGCAAAGACCAGCTCAAATCCTCCTGACCTTGCCTCCATCCCTGCTCAAACCCACTTAAGTCTCCCCTGCACTGGGATCCAAAGGCTGGCGGGTGTTAGCTGTACCTGCAAACCTGCTTCCTGTGGATCTTGGCACTGCAGCAAACCAGCAAAAACTTTTAGGCAGCTCTGGAGACGAGAGGGATGGACAACACACCAGCAGCAGCACTTCTGTGCCTCTGCAGGGGAGCTCCTGCCAACACAGCAACAGCAGTGCCCAAAGCCCCCTTCCAGCAGGCACAGTGAGAACGGCCGAGCCCCCGACCTGCAGCAGCGAGCTCAGCTGGTGACAGACATCCCCGATCTGATCTGGAGTAGGACAGAAGGATTAGTCAAGAGAACACAACCTTCAAAGGCATGCGACTACAGCAGGAGTCCCCTGAAAACTGGCACAGTGACATGCTTTGTTCAAAGCTCAAATCCTCCGAAGACAACATTTGGCTTTATCCCCCACCCACAAACACCTCGGTAAGCTTCACCTCCATGAGCACAGCCTGTGATCCCAACCTCAAGGCCACATCCAGCAGTAATCTCTTTTTTTGCTAAGTCACCCTCTGCAACACAGTGTTTACACAGTGAGAGGTCTGAGTGTGGCCCACCACTAAACACTGCAGACACCAAACGAGTCAGTGCCTACCAAACTTTGATCCAAGTTTACAAACCTGTGCTTAAAGCCTTTCCTGTATGATTAGGGCCAAACTTTTCTTGATTACACCCTTAAAAGCTAAGGGAGAGAAAAGCACATTAAGAGAGGTTCACCCTTCCCACAGATAAGAGTGAGGTGATGAAGGAAGCCCACATGGGGCAGCCTACAGTTTAAATCAATGGTGGGGATTAATCTTGATGTATTTTAAACAACCGAGCCTGTGGCAACACAGCTGTAATTAAGGGGTTAACTTTTGGGGCTTGGTTAACTAAAGGAAAACCTTTAGGTACTGGCAGCCAAGAGATTCCTGCTTTTAGCAGCAGCTTTCTGGAGCTGACAGCAAAAAGGTTCAAACCTCTAACAGCAGCAAACTTTACCGAAGTCCAATGATCTTTTCTAAAAGTGTTTCAAAAGGCACTGACTGCACAGAAGTGCCAGGCTTGCACAAATCAACCTCATCAGTATGCACCTTGTTTTGCCCCATGACACTCAGCAGCTGCAGTTAATTAGTCCTTGATAATGAATTGCCCATCACGACTGCACGAAGAGGGTAGGTGAGCGATTCCTAGCTGTGCTTTGGAATCAGTATGCAAAAAGCACAAACACTAAAGAGTAAAGTTAACAACCTGTTTACCTCTTCCCTCACTCCTCCAAAGCTGCTACCAGCCAAAGGCTCAGGGAAAAGAAATAATAAATCTATTTCCAGGGTTCAGCAGAGAGAAACCATTTGGACTGCTCTCAATTTTCATATCTTTGCCACCAGTGCTTTGTGTTTTTCTCTCAACTCATTCAAGTTAGGAGATGAAGCCTGCTCTTTTGGCTAATAGCATTTAAAGCCTCTCTCTGGAGATAATTAGTCCTCCCTCCCCCATCCCATCCTCAGCAGAAAGAGCAGAGAGTCACCAATAAACAAAGAAATTCAGGCAGTGACAAGCAGGGTATGGCTGAGACCAAAGCTGCCTCTCACCTCCCTATCTCAGCACAGCTGAGGATCAAAAACAAGTGACACCACAAGCAATAGGATGAACACAAGAATTTTCAGATTAAGGGCTTCATCATTTTGAAATCAGGAAAACAGCAACTCCTCATCTACAAGAAGAAAAATACCAACGTGTAATCACTAGATGTTCTGCCTGGTCACTTTCCAAGCCAGACAGACCGTCCTGAGTCATCCAAAATCATCAGATAAGAGCAAGAATTGGGAAAGCTGCAGCCTTTTACCTCTGGTTCCAGGCCTGTCACCCAGCCACTGGCAAATCACAACCTCCACACCTCAGCTCCTACCGAGATACAGTAAATCCTCTGGGCAGAGGAAAAATGAAGGGCAGTCAGCAATGGGAAAGCACCTCTGCTGAAGATTGACGAACTTCTGTTCAGCTGTATGCCAGCTCCTCCCACGGAATCTGCCCTTGGATTCGGGGGCACAGTTTGGAAGGAGTTAAACTCAGCCATGGGGATGAGCAGCCATGCTGGCTGCTGCATTCCTTGCCTAACCATGACCCCACTGTGCAGGGAAGAACTGGGAATAGTTATCACCACAGCACTGACACGTCAGCAACAGCGACTAATTAACTGATAAAAATAGATCTCTGAAAGGGCTTTTTTCCCCTCGACACAAAGCCCAGGCCAAACGCTGCCACAGTTGCACATCCATTAGTTTTCCACAGGCTCCAAACTTGCCAGCAAAAAATAAAAGCATTCTCACACTCAGAAAAATAAACCCACCTGGCATTTGTAGGCAGAAAATCACTGCTAAAGAGAATTAGGGAACTGATTATGAATGACCTGGAGCATCTCCACTCCAACCTTAATGGATGCAGGAGCAAGATGATGTCTTTGCCCCCAGTAGCCCTACCAGCTTCCCTGCAGCCCAAAGTTCCAGTTTTGCCTGAAAAATGACATGTTTTGAGGTAATCTAAATGATCCCAAGGATATTTGCAGCTTTCTTCACTCATGGTATCACTGAGACCAACCAGAAAAACCCAGGTCTGTTTTAAGTCCCCCGCCACATACCCAGACACAGGTTTTGTACAGCTTGTAACTAAATATTCATCACCAGCTAATAAACCTGCAGGAACCACAGCTTCAGCAGTTTTTAATACATAGAATGCTGCAACACATGCCAAACACAATGAAATTTGATCAAAATAGAAGCCATTTGTTTAAATACAAATGATTTGGCTTTCAAAACCGTTATCAAATTGAACTGGAAATGAAATTAACCAGTGACTGAATGAAGTAGAAGGCTGTATAATCACTGATGTAGCAGCATGAAAACGAGGATGCAATCACATTCCCCTCGTTTGTGGCACTGCCCCTGCTCCCAACAGGACTCCATCTCCCAGGGGCTGAGGACGCTCTGTGCTCAGACACAGCTCAGTCCTTGGTAATCCAGAAAGAAAACGCTCCTTGCAGAAACGCTGTGATACATTATCAGATAACAGCGTATCACCTGGGAAGGGACACGCTTCGAAAACACCTTGACTTGGGACAGACCAGCGCAGTCATTCCCAGCACTGTTGGCAAAGAACAGGTTTAATAAACCTACTCTGAATGAGAAAGGGGCTTTGTTACCATCACTGTCCAGATACTCAGCTTCAGCTGGTGTAACTGTGACAGCCCTATCCCTCACAGTCAACCTCATTTTGGCTCTATTTTGCCCTTTCCTTCACAAAAAGGAATTTAAACCATGTAAGTTGCCGATTTTAGGTATTGTCTACTCTTGAAAGCAGTTTGGATTCATTTAAAAGGTCTGCTTGAAGAGCACCAGGCACTCCTGAGGAATTCGGTTACACTCCCTTGCATCTTCTGCAGCACATCAAACTAACTCAGCTGAACATCCTTTACCCACCAAGAGTGGGCTGGGGAAACTTCATCAATCCTCCTTCCCTGATCCTGCACCAGACTTGCTTTTGAAAAACAGGAGCATCACAAAACTTCAACTTCAGCACCCACTGCTGTACAATTCCAGCTTTCTTTAAGCCATAAAGAAGCAAGTGCAAGGAGAAGGCCCCTGGGAAATCTCACTACACCCTTCCAATACTTGCAGGAAGATTCTAAAAAGAAGGAGAGTGACTTTTTATACAGGCAGAAAGTGACAGGACAAGTGGAGCAGTTTTAAACTCAACAAGGAGACTTAGATGAATATTGGGCAGGAATTGTTCCCTGGCAGGGTGGGCAGGCCCTGGCACAGGGTGCCCAGAGCAGCTGTGGCTGCCCCTGGATCCCTGGCAGTGCCCAAGGCCAGGCTGGACACTGGGGTTTGGAGAAGCCTGGGACAGTGGAAGGTGTCCCTGCCATGGCAGGGGGTGGTAAAAGAGCAGCTTTACGGTCGCTTCCAGTTCAAGTAATTCTGGGATTCTTTGACTCCCACTTCTCTTTCTAGGTTTGCAGAAGCAGCATTTAAACATCCTAATGCTTAAGGAGCTTTATCGTTTATTTCAGCCTCAGTTGAGCACCGTCTCACTTTATTTACTTTTTTTGCAGCATTTCAGTGCCAGAGAAGGGCACCAAGCCCTCGCCTACCTCCACCTGGACAAACACAAGCCAATGCAAGGCACAGAGGTAAATAATTCATCTGCGTGCAAACAGAGGGAAAGAACAATTAAGCCAGAAAGCACAGCAGGGACGTTTCAAATTTCAGTCAACATTAAGGCAGGAGAGATCAAACAAAGAAATACCAACGGGGCTGCCTCAGAGGGAACTTTGGGGAAGCTGGAAACACTCACGGTAAGGCACGGGAGGGCAGCGGGGACCCAACCCGGGTTTTACCGGAGCACCAGCCCCAGCCGCCCCGGGTTCCCGAACCGCCCTTCGGAGGACAGCGGCGAACTCCGCTTCTCGCGTTCGGGACCAACGAGCGACTGCGTTTGACCTGTGAGCCGATTCCCGGGAGCCGCTGCCCAGACGCCCCCGGCGCGGCGCCCGCACAGCCCCGGCCCTCCCGCGGCATCCCCGGGGCGCCCCCGCTCCCCCTCCGGGACCGCCCCCCGCCCCGCAGCGCTGCCCCCGGCCAGGGGGCTGGGCAGGGCCGAGCCGCGGTTCTCCGGGCCTGGGGCAACCCTGCGGTTCCCGGGCCGTGCCGGCGCTCCCGGGCCCCCGCCCGCCCTCACCTGCCGCTGCCGCCGCCGCTGCCGGGACGCGCCGCCGGAAGCCGCGCGCGGGGCATGCCGGGAGATGTAGTGCGGGCGGCGCGGACACGCCCTGGGTGGGAGGACACGCCCCTTGGAACGGGAGAACACGCCCCCCGGCACGGGGGGACCGGCGGGGATTTGGGGTCGGGGGCGTTCGGAGCGAGGCTTTGGGGTCAGGGGGATGATGAGGTGCTGGGAGAGGTTGGAGGGAGGCTCTGAGGCCAGGGAGTGACTGGTGATGGGGGTTTGAGGTGGGAGGATGAGATTTTGGGGTCAGGGCGTGAGCGGGACTGTGGGGCTTTGGCCCCGGGCCGGTCCCACCTGGGCTCTGTGATTATTCATTTCAGCCCATGCAGCGGATCCAGGTGTCTGCCTGCACCTGTCGGGAATGAGCCGCCCACACTCAGGTGTTTCTCATCTCCAGCCCCACGTGAACCCTGCACAGCGAGGGCAGCTCAGCCCCAGGGATGCCGCCTTTGCAAAGCACTTCGGGCTCCATCAGTCATAAAATGTTTCTTCTGCACTTTTATAATATTGTTATTGTTATTATTATTATTACCACTACTATTATTTCCTATTGCTTTGATGTGTGTTAAACACCACTAACACATTATGTTTTTAAATTGAGGGCAATTGCAGTGAGAAAAAATAAAACAGCATTTATTGGAATCATAACTATTAGCTATAGGTAGGGAGATTATTAACACACCTGCCCCGCAAGAGAACAGTGAAAGCTGTGGATAAATTATAGATATGTACACAAATTGCAGGCTTTAGTTATGCACTGGATGAAGAATTTATTAGTTTATAATTGCGACCAACTGAAAAAACAAAGGGGGTTGAAGTGATGCAATGAGCCAGGGGAGGGGCTAAAGGAGACCCGAGGGCTGGCTCAGCTCCCCAAGCCCCTCAGGTCCCCCCAGTGCCCTCTGGTGCTATAGGGTGACACCCTGAAAGAACAGCACTTTGTGGGGGTTCTGCTGTTACCTCCACCAGGAACTCTGGCACGACCAGCACAGCTCAGGGAGCCCTGTCCCCCTGCCTCAGTTTCCCCAAAAAAGCTGCCCTCACACCTCTTTCCCCCAGCACAGAGACTCTGCCCCAGCATCCCCAGCAAACTTTCCCCAGGCCTCCCTCCTGGCCCCCCTGCCCTCCCCGTGCTCAGAGGGACAGCAGGGCAGGTCCCCCTCCCTGCGGGGGCCCGAGCAGCCCCAGAGCCAGACCTGGCTCCTCAGGCACACGGGGAAGGCTCACACCTTCCCTGCAGCACTGGCCCCTCCCCAGGGATCTTATCAGCAGCTCCCAGGGGCTCCTGCCCACACCCTGATAAGAGCTGGGCTCCCCATCGTGGGCTTGGGGCATCCTGCTTTGCCCCCCAGCCCCACTGCAGAGGGTCAGAGCATCCCGTGGGACACACGCAGCGGGGTGAGTGTCATGCCTCAATCCTGCCTTCCCAGGAAGGTGCTACAGCCAGGAAAGACTGGAAGCAGCCACCACAAGGAGAGTTTACTGAGGTCAAACCCATCCCTCTCAGGCAAATGGGGAGGACTCAGACCTCCCACATCCTCCCTTGGACAGCTCAGGGATGCTCCTGGGTACTCCCACAGCAGCAAG
Organism: Emberiza elegans; assembly: GCA_024865655.1. Lineage (NCBI taxonomy): Eukaryota > Metazoa > Chordata > Aves > Passeriformes > Fringillidae > Emberiza > Emberiza elegans. The sequence continues at coordinate 7,774,285 of JALJVW010001685.1, read as the reverse complement.
ACCCTGCACTCTGCACCTGCCATACAGGAACAGCCCCTGGGCTGACCAAGGGGCAAGTGAAACAAGAATTAAAAAATAATTATTTTATTTTTTCAAACATGATCAATAGCAAAGTTACAGAGGCATTTCCATGCCTAGTCAGAAGTTAGTACATCAAAAAAAAAACAGAAATAACTTAACTGGAGCTATCATTCAACAGCCAAACCAAGGGTAGGCGATGCTGCTGGCCCTGGATCCCGCTCCCCAGCAGGCACCTCCATGTGCTGCTGGGAACGCTCTGGCAGATCTGGATGAAGCCATGGCCAGCCCATGCCACCCTGCCATCCTCACAGCAGGAGAGGGGCTGAGGGAGCGTCATGCCCCAGCACAGCTCCCCACCTCAGCCCCTGAAGCTGAGGCAGTGGCGATGTGCCAGTGGTCGGAAAACAATGCAAAAAGGTGAAAAACACACTCAGGTATTCTCACCCTTTCCCCACTCCTGCCCTGGCACTGAGGTTAAAGGCACTTCACGTCCCAAACTGCAGGGGGTGAGGCAGAAAGGTGGGGAGGGGGTGCCTGGGCAGCACTCCCAGCAGCAGCTATGTTTCCCAGCACAGCAGGACCCAAAAAGCAGGGGTGAAGGCCATGACATCCTCTGGACATCTCTGGCAGGGGGGACAGTCCTTTTCGGTGGCAGCCTTGGTGCCAGGACATGTCACAGGGGTGTGACACCAGCACTGCAGCCACAGACATCCCAGTCTGGCTTTGCTCAGGCCAGCCCCAAAGGCACGGAGCAGCACAGCCCTTGCAGCTGTGTCAAGCCCAGGGCAGCACTTTGGGGTCTTCCCAGCACCAACAGCTTCCTGGGGGCTCCCCTCTCCCGGGACAAAGCGCAGGGAAGCTCCCACTTCCACAGCTCTAGGCCCGTGAAGCAGGGAGACAATACTCCAGTGGAATTTCCAGGGCTCCAGCTGCCCCCTGGCCGTTCCTGCACAGCCAGGACAGCAGCAGGAGCAGAGCAGGTCAGGTCATGTAGCGGGTGACAGCCCTGAGGGCGTAGAGCAGAGCTGCTTGCATGCGTGCCTCCAGCAGGAGCAGGTTGATGTGCACCTACAGGAGAGCAGGGTCAGGCACAGGGTCAGGCACAGCGTCAGCACCTCGAGCACCCTGCAGTGGGGAGGGATGGGGCAGCACCTTCTCTGAGTGCTTGAAGTGCCTCCAGAACTGTGCGTAGATCTGCTTGGTTGTCCTCTCTGGGTAGCAGGCCACTGTCTTGATGTAGACCTTTAAGTTGCGCTCCAGGAGCTGGTTCACCTCCCCGTAGTCGTAGTCATCATAGCTGGAGAGAGGAGGATGTGTTATTGCAGACACTTGTGCACTCATAGAATCCAGAATGGTTTGGGTGGGAAGGAACCTCAAAGCCCATCCAGTCCCACTCCCTGCCATGGGCAGCAACACCTTCCACTGTCCCAGGGTGCTCCAAGCCCTGTCCAGCCTGGCCTTGGGGACTGCCAGGGATCAGGATTCCACCACCTGTGCAGGCAAAATCTGCCAGAGCCTCACCACCCTTACTGTAACTTTGTACTAAATTCTTCTTTCCCAGGGTTGTTCTGAACCTCAGCCAAGCATGCCACCAGCTCCACTTTGCCTTAGGGAAGCAGCAGTGCTCTAACCAAGACCAAGTCACTGGAGCTGCTCCTGGCCCTTCCCAAGGCAGAGCAGAAAGCCCAGCCAGGCTAACCCAGGAGCTGCTCCTGGCCCTTCCCAAGGGAGCAGAGAGCCCAGCCCCTCTGGGCACGCACCGGATGCCGAAGACGCAGTGCACGTAGTTCCAGATGGCGCGGCGCAGCACGGAGGTGTCCACGCCGCAGTGCATGGCAATGGTGTTGTAGGTAAGGTTGTAAACCACCTGGAACTTCTCATCCAGGAGCTGCCCCACGTCTGGGTACAGACGGTTGATCAGCGAGTAGCCGTGGTCCTCCCAGGTGTAATCCTGGTGGAGAAAGGACGCTAGGGTAGGGGTTTGGTGGGGAAAAGTGGAGTCCCTCTGCCCTGGTTTCAGTGAAGGTGGAGTTAATTTCTTCTCAGTCGCTGTTCTAGTGCTGTGTTTTGGATTTGGAATGAGAAGGGTGTTGGTAACACACTGATGGTCTGGATTTTTTGCTAAATTTGGTTTATCCCGAGTCAAGGACTTTATTCCTCTTGTTTCAGGCTCTGACAGTTGGAGGGAGCACAGCCAGGACAGGTGACCCTAACTGTCCACAATCCTGGGAACAGCCCTGACATAAACAGGAGGCACCCCCACACCTGAGCCACTGCTGAGCACCCACCTGTGCACGGAAAGTGGGGGGGGCCTGCTCCCCCCTCCGTGTGAAGTCCTTGTATCCAAATTCAGGGTCCTCCAGGAAGCAGCGGATGTTGGACTGCAGGGAGGGATCCAAAACATCTACAAGGCACCAACGCAGTGGCCATGAGCCCAGCTGGAGCCAGCGCTGCACTGAGGAGCTGATCCCGCTCTCCCTCAGGCAGATTCTGGTTCCTTCCCCCACCTCGGGCTCCCCTGGCCCACAGGGACCTCCCGCCCCCAGAGTTGCCCCCTGCACCTCCTCACCTGAGGAAGGGACCAGCAAACTCTCTGTCTTCTCCAGCTCAAAGCGTGTTGCCATCTCCTCCTGTGTGACTCCTTCCTCCTCCAGCTGGTTTTCCTGCAGCAGCTTCATCCTCTCCATCAGCACCTCCACCTCCTGCCTGGCATCTGTGCCCTGGGGAAGCACAGGGCAGGGTCAGCCCTGCCCCTGGGCGACCAGAGGATCTCCCAACCCCAGATCTGCTGGCACTTGGGGGAACCCCTGGGCATCTCCCTCTGGGTTGGTCCTGCCCAGATTCCAGCATCTCCCATGAGCCATCCCCAGGCCCCCAAAGGGAGGAGGGGGAAGCCCTGTGGAGGATGTGGGAAGTACTGCATGGCTCTAAAGCATCAGCTGTTCCCAATGAAGGCCACAGAAATTGTCCGAGAGCTGGGTCCCTCTAGTCTGGAGACAAGACTGGGAGAGCTGGGGGTGGTCAGCCTGGAGAGGAGAGGGCTTCAGGGAGACCTTAGAGCCCCTTCCTGTGCCTAAAGGGGCTCCGGGAGAGCTGGACAGGGACTTGGAACAAGAGCCTGGAGGGACAGGACAAGGGGGAATGGCTTCCCACTGCCAGAAGGCAGGAATAGATGGGATATTGGGAAGGAATCCTTCCCTGTGATGGTGGGGAGGCCCTGGCAGAGTTTGCCCAGAGAAACTGTGGCTGCCCCATCCCTAAAAGTGTTAAGGACCAGGCTGAACAGGGCTTGGAGCAGCCTGGGACAGTGGAAGGTGTCCCTGCCCATGGCACGGGGTGCAACAAGACAGGCCTTAAGGTCCCTCCAACCCAAGTCAACCCGTGATTCCCAGGGGCAGCCCCATAAAACATCCCAGGGTACATTCACACCCTGCAAGGCAAAGCCCCTCTTACCCCAGAGCCCCCCACGCTGTCCCCAGAGGCAGGGCTGCTGTTGCTGTGGGGTGAGGGGGCCCAGCAGCTGCTCCCCACGTCCTGCTCCCCCTCGGGTCTGATGCCGCAGCCGAAGACAAAGGATGCCAGCGAGTGGTAGTGGGTGAGCAGCACCAGTGCCTGCACCAGCTCTGCCAGTGACCAGCTGTCCTGCCCCGGCCTCAGCAGAGCCTGTGACACACAGCAGGGCTTGGAGAGTCCCCCCAGCCCTCAGCCCACCACAGCCCAGTGCTGGGGCACACCAAGGGCAGGGATACCGGAGTGTTTGGGAAGTGCCTTACCCATAGACCCGTCAGGGGGCAAGTCACCCCTTCCCATCCCACTGCCTCCCTCAGCCCTGAAAGGGTTAAACCCTGGGGGCTGTGCACACAGGAGGTGAGCCCTGGGATCAGTCTGTGTGTTCTGGGGGGATCTGTGCTGGCAGCATCAGCTCTCACCTCGATGTGCTCCCTGGTGACGAGCCAGGGCCGGTGCGCCAGCAGCTTGTTGATCTCATTGAGGTTCTGGAGTTTTTGGGGGGCACAGTGCAGCCCCTGCAGCCATGCAGGGCTGCCCCCCACCTGCAGGAACTCCCTCATGTGCACCCCCACCAGGTAGGAGCACCGGTGCCGGGCTGCTGCCTGCGGGGAGAGCCAGCAGTCAGCCCCAGCCCTGCCTGGGGGCCCCCACCCTGCTACAAGCCCCCGAAGAAGCCAAGGCAGGGAGCCCACTCGTCCCACGTCACTCCTGGAGGATTTTCCCTGGGGATGTGAGTTCCAGACAGGGGGATTTCCCCCCTCACTATCAGAGCCAGTCCCCAGGGGCCTGGAGGGAGGGTGTTGGGGTACCCTCGGTGGGCACCAGCCCCAAAGGGGTTTGGGATGTCAGATCAGAAAGGGGCCCATCTCTGGGGTCCCAAATGCCTCCTGAGCAGCAGTGCTGGGACCCCACGCAGCCCCTGTGTCCCCACAGCACACCCAGGGCCCCGCTGCTCACCATGATGGCGATGTAGTGGCGCTTGTGGTAGGGCAGGGGCCCGTCCATGCGCAGCAGGAGGTACTGGGTCTTCCAGAAGCTGCTGAGGTACTGGGGGTGCAGCCCCATGACCATGGCGACGTGGTCCACCCTGCCTGCTGAGACGAAGGCCTCGAGGAGCTGGTGCAGGCTGCTCTCCCTGTCTTCCTGCGGGATCTGCAGGAGGAGGAGAGGAGGGAAGTGAAGGGCTGCGAGCTGTGGGCCCCCACTCTTCCCAACCTCCCCTAACCTAAATGGAGGCTCCCCCCAACAAGCAGGACCCAGGAGCCCAAGAGCACCAAGGCTGGATCCTCACCGCACTGGAAGCACCCTGCCTCCGGAATGGACACCGCCGGGGGCCCCTGCTGCCTGCATCCCCCCTGCCAGCCCCGAGGGGCACAGGGGGCTCGGGGGTCTCCATGACAGAACCCACACAGCCCGTCCTGCTCAGCCTCTGGGTTGGGTTGTTTGTTTGGGCTCTGCAGTGCGGGGGAGGAGGAGATGGGGGTCAGCCCCCAGTGCAGTGACGAAACCACGGTGCTATCTCTGCCTGAGGAGGAACATCTGGAGGAGTGAATGTGGGCGCTGAGATAGGGCTCAGGTGCCCTGGGGATGGCAGGGCAGAATGTTGGGGTCGGGCAGGGCAAGGGCGTGGATCTTTGAATCACAGGGGAAACACAGATGTGCCTGGCTGAGTGGGGAAACTGAGGCACGGGTAGGGCAAGCAAACACCGGGGTGAAATACAGCTGTTCCCCTAATCTCCAGAACGACCCCCCACCAAGGCCACAAGGATCCTCCTGGAGTGGATCACCCCTCTCCACCCCATCCTCAGCATCCCATCCCCACCCGGCACTAGGAATCAGAGGGCTGGGAATCCTTCCCGCAGCAGGGAAGGGTGAAGGAGACCCCAGCAGGGAGGAGACCCCCACCCAAGCCAATCCTCATCGCTTTACCTCTCCCAGGGGAATGAAGGTGCTGGGGCCCCTCGCCAGCTCCCGGGCAGCCTCAATTCCTCTTTCCTAGGAAGGAAGGCAGAGCCGGGAGTCAGCGGAGCCCGGGAACATCCCCGTCGGCGTCACCGGAAGGGGTGACTCAGGCGGACACCGGCACGGGCCGCGGGGCCGTGTCCCCACACCCTCTGCGTCAGGCTGGCCGCGCCTGATGAAACCGGGCTGCGATGTTGCTGCGCTGTGTGACACAGCGGGACAGCCAGCTGTGACACCGCTGCGAGCGCGGGGCACCCCCGCCATGGGACAGCAGCGAAGAACGGGGCACAGGACGGCATTGGGCATCGGGAGCAGCACAGCCACGGCACCGTGCCTACGGCCTCCTCCGGGGTCCCACTAACCCTCCCTGGGCACAAAATGCCACTGAACATCACGATTTCCCCGCGCACTCGCAGGGCTGCCCCTGCTCCAAGCACAGGGTTCGGGTCCTTTCTGCCCCACACTCCTCGGGGCTGGAGCTCCCGTGCGCGGCCAAAGGGCTGCTCCTGTCCCGGCCGCTTTCGGGACATGTCCCCGCTCCTCCCCTCCCTGCAGCCCGGCGGGGCGGGCAGCGGGGCACAGCCCCACGCCTCTCCGAGGGACGCCCGCGCGGGCTGCGCCGTGTGCGCCGGGGACGGGGCGGTGCAGCCCGGGAGCCCTTACCTGGCCGCCCCGCCGGGCCCCGCAGCCCCAGTGCTCCTCCGGCCCCGCGGGGCTGCACGGCGAGCCGGCGACCAGCATCACTCTGGGGCTGGGCGGTGGGGACAGCCCGGGACAGCCCCGGCCGCCCCCGGTCCCCGCAGCGACCCCGGGACCCTGCGCCAGCCACGCTTACATAGCACGGGGAGGGGACACGCCCCCCCGCCCGCCTCGACCAATGGGAGCTTGCGGGCGGGACCACTCAGCAACAATCAGACCAATGACAATACGGGGCGTGGCCAGCACGCAGCCATCTGGTCTACCCAGGGCCGGCCGCGCTTTCCCAGCCCCGCGCCCAGGGCCAAAGAGAAACCGTCCTGAGCCGAACACCCCAGCTCCGGGCAGGGGCCTCACAGGCATATGGAACCGCTAGAGTGAGCCCAGAGGAGGCCAGAATGCTCCAAAGAAGGCTGGAGACCCTCTGCTGGAGAAAGACAGGGAGAGCTGAAGGTGTTCAGCCTGGAGAAGGCTCTGGGGAAAACTTAGAGCCCATTCCAGAGCCTGAAAGGGCTCCCGGAGAGCTGGAGAGAGATCTGGGAAAAGGGCCTGAAGTGCCAGGACAATGGGGAATAGCTTCCTGCTGCCAGAAGGGAGGGATAGATGGGATATTGGGAAGGAATCCTTCCCTGTGAGGGTGGCAGGCCCTGGCACAGGGTGCCCAGAGAAGCTGTGGCTGCCCCTGGATCCCTGGAAGTGTCCAAGGCCAGGCTGGACAGGACTTGGAGCAACCTCAGATGGTGGAAGAAGTCCTTGCCCATCAGAGGGGGGCAGAGTGAGATGAGCTTTAAGATCTCTTCCAATCAAAACGGTCTGGGATTCTCTGACTCTTTTACTGGGTTTGGTGTTTCTCCAAAGGGACAGAAGAAAAAAAACACGTGAAAAGAAGGGATAAAAACCCACCCTTCACAACCATGGGCTGTCCCAGACACAGCACTGGTGCTGCCTGACAGCCCAGCACAGCCAAGGCCAGCAAACAGGAGTCACTGCACAAACAACTCAGGATTCTCCTGGCAACAGCCTCCTCTGGCTCTGGGCTGAGGTCCTGCCAGCAGGGGAACGTCAGAACTCCTTGGCACTGCAGTGCCAGCCGCACAGCCCACGGCTGGAACAGCAACCTTCAGCACAGCCCACAGGCCCAGCCTCTGCATGCAGGAGGGTACAGCCACTTAAAAACGTCCCTGGGCATTGCTCCTTGTCCTTGTCCCTTCCTGGGGCTATTTTTAGGGTGTTTTGCAAACACAGCTCTGTGCTGAGGCTGTGGAGTCTGGGTGCCTCTGGCCACCTCAAGGTTTCCACTTCTGTATTTCCATTTGTGTCATTTTAGAGGCACAATCTGGGGGCTTCATTTCATGTGATCCAAGGGAACATGGCCCCTCACTGACCATGGTGCTGGTTTAGCCTCTGTCACCCCAGCCCAGCTGTGTCACCTGCTCCTTCAGCACTGTCACATCCCACAGAGCTGCAGGACAGGGGCACAAGAGGTGCTGCTGGTCACCAGCCAGCCCTGGGGCTGCCCAAAGAAGCTGCAGCTGCAAGTTCCCAAGGCCAGGCTGGACAGGGCTTGGAGCAACCTGGGACAGTGGGAGCTGTCCCTGCCCATGGCAGGGGGTGGAACAAGATGAGCTTTAAGGCCTCTTCTAACCCACACCATTCCATGATGACTCTGCAGTTCCACCTGAGGCCATGAGCTCTTTGTTTGCTCTGGCTGAACACATCAGCCTGGAGGGGAAAACACATCTCTTCCTTTGCATCAGCAAAGGTAACACAGAGCAAGCAAAGTGGGGGTGGCAGAGAGGGGGAGGCTGCCTCTGTTCTCCCCTTTCTGCTCCCCAGAAAGCTCTGGATATTAGAGGGACAGGGCTGTGGGTGTGCATCAGGCAATGATCCAGCTGGAGAGATGGGCTGGAGATGCTGCCAAATATTTAGTATAAAAATATCCCATCAGAAGACACGAAGGGCTGTGCCAGGAGGACATTTGTCCCACAGACAACTCGTGCATGTCGAGCAGGGCCAGGAGGGGCCAAGCACCGCTGGGTGGGCACAGAGCTCTAGGTTTTGGGGCAGCATGGGATCCCCCATCTGTTCCTCACCCCTGGTCAGCACTAGGTTACCTGCAGCACTTTCCCCAGGTGGCTCCTGCTGGCTCGGGCTGTCAGCAGCATCTCCCTCCTGTCACAGCAGCCTGCTGCAGGGAGCAGCTCACACCCTCCCAGGCTGGGAGCCAGCAGCAGGCCATGCTGGCCAGTGCAAAACAGCTTCAGCACCCCACAGAATCATGGAATCGTTCTGTTCAGACAGCCCTCTAAGATCACAGAGTTTAACTATTAGCTCAGGATGGCCAAGGCCACCACTAACCCATGTCCCTAAGTGCCACGTCTGCATGGCTTTTAAATCTCTCCAGGGACATAAAAACAAGCAACGGTGGGTAATTATTTTGGGACTGACAGTGCTCTGGTTACCATCCTGCTGACTGGACAAGTCTGGTGCTCCAGGAAAGCTGAATAGCAAGGGAAGGCCAATTGCTCAAGGTGTGTTACCTTCGAGGGAGGTTGGCTGGGGACAACTCCTGCTTTTTTCAGCAGCTGGTGGCTTTGGGCAGCCCAGATTCTGAGGAAGGGAAGCAGCAGAAACCATAGAGGGCCACTCTGAGGGAACACCTGGGGCAGGTAAGACATGGAAGATTGTTTCAGTGTCTCCTTTCCTTACACGCTCTGCTCGAAGATCAGCATGCTCCATGTGCTCCAGGAGACTGGATATGAATAAGGAAAACAGTCAAAGCTAAAACCCCTTTAGACTCCCAGACCTCTGGAGATTTCCTTGGAAAAAGATGAGAGGCAGCCAAATTTTCTTCATGGAAATCTCATGGGAAAAGGGAAAACCTCCATGCCAAAGGAGCAGGTCCCTCTGTCTGTGCCAGTTGTATCCCCTTGCCAAGATCAGGAATACATCTCGTCAGATACAGCCGGATGGGTCCTGGGAAGCTGGATGTAACCAAGTAACCAGGATCCTAGCAACAGGCTTGATGGGAGCATTTAAAGATAGAAAAATAACTAGGAGCAAAGCAATCAACGGGAAAATATTGTCTCATTCCCCAAACTCCCAACCCTAGAGCAGGAGATAAATCAGCTCCAGGCAGGGAGAGGTACTTTGGTTGTTTTGGTTTTTTCCCTTTTCAAAGCAAACAAAGTATCAGTCACAGATGAGGATTTTTTAAAACCACTTTTACAGGTGTCATTTGTACAAATCAAAGCATCCCTTGAAAATCTCATCATTACAAACATACAAAGAAACGATGTTGGTGCTACAAATCAGCTATGCAACGGCAGGAGCAATTTACCACGATTAAAAACCCTACTGAACAGTATTTACAGGGCCTTTCTCCCTCTTTTTATTTCTTTATGTTGAGGGAAGGAAAAAAGCAAAGCCCACAGTTAAAAAACTCCCACCAATGCACTTCATTTTCTAAAAGTATAAAACTGGGTGAGTTTTTGCCACACTCAGGCAAAGTGTAACAACTTCTGGTTTTGCTTGTTTTCACATCAAAAGTCTCTTATAAAAACCAAAAACAAACCCATGGCAGTGTCCGATGAAATGTGCTTCTTCCATGCCAGAACCCAACATCATCCCAAAAAAGTGCCTTTGAGTAAAATCAACTTTAGTAACAAATAAGAAACAAAAGGATGAAAAAAGTAATCACAAGCTCTAGTTAAAAGCTTCATCAAAGCCCTGATGGAGCAGCCGCCCTGCAGCAAAAGCATGAGTTCTCTTACCTACCTCCAGCCCCTGCCGGGGGTCTCCAAGCCCTGAGATGTTTCCCCACTCCCTGACTGGCGGTCGGGATGTCGAGGAGCTCCTGCCAGCCCGGAGTTGTGTGGTGCTCCCCCTCCAAGTGCTTTTTATCCACCACCGTCACCCCAAAAGAGGTGCCTGGGGGGACCTAGCCCAACTGGTCTGGCTGTAAGGGTCAATGGCAGCCGTGCTGTTTTGGGGCAGCACATCCCTGGTACAGAGAACTCTCATAGCCCTTTGATCCTGCTGGTTCGGAATCAGCAGTGAGAAAAATCCCTGGAGTGCCCCAAAAAACACTCCCTGGCTTGGGTTGCTGCCTGAGTAAGTGCTTTCCTGGAGCCAACCTAGCCCCTGCATCTGGAAGGGTCAGGAAAACGGGGAAGAAAGGAATATCCGAGCCTTGAACTCTCTGTGTAAAGAAATGGAGTAAGAGACACTTGATCGCACCAAGCTGCAGAAATCATCAAAATCCCAGAGGTCACCACATAACCAGGGCACTGGGGGGATGGGAGGAATTCTGGGTGGGTTGGGGGCTGTATCATTCCACTTTGGCTCCCAACCCAAAAGCTCTGATCAGAAAAACAAGGAAACACAAAACCAGGCAGTTTGGTTTGCCAAGTTGACAGAGAAAAAGAAGAAAAAAACAAAACAAACCACAAAAATCTTCCAAGATAAATACATGGCCCCCATTTTGGAAGCATCTTCAAAAAGCTGGATCAGCTGTTGTCAGCAGTGGCACAACCTTCCAGGAACACCTGTTGGGCTGGTGAGTTCTCAGCTCTCTTTTGAAGAAGGAACAGTTCACGGGAAAAAAAATCCAGCTCCCACCATACACAGCTCCCATTTTATCTGCAGAACAACTGGCCATGGCAATTCCCTCACAGCAGCAGGCTGGGAACCAGCAAGGAGCCACTAATGCAGCAGGGTTCCTGTTTCCTCATGGAAAGGGCTGGCAGTGGTAGCAACCAGTTAGGAAAAGATGTCTTCCAGAAAACAGTACTTCAGGGGGGATTTAGGAAGGCTGGGACCTCTCCCCATGGACTGAAACTGGCCACACTCAAGCATGCTGTTAGAAGGTAACACGCACCAGGAATCCCATGGAGTCCACAAGACAGAGGTTTGGGCTTCCAGCGATCCTGCAGGCCTCCCACACTCCTCGGCTAGTGCTGGGGAAAGCTCCCAGGCTGGGGGCTTGGCTTTAAGGGGAGGTTATTGCTCCTGACTTCTCAGGCTTTTTGCCTTTTGACAGGGCAGCTGCTTGCTTCAGGAGTTCTCTGTTCTTGGCCTGGAAATGGGGAAAATGGGTATTTAGTGGCATGGATCTTCATTAGCTCTTGGGATCCCTGTGCAGAAGCTGTTGACATCCTGCACACAGCTGGAAAGGGGGCACAGATGTTGAGCTCACCTCTAACCTCCTAGAGAGGGCTCTCCCATCCCAGCCCCACAGGAAAAGACAACTACAAAACGACAGAACCCATGGGACCATTCAAAAATTAATCATATGAACAGTTCAAAGTACCTACAGTACACTGAGAGGGTCTGAACTTTGATTTTGCAGCCACTGAAAAAGATTCCAGAGACTCAACCAATAGCAGCAGAAATAAAACATCTGGACACCAGAGAGTTCAGGCCAGTCCCAGCCTGAGCTGAGCACACACACGGAAAGCCCCAGGAGAGGGAGGTGGCTGGGGCACACCTGCTCCTGGATCTGATGCTCCTTTGCCTTCAGAAACAGCACACCCAGCCCTCTCCCCACCACATCCCAGCATTCCACATGCCCTGTGAAGGGATTCTGGCAGGCACCAGCACTCTGACAGCAGCTGGAGGCCTCCAGCCTGCCTTCCACTGGGATACTTCCCCAGAGTGGGTGTGGATGGAGGAGGGGCTGTTTCCTCAGGGGCAACAGAAGCCTTTTGTCTCATCGCCTCCCAGTTCTCATTGCTGGGGCTTTAGATCTTTATATACCCAAAGTAATTAAACGGTGCAAAGTTCATTTCTGTGTCTGATTTCTTCCCCTTTGACCCAATCCCTTCAGTGGCTCAAGCTATTCATACTGATAGTCTGCTGTGTTTCCACAGCCATGACAAGAATCCTGCTCTCCCTGCTTCCATCAGCTCAGGGACTTCTTTATTTGGACTAGAGATACAGGGTGAAAAGAACTGCCAATTGTTCCTTTGTTCTCTCTGGTTACTGCTCACACAAATCACAGGGAGGTGATTTAGAGGCTCAGGGAGCTGACAAAGGTTCTGCAGACTGGAGAAACAGGTTCAAACCTGATTTTGGCAATAAGTAAAATGAGTCTGATGGTTCCTGTCTAGTCCATAAGGGACACAACATAGCACTTTAAACACAGTAAGTGTGAGCCTGAGTAGAGAGTAGCAAGGTAGGTGTAAATGGTGGTTGGGATGCAATGCAGAGCTGAGGAGGGGCTTGCCTGGCAGCACAGAGGCTGAAGGACAGGGTTGAGAAACATTAGCAGAGCTTTGTGCGCAGTAGCTCACAGGGTGTTCTGATCAGGAGTGTCCCCAGTCCCTCCTGGACACAGCTCAGGAATGTCCCCAGTCACTCCTGAATACAACACAGCTCAGCAGTTAAACTGACAATGCTGTCACCTGTAACTGCTCCATGACCTCCTTGTGTGTCTTCTCCATTTGGTTCATCTTTGCCCTCATCTGTGATTCCTGGTACTGCAGGTCGGCTTTCAGCTCCGTGATCTGTGCAGAAACCAGGAAGGAGCAAGTGAGCTGGAAGAGGCAACAACTGCCCTCCCCACAGACCCCCCTGCCATAGAAAGTGTCTCTACAGAAGGTGTGTGGGACTGGCTGAGGTCACAGACATGCTGGCAGTGCTGAGGGACTGCAATGAGACCAGAACTGTGTCACTGAGAGCACAGAGCAACAGCAAGGGCCAGCACTGCATTTCTCCAAGCAGCAGCATGTTTATTCCCAGTCTTGCCCACACACAGAGGTCTCCAAGAAAGTGGTCAGGAAATGACCCTTTATGAAATGAGATCCCCTGGGTGGGTCCAGAGGGCCTCTTTGGCTTTGGAAAGGAGGCAGCCTGGAAACAGGCACACGAGTTAACTCTCCAAGATAAAAAGCCAGGCTGTGTCAGAGTGTGATCTGTGAGAACATGTCAGCCTGCTGGGGGGGAAGCAAGCCAAGGACTGTACCTTCTTCTCCTTCTCCAAAATCATCTGATCCTTCTGGTGAAGCATCTTTTTCAAAGTAGCCACTTCCTCTTTCAGCTGGGCAATGATGACAAAGTGGTCAGTACCAGGGGAGTCCAGGGCAAGGTCCGGAGAAAAACTGCAGCAAAGAACAGGGAGAGGGCCTCAACAAAACCCTCCTCCTCACTAGGCAGGGAAACTCCCACGGATGCTCTCAAAGGAGAGTGGGAATCATTTCATGATCATTCATGGTCCTTTTTCAAACCAGAGAGCTGAAGACAGCAATCAGAGAGATAATTAAACTTTATGCATCCCTTTGGAAATCTCTTTGCTCACAAGCAGTCCTTGGATGCACTGCAAAACTTCCCAATGAATGTAAACAAACATTCTGGCAAGGCAGGGACATGAAAGAGAAACAAATAACCTCCAAGTTCAACAAACAGAGCAAAAGGAAACAGCTAAATTCTTCTGAGCAAGGAAAAGGGGTAAAAAACATACTGGACCTTGTAATATGATTCTGCCATGATAAAGCAATTTAGGGAGAAGCTTCATTATTCCAGAGTAGGAAAAACTCTCCAGGAAGACAGATAAATAGCTGAGCACATCACCTGTACACCACCAGGTACTCTAAATCTAAGCAACCATCAGCAGAGCTATCTGTGCATGAGTCACTGCTGCACTGGTAAATCACAAACCTCCCTAGGAGACACCAGTGACCCAGGCAGGCACATGCAGTCCTGTGCTATGGGAATATGACAGACCATAAGATACAACAAGCTGCAGCCACAAGGCCCAGGGAGTCCACCTGATTTTCCCCTGCCTTCTGTTCCATCCCTAAAGCTGATTTTTATCTCCTCGTGCTAAGTGGGCAGCACACTCCCAGCCACTTGCACCTGAAACTGCTATATAAAAATTGAACAGTAGTAAGACAACAGAGCTTCACCTAGAAGATTACTTTAAGTCTGGCTGTTATCAGATAAATAAAAATAATTCGTCAGGGTCACCCAAAGCCTGACTTTTTTTTAAAAGCCTCCAGAGTAGATCAACACCCAGCTTTAAAGCTGGGAGCTGCAGCAGAGCGGGGAAAGCATGGTCTCAATCCAAAATTCTGCCTCTCTCAAGGATGTTTCTATCTCTGAGCTTCCAGTCCCCAACCTGTATCCTAAGGCAGAGAGTACTTGCTGCTCACTTCACACAGGGTCTCCTCCAGCACCTGGAAATGATCCATTTTCTAATTAAAAGCACTACAGTCTGCTTTGACAGGACTTGTTAGTAAGGATGTGGCAGGGGAAAAGGCTTGCTCCCCACTGTGCTGGGCATCTACAGAGGGAAACAAAGCAGAGGCACCTTCCCAGATCTGAGCATCAGAGGATGGCCCTGAGGTGCTGGGAGAGAAAACCTGGCAGAGGAAAACTCGGAACTGAGGGTCTGCAGGAGACAGCCCAGAGCAGAGGAGCCCTGCATGGCTAAAACATGCTGACAGCAGAGACCACACTAAGATGCGGCAGCTCTCTGGGCACACTGGATCCAGCTCTGGGCTAGGCAGAGAGGTTCAGACCCACACACCAGCACAGAACAACTCCATTTTAAAGCTTTCCCAATAGTTTCCCAAGTGGAGGCTGTGCAAGATGATGCTGTGTACTCCAGCACCTTTCTGTGTGCAAGCACATTATTAACAGCAGCTTCAATTTCCCACTCACTGCAAATATGCTGGGGTGGAGAGAAATAAATTAAAAAAAACAACAACAGTAACCAACAGCAGAGAGAAAATAAAGGCTCACTAATTCCCTCTGGCTGAAAACAATCCCTAGACACACCATTCCTTTGCCCAGGCACGCTTCCCTCCTGCCATGCCCATGCCCTGGGGTGATAAAGAGTGCCAGGGGATGCCCACAATTCCCAGAGCAGCTCCAGCATGAAAAATTCCCTGCCCAGCAACTGCTGCTGCCCAGCAAAGCCAGGAAGGTGAGAGCCAGCCCTGCCACCCAGTGGGGAGAAGGAAGGGACAGGAGGGTCACCAACCTTGCACAGAGCACCCATCCCTGGGGCTTCTGTATCCACCAGTGGGGAACAGCCAGCCTGAGACCTCCTCCTGGACAGGTATAAAATACCAGACTGGTATTTTCCTGTCCAGCTGCTGCAAAATGCCCCTTCAAATGTGTTAAGGTGCTAAATAAAGAAGCAGATATTTTTTCCTCTTCCTTTGTATTTTTTTAAAGACTGACAAGATAGTAATGAAAGGTTCCTCTGTCTTAAAACCCACGTTACAGAAGCAGCCTGAGACTTCAAAATTTGAAGGAAAACTGCCAGTCCTTTCCTTTAACAAAGAGATCAAGAATTAAAACAATCAACCAAAAAAAAAAAAAAAAAAAACCCCACCATTTCCTCTAAAGTCAAGATCCAGCCCCTTGGGATAGGTCAGGGGGACATGAGCTCTCCATGTCTGAACAGCCTAAAAGGCACACTGCTAATTAAAGAGAAATGATGAGCTCCTGTTGTTTTCAGCAGAGACAGAAGACAAAAATGGAGCTGTTCCCAAGGCACTTGTCTCTCTCTGTTGATTGGAACAGAAACCAAATCGACTGCCTTAAACTCCACACCTGTTAAATGGCAGAAATTAGGCAAGGAAATGCCAAGATTAAAGATTTTGCTATTCAGGTCAAGCTGGCATGAAGAGGCAGAGACCAGGCATTAAACCAGCATCCACATTTCACCTTAGACAAAAACCACCTGCATAGCTGCCTCCAGCTCTGAGCCCCCAACATCAAAAGGATGTGGAACTGTTGGAACGAGCCCAGAGGAGGCCATGGAGATGTCCCAAGAGCTGGAACACCCCTGCTCTGAACCCAGGCTGGGAGAGCTGAAGGTGTTCAGCCTGGAGAAGAGAAGGCTCTGGGGATACCTTAGAGCCCATTCCAAAGCCTAAAGGGGCTCCAGGAGAGCTGGAGAGGGACTAGGGACAAGGGCCTGAAGTGCCAGGACAAGGGGGAATGGCTTCCCACTGCCAGAAGCAAGGGATAGATTCCTCGGGAAGGAATTCTTCCCTGTGAGGGTGGTGAAGCCCTGGCAGAGTTCACCCGGAGCAGCTGTGGCTGCCCCTGCATCCCTGCAAGGGTCTAAGGTCAGGTTGGAGGGGTCTTGGAGCAACCTGGGATGGTGAAAGATGTCCCTGCCTATGGAAAAGGGCAGAATGAGACGAGCTTTAAGGTCCCTTCCAACCCAAACCATTCTGGGATTCCATGAAAAAACATCCTCTGCTCAGTGCAGTACAGCCCAAGTCACAGAGCTTTGAACTATGCCAGGACTTTCCTATGCAAATAAGAATCTTTTACAAATGAACTTCACTGCTGAGCATCTGGAGGCACTGCTGCCCTCCCCCTGCCAGCAGTGCTGTCACTGCCTGGTGTTACAAGCACAATTTAGCACCTTGTCTGCAGTGACAGGAGAAGGGACTGCAGTGTGCTCATCTGCAGAGTCTGCAGCATAAAAACACTTTGCCAGCATTGGCACAAGATGATGGGGACACCAACACTGCCCCAGTTAGGACCAGCAGAGCTGCAGGGGCTGGAGGTGAAGCTGGTTTCCTGGGCAGCACAAGACCACAGGGCACTGGCAGCACAGAAGGATTAGTAAGACCAGGTCTGCTGCAAGATGTGCTGTGAGTCACTGGGAGAGAAAACTACTCCCAGTGCAGCAACAACAGAGCTGTTTGCTCCTCCCAGAACTCACCCAGAACAAACCATTCAATACCCTTTAAATGACTGCTGGAAATCACCCTGTCCACATATCATAGCCATTGTGAGCAACAACCACCCTGAAATATGTAAACAGAGGAAATTCAGTACGACACAGTAAAGGAATTTCTACCATATCCAAAAAGAAGCAGTAATTTCAGAAAAGCTGGACCCCGACTGAAGGTGTTGCCAAAATCAACTGAGCTCAAACATGCCCATATTTTGCCCAGTTGAGGGCTACACCAGAGGTTTGGCTGGAGCTGGGGCACAGGATGTTGGGTCTGATCTCAGCAGGGAGGAGGTGCTGGTTGAGTCAGTTTACTCCACACTCTGCTGCTGCAAACACCCTTGTGCTGCAGCAGACCTTAACTCCATGCTCAGGCCATGCCCCGGACACCAGTGTGACTCTGGGAGGGACAATCTGGTAGTTGTATAAAGGGGAGGGATTTGGGGGCTCACTCTCATGGAACAACCCTCAGCCACTCCAAACCCACATTAAGGAACCCCCATTATTACTCCTCTCAAGACGTGCAACCATTTGTCTATTTAAGGCAGCTGCAGCTTGCCTCTTCTCCTGCATGTCGCTGAAGCTCTTTAGTTGCTAAATTTACACTTGGTTTGTTACTGGAACTCATCAAAAAAAGCCTGTGGCAAGGCCTACAGCCTTGACAGGAGCCAGACTGACAATATCTGACATGAGAGCAAAAGGAAGGCCCTTGATTCCTTCAATACATGCTCTTGCTTTCCAAACACACGGCTGACCAACCCAGAGCACAGGTCATTTTGCTTTTTGGGTATTTTCAAGCCAGCAGGGCTGTTACAATGAGTTGTGAGATCTCAGCCCAGATTTAATGAGGAGATAAAAACAGCTGGTGCTGTCCTACAGCCCAGAGCAGCGGCCTCTCTGACAGGCTGCACCAGTTCTACCAGGACCCTGTTTCCATTCTCTCCTCTGGCTCCACCAGCACTGAAGGCATTGGAATTCTAACCCCTCCACACTCAGACACAGCTCCTAAGTCACAATTAGTCCTTAAATTTTTCCAGCTTTTAACTGAAAATGTTGTTCAGATGATAAAAGGTCTTTCACACTTCTCTGTGGGTGCCACTGCCCTATAAAATTATTGAAGTTGTATTTCACAGAATCATAGAATCCCAGAATGGTTTGGGTCAAAGCAACCTTAAAGCTCATCTCGTTCTGCCTCCTGCCACAGGCAGCGTCACCTTCCACTAGATGAGGCTGCCCTAAGCCCCATCCAACCTGGCCATGAACACTTCCAGGATGGGCATTTCCCACGGGAGCATTTTACAGTGACAAGGTGTCAACAGTATCTATAGGAGAGATCTGTGATCTCAGAGACACTGAAGGCAGGTTAGTGATTAATTAATTACCAGTGTCTTTAACAAACCCTTTGGCACTAACTGTGCTCTGGTCCATGCTCCCAAATCCCTGCTGTTTAGAAAGAGATGTGTTGAGAGGGACAGTTCTTGTGTAGGAGGCAATTCCCAGGGAGGGAGGGGAGAAAACAATAGGTGATCTCACTTCAGGATGTCAATGCCTTGAGCAACAGGACAATGGTGGGCCCCGAGAGTCTGTTGGGAAGCAGCCCACTGCGCCAACGTGGACTGGGCCCTCTGGATAAGGGGGCAAAGCATCTCGGGAGAGGAAGGAACGCTGAGAATCAGAGAGGAAAGGCAGGAATGAAAATATGCATGCACAAGACATAAAAATACAAATCCATCTCAATCTCCTGCTTCTGCTAGTGACTCCCATTCTGCTGCACAGGTGGCCGGCATCAACATGATCCAGCATCAAGTGTGACAACAGAATGGGGTGGATGCTTTCCTAGAATCAGAGGACCATGGAATGGGGTCTGGGCTGGAACAAATCTTAAAGAGCATCTTGTTCCATCCCCTTGCCATGGGAAGGGACACCGTCCACTAGACCAAGCTGTTCCATGACCCATCCAACCTGGCCTGGAACACCACCAGGATGGGGAGTACACAACCTTTCAAGCAAAGCTGTTTGATTGCTTGTCTCTCCCCCAAAAGCAGGAGGGGACATGGGAAGTGGGTCTGGATCTTCTCCTGTCCTCTGAAGATCTCCCTGCACATCAGTCTGACAGACCTCAAAGCACAAAACCTGCAGACCTCACCAGCCCCTCTCTCCCTGTGGCTGCAGGAGAGATGATAAAGTTGGTTGCTGCAGTTTTCCTGACTGTTGGGGAGCTCAGCCAACATCACCTCGATCCTGCTCCATCCAAGCAGGTACAGGTGCTCAATATTCTCTTCCTCTTCAAATCTATGTCTAGATTCCAGGTAGCACTGGCCTGTCAGGTTCTAGGGCAGCCCCTCGAGGTCTCAAAGCCCAAGGCCCCTGCTCTAGCATAAGAGCTTCCTGTTATTCACACACAGCTCTGTCTTATATAAACTCAGCAAACAAACTCCCCGCCCACAATTTCCCCATGTAACAGGCTCACCTGTCACCATTGGCAGATATGGCATCAAACTTTGCTTTCTTCTTTGGGATTTCATTCTGAATGGAAGACGTGGATAAGGTTTTCTGGCTAGAAAAAGGAGGAAATTGTATGTCAGAACCTGAATGACTTTCAGTCTAAGACAGAGAGGCAGATAAATATTCCCACCCACTTTGATCCTATTAAAACAGTATTTCCCAGTGCTAAAACGATAAAAAAATCATTCCTTGAAGAGTAGCTGGAGACTAAAAATAAACAGAAAACAATGAGTCAGAGCAGCATGTAGGTGAAGAACTCCTGCTTAAAATCTGCATTTTAATCATTAAATTTTACAAATGCAACTTTGCTTTCACAGTGTACAAGTTCAGTAAGTTGGATCACTAAGAAGCACAAGGCTGTACCAGCAGTGAGGTTTGCACACAAGCAAAACATGACTTAGCCAGACTGTCCTGAACTCAGACCATGCCCAAACCCCTCCTAAGGTTACCTGTTATAGTGGCTGCCACTGCTGAGCCTACTGAACTGCTCCTTCTCCTGCAGGCTGCCTCGGGAAGAACTGCTCAGGTGTTTGCACTGCTCTTTGGTCTTCTGCAGGACTCGTTTATAGGACAGCGTGCACAACCAGCACAGCAGCTTTCCATCCACCTGGAACGGGAGACAGATAGAAGCTTTGGTCTTTTTTCCTGCCCACAAAGCAAATACACAAGAAGCACTTTCAAGCTTAGGGTTATGGCAGTCACTGGAGACCAAAACAGCAAGGGTGTCTGTTCCAGGAGGCTCAGCAGGGCACCGATTATGGCTGCAGCATCCCAAAAAACAGATGTTTACAGTTTGCCTCAAGAAGGCACACCTCCTCCACAGCCCTCAGGGTGTTTGAGCAAAGGGTGTACAGAAGCCATGGAAGGGGTTTCCTGGTGGAGGTATGACACTTGTAGCTCCTCAAGCTATGGAACAAATATCATTCTCCATCCCTCTCCCCAAATAGCACCTCACACTTCATTCAGAGGTCTCTGCTCCTCTGCCAGCTCTTGGGCCAAATTCAAGAGATCTTTCTTAGAAGATCTGGCAGAGGCACAGAGGGGTTCAAAGATTAAACAGCTCTAAACCAGAGCAAAGCTCTAGAAAACACTTTATAACCAAGAGATATGGATCATGGAATGGTTCGGGTTAAAAGCAACCTTAAACCCCACCCAGTCCCACCTCCTGCCATGGCAGGGACATCTTCCACTGTCCCAGGCTGCTCCAAGCCCTGTCCAGCCAGGCCTTGGGCACTACCAGGGATCCAGGGGCAGCCACAGCTGCTCTGGGCACCCTGTGCCAGGGCCTCACCACCCTCACAGGGAGGAATTTCCTCCCAGTATTCCATCTAACCCTGCCATCTGGCAGTGGGAAGCCTTTCCCCATGTCCTGTCAGAAATGCTGCAGAAGATGTAAAGAAGATGGAGAAAGGATCAGTGTGATGAGCCCTTTTACCTTTTCAGCCTTCTTTAACACAAATACTGACCTTCTTCCTGTCATCCTTCCGGTCGAAGGCACACTGCTGCTTGCACTGCTCACACGAGTGAGGAGGGCCATACTTCTTCTCTGAGTTGGTGCAACGTTGGCACTTGTTTCCAATAAATGCTGCTATGATGTTGCAGTACTGGCAGGGTTTTGGCTTTAAAAAATAAGAACAACTGCTACAGCCTTCTAGCTACAATAGTACTCTGCTCGTTCCCATTCTCCCCATAATTTCAAACTTTTATTTCCTTATTCTACACAGAGTATAATGCTGATCCAGAAGACAAAACTCCATTTGGATCCCTGGCCTCCAGCTAAGTGTATTTAGCCATGGCACTCAGACCATTTATCAAGTGCTGTGAAATCTTTAGAAAAAACAACAAAATAGAACCAATCAAAATCTCTATTTCAGATTTCAGACAAGCAGGAAATAAAGATTTATCACTGCTTCCTGCAGCAATCTCAGTCTGTGTAAGCACAGTCTTGTTTCTACTGGGTATCAAACAGATCACTTCCTGGCCTCAAACAATGCAAAACTCTTTTTTGTGCTAAAAGAATAGAAAAAGTAAAAGCTTTGTGTTTGAGTGACCCATATTATTGATCAGTCATGCTCTTACAGCTGAGCCAGTCCATAAACTGCTCTGAGATTTCAGCAGGATAAAGACAAGAGAGATGAAAGGAAGAGAGGCTGGGGAGGCTGAGCCCCTCACTTACTGTGCCATAGAGCTTCACGTTCTGAGCACACTTCTTGCATATCGTGTTGGTTTTGCTGTGAAGAAGGACAGATCATTCTATCAACACATTCCAACAGAAAGGAAACCTCTGTGTTTAGGGTGCCTGGCTCAGATCCCAGGTTCCCTGCTTAGGTTCCCAGCCTCCCCTCAGCTCTGTCTCTGGTGATGAGGCTGGATTCAACCTCTCTAGGGACTCAGATACCAAAATGCTTTTCCCCATTCCCATCTGGCTGAGGATAAATGGCCAAAAATTACAAAGGAGGTGTCTTTTAAATAAGGCATCCCCAGATGACACCCGGTTTTTGTCCATACAAACACAGGATTTGATCACTGGCTAATTGGCAGCATGAGTGATTCAGCAGCAGGGCAGGCTCCACTCTGGAGGTCACGGCAGGAGAGGGCAGAGGTATATTTGTCCAACAAACACAGGAAGGAACACCTCACACAACGGCCACACACAGCCCCGGGTTTACCAGTCCTCCCTCTGACAGCTACACAACGTGTCAAAATACAAAAAGACACGAGCCCAGCTAAAGGACACACAGCAGGAAATAAATGTTGGATACCAGACATCAGGCAAGAGGAAAAGTCATGGGAAGATGCATCTGAGCTCTGATTGAAAAAAAAACCCAAGCAAAAGGTGTGATCCAAGTGCACTACAGACACTGCAACTCGCCCAGCAGATCTTTGGAGGTGGCCAAAGGTCTCCCAAGTTCTCCACAGCAACAATCTACAGGTTAAGGCTCAGTTACTGAAGGTGTGGAAGCATTACAGGTCCCGAGGTGTGATCATTCTACCTGAAACCTGGATCTCCCCAGCTCAGCGAGCATTTACCTTTCCTGCTGGAATTCAGTCCTGCAGTAAGTGCATTTAACAATGGGATGAGCAATCCGGCACTCCTGCAACAACAGAGGTGTTTCATGAGGTGCAGTGGTGCTCTCCAAACCCCAGATCTCCTGCTGCCCTCCACTCCCACTACATCCACACACTTGCAAACCCTCCCTCCCCGTACAGTCATGCTGAGAGAAGAGGAAGGGTGCTGGGAATGCCATGTGTCACAGGTGAGCCAGGGCTCACTGTGCCTCACACCCACAGAGCAGGGTCACGGGGCACCTGGCTCCCAGGGCACGAACACGGCTCTGCCTCAGGTATTCACCAGTTTCCTGTACATCTGGCCATGCTCTCCTCTCATCCCAGTATCCCCAGATTCCCCCACATTCACCTGCCTTGTCCCAGCCTCAGTGATCCCAGGCTACTCCAGTTCCTGCCCTGTGTTCCCTATTTCACCTGATCTTGTTCTTCCCCACCCCGTCAGGCTGTCTCCAAAACCCACCTTACTCCTTTCAGGACACCATCAGACCTCCTAGAGAGGTCCCAGATCCTCCCAGGCCTTTGCTCAGGAACAGCTCCCACCTCCCCTCTGTTCCCCACAATAACCCCATGACTTCCACTGCAGCACCTCCAAACTGCCTTCGGTGCCCCCAGTCCCCCTGACAAACAGCTCCCCTAAAGAGCCCTTCAACATATCCCCCTAACAGCGCCAAAGCTTTAGCCCCATGCTCCAGCCCCTCAAAACCCCCCCAAAGCTCCCCGGCCCTCACACACACCTCCCATTGCTCCCCACAGACCCCAAACAGACACCTCAAGGCCCCACTCTGCATAAATACTCCCAGGATCCCCCCACAAACAGCCCCCCTCAGTTATCCTCAGTTCCTCTAAGAGCCTCCAGACCCCTTAAAAACACTCCCTTGCTGATCTCCCTCACAAACAAGCTCCAGGAGGCCCTTTACCCCTCAGACCCCCCCAAAGCCTCTCACAGACCACTCCCTCAAATCCCCTCATAGATCGCCCTCCACTTCCCTCAGAGCCCCCCTCAGACTCCTCTCCCATCAGCCTCCTCCCACATTAGCCCCCATAAGCCCCCTCACAGCGCGCCCCCAGCCCCTCTCCTGGACCTTGCAGAGCTGCTGGCCCTGGCTGAGCGCCTCGAAGGGGAAGCGCTGGTGGCACTTGGTACAGGCGTACAGCGCCGCCATCCCGCCGCCCCGCTGACAGGCGCGGCCGGCCCGCCCGCCCTCCCGCCCGGCCCGCGCGGCACCGCCCCCGACCGCCTCCATTGGCCGCGCGCCGCATCATTCACGCCTCAGCCCCTTCTCATTGGTGAGCGTGCCGTCACTCACAGCCGCGGGGCGGGGCGCGCCGAGGAAGCGTTAGCGTCACGGGGAGCGCCGTGACGCAGTCTCTCGGCCCCGCGTGACGCGGCTCGCGGGGGAGGTCGCGCGAGATCGCGAGTGGAGAAGGGGGCGGGGACTGGGAAAAGGGGCGGGGCCGAGCAGGGCCGGACATGGCTGGGATGGACAGGGTCGGGGAACAGGCTGGGCTGGGCTGAAGTGGGCCAAAGGTGGGAAAAGAGGCTGAGCTGGGCTGGGCCAGGCCAGGGTCGAGTGGGGTTGAGCTGAGCCCGGACAGTGCTGGGAGAAAGAGCCGAGCCGAGCTGGGCTAAGCTGAGCCAAGCTGGGTCGAGGAAGGAGCTGAGGGCAGGGTGAAGGGGTGGTGCCAGGGCTAAAGCAGAACGAGGCGAAAGGGAGATCCATGGCTGGGTTAGGGCTGGGGAGCAGCGTGGGAGCTGGCTCAGGTTGGGCTGGGGAGAGGAGCTGTGCAGGGAGGCAAGGCTCTGTAGAAGTGGGTAAGGAGGGTCAGCACTGCAGGAAGGAAGGAAGGGAGCCCGGGAATGTGGGGAGGAGGAGGAGAACACTTCTCCGCCTTGAGATGGAGGTGAAAGGAGCAGAGGCACCACTCCAGGGAGGGCTGGAGACACCAGCAGGGCAGGGGCAGTGGGAATGCTGTGGCTGGAGGTTGTGTGTGCAGGGAAAGGAGAACCTCCACCTGAACGTGCTTCCTCTCTCCTGTGGCTGCAGCTCTCAGCAGCCTGCAGCTGATCCCACCTCGTGCACAGATCCCACAGCTGGATCTGCCCTCGGCTGATCCCACAGCTGGATCTGCCCAGCCTGGCTGATCCCACAGCTGGATCTGCCCTCGTGGGCACAGCCTGGCTGATCCCACAGCTGGATCTGCCCCTCGTGGGCACAGCCTGGCTGATCCCACAGCTGGATCTGCCCCTCGTGGGCACAGCCTGGCTGATCCCACAGCTGGACCTGCCCTCGTGGGCAGCAGGGCAGAGCAAACTGCAGCTCCCCGTGCTCACCCCGCAGACTGGGAGAGCTCCAGGTGGGAACAGGGAGGAGATTTGGCCCCGTTTCATTCTGGGAACGAGGCTGGACTCAAGCTGCTGCAGCAAGGACTGATCATACACTGCACATATGAAATAACTGTTCTTTTTAAAATCAAGTAGTTGTCATTTTGTATAACGTGACACAGAACAGGTGCTTTGAGAAATGGGGGAAATTCAGGCACTTCGGTGTTAAAAGTTCATTCTAAATCCAAGATGGAATGACCAAAAGGCAGCAACTGCTCACAGTTGTGTGGTCTGCTCCATTTACTGGATGCTCCTGTGCTCCTACACCCTTCCGTCTTTCTCAGACCTTAAGGGATACCTTAAACATTTGGGAAACTTCTGTCCTTACCTTTTTTCCTACCCCAGATGACAGAGCGTTCCCGGTCCTGGCTGGTGCGAGTGCTGAAGCTGAAATCTGAGCTGCTCTGGCTCTCCCAAGAAGGACTGGGGGAGTGTCTTGGGTTTTTAGCTTGGCTGCGTGGGTGTGCATAATGAACCGGAATTCTGCTGTGCTTGGCTACCTCGGGGACTCGTTTTAATCACCGGGCAAATGTGCTGTGTGTAGGAGAAATGCTTAATTTCACGACAGGAGTTGCATTGTGCTGGATGCCGGGCTGTGATTGGGAAATGTCCGTCGGTGGGAAGCGGGAGGCAGAGCTGGGACGCGGGGAACGATCGCCCCTCGCTGCTCGGGGCTGCTCCGGGGGCGGCTCCGCGGGAGGAGGAGGCGGAGGGCTGGGGACGCTCCCTCCGCTCTGGGGCTCGGAGCGCGCACCTGGACAGCGGCAGCGCCGCCTGCGCTCCGCTGCAGTAAATCACGGAGTCCTGAAATGGTTTGGGTGGGAAGGGACCTTAAAGAGCGCCCAGTGCCACCCCTGCCGTGGCAGGGACACCTCCCACTGTCCCGGGCTGCTCCCAGCCCTGCCCAGCCTGGCCTGGGACACCTGCAGGGGTAAGGCAGCCACAGCTGCTCTGGGCACCCTGTGCCAGGGCCTCACCACCCTCACAGCGAAGAATCTCTTCCTAAAATAAAAACTAACCCTCCCCTTTTTTGAGTTTGAATCCATTCCCCCTTATCCTGTCAATTAAAACCTAACGATCAGGGAGGGGGGTTATGGAGTGGTGAATAGCTGGGGCTGAAGGAGAAGGAATGGTTTGAGAATGTGAACAACAAACCTGCCAGAGCAGCCACGGGTGCCAAGGGAGAAGCATTTGGCTGAGGAAGAGAGTTTGTAAAGCTGCTACTGAAGGAAGTGTGAGAAGAAACGCTTGGAAAGGCTCTGCCTCGGTGATTTTCCAGCAGAGCCACACTGCAGCAAAGCAGTTCCAAGCCCTCAGCGTTTAGAAGGCTGCTCTGATCTATCAGATGCACCCTTTCACCATGGAATGGTTTGGGTTGGAAAGAATTGTAAAGATTATCTCTCTCTAATGCCCTGCCACGGGCAGGGACATCTTCTGTTTGTGCCCCAAAAACCTCTGGTTACTGTGTGAGACAGCAAAAGTCTCCCCTGGATCATGGTCTTTGCCATCCCAAGATGTCAGGGTTTTATGTAAAGCACATCTTCCCCTTTATGGAGCACCTGGGGAGACAGAGACCCCCAGGAGCCCCTCCCCTGGCACAGGAACACTGTGTGAGCTCTCCATCAGCCCCTCTGGGTCGCCTGGAGCATTTGGGAGCCACGAGGTTGCCAAAGCAAGTTTGGTTCAGCTGCTGTTCCTTGACACCGTCTGTGGCTCTCTGTAAATCACTAACAGATAATAATTTCATACTCTGGCTCTGCGTATCCCCCGCCTGCTGAATAATTACCTTGTTTTGTGCGAGCTGTGAGAGGTTTTCACAGATAATTCATCCAGCAGGGAAAGGCAGCCAGATTTTGGGCTGGAGCACATTTTCTGGCCACCTGGCATTGCTGCACAGAGGTCTGCAGCTGCCTCCGGAGGGAAATGCCGTATCCAGGACGGCCAGGGCAGGGCGAGAAACCAAACCCAGATGAAATCCCAGCCGCCCTTCCTCGGAGGATAATTCAGCTTGGCAAACTCAGCCCACCCTGGGTTGCTGGATGTGTGGACAGATTGATCCCACAGATCTGGATGCTCTCACTCACAGAGGAGCTGTTTCACTGGAAACAGAGCTCCTCCCAGGAGCTGCTTGTGGTGGTGACCTCTGTCTTGCCTCCCTCCCCATGTCCTGCCTGGCCTGGGTTGGAGCCCAGCATGGAGCTGAGATCACCCCCAGGCTGCCATCCCCATCCCAGGGCTGGGTTGATGCAGGGCACCAGGAGAAAGGATCATCCCTGTGCCAGCTCGTCTCAGCAGCTCTCAAACAACCCCACAGACTCAGGAGGAGATGGGGACCTCAAGGTGGGTCCCAAATCCTCTCAGCTCCCACTCTGAACAGTGCTCATTCCATTAAACACAAACCTCAGCTGATATTTCCCCACCAATTTATCAAATCTGGGGAGTTTCCTGCAAGGTGCCTCTCCCAAAGGAAACCTTAAATGCAGAGCTTTGCTTCCAATAAACAGCAGGGTTCAGAGTGCCTGTGCTTTGCTGTGCTCTGCAAAACTTGGAGCCACTCTGAGGTTTGGGTGTCCAGGGAAGTCTGGAGGTCACAGCTCAGCTGGGCTGGGAGCCAGAACCTACATCTGGCTCTGCAAACAGCAAACCTCCCTTCAGGTATGTCCTCTCTTATTTTTTCCTTTTCCAAATATAATAAATAGTTTTTTAAGTTCCCAGCCATCTGAACTACCCAAGCTCAGGACTGTGATATGCCTAATGCCATGAATGCAGAATTTCAGTAAATGCTTCCTGGGGATGCAAAACTTGCAGCTCTGTGTTCAGCAGCAAATTCAGGACATCACCTATCCAAGGGGAGCCTGAAAGTCACAGTTCCCTGAAAGTCAAAGCATGTTTTATTGACTGCAGTCAAGACAATCAAAGATCTGGAGACCTGGACTCCCACGGCATAAACCACATTATTCCTGTGCAGTGATCATTCCTCTCCCAGACATGAATTCCAGCCAGCCTCCCTGCTGGGAATGATTAAAGACCCCTTCAACAATCAGCAAATTGTCAAATAAGCAGGTGAACAAGTGAAAGAAAACAAGGGTATTTGGTGCCCTGCCACCAGTGATGAGAGCAGCTGTGGCACCTGGAGGGGAGTGCAGCTCCCTGGGTGCTGCCCGTGGTTTGCTGTACAAAATTGGGGTGTAGCCCTGGGGGATGTCCCTTCTCTGCTATCAAAACCCCATTTGGGGGAAGGCAGAGCCTGTGCAGATGCAGCTACAAGTCAGGGATGGCATTTCCCTTCTTCAAGGTTCCCTTCCCAGCTGCCTGCTGCTACCTGGGCTCTTGATTTGGGCAGCAGAGCCTGGCAGTGCCAGCAGCTCTCACTGGGCTGCCCACTGCAGCTGCCAACCCAGCTCCATGCCCAGGGTGGACATCACCAGAATGGCACCAGAGCCCCCAAAATGCCAGAACTGTGCTGACCTGTGGCCTGGATACCCCAAGAACAGCACCAGACCCTCGGCTCATAGTGAGGCTTCTCCATGGCTGTGAGGTTTTGGGGTGGAGCAAGAAAAGATGGAAGGAGTGTGACAGCTCTGGGGTGTGACCAGCTCAGGAGAGAGAACTCTGGGAGAACTTCCCAGCCTGTTTTAGTATCCCTGTGCTCTGATCCTGCTCTCCAGGATGGCTGGAGCCCAGAACAGGAGCCCAGCTGAGCCCCAGCCGGGGTGCAAAGGGGAGCAGCCCCGGGAGGGAAGGGGCCTGGCTGGTGGCACTGGCACACCCCGGTGACAAGGATCCCACCCGCAGCCACGGCAGGCGCTCCGGCAGTGGGGCACGGGGTGGAGGAGCCTTTCCCCACGCCAGGAATTCCTCATCTCAGCAGAAACCCCTGGGGTGGTTTGTGCTCCACCTCAGAGCTGGAGGAGGCCTCCCCTGGCCCCGGCTGTCTGGGAGTGGCTGTGAGAGCCAGCTGGCTCTGCCAGGTGGGATTGCCCCCTCCCCAGGAGGCCCCTGGGGTCCCACAGGACCAAGAAAACCAGGCTGGGACAAGGATCTGTGTCCCTGGGGCACAGGGGGCACAGCTGTGTGGGCAGCAATTGAATCCCTCCTGTAGAAGCCATCCAGTATTTTTCCAGTGTCTTTATTGGCAAGCCCAGAGCTGAGTCCCCGTCCTGCCCTGTGTCCAGCACTGAATGGGACTGTTCCACTGTGTCCCAGCTTCCTGATGGTTCCACAGGAGGGGCCTGGTCCAGGGCTGAGTGCTGAGGACACCAGGGTGGCTCAGGCCAGGATGGGGTAGGTGGCCTCAGTGGCCACCCCGCAGTTGTTGTCCTTCATGGCCATGAGGATGTAGCCGTCGTTGCCCCAGTATGTGGACCAGGAGTTCTTGATGAGCCAGTAGGTCTCTCCCTGCAGGACCCCATAGCCCACGGCCAGCACGGCATGGTCCAGAGATCCTGGAGTGTTGTCTGCAGGGAAGGACACAGGACAGGGCTCACTGAAGGGCACCCCTGTCTGGGGAGCATCCTTGTCCAGAGACTCCCTTTCCAGAGACCATTCCTTTCTGGAGACCATCCCTGCCTGGAGAAGGTCCCTGCCCAGTAATCCCAGTCCAGAGGACATCCCAGTCTAGACAGAATCAGGGCTACCCCCAGCACTACGGAGGACTTCAGGGCTCATCCTCTCCACCCCTCCCTTGACCAAAAAGCTGGTTCCCAGGTGCTCTGGCATCTCCCTGGGCACCCAGGCCCTGCCATGCCCGAGTGCTGCCTGTCTCACCACACTTGGGCTCGTAGTAGATGCCGTTGGAGTAGAAGGAGAAGCTCTTGTGCGAGGCGTCGATGCTGACGGCCACGGGGCCGTGCTTGTAGATGGCAGCTTTGACTGCTGTGATGTTGCCCGAGGTGACATTGACGTAACCCGTGATCTTGGCCAGCATCTCAGACTGGTTGTAGTGGCACAGGCCATTCTGCGCACCCGGGGGACACACAGTGTCACCAGTACCCCCAGGATCCCTCGCTGGGCCCCTGCCCCCCGGCCTGACCCTGCGGATGCAGGCAGTGATCTGGAATTTGGGCTGTGAGAGCACCCTGGCTCTGACCCCACTGTCCTCCCAAGCCCAGGGTGCTGGGGGTGTTTTCCCAGTTGCTCAAGGACACAAGGTGGGGAGCTGGCTCTGCCCCCAAAGCCCTGGAGTGCTGTTGCCTGCATCTTGCTGCCACATCCCCATCCCCAGGCAGCTTTGCTCCGTCCCGGGGTACCCTGGGGCATGGAGTGACTCATGGCACCACGCACATGTGGAGGAGCCTTGTCCCCATTTTGCAAGAAGAGAAACTGAGGAACACAGTGACAAAACAGCCTGGATGAGCCCTGGGGCTCGGCTTTGACAGTACTGTGAACAACAGAAGCTTGGTGCCTTGGGGACGAGGTGACAACCTCATCTCGGGAGCCTGTTAGTGCCTCTGACTCACATCCAGGTGGGTCCCACCATGGCTTTAAAGCCCCAAGGTGCTGGCAAGGCCACCAGGGACAAGGGCCTCCTCACCTGGCCCTTGTAGGTACCGTAGGACTCGGTGCTGGCAATGCCCCCGTGCTTCTTGATCCACTCGTAGGCTCGCCACTCCTCGCCCCCAGTCGCAGGCAAAGTTCCCAAAGCCCCAGGAGCAGTCAATGAGGACTTGCTGGGACAGGGGGGTCAGCACGCCGGTCTGCGGGGGGGACACAGCCCAGGGATGGGGACAGGCCCCCTGCAGGCTCCCATCCACACCGTGGGGCTCAGCCCTGCTCCCACCTTGAGGAAGAGGGCACCTTCCATGGCTCCTGTTGTGGCAAAGCTCCAGCACGACCCACAGACAGCCTGATCCTTCACGGGGTGACAGCACCTGGGACAACAGGGCAGGGCAGGAGAAACCGGGTTGACACCGAGGGATGGAGGCAGGTGGAAGGGAAACTGAGTTTGCACTAGCGAACCTGGGACCCCCACCCTTGGCTAGGGGCAAGCTCTGGGGGTGTCACTCCCAGCTGAAGCTGGGTGAAGCCAGATGTTGCTTCAGATGTCACATCTGTCCCTGGGGCACCAGAGTGAATTCAGGGCCAAATGCTGACCCAGCTGCCTTTAGTCATAGAAACACAGAATTGTTTCGGTTGGAAGGGACCTCAAACACCTTCTGGTTCCACCCCCTTCCATGGGCAGGGACACCTTCCACTGTCCCAGGCTGCTCCAAGCCCTGTCCATCCTGGCCTTGGACAGCCCTGGGTTCTCCGTACAGCCTGTTCCAGTGCCTCGCCACCCTCACAGAGTGCACCCCAAGGGACAGCACAGTCCCACAGGCTCCTCAGTGCAGTGATGGGAGCAGGGGGGCTCTGTGGGACTCAGCACAGGCCTGGGTGAGGAGCATTTGCTCCCAAAGTGCCCTGGTGTCCCCCCGACCCCACACGTACCATACATGCGCCAGTCCAGGCTCTCGGGCAGGATGATGCCGGCGTAGAGCTCGGTGGGGAAGGGCAGCCCGCGGTTGGGGGTCCCGCTGCGGCGGCGGCCCCGCAGCGCTGCCAGCTCCTGCGGCGTGCGGTCGGCCAGGTGGTTCAGGGACAGTGTGTAGGAGAGCGCGGCGCGGTTCCGCGAGTGCACAAACCTGCACACGGTGGGGACAGCGCCAGCTGGGCCTGCCGCCGCCCCTCAGAGTGACAGCACCCCAGAGTGTCCTCATCCCCCCAGCTTACCTCATGTTGTGCACGAAGACGCTCTGCCGGTGCTCCAGCTCCCGCGCGGAGCCGTAGCGCCGCCCCAGCTGCCGGCGGTACTCGTGGAACACGCGGTGAGCCCAGGGCTGGTGCTGGCCTACCAGGTCCTCCATGGGGTTTGCCAGCACGCGGTGCTCCGCCGCCGTCCCCGGCAGCACCCCACACTTGGTCTCTGGGGACCAAGGAGAGGGCCCTGTCAGCCCGAGCCCCACAGACGGGACGGGGGCCCCTCCCTGGCTCACCATTGACGGGCAGGTCGAAGACGGAGGGCGGGTAGCTGTTGTCGAAGTCGGTGTAGGCGATTTCATACTTGTCGTAGTGGGAGCCCAGCAGGCTGTTGTATCCCCGCATCTCATAGTGCACGGGGGCCACCCCGCAGCTGGAGTTGGTCACCCACAGGGTGTAGACGTTCTTCTTCTGCGCCCAGCGGGTGACGTTCTGCCACACGGCACAGTACCGGCCCTCGTAGTACTCCTCCCGCAGGAACTGGGGGGACACGGCCTCAGGGAGGGGACCCCAACCTCCCCCAGGCCACCTGCTACCCAGCCAGCCCCTTTGCACAGCCCAGGGCTCTCTGGCTGGATCCAGTGGCTCCATGGCACACAGCCATGTGTGGGATGGAAACTGGGGCAAGAACACGGGGTGCAACACGGGCCAGACCCCCCTGTCTGGCTCAGCAAAGCCCTGGGGACACTCCACTGTGCACAGCAATCTGTGCACCCATAGCAGGGAGTCTGGCTGCACCATTTCTCCAAAAACGTGAAAGGATTTCAGGTTTCTCCTGCATGTTTCCAAGCTCTCGCCGTGCAGGCATGCGTCCAGCTCAGTGACAAGCTGCTGTCCCCACTGCTCACATGCTGTGCCCAGCCCTGACGCAGGTTGGGGCCAGCAGGAGCTGAGCTGCTGTGCAGAGGCTTGCCCAAACCATGCTGAAATGCCAGCGTTTGTGTGGGATGTGACACGTCCCAACACGGCTGCTGGGGCTGGGAAAGAAGCCAGGAGTCTGGCCCCAATCCGGGTGGGGAAGTGACCCTCCCTGCACCCCGGGCTGTGGGGACAGGTCCTGGCCAGTCCCAGCACCCTGCAGCCCTCGGACAGAGAGGAGAGTCTCCCAGCACCTCCTCCCACAGCCTGGAGATGCTTTGGGAGGCAGGGCAGGTCTGGGCTCTGAGGATTCCCACCTTAAAGCCCCTCATGCTGGGGAAGACGCTCTGAGCTGTGACCACGTCCTCCTTGGAGCCGGGCAGCTGGAAGCACTTCCTGGTGTTCACCTCCTTCTCAGTCGTCTCTGGTGTGATCTTGTACCGCATCCCATAGGGCTTCACTGCTGCCAGCTGGTAGGTTATCACCTGCCCTGTGCCAGGAAAGGGGAAACTGAGGCACAGAGTCCTGCTGGTGCAGGGTGGGTGCAGCTGGGTGCCACCTCCTACCTCCGTAGTACTGGATCCGGCTCTTGTTCCCCGTCAGGTTGTACCAGGCTTCAAAGGGCTCCTCAATCTCAGCATAGGGCAGCTTAATGATCCCTGCACAGGAGCCCCCGGCACAGGAGAGAGCTCAGCCCCAAGTCTCAGCACCCCAACATTCCTCCTGAGCCCCCTAGCATCTGCAGACCCACAGCTGACCAAGACAGTGCCCCAGCAGTGATGGGGCAGGCAGAGCACCAGCTGAGGGAGCCTGCCCCAGTTTGGCACTGGGACAGCCTGGTCTGACCCGTGCTGAGCATCCTCTGCTCTCCCCCACAGGGCTAATGGGGCGGCAATGGGGTGTCCTTACCTCGGACGTGGTAGATGGAGCCGAACTGAGGGGGTGGGCGGGAGAGCCCATAGTTCTGCCCTGAAATGCAGAGAGGGCAGGGTGAGGGGGCTGCGTGTGTCCTCCCAGCTGAGATGGGGATGGGAGGCTGCCAAGCCAGTGCCCCCCTTCCCTGCAGCCCGGGGCTTCCCTCCTTGGCCAAGAGAGCTTCCTGAGCTCATCCAAAGGCACATCCAAGGGATGCTGAGGCACTGACACCCTCCAGGGCCAGCACCATGCCACAGCCTGCCGTGACACTGCAGCAAGCCCTGCACTTGCACCCCCAGGGAGCCCCAGTTCCTGGGTGGCTCTTGGGGTGATGCCCCAGTGTCACCCCCAGCACTGGTGGCCCTGGCCCGGAATATTTCCAAGGTGGGACCCAGCCAAGCTGTCCTCACACACAGGGCGTGTTTGAGGGGTGCCAGGGACCTCACCAGTTCTGCCTGGCATCTTCCAGTGACCTCCCCAGCCTCCCCGGGCTCCCAGCTTGTGCAACCCCACGCCAACACAACTGCTGGGAACGAGCCCTTCCCTCCCTCAGCATCTTCCTCCCTCCTCCCCGGAGCGAGCGGCAGCACCTGCCCGGACCCAACAGCGCCTGCCCCGCCCGGGGGGGCCGGGAGCAGCCCTGCCCCCGACCCTGGGGAGGCGGGGACGGGCGGACCCCCGGCTGCAGCCCCAGCCGCGCCATGGTGCCCACCGCACGCCATGCCGGGGCACCCACAGGCAGCAACGGGTGCAGCCACCTCCCAGCCCTGCTCGGCTTTATCAGCACCCAGAAAGGGGGTCCCACGGGGACACGGCCGCCCTGCCACCCCTGTCCCCTCACACCTGGCTGTCCTGCCTGCTTGGGTTCAACCCCCTGGGTTAAAGCCTCAATGTAGTTTTATTTTCACACCCCCATCCCCACCAAGCCTTCAAGGCACCTGCCCTCTTTGCCGCCCATCCCAGCTGTATCTTGGAGGAACTGCAAATTTTGAGGCCCAACGAGCAGTAAAACCACTTCCCCCGACTCCAACCTGCCCTGCAGCGCAGCGGGAGCAGACCTGGTGGGGTGCCCCCGCCTCCCTCCCCTGCCCGGGGTGCCCCCAGCGCCGGGCTGGGGTCCCACTCACCCCGGACGGCGATGCAGAGAGCAGAGAGCAGGAGCCAGCGGAGCGCTCCCATCGCGGCCCCGGCAGAGACCCCGAGCCAGCGGAGCGCTCCCATCCCGGAGCTCCCCGGCACCGGCCCGGCGGCTTTAAGCGAATCCCGGCGGAGCCAATGCCGCGGCCGGGCCCTCCCCGGGGAGGGAAGAACCGGCACCGGGTGGCGCCTGGCGGGGGACGGGCACCCCGGGCTCGGCGTGTCCCGGCAGGGCCCCGCGGACGGGGATGGAGCAACGCGGGCCCCGCGGGCGCGGGAGGTGCGGGATGAGCCCAGAACGCCCCGAGCCGCACTGGGGTGGGTGCCGGGATGGATCTGTGGGGCACCCCAAGCCCGGGTCAGCCCGGCTTCCTTCCCTCTCAGCATGAGTCAGAAGGTGACAGGTTGAGGGCTAACTACAGGACGAGGAGCAGGAGGAGGAAGGCTCTGGAAAGATGGGAAGGATCCCACTCCAGCCCAGCTGAGTGGGAGGACAGTGTGGCAGAGCCGGGACAGAGCCAGCTCCAGAGGGGGCTCAGAGAGGGTGCGGGGGGCTCAGACAGGGCTGGAGAGGCTCTGACGGGGTGCAGGGGCATCACACAGGATCTGGGGGGCTCAGGGGTGTGCAGGGGCACTCAGGGGTCTGCGTGGTTAACCCCAATCCCAGAGCTCACTGAAGTTTGTGGCTTGGTGTGACCGGTGCCAAATCTTGGGGTCATCCCACCAGCAACTTAATCAGGACAAGGGGTAAATAAGGGGTTTGGTGTCTAGTGGGCAATCCACGGACACAGAACTGGCTTGAGCCATATAGGAGCTGCACCCCATCTTGGGGGGATGTGTGGGACGCCCCTGGAACACAACCCAGAGCTACCTGCCATTCCCCAGGCATGGTGGGCTGTTCACTGGCCCTGGGAGCCTGTGCCAGGAGGACGGGTGGCTCTGTTCGTGCCCCTGACACCAGACGGGCCCCTTGCTGCTGTCCTTGCAGGGCCACAGCGCTCTGTGCGCAATCTGATGTCCCTTTGTCGTGCCCTGCCGGGGACGCTCCCTCGGGGGGCTCAGGGCGGCTGTGCCAGGCACTGGGGACGGGCGGGGGTCTCGGGGAGGCTGTGCCAGGCTCTGGGGACGGGCGCGGGCAGCCCCGCCGTGGCACGGGCTGGACCCGCACGTCCCCCGTGAATCCCCGCGGGCAGAGCCTGGCAATCCCCGCCGGTGTCTCCCGGTGCTGCTGGGGACCGGAGAGCCCCTGCCGCCCGTTGGCGCCGTGGCAGCCCCGCGGGCAGGCTGTGGTGCCGGTGGCCCGGGGGGTGACCCGGAGGGCGATCCGGCAGCGGCGGGGCCGGCTGGTACAATGAACCATTGCTGCCTGTGCCAGGAGGACGGGTGGCTCTGTTCGTGCCCCTGACACCAGACGGGCCCCTTGCTGCTGTCCTTGCAGGGCCACAGCGCTCTGTGCGCAATCTGATGTCCCTTTGTCGTGCCCTGCCAGGGCGACTCAGGGCTCCCACTGGGGACGGGGGGCTCAGGGAGGATGTGCCAGGCACTGGGGACGGGCGGGGGTCTCGGGGAGGCTGTGCCAGGCTCTGGGGACGGGCAGGGGTCTCGGGAGGCTGTGCCAGGCTCTGCAGGCGTGGGCAGCCCCGGGCTGCTGACCCGCACGTCCCCCGTGAATCCCCGCGGGCAGAGCCTGGCAATCCCCGCCGGTGTCTCCCGGTGCTGCTGGGGACCGGAGAGCCCCTGCCGCCCGTTGGCGCCGTGGCAGCCCCGCGGGCAGGCTGTGGTGCCGGTGGCCCGGGGGGTGACCCGGAGGGCGATCCGGCAGCGGCGGGGCCGGCTGGTACAATGAACCATTGCTGCGAGCGCGGGGAGGAAGGGGGGGCGAGGGGAGGGGAAGCTCTTGCTCGGCTGCCAGAGCCGAGCAGAGACAGGGGAAGCTCACGGCCGGGCGCTCCCGCTCTCCCACGGCCGCCGCCCCCGCAGCCCCGGCGCGGGCGGAGCGGGGCTGCCCGGTGGTCCCGGAGGGAGCCCCGTGCGAGAGAGGGGGGGTCCATGCCGGCCGGACAGGAGCGCTGACGGCAGGAGGTACGTGTGCGATGTGAGGGGCAGGGTGGGGGGCTCAGCCCTGTCACGGCGGGGGGGTCTCAACCCCCTTGCCCAGTGCGGCTGAGATGCCCCCTCCGTGTGCGGGGTGGCTCCGTGTCCCGGGGGAGGCGGCCACTGAGCTGGGGGACAGAGAGTCCCGCGACACCGGTGGGGTGTGCTGGGGGGCCTGCTCTCACTGTGCCCTCACTGCTTCCCTGGGAGTGCCCGGGGGTGGCAGGAGACCCCCGTCCTCGCCATCCTGGGCTCAGCCTGTCAGCGGGGGCTGCGGGGTGTGTGTGAAGGTCTGGGGCACCCACCAGCTCCCGCCCACCATCCCGGGGGGCAGCCGGTCAGCGGGGTGTGTGTGAAGGTCTGAGCTCCAGCTCAGCATCCCGGCACTAACCGGCGGTGACAGCACGTCGGGGAGCCTGCGGAGCACAGGGAGCCCTCACAGTGCGGGACCCGCAGGCTGGAGAGGGGACAGGACACCCTGAGGGACACACACACACACACACACACACCTGTGCCCTCCGTCCCTGCAGGTGCCCGGGGGCTCCAGCCCAGCCAGAGCTCCGGGCGATGTTGCAGGCTGAGCTCTCCGTGGCTGAGGCTGGGGGAGCTGCAGGGGCTCAGGCCCTGGCCGGAGCGGATGCTCTCCCCGGTCCCTGCAGCTCAGCTTCGTCCCTGATCCTTGGTGTGTCCCAAGGAGGGACAGGAACTCGCTGCTTCCTGCCCTGCACAATTCCCTCCCCACCCCGCTCCTCCCGGGACATTGTATTTGGAGCCCTGGCCGGCTCCCTCCCTCCGCCCCTGCAGCCCCTCGGATCCGGGAATTGCTCTTCTTCCAGCGGAAATCCTGCTTTCCCAGCCAGCGATGGGGCTGGGAGCCTGGGGAAGGGGGGCTCCCTCTCCACCGAGCATCTTGTGCCAGGGAGGGGGGCAGGGAACCCCTCTGTCGTGGGTCCTGGGGCCGACATGTGGCCTTGCAGGGAAGATCATTTCGGGGTGGCAAGTCCTTCAAATTTCATCCCAGGGAAGAGCCCTGCTTGAGGGCATGCAGGGGATGGGGGGCCATCCCTCCTCACACCCCTTGTTCTGGAGGACCTTGCTCCCATTGGGAGCCACAGGGACTCACCAGGACTGGGTGAACTGGGAGGGCAGGAGCTGGAGCAGGGCTCCATCGCCAGGTATCATCGAGGTGGCCTTGGGGCTGGGGGCAGTGGGGAAGGGGCAGGGACATGCCACCACCTGCCGCAGAGCTGGATCAAGGAGCAGGTGGGGCAGGCAAATGTGGGCTCCTGTCCCCTCCCCAGGTCTGTGGGGTCCTGGGCATGGGATGGTGACACAGCTCCAGGTCGTGTGTCCTCATGGGCCACCTTCCCCTTCTGCACTGCAGCTGCCTCATGCCCAAGTTTTCCTGCTGGGCCTAGGGAGCTCCAGAGCCACAGGGGGACAGAGGAACCTCGGTGGCACCAGGCTGGGCTGTGCAGCCCTCTCAGTTCCTCTTCCCAGGGAGCAGGAGCTGGGTCTGCACGGAGCAATGCAGGATGTCAGTGTGGGACAAGGCATGGAGGGATGCAGGACAGCCAGGGGGCTGCAGCCCCGTTGTCATCCCTGCCTGACCCTCCCAGCTGTCACCATCCCCAGGCACGAGGTCCTGCCAGTCCTGTGGCCCCTTGATGGCCACAGCACCATCCTCTTCCTCCCCCCAGCCCACACCGTGCTCCTGCTGCTTCCTCTTCCCACTGCCTGGCTGCTGTGTGAGTTCCTCTGGCAGCCACCTCCCGCCCAGGGCGTCGTGGCCCCTCAGCCTGGCAAATGCCACCATGGCTTGTCCCCACGGCACGGGGTGTGACATTCCCAGCACCCCTCATGGCTCCATGCGGCTGCATCCCCCCAGAGCCTGACTTACCCCACGAGGGGAGTGGATGCAGGGCAGGGAGGTGACCCCAGGGGTACCTCAGCACTGTAGGTGACATGTGGGGTGACAGTTGGTGTGCAAGGGATATTGTGCCCTGTCTAGCAGCTGGGGCTGGGCTGCCCCGCGTCCCGGGGGCCTGGGGAACAGATGGAGGGGCAGCCGGGGCTGTGGCTGCTCCGTGCCCAGCCCGGCCCGGCGGGACAGGGGTGATGAATTGGCCAGGGCTCAGCGCGGGCGGGACCTGGCAGCTCGGCCGGGACTGGTGCCGGGGGAGCCGGCGCGGGAAGGGCTCAGCTGCCATCTGCTCCCTGGCTCCCCCAGCTCCTTTTGGGGAGAGCCTGAGCCAGACACCGCCGTGCAGCCATCGGACACACGACCAGCTGCGTCCCCTTCCCGTGGGCAGGGAGGGCATGGAGCCACCCTGGGGTGAGCTCAGGGGGCTCTTGGGAGCGCAGGGAAGGGGAAGCCTGGGTACCATGCTACTGCACATCACCTAAACCCTCGATGGGGCACAAGGGGGTTCCACTTGCCTGGAAGGTGCTCCTTGCCATCCCCATCCCTGTTGGCACCTGTGGCAGCCCCACTGCTTGGTCAGTGCCGAAATTCAGCAAAATGGGAAGTTTCTGAATGTGGTGGGGGGGGTGATTCCCACCCAGGGGGGACAGGGTTTGTGAGAGCCAGGGTTGTTCATCAGTTTAAATAGCCACTAATTATCAGGAATAAAGTCCCCAACCAGCCGAGTTTCCTCAGATTTGGCAACGCTGCCCTGTTGGCAACGGCTGCAGCCTTGCCACACCACCAGTGTGGAAAGCAGACATGGAAGGGGAGAGCTGGGTTCTTTCCACCCCTACTGAGAGAGAGGAAAGGGAATCAATAGCCATGATTGGGAAACCTGCCTGAAACATCTCATCCACCCCAAACCTTTGTCTCCTCCTGCTTGCTGGAGTGCAGAGGGCAGGACACCTTCCTGCTCCTTCCCTCCGCTCTCTGCTGGAGACAGAGCCATGCTGCAGACTGGTGTGGGTGCCTGTCCAGCAGCCAGGGCAATAACAGGGCTGGGGATGGACGTCTCCATATAGCCACGACAGGAGAGGTCTGATTTCCTCCTCCTCCTCTGTGACACCTTCTCTCTCACCACATGTGGCCGGAAGAGCCTGTGCTGACCACAGCAGTGTGAGCAGGGACCTCGCTCCCCAAAACACCCACCCCAACCAAGCAGAGGGTGTGGGGATGGCGATGCTTTGGGTCTGGCTCCCCTTCAGCCTCAGGGACACACATGCCCTGAACGGACGTGAGCAGTGTGGTGAGGACGCAGTGAGAGAAAAACCCACTGGAGGATGTGGTTTCAGCCCACACCCGGGGTGTTGCAGCCCTCGGAGGAATGCTGCAGCTTTGTGGGGGTGTTGCAGATCATGCAGATCATTTTAGCTCATGCAGGGGGGTTGCAGCCTGTGAAGGGATGTTGTAGCCCATGCAGGGGTGTTGTGGCTCATGCAGGGGTATCACAGCCTGTGCATGGTGCCTCGGTCTGTGCAGGGGTGTGGTAACTCAGGCAGGGTGTTACAGCCCGTGCAAGTGGTGTTGCAGCCCGTGTCGTTGGTGTTGCAGCCCGTGTAGAGGTGTTGTAGCCCACAGCAGGGGTGTTGCATCCTGTTATGGGGTGTTTCAATCTATTCAGGGGTATTTGGTGGAAGTGTTTCAGCATGTGCAGGGGTGCAGCAGCCCTGGAAGAGGTGTTGCAGCCGGTACAGGGGTATTTATCCCATGGAGGGTGTTACAGCCCACGGCAAGGGCGTTTGAACCCCTGCAAGGCTGTTGCCCCCAGCTGACGCCCTCCCCGGTGTCCACAGGCGAATCTTCTCCTCCTGGAGTGCCATGGAGCAGCTGCAGTGACCTGAGGAGCCGTCGCAGTGAGTGGGGCCGCCGTGGAGCACCCACGGGTGCCAGGGGGACATCGTGGGGTCCCCGGGCAGCACAGGCTCCTGCAGCAGTGCCACTGGCCGTGCCACGGGGCCCCCTGTGTCCCCCTGCTGTGCAGTGTGTGAGCTGGGGGGTGGCAGGTGCCCCCAGGGCCTCCCCATGTGTGCTGGCACCTGTGTGTGCCCTGCCAGGGGGCGCGGGGCTCACGGACCTCTGTCCCACAGGCGGTGCCCAGGATGGGCTGCGTGCCCTGCAAAGAGAGGCGGGGCGACTGGGCAGGCGGGGGCGAGGGGGCTCCCTGCAGCCCCCCTGCCTCCCAGTACGACCCGACCCCACGCAGCGGGGGCCATCTTCACCCGCATCCCCGACTTCAACAACTTCCGGGGGCCAGCGCTGCCCCCTCGGCCCCGTCCTGCGGAGCCCGGGCTTCACCTCCGGCGGGCTGCAGGCGCGGAGCGGGCCGCCTCAGGTCAGCGGGTTCCGTGTGGGGAGGGAGGGGCGTCCTGCCCACCCCTGGCTGCGACCCCGGCTCACTGCGGTCCCCTCCGTGCGCCACAGGCGGGGGGTGACCCTTTCATCGCCCTGTACGACTATGAGGCCAGGACGGAGGATGACTTGACATTCCAGAAAGGGGAGAAATTCCACATCATCAACAACACGTGAGCGCCCCTGACCGCCTCTGCCACCCCAGCACCCCATGCCACCCGGGAGGCGCCTTGGTGCCTTGGTAGCCCTGCAGGAGCCAGTCTGGGCACCCAAGCTCTGTCTGGGCTCCATCACCCAGTACCAGGGCTGCTCCGTGCCCAGCCCGGCCCGGCGGGACAGGGGTGATGAATTGGCCAGGGCTCAGCGCGGGCGGGACCTGGCAGCTCGGCCGGGGACTGGTGCCGGGGAGCCGGCGCGGGAAGGGCTCAGCTGCCATCTGCTCCCTGGCTCCCCAGCTCCTTTTGGGGAGAGCCTGAGCCAGACACCGCCGTGCAGCCATCGGACACACGACCAGCTCGTCCCTTCCCGTGGGCAGGGGAGGGCATGGAGCCACCCTGGGGTGAGCTCAGGGGGCTCTTGGGAGCGCAGGGAAGGGGAAGCCTGGGTACCATGCTGCTGCACATCACCTAAACCCTCGATGGGGCACAAGGGGGTTCCACTTGCCTGGAAGGTGCTCCTTGCCATCCCCATCCCTGTTGGCACCTGTGGCAGCCCCACTGCTTGGTCAGTGCCGAAATTCAGCAAAATGGGAAGTTTCTGAATGTGGTGGGGGGGGTGATTCCCACCCAGGGGGGACAGGGTTTGTGAGAGCCAGGGTTGTTCATCAGTTTAAATAGCCACTAATTATCAGGAATAAAGTCCCCAACCAGCCGAGTTTCCTCAGATTTGGCAACACTGCCCTGTTGGCAACGGCTGCAGCCTTGCCACACCACCAGTGTGGAAAGCAGACATGGAAGGGGAGAGCTGGGTTCTTTCCACCCCTACTGAGAGAGAGGAAAGGGAATCAATAGCCATGATTGGGAAAACCTGCCTGAAACATCTCATCCACCCCAAACCTTTGTCTCCTCCTGCTTGCTGGAGTGCAGAGGGCAGGACACCTTCCTGCTCCTTCCCTCCGCTCTCCGCTGGAGACAGAGCCATGCTGCAGACTGGTGTGGGTGCCTGTCCAGCAGCCAGGGCAATAACAGGGCTGGGGATGGACGTCTCCATATAGCCACGACAGGAGAGGTCTGATTTCCTCCTCCTCCTCTGTGACACCTTCTCTCTCACCACATGTGGCCGGAAGAGCCTGTGCTGACCACAGCAGTGTGAGCAGGGACCTCGCTCCCCAAAACACCCACTCCCAACCAAGCAGAGGGTGTGGGGATGGCGATGCTTTGGGGTCTGGCTCCCCTTCAGCCTCGGGGACACACATGCCCTGAACGGACGTGAGCAGTGTGGTGAGGACGCAGTGAGAGAAAAACCCACTGGAGGATGTGGTTTCAGCCCACACCGGGGTGTTGCAGCCCTCGGAGGAATGCTGCAGCTTTGTGGGGGTGTTGCAGATCATGCAGATCATTTTAGCTCATGCAGGGGGGTTGCAGCCTGTGAAGGGATGTTGTAGCCCATGCAGGGGTGTTGTGGCTCGTGCAGGGGTATCACAGCCTGTGCATGGTGCCTCGGTCTGTGCAGGGGTGTGGTAACTCAGGCAGGGTGTTACAGCCCGTGCAAGTGGTGTTGCAGCCCGTGTCGTTGGTGTTGCAGCCCGTGTAGAGGTGTTGTAGCCCACAGCAGGGGTGTTGCATCCTGTTATGGGGTGTTTCAATCTATTCAGGGGTATTTGGTGGAAGTGTTTCAGCATGTGCAGGGGTGCAGCAGCCCTGGAAGAGGTGTTTCAGCCGGTACAGGGGTATTTTATCCCATGGAGGGGTGTTACAGCCCACGGCAAGGGCGTTTGAACCCCTGCAAGGCTGTTGCCCCCCAGCTGACGCCCTCCCCGGTGTCCACAGGCGAATCTTCTCCTCCCTGGAGTGCCATGGAGCAGCTGCAGTGACCTGAGGAGCCGTCGCAGTGAGTGGGGCCGCCGTGGAGCACCCACGGGTGCCAGGGGGACATCGTGGGGTCCCCCGGGCAGCACAGGCTCCTGCAGCAGTGCCACTGGCCGTGCCCACGGGGCCCCCGTGTCCCCCTGCTGTGCAGTGTGTGAGCTGGGGGGTGGCAGGGTGCCCCCAGGGCCTCTCCCATGTGTGCGCTGGCACCCGTGTGTGCCCCCTGCCAGGGGGGCGCGGGGCTCACGGACCCTCTGTCCCACAGGCGGTGCCCAGGATGGGCTGCGTGCCCTGCAAAGAGAGGGGCGCTGGCAAGGGGCAGGCGGGGGGCGAGGGGGGCTCCCTGCAGCCCCCTGCCTCCCAGTACGACCCCGACCCCACGCAGCCGGGGGCCATCTTCACCCGCATCCCCGACTTCAACAACTTCCAGGGGCCAGCGCTGCCCTCGGCCCCGTCCTTTGCGGAGCCCGGGGGCTTCACCTCCGGCGGGCTGCAGGCGCGGAGCGGGGCCGTCTCAGGTCAGCGGGCTCCGTGTGGGGAGGGAGGGGCGTCCTGCCCACCCCTGGGCTGCGACCCCGGGCTCACCGCGGTCCCCTCCGTGTGCCACAGGCGGGGGGGTGACCCTTTTCATCGCCCTGTACGACTATGAGGCCAGGACGGAGGATGACTTGACATTCCAGAAAGGGGAGAAATTCCACATCATCAACAACACGTGAGCGCCCCCGGACCGCCTGCCACCCCAGCACCCCCATGCCACCCCGGGGAGGCGCCTTGGTGCCTTGGGTAGCCCCCGCAGGAGCCAGTCTGGGCACCCAAGCTCTGTCTGGGCTCCATCACCCAGTACCAGGGCCAGGGTCGTGAGCTGAGCGCTCTCAGCAGAGATGGGTGGGGGAGAGCGGGGTCCGGGGTGCTGCGTGCAGGGTGGGGAGGCACACGATGGTGGGTCTGTCTGTCTGTCCCTCCTCCTCCACGTTCTCTGTTTCCCTGCCCAGGGAGGGGGACTGGTGGGAGGCCAGGTCGCTGAGCTCGGGAGCCACGGGCTACATCCCCAGCAACTACGTGGCCCCTGTGGACTCCATCCAGGCAGAAGAGTGAGTAGCGGGGAAAAAAGGGATGGAGACACCTCCCAACCGCACCTGCCTCAGGCCCAGGTGTCCTTGTGAGCCCAGGCAGTGCCGCAGGGCTGGCACGGGGGTTCCATGGTCCCCTCCTGTCCCCTCCTGGTGCTGAGCCCCTTGCCATGGCAGGTGGTACTTTGGGAAGATCGGGCGCAAGGACGCGGAGCGGCAGCTCCTGTGCCACGGCAACTCCAGGGGCACCTTCCTCATTCGGGAGAGCGAGACCACCAAAGGTACAGGCACAGGGCTGGGGGTGCCAGGGGCTGTGCCCGCGTCCCTCCCTGACCCGTATCCCCACGCAGGTGCCTACTCCCTCTCCATCCGGGACTGGGATGAGGCCAAGGGAGACCATGTGAAGCACTATAAGATTCGGAAGCTGGACAGTGGGGGGTACTACATCACCACCCGTGCCCAGTTCAGCACCGTCCAGCAGCTGGTCCAGCACTATATAGGTAGGGTGGGGTGAGGGCTGCAAGGGGGGGCAATAGGAGGGGTAGGGAAAGCTCAGAAGACCCTTTGGTAAGAGACTGGGCTGAAGGGGTTGAGCTGGGGAAGGAGGGGGGACTGTTCTGTTTGTGGCATTAGGGGGCTCCCTGAGTCTCCCCTTTTCCATGCCCAGGGTGCAGGGAGTTCCTGTTGTTTCTGGTGGGTGGGCATGACCCTGGGTGCAGCCGGGGGCTCTGGGGATCCAGCCCAGCCGAGGGGCTGTGGGGCTGTCCCTGGGGCAGGTAGAGAGGGTGTATTTCTGTGCTGGGGGTGATGGGTGGTACAGGAGCCTTGGTGATGCTGGGGGTGATGGGAGGGGAGCAGAGGGCTGGGGGTGATGGGTGATCCAGGAGCCCTGGTGATGCCGGGGGCAGTGGGAGGGAGCAGAGGGCTGGGGGTCCGTGCCCACATTAACTCCTGTCCCCTCCCTGCTCCCGTG
Source organism: Emberiza elegans (assembly GCA_024865655.1). Classification (NCBI taxonomy): domain Eukaryota; kingdom Metazoa; phylum Chordata; class Aves; order Passeriformes; family Fringillidae; genus Emberiza; species Emberiza elegans. The sequence goes on along the minus strand of JALJVW010001685.1, from coordinate 7,729,310 downwards.
CTGCAGAGCGGGCGGCTGGGCTGTGCTGCCGCCTGGCTGTGCCGTGCCACAAGGGAACCCCCAAACTGGCCGACCTCTCAGTCAAAACCAAAGATGTGTGGGAGATCCCCCGCGAGTCCCTCCAGCTCCTCAAGAAGCTGGGGAATGGGCAGTTCGGGGAAGTCTGGATGGGTAGGGCCTGGTGGGAAAGCCAGGCAAGAGGCATGGGGGGACGTGGGGGTACCCCCAGGCCTGGTGCCCCACTGGGAAAAGCTCGTGCCTGCCAAGGCAGGCTGGGAGACACCGATTTGCTGGCATGAGGAATTACCCCGTGTCCTGCTCTGGGTTCACATGGGTCCCCCAAGATGCCCCATGTCACCTCTGCATGGGCAAGCAGACCATCACTGCAGATGGGACCACAAGCACCAGGCCAGGGGGTCCCACCTTCGTCATCCTCTTCCTCCAGCATCGCCTGCTTCCTCCACTCATGCATGCTGCCTTCATCCCATCACATCCCCTCCCTCCTCTTCCCTGCCTGCCCCCATCCCCTGCAGAGTACAATGACGGGTTGTGCCATCTGCTCACCCACCCGTGCCCTGCTGTGAAGCCCCAGACCTTGGGATTAGCTAAGGACGCCTGGGAGATAGCTCGGGAATCCGTCACCCTGGACAGGAAACTTGGCATGGGATGTTTCGGAGATGTGTGGATGGGTAAGGCTGGCCCGGCTGGCCAGGGCTGGGGAACCACAGCAGGCAGGAGAAGGTTCCTTCTGTCCTGGCAGGGAGCACCACAGGGTGCCAGGAGGTACCTGCTTGTGTGGGGGACATTGAAACTTGGCACAGAATCCAGGAAGGGTTTGGGGAATGGGGTGAGGTTGGTACTGGGGTGAGGGGAACTCCTTGTCCTGGGTGGGATCACCATCCCCGCCAAGGGATCCCTTCCTTGCCCTGCCCTGATTCCTTATCTATCCATCCATCTCCATCCATGCATCCATCCATCCATCCATCCATCCATCCATCCATCCATCCATCCATCCATCCATCCATCCATCCACACAAGCATGCCAGCATGCACGCACACACTTCTCCATCACACAGCCCTCTGTCCTGGGCTGGCTGTCCCCTGGGCTCATGGTGACTCTGTGTCCCCAACGCAGGGACATGGAATGGCACCACGAAGGTGGCAGTGAAGACGCTGAAGCCAGGGACCATGTCCCCCGAGGCCTTCCTGGAGGAGGCTCAGATCATGAAGCGGCTGCGGCACGACAAGCTGGTGCAGCTCTACGCCGTGGTGTCGGAGGAGCCCATCTACATCGTCACCGAGTTCATGAGCCAGGGTGAGCGGGGGCACTGCTGGGAGGGCTCACAGGGAGGGCACCCCTGGGGTCTGGGGGTCTTTGACGGCGACTCCTTCTGCCTGCAGGCAGCCTGTTGGATTTCCTGAAGGACGGGGACGGGCGCTACCTGAAGCTGCCCCAGCTGGTGGACATGGCTGCCCAGGTATGGGGGGCTGGTGCAGGGTGGGGGGCGCCCCCGGGCTGGGCTGGGGGTCTCCAGCGCTCCGTCCCCCCCAGATTGCGGCGGGCATGGCGTACATCGAGCGCATGAACTACATCCACCGGGATCTGCGCGCCGCCAACATCCTGGTGGGAGACAACCTCGTCTGCAAGATCGCTGACTTCGGCCTCGCGCGCCTCATTGAGGATGATGAGTACACAGCACGGCAGGGTGGGAGTGCCCACAGTGTCCCCTGCTGTGTCCCCTAGCCTGGAGATGGCCATCCTGGGGCTGGGTGACCTGGGCTTGGAAGCCCCAAGTTATGGTGTGCCAGGGAATGGGTGTCCTGGGTGATGGACACCCCAAATTTATGGGTATTTGAGGTGATGGATGCCTTGGATCTCCCCAGGGAATGGGTACCCTCAGGAGACAGGTGTGCAGGGCGTGGGTATTTTGGTTGATGGATGTCCCAGGTGATGGGTAACCCAGGGGCAGCGTATCCCCAGTGCCTTGGGTGCTGGGTGTCCCATGTGTGAGCTGTCCCGGGCAGGGGATGTCACGGGTGGTGCGTGCCCCTAGTGCAGGGTGCCCCCCGTTCAGGGCACCCCGGGGCAGGACACCCTCAGCAGGGGCAGTTCAGGTGATGGTGCCTCTGGTGCGGGATGTCCCAGGTGTGGGCTGTCCCCAGAGGTGGGTGCACCAGGTGCAGGGTGCTCTGGCTGTAGGTGCAGCCCCAGCCATGGCTCACCTGTGTCCCATTGCAGGTGCCAAGTTCCCCATCAAGTGGACGGCTCCGGAGGCTGCGCTTTTTGGGAGGTTCACCATCAAGTCGGATGTCTGGTCCTTTGGCATCCTCCTGACGGAGCTGGTGACCAAAGGCCGTGTGCCCTATCCAGGTATGGCCCACTGGGGCAGGTGCACCCCCGGCGTGGGCTGGGCAGGGCACAGACCGGGGCTGACCCTCCTTGGCACGGCTTGTCCCTTGCCTCAGTTTCCCCCTCAGAGCGACCAATGCTGAACTGGGCTCCTACCCAAACCCCAGGGCAGTGCCACTGTGTGCCTCAGCTCCCCCCCTCAGTTCTGGCTGGTGCCAGGGGTGCTGTCACTGAGCGGGAGGGTCCTTGTCCCGCAGGGATGAACAACCGCGAGGTGCTGGAGCAGGTGGAGCGGGGGTACCGCATGCAGTGCCCGGGGAGCTGCCCCCCTTCCCTGCACGAGCTGATGGTGCAGTGCTGGAAGAGGGAGCCCGAGGAGCGCCCCACCTTCGAGTACCTCCAGTCCTTCCTCGAGGACTATTTCACTGCCACCGAGCCCCAGTACCAGCCCGGGGACAACCAGTGACCCACTGCTGGCACTGCCAGGGGGCTCTGGGGTGGCTTCGGGGTGAATATCTGCTTTTCTTTAGAGGTGGTTGCCTCCTTTGTCTGTGCTCAGGGCGGACACAGGGCTTTGCACAAGGATGCTGGACTCAGAGAGAAGACAAAACCGAGTGCCCCAGCCCCCCTTCCCTGCTCCCTTTACTGCCTTCACACCCAGCTTGGAACCCGAGAAGGGCTTTGGCTGCAGGGGGGACTGCGGGGAACCCTGTGAACCCCCCAGACACCCCCAGCCCCACAGAGTAGCAGAGGGCTTGGGGGGAGCTCCCCATGCCAGCCCCCACCTCTTCTGGAGCACAGCTGGGTGGGGTGCAGCCCCCCAAAGTCCTGGCACTGACCTGTGGGAAGTCATCTCAACCCTCCCTCCCCTGGTGTCTCCTTTAATTTATGAGATTTTATATGCCTCCCCCAAGCAGCCATCGACCCCCCTAAGGGACCCCAGTACTCGGGGGGGACCCCCTTGTCCCCCCCCCCCGTTATCTCCTGTGCTTTATGGTAGAGCAAAGTCCTGAAAGCCGAACACCCACCCTGCTTGCCCTGGGGGCCAGGGGGGGCACAGGGAGTGCTGGGGGGCCCAGGCAGGCGGGGGGCAGCTCTGCCCCAGGGGCTGCTCCCTCCTGCCCCGCGGGGCAGGACGAGGGTACGGGATGGGGGCAGCCCCGGCTTGGCTCGACCCTCTGCAGCAGGAATCAAGGGGGGTCTGAGGGGTGTCAAGGGGAATGGAGGGTGCCCCCCTGCCTGCTGCCCCTCCAGACACCCCCGTGTGGAGCGGGGTCCCCGTCCTGTGCCCCACGGCCAGTAACGCCCCCGCACCCCCAGGGCAGGGCTTGAGTGGGCAGCGCCACGGGCTGGAGGGAAGGGCAGGGCAGGGATTTGTTGTTTATTTTTTTAATGAAGTCTGTAAATACAGGGAAATAAAACCTTTCTAACAAACTAGGGGCAGCCTGGGTCCTTCTGCCCCTGCCCGTTCCCAAGAGACACGAGCTGCCCCAGGGCAAAAGCGCTGGGGGTGCCCAGAGCTGGGGGCAACACTGAGTTACAGGGTTTGGGGTGGGAACACCCATCCCAGGGGCAGGGGGGCTCCCAGGCTCAGCCAAGCCAGGATGAGTGATGGGCACAGGTCTGGGGGGCTCCTCCAAGGGGGGAGCAGAGAAATCCCCCTGCCCCCAAGGCCATGTGGGGAGGGGACACACCAACTTCCCTTGTGAATAAAAGCCTGGGAACGCTGGGTTGGGAAGCATTTGGGTTTGCAAAGCTGCCCCCATGCAGGGCACCCTGCAGCCCCCCAGCACTCCCCAGGAGGGGACTGTCCCTCCTGCCAGCTGTGACAGGGAGGGCTCCTGTGCTGGCAGGCTGGGGAGGAAGGGGTTAATTTTCCTTGCAGCTTGGCCTCCCCAGCAGGGCCCAGCTGTGCCGGTAATGAATTCCTCAGCACTGATGGGAAGGAGGGACTGGCCCCCACCCTCAGACCATGGGGAAAATGCTGGGCAAATGGGGAGGGGGGCAGGGTTTGGGGACGTACCAGGGGCTGTGGGGATATGGTCTGGGGACATGCCAGCAGGCTTGGGACATGCCACCATCCCTGGGTACCACCAGGCATCTTCACACCTCCTACAAGGGCATTTGATCCCCGGGCAGGTGGTGGTGGAGAGGAGCAGGGCTGGACGTGCCCCTGCTGCCCCATCCCTGGGGAAAATCCCTGGGGAAGGGCCAGGCCCCAGCCAGGAGGGTGGCAGGCTGCCCGGGGCCGGGGGACGGGGCGGATGGTGCGGCAGGGACAGGAGAGGCAGTGGCTGGCACCAGCAGCCCCAGCACAGCCCTGGTGCCCAACTGTGGCCAAGGGCTCTGGGTGGGGCTGGGCCCTGGGGGACACTGCCATCCCCTGCTCTGTGGCACACACACGGGCTGTGGCACCCACCCAGAGCCCCAAACCCCTCTCTCCCTCTGGGAGCACCCCAGTCCAAACCCTGGCACAGCACTGGGACAAGGTGGGGTTGGAGTGCCCAGTCTGTACCCACTGCTGCTGGTGCTGGGCAGGGTCCATTTGATTCATCCCCAGTAATTAAAGTCCCTATTTAATCACAGCTGGAGGTTTCAGAGACCAGGGCTGGCCTGGGCGGCCACAGGGACCCCAACCCCATCCAGGGAGCAATGGACTGAGAGGCGCTTCTGGATGGGCCCTGGTGTGTGAGCTCCAGCTGTGCCAGCCCCAGCTCCATCCCTGCTCCTGCCCATTCCTGCCTGCTCATGCCCTCAGAGGGGCTGATCCCACCATTCTCTGTCCAGCCCCAACTTGATGCCACCCTTCCATGTCCCCAGCCAAGGCCCCTTGTCCCCAGCAGTGCTGGTGGCAGGAGGGGGTCAGGGGCCGGGTGGATTTGCCACGGTAACCCCTGTGCCACCACGGCCAGAGTGTGTCCCCATTTTGCTGTCATTGCTGTGAAAGCTCTTGGGGATGTGGGGCCCGAGATTGCAGGTGCCTGTGTGAGGGGGCTGAAGGGGGGACCCCCGTCCTGGCCCCCGTCCTCCCGTCCTCCTCCTCCCCCAGCAGGAGGGGTGAGGGGCTTAGAGGATTTTGCTGCGGGGTGACCACAGGCTGGGCAGGGAGGGGCATCGATTTTATGTTAATGCTGAGCAGTATTGATCAGGGTGGAGGGGCAGCTGTGGGTGGGCACAGCACGGGGCCACCCTTCACAGAGCTCCTGTGGCTCCGAGCAGGGCCCACCCTGCGGCCAGCAGCCATGGGCAGGTGGGCAGGGAGGTTACGACCCCTCCGAAGGTGCTGCAGGCTTGGTTTTGCTTCAGAGCTTGCTGGGGGCTGGAGGGGAAGGGCACAGCTCAGGGCTGGGGGCTGCGCTCTGGCCCCCTCCCCTCCTGGCTGGCTGGTCCCTGCAGCAGCTCCAGAGGGCAGAGAGAGCAGCCCAGCCCCCTTGCCCGGCCCTGCCCTGCACCCGAGGGTCCCTCCAGCGCCCCCAGGTCCCCCCGATGCTGCGGGACCCTCCTCCCCGTGGTGCCGAGCCCCCTTGCCCCTTTCCTGCCCGCACGCCTGCCCGGCCCAGGTGGCCCGGCTGTGCCTGGCTGCCCTGCCAGGCTGGGGGGGTCTGGAGGCACTGAGCCCCCCTGAGGCAGGGCACAGCTTGGGGATGCTGCAGATGGCCGGCGCTGCAGAGCCTGGCACGGGCAGCAGTGCCACCCTCCCCGCGTGCTGCTGGGGACCCTCGGGACCCCCAAGGAGCCATCCCCACCCACGGCAGGGCGGGGGCTCGGCCCTGTGCCCCCGGCCCCCAGGGACTGGCAGAGCCCGCAGAGCCCTGGGTCGTGGAGCAGAGCCACGTCTCCGCGGCAGCAGTGGCCAGACAACAGTGGAAAATGGCCAAAAATGTGGGTTTAGGCTTGACCAGGCTTGAGCCTGCCAGTCCAGGCCTGCAGTCACTGTCCCCTCAGAGGGGAAACTGAGGCACAGATGAATTTATCTGCAGTCGCCCAGCAGCTCAGCAGCAGTCACTGTGAGGGGACACCTTTTTCCACAAAAGAACAACAGATAATTGGGAAGAGCTGTGCACTGACAACAGCAGCATCTGTGACAGCAGTCTGTGGGGGAGCAGCAGGACCTGGGGACGGAGGTTTTCTGGGCCTGGGAATGCCCGGGTGACAGAGCAAACACAGGAATGGGGAGGGGCACAGCGGGAGCCTTGCTCTGCTGGCCACGGGGCTGCTCGGAAATGGTTTTATTGGGAGAAACTGGGAAAGGTTTTGCTGCTGCTCCAGGGCAGCCTGGTGCTGGAATTCGGGCATGAATTGGGCTTTTCTGCCGCAGTTTCCTTTATGGAGACAAAACCTGGCTGGCCACAACTGTCCACCGACCTTGGAAGGTCAGGACCCCCAAATCCCAAACCCCATCAGGGTCTCTGGACTGTGCTCCCCCCAAGGGCATCGCCTGTATCCCAGCACAGCATCAAACACCTTCCTCTGTCTCCTCACCCTCCATCCCGTGCCCCAGATCTCCTCACAGCACCCCAGAGCCTCCCGCCCCTGCTCCCAGCCCGGGCTGGTGGCTCTGGGGGCGAGAGCTGCCCCCCAGCCCCCGGGGGCCAAAGCCGGGCAGCTCGGCCCGGCCCGGGCGCGGGGGCTGCTCGGGGGCGGCTGGCGGGGACACGGCCCGAGCGGGACAGCGGCGGCGCAGCAGCCGCTAGATGGTAGCGTTAGTCCACGCCAACGCTGCTGACACAGCACTTGGCTGCGAGAGCGCCCGGTGACCCGGGCGGCCCCGGGGACCCGCCTGCGCCGCCCCCTCCCCGGCGAAAGGGAAATCCTGGCAGGGCTGAGCCCTCGCGGAGCGCTGACGCCAGCGGCACGGGCACAGCTCACCCGGCCCGGTGCCACTGCCGCGGCTGGAGCCACCTGTGCCCACGGGGACGGGTGGGGGACCCCGCTCCCAAGCCCACCTCCGCCCCAAACTCAGACCCCAAACACTCCCCCACACCACGCAGGGCGCGAGCCCGGCGTGGGAAGGATCAAACCAGGCCTGGGCACGGGCAGGATGAGGCACCCAGCTCAGTGTGGTGTGCTGGGCACCCACGGGAGGCTGGCAGGGCCAGGTGGGGGGGTCCCTCCCACTGCAAAGCCCCTCACTCAACTCCTCATCCTCCTCCAGCCCTGCCCAGGGCTCCATGCCAGACTGATATATATATTTTATGATAACTATAGAGATGCACTTCAAACCTGACAAAGGACTTTGACAGTTTTAAGCATCTCTTTGATTAATACATGACCTTTTAATGCTTTGGATTAAATTAATAAATCTTTTACATTCTAACCCATTCTGCTTGCAATGTCATGGGTTTTGCACGACCTCTCTCTCTTCCCTGCCCTATCCCTCTGTCCCTCTCCCCCCGTCCCTGCACAGGTACAGTAATCCACAGCCTTGCAATATTCATGGGGCACAGAGCCCTGCAAAGCCAGGAGGGAGGGGATACTCCTCCGTGGTTTTTTTTTTTTTTTGAACCATCCCTAAAAATAGCAAGAAAATTCAAAGCTGACATTCAGGGCGAGGGGACGAGGAAGCCTGCAAAGTTGCTCACTCAGCCACCAGCAATTGCAGCGATCCTGTCTGCGTGTGCAGATTCCTCTGCTGACCGGGCTGGAGCCCAGGCCTGCACTCTGCTCAGCTCCCAGGAGCAGTGCAGCCTGCTCCCCATCCCTGCCCAGGCTGTGCAGAGCCCAGCCAGCCCCAAACCCAGCTCTGCCGATCCTGCTGGGGCGCATGGAGGGGATGCGGCTGCACCTTTCCAGTTGCAGTAGGTCCCAGCTGGAGCACAGCTCTCAAGCTCACCAGTTCGTCCCAGTTTAGCAGTGAAGCTGGGGTGAGCAGTGTGTCTGGAGCTCAGATTCTCTCCTCGCTGCCTGTTGATCCAAAAACACGCGTGAAACCCCAACGTGCCCCACACAGGCGAGGCAAAGGGCTGCTGTAAAGCCAGGTGCTGTGTCTCTCCCTGCACCCATGTGTTATTCCATCGATGACTCACGTGTTATTAGCAGCCAAGCAGTATTCCCAATTCCCTGGAGTTAACCCTTCACTCGTCACTCACAAAACCACGATGTCATAACAAACATCACTGGTATTATCTACTTTAATTATATTGTATCTACCCAGCTCCAGGAACATTAACAGTGACGGCGACTTGGTGCTGAGGAGATGCTCCGTGGAGCTGTGGAGAGAGAGGTCATGAGGTGCTCGGGAAGTTGGGAGGCAGCTCCCTGCTCTGCCACCCCTGTCCCGAGGGGCCTTGCTCACCATCTTTCCGCCTGTCACTGCCTTTATCACATGGCCAAGTGGGACACAAAAAAACTGGAGGAGAAGGGGGTTAGCAAACAGCAGGGATATTGCCAGGACTCAGAGAGAGCTTTTGATTAAAAAAAAAAAAAAAAAAAAAAGAGTTAAAAGTTGGGGGGGCGTGGGGGAAAGGATAAATGGACATGGTTGGCTCCATGGGCATGCTGGGCACACTCAACTCCATGGGCACACTGGGCACACTCAGCTCCATGGGCACATTCAGCTCCATGGGCACACTCAGCTCTATGGGCACACTGGGCACACTTAGCTCCATGGGCACACTCAGCTCTATGGGCACACTGGGCACACTTAGCTCCATGGGCACACTCAGCTCCATGGGCACATTGGGCACACTTAGCTCCATGGGCACACTCAGCTCTATGGGCACACTGGGCACACTTAGCTCCATGGGCACACTCAGCTCCATGGGCACATTGGGCACACTTAGCTCCATGGGCACACTGGGCTGCGTGGGCACACTGGTAACACTGGGCACACTCAGCTCCACAGGCACACTGGGCACACTCAGCTCCCTGGGCACACTCAGCTCCACAGGGCACTGGGCACACTCAGCTCCCTGGGCACACTGGGCACACTTAGCTCCATGGGCACACTGGGCACATTCAGCTCCGTGGGCACACTCATCTCCACAGGCACACTGGGCACACTCAGCTCCGTGGGCACACTCAGCTCCACAGGCACACTGGGCACACTCAGCTCCATGGGCACACTGGGCACACTTAGCTCCATGGGCACACTGGGCTGCGTGGGCACACTGAGCTGCGTGGGCACACTGGTAACACTGGGCACACTCAGCTCCATGGGCACACTCAGCTCCGTGGGCACACTCAGCTCCACAGGCACACTGGGCACACTCAGCTCCGTGGGCACACTCAGCTCCCTGGGCACACTGGGCACACTCAGCTCCATGGACACGCTCAGCTCCCTGGGCACACTGGGCACATTCAGCTCCACGGGCGCACCGGGCTCGCTGGGCTCCGTGGGGTGTGTGAGGGCGCAGGGGTGCTGCCCTGGAGACAGCCACGAACGCGTGCACCCCAGGCTGTGGGGAGGGGGCTGCAGAGAGGGGTGCGTGTGCGTGCGTGTGCGCCCAACCCCTGCCTCTCCGAGGAGGGGGCGCGCAGTGCGGGTGCAACCCGGGAGAGGGCAGCAATGCCCCGCGCATCCCAGCGGCACCGCGGCGAGCGGGGGCAGCCCGGGGGGGTTACCGTGCCCCGGGGTGTCCCCCCCAAAGTGTCCCCTCTCTGTGAGGATCCCCCTCCCAGGGCGGCGCTCCGCGGCCGCGCGCCCCTTTGCGCCCCTCCCTGCGCGCCTCGCAGCGACTGGGAGGAGAAAAAAGGGGGGGGGGAAGGAAGGAGGGGAAAAAAAAGAGGGGGGGGAAAGGAAGGACTACAAGGCCCGGCATGCCCCGGCGGTGCTGCACGGCTCCCCGGGGTGCCGGATGCTGGCCGTGCCGCTGACAGCGGAGCGGAGCGGAGCCGCGGTCCCCGCCGCGCACGGAGAGAGGAGCGAGGGGCTGGGCGCGCCTGGCCGCCGGCTCTGCTCCCCCCCTTTTATCCCAGCCCCCACAAAGCCGGGAGCGGCAGAAGGCAAGAGAGAGGGAGGAGGTGGTGGTGGAGGAGGAGGAGGAGGAGGAGGGAGGAGGAGGAGGAGGAGGAGGAGGAGGAAGGGGGGAGGCAGCGGCAAGCCAGGGCTCTGCTGCGCTGTGTCTTTCTTTGCTTTCCGCAGGCGGCGAGCGGCGGAGGCGCAGAGGGGAGGTCGGTTCCCCTCCGCCTCCCGCTCCGCTGCCTTTTGTGTGTGTGTGAGAGGCGAAGGGGGGGGGGGAGAAAAAAAGAGGAGGAAAAAAAGGGGGGAAAAAAGGTGAAAAAAAGGGGGAGAAAAAAAAAAAGAAAAAAAAAGGGAAAAAAATAAGCTAAGCGGTAGAGGGGAGAGAAAATCCCGGAAAAAATAAAATAGAGGGGTGGAGGGGGGGAGAGGGAAGGAGGAAAGAGCAGGCAGGGGACGGAGGAGGGGGCGGGCTGGCAGGAGCGGAGTTGCCTGGGGAGAATGTGAGCAGGAGGCGCTGGAAATGCTCTCGTTGAAGGTGGCGAGCGGTGCCGAGGGCTCCGGGACCCCCGCGGCCGGTCAGGACGCAGCCCCGGCGGGCGGCAGGAGCCTCCCCAAGCGGGCGGGCTCCGAGGGGCGCGGAGCGCAGGAGCCGGCGGGTGAGTACCGGGGACCCCCGCCTTTGTGTGGGGCTGGGAGGGGGGGAGGACACTCGGGACACCCCCTTTGGGCAGAGCGGGGGGGGAGGAGGCGGCGTGTCGCGTGCATGTGTCCCCCCCCGCGCCGTCCCCTCCGCCGAAGTTGCGCGGCGAGTTGGTGCCAAATTGCCGGAGTTTAATGGCACTTGTGGTGGGGAGGGGCGTGCGGGCGCGGGGGGCCCGGGGCGAGCCCCCCATGGCGCGGGGGCTGCCGTGGCCGCGGGTTCGGCCGCTCCCCCCGGACACCCCCGGCCGTGCCCCCCCGGGTGCGAGCGGTGAGTGACAGCTGTCAGAGCCGGCTCCGGCCGCTAGAAGGCAGAGCCTGTCAGCAGCGCGGGGGGCTCGGGGGGCTCCCCGGAGGACAGGGGCACCCCCCGGGGCGCAGCCTCGCACCGCCGGCCCCGGGCGGGCCGGCTCGGGGGAGCGGGGGCTGCCCGCGGGGGCACTCCCGGGAGGCTGCGGGGCCGGGGGCGTGCGGGAGGCTCCCCCAGCCCCGCCGGTGAAGTTGCGCGGTCCGTGGCGCGGGGCTCGGCGAGCGGTTGTTACTCCCGTGCCTGTCATCCCCCCTCTGATTTGTTTTTATCGATCAGCTGATTTACCCCCCCCCCGCCCCCCCGCGCGGCCCCTCGGTGCTTGCGACAGGGACCACGGGGGACCGCGGTGGCTTTGGCGGGGGCTGGAGTCACCCCGCAGGGTCACGCTGACGCCAGACCCTCTGTGCTTGGTGTCCCCAAGGCCGGCGCAGGTGGAGACACCTGAGTCCCCGCTTGTTTATGTGCTGGGGGGACGACGTGGCCGTGCCCACGACCAGGTGGCCTCGTGCGTCCAGCCCGCCTGGCCGCGGCTGCCAGGAGAGCCCCCAAAAGCGGCGGGGTGAGCTCATTGTGTGCCACAGCGCGCGGTGGAGTCGCTCCAGATTTATCCTGGCGTGACAGAGAGCAGAAGCGAACCCCCGGGGCGCCGGGCACAGATCCTGCCCCGCTCTCCTTCCCACCCTGCTGCCGGCGTGCTCTGGGTCGGGGGCGCGTGGTCCAAATCGGGGCCCCGTGGTCTGAATCGAGGCCCCCCTCCCAAGCCTCTCCCCCTTTCCTCGCCCCCCCAGGTGTCCCCTTACACTGGCTTCCCCTGCTGGGCTGTGGAATTTGCAGGGGAGGGTGGTGGTGGTGGTGGGGAGCGGGGGGTGGAAGAGGAGGGCGGAGGGGGGGGCTGGAGAAGGGATGGCGCGGCGCCAAATTCCGCTCTGCCATGTCTCTGTAACCTGAATAGGCCAACTCCATCCCCGGTGCGAGTCCCCCGGGGCTCTGCCGCGCTCCGATGCAGTCAGGCGGGAGGTGGCTTTCGCTCGGCTCCCGGCGTGTCCCCCCCGGCAGCCCCAGCCCGGTTCCCTCCCGGACACCGGCCGGAGCCACCGCCGGAGGCGGCCGGGCAGGAGGCGGAGGTGGTTTGGGGCAGAGAGGTTGGCACCGTGCGGCCACGGGGTAGCCAAGGACATCCCCGAGCGGGGCGGCCGGCAGAGGAGAAGCCATGGAAGCCCATGGAAGGTTACGGGAAGCCTGGGGGGGCTGGCGCTGCCCTGGCCTCCTTAGAGGAGGCAGCAGAGACCCGGGGCAGGCTATTTCTGCTGAGATCCCGAGGAAAGCTCTGGGAGAATTGTGGGCTTCTATAAATAGTGTGTGTCAGCCGAGTGGAAACAGGGCCTTGAAATGCTCCTGCTATTCTCCCGAGTGCTTGGAACCAGCTCTTGGTAAACAGGGCAGCGGTGGGGAGGGCTGTTTCCTTCTTCCGGGCTCGGTAACAGGAGCGGGAGGGATGCGGGGGGGATTTTTGCCTGGTGATATGGCAGCGTTCCCCCCCTGGGGCCGGCCGGCTGGATGCCGGGCTGTGGCCGGGCTGCCCGGATGCGGGATGGCCCCTGAATGCGTCGCAGATGTGTGTCCTCCCCCACCGCCGTCCCCTCCCCGCCCCACTGCCCGCCAAACTTCGGGGCCGGGATGCGCCGTGCGCTCCGGCCGCGCTCCCGGGGGAGCCGGGGATGCTGGGGGAGCTTTTTGGGATGTGAGGGCTCAGCTGGCCGGAGATGCTCAGCACACCCCCTCCTCTGCCGGCCTGGGGGTGCGTGGGGTCACAGCCTGGCTCCCTCTCTCCCATCCGTGTCCATCCGTCTGTCCCGGCTGGAGTTGTTCCTGCTCTGCCTCGGGGCACATGCTGAGCCCTGTGCTGGAGGGCAAGGATTTGATCCCATGGGACCTTCCCAGGCATGTCTGGACACCCAGGGTGCTGGGGACCTTGTTCCTCAGGGGGCTCTGCCTGCAGTGGGGACATGGTGACATGTTCCCAGGGTGTTTGCTTGGCTCTGGGGCACATCCTGGCAGGCACTGTGCTGTGGTGAGCCCTCAGCTTCCCACGAGGACCTGGCATAGTGCTCATTTGTCACCACCCCTCGCACCCACACCCCAATATTCACCTTGTGCTGCAGACAGTGGCTCGAAAGCTGCCTTGTTATTATTTTCCTTAAAAATAACACAAAAGGGAAATAACTGGGCTGTGCTTAGCTCCCCACTGGGAGTTTTTAGGGTGATGTACAGTGGGCTGAGCAGTGGGAGGGATCCAGTGCACTTCTGGTGGGATTTGGTGTTGGATTCAGAGTTCACCAGGGTGTCACAGGGCTGGGGGGCCCAGCCCATCCCTGTGTGCTGCCTGCCCGGTGCTCAGTGCTGGCACAGCCGAGCGTGTTCATGGCGTGGGTGGGAAGGGGCGAGTGCCAGTCCGGTGGGGTTTTTTTCCCTTCTCCATCTTTCTTTTTTTTTTTTTTTTTCCTCCTTTTTTCTTTCTTTTTTTTTTTTCCCTCCCTCTCTGTGGGTTGAGCGTTGGGGCGACAGACAGGGAAAGTCTGAGCAATGGTCTCCGTGCTGGTGCTGTCTTCAATCACCGCGTCCCAGAATCCCTCGCTCTGGGCCTTCTAGGCACAAGGGCTTACAGCGAAAATCGGCAGCTGCAGCTGCGAGTGAAAGCACAAGAGCCCGGCTGGGTCTTTGGCATCGGCAGGAGAGCAAAAAAAAGCTGGGGGAGGCGAGGAGGGAAGGGAAAAGGCGGGGGGAAATGTGCCCTGTGGTTTTTTTCCAGGCTTGCCACCGAGGGTTGTGTTTCAGAGCATCGGTTCCCGGGCGCGGGAAGAGGCGGGAGGATGGGGGGTGCGGAGCGATGCCTCCGGGGAGCTCATTAAAATCTGTCGGCTCCCCCCTTTCGCCGGCCGAGAGAGGCTGGATGCGGAGGGAAGGAGGGAGGGACGTGCTGGGAAGGAACACGCCGGCAAACCGGCTGCCCGGTGGGGACAGTTGCCGGCCCGGGCAGGAACGCTGCCCCGGGGGCTCACCTGTCGGAGCACGTCGGCCGCGGCTGCCAGCGAGGCCGGGACAGGGCTGGCGTGTGCCGGGGACTCCCTGGGCCGTGAGCGGGCTCAGGGGTGATGGGCTGCCCTGGCGCTGGCAGCTTATGCCCGGTGATGGTGTTTGGGGCGATGCCGGGGGTCGGTGGGTGCAGCAGGAAGGGAGGAGTGGGAGCTGGGAGCTGTGGGGCGTGCATGGGCTGCAGGAGGGTTTGGTGTGCAGTGCTGGCTGTGTGCAGGAGGGGTTTGGTGTGCAGGCAGGGTTTGGTGTGCAGGCAGGGTTTGGTGTGCAGGAGGGTTTGGTGTGCAGGAGGGTTTGGTGAGCAGGCAGGGTTTGGTGTGCAGGCAGGGTTTGGTGTGCAGGAGGGTTTGGTGTGCAGGAGGGTTTGGTGTGCAGGAGGGTTTGGTGTGCAGGCAGGGTTTGGTGTGCAGGAGGGTTTGGTGTGCAGGAGGGTTTGGTGAGCAGGCAGGGTTTGGTGTGCAGGAGGGTTTGGTGTGCAGGCAGGGTTTGGTGAGCAGGCAGGGTTTGGTGTGCAGGCAAACACTGGCTGTGCAGGAGGGTTTGGTGAGCAGGCAAACACTGGCTGTGCAGGCAGGGTTTGGTGTGCAGGAGGGTTTGGTGTGCAGGTAGGGTTTGGTGTGCAGGTAGGGTTTGGTGAGCAGGCAGGGTTTGGTGTGCAGGTAGGGTTTGGTGTGCAGGTAGGGTTTGGTGAGCAGGCAGGGTTTGGTGTGCAGGAGGGTTTGGTGTGCAGGTAGGGTGTGTGGACAGGGCTTGGTGAGCAGGTAAACACTGGCTGTGCAGGAGGGTTTGGTGAGCAGGCAGGGCTTGGTGAGCAGGCAAACACTGGCTGTGCAGGAGGGTTTGGTGTGCAGGTGGAGCTTGGTGTGCAGGCAGGGTTTGGTGTGCAGGTAGGGTTTGGTGTGCAGGCAGGGTTTGGTGTGCAGGAGGGTTTGGTGTGCAGGCAGGGTTTGGTGTGCAGGTAGGGTTTGGTGAGCAGGCAGGGTTTGGTGTTTGTGCCTCTCCTTCCCCACCCTGCTGCCGGCGTGCTCTGGGTCGGGGGCGCGTGGTCCAAATCGGGGCCCTGTGGTCTGAATCGAGGCCCCCTCCCAAGCCTCTCCCCCTTTCCTCGCCCCCCCAGGTGTCCCCTTACACTGGCTTCCCCTGCTGGGCTGTGGAATTTGCAGGGAGGGTGGTGGTGGTGGTGGGGAGCGGGGGGTGGAAGAGGAGGGCGGAGGGGGGGGCTGGAGAAGGATGGCGCAGGCGCCAAATTCCGCTCTGCCATGTCTCTGTAACCTGAATAGGCCAACTCCATCCCCGGTGCGAGTCCCCCGGGGCTCTGCCGCGCTCCGATGCAGTCAGGCGGGAGGTGGCTTTCGCTCGGCTCCCGGCGTGTCCCCCCCGGCAGCCCCAGCCCGGTTCCCTCCCGGACACCGGCCGGAGCCACCGCCGGAGGCGGCCGGGCAGGAGGCGGAGGTGGTTTGGGGCAGAGAGGTTGGCACCGTGCGGCCACGGGGTAGCCAAGGACATCCCCCCTGCGGGGCGGCCGGCAGAGGAGAAGCCATGGAAGCCCATGGAAGGTTACGGGAAGCCTGGGGGCTGGCGCTGCCCTGGCCTCCTTAGGGAGGAGGCAGAGACCTGGGCAGGCTATTTCTGCTGAGATCCCGAGGAAAAGCTCTGGGAGAATTGTGGGCTTCTATAAATAGTGTGTGTCAGCCGAGTGGAAACAGGGGTTGAAATGCTCCTGCTATTCTCCTGAGTGCTTGGAACCAGCTCTTGTAAACAGGGCAGCGGTGGGGAGGGCTGTTTCCCTTCTTCCGGGCTCGGTAACAGGGAGCGGGAGGGATGCGGGGGATTTTGCCTGGTGATATGGCAGCGTTCCCCCTGGGGCCGGCCGGCTGGATGCTGGGCTGTGGCCAGGCTGCCCGGATGCGGATGGCCCCTGAATGCGTCGCAGATGTGTGTCCTCCCCACCGCCCAGTCCCCTCCCGCCCCCACTGCCCGCCAAACTCGGGGCGGGATGCGCCTGCGGCCTGCCGGCCCCCCGGGAGCCGGGATGCTGGGGGAGCTTTTTGGGATGTGAGGCTCAGCTGGCCAGGAGATGCTCAGCACACCCCTCCTCTGCCGGCCTGGGGTGCGTGGGGTCACAGCCTGGCTCCCTCTCTCCCATCCGTGTCCATCCGCCTGTCCCGGCTGGAGTTGCTCCTGCTCTGCCTCGGGCACATGCTGAGCCCTGTGCTGGAGGGCAAGGATTTGATCCCATGGGACCTTCCCAGGCATGTCTGGACACCCAGGGTGCTGGGGGACCTTGTTCCTCAGGGGGCTCTGCCTGCAGTGGGGACATGGTGACATGTTCCCAGGGTGTTTGCTTGGCTCTGGGGCACATCCTGGCAGGCACTGTGCTGTGGTGAGCCCTCAGCTTCCCACGAGGACCTGGCATAGTGCTCATTTGTCACCACCCTCGCACCCACACCCCAATATTCACCTTGTGCTGCAGACAGTGGCTCGAAAGCTGCCTTGTTATTATTTTCCTTAAAAATAACACAAAGGGAAATAACTGGGCTGTGCTTAGCTCCCCACTGGGAGTTTTTAGGGTGATGTACAGTGGGCTGAGCAGTGGGAGGGATCCAGTGCACTTCTGGTGGATTTGGTGTTGATTCAGAGTTCACCAGGGTGTCACAGGGCTGGGGGGCCCAGCCCATCCCTGTGTGCTGCCTGCCCGGTGCTCAGTGCTGGCACAGCCGAGCGTGTTCATGGCGTGGGTGGGAAGGGGCGAGTGCCAGTCCGGTGGGGTTTTTTTCCCTTCTCCATCTTTCTTTTTTTTTTTTTTTTCCTCCTTTTTTCTTTTTTTTTTTTCCCTCTCTGTGGGTTGAGCGTTGGGGCGACAGACAGGGAAAGTCTGAGCAATGGTCTCCGTGCTGGTGCTGTCTTCAATCACCGCGTCCCAGAATCCCTCGCTCTGGGCCTTCTAGGCACAAGGGCTTACAGCGAAAATCGGCAGCTGCAGCTGCGAGTGAAAGCACAAGAGCCCGGCTGGGTCTTTGGCATCGGCAGGAGAGCAAAAAAAAGCTGGGGGAGGCGAGGAGGGAAGGGAAAAGGCGGGGGGAAATGTGCCCTGTGGTTTTTTTCCAGGCTTGCCACCGAGGGTTGTGTTTCAGAGCATCGGTTCCCGGGCGCGGGAAGAGGCGGGAGGATGGGGGGTGCGGAGCGATGCCTCCGGGGAGCTCATTAAAATCTGTCGGCTCCCCTTTCGCCGGCCGAGAGGGCTGGATGCGGAGGAAGGAGGGAGGGACGTGCTGGGAAGGAACACGCCGGCAAACCGGCTTGCCCGGGCCGGGGCTCACCTGGGACAGTTGCCGCTGCCCCAGGGCAGGGACAACGCCCCAGGGGTGATGGGCTCACCTGTCGGAGCATGGTGTTTGGGGCGCGGGTCGGCTGCCAGCGAGGGAGGACAGGGGGAGCTGTGGCGTGCAGGGCACTCCCTGGGCCGTGGGGTTTGGTGCAGGGGCTGTCAGGGGGGTTTGATGGGGTTTGCCCAGGGTTTGGCAGGCAGGGCCCGGTGAGGTGGGTTTGGGGTGCAGGAGGGTTTGGTGTGGTTTGGTGCAGGAAGGGTTTGGTGTGCAGGAGGGTTTGGTGTGCAGGCGTGTTTGGGCAGGAGGGTTTGGTGAGCAGGCAGGTTTGGTGTGCAGGGTTTGGGTTTGGTGTGCAGGCAGGGTTTGGTGTGCAGGAGGGTTTGGTGTGCAGGCAAACACTGGCAGGAGGGTTTGGTGGGGCAAACACTTTGGTGTGCAGGAGGGTTTGGTGTGCAGGTAGGGTTTGGTGTGCAGGCAGGGTTTGGTGTGCAGGCAGGGTTTGGTGTGCAGGCAGGGTTTGGTGTGCAGGCAGGGTTTGGTGTGCAGGCAGGGTTTGGTGTGCAGGTAGGGTGTGTGGACAGGGCTTGGTGAGCAGGCAAACACTGGCTGTGCAGGAGGGTTTGGTGTGCAGGCAGGGTTTGGTGTGCAGGCAGGGTTTGGTGTGCAGGCAGGGTTTGGTGTGCAGGTAGGGTGTGTGGACAGGGCTTGGTGAGCAGGCAAACACTGGCTGTGCAGGAGGGTTTGGTGTGCAGGAGGGTTTGGTGTGCAGGAGGGTTTGGTGTGCAGGTAAACACTGGCTGTGCAGGAGGGTTTGGTGTGCAGGTGGAGCTTGGTGTGCTGGCAGGGTTTCCTGTGCAGGTAATTTGGAGTACAAGGCAGGGGGTGCAGGCAGGTTTTGGTGTGCACGGGCAGTTTAGTTTGCAGGCGGGGTTTGGTACAGAGGCAGGTATTGATGTGCACAGGGAGGGTTTGGTGTGCAGGCAAAGATTCATGTGCAGGGATGAGGCTGGCTTGGAGATCCTGGGTGCTAAGGTGGGTCTGGGCAGGTGTTTGCAGGAGACCACCCTGCCAAAAATATGTCCTTCTCCTGCCCAGTGAAGGGGACTGACAGTGTTGAGGATCCCCTTCCCACTCCAAATCCCATGACATGCTGGAGGGAGAGCATTTGTGCAGCCAGGCCTGGCACAATGCAGGGAGACAGAGGAGAGGCAGAACATGGTATTGATCCTCTCAGAGGGAGAGGGAAGCAGTTCTGGCATCCTCTAGCTCCAATCCTCTGCCCTTCCCACTGCCAAACAAGCTCCAGGCAGAGGAAGCACTGTGCCATGCCATGCCATGCCATGCCATGCCATGCCATGCCATGCCATGCCATGCCATCCATGCCATCCTCAGCTGCCGCCTCCAGGGCCTCAAGCCCCACGCACACTCTCCCTTCTTCTCTCTTCTTCCCTCTTTCCTCTTCCCTCTTCGCCTCCTGCTGACTTCAGCGCATCGGCTTGGGCTCAGCGCCTGAACATTCCTTGCAAAACCTGGGCCTAAAATATCTGGAGGAGGATGGAGCGCCTTGGGCGAGGGAGATGAGCTCCTCAGCTGCAGGAAAGAGGGAGGCTGCTGGGCTGGAGGCAGCAGGGACGCTCTGCTCCCTGCCAGCTGCCAGCCCCGCTGGCCCCCCGGGAAAACGCCAGGAATAAATCTTGCCTGGTGAAGTCGGCGGTTTGGTTTGGTTTGGTTTGGTTTGGTTTGGTTTGGTTTGGTTTGGTTTGGTTTGGTTTTTTGGTTTGGTTTGGTTTGGTCTGGATGTGCCCAGCAGAAGCAGGGGCACGAGCACCCTGTGGAGCACCAGATGAGTGGCACAGGGAGCGGGGATGGCGTTGGGAGAGGGGTGACAGAAGGGCAGGGTGGCATGGAGTGTGGTGACAACAAAACAGGGGGACAGGGAGAGTAGGGTCACAGGGGAACAGGGGAACAGGGTGACAGTGGATCAGGGTGGCAGGGAATGGAATGAAGGGGAGCAGGAGAACATGGTGCCATCGGAGAGGGGTGGCAGAGAGCAGGGTGGCAGGGAGCTAGGATGGCAGTGGAGCAGGGTGACAGAGGAGCGGGGTGACACTGAAACCGGATGGAAGGGTGACAGAGAGCAGGGTGGCAGGAGAGTGAGCTGGGTTGGGGTGGCTGAGGAGGGACAATAACTGCTGGGAGGGAGGTGCTAGGCGGGAGCTGTGTGAGAACCAGTTTGCGAGGTCCAGATTGGCAGCAGATCCTGAACCAGGAGGAGCTGAGCATCCATACGGCCCCTGCCGAGATCAGACGCGACGACAGCGACTCGGTTTGGGGGAAGAAATTGGAGGCGGGGGAAGCTTTTTTGCTGAAATGAAATTTGAACCCCAAAGTGGGAGGGAAGTGGAGGTGGGGGGCACGGCTCTCTCCACATGGTTATTACTGCTGTTTTCCACCCAGCTGAAAGGAGAATGTAGCTTAATATGGACCCGCGGGGAGGAGAAGCACTCGGGAACGGGGATTTGGCAGGAGGGAGCTGGGAAACAGCGAGAGGAACGTAGAGGTGAGAGTGGCCAGGGCTTTGCCCAGGGAGGAGAGGACGGAGCCGGGCTGGAACAAGGCGCTATTGTTCTTGGCGAGCAGGGGGCCAGCCACGGCCCCCCCAGACCCGCAGAGCTGGCGCGGATGTGGGGAAGGTTTTTGGGACCGGTTTTTCCCGGCGGATTGCTGGCTGGGAGTGAGAAGAGCTCACTGTGCTGGGGTGCACCAAAGGGAGCTCACGAAACACCCAGAGAGGCAAGGGGAGACTCTGGCGTTTGACGGGGAGGTGATGGCAGGTGAGAGGACAGGGGTGAGTAGGGGAATTTCGGATCAGTGAGCGGGAGTGGGGGTGGTGGGGCAGGGGCTTGGTGGCCGGAGGATGATGTGGGAATGGGGCAAAACCCAGCATCCCTCATTCTGCCAGCACAGCAGAATGTGCTGCGCCTTGGTGTGTGTGAGGGGTGGGGGAGGTCAAAACGGAGAGTCTGGGGACCTTGCTGGCCTGGGGACCTCTGTCACCCCATGATTCACATCCTGCCATGATCCCCTCTTGGCTGCTGGCACCTCTGCAGTGGTCCCTGTCAAGCCCTGCTATCCCACACGTCCCCTTGGTCCCTTGCCCCAGCACCTGACATCGCCTCCCTCAGCGCTTCACTGCTGCTGTAGATGTCACGTGCCACGTTGCCAGAGCCACCAGCTGTCCCCCAGGCCATGACAGAGCTTGGGGACACCCGAGGGTGCCAGTGAGCAGGAATGTGGGGAACCAGCGAGGCTCATGGGCTGGAGGAAGAGGAGGAGGAAGAGAATGGAGGGATATGCAGTCCCTTGGGCTCTGGGAGCTGTGGCCAGGGAGGGGGCAATGAGGCAGGGGCCAGGCTCAGGGCAAAGCTGAGCTTACCCCAGCCTTTCCTGGGCTCCCGTGCCTTGGTCCCTCCCAGCACAGCTGGAAAATAAAGACCCCCATGCAGCACATCCCTGGCATTTGCTCCCCATCCCCCCAGTTCCCACCTCTCTGATGCTTCCAACGCAGCGATGCCCTAAAGGCAGCAGAAGCACCTTTGCCAGTGCACACTAAATATTTGAACACGCTTGGGTGGCTCTGGCGCCACTGCTGCTCTCACCCTTCCCCATCCTCTTCCCTGGCCTCTCTGGACTCCCCAAATTTAGTGGGCACCCCTCCTTCCCTTTAGTGGGTACTCCTCCTTTCCTTCCAGAGAGGGGTGTGATATTTGCTCAGCAGCTCTTGCCCAGAATTATTTGCTCCAGCCGAGGCAGCGCTTGGCATGGCCGTGTCACCCCGGGTGTGTGTCACCGCGTGTCCCCCCCTCCCCAGCCCACCCGCTGCCA
Organism: Emberiza elegans; assembly: GCA_024865655.1. NCBI lineage: Eukaryota > Metazoa > Chordata > Aves > Passeriformes > Fringillidae > Emberiza > Emberiza elegans. The sequence continues at coordinate 7,707,741 of JALJVW010001685.1, read as the reverse complement.
GCCCCGGCTGCACGTGGTGGGACCACGGCATCCGCGCGACGCCCGCCTCCCCATCCTTCATCCCTCCTCTTCCTCCAGCCTCAGCACCCTGCAGCCGGGCTGGGCGCCCAGCGGGGCGGGAAGGCGGGGAGCAGTGCTCCCCTCCCCTCCCCGGCATTCCTTGGGAGTGAAACACAAGAGCTGGCAGGGCACTCCTGCTTTCTCTGGCCTCCGCTCCTCCGGTGCCTGAACAAAGCCCTCCTGCCTCTCCCAGGAACCTGGGGTTTGAAACAGGAGAGAAGGCTGGTGCTGCGTGGCAATGCCCTCCTCGGGCAAATCTTGGGTTCTGTGGTGGGTGGGGGACAGAGGTGGGCACAGTCCCCACGGGAGGCAGCTCTGGACAGGGTACCCCAGGGTACCCACAAGCACTGTGCCTGCCTCAAGAACTGTTGGCATCCTCCCCAACCTGGGTTTTGCGTCCCCACCATCTCAGTGCCATCATATTGCCATGGAAACTGAGCCCTGAAGAGTACCAGTTCAATTCCAGTTTGCCCCCAGTTTGATTGTAGTTTGGCCCCGGCTCTCTCATGACAACACGGGTTGGCGTATCCTTCATCCCATGATACAGGATGATGCATCCCACAGGGAATGTGTGCTCCGTCCCCCTTCCCAATGTCCAACATGCCCCTCCTCAGCACACAAAGCCCCCCCCACCCTCCCCACCACCCCCGGTGAAACAGGCCCCTGTCGGAGCGCAGTCCCCGACAGCGAAGGTTATTTTAATGGATGCATTACTTTAAACGAACCCTCCGCCATCTGTTCCACCCCCTAATTACGCATGCAAAAAAAAGCCCATCTCACAGCCAGCGCAGGAGAAAGTAAAGATATAAGTGATTTAAATGCATGTATCCGCAGCTCCGCCAGCAGCTGGGCTGGGCTGCGCTCCTCAGCTGCCTGGTGAGCCGGGCAACTTGGAGGCAAGAAGGCAAAAGGGATGGTTGTCCTGGATCCAGCACCTCGGGAGGGTGCCGTGGCGCTGGGTGGATGGTGGGTGCAGCAGGCGTTGGAGCACCGTGGCTGTATCCATCCATCCCTCATCCGTGCCTCCGTCCTGCCACGGCTCTCCCCATCACCCCCTGAAGGTTAGCTCTGCCCGCTGGCTGCCAGCCTCGGTGCGGCTGAGCCTTCAAAGCGGGGACACGCCACCGTCCCCAGGCTGCCGCGGTGCATGGCGGGGGCCGGGGGGGGACAGCCCCCCAGCGTGGCCGGGCTCCTGGTCCTGACGCTGCCCGGAGGCGGCTGAGCGGGCAGGGCGTCCCGCGGGGACGGGGATGGGTGTGGGTGACACTGGGTGCTTGGCCTCTGGCTGAGGAGGGGAGGTTTTCCCCCACACTGCTTTTGCCAAGCAGCAACTCTGTTTGTAATGAGCCATCCCAAGATCCAGGGAATCCTGAGCCCTGAATGCTCCCAGAGGATGTTCGACCCTGGGAGTCTGTCCTTTGGGACAGCGGAAGGTGAGAGTGCGCTGGAGGGGCTGAATGAGACCTGCTCGGAGAGGCAGAGCTCACAGGTGATGGAAAAACCCCATTTTCACATCAATCTCCTGCTTTGGGGAGTCCGAGCAGGGACAGGGAGGTGACAACACTTTAGGGGGCTGTGTCCATCCCCTGTCTAGGGGGAAGCAGGAGGGAACCCTGCATCCAGGGCTGTCCCACTCTGACTCAGTTTCCCCCATCCCCAGTACAAACCACCCACGGGGATGGGAGGGGTGACTGGCATGGCTTTGGGTGACCCCACAGTGACAAGGCAGGACCACGACCACCATGGCAGGGCCACCGCCTGGCGCCGGAGCCGACGGCGGTGCTGGGTGCCCGTCGTCCCCCCCTCTCCCTCCGTCTCCTTCTCTCCGTGCCTGACTGCAGCAGATGCGCCAGCTCTGCAGGAAGAGGGAATTAAGTTGGGCTGGAGGAATTTTAAAGATTGCTGCAGGCCTGAGGGTCTTAGATCCCCCCGCGGAGATGGGCAGTCATGCAGAATTAATCCTATCGGCAGCCTGGCTCGGCTTCAGCCGGTGCAGAGCTCCGGGAGAGCGCGCGGGAGCGCGGGGGGCGATGCTGGGGGCGGCTCAGAGAGCCCCGGTGCCTCTCGGCGTCGATGGGAAATTAATAATGAAAAATTAAAAGCCCCAATTCAGCCTTTCACCCCCCTCCTTCCTTCTCCCCATCAGCCTGGAGGTGGGACTCGTAGGGGGGGAGGAGGTGGGTGGATTCTGCAAAGCTTAAGGAAAACCTGTTTGCCGTAGCCAACAGAGCCCGTGGTGAGAGAAAATGCTGGGGCCACATCCTCCTCGCAGCGCCCGCCCGTGTGCCACGGGGGGCTGGCACGGGGACACCCCTCTGCTGCCATCGCCCAGCTCCATCTGCAGCGAGGCCATGCAGAGGCAGGGGCGGGCTGGGGGGACAGCGGGCGGCTTGGGGTGACAAGAAGGAGGCTGAAGTGGCAAGAGGGAGGTCGTGACAGGAGCAGGTGGGAAGGCTGAGGTGGCAGGAGGCAGGCTGGGGTGGCTCAGAGCAGGTTGGAGTGGCAGGAGGCAGGTTGGGGTGCTGTGCCAGCGCAGGGGACACAGGGACACACCAGACATCCCCACGTGCTGCCCCAGCCGCCCACAACGTCCGAGGGGACGCCAGGGTGACATCTGGGTGCCCCGTGGCTCTGCCAGCCCCACAGGCAGCCTTGTCACCGCCGTCCCTCCTGGCTGCCGGGGCTGCGGTGCCACCGTGCCAGTGGGCTCGGTGGCTGCGTGACGCTGGGCAGGGTGGCCCGCAAGGGCTCTGCAGCTGCTGCCGAGCCCTCTGCTCTCCAGTTTATAAATAATGCAGCACCGAGGCGTGTTGGCAGTGCCCGCGCCCGCCTGCAGCCCCGGCGTGGCGGCGGCGCTCTGTGGGTGAGCGGCGGGCGCTGCCATTCGGGCAGGGTGACACCGAGCCGTGCCATCCCGCTGTGTCCCCTCCCCCTGCTCCCCACCCTGTCCCCCGGCCCACATGCCCGGGGCAGGGGGGGCGGTGGTGCATGCCCGCGGTGACCCCACGCGTGGGGACGTCCCCGAGCCTCACGACGGTGGCGCGGATGGCGACGCGCAGCTTGCAGCGTTGCCATGGCGATGTGCTGGCGCTAACGAACCCGAGTAAACATTAACGAGGGAGAGCCCCACGCGGGCGGGTGCGGGCGTGGGGACCCAGGCGTCCTGCGGGGCCGGGGACACAGCGTGCCCGAGCGGGGTGCCCCGGAGATCCCCCGGGCGGCCCCCTCCGGGGGCTGTGTGAGGCTGTGGTTTGATGGTTACACCGGGAGCTCTGGGTGCTGGGGGAGGCCCGTGGGGACAGGATGTCAGTCCCCTTCTCAGTGTGGGGGCACCCCGCGTGGGAAGGTGCCCACCCTGAGGTTCCAGAGCTGCTGTCGTGCCAGGCGCTGCTGTCCCGCTCTGGCCACGGTCACCCTCTCTGTGCAGCGCCCGTGGGGGCTGGCTTGGAGGGGGTTGAGTCCCCAGGGTGTCCCTCGGCGCTGTGGGCACCGCGGGGTGTCCCTGGCAGCAGCTGCCGCTGCAGTTGTCACCGTGACTCAACTCCCCGCGTTCCTCCTCTCCCACGGCCACCCTGCTTTGGGTGGGGGTCAGGGTGGGGGCAGCCCCCGCACCAGCACCCCCACCGTGCCCGAGGTCCCCTCCAACATCTAATGGCGCTGCAGCTCATTAAACCGAGGTGCAGGTGCCCCCGGTACCTTCATCCTCCCGGAGGGCTCTTAATGAGCGGCTGCTAACGAGCGCCCGCGCTCCCCGTGCAGAGCCTGATTGGCGACAGGCCCCGGGAGCCACGCACGGGCTCCTTTCAGGGCCTCCCAGGGGTCCAGCGACCCCTCTGCCACGCTGGAGACGCGCACGAGGGTCCCACGTCACCGAAGCTGCACCAGTGTCACATCAGTCACGGGTGTCGCTGGAGCTTCTCCAGCTTCAGCGTGTGCACCGTGGGCACCCGGTGCCCTGTGCCTCAGTTTCCCCCTTCCGCCCCGCTCGGGGACTCAGGGCCCTGGGGATGGGCACCAGTGTTCACAGGCATGCAGAGCTGAGGGTGGAGGCTCCTGTTGATCTTGCCAGCCCCATTGTTGTCCCCAGAGTCACAAAGCCACCCGACCCCTGGCAGGGTGACCTGCTTGGGCCTGCCTGCAGGGGGGACTGAGGGGGTTTGGCGGAGGGGCTGTGTGGGTCCCGTGCACCCCAAAAACCCGGCGGCACCGATGGCCTGCAGGGTGCAGGGCAGTGGGTGCCCAGAGGAGATCAGCTGGGGCATGCCTGGCTCAGAGGGGCTCTTCGGCTCGTGCCCCTCTTTCGGGGGCTGCAGTGGGGAGACCCCATCCTGCAAAGAGCTACCGGCCCCACCAGGGCTGGGTCCCCCAGCTCCCCACCGAAGGGAGCCCTAATCCTCGTGACACGGTGCCCAGCTCCATGGTGGCTAATTGCAGTGTCCCCAGCTGAGGATTACAGTCTAAAGCAGGAAAGGAGCAGCAGGAGCAGATGAGCTCCTGAGCAACAAAGCTCCTGTTCCCCTGCAAAACGACTTTTATTAGGGGTATAATTAAAAGCTGACAGGAGGTGAAAATCATGGGGATGGTCAGGGTGAGGGATGAAGCCACCTGAAGGTCCCTGTGTCCCCCCAGGTGTCCCACCCGCCAGCTTCCCCCTCTGACCACAGCCTTGCTGGCAGGGCAGGAGGAGCGAGGTGCTGGGCTGGCAGAGGAAATCCAAACTCAGCCCCTATGAAAGGGGCTTTGTGTGCCCGAGAAGGAGCAGCCCTCCTCCTCCTCCTCCTCCTCCTCCTCCTCCTCCTTCTCCTCCTCCTTGTCTTCCTTCTCCTCCTCCTCCTCCTCCTCCTCCTCCTCTTCTACTGGCCGCGGGGCCACTTTCCTGCCTGGGGGTGGCCTCAACGTGCATGCCAGAGGGAAAACAAGGCACAGAGCAGCATGGCAACCCTGTGGCCTCCTGCCCTTGCCCAGACTCCTGAGATTTTCCCCATTACTGTGGATGAGGCAGTCCCTTGGTTGTGCTGGGGTCACCCATGGGTGCCCCAACTGGTGCCATCCCTGCAGAGTCCCTGGGATGGGTCCTCTGTACCAGGCCAGGCCAAGGCACTTGCAGTAGAGAAGGAGCAGCAGGGACAGAAAGACACAAGGACAGAGGGACATCTTCCCCTGTCCCTTTCATGCCACCTGGATTGCCCTTTCCCCAAACCTCTGCTTGCCTCAGTTTCCCTTTCCCCCGTCATGAGTGCTGTGCCTGCCCTCCAGCACGACGGGACCCCGGATCATCCTGGGGGAGCTCAGCCCTCCTTGGTGACCCCAGCTGCCCCCGCAGATGTGGCTGATGTCCCCTGGGAAGGGAACATTTTGCAGCACCCAGTGCTTGGCACCTTTCTGGGTTTGTGCTCGCGGGAACGTCGCTGCCGTGCCAGGGCAGAGGGTGGGTGCAGCAGGGACCCCCACCGGGCACTGGCCACCTTGGCCTGCCCAGCCCCAGCCCCAGCGGGCAGTGGAGGGCTTGTTCTCCGCCTGGACAGGAAGACGAATGAATTCCATTATGGGATTGCGATTTTATTCCACGTGTCAGGGAGCCTGAGATTAACTTGCTCACCGGGCTGTGACAGACCCAGACACCCGCGTGCACGCGCTCCAGCAAGGGGGCTCCGCACACTTGCTGGGCACGGAGCTGCCAAGACCCTGCCATGCCCACCCGGGGCAAGCAGGGCTGTGCTCACCCACCCCGATTCCAGCAGGAGCCCTCCAGCACCTGGGAGGTGGCAAAGACCAAGGCCAGGGGTCTGGCACTGCCACTGTGCTGTCCCATGTCCTAAAGGTCCTTCGGCCACCCAAGGACTGGCGTCTTGCAGGCAGGCGAGGGCAAAGCACGATCCCAGCAGGGCTCTGGGAGGCCATGTGCAGCCAAACAACAGGCTGGGAGGAAGGGAGGAAGTGGGGCATGGGGGCCTGGGGACCTTGACGATAGCTGATAGCACTGGGGACTTGACAAGACCAACGGCTGCTCTTAGCTCAGCCAGGTGGTTGCCCACGTTGGGAGGGCATCAGGGCCGTGCACTTGTGTCGGAGCTGTGCCGTGCTGCTGTGCCGTGCCGTGCTGTGCTGTGCTGTGCCATGCCGTGCCGTGCCGTGCCATGCCATGCCGTGCCATGCCGTGCCATGCCGTGCTGTGCCATGCTGTGCCATGCTGTGCCGTGCTGTGCTGTGCCATGCCGTGCCGTGCCGTGCTGTGCCCTGCTGTGCCGTGCCGTGCTGTGCTGTGCCATGCCGTGCCGTGCTGTGCCATGCCGTGTCGTGCCATGCCGTGCTGTGCCGTGCTGTGCTGTGCCATGCTGTGCCATGCCGTGCTGTGCTGTGCCGTGCCATGCTGTGCCATGCCGTGCTGTGCTGTGCTGTGCCATGCCATGCCGTGCTGTGCCGTGCCGTGCTGTGCCATGCCGTGCTGTGCCATGCTGTGCTGTGCCATGCTGTGCCATGCTGTGCCGTGCTGTGCTGTGCCATGCCGTGCTGTGCCGTGCCGTGCCGTGCTGTGCCATGCCGGGGCCGGCTGCTCTCCCCTCACCACCCCCCCTGCGCGGGCGCAGGCAGCTGGCTCTGTTTGCTGGAGGCTTTGCGCATTCCAGTTCGTGGGTCACTCGCCTTCGAAACCTCTCCGGGGACAGAGGCAGTTGGGAGCTGTAACAAACAACCCAAGGGCTCCAGTGACGCCCGCGCCCGGCGCTGCCTGCCAGCTCTGGGGGGGGGGGGCTCGGAGAGGGCCCCCTGCCCCCTGGGGCGCTGCTGGGAGGTCCCAGTACAATAACCAGGGAGGAGGGACATGCCCAGCAGGTTTCCGTGCAGGAGCTGGGAGGGATCCCTTTTTGGGGAGCAGGGAAGAGTGCAGGAGGAATGCTGTGGTCACTTGTGCATGGAGCACAGGGTACAGAGAGGGGCACTGGCAGGGGATGTCATCCATGATCCATATGGGAAGGGGTGGTAGAGCTGGCCAGGCACGGTACGGGCAAGAGGACAAAGTGGGCAGGAAGTGTGAGGTGGCTCCGTGTCCTGGTGTCCTGGAATGTGGGTCGGAGCCATCCCGAGGAGTTCCTGGGTCCGATGGGTGCTGGGGGAGTGGTGGGAGCGCAGCGCGGCTTGGGGAGGCTGGGCGGTGCAGGGAAGGTCAGCCTTGGCCAGATGCAGCCACTCCACCCTCCTCCAGTGCTTTGCACATTAATGCAAATGCACTGGCCTGAGTGGTTCATTAGCAGCATGTGGAATGGAATAATGCATCCGCATCCCATTAGCCTAATGAAAAAAAGGGAGCCGGCACCTGGAACAAAGCTGCCGACTCTTGGCTAGTGCTCTGGCTCGGCCATGCTGGGCCGTGGGGGCCCTCCCCTCCCTCCCCTCCCTCCCCTCCCTTCCCTGCGCCGCCCCAGCCCTCTGAGCATCCCCGTGCCCAGCGCTGCGGAAGGGACCCATCCCCAGGGTGTCACCGCAGATGCCATTCCCAGGATGTCGCCGCGGCAGGGTGCAGCCCCAGGAGGACTTCAGGGTGGTCCCAGCGTCACCCCTCAGCACCCCAGGGTGGGAGCGGGATCCGAGCCAGTAGTGCCCCAGGGGCATCGCCTGGGTGTTGAGATGTCTCCGTGTCCCTGGGGCTGGGAGTGCAGAGCCTTGGAGGATTCGGGGGCACCCCGGGGTGGGCAGAGCCGGTCCCAACATCATCCATCTGCATCCGCGAGTGGGAGGGGGTCCAAGCTGGGAGTGCCGCAGTGGCGCTGGCCGGGTGTCGAGATGTCCCCATGTCCCTGGGGCCGGGAGCGCGGAGCCTGAAGGATTAGAGGAAACATTGCCAAACAAACCAGGCTGTGCCGGAACCAATTAGCCTCCAGCAGGCAGAGTTTCAGATGCTGTTATTTCTGCCTCTTCTCTTTTCTCTCCCTCCTTCTGTCTCCCCCTTTCCCCCCCCCCCGGCCCACCCCCCAGCCCCTCCTGCCCGCCCCCAGCATCCCTGCTCTCGCCATTCCTCTCCGTGTCGGAGCTTGTTTTGGGCACTGGCTCTGGAGTGAGTCATGCCGCGCGTAGGGGATTTTAAAAGCTTTCTGCTGTCGCTGGGAAGCCGGTTTGGGCTGCTCCGACACTGGGGGTGGAGCGCCATGCCTCGCAGACAACCCTCGTCTGGGGAACCCAAAAAAATCCCCCACCCCGATGCCCCGAACCCCTGGGGTCCCAGGGCCCCGCCTTTGCGGGGTCGGCTCCGCCACCCCAGCCAGCGGTTGAGTCACAGGCGAAACTTTCGAGCCGTTGGAGCTTCCTCCGGCGGGCCCCTCTCGAGGAAGTGGTCTGCCGGGGCGCCGGGCCCGCCGGGCGGTTGCCCGGTCCCGGTGGGTGCAGCACGCAGGCGCGGGCGGCCGGCGCTGGAGCTCGAAGCGTGGGAGAGACTTTTTTTCCACCCCCTTCCCTCCCTCCTTCCCTCCACCGCCGCCTCCGCCGGCCCCTGCTGCCAAACCCGGGGTGGGGCCCTCCGGCACGACCCTCCCGCCGGTCCGCAGCTGGCCGCGGTCCCCCCTTCATCCTCCTCCTCCTCCTCCTCCTCGCCTTGAGCTGTGCTGCCGAGGGACTGCAGCTCCCGTGGATCAGGAGGAGATTTAGGTCAAGCGCTCGACTGAGTCGAAACAGCCATCTGTGTGCGGAGGAAACCGGCCACCCAGAGCCCCCGGCGCGGCTGGGCCGGCACCGCCGCGGGGTCCCGGCACCGCCGGCACCCCCGGACCCCGCGCCCGGGCACACAGCCTGCCTTTGTCTCCGGCAAGGGAAAAAACCCACCCAACGAATAAACAAATGGGGGAAAAAATCCCCCTTCCTGCCGATCCGTCACCCCCCGGCTGTGCCGTGGGCATCGCCGCGGAGTCTGGCACGGAGCGGCCGCGGCAGCGCTCCAAGGTCGCCCTGACACGCGGTGGGAAGGTGTGTGCCGGCGGGAACCGGGCAGGGACGCGGAGCCAGGGCCCGGGCCGGCCGCGGGGCCGGGGCAGGCAGGGCGGGAGGGGAGGCAGGAGGGAGGCCCTGGCTGCCTGCCCGGAGCCCGGACTCCTGGGTTCCTGCAGGAACAGGGTGGAGCGGGAGGAGGATGGGGAGCTGGTGTCATCCCGGCCGCGGCGGGGGAGAGAGCGGTTCGCTGCCCGGGACAGCCGGGGGGGGGCTCCGCATGAAGCTGCGGCCGCCGTGCCTCAGTTTCCCCGGATGATGAAGTTAGAGCAGCCCGGCGGTGGCAGCGCAGCCGGGCACCCCAGCGAGGTGGGGACCCCCAGATGCCCCTCGGCACCCCGCACCGGGGCGGAGGTGACCGCGGCCCCTCCTGCTCTCCACCTGCCAGCTTAGTGTTGCTTTCTCCATTTCCTTCCGGAGCCTTTTCTCGCCCGCCGGTGCCTGTGCCGCCGCGCTGTGCGCACGCTGGGCGCAGGAGAGGAAACGCCGCCTCGGCCGTGGGAGGGCTGGCGCCGGATGGGCCTCCCAGCCCCGGGCGGTTTGGCACAGCCCAGCCGAACCGGGTGCCGAGCCGTGCCGGGTGCCGGCCGGAGCCCGGCGGGCGCGGGATGCTCCCCGGCCCCTCGGCCCGTCCGCCGCCCGCCCGGAGCCGGGCCCGCGCCCCGCCGGGCCCCCCGCGCTCTGCCCGCCGAGCCTGGTAAGGAGCTTTGTCCGGCTGCGCGGCCAGTTCGCGCTGTAATCCCGCCTCGGCCGGGGGATTATGCGTGGGGAGAGCTGTGGGGGGCCCGGGGCACCCAGCAGATGCGGTTTGGAGGTCAAGGTTTCCCTGGCTGCTGTGGGCTCTGGCCAGCAGGGTGACGGGGACATCCTTGTGCTCGAGCGGGTCACACAGGGACCACAGAGTTTGCCCCCGGCCACCGGGCGAAGCCGGCAGGAGCTCGGTGCCCCTGCAGGGCCCTGTGTCAAGCCCAGGCAGAGCTGGGGCCGGTGCTTCCCACTGGGATGGTGTGGAGCATCCCTGCATCCCTCCAGCGTCCTTCCGTCCCAGTGTGGCAGCAGCAGGCATGTGCGGCTCTGCGAGGCAGGAGCTGCCAGGAGTGCGGGTCCCGCCCTGGGTCCCTTCCCAAGGTCCCGTTCCAGGTCCCATCCCAGCTTCCCCGCAGCCCTGCGTCCCCGGGCGGGCTCGGAGGGGGCTGGTGGATGCTGGGAGCTCGGCGGTTCTTTATGGTCTCAGAGGGCTCCATTAATTCTTTAAATATCCAGCCTTTCCAGGTGGGTTTTGTTGAAAATTAATTTCCGGAGCTATTTTAATTTTGCTGTATTTAATTTGCTGTTTATTTTAATTAATTAACGTCGGGAAAATCTCTTCTCCCCAGCATCCTGCAGCCGTCTGGGGTGGCTGCACCCGGAGGAGAGCAAGGGTCATGGGTGTGAGGGGCACTGGCAGGGAGGATGCCCAGCCCCACGGCGCCCACCTGGCTCCATCCCACCTGCCCCAGGTGACAGGGTTGGCATGGGAGGCAGAGCTGGGTCTCTTCCCACCATCCCTGCCCCAGGGCTCATCACAGGGCTTGCTGCTGGGTCCCTGGGACGTTTGTCCCATCTCCTGGTGGGAGATGGCTCAGGCAGTGCTTGCAACCATCTTTCTCCTAGCGATGGCTGGGGGCCTGAGGGGTGTGCACCCGCGGGGATGCCGTGCCAGGCCGTGTGCCCGGCAGGAGAGTCGTGGTTTAACAGCCCAGCACGGAGCTCTCAGTGGATGGCCCAGCCTGGCTCCGCTCCGTCCTGGTGTCCTGGAATGATCCATATGGGAAGGGGTGGTAGAGCTGGCCAGGCACGGTACCAAAGTGGGCAGGAAGTGTGAGGTGGCTCCGTGTCCTGGTGTCCTGGAATGTGGGTCGGAGCCATCCCGAGGAGTTCCTGGGTCCGATGGGGTGCTGGGGAGTGGTGGGAGCGCAGCGCTTTGGGGAGGCTGGGCGGTGCAGGGAAGGTCAGCCTTGGCCAGATGCAGCCACTCCACCCTCCTCCAGTGCTTTGCACATTAATGCAAATGCACTGGCCTGAGTGGTTCATTAGCAGCATGTGGAATGGAATAATGCATCCGCATCCCATTAGCCTAATGAAAAAAAGGGAGCCGGCACCTGGAACAAAGCTGCCGACTCTTGGCTAGTGCTCTGGCTCGGCCATGCTGGGCCGTGGGGCCCTCCCCTCCCTCCCCTCCCTCCCCTCCCTTCCCTGCGCCGCCCCAGCCCTCTGAGCATCCCGTGCCCAGCGCTGCGGAAGGGACCCATCCCCAGGGTGTCACCACAGATGCCATTCCCAGGATGTCGCCGCGGCAGGGTGCAGCCCCAGGAGGACTTCAGGGTGGTCCCAGCGTCACCCCTCAGCACCCCAGGGTGGGAGCGGGATCCGAGCCAGTAGTGCCCCAGGGGCATCGCCTGGGTGTTGAGATGTCTCCGTGTCCCTGGGGCTGGGAGTGCAGAGCCTTGGAGGATTCGGGGGCACCCCGGGGTGGGCAGAGCCGGTCCCAACATCTTCCATCTGCATCCGCGAGTGGGAGGGGGTCCAAGCTGGGAGTGCCGCAGTGGCGCTGGCCGGGTGTCGAGATGTCCCCATGTCCCTGGGGCCGGGAGCGCGGAGCCTGAAGGATTAGAGGAAACATTGCCAAACAAACCAGGCTGTGCCGGAACCAATTAGCCTCCAGCAGGCAGAGTTTCAGATGCTGTTATTTCTGCCTCTTCTCTTTTCTCTCCCTCCTTCTGTCTCCCCCTTTCCCCCTCCCCGGCCCTCCCCAGCCCCTCCTGCCCGCCCCCAGCATCCCTGCTCTCGCCATTCCTCTCCGTGTCGGAGCTTGTTTTGGGCACTGGCTCTGGAGTGAGTCATGCCGCGCGTAGGGGATTTTAAAAGCTTTCTGCTGTCGCTGGGAAGCCGGTTTGGGCTGCTCCGACACTGGGGGTGGAGCGCCATGCCTCGCAGACAACCCTCGTCTGGGGAACCCAAAAAAATCCCCCACCCCGATGCCCCGAACCCCTGGGGTCCCAGGGCCCCGCCTTTGCGGGGTCGGCTCCGTCACCCCAGCCAGCGGTTGAGTCACAGGCGAAACTTTCGGGCCGTTGGAGCTTCCTCCGGCGGGCCCCTCTCCGAGGAAGTGGTCTGCCGGGGCGCCGGGCCCGCCGGGGCGGTTGCCCGGTCCCGGTGGGTGCAGCACGCAGGCGCGGGCGGCCGGCGCTGGAGCTCGAAGCGTGGGAGACTTTTTTTTTTTTCCACCCCCCCTTTCCCTCCCTCCTTCCCTCCACCGCCGCCTCCGCCGGCCCTGCTGCCAAACCCGGGGTGGGGGCCCTCCGGCACGACCCTCCCGCCGGTCCGCAGCTGGCCGCGGTCCCCCCCTTCATCCTCCTCCTCCTCCTCCTCCTCGCCTTGAGCTGTGCTGCCGAGGGACTGCAGCTCCCGTGGATCAGGAGGAGATTTAGGTCAAGCGCTCGACTGAGTCGAAACAGCCATCTGTGTGCGGAGGAAACCGGCCACCCAGAGCCCCCGGCGCGGCTGGGCCGGCACCGCCGCGGGGTCCCGGCACCGCCGGCACCCCCGGACCCCGCGCCCGGGCACACAGCCTGCCTTTGTCTCCGGCAAGGGAAAAAACCCACCCAACGAATAAACAAATGGGGGAAAAAATCCCCCTTCCTGCCGATCCGTCACCCCCCGGCTGTGCCGTGGGCATCGCCGCGGAGTCTGGCACGGAGCGGCCGCGGCAGCGCTCCAAGGTCGCCCTGACACGCGGTGGGAAGGTGTGTGCCGGCGGGAACCGGGCAGGGACGCGGAGCCAGGGCCCGGGCCGGCCGCGGGGCCGGGGCAGGCAGGGCGGGAGGGGAGGCAGGAGGGAGGCCCTGGCTGCCTGCCCGGAGCCCGGACTCCTGGGTTCCTGCAGGAACAGGGTGGAGCGGGAGGAGGATGGGGAGCTGGTGTCATCCCGGCCGCGGCGGGGGAGAGAGCGGTTCGCTGCCCGGGACAGCCGGGGGGGGGCTCCGCATGAAGCTGCGGCCGCCGTGCCTCAGTTTCCCCGGATGATGAAGTTAGAGCAGCCCGGCGGTGGCAGCGCAGCCGGGCACCCCAGCGAGGTGGGGACCCCCAGATGCCCCTCGGCACCCCGCACCGGGGCGGAGGTGACCGCGGCCCCTCCTGCTCTCCACCTGCCAGCTTAGTGTTGCTTTCTCCATTTCCTTCCGGAGCCTTTTCTCGCCCGCCGGTGCCTGTGCCGCCGCGCTGTGCGCACGCTGGGCGCAGGGAGAGGAAACGCCGCCTCGGCCGTGGGAGGGCTGGCGCCGGATGGGCCTCCCAGCCCCGGGCGGTTTGGCACAGCCCAGCCGAACCGGGTGCCGAGCCGTGCCGGGTGCCGGCCGGAGCCCGGCGGGCGCGGGGATGCTCCCCGGCCCCTCGGCCCGTCCGCCGCCCGCCCGGAGCCGGGCCCGCGCCCCGCCGGGCCCCCCGCGCTCTGCCCGCCGAGCCTGGTAAGGAGCTTTGTCCGGCTGCGCGGCCAGTTCGCGCTGTAATCCCGCCTCGGCCGGGGGATTATGCGTGGGGAGAGCTGTGGGGGGCCCGGGGCACCCAGCAGATGCGGTTTGGAGGTCAAGGTTTCCCTGGCTGCTGTGGGCTCTGGCCAGCAGGGTGGCGGGGACATCCTTGTGCTCGAGCGGGTCACACGGGGACCACAGCGTTTGCCCCCGGCCACCGGGCGAAGCCGGCAGGAGCTCGGTGCCCTGCAGGGCCCCTGTGTCAAGCCCAGGCAGAGCTGGGGCCGGTGCTTCCCACTGGGATGGTGTGGAGCATCCCTGCATCCCTCCAGCGTCCTTCCGTCCCAGTGTGGCAGCAGCAGGCATGTGCGGCTCTGCGAGGCAGGAGCTGCCAGGAGTGCGGGTCCCGCCCTGGGTCCCTTCCCAAGGTCCCGTTCCAGGTCCCATCCCAGCTTCCCCGCAGCCCTGCGTCCCCGGGCGGGCTCGGAGGGGGCTGGTGGATGCTGGGAGCTCGGCGGTTCTTTATGGTCTCAGAGGGCTCCATTAATTCTTTAAATATCCAGCCTTTCCAGGTGGGTTTTGTTGAAAATTAATTTCCGGAGCTATTTTAATTTTGCTGTATTTAATTTGCTGTTTATTTTAATTAATTAACGTCGGGAAAATCTCTTCTCCCCAGCATCCTGCAGCCGTCTGGGGTGGCTGCACCCGGGAGGTGAGAGCAAGGGGGTGTCATGGGTGTGAGGGGCACTGGCAGGGAGGATGCCCAGCCCCCACGGCGCCCACCTGGCTCCATCCCACCTGCCCCAGGTGACAGGGTTGGCATGGGAGGCAGCGAGCTGGGTCTCTTCCCACCATCCCTGCCCCAGGGCTCATCACAGGGCTTGCTGCTGGGTCCCTGGGACGTTTGTCCCATCTCCTGGTGGGAGATGGCTCAGGCAGTGCTTGCAACCATCTTTCTCCTCCTCCTCCTCCTCCTCCTCGCAGCGATGGCTGGGGGCCTGAGGGTGTGCACCCGCGGGGATGCCGTGCCAGGCCGTGTGCCCGGCAGGAGAGTCGTGGTTTAACAGCCCAGCACGGAGCTCTCGGAGCCACACCCACACGGAGGCATGGATGCTCAGCCCAGCCTCCCGGCCCCGTCCCCGCTCCCTCCGGTGCTCCGTGCCCGGTGCCGGCCAGACCCCAGCCAGGGGGTCCCTGTGGGGCGGCGGGCAGGGGCTGGGGGAAGGGATGGAGCCGCCTTCCTCCAGATCAAGGCCTCTGGTCTCTCACATGTCTAGACGCTGCCACACACACCTAATGTGGTTCTTGGCAGGAGCCGCGGCTGCTCTCTTGAGGTTAATTGCTGCGCACGGAGCTCTGCAGACAGATAACCCGGCTCCACGCTGCCCCGGACCCCGCCTCACCCAGCCCTGCTCGGCTGCAGCCCCCAGGGATGGAGGAGCAGGGCAGCGACACTGCGATGCAGCGACGCTGTGATGCTGTGCCCCGCGCGTGGTTTGGGGCGCAGCGCCGACCAATGAGGGGGGCTCTCCCGGTTTTGGGGACAGGCAGGGGTGCAGGAGAGGTGCTGGCAGTGCTTAGCAGGGTGACACGGCCGCAGGGGCTTTGGGGCAGGAGGAGCAGGAGAGAAGGGCCCCAGCAGGCCGGGCTGCCGCCATCCTCTGCCGGCGCTTGGCAAGGCGGCTGGGCTGGACCTGATAAGGGCAGCGCGGCGGGGAGGGGGCCGGACAAAGGCTCGGCCTCGCTGAGCCTGTCTGGCTGATCCAGGCTCCGGAACGGGAGCTGGAGGGAGATGCGGCGGGGACCGGGGTGGGAAGAGCTGTTTCATGCTCCAGCCCCAACATCTGGTGGGAAGAGGCGATGGGAGGAGAGAATGCTGGGCAGGCTGCAGGGGTGAGCCCCAGGGCTTGGCCACATCCGGACTCCCTGGGATGGGCTGGATGAGGCCATTCCCAGCAACTGCTCTTGCAAAGCACCTTCCGGGGAGCAAACACTGCTCTAATGACATGCTCGGAGCCACTGGCACCCCAATCCTGGCCCCTGCTTGGCCCCATCCATAGGGACCAGTCTCCCTTTGGACAAATCTGTGCTTTGTCAGGCCTGGTGCCGGCTGCCAGGTGCCATCACCAGGGCAGGGTGGTGTAGACCAGGGCTGGGAAGTGGTACATTCCAAGGCTGGAATTACATCGGGTCCCTGGAGGGATCTTCAAAGCACAACATCCCCTCACCTCCCGCAGGGCTGGGGCTGGCGACGAGGTCTGGGCTCAGTCCCATGTCCCAGGGCTGTGTGGGGGTGATCCCAGCCCTGGGACCAGCCCCACATGGGATCCGCAGGGAATTGGGTGAAGGTTTCAGTCCAAGCTGTGTTTTGGTTTGGGGTTTCGTCATGATTTCATGGCAGGGAATTTCCGTTCGTAACCAAAGACAAGAACAAAAAAAAAAAAAAAGGAAAAAGCCGAAACCAAAGAAAAAAACCCCAACCCTGCCTTGAATTTTTGCCAACAAAATGGGATGTTTCCATTCTTGTTTTGGCTTTTGGCAGCCCCAAACTGCAGCCAGTGGAAGAAAATATCCATGTGGAAAGGCTGCTGGCCTCCTCCAGCAGTGCAATGGCCGGGCTGGAGCTCCTGCCCCGCAGCCGTGCTGTGCTGGGGGGACAAGGAGCATGGCCCCTGCAGAGCATGTCACCGTGCTCCCTTCCCTGCGCTCTTTGGAGAGGACATTGCCATGAGAACGGGCTTGTTGTTTTGTGGGGAGCATCGAGACAGAGCAGGCGAGCGTTTGCAAGGACACCGGTGGCACGTCGAGCTCGCGCTTCCCACTTGTCCTTGCAGCGGGTCGCTCTCTCCTCCCCAGCTGGCAGCAGAGCCCTGCTCAGCTCCAGCGTGTGCTGTGCCACGCCAGCCTCCCTCTGGGCATTGCCTTCCTTCCTGGCATCGCCCAGCCTCCCCCCGCTTCACCCCTCAGGTTTCGGGGACCCTCTGGGGGGCTGCGATGCTGTGGATGCTGGGGAAAGGAGGAGCAGCCACTGCAATGCCTATGTGAGGTTGGGTTTTTTTCCACACATCCCCCCCTCCATCCATGCTAGGAAGAATTACAGTCGCCCAGGCATCTGTTCTGGCAGAGTCGAGCTAAAGAGCTTGTCCTGGGCTTGGCAAACCAGCCGGCGCAGCCGACAGCTTTTCCAAGGGCAGCCTTGGATGTGGAGCAGCAGGTTGACATTGCAGGGAGAGGAGCCTTGTGCTGCAGGCACCAGTGCTGTGCCCCTCAGCTCCTGACTGGATGGGATTTGGCAGGGAGTTCTGCAGGCAAGATGCTGCAAACCCCCTTCCCAAAAAGCAGCATCCTCTAGTAGGTCTTTGTTTGGAGCCAGGAAGAGGGCAAATGGTGCCAGCACATCCCAGGGTCCTTGTCCTTGCACAGAGAGGACAGCAAGTGTCACCCTGCAAGGGACTACTGCCAAAAAAAGCCCTGCTAAATTCTCCTTGAGGCCAGAGAGGCTCCTCTGTGCCCCCGGGCTGTGCATCATCCTTGTCACTGCCAAGTCTCTGCGTGGGCCACCCCATGGTTGTCACCCCCAGTCCTCCAGAGCACAGTGGAAGGGTACAGTGGTGGCACCAGGAGACGGCAGGAGCACGGCTGCCCCCTGTGCCAGCAGCACCGTGCGCGGGCCCTGTGCCGTCAGCAGTCGAGGCAGGGGGAGGCGAGTTGGAGCGGCTTGGCAGGGAGGTGTGGGAGCCCTGCCGGAATGCTGGGCTCGGAGCTGGAGCGTGTCAGGCACAGATGGGATCGTTAGTGGTGGTAAAAATTATCCAGCCCCTCTTAAAAACCCAGGCGCAGCAACCTGACCCCGCGGCTCCAGGGGTGGCAATTCCCACCGGAGCGGGGCTGGTGTTTGCTTCCCTTGCCATCGCCATCCGCCCCGGGATCTGCGGCCGCAGCTGCCCATCACGGGCCACACGTTCCCCTCTGCAGTGCCAGGGTGAGGGGTCTCTGCCCCCTGCCCCAACACCCACCCCAGCGTCGCCGCTGCTGGGCAAACCCCATCCCTGCGGGTGCTCCCACCCTTTGTGCCGTTTCCTATTTCTTTTTTAATGCACCCAAGTCTCCTGTTTGCTTTTTTAACTGCAGTAACCACAAGAGGGAAGTTTCAGAGCGGTTCGAGCCCGTCTCGGCGAGGAGGGGAGAGGCAGCACCACTCTGTGCCCATCGCCGCAGCACCGTGCCCGGGGGCTCCGCCGCCACGGTCCAGCGCCTGGTGGCTCTTGTGCTTTCCATCCCCCTCTTCCTGCCGCTCATCCCCAGCTCCTTTTCTCTTGGAAGTGAGGAATTTGAGGCTGGTCTGGCGTTGCCAAAGGGCCTCAGGCCCCCCCAGCGCCGATCGATCGCTCTGCGCGCTCCTGCTCCCTGTTTTTTCTGTTTGTTTGCAGCCGCTTGAGGGCTCTTGTGATGAATCCAGCCTGGACAGAATTCAACAACAGCTGAAACGCAGCCCGGGGTGGGGGTGGGAGTGAGAGGGCAGCGGGGCCGGCCCACACTGGAATGCGAAATGGGGCAGCGGGCAGTGCTGGGACGGCAGGGTGGGATTGAGCCAGATCCCGCTCCAGGGTGTGGAGGGACGGGGAGCGCCGCCCCAAAACGCCGGCTGCTCCAGGGTGGCAGCGTGGGGACCCGCTGGGGCGAGCATTCGGGGCATCTCCCTGCGTCTCCCTGCTGCCCTTGGCTGCTGCTGGCAGCTGGGCAGCAGGGGAAGGGCTGGCTCCCCTGGCTGGGCTGCAGGGTCACAGCTGCAGGGGACGGGGGACAGGGTCTGTGCCAGCTCCGCCGCCCTCCCCGCCGTGCCAGGTGCCGTCCATCCCTGAGCATCCACAGGGACTGCCCAGCCTACCTGCCATCACTGCAAAATGGCGGATTTCAATTAAAAAGGAAACATTCCCCAAAACCCCAGTGCAAGGAGGGGGCTGAGCACCACCCCGTGCCCCCAGCCTGCTGCTGCCAGCTTTGCCGGGGGGGCCATGGAGCAAAGCGGGGGCGCAGGCGCACGGGGGGCACAGGAGGGGTCTCAGAGGGACCCTCCCCAGCCAGGGCAGCGCCTGTTGGTCGGCGTGGCTGCCTGGAGCTCGGTGCTGGGGCTGGCTGTGATTCTGCAGCTGTGGCTCCGGGAGGGAGCAGGACGCGGCTGCGCCGGCGTGCGAGGGTGCGCGCAGGCGGGAGGGATAATTAGTTCCTACTATAGCACTTCTCAGTCAAAGTGCTTTTTAAAAGCCTCCATTCATTAGTCTTCACGGCTCCCCCGAGGTGTCGTGTCCTGGTTCTCTTCCCCCCTCCAAGTCCCCACCTTCCCTGGAGCAACTGGGGATCCTGAGCTGGGGAAGGGGAGGATGATGTTACTCTTGAGGCTGGGTCCTTGTAAAACCCTCAAATGGGGTGGCAGTAGTGGGGACAGGCTCAGTGTCCCCTGTCCCAGTGGGGCTGCTGGGGTGCCATGGCCACATGAGCATTGTTGGGAAGTTTCCATGGAGGCTGAGCTGTGCCGTGTTTGGAGCACCAGGGAAGGGAGTGGGAGGGCAGGGAAGGGCTGTGGGTCCAGTGGGTGCCACCACCAACTCACCACCCTCACCAGCACGCCAGGGAGCAGCGTGGTGGCTCCAGTGCCCCAGTTCCCCAGTGCCTGCCGGGGTCCCAGGGGTCACCTGGCAGGACGGAGGAAGATGCCAGGGGGTGCCGGTGTGGCTCAGCCCCCAGGCCCGAGCACCCTGCGGGTACAGGCATGGGGGTACCCGGGCGTGTGCCCCGCTGAGGAGGCAGGGCCGGAGGGGCGCAGAGGCAGGCAGGCTGGCAGTGGGCCTCCACTGCAAACCCTAACCTTATTTTCCCAGGTCCGACGCCAGTTTCCATGGAAACAGCCGGGAGCAGAAACGGGAACCAGAATCCAGAAATGTGAAGCTTTGAGCTCCAGTTCGCCTTCCTGGATTCCTGCTCCCCGTGACCCCAGCTGGGTGCTGGCACCCACACTGCTCCCGCTGTGTGTCGGGGGACAGGGCTGCCCCGCCTGGGCACTCCCTGGGCTTGGGGGGCTCCTTCCTCTGTCCCTGCATGCTGCAGCACCCTGGGCATGGTGTGTGGGCATGGGCACGGTGTCCCAGCAGGGATGTGTGGGGGCACTGTGGGAATGGGACACTGCAGGCAGGGACACTGCAGGCAGGGACACTGCTGCCTGGGGACACTGCTGCTGGGGACACTGCTGCTGGGGACACTGCGGGCAGCCCCACAGTCAAACAGCACCTGCACACATCTGTGGGCCAAGGTGGTGCACAGGGGTGGGTGGGATGTACGTGCCCGTGTGCTCTTGGGTGCACATCTGCTTTATAGGCGTAGGCACAGTATGGATCAATATGTGATCTCTGCATTACTGGTTAGCACTGGGAAGAGCCCAGTCCCAGGCTGTTTGCTGCCCTGGTGTCTCCATGCCCAGGATGCAGAGGGGACCCCGGAGCCTGGAGAGGGGCAGCAGCTGCTGTCATTGCATGCAGGGGCCTGGGTGCTGCCCCAATTCTGGGTGCATTTGTGGGACCTGGGGGGAGCCCTGCTCAGCTTCCTGGGGCTGGGAGCCCCCTGGACTCCTCTGGGCATCTCCTGCCAAAGCGGAGCCTCTTGGGACACATCTGCGTCCTGCAAAGCCCAGCTCTGAGCTCTGTGCTGTGTCCATCCATCCAGCCCATGCCATGTACCTATCCTGCACCTCCCCTGCTGCCCACCAGCCTCCTGCAGGCCCTCGGGTGTGCAGTGACCTGCCCCACTCCTTTGTGAGCTCGTGGCAGCCAACCTCAGTGCCCACAGCATGGGACATGGGTGTCCCCCGGCACCTCCTGGCTGGTGGCAGGGATCGCTCAGTGCCATCCCAGTGCCATCCCAGTGCCAGCTGGCCCCATCCTCCCTGCACACCCCGCTGCTCCCCACATGCCCATTTCACCAAGCTGCCAGCAGGCTGGGACACGCCGGCGCAGCTCGTGGCTACGGATTCCACCCCCATCCCTCTGTGCTGTCCCCATCCCCGTGCCACACCTCGGGGTGATGGTGGCACTGCCACTGCGCCTGTCCCCTCTCGGATCCCTCTGTGCTGTCCCCATCCCCGTGCCACACCTCGGGGTGATGGTGACACTGCCTGTCCCCCCTCGGATCCCTCTGTGCTGTCCCCCATCCCCGTGCCACACCTCGGGGTGATGGTGGCACTGCCACTGCGCCTGTCCCCCCTCGGATCCCCCTGTCCTGTCCCCCATCCCTGTGCCACACCTCGGGGTGATGGTGGCACTGCCTGTCCCCCCTCGGATCCCCCTGTCCTGTCCCCCATCCCCGTGCCACACCTCGGGGTGATGGTGGCACTGCCACCGCGCCTGTCCCCCCTCGAATCACCCTGTCCTGTCCCCCATCCCCGTGCCACACCTCGGGGTGATGGTGGCACTGCCACCGCGCCTGTCCCCCCTCGGTGGCGCGCGGAGCCAAGGGCGGGAGCGCTCCGCGATACATCATTTACCCACGGACAGGTATTAGGATACATTATGGATAACTCACGGAGAGAGACGCTATTAATAATACAGACACATACAGAGGGAAGAAAGTGCACACTTGATTTCCATGTTGCTACCAGGAGTTGTGAGGCTGGCTCTGGCTGCCTCTTCCCACACGTGACTGCAACACAGTGGGTAGCTGACAGCCCAGAGAGCCTGGCTTGGGGCCAGGAAAAAGCAGAAAACACAATGTCTGTGCATATCCTCTCTCTTAAAATAACACTCCAACACCGTCTGAGACGAATTAAAATAAGATCAGGAGCGGTCTCGCGAAGAGAGGAAGACGAGGAGGGAAAAGCCAGGCAGGGGAATGGCCGGAGCTGGGCGGCTTCAGCCCCTGGCGCAGATGGAGAGGGGGAGTTGTGCAGGGTCAGAGTTGAGAATAATTGAAGGGGAAAAAGCCCAAGGAGAAGGAGAAGGCGAAGAGAGAGCGGTGGATGCGGTGTCTGGGAGGGAGGATGGCGGCGCTGGGCTGGCTGTCCGGCACATGGCTGTCCTCTGGAGGGGAGCCGGGCAGGGCGGGGGATGCGAGCGCAGCCTGCATGATGGAGAGCATCAGGAATTTCCTGCAGCTGAGGAGCACACCAAATACCAGAATGCAAGAGCGAGCGGAGGAGAGCAGGGTGCCGGGAGGGAACGGGGAGGAGGAGGAGGAGGAGGGGGATGCAGAGGGCTGGAAATAACCGGCGGGGAGAGCAGTGAGGGCAGGGGGCAGCGTGTGGGGGTGACCTGGGGCTTTGGGGCTTTTTCCGGCTGTTTCCATGGATTTTTCCCTTTTTTTTCTTTTTTTGCTGTTTTTCTACACCCCATGGTGCCTCATGTGCCTGAATGGGGTTTGGGATATTTTGTGAGTTTTATGTCTTTCCGCCCTTCTTTCCTCCCTCTTCCCCCTGGTTATCTGTGATCAGTGATAGCCAGACACAGGGGTCCCACAGACCCCTGCCTGCCCCTGGGGCAGGATCCGGGCTTGGGGAGCCAAGAGCAGCCTGGGGAGTGAGCCCATCCCTGCAGAACGGTGTCCCAAGGAGCGCGGGGGCCCTTTTGGGGACCCTCCGAGTAGGCGGTGAGGTCAAAGGCTGCCCCAGGAGCCTCGGCAGCACCTCCCACACGTGCAGCGGGTTTGCCAGGCTCCCTCTGACCATGCTCCTGCTTTTCCCTGGGCCGGGCTGGATTAAACACAACAGCCCAAGCCTCCTGAGGCTGGTCTTGCATCCAGGTGCAGCCCGACCTCTCCCTCCTCCTCCTCCTCCTCCTCCTCCTCGGCCACCCCTGGCTTCCCCCTGCATCCCGCTCCTGGCTGCATCCAGCCCTGGCTCCCCCGGGGATGCTGGGGGGCCGGAGGGGAGGGGGGATCAGAGAGGGCATCTTGCAGTGCCGGATCCAGGTAGCCAGAAGGTCGCTCTGAAAATCTGGAAGTGGAGTTTGGAGCTCAGCAGAGCGGTGAAATCCGCCTGGCTTTAGGGCAGAGAGGAGAAGGAGGCAGGCGGGGGATGCGGTGGAGGGAGCAGGAAGGAGAGGGGCCGTGTCCCCTCGTCTGGGGGTGCGGGGTGTGCCCAGGTTGGTGCCGTGTCCAGCTGGGGCTGTGTCCAGCGTCACTGCGGGGCACACGGGGGCTGTTTGGGAGACTGGGGGTGAGGAGGAGGAGGCAGAGGAGCCCGAGCCGGTGCTGGAGCCCGCCCTGCCGGTGCCGGAGGCTCTGCAGCCCCGCAGCGGGCGCCTCCCGTTCCCAGCACTGCACTCCCCGGAGCCCCTGCGCGCTGCCCCTCACCTGCCGGGGCCCGGGGCGCTGGGAGGGGGCTCAGAGCTCATTAGCAGCCCCCAGCCTCCCGCACGGGGGGTCAGGGAGCAGCAGCCGGGCCAGGGGAGAGGCTGGAGGGGCTTTGTGTGGGCTGGCACCCCCTCATGGCGCTCAGTGGACCCCGGGAGCCGCTCCCGGGGCTCGGGGGTGCAGCACTGCCAGAAGGGGATCCGACAGAGGCTGCTGGGGGCTCCCCACGCACCCAGCGCTGCACCCCTGTGTTTGCTCCTTCCCCTGCCACCAATCGCCCCGCTGCTTTCCCTGCGGACCAGGAGCCTTGTTCTGGCTGTGAGGGTGCCCGTCCCGTGCCACTGCCCTGTCCCTCCCTGCCCGCCGGCAGCAGGGTCGCATGGCAGGAGCCCCTCCAGCATCCCTTCCATCTCCAGCCTGGGGGGCAGAGGGCACGGGGGTCCTGCCGAGGGGCAGAGGGACAGGAGGGGGGGGGGCCTGGCAGCCTGGGACCCTCCTGGGCAGTGAACCTGGGGACAAGGGGCTGCCATGCCCAGTGTGAGCCTGCCTGGGGGGAGATCTGAAGCCTGTGCTCCCCCCAAAGTTGGGCCATTTCTTCTTAGGCATCAGCTAATTGCCCTCTCTGCAGTCAGGGTGCTGGGGGGCGATCCTTTCCCCAGATGTGTCCCCCAAACCTTCCAGCTGTGCCTGCCTGGCACGGGGCAGGGTTCCCCATCGTTTTGGGTGGGTGCTCACACGGCGCCTTGGCTCACACCCCGGGATCCAGGCCTGGGGATCCGGGGCTCCCAGTCTGCCCTGGCAAGGGGCACTCAGGGTGCTGGTACCCCGGGGTGGGGACAGGGGGGCATTTCGCCCCCCAGCCGATCTCAGGGTGCCCCACCTGGCCCTGCCCAGCCTCCCCCCCGCAGATGCCTTGCGTGGGGGCTGGAGCAGGCAGGGAGGGGGTGGGAACACTGGCTGGAGCGAGTCTGAACCTGGCATCTGTCGAATGTCACCTTACCCAGACAGTCTGTGCTTCCCTGTCTCCATATCAACCGTTCTGCTCCAGCCACCTGCGGGGGGGTGGCAGGAGCGTCTTTGGGAGGAGCAGATCTCGCTGCTCCCCTCGCTCCCTGCAGCCCCCCCGCTGCCAGGCCCTGGGCTGTAAATCGTGGGCGCTGCTCCTCCAGCCTGGGAGCCGGGGGTGACCCCGGTGCCCGCGGCCTCGTGACCCCACATCTCACCGCCTGGCTCCACCGTGCCTCAGTTTCCCTTCCCGGTGCAGCTGTGGCGCAGGAGCGCTGCTGGGGCTTGTTCCACCCCAGCCGAGGCGGGGAGGGCCTCTTCCAGGAGCTCGGCATTTTTCCCTGGACTTGTCCCTCTTCCCTGCGACCAGATGTTCTCACCCTCCTCCCTGCAGTGGGGTCCCAGCCAGCAGCAGCAGCAGCAGCAGCCTGCCCTGCACCTGGACAGCGCCGGGGGGCAGGGACAAGGGACACTGCACGGCCAGGGGGACAAGGACAAGGGACACTGCACAGCCTGGGGGGGCAGGGACAAGGGACACTGCATGGCCAGGGGACAGGGACAAGGGACACTGCACGGCCAGGGGACAGGGACAAGGGACACTGCTTGGCCAGGGGGACAGGGACAAGGGACACTGCATGGCCAGGGGACAGGGACAAGGGACATTGCATGGCCAAGGGGCAGGGACAAGGGACACTGCATGGCCAGGGGACAGGGACAAGGGACACTGCATGGCCAGGGGACAGGGACAAGGGACATTGCATGGCCAAGGGACAGGGACAAGGGACACTGCATGGCCAGGGGGACAGGGACAAGGGACACTGCATGGCCAGGGGACAGGGACAAGGGACACTGCGCAGCCTGGGGGGACAGGGACAAGGGACACTGCGCAGCCCGGGGGGACAGGGACAAGGGACACTGCATGGCCAGGGGGACAGGGACAAGGGACACTGCATGGCCAGGGGGGGCAGGGACAAGGGACACTGCATGGCCAGGGGGCAGGGACAAGGGACACTGCACGGCCAGGGGGCAGGGACAAGGGACACTGCATGGCCAGGGGGCAGGGACAAGGGACACTGCATGGCCAGGGGCCAGGGACAAGGGACACTGCACGGCCAGGGGGGGGCAGGGACAAGGGACACTGCACGGCCAGGGGGCAGGGACAAGGGACACTGCATGGCCAAGGGGCAGGGACAAGGGACATTGCATGGCCAGGGGACAGGGACAAGGGACACTGCACAGCCTGGGGGGACAGGGACAAGGGACATTGCATGGCCAGGGGGGCCAGGGACAAGGGACATTGCATGGCCAAGGGGACAGGGACAAGGGACATTGCATGGCCAGGGGGACAGGGACAAGGGACACTGCATGGCCAAGGGGCAGGGACAAGGGACACTTCACAGCGTCCTCCCGTGGCTGTGTCTGAGCTCCCGGGGCTCAGCTGGGAGGCAGGACCAACCCTTCCCACCCCAGTTGGGCTGTGGCAGCACCAAGGGCAGCGGGGAGCTGAGCCCAGTGTGGGTCAGGGGGTGGTGGTATCAGGGCTTGGTGTTTTGGGGGGTGCTGGAATGTTTGGGGAGATGCTGGAGCTCTTGGGGTAAGCATGCTGGACTGTTTGGGCAGATGCTAGAGAATTTAGAGAGACACTGGAGCATTTGTCATGGGGCGCTGGAGCACATGGGGAGATGCTGGAACACTGGAGGGATGTTGGAGTGCTTGGGGTGGGGATGCCGAGGTGTTGGATGGATGCTGGAGGACTTGGAGAAGTGCTGGAGCACTGAGGAGACTCAATTTGGAGCAAGGGGGCAGTGCTGGAGCATTTTAGGGGTGCTGGGGCATTTGGGGAGGTGTTGGAGGACGTGGGGAGGTGCTGGGGCACTGAGGTCAGGACTGGGCACCTGTGGGCACGGGATGGGCAGCTGGGATCCGCGGGTGGCACCCGTGGGTGCTGCTCCTGGGCCATGTGGGTGCTGCTGGTGCCTTGGGGAGGCTCGGGGCGGACACACGGACGGCCAGGACAGACACAGGCGCTGCTCCCTCCTCTCCCCGCCATGCGAGTGTGTAATTTCACCACAGTGCCTAAACCAGGGACAGAAGTAAATTGACCTTTTCACCCGTTTTCCTACCAGGGGGATTATAGCCTGTTTCCTGTTAAATCTCTCCAAGAACTGGCTCCATCCTGCTCATGGAGTGGGGCGGCGAGGGGGGGACAGGCACCCACCCAACGTGGGGCTTTAATTTCCCTCCTCATCCCCCTGCACCTCGCCTTTTCCACCCCATCCCATCGCTCCACCACCTCTCAGCTCATTAAAGTCTTCGGGGTGATTTCACCAACCCCGGGCAAAACCAACGTGGAAAAAATTGCTGGGAGGAAGGAACCGAAGGCGGAGAGTGATAAATATTGAAAGGGTGGGATTTCGATGTAGGCTGCAACAGCTGTGCCGGTTACAGTGTCACACTATCTCTCCACAGGTTTACTGACCCATTTCCATTCACACGGCTGCCAGTATCTTAGCAACTGCAACAGTCCCCCAAGAACAGGCATATTGCCTGCTATTAGTGACTGCTGCAACTGTGTCAAGGTTAGCTCTCTCCCTCCAAGCCCTGCCGGGTTTGTTTTTCGCCCAAAGCCAGCGCAGTCTGTTCGGTGACATGTCCCCCGGCAGCCGTCCTGGGTGCTGGGTGCTCATCTCTGCCGTGGAGCATGCCAGCGGGGCTGGAGGGCTGTGGGATGGTGCTTGTGGGCTTGGTGATGGCTGGGATGAGGGTTTGGGGATGAGATGGTTCAGGGTGTGGGTTTGGGTGGTGGGATGGAGCAGGATGTGGGGTGGGGTGCCCTGGGAGGTGCTGCAGGGTGTTGGTGATGGGGTGGGGTGCAAAGCGTGTTCCCAAAAATAGGACCATTGCCATTTAGCTGAGTGTCACTGTCACCCCTGTGCAACTCTGAGCCCTGAGAGCCTGGAGAGGGCTGGGGGCTGCGCTGATCTCACTTGGGTGCTGGGCGTTCATCCTTTCCATGAGAAATGCTAGCAGGGCTGGAGTGGTTGGCAGGATGGTGATGGATGGGATGTGGGGTTGGGTGGTGGGATGGTGCAGGATGCAGGATTCGGTGGTGGGGTGAAGGAGGATGCAGGGTTGGGTGGTGGGATGGTGCAGGATGCAGAATTCAGTGGTGGGATGGTGCAGGACACAGGGTTGGGTGGTGGGATGGTGCAGGATGCAGGATTAGGTGGTGGGATGGTGCAGGACGCAGGGTTGGGTGGTGGGATGAAGGAGGATGCAGGGTTGGGTGGTGGGATGATGCAGGACGCAGGATTCGGTGGTGGGATGGTGCAGGATGCAGGATTCAGTGGTGGGATGGTGCAGGACGCAGGGCTGGGTGGTGGGATGGTGCAGGATGCAGGATTCAGTGGTGGGATGGTGCAGGATGCAGGATTCACTGGTGGGATGGTTCAGGATGCAGGATTCACTGGTGGGATGGTGCAGGACGCAGGGCTGGGTGGTGCAGCGGGTGGGATGCACCTTGGCTGGCAGGATGGATGGGGATGCGCTGCTGGATGGTGGCACGGAGCAGGAGGTGGGGCTGGGAGGTGCTGCAGGGTGCTCAGGAGGTGTGGGGTGTGTAATGCAAGCCCAAAAGAGGAGTGTTGTCATCCAGCTGGGTGTCAGCGCCATCCCAGCCTCAGCAAGCCGCCTGCACTGGGCCTGCCCTGGTCCCACGTGGGTGTCACAGGCTGGACTGGCCCCACCCTGTGCCCTCGGGGCTCGGCACTCTCTGGGCATGGCAGGGGATGCCTGGCACGTGTCCCTGGGTCCATGGTGGCACCGGGGGCTTGGGGGACAGGGCACGTCTGTCCAGGCACCTCCACACACCAGGGACAGCAGCGCCACATGGGTGACATCCATTGTCACCACCTCTGTTCCCACAGCACCTGGCCCTGAGGGGAAGAAGTGAGAGAAGGGACCTCGGTGGTCCCTCGGTGTCCCCCAAAACTGCAATATTGGGGTGACTGTACCCACAGAGCAGGGAGAAGGCGAGCAGCTGGTGCATCCCCAAAACACCCACGCAGGGAGGGAAACTGAGGCAAGGGGCCCCTTGCCTGGCAGGCAGAGCCCCCCTCAGGCAGCTCCTGGGGCTGAGGAGCAGTGGGGTGGGCTGGGGTGGGCAGGTGTGTCCTGACAGCCCCAGAGGGGCATCAGGGTGGATGCTGGGGTGGGTTTTGTGTCCTGAGTGCCCCAGAGGAGCAGCGGGGTGGGCTGGGGGGGCTGCTGGGGTGTGTCCTGACCGCCCCATCCCAGCCAGGCCCCGGCAGCGCTGCAGACAGCAGGCTCCACACCGGCACGGCCGCGGGGACGGCTGCGAGGGAAGCCACAAAAATGATTTAAGGGGCTGGCAGGATTGATTTATTAAGAACAATTAAAAGCGCTAAATACGCTTAGCTCAGCCAGACACCGAGCAGGGAGCCTGGGGGGAGAGACCTGTCTGCGGATCCGGAGGGCGCGGCTGGCAGCACCGGTGGCAGTGCTGGGGACAGAGGCACGCTGGGCTGGGCTGGGGAAGGAGAGGGGTGCTGGTGGAAAGGCAGTGCAATGGGGTGCAGCACCCTGGGGCTGCATTTGGGCCCAGGGATGCGTTTGCATCTAGGGATAAATTATCGCTCGGGGATGGATTTTCTCCCAGGTGTGTTTGCACCCTGTAGTGGGATGAGTTTTCACCCAGGGATGTGTTTGCATCCAGGGATGAATAGTTGAACCCAGGGAGGGGTTTGTATCTGGGGGTGGGTTTGTATCTGGAGGGGATTTGTACCCAGGGGAGGGGTTTGCCCAGCTATGGGTTTGCACCCTGCAGTGGGATGAATTTGCAGCCAGGGGAGTGTTTGCACTCCAGCTGGGAGGGATGGAAGGAATGCCGGGGACCAGGAGGCCCCCAGGCAGGGCTGCTCTGAGGAGCTGTTTGGAGGCAGTGCCAGCTGCAGGATGCCCTGCAGGAGCAGTGAACCGTGCTGGGCAGGGTGCTGCTGTCCCAGTCTCACGGTGCTACCCTGGGAGCCCTGGCAAAAGGGTTCCCCCCCAATGGGCACCCACACGAGTGCGGGCCCGAGGAGCTCATGGAGCACAAATGCCGGAGTGCTGTGACATCTGCAGACCTGCGTCCCTCACAGGAAATCCCAACCGAAAGTCCTTGGAGGCTGGGAGAGTCCTTGGACGTGCCCAGACGTGCCCAGCCCGGCTCCTCCCGGGCTCCAGGGCGGCTGTGGGGGGAGCTGGGCTCTCTCCTGGGGTCCCCGCTGCTGTCCCCGTGCAGGATGAGCTTCAGGCAGCAGTCCTGTGTCCCTGTGTGCTGCCGGGCCGTTGGGGTGCCAGGAAGGGGGGCAGAGGGCTGTGCCTGCATTTTTCCTGCAGTGGGAAGCACTGGTTTTGTACACATTTTCTACTGCCGTGCGGGACCCATCCCCTTCACTGAGCTCAGCAGGCCGGCTGTACTTTGGGATGGGCTCCCTGGGATGCTGAGCCGTGCTGCCTTCCTCCCCTTCACCCCGCCAGGGCTGTCAGGGAGGTGGGGTCAGGTTTTTAGGGTTGCGTTCAGATCCCCCACACAGAGCCCCCACAACCTCCTTGAGCCACCTCACCTTGGGGCTGGACGTGCCCACGTCCCCTTCACCATTTGGGTCCCTGAGCCCCGCTGGGCACATCCTGCCCACCAAAACCCACAGGATCGGAGGGGCCCCTGCCCTGGCCCCCGGACAGGAGCCCCGGGAGCAGGAGGTGCTGGGAAAGGTGCGGGATGGGAACAGAAGGTCCGCGGAACGGCGGGCAGGGCCGAGCGGAGCCGGAGGCGTTCGCTGACCCCGGCCTCCCCCCGCCGCCCCCACCGCTCCTGCCGGCGGCAGCGCTGCCAGGGCTGCCTGGGGCTGCCCGGGCTGGAAAAGCCACTCCTGCCTCTGCCCCGGTGCTTGCGCCTGTGCCAGCCCCGGCCAAGCCTCCCGGGGCAGGGTGGGCGCTCATGCCTTGTGCCCGAGCGTCACCGCGGGCTCCTGTGTCCTTTTCCCGTGGGGATGGAGCCGGGCTGAGCTGTGCAGTGCGGTGTGAGGCAGGAGGGGGCCACGGTGGGGCCCCCACTGCACCCCCTGAGCTCCCTGGGTGTGCCTGTGGGGACACGGCTGGGGACAGAGATGGATGGAGGTGGCCGGGGATGGAGGTGACCCCGCTCAGTGGCCCTGGCACAGACTCTGTGCTCCTGCTTGCCCACGCGTGGCACAGCCACAGCAGTGGGGACAAAGGCAGAGCCCATGGGACAAGGGGGCTGCCCACGGCCACCAGCGGGGACACGCTGGTGTCCCAGCAGGACGCTGGGGCCGGGCGGGTGCCGTGACCGTCCCAGGGCCGCGCAAGCGGGGCGGTGGCAGGGCTGTGCCTCGGCCGTGGGTGCCCGGGTGGCCCCGGCCCCGCCAGCGCTCCCGCCGCCGGCTGCCCAAGGGTTAACGAGAGTTTGCTGCTCCTGCAGACAATTAGTGACATCTTTGCTGACAACGCCACACTGAGCCTCTGCCGCCTCCCCGACAGCACCAGCCCGGCCGCCCCCGCGGCCCCTCTCGGCCGCCTGCCCTCGGCACCGCGGTCCGGCCGGCAGCGCACCCCGCGCCCGGCACCGCGCCCCGACACCGCGCCCGGCGGCGCTCGGCGGCGGCGGCAGCATTGCAATCCCGAGCGGAGCAGCCGGCTCCCCTCGCTGCCCTCTGACCCGCTGTTGCTGTGGAAACTGCATCCCACGTAGGATTATGGAGCCGGAATCTGCAGGCTCCAAACCCCTCCAAATCCAGACGGTCACCGGGGTCCCCCCGCCCGCAGCGCCTGCGGGGAGCCCACAGGGTGCCCGATATCCCCGTGGGGTGGCATCTGGCTCCTGGAGGAGGTGGCAGCAGCGCTCCTGCGTCCCCCGGTTTGCACCCACTGGCTGGTGACATGCTGGAGATGTCACGGTGTCACCACGAGGCCATCAGTGACCCCGGCCCATCTGCTCCCTTGTGCCATCGCCCGAGTATCATCTCCCTGTGTGCCATCCCTGCATCTCAGGGGGACAGGGTGGTGTGCTAGCAGGACCCTCTCCCTCAAACAGCGCCCGGGAATGGGGGTCCGTGCCAAGCACCCGTCCCCAGCACCTCTGAGGCAGCAGCGGGAGCTGGCCACCCACCAGAGACCCCCACACCTGCAGGGACCGGTCCCCGCGGGGGAAGGGGGGGCGCAGGGGAGAGCCGAGCCTGTTTGGGGAGCTCTGTGGGCTGCGCTTGTGTCTCAGCATCTCTCCTGCCGCCCGAGGAGGTAGGAGCTGAATTAATCGCGATCAATTAGTGCTGCTTGCAGTCCCTGGCTCCCTCCCTGCACCAGCTTTGTGCACCCAGCGAGGGGCCCCCGGTGTCCCCCTGTGCAGCACCCCAGTGCCATCGGGGACTGCAGCCCCTCCGGACCTCCACATGGCGACGGGGAACAAGCAGGGTGTCCCCCAGCCCGTGTGGCCACGAGAAACGTTCCTGCTGTAGGATTTGGTGGAGGGGGTGAGGAGGGGGCTGCGCGAGCCCCTCGAGGCCCCCGTGCCAGGCTGGAGCAGGGTGCAGGGGTGTCCGGAGTGGGTGTCCGGATCCTGCAGGATACTGCAGCAAATGCCCTGCAATCTGCAGCCGGATGAATCCCACCTTCCTTCCCCCGCAACGTGCTGCCCTGGGCTACAGCTAATCTATTGTGCGCTGGGCTGCAGCCAGCACAAGCTGCAATACAGTAAATCCTTCTGCAGTATCCTGCAAGGGGACCGAGCCCAGCCGCAGCCACCCGCCGCCGCCAGACAAAGACGGGGGGCCCCTGTGGGGAGGGGGTGTGGGGGAACGGGGCACCCGGGGGTGGCAGGACCCCCGGCGTCGCGCCGGCCAAGATGGGGGCATGAAGCCCTTGAGCAGGGTGGGAAGTTCTCCAGGGAGTTCTGGGTGGTGCTGTGCATCCTCCCAGCCCCCCGAATCTGCGGGGAGGGAGAGGCTCAATCCCCTGGCTTTGGGTTTTCCCTGAATCTTGTCACCACTGCGTTCCCCTTCAGGGTCCCAACGCGATGCAGGGCTTTCCGTGCCCGCCCTTTCCATGTGCGTGGTGCATCCTTCCCTGTGCCTCAGTTTCCCCACCAATAAGGGCCACCAAGCCCCTCAGCCCCCTCCCTCAAGCAGGCTCCATCACATGTGAGTCCCACTGCCCTTTTCCAGGGGATTTTGCGTGGATACTGTCATTATGGTTATTATTACTATTATTATTATTATTATTGGGATGTTGGTGGGGCTCTGCGGCTCTGCCGGACCCGTCTTTGGCGAGCGAGGCATCCTTCAAAGGGAAGGCGCTCCGTCACCGCCCCACAGCAGCTGCGTTCTCCTCAATTAGAAGAGGTAATGAAGCAATTTATGGGCATCTACAAAGTGATGTGTGAGTGACAGGCTGTGTACGATCCGCGCCGGGGCTTTGCCGGCAAGTTGTGTTCTTCCAATTTTAATGGAGAGCTCCCCGGCGAGGGGGGAGAGCAAACATTGGTGTGTCTGTGGGTGTGTGTGCTCTGGGGGGCTGGGTCGGGGGTCCCAGTGCGGCGTGGGTGGGTGCAGAGAGACCTGGCTGCTCCAATCCCCCTCCCGGGGAGCCTGAGCCGCGCTGTAACCGGAGATGGGGGCAGCTGGGTGGGAGCCCAGCCCGGGGCCGGGGCACTACAGGACCTCTGGAATAGTTGGCTGCAGCTCCCTGTTCCCATCAGCACCCGGCTGCTGCCCACCCTGCTCCTGCCTCAGTTTCCCTGTCGCTATCCATGGCCCCGCTGCATGGCACTGGCAGAACCCTTCTTCACACCCCCAGGTTTTGGGGGACCACCCTGGCCTCTCAAGGGGGGAGGGTGAGTTGTGTTTTGGGGTCAAACCCGAGAGGCTTCCCCTGCCAGCACCAGGGTATGGGACGGGGGTGTGCAGCGCTGTCCTGGTGGTCTGGGTGCCTGGGGGGTCCCTGCAGCTCTGTGCTTGGTCCCCAAGCTCTGCTTGGTGTTGTGCCTCCAAGCAGGTGTGATCCTGTGCCACAGAGGTGGCTGCTGCACCTCCAGGTGCCAGCACACCTGTGTGTGTACCTGTAACACAGGTGTGCACCCATAGTGTGCTCACCAGAGCCTGTGTGTGTTCCTGAACCTGTCTGTGTGTACCTGTACATGCTTGGCACGTGTGTGACCACCCATGTGCCCGTTGGTTCCTCATGTGTTCCTGCACCTGTGTGTGCCCACACTGCTGTGGGTGTGTGTGGTGCACCTGTGCGAGGCCTGTCTGCACACGTGTGTGCAAATCCTCCCCCGTGCGTGTACCTGTGCACACACCTGCATGTGCTCAACCATTTTGTGCACATTCAGGCCTGTGAGTGGGTGCACCACCTCCATAGGCACACATTTTGGGGTGGTGTGATGGGGCAGGGGCTGCCCCCGCCTCCCCACAGCCCTGCCCCATCCCGCCGGTGCTGGCATCGTCCCCAGTGGCTCCCACACCCCAGCTCGGCCCCAGCCGGCCGCATCTCCCAGGAAACAGGATCCACAGCCAGGAGTTTCCGCTCAACTCGTGTGTGCCTCCCACAAAAAAAAAAAAAAAAAAAAAAAAAAAAAGAGAGAGAGAAAAGAAAAAAACCCACCCTGACACCAGCACGGCCGTTAATCCTGCCCAGCTCATTCTGCTTTTCTTGTCTAGCCAGTTTCTAAAATTGGCCACGGGAGGCAACTGGCTGCTCTCCCCACCCAGACCCCCCCTCGGTCCCCACCTGGTCCCCCCGGCGCGGTGTCAGCACCTGGAGCCCGGCACCCCTCGATGGCCTGCGGGACGGGGCTGCGGCCGGGCGGCTGCGGGCGGGCACCGGCGGCCCCCGGTGGGCATTGTCCGCATCCCCCCTGCCGGCGGGCGCCCCCGTGCCGCCCCGGGCAGCCCCCAGCCCCAGGCCGCGGGAGCATGGCTGTGCCGAGCGAGCTTTCGGCATGGGCACGCGTCCATCTGGCGCCTTCCAAATGTTACTGGCCTCGCAGGATCCCGGCTCCGCTCGGCGTTAACCCGCAGCGCCCCGGCGGGGAGCGGGGGGCACGGCCGGCGGGACCCCCGGGGCCTCCAGCGGGGCGTGGGGGGTTCTGAGCCGCCCGGGGCCGGTGCCGGGGCGGGGGCGGCGGGGGCAGCCGGCGGAGCCCCCTCCGCGGCCGCGGGTGTTCCGTGACCCGGCGTGGCCGGCGCTGGGCAGGGACGCACCGGGGCTGTGACTCATGCTGTGGCTATAGCAGGGAGCCCGGCGAGGGGGGCCGCGGCCATCTGCGCGGCCTCGGGGCGGCCAGCGCGCTGCGGGGGCCCTGGGGGGCGCTCCCCGCGCCGGGCACGGCCCCCGGGCACCGCCGGCGCACCGAGACCGCGGGCAAGCGCAGCCGGCGGCGCCCGGCGCCCCGAGCCGGCACCCCGAGGGACCGGCGCTGGTGTGCCCCGTGGCCTCCCGCAGGCACGGAGAGGGCAGGGGAGGGGGCCCGGGGGCTGCTCGCCTCCCGCGCCGGCTCGACGGGGCGGGGGAACAAAGCTGGCACCGAGGGAAGAGCTAAATTTAGCCCGTTCCCTGCTAGCTCTGAACTGCGGCGCTGGGCTCCAGCCGGCCGAGGTGCCACCATCGCTGCCGTCCATCTGTCAGCCGCTCCCGAGCCCCCCCGAGCCACGCAGGGCGGTCAGACCCCTCCACCACCAAGGGAGCTGCGGGCTGCGCCCACGCTGGGCGGTGCCTCGGGGGTCACCTGAGCGCCCCCAGCGCCCGGGGGCAGCGGGTACCCACGTTTGGGGGGTGGTACGGGGGTCCTTGCACCAGGGAAGGGGCTCCCGACAGGTGGGATGGATGATTGCTGGGAGAGATGGTCGCTGGAGGGGGGGTGGTTGTTGTGGGGAGATGGTTTATAGTGGGGAGATGGGCATTGCAGGGAGATGGTCTTTGAGGGGTAACATTGGAGGGGGGAATGGTCATAGGGGGAGGTGGGGATCCCCCAGTTTCTCATGGGGGAGATGATCACTGGGTCGTGGCAGGAGAGATGGTCCTTGTGGGGAAGATGGTGCTTGAAGGCCACGTCGTTCTTGCAGGGGAGAGTCCTTGCAGGGCAGATGGCTTATGGGGGATGGCCATTGCAGGAGAGATGGTCCTTGCAGGGGAGATGGTCAGTGGCCCTTGCAGGTGAGGTGGCTCTTTAGGGAAGATGGCTTTGTGTAGGGAAGATGGTCCTTGCATGGAGGGTGGTCGTTTCAGGATAGATCATTTCCCCTGAGGGAGAAGGTCCTTGCAGGGGAGATGGTTTCCCCTGAGGGAGAAGGTCCTTGCAGGGGAGATGGTTCCTTGCAGCAGCAGGAACAGGGGCCTGAGCAGGCCTCCCCACCCCTGCCCCCCTCAAGGGTGCCACGCTCCGGTGCCGAGGGCTGAGCCCATCCAGGGTGCCACAGCTCCAGGAGCCCCAGGCCTGGGGGATGCCACCAGCCGGAGGGGATGTGTGCCAGGAGACCCCATGGCACATCCAGAGCCAGGAGAAGGGCCATGTCCCCTGACTCGGCACTGTCCCCAGCAGCATGGGGGTGTCCCTGGGGTCCCTGTAGCCAGGACCAGGGGGACTGCAGGGAAATGAGCTCCCCAGCCACCTTCCTGCATCTCTGGGTTAGGAGGAGGTGTCAAGACCTTTGGCACCCCTTGTTTATTGCCCAGTGGTCCCAGACCCTCCTCCCAGTGCCAGGGCGGGTGTCTGAGCCTGCCCTGGGGATGTCACACCCTGGGATGATGTGAGAGGGCAGAACCCAGGGATGTGTGCCCCCCATGCCAGCCAATCCCCTCTGGCACTGGGGTCCCTGCAGCATCCCTGCAGTGCATTGGAGGCACAGGGCCCCTCACCAGCTCCCTGCCTGGGGGGCACCCCAAAAAAGCCTGTCCTAGCCCCACAAAGGGAACTGGCGGCCAAGCAGCTCGTCTGGACCCGTTACCTAAGATGAAACCCAGGCGCCATCTGCTCCATCTCCTAATTAAGAGCATGGCAGAGGAGTCAGGGCAGCGGGAGGACGTGGTGACGGCAGGGGGGATGTGACAGCGGGATCCCAGCCGTGGGGTGACAACTGAAGGGAGGGTCAGGGCTGCCTGCAGGCACCGTGTGCCCCAGCACCCATCTGTGCCCGCCCTTCCAAACCCCCAGCTCCCGCCCCGCTCCCAGTCCCAGGGGGCTTGGAGGGTCCCCAGGGCGGGTGGGGGCCCTGGGAGCTGCCAGTGGCACCCAGAGAGGAGCCCAAGCACGCCTGGCACCGATGAGTGCCGCACTTGAGAGGAGGGCAGGGGAGGAGGAGGAGGAGGGAGCAGGACCCGCGTGCCTTGGGGTCCGTGATGCTGAGTTGGAGGGGATGTGGAGGTCGGCGTGCAGGGGGGAGGCGCAGGGACCCCCCGCGTGGCGCAGGGAGGAGGTGGCCGGTGGGGCTGGCGGGGGAACACGGAAACCCTCGGCGAGCGCCTGCCAGGAAGCTGTCACTGGAGGGGATTTTCCATTGGTGTCAGCAGGCGCAGGACGGGCTGGGGGAGCTGCCGGGGCGGGGCCCAGGGGCTGCGAGGGAGGGGGCGCGGAGGGGACAGGCTCCCCGATGCCCCGGGGGTGGGGGCGTCGGTGCACGGGGGAGCTGCACCCCCGTGGTGCCCCCAGATGGGGAGGAAAGCCACCCTGGCGTGTGAGCGCGACCGTGGTGTGTGAGTGAGTGTCAGTGTGCAAGGGACGGGCACCCCACGGCGTCCCCGCGTGCCACACGAGTGGGACACCCCCCGTGCCCCTCGGGGGGGGGCAGGCAGGGCAGCCCTGCAGGGGAAGGCCAGCTGTGCCCAAGGGACACGGGTGACAGCGGGAGCGGACACGGCCCCGCGCCCGTGTGGGGGTACCTGGGGCCACCCCAGAGCGTGGCAGCGCCCCGCGGTGCCCGGGGAGCCCCGAGGCTCGGGGGCAGTGGGGAGGACGCCCCGTCCCCAGCGCAGCCGGGGCGGGAGGCGCCGGGCCAGCGCGTCCCCATCTGTGTGGCGGCTGTGTCCCTGCCGCCTGCCTGTCTCCCGGTGGCATCTCCGGCCCCACCCTGACGTCTGGGTGGCCTCGGAGCCGGGCACCAAACCACGTCCGTGTCCTGCGGGGCCATCCCTCCATCCCCCCGCCGCCACGCCGGTGCCAAGGCGGCCCCTCCGTGCCCGCCCTGTGCCAGCGCTGGGCCGGGGCTGGGTGCCAGCAGCCTCGGGGAGCTCAGGGGGGCTTGGGGCGCCTGCAGCCCCTGCACGCTCCTGCCACCCCACGGCGCCCTTGCCACCAAAGGGACCGCGGTCCGGGTGGAGCGGGGGAGGTGCGAGGACATCCTGCCGGCTTGGGGCAGCCTGCTCTGGTGGAAGGTGTCCCTGCCCCTGGCAGGGGGCTGGAAGGAGACGAGCTTTAAGGTCCCTTCCAACCCAAACCATTCCATGATTCTGATTCCTCTCGCCGCCAACCTCCGTCAAGCCTGAAACCGTTAAACTAATTAAAGCTTTGCAGCAGCAGGATTAAGCCCGGGCAGGGGAGGTGGGAGCCCAGGTAGTCGATTAGTTCACCAGGCGAGGATATTGGATTTCTGCGAGGCGAGTCAGCAGTCTTCGGG
This sequence comes from Emberiza elegans, assembly GCA_024865655.1. Lineage (NCBI taxonomy): Eukaryota > Metazoa > Chordata > Aves > Passeriformes > Fringillidae > Emberiza > Emberiza elegans. The sequence continues at coordinate 7,670,174 of JALJVW010001685.1, read as the reverse complement.
GGCTGTTATCTTTGCAGGGCTGCGGGGTCAGGAGGTGGGAAGCGGAGGTGACTGCAATCTCGCCCGCTTCATCCCCCCGCTCTTCATCCTCACCCCCCCGGCCCCGCCGCAGCACCCGGTCTGGCCGGCTCTCCCCCGCCCGCGGCGCCCATCTCTATCTCTCCTTCTCCCTCCGTCCCTCCTCGCTTGTGTGGTCTCGGCTGGTGTTTTGTAACCAGGGAGGAGAAAAAAAAATTAAAAGAAATTTTTAAAAAAGAGGGGAAAATAAAAAAATAAGGAAAAAGGCCCTACCCCTGGCGAGGAAGCCAGGAATGGCGAGGTCCGGAGAGCCTAATGGGAAACATGTGGCGGCTGCCTGGGGCTGAGCGGGGAGGTGAAAGTGAGCGCGGCGGCGCGGCGAACATCGCGGTGCGCCCCCCGACGCTCCCGGAGCCCCCTCCCCAGCGCCGCTCCCACCTGCGCCCCGCCCCGCCCGGGCGGCCGGCTGGAGGCTCGGGGGGGGCAGGTGGTCCCCGCCGCGGGGGCGCTTTGCACGGGGCGAGGGCGGGGTCCCGGCGCGCGGAGGGACCCCCGCGTGCCACGGGACACGTGTGTCCCCCCGCGGGACCGGAGCCGGGCCGGACACCTGAGCCTGCGGCATCCCCCGCACACCGGGCGTGAACGTGGGCAGCGGGGACCGTGCAGAGCGCGGGCGATGGCGTGTCCGGAGACCCCCACGCCCGGTGGGGACCCACGGGCGTCCCGCAGCGTTTGCCGAAGCAGCCGCAGCCCCGGGCCCCACGGACACAGCGGGGGACGGCGGCGCAGAGCTGGGGGGTGGCATCGCGACACCCCCGGACGCCCCCCGACACCCCAAACCTCCCCTGGAGCCGCTCTGCCTGTGCAGCGGGGACCAGCTCTCGGCGGCTGTTCTGGAAAACCTCCCGTTTGTTTCCTTCCTGCCCGCCTCCCCTCCGACAGCTCCCTGGGCACACCAGCAGCCTCAGCAGAGACGAGACCGGTCTTTCTAGCACATATTTTCCTGCTCCACATAGCCCTTGGTGTAACTTTACACCGAGGTGCCCGCAGCTCCGCGGTGCCAGCGCTGCGCCCAAAGGCTGGCGGGGAGACGGGGAAAGGGGGGGATGCGGATGGACTGACAGGTTTGAATTCTCTTTCCCTGCCTTGTTGATAAGTTGTCACGCTAATCCAGACACCGGGAAGAGCCTGGATCACGCCGAGCGGCTGCGTGTGTGTGTCTGCGGGTGTGTGCTGGGGGAGGGAGCCAAGCGGCAGGGATTCACACGCGGCGCTGGGGAGGGAAAACAGGCGGACGTGCGGGCGCGGGGGGCTTGCGAGGGGCTCAGGGGCTCCACCGTGCACCCCTGTGCCGCACGGGCAGCGGCTGGGGCTGCCTCTGCAGGAGAGCGGGGGGCCAGAGCTTTCTGCACACGCCTGTGCAATGTGCACATCCATGTGGATGAGCACGCGTGTGCCGACAGCCTGGTGGGAGATGCTGTGGGTATCTCATGTGGGCAGCCCCCGGTCCGGGGCATGGACACGGTGGGGAGCAAAGGATTGTCCTGCCCCAAAACGCCTCCCCGGGCATCCCAAGGGCACGACGTGGGCCGTGCCTTCGAGGGGAGGCGTCAACGGGAGGCGGACGGTGTGCCCAGCCCCGCGGGCACCCAGGGCAGCCGGGGCGAGGGGCACTCCCGGGGGAGGGGGCGGCTGGGCTGATGCGCGGGGTCTCTCTCGAGCAGATGGGAGCTCGGTCGGCTGCCAGCCCCTCGCACTGGAGAACGGTGCCAGCCCGCCAGCCGAGTGGTTCCCGCGTGCCCAGGGCTCCGGCCCCCGCCAGCCCGGCAGCGACGGCGACAGCAGGAGCTTCCGAGTGAACCTGCACTGCAAACACCCCCGGAACAGGTACCTGGGGGCTCACCCCAAAAATGGGGTGCGGCACCAAGCGGGGTTGGCGGCACATCTTGCTGCCCACGTTCTGTCCATCCCTGCGGGCAGATACAGGGCGAGGGGGGATCCCGGCTCTGCACAGCCTCCCGGCCTGGGATTCTGGGGAGAACAGAGGGGCTGCAGGCCCTGAGAAGTGGGCACGTGGTGCCCGGCGCCCATCCGTCAGTGCCCGAGCCACCCCACAACAACCCTCGCTATACCCCCTTCCCAAGAGGGGAAACTGAGGCAGGCGCCCCCGAGGGGCATCCCGGCGAGGGGAGGGGTGGCCCCGGGCAGTGTCCCCGCGGGTGGGGGCTGCAGCTGCGCTCGGGGTGGGTGGGAGCCGGGGGCATGTGGGGTGGGAGGTGCTGGGGAACCTCGGGCGAAGCCCCCCCGCGTGTCCGGAGCGCGGCTCGCCGGGGACACCTAGTGGCAGCGCCACCAAAGGACCCCCGCCCCACGGAGGGGCTGCTGGGGACGGCAGGGGGGCGGCAACCTGTCCCCTGTGTCCCCCAGAGGAGAGGCAGCCTCCCCCCCTTGCCCGTGCCCCGCAGCCCCACGGCGCCGGGCCGTGGCAGCCCGGGACGATCAGCCCCTGGTACGGCCCATGCAGGGACTGGCACGGGGGCGGGGGGCACTTAAGTGAGCCCCCCCTGTGTGGGGCTGACCCTGCACACCCCTTCCCTTGCAGAGAGCTCAAGTGCAATAGCAGGAGCAGCAGCAAAGCCGAGGGTAAGTTCCAGCCCCAGCCCTCCCCTCAGACACCCGAACTCTGCCCCTGGGGTGTGAAAACCCAGGGAAGAAGCTACCCCTCTTCACCTGGGAGGGGAGCGTGCCGGAGTTCCTGGTGTGGGGAGGGCATCCAGCCCCCTGCTCCTGAGGTCCCCCAAGGCCCCGTTTTCCCAGCTGTGAGCAGGGCTGTCACATTCCTGCAGTGCCAGTCGGGTCCTGGCTGCTGACAGGGCGGAGGGAGCTGGGGGATGGCTGTGGGGACCTCATCCCTGGGAACAGGGGGCTGGGGTGAGGCTCTGCTGGCTGTTCTTGGCCGGCAGCGCCTGTGGAGCCTCACTGTCCCCCTCTCTGCCGCCCCTAGGTCCTGGTGTCACCTTCCCTGACCCCCATGTCAGCAACTGCTCGGCCAAGCGGCACGCGGGGGAGGAGGAGGTCAGGATGCGCGTGAAGCCCCCGGGCCCAGTGGTAACGACCAGCGTTGTGCGTGGCTCGCCCGACTACGTCCGAGAGCCCAAATTCTACCCGCCGGGACACCCGGTGCAGCGGCCCCCCGCCTGCCCGGCCGAGAAGGCGCTGTCCTGCAGCGTGCTCAGCTTCCCTGAGGGGTCGTGCCCCGCGCTCGGCCGGGAGCACCAGCCAGGCTCGCTGCTGCACGGCGACCCGGCCGACCGCTGCCAGAGCGTCCACGGGGGCACCAAGGCGGCCGAGGAGCTGCTGGGCTGCGCCGGGGAGCCCCGGATCCTGGGGGGCAGCACAGAGGAGGCATCTGCCCGCGACCGGGCGCCCAAAACCTTCCCCAACGCGACGCTGGCCTCGGGCCGCTGCAACGTAGACGGCATCCTCGCCTTGCTCCGCAGCAAGTGCGGCAACGGGCACATCAACCTCCACCCTGTGGTGCAGCTCATCGACATCATGAAGGACCTCAACCGCCTCTCTGAGGACCTCAAGAACAGCGGGGTGCACCTGGACTGTGGCAGCCTCCGTGGCGGCGGCGGGGCTCACGAGGACAGCCGCCTCCTGCCCGCTGACCGGGACCTCCAGTACAGCTTCTTCTCCTCGCCCTCCCTGGCCAACAGCATCCGCAGCCCCGAGGAGCGGGGGGTGCTCCTCAAATCCGACCCGTCGCGGCATCCCCGGCCCCCAGCGCGCGACGGAGAGGCAGACGGAGGCGGGGGGAGCGCCCCGCAGCCCCCAGGACACGCTGTGGGCGTGGGGGACGTCTCCAAAGCCCCGGCGGATGAAGCTGGCTGCTCCCAGCCCGACGCCAGTGATTACTCGGAGCTGGCCGAGGCGGACATCCTGAACGAGCTGGCCTCCCTGGCTTGCCCAGGGACGCAGCTGCTGGAGTCACAGGCGATGGAGCCGCAGCCCCAGTTGCTGCCAGCCCAAGAGCTGGACTCCCAATCCCGGCTGTTGGATTCCCAGTCCCTGGAGTCACAGCCCCAGCTGCTTGATTCGCAGAGCCTGGAGCCGCTGCCAGAGTCGCTGGAGCTGCAAAACCTGGAGCCGCTGGGACTGCAGTCGCTGGAGCCGCTCTCTGAGTCTTTGGAGCTGCAGTCGCTGGAGCCTCTGTCCGAGTCGCTGGAGCTGCAGTCACTGGAGCCACTGGCGGAGCCTCTGGGGCTGCAGACCCTGGAGCCACTGCCCGGAGCGCTGGAGCCCCCGCTGCTGCCCACTGAGCCCTCGCTGCTGGAGCCACAGCCGCTGGGAACCGTCTCGGAGCTGCTGGAGGCACAGCCGGGCACCGGGGACCCTCTGCGGCCCCACGGGCTGCAGCCCCGGCTCGGGGGGTGTCCCCTGAGCACGATGGTGAAGCGGGGCCCCTGCGGGGGCCGGGGGGCCGGGCGCTGCGGCGAAGACCACCGCAAGTATGCCCTGCGCCGGACTGATAAGCCAAAGATGCTGTGCCGCCGGAGGAGGGCGGGCCGAGGGCGCCGGGTGGACATCACCCCCGAGAGCCACGTCCTGTCCCCCCTCACCCTGCCCGCTGAGCTGCCCCCCGGGCCCGAGGAGCCTGACACCCCGGTGCTGAGCCCCCCACCGCCACCGCCTCCTGCCACGCTGGACCCCAACGAGATGCCCAAAGCCCCCACGGCAGGAAAGAAGAGCAAGTGCCGGGGGGTGAGGAAGATGGTGGTGAAGATGGCCAAGATCCCCGTGTCCCTGGGGAGGAGGAACAAGACCACCTACAAGGTGTCATCGCTCAGCAGCAACTTGAACCTGGAGGGGAAGGAGCTGGCAGCCAGCAGCTCCATGGAGTCCACGCCGCTGCTCAAGATGAAGAACAACGGGCGCAACGTGGTCGTGGTGTTCCCCCCTGGCGAGATGCCCATTATCCTGAAGCGCAAGCGGGGCCGGCCTCCCAAAAACCTGCTGCTGGGCCAAGCCAAGCCCAAGGAGCCCACCCCAGAAGTGAAGAAGAGGAGGAGGAGGAAGCAGAAGCTGGCCTCGCCCCAGCCCTCCTACATCGCCGACACCAATGACAGCAAGGCCGACTATTCGGATGTGTTGGCCAAGTTGGCCTTCCTGAACCGACAGAGCCAATGCTCGGGGCGCTGCTCGCCGCCCCGCTGCTGGACCCCCAGCGAGCCCGAGTCCATCCACCAAGCCCCCGACACCCAGAGCATCTCCCACTTCCTGCACCGTGTCCAGGGCTTCCGCCGGCGCGGCGGCAAGGCCGGGGGCTTCGGTGGGCGCGGGGGCAGCCACGCCGCCCGCGCCGCACGCTGCTCCTTCAGCGATTTCTTTGAGGGCATCGGGAAGAAGAAGAAAGCCCCCACGGCCCTCCACGCTGACCCCGTGCACCCCCGCAAGCGCGGCCGGCTGGAGCCCGACCCCGTGGGCAAGCCCAAGCGGAAGCGACGGGCGCGCAAGAACGGGGCCCTGTTCCCCGAACCCAGCTCCGGGCAGAGCTTCGGGGATGGCCCCGCCACAGAGTGGGGCGGGGGCGAGAAGGGCAGCCCCTGGGCCCCCCACCACGGCCACCCCGGTGGCCAGCCTGGACGCAACGGTGCCTACCAAGGGGCCGAGGCGAGGCCCTTCCACACTGCGGGGTTGGAGTCGGGCTCCTCCGGCCGCGCTGGGTTCTACGCCGGCAGCGCACCATCCTCGCAGACAGAGACTGGTCCGGAGCGGCACAGCCTCTTCACCGGCTACTTCCGCTCCTTGCTGGACTCCGATGACTCCTCTGACCTGCTGGACTTCGCCCTCTCCGCGTCCCGGTCCGAGTCCCGTAAATCGGCAGCCGCCTACACGGCGCCCCCGGCCGCGCTGCCCGGCCAGCGGGGCATGGCTGCCTACTCGGCCCGCGGCGGCAAAGTGCCGGCAGCCAACCCCGGGGCCGAGGCCTTCCACGCGGCCATGCAGGGCCGGCCGGCGTTCCCGCCCGGCCGCGCCTCCAGCGCCTACGGTGTGACCCAAGGCTCCTCAGAGTGCCGGGGCACCGAGTCCTTCCCCAAACTGGCCCCGCCATCGGCCGTGTCCCGGTCGCCCACAGCTCACCCGGTGGCCAGCGGCACCCCCGGCTACTCCCCGTACGGCAGCTACGGCAGCGCCGGGCAGAGCGTGGCACCCGCCAGCGTGTTCCCGCCAGGAAAGCAGTACCCATCAGCGCAGGACTGCCCCAACAGCAAGGACTGCAGCTTCGCCTACGGCAGCGGCAGCAGCCTCCCGTCCTCGCCCAGCAGCGCCCACAGTGCCGGCTACGCGCCACCGACAGCTGGTCCCAGTTTGCCGCTGGGAAAAGCCGCCTTCTTCAACAGTGCCGAGCAGGGGGGGCAGTTCTCCAGCGCCGCGCACACCCCCCTGCGCTGCGACAGCCGGGCCAGCACCGTCTCACCCGGCGGCTACATGGTGCCCAAGGGGTCGGCGTCCTTCCAGCCCTCGCCTGAAAACTGCCGGCAGTTCCCCAGCTCCGCGCCGTGGGCCTTCCGGCAGGGCTACGGCGGGTTGGATTGGAGCTCAGAAGCCTTCAGCCAGCTCTACAACCCGGGCTTCGAGTGCCACCTCAATGAACCTAACGTCATCCTGGACATCTCCAACTACACCCCGCAGAAAGCCAAGCAGCAGACGGTCTCTGAGACCTTCTCAGAGTCCTCCTCTGACAGCACCCAGTTCAACCAGCCGGCTGGTTACCGGCGCGCCAACAGCGAGGCGTCCTCCAGCGAGGGCCAGTCCAGCCTCTCCAGCCTGGAGAAGCTGATGATGGACTGGAATGAGGCTTCCTCCGCCCCTGGCTACAACTGGAACCAGAGCGTCCTCTTCCAGAGTAACTCCAAGCCCGGTCGAGGCCGACGGAAGAAGGTGGATATGTTTGACACCTCCCACCTGAGTTTCTCCTCCTCTTCCTCTTCTTCCTCCGTGTACCCCTCCAAGAGGAACACAGGACCCCGGCAGCCCCGGGGCTCCCGAGGGGCTTGTGCCTCCAAGAAGGAGAGGGGGACGGGCAAAGCCAAGTTCCCCACCAAGTCACAGGCGGTGAACCCCCTGTTCCAGGACAGCACGGACCTGGGCTTGGACTACTACAGCGGGGACAGCAGCATGTCCCCCCTGCCCTCCCAGTCCCGGGGCTTCGGGGTGGGGGAGCGGGACCCCTGTGACTACACCGGCCCCTACTCCATGAACCCCTCCACCCCCTCGGATGGGACCTTTGTCCAGGGGTTCCAGAGCGACTCCCCCGGTTTGGGGCAGCCGGATTTGGAGAGCAAGCACTTCCCTGCCCTCCCACACCAGCTGGCGGCCCCCGGCCAGCAGACTGTGTTCGAGGCCGGTTTGCAGAAAGCCTTCTCGCCCAACTGCTCCCCGACCTTGGCCTTCAAGGAGGACCTGCGGGCAGGCAGCATCCGGAAGCTGCCGGCCTGCGACTCGCTCAAACACAGCATGCAGGGGGGGCCCCTGCCCCACGCCCCACACCTGGCCTGCCGCGACCTCCCCATGCCTCAAGCGCACTATGACTCCCCCAGTTGCAAAAACCCCCCGTACTGGTATTCCCCCAACGCCAGCACCCGCAGCCCTTCCTACGATGGCAAGGCGGGGGCTGGCATGCTGGTAGACTTCATGGGCAGGACGGACCCCCCGTGTCTGAACCCCCACTTGAGCAGCCCGAGCAGCACCCACCCCTCCAAGGGCGAGAAGGAGCCCTTGGAGATGTCCCGGGCCCACCACCGAGGACCCTACGCTTGTCCCTTGATCAATGACTTGAACATCTCCCCCGTACCGAGAGACTCAATGTTGCAGCTGCAGGACAACTACAGGTACCCCAGTTTTGCACCCCAAGGGCACCCTGTCATGGCCCCCAGCCAGAAGAGCGGGTTTTTGGGACCCATGGTAGAGCAACAACACCCCGAGGACACTTTTACGGTCACCTCATTGTAGTGTCTGCTGACGTGCCAACGGGACAACGAGGTTTTGTTACAGGGTAGGTGGGGGAGAACCTGGGAGCGAGGGTGGCAGGAGGGGACACAGGGGACCCTCAGGGCCCTTCTCATCGTGTCCCCCTCTCTCTCCGTGTTGTGTTTCTCTTTCAGAGGTAATTTAGCCAGCACTTTTTTCTGGAACACTTTTCAAGTTCTGTATTTAACTGGGATTGGAACCGTTTGTTTGTTTTCTTAAAAAAAAAAAAAAAAAAAAAAAAAAAAAAAAGAAAAAAAAAAGGAGAAAAAAAAAAAAAAAAGAAAAAAAGATAAAAAATATAAAAAATAAGTGAAACAAAAGAAAAAAAATTAATAATAATGGATGAAGAGAGAAACCCCCCGTTTTTCCCCCTCCGCACTCAAACCCGCTCCGCCTGCCAAGCTCCGGCTCTGCTTCCCGGACTGCCGCCCCCCCCGCCCCGCAGCAGGACAATCGGACGGACGGACGGACGGACGGACGGACAGCGCAGGCCCGAGCGCAGGGGCGCGGGCAGGGAGGGCAGGAGGGGATCTGGGGATCAGCGCTGGGTGCCCCCTGCCCCCAGCCCGGGGGAGGCTGTCTGGGGATTTTCTCTTTTCTTGTCCCTCCCCGTCCGCTGTCGCCTGGGGCTGCTCCTGCCGGACGGACAGCGATGGGCGGTGGTGAAGCGCTGACCCCTCCAGGCTCTGGCAGCGTCGCCCGCGGGGCTTGGAGTCGCCACCGTGACCAGGTGAGTGCCAGCTGTGCTCCCAGCCAGGCTGTGCCGGGTGCTCCGTGCCCCGGTGGGCTCCCTGACCCTCCTGCACCCACCCTCAGCTGGGCTGTGAGCTCTCGGCCCGGGTGTTGTCCCACCAAGCACCAAACTGGGGACCCTGTGGGCTGCAGTGCCTGGGGGTGGCTGCAGCCTGGGCTGGGGGTGCAGGAGCCAGGGGTGCCAGGGTGAGGGGGTGTGGGGTGCCCCAGGCCCCCTGTTCGGGTGCCAGATGGAGCGGGCAGGACCCGGGAGCCCCGGGAGCCCCGGGCATGTGGGTGCCAGGCAAGAATGAGCAGGACTCCAGAGTGCAGGGCTGGATGGGAAGGGCCCAGATCCCCTGGGACATGGGTGCCACATTGGGGTGAACAGCACCCCCGGATCCCCTGGGACATGGGTGCCACATTGGGGTGAACAGCACCCCCGGATCCCCTGGGACATGGGTGCCACATTGGGGTGAAAAACACCCCCAGATCCTCTGGGACATGGGTGCCACATTGGGGTGAACAGCACCCCCAGATCCCCTGGGACATGGGTGCCACATTGGGGTGAACAGCACCCCCAGATCCCCTGGGACATGGGTGCCACATTGGGGTGAAAAACACCCCCAGATCCCCTGGGACATGGGTGCCACATTGGGGTGAACAGGACCCCCGGATCCCCTGGGACATGGGTGCCACATTGGGGTGAAAAACACCCCCAGATCCTCTGGGACATGGGTGCCACATTGGGGTGAACAGCACCCCCAGATCCCCTGGGACATGGGTGCCACATTGGGGTGAACAGCACCCCCAGATCCCCTGGGACATGGGTGCCACATTGGGTGAAAAAACACCCCAGATCCCCTGGGACATGGGTGCCACATTGGGGTGAACAGGACCCCGGATCCCCTGGGACATGGGTGCCAGACTGGGGTGAACAGCACCCCCAGATTGCCTGGGTGTTGGGGCGCTAGACTGAGGTGAAGAGCACCCCCGGATCCCCTGGGACATGGGTGCCAGATGAAGGAGGTGGGCACATCCCCAGTCCCTGGGTGTTGGGGTGCCAGATGTGGGGCACATCCCCAGTCCCCGGGCATGGGGGTGCCAGATGTGGGGCACATCCCCAGTCCCCGGGCATGGGGGTGCCAGATGTGGGGTGCAGCGCCCCGGCCCCGGGCATGCGGGTGCCAGATGTGGGGCACATCCCCAGTCCCCGGGCATGGGGGTGCCAGATGTGGGGTGCAGCGCCCCGGCCCCGGGCATGCGGGTGCCAGACCCCGCTCCGGCGGTGCGGGCTGGCCGGGGGCGGGCAGGCAGCCCAGGGTGGGACCCTCACTCCCGTCTCCGTCTCCCCCCAGCCCCAGCGCCCGCAGCCCTGCGCCCCCCGCCCGCCGCGGCCGCCGGAGCAGAGCGGAGCAGAGCGGAGCGGAGCAGAGCAGAGGAGGGGCCGCCTCCGGAGGGGACCCCGCCCCGCCGCCCCCGCTTCGCCCCCGGCCCCGCCTCGGCCGTGGCGCCGGCGCCGCGTTCTCTCTCTCCTCCCAGCCAGAAGCAGAGGGACTCTTTTAAGTTTTATTTTTTATTTGATTAATTTTCATTTTCTGCACAAAACCAGCAATTGTAAATACTTTTGAAGAAAAGAAGATAAAAAAAATGTTTAAGGATAAAAAAAAAATTTAAAAAGCTGAAAAACACACAAAAAAAAAAAAAAAAGAGAGAGAGAGAATCATGCACCGGAGGGAGAATCCAAAAATGGTGGAGAACTGGCCTAAAGCATCCAAGAGGTGAATATGCAGCAGAAAAGAGCAAAACCCCCCCAGTATGCACTGAGAAAAAATTTATTTACAGATCGAGCAACAAAAAAAAAAAAAAAAAAAAAAAAAAAAAAAAAAAGTGACAATAACCTATTTATTGTATATAATGTTTTATTATAAATCGTGTCTTGTATATTGCATTCTGTACATCTGCTGTGGTTTTGTGGTGTGCAACTTCCGCATGGGTTCCTTGGGTTTCCGTTGCCTTTTTTTTAATGATTCAATGATGATTTGAGTTTTATTTTTATTATTATTCTGAAGAACGAAGGCGGGTTTTTGATTTTTTTGTTGGGTTTTTTTGGTTTTTTTTTTTTTTTTGGCAGTACACACCCAAAGATCCAAATTTGTATAAAAACAAAAAGGAGTTTAAAAAAAAAAAAAAAAAAAAAAAAAAAAAAAAAAAAAATAAGGACTAAATCAATCACAGACCCTCTTGGTGGGGAGGGGGAATGGGGGGGCTGGGGTAAAGGGGGGTCCCTTTGCGGGGTCCCCGGGGCGGTGGCGGTGATGAGCTCAGGGTGTGGGTGCGTGTGTGGGTGCCAGGTGGGCTTTGGGGTCCTCTCCTCCCACGGATTCCCTGTGTGTCCCCCCCTCCTCAACGGTTTGGCAATCTCCGCGCAGCTTTGTGGGTTGCGCAAAAAAAGAGAAAAAACACACACACACAGAAAGAGAAGAAAACCACCCTGAAACGGATAAAAAAGGCAAAATTCACAAAAAAATAAAAGGGGAAAAAAAAGGGAAAACTACGCAAATTTGGTCAAAAATACCCCCTCCTTCCCCGCCCCCCCGGCTGCCCTGTGCAGTGCTTGTGCTGCCCTGGCCAGAGGGGCCCCCCCGCGAGCCCCCCCGGCCCCCGCTTTGCCCCTCAAACGGTCTTTTTGTGTTATTTAGGAAGGAATTTTTAATAGGCACTTTTTTTATATTAAAAAGAAACCTATATATTGAGCGATGCCCGCTGCTTTCTTGCTTCTCGTTTTTGGGGGAGCACGGCCTGGCCGTGCCGGGGGCGGGTGTTGGAGGGACCCTGACCCTCCCTGGATTTTGGGGGTGGAATCGCCCCGGGAAAGCCGAATTTTGGTACAGATCGGGACGCGGTGGCACCCTGGGCACACACAGGGGGGGCTCTGCAGGCAGGAGGGGCTTTGCCCACCGGGCACCACTGGGGGAAGGGGCACAGGGGCACAGGAGATGGATTGGAGAAGCGTCACCGCCAGAAAGGAGCAAAAAGAGGAGGAAAATAAGGACAAAACAAATAAAATTCAGAAATGCACAGAATTCCAGCCTGGGAAGGTGAAGGCAGCAGCTTCGGGGAGAGGAGAGGGGAGTTGGGGGGTGGGGAGCGCTGCTACCTGTGGGTGGGAAAGGGGAGAGGTGCCAGGACAGGTGAGCGGTGCCAGGGTGGGACAGGTGAGCAGTGCCCAGGTGGGACAGGTGAGCAGTGCCAGGGTGGGACAGGTGAGCGGTGCCAGGGTGGGAGAGGTGAGCAATGCCCAGGTGGGACAGGTGAGCAGTGCCAGGGTGGGACAGGTGAGCGGTGCCCAGGTGGGACCGATGAGCGGTGCCACAATGGGACAGGTGAGCGGTGCCAGGGTGGGACAGGTGAGCGGTGCCCGGGTGGGAGAGGTGAGCAATGCCCAGGTGGGACAGGTGAGAGGTGGGACAGGTGAGCGGTGCCAGGGTGGGACAGGTGAGCAGTGCCAGGGTGGGACAGGTGAGCGGTGCCCAGGTGGGACAGGTGAGCGGTGCCAGGGTGGGACAGGTGAGCGGTGCCCAGGTGGGACAGGTGAGCAGTGCCAGGGTGGGACAGGTGAGCGGTGCCCAGGTGGGACAGGTGAGCAGTGCCCAGGTGGGACAGGTGAGCGGTGCCAGGGTGGGACAGGTGAGCGGTGCCAGGTGGGACAGGTGCCAGTGCCAGGTGGGACAGGTGGCGGTGCCCAGGTGGGACAGGTGAGCCCCAGGTGGGACAGGTGGCGGTGCCAGGGTGGGACAGGTGAGCAGTGCCCAGGTGGGACAGGGAGCAGTGCCAGGGTGGGACAGGTGGCCCAGGTGCCAGTGCCAGGGTGGGACAGGTGGCGGTGCCACAATGGGACAGGTGGGACAGGTGAGTGCCCAGGTGGGACAGGTGCCAGGTGGGACAGGTGGGTGCCCACAGGTGGCGGTGCCACAATGGGACAGGTGAGCAGTGCCCAGGTGGGACCCCAGGTGGGACAGGTGGGAATGGGACAGGTGAGCAGTGCCACAATGGGACAGGTGAGCGGTGCCAGGGTGGGACAGGTGAGCGGTGCACAATGGGACAGGTGAGCGGTGCCAGGGTGGGACAGGTGAGCGGTGCTCAGGTGGGACAGGTGAGAGGTGCCACAATGGGACAGGTGAGCAGTGCCCAGGTGGGACAGGTGAGCAGTGCCCAGGTGGGACAGGTGAGCGGTGCACAATGGGACAGGTGAGCAGTGCCAGGGTGGGACAGGTGAGCAGTGCCCAGGTGGGACAGGTGAGCAGTGCCAGGGTGGGAGAGGTGAGCAGTGCCCAGGTGGGACAGGTGAGCAGTGCCCAGGTGGGACAGGTGAGCGGTGCCAGGGTGGGACAGGTGAGCAGTGCCCAGGTGGGACAGGTGAGCAGTGCCCAGGTGGGACAGGTGAGCAGTGCCCAGGTGGGACAGGTGAGCAGTGCTTCACGGCCCCTCCTGGCTGGCCTCCTGGGGGTCCAGGGCCCTTCATTCCCAGCTTGCCTCCGATAGGATGCTTCCCACGAGCATCAAATTTACTCTCTCCTGCCCCATTTTCCCTCTCTCCCATTTCAGGTCCCAACAAGCAGCCCTGAAAGATGATGAAATTCCCCCCCGGTAGGTAAATCCCACCAGGAAGCATCACCTGGCACACCAGAGCCTCGCTGGGTACGACTGGCTGCTTGGACCACAGCTGGATTTCACTTATTTTATTATTTTTTGTCTTTTTTTTAAGCCTCAATTATATCTCTCAAGCAGCATGAGCCACTCTGGAGCCTGAAAAACCTTGTGATGGGGCTGATTGTTGGGGATTGAACAGCACAGCCCAGCACCGCCTGGGTTTGCTGGGGGAAAGGAGGGAAAAGCTCAAAATTTGGGGGGAAATGATTGTTTTGTTATTTTTTTATTTGTTTAGCGTGGATTTTTTGAAGGTTTCTGGGCGCTGCGTTTGGGAGCACCCAGGGTGAGTCCGGCATGGCCACGTGGCGTGCAGGGATGCGGGGTGAGCCAGGTCCTGGTGCCCGGCTGTGCCTCGGCGTGGAAATGATGGCGTTAATTAAGCAGCTCTGCTGGGAGGAGGGCCCTGGCCTCTCGGGGTGCTGCAGCTTGGAGACCAGGGCTGCTGCAGGGCCGGGGGATCAGGGCTGCTCCACCTCAGAGGGGCCCAGGGCTGGGCCAGCACGGAGCCAGAGCGCTGGCCCCTGCATCCATGGGGAAGGAGGATGTAGGGACACTCCTGGCTGTGCCAGGATCCAGCGCCCACCTGGCAAAGGCAGCTCTGCCTCCATTTCCACTGCCACCATCCCCTTGGGAACACGGCAGGAATTTGCCCCCCTGCCCCTGCCTTCCCCTGCCCCTCACCCGGGGCCGGGGGAATTCCTCATTCCCGGGGCTGTGCGGGGGCTCGGGATGGTGCGCACGGATTGCACACGTGTTGCACACCCGCGGCACCAGTCCTGGCACGGGGAGCGCACGGTGCCGGTGCCGGTGCCGGGCTCTGGAGGGTCGTGTCCCCCTCGCCAGGCAGGGCAGCAGCGGAGCCGCCCTCGCCCCGCAGGGCTGGAGCTGCCGGCAGCTTTGGACACCCCCTTCTCCTTCAAATTAATGGCTGTGCCGTGAAGAAAATTGAAGCCATTATTCTTCGCTCGCATCCTTTATACCCACCAACTTCAACCACTTGACATGCTAATCACAGCTAACGAGGGAGGGAGGCGATTTCCCACGTCAGACCCGCAATCCAGCGGAGCCGGCTGGGGAGCGGCTCCGCGTCGGGGGCACCGGCACCCCGAGAGCGGCACCTGTGCCCGCCCCGGCAGCGGTGGCAGCGGTGGCAGCGGTGGCAGCCCCTCCTGCAGCCCCTCCTGCAGCCCCTCCTGCAGGTGCCACCCCGCACTCTCCGCTCCCGTTACAGCCGGGATGGGTGTGCGGGTGCCGGCGGTGCCGCCCCGCCGTGGGCAGCCCGCGCGGTGCCAGCCCGGCAGAGCCCGGCTGGGGCACCAGAGCACCCTGCCTTTCCCAGAGCAGCGGCCCAGCCCGTGGAAGGCTCCTCCAAGCGCCGCGCGTCCGTCCCCGCCGCCCTCCTGCCGCCCTGCCGGGTCCAGCCGCGCTCCTGCAGCCGCCTGCCCATGCAGGGCTGGATGCAGCCCAGCCGCCAGCCGGGCAGAAAGCTCTGGAGTCCATTAACATTCCCCGGAGCGATCTAATCCCCCTCTCTGCCCTGGCTCTGGCTTTCACTTGGGTTTTAATCAAGCCCAGCCTGGCGCCTCTGCAATCAGGGGGGCGGATGGCACCCAGCTCCCGGTGGCACATGGGTGCTGCTGGCCCCGGGAGGGTGCCAGGGACGAGGGGGCAGAGGGGCAGCGTGTTCGCAGGGGTCTCCACTCTCTGGTAATTTTAAAAGGCATTTTGGAGCCAGAGGAGCTGAGCTCAGCAGAGCCAGGGCCAGCAAAGCCAGGGAATAAAAGCACAGGCGGCTGCAGGGTTGTTATTAATGTTTGCTGTTTGCTGGATGGTGGTGGAGGGAGGGCTCGGCACCAGGGGGGAAATAGCAGGCCGGGGTTCCTGGGAAGGGAGGGGGGTTTGGCGGCTGCATGTTCCTTCCCAGCACCCCAGCGATGGGTGGGGGCTGCAGGACCCGTGGCAGCACTCCTGGGGACTCAGCTGGGGCTGAGTGATGCTCCCCACACCAACATCCCCAAAACAAAGCACTGGGGGCTCAGCTGGGGCTGAGTGATGCTCAGATGGGGCTCAGGTGGGGCTGAGGTGATGCCCACACCAACATCCCCAAAAACAAAGCACTGGGGGCTCAGATGGGGCTGAGTGATGCTCCCCACACCAACATGCACTGGGGCTCAACTGGGGCTGATGCTCCCCACACCAACATCCCCAAAACAAAGCACTGGGGCTCAGCTGGGGCAGGAGTGATGCTCCCCACACCAACATCCCCAAAACAAAGCACTGGGGGCTCAGCTGGGGCTGGTGATGCTCCCCACACCAACATCCCCAAAACAAAGCACTGGGGGCTCAGATGGGGCTGAGTGATCCCCAAAACATCCCAAAACAAAGCACTGGGGGCTCAGCTGGGGCAGGAGTGATGCTCCCCACACCAACATCCCCAAAACAAAGCACTGGGGCTCAGCTGGGGCTGAGGTGATGCTCCCCACACCAACATCCCCAAAACAAAGCACTGGGGCTCAGCTGGGGCTGAGTGATGCTCCCCACACCAACATCCCCAAAACAAAGCACTGGGGGCTCAGATGGGGCTGAGGATGCTCCCCACACCAACATCCCCAAAACAAAGCACTGGGGCTCAGCTGGGGCTGAGTGATGCTCCCCACACCAACATCCCCAAAACAAAGCACTGGGGCTCAGCTGGGGCTGAGGTGGTGCACTGGGAGCTCAGCTGGGGCTGAGTGATGCTCCCCACACCAACATCCCCAAAACAAAGCACTGGGGCTCAGCTGGGGCATTGAGGGGGCTGCAGGACTCCCCAGGATTTCTCCCTGGGAACAAGGAGGGTGCAGGGGAGACACCCCTGGCACTGTCCCTGGGCAGCAGAAGGTGCAGGGGCACCTGGGGTGCCAAGCTAAGCTTCCTGGGGCTTTGCAGCTTCCCTGCTGCAGAGGAAGAAGGAGCTGGGAGGGCAGACCCTCCATGGGGGTGTTGAATGGGCCCCCTTTGGCTGAGTCTGGGGGCTCTGCAGGGCCGTGATGGCCTTGCCGGGAGGGAAGGAACCAGGAGCAGTGCTGGGTCCTCCCAGGACGGCAGTGGGGCTGGATGGGGGGCTCTGGGCATGAGGGGCGAGGGAGCCACAGGGCAGCACGTGGAGTCTGGGGGGGCAGCGTGAGAGGCACGGCGTTTGTGTTCCTGGGGGCCCCGGGTGTGAGTTATCAGCAGCGGCAGAAGCGCGGTGCTTCCCGGCCGGGAGTTCACGCCGGCTCCTCGGGGAGGGATTAAGGGGATTATATTATTATTTGTTATCACTGAGGGGGGAGGAAGGAGAAGAAACCTCCATGGCTGGGAACTCTGCCTAATCTGTGCACAGATTAGCTCCCTGCCTCCGACCGGCCGGGACGGGCTCCCCTGCGCAGTCCCACTGGCACGGGCAGCCCAGTGGGTGACACGGGGTCCTGGGGAGGGACACTCTGCCCCGGGGGTCATGAGAGCCACCCAAGGCTCTCAGTGAGCTGAGCTCATGCCACAGCCAAGGTTTTCCATCTCCTCTGGCCCTGCTGAGGGGACCTTGGGCGGTTTGGGGGGGATCTTGGCAGGCTCAGGGGGAGCTGGAGCTCAGCTGGGCAGCACAGGCAGGGGATTTGTGCCTCCCTCAGCAGTGGGGTGAGCCCCCAGTGACATCCCAGCATCCCCAGAGGGTGGGGACAAGCTCAGCCCTGATGGGTCCTGTGCTGCTCCCTGCACATCCTGAGCCTCCCCTGCCCAGGGGTCTCTGGGGATGGAGATGCCCATGGACACGTGGCACAGAGGGGTCCCTTGTCCTGCTCCGTGGGTGCAGAGTGCCACACCACAAGGCAGGGGAGGTGTGGGGCCACCCTGGGTGCTCTGGGAGCTGGTGCAGTCATCTCAGGAGATCCAGCTATTTATTACCCCCTCTTTCAGCCTCCATCTCTATCTGCAGGGCCAGGAGTCCCCCCAGAACAGCCTCACACATGCACATCTTGAATTTTCCTTCCCCAAACCCCCCGTTCCCAGCAAGCAGGGGCCAAGCCAGGCTCACACATGGGGTACAGGCACTGGGACAGCCCCTCTCCAATTTTCCCTTGCTTGGAGCCTGCAGCCACCAGCCCACTGCAGAGAGCCCATCATTAGAGCCCCTTCCACACACCCCATCCGCTGATGGACCCACGATTTCCTTTAGTCTTTTATTTACACTTTATTGCTCTTGTTTTTGCACTGGCAAAGCGCTGCTGGAGAGCACAGAAATCCTTCAGATCTCGGCTGGCAGCAGAGCTCTGCCTAATCATAGTCATTATCTGGAAGCAGGTAATGGGCATCTTTCCCATGTTAATTTGAAAACAGAATCAGCGAGAGCAGGACACCGGGGACGGAGCATGTTCCCAGCACCAGCCACTCCCTCTGGAGGGTTTTGGGGTGGCTTCGTGGCTGTTGGGGTGTGGGTTTGGGATGGGGGAACACAGAAACACAGGCAGAACCACATGCCAAGCCTCGTGGCTCAATAAATCAGGCAGGAAAGGGGCTGCTGGCCGGAATCCCGCGTGAATGGAGCCCGTCCTTGCTGCCACAGCAATAAAATCCTCCGGCCTTGTTTTTTGGCGGCGAGGAGGATGATGGTGGCTCTCCCTCCTCCCCTGCGCCGCCGTCAGAACTTGCCCCCGTGGCTGGGTCCTTCGCTAACAAGGACTCGTCCCTTTTATCCCCAGCGGCAGGAGGGGATGGGGATGGAGGTGAGAGGCGAGGATTTCTCCCGGGGCCGGGAGGGGAAGGCTGGGTGGCGTTGGAGTTTCTTTTGCTGAGATACCATTAACGAGTGAGCAAAGGTTGCGGAGTCTCCATGGAGACAAGACAGCAAGAGAAGGGAGCGGGTGTGCGCTGGGTGAGAGCTGATTAGTAAATGTCAGCGGCACAGCCACTGCCCGCGCCACGCTGGCGCGGGGACGCGCCGGGCACCCCGCACCGGGCACCGCCGGGCACAGGGACCTCCCGGGCACCTCACCTCCGGGGTACATCAGGGACCTCCCGGGCACACCGGGCACCTCTCGGGCACCTCCCAGAGTCCCGGGCACACCGGGCACCTCCGGGGTACATCAGGGACCTCCCGGGCACACCGGGCACCTCCGGGCACCTCCGGGGTACATCAGGGACCTCCCGGGCACCGCCGGGCACACCGGGCACCTCCGGGGTACATCAGGGACCTCCCGGGCACACCGGGCACCTCTCGGGCACCTCCGAGAGTCCCGGGCACACCAGGCACCTCCTGAGGGTCCCAGACACACCGGGCACCTCCCGGGCACACTGGGAATGTCCAAGTGTCCTGGGCACACCGGGCACCTCCCCGGCACCTCTCGAGCATCCCGGACACCCTGGGCACCTCTTCTGCATCCTGGGCACACTGGGCACCTCCTCTGCATCCTGCCTACCCTGGGCACCTCCCGAGCATCCCAGATACCCCAGGGCATCCCACGCGTCCTGTGTGCCCCCTGGGTATCCCACCCACCCCTTCCATGCTGTGCATCCCAGGTGTCCTGTGCAGCACCAGGTACCCGTATGTGCATCCCAGGTGTCCTGTGCAGCCCAGGTACCCGTATGTGCATCCCAGGTGTCCTGTGCAGCGCCAGGTACCCGTATGTGCATCCCAGGTGTCCTGTGCAGCACAGGTATCTGTGTGTGCATCCCAGGTGTCCTGTGCAGCGCCAGGTACCCGTATGTGCATCCCAGGTGTCCTGTGCAGCACAGGTACCCGTATGTGCATCCCAGGTGTCCTGTGCAGCACAGGTATCTGTGTGTGCAGCCCAGGTGTCCTGTGCAGCACAGGTACCCGTATGTGCAGCCCAGGTGTCCTGTGCAGCACCCCCGATGTGCATGCCAGCCACCCCAGGCCAGGGCATTGTTCCATCCTGGCTGTTCCCTGCATCCCAGGCACCCTGTGCATCCTGTGGGCCCCAGCCCACCCCCGGCGTGCCACGTGTCCTTGTGCACCCCAGGCCTGTGGGAGTCGGGGATGCAGGAGAAGAACTGGGAGCACGTTCCCAAAGCATCCTCACAGCTCTGGTGCTCACAGCGTTGGCTCCTTTCCCGCAGGGAGCAGGGATGCAGCTGTGCCTGCTGGGATGGGGGCAGTTGGCCAGGGAAGAGACATCCAAGGCTTCAACAAGCTGCCATCTCCTCCCTCCCGTGGAGAATGTCCCCTCTCCCAGTGCCTGGAGCACGCAGAGAGAGGATGAGGCTGGACCTCCTGGATCCCACCTGGTTCTCGGCAGAGTCCAAGCCCACGCTGAGGGAATCAGGGCTGGGACGAGGCACTGGTTTGTGCCAGGGTCTGCCTGGGGCTATCAAGGGCTTGGACAGGGCTGGAGCCCCCCTGGGAGGGAGGTGGGCAGCAGGAGCAGCCTGGCTGCCCTTCCCCATGCCCTGGAGCATCATTTACCTCCAGCAGGACACAGGAAAGCACCTGGCAGGCAAGAGCACCAGGGAAAAAAGTGTCGGGGGGCACGGCAGTGGGGGGCTGGATCCTGCAGTTTAGCAGCTTTTATTCAGCAGCTATAAACAGAGCAGGAGAGATAAAGGTTGCAGTGCAGATACAGATTAGGTAGGTCCCTTGAGGCTGTGACACCTTGAGATACAGGCAGATCTTCAAGGGAACGGCTCGCTGGCAGCTTGGAAAACACGGAGCTGAGCGGCCTCCAGCAGCACCTCAGCCCTGGCCCACAGCCACAGGGGAGAGCTGGGGCTGCCAGGGCAGGGGGGGGTACTGGGGTATCCCAGGTACCCCACGCATCCCTTGTGCCCCACTGCATCCCAGGCACCCTGGACATGCCATGTGTCCTGTGCATCCCAGGTACCCCAGGTGTCCTGTGCATCTCAGGTATCCTATATGCACCCTGTGCACCCTGTGGATCCCAGGTGCACCCCCTGTGCCCTGTGGATCCCAGGCACCCCCAGGTGCCCTGTGGATCCCAGGCACCCCAGGCACCCCAGGTGCACCCTGTCCACTCCGTGTGTCCCATCTCATCCTGCCAGGACGCACCCAGGGCAGCAGGGAGCACCAGGAAGCGCTGACCATGCTGCGGAGGTGGGGAATCATGGAGGAAAGCGATGCAAAAACCAGGCTAGAAATGGCTGTTTGGGTACATCTGTGCGTCCATCTCTCCCAGCAGGACCCTGGGGCAGGCACAGGCTGTGCCACAGGAGGCACGGACACGAGAGACAGGCACGGCTCGCAGCAGTGACCCTGGCTGCTGGCCCTGTCGTGGGTTTGTTTGCTTCCTGGCAGGAGCGCCAGTGATTTACTCCCTGTGGTTTGGTTTGAAGCAGGAGCACAGAGCAGGGAGGAGATGGATGTCTGTGCCAGTGCCCTTCATCCCGCTCCCTGTTCCCCATCGAGCCCACAGGCTCGGTTTGATCAGGCAGGGAGGCAGGATTTAACGTCCAGGTGCACCAGCAGAAACATGGAATGCCATGTGGGGGAAATTTCTCATCAGATCTCTGCTCCTGCAGTTTCTGGAGGGCATCAGCATCACCCCAGCTCTGCCGAGGACCAGGATGGCCTGCAGGATGCTGGCCCCATCCCTGGCAGTGCTCAACGCCACACTGGACAGGGCTCGTAGCAACCTGGTGCAGTCAAAGGTGTCCTTGCCCGAGTTTTAAGACCCCTTCCACGCAAGCCATGCCAGGACTCTGCTGCCTCTCTGCTGCACTGGAGAAGCTGCTGGGCAGGGAGCAGGGCTGTGACCCCACGTGCTGCCCTGTCCCTGTGGACACCCACCAGGGCCTGTCCCCTGTCCCCAGCAGCGCTATTCGCTACTCCAGGCTCCTTTAATCTCCGACTTTAATTCCCAGCCTCATCAAGTCATGGGGAGAAATCCAGGTGGGAGCAAAGTCAGCATCACCCGGAGGGCTCCAGCGGCCATTGCCCCTGCCTGGCCAGCCAGGAGGGCGGGGGGCTGTGCCCATGGCCCAGCTGGGCACCCCCTGAGGGCTGGACGTGGGCCGGGGGTCCTGGGAGCCATGGCAGGACTGGCAGCTGCAGGCTCCGGTCCCGGTGCCAGCCCAACACCGTCCCTGTCACCTGCACCCCCTGCCCACCCCGCCTCTCCCCAGGGCCCCCGTCCCTCCAGCCCTCCTCCTGCAGGCCCGTCCCCTAACCCCGCACGCCTCGTCCCACAACTCCCACCCTGACCCCAAATCCCAAACCCCGGCTCCCAGACCCCAGACCTCAGCTCCCAAACCCCAAATCCCAGATCCCACACCCCAGCTCCCAGACCCTAAATCCCTGACCACAAATCCCAGACCCCAAATCCCAGAACCCCGACCCTGAACCCCAGCTCCCAGACCCCGACCCCCGCTCCCAGGGCCGGCGCCGCCGCCCCGCCCTGGTGTGACACCCCCGCTCCCCCAGGTGGAACTTTCCTCGCAGGGCGGGAGACCATAGAGGCGAAAGTCTACACCAAAGCGGAGCTCTCCGGGGGAGGTGCGGAAGTGACAGAGATCCCTTTCCTCCAATGCCACTTGGAAGAAGATCAAGTTCTGGCTTTCATAAACAAACAGAAATATTTTCAAGATGCCTTAATTGTGACTGGTGGCGCGGTTCTCGTCTCTGTCCCTGTAACCTCTCCCCAGACCGCCCGGGGTTCCCCCCGTCTATGTCCCCTCATGGTACACTTCTCTTTATTTACTCTTTTTGCGCGGCCGGCTTGGGTGCGGTTCTTCCGCTGCGCCAGCTCCGTACGACAGTGGCGTAGAACGGCTTTGATAGACAGGGAGGCTAGCCAATGGCGCGGCAGTATCTGCGGGCGGGCAGCCAATGGTGCGGCGGCGCGGCGGCCGGGGGAGGCGGGACGAGGGCCCGGCGGGGCAGGGAGGGGGAGCCGTGGAATGGCGGACGGGCGGGCCGGCCCGCCCTGGTGGTAGTGAGACCGGGGGCGCGGAGGGGACAGCCGCGGACAGGGTGAGTGCGAGAGGGGCGAGCGGGCCTCCCCAGCCCCCCCGGGCCGTCTCTTCCCGGGAGAGAGAGGCAGAGGCGCTGGAGTGGGCCGCAAGGCCCTTGCCAAATAGTGGATGCTGAGGTTAAAGCGGGCGGTGTTTCCTGCCACATAGTGATCCCCTGGTGCCCGGTCCCGGGCGCGGGTTTGGGGGGCTCCGTCCCGGTCCGGGGCTCCATCCCCGGCCTGACACTGCCCCAGCCCCTCTCGGGGGCCGCGGTTCGGTGCGGGGGGTGTAGCCGGGCCGGGCTGGCCTGGGGGGATCGGGCGTTGGGGCGGGCTGCCCGGGGTGCTCCAGCCCCGCGCTGGGTGACCGAGATGTCGCCTGGGGGCTGTCTCGAGGCCCGGCCGGTGTCGGCTGCCCTGGGCTTGTCCTTGCTGCCCTGGGCTTGTGCCGCAGGTCTGGCCTAGCCGGGCACGCTGGGGGACCCAGGAACCAAGGGGATGCTGCAGGGTCCCTTGCAGGGGGAGCAGCGCGGGGAGCAGAGCGGTTCCTCCCTTTGCAGACACTTGCTGGCTGAGTGTGACATTGGGACTTGTGAACCTGTCCGTCCGTGTCCAGAGTCTGCCTGGGTGGGAGCTGGCTGTCCTCGCTGAGGGAATCCTCTCTGTCCTGCCTGTGTTCCAGCCCCATTCCTGGGTGCACCCCTCGATCTCTCTGGGGACACTTTGAGGTGCGTGTGTCACCCCTTGTCTATGAGCCATCCACAGCACATGAAACCTACAACTGCTTGATGTCACCCCCCGTGGGTGCTGTAGCGTGCTTAGGGAAATGGGTTGGGTTTTTTATTTCCCTGGAAAAAGGCTTGGGGTATGGTTGGATAGTTCGGGTTAGCGCACTGACCTCCTGGTGGCCTCAGACCGTATTTCTACTAGAGAAGAAATGAGTTACTTTGGAATGTCCTTGTGGTTGTACCTCACCAGTGTTCAGGTTACTGTTGGGGTTACTTTGGGATACAGGTAGTGTGGAGAAAGGTGAGGGTTGTAGTTTCTCCCTGTTAGCTGTCACTTGACTTCAAGGACCTTCCCATGGTAGGATTTTTTATTTCCCTGTCAGAGTTTCACATTTGGCCTTGCTGTTTGGCTTTCTTTAGAGGCAACAACAGAATTGGGCACCTCTCCATAGGTCAGAGCATTGGTGGGGCTGAGGGATGTGCTAATGCTGGGAGTTCAGCACTAGGAAGCACGGAAAGTCTTAAATCTTTCAGCACTGCAGATGCTGGTGGACATGAAATTCTATTAATAATGATTAAAAAAACTTCTGTTAAATACATCAGCTGCAGGCAGAGTCATAATTGATGGAGCCCTCTGTAACCCTCACACTTTTGTGTCCTTCCTGAAGACTCGTGAGAGGGAGAAGTTGAAATTAAAAGATGTTGTAAGCCAGTGCAGTAATGTTGCTTTTCTAGAATCGTGGAATGGTTTGGGTTGGAAGGGGCCTTAAAGACTCTGATTCCACCCGTTCCACGGGCAGGGACACTTCCACAGGCCTGGAAAGTCCCTCTGTATGGGAAGTACCGAGTCTTTCACACTCGGTCACATGAGGAAGGGCAGGAGTTATGTTTTCCACCCGTTTTCTGCATCTGCAGAATCAGTGGCTGCTGAACAGGAATTTATGCTGCAGGAATTCGGAACGCTGCGTTGCGACACTTTTCGTTCTGAGTTGTCCCTTGCTGACCTTGAGTGGGCTTTGCCATAGAAACCAGCTCGTGGTTGAATCCCAGGCTGAGTTAAAAACAAACCAGAGCCACCAACTCCCCACGAGAGCACAGCCAGTCCAGGAGTGACTTTGAATGCCCCTCGTGCCCAAGCAGGAGCGTTATCCCAGCACTGGGGTAGAGCTCACCACGCACAGAGTCCTGGGCACTTTGGGGTTTTATTTCTTTTAAAGGAACGTGCTTCAAAACGTGAAGTTTGAGTGACAGAGCGTGACCTGAGCTTGCAGGAGCTGCCTGACACTGATCTTGGCTCAAGCTGCAGTTGTCACTGTTGTTATCCCTGGGTGTGTTGGTGATGGTGGGACCAGACCTTCTGGGATTTCTTCCCAAAGCCTTGATTTCTGCACCATTTAAAGCCTGGAGGAGTAGGTATAGCCACTCCCTTGTAGCCCTACTGACATGAGGTGAAGCCTTGCTCTGCCTTCTAAGTGAGGATAAGCTTCTAGGGGTGAACTCAGTGTAAACTTTCCCTAAACTATATATTTTCCACTGGTTTTAAAAAGAACTGTGATTTTTTTTTGTCTTGTCTGGTAATGAGATCAAAAAGTAAATGTCCCAGATTCCATTAATTTAAAGAAATAAAACCTTTCTGATGGCTCATGCCAGTATAAAATTGGTTTCCCTATGACTAATGTGACACACCACACAGAAATGGTATATTTTTGTGAGTTACAACTCAGAAGGTATTTGCAGACAGTGATTCATGACAAGGAATACAACCCTTCTGATCAGTCCCCACCCAGTTTCTCAGCGTGCTTTGAATATATCTCATTCTTCAGGGCTGGTCTAGGAAAAGTTGATTTCATTCACCAATGTTAGATAATCACGGTGTGTGGGTGGAGGGGTTAAAACTTCAGTGATTGCCTCATGTGCATAAAGTTACAGCTACAAATCCCTTTCCTGGGTTTATTTTTTTATATTTTTGTGGTGATAGAAGAACAAAGGTTGGTAGGATTAATGTTTTTCAAAAATTCAGGTTTTCTTTGACAGATTGTAATAAAGAAGATATCAGCAAGTGTTAAGACTTGGCTTTAATCCTTCTAGATATTTTCTCTCAGCAGGTTTTCTGGACTCAAAATGTTTAATAACTTTAGATGCAAGGTTTTGGGTTTGCCTCTGTTTGGTTTGATGATAATGCTGAGCCCTTGGTCATTCAGCTGAGCAAAATACGTTGTTCATGAGTCAGTCACAAACCAGGAAAGGGATTGAATAGCGATTGTGTTTGCATGTGCTGTGGATAAAGTTCCTGCTGTCCTCATGCAGAATGGGACACCAGGAAAAAACACTGCCAAGAGCTCCTTCTGAGGGTTCCAGCAGCCACAACCGGCCCTGTCCGGTGGCTCAGCTCTGCCCTCGCTCCTTTGTACCGTTTCTACAACAAACACACAGGAAACAACCCAAAAGTGACACACTGTGAAAACCCAGGAAGGCAAAATGCAGCTATTTTCCCAGCCTGTCTTCTGGTGTGTTACTTTTTTCAACAACACTCCGGCTGAAATGGGATCCGTAGTAAGAAATTTGTGTATTTGAGTGTTTATTCTCACTGTGCAAGGATAAATATTTGTGAGATCAGGGCCTTAGTTACCGCAGATTAACATTTATTTAAATACTTTAGGTATTTATAAACACGGGATTAAAAAAGGCATGTAGCAATGGCTTCTGGGTAATAAGCAAATGACTGCTCAGAACAGAACCACCCTGGTGACATTTACTTCCTTTTGTATTTTTGCAACTCTGTGTAATAAAAAGACATGTTGGTTCTTTTTTGAGGATGGGAGGCAGATCAGGCTTCACTGTGGAGGGAGTGCTTGGTAGAAGGTGATCAGAATCAGGCCTAATTCTCATTTATATGATATTTCTTTTTCCATCTGAAGGTTTGCAGGATATTTTTTCCCTGCCTGGGAGGCGGTAGGAGGGGAGGTTCCTTCCCAGAAGAAGTTAAATGTGAACTTCCACATTATTTTCTTGAGCAAGCAGCGTGAGTGGCTAATCACATTCTCCATCCCCGCTCTTTCCCCACAGTAATGGGCCTGGGAAATAGTTCATCTAGATCCTACCCTAATTCCTGAAATTGCAGGAAAGCTCTCTGGTGTTAGGTTGCTGCTGGAGAAGTGGTGGAGCTCAGATATCTCAAGTATGCTTCTGCCAGGGGCTTTGATGGAGGAATTCAGAGCACCAGGAAGCTCGATGGATCTCTCACAGATGGTCAGTGGTGACCTGCTCTGTTCCCTCAGTGCCTTCTCTGTCAGCCCCTCTCCGCCGGCAGTACCCCAGACTCTTTTTGGGGAGAAGGGGTGCTTTAAGGGGTGCTGTGATGCCCAGAGAGGAAGGCGGGGGATGCCTGTGAGGCAGCAGCAGTTGGCATTGAGGGCTGGAAATTATGCTTGGGACGCTGTTGCTGTGTCACTGCTTCAGGTGAGCTGTTCCCGGGTCCCTGCTGACTTGGTTGTGGGGTTTGGGTTCTCCTGCATTGCTGTTGGAAGCAGTGCACGTCCAGAATGGGTCAGACACAGAGCCAGACGCTAAACATGGTTTGTTCCCACTGCTGCTGTAAATCAAACCTAAACCACGAGTTATTCCTTTGGTTCATACTGAAAGTGCTCCCCAAGAACTGAGCGCTTCTCTTGTGTTTGATCACAGAATCCAGAACAATCTGGATTGGAAGGGACCTTAAAGCTCGTCTCATTCCTACCACAGCTTCCACAGGCCAGGTTGCTCCAAGGCCTGTCCGCCCTGGCCTTGAAGATGCAGCCTGCACAGCCTCTACTTGGAAGGGGCTTGTTTTATGTGAATGGTGATGAATTTATTTGAACAGCTCCTTCGTGAAGCAAAGCCACACATAGATTTGAGGTTGAAATCCCCTAATTGTGAAGTAGAGGACATAAAAGGAAGTGTCCTAACGTGATAAATGTGGGATTTGCTGCCCCATGATCTCATGGATACATCAGTTAAGGAACTGATCAGACAGTTTAGGGAAGTGAAACCCGTGAAGGACAGTTAAATGATAGTGTTTGTTACCACGTGGTTTTAGGGTGCAATGGGGTGCTGCAGCATGGAAAAGCAGGGAGAACTCTAACTCTGTGCTGGCCTTGTTCATATGCTCTCTTCTTGCTGCATCTGATGCATGGCCATGATGGAGAGAGTGTGTGGGGTATCTGGAGGCAGGGTGATCCAGCGTGGCTGGTCCAAAATCCTGTGATTTGTCTTCTTCATTCACTGGTGTTCCCAACCATGTTCCAGAACAACCTGCCTCTTCCAAGCCTCCATTTCTCCCGGCTCATCAAACTGGGCTAATGACTCCGACCTTTTGTTTGTAAAGCAAAAGGAAAAGGATCAACAAAATACTGGAGCTTATTTACTACCATTACTGAAATGATGAGCAATGCCACTTTGCAGCACTTCAAAGAGGCTGTGCTCGTAAGATGCTGGAAATCCCTTGAGAGAGAAAATGTTTCAGATGGAGAAAGAGGAGCAGGGAGTATTCCTCACATTTTCATTTCCTAAGCACACTCCCCTGCAAGGCATGGAGGCACTCTCCCCCTCCAGCCCCCTCCCAGCTGGGCACTTTAAATCGTGCTGACAAAATTTGCTGGTTTTGGTAAACTCCAAACTTGCTGGTGTCAGTGCTCCAAGTTCTGCATAAATTGTTCCCATGCTGTGGAGTTGTGCAAAGTCCTCTTGTTGACCTATTGTATTACCACTAATAAGATTGAATGTGGTTTTAATTTCTCATTTCCTCTTTCTCTGGATGCCCTTTTCCTACTACTTAGAGTCTTACTTCAGGTCTCTCTATAGCAAAAGTCTCTTTCTGTCGCTCAAAGAATGAGCGATGCTTTGCTTTCAGAGCGCTCCGCACTGGAGGGCTTTAAGTGGCATTCAGAGGAGGCTATCAGCCACAATATCTGATGTATTGGTGTGGCTGCAGTTCATGCATGGAGTGCAAAAAATGGGATTTAATTGGGAGGGAGGGGGAATAGCGGCCTTGGCTGAATGGATGGGTGAAAGTTCCCCGACCACCCCTTAGCCCAGCAAATGGTTGAGTGCTTGCCAGAGCGGAAGCAAGTTCCCTTTCAGGCACCCTGCCTTTGTCACCGCAAGAAAAAGCACACACGCACTCGCATGGGTTTGGCCTTGCAGCTGCAAAAAAAACCCAACCAGGCGAGAGAGAACCATGCACACACCCAGATCCTGTTCTTTCAATACCAGCAGCTGCGGAGCCGGTGCTTTGCTGGAGGAAAGCATAGAGCTATAAACACAGCTTGTGGAAAACCTTTACCTTCTGTCTAGGGCAGCATGAAATCACTGGCCGCTTCCCTTCTGCAAGCTAAATTAAAAACAGCTGTAATTAACTTATACAAAATAGCCTTTTGGTTGCTATTGAGAATTCAATATTGTATCAAGGAGGTTACATCTAGGGGCTGGCTTCACATGAGAGGTTTCCATAAAGCAGCTTATTATAGACCTTGCTGTAAGCTTGGCTAGAAAGGCCTGCATCCTTAGCATTCCTAATATGGTCTAATCTCTCTTTTCCCAAAAAGATCAGTTCAATAAAGTGATGATTCCCCCTGTACTCCAGTACCTGGTGTATTGCATCCAGCTCTGGGCCCCCAACACACGAAGGATGTGGAGCTGCCAGAGAGAGTCTAGAGGAGGCCATGGAGATGCTCTGCAGCCAGGCTGGCAGAGCTGGGGGTGCTCACCGGGAGAAGAGGAAGCTCCCAGGGGGACCTCAGAGCCCCTTCCAGTGCCTAAAGGGGCTCCAGGAGAGCTGGACAGGGACTGGGGACGAGGGCCAGGAGGGTGGTACAAGGGGGAATGGCTTCAAACTGAAAGAACTGAAAGGTTTAGGTTAGATTTTAGGAAGAAATCCTTCCCTGTGAGGGTGGTGATGCTGTGGCACAGGCTGCCCAGAGCAGCCCCCATCTGCCCAAGGCCAGGTTGGACAGGGCTTGGAGCTACCTGGGACAGAGGAAGGTGTCCCTGCCCACGGCAGGGTGTGGAATGAGATGAGCTCTCAGACCCTTTCCAGGCCAAACCATTCTGTGATTTTATGGTTTCAAACACCCTTGAATAGGTTTGGATGGTCCAGAGTCTGGAGTTTGCACTGGAGATTACGTAAGGTGAGATCACTGCTGGGCTCAGAACATGCAAAATGGAAACAACTACAGCTTAAACTGAATATTTTTCTGCCTGTCCCAAGGAGATTTCACAGGCATCTGTGGCCACAGCCAAGCTGAAACCTGACCCCTCTCTGTCAGACCAGGGGGCTGGTTGAAACAGTGGGGCCTTGCTGGAGTCTGCTGGAAGGTTGTTCGGTCCCGCTGGCTGCAGGGATGGAGAAAGTGAGTCCAGGGATTGTCATGCCGTTGAGCAAAACCAGAGGACTGCTCCTCACAGCTTCCTGCAGCTCTGCCTGCAAATCCCAAACGGCAGCCTGGGATCCTGGGCTGTGCCTGTGCCTTGCACAGATGGCTGTGCACACACAAACGCTGCATTCAGCATTTCTGTGGGATCACCTCACTGGACACTGCCGCGGAAGAGCAGCGTAATCCCAGATGTGGAGCAGCCCCTTCTCCCCCAGCCCTGGTTCCTCTCCTAAGCCTTAGGTGTGGGGGAAAACTGCCTGGAAGATCCCAGGTACGTGATGGCGTTTGGTGCTGGTGTGATGGGATCCTGCCTGTTCTCCCACGTTCACAGCGGTGCCCGTCTTGCTGGGCTCCTGAGATCCCAAAAGCGTGTTCAGGCTCTTCACGTGGCATCATGTTTATATATTTATTTTTTCCCTCCACAATGGAAAGCCTGTGTATTATTTTGACTTTATTAAGATGCTGTTTATAAACCATTTTGACTTAGATGGTCAAGGCTGTTCTCATGGTTTTTTGTGACCAAAATCCCAGCAGATACAACACTTCTGGAAAATATCAGAGAGTCAATGTCCTTTTTTTTTTCCGCTCCCCTCATGTCAAAGGTTGACTTAAAATATTAATGCTGCAAAGATTCATTTAAGATATTAAAACTGTTCAGGCAAGAATACATGTACATATTGTAATTACTTCCTTTTTCTTACAATTAAAGTAATTGGATTATATTTAATGAGCTATTTACATTTAATAATTAAGAAAAGACTTATCTTTCCAGTATTCCCCAAGTGCAGCAGAAGGGTGGGGGCACTCAGAGCTGTGATATAATTATCTAGGCGTGAGTTGAAACTGAAAGAGCAGTTGAGCTCTATAGAAAACACTTGGAACTGGTTTGTTCCTACTCTTTCATTAATCAAAATAGTTTAGTGTGTGGCAAAGAAGGGAAGGCTGAGCTTAGCTGCAAATGAGACAGAGTTTATCTGCTGAAAAGGAAGGTTAAAATATGCTCGAACTTAACGAATAAGTCATTTAGGGGGAAGAAAGCACACCCTCTCTTTCCATATTAATTGCCGAGCGCTGCCCAGGAATGAGAATGCGCTGCTGTATTGTGAGCTGGGCTTTGTTAGTGCGGCAGACACAAGCCTTTCCTGTGCCTGGGGAGGCTGCTGGGAGGGGAGGCAGCAGAGCTGTGCTCATTAGCGCAGTTCAGGCCGGGATGCAGGAGGCAGGCAGCAGCCCTGTGCTTCTGGGGCTCTGCACAGCTGTCCCCGCAGCCGGGGGCTGCTGCTGCCCCTCCAGGGCACCTCTGGCCAGGGGCACTGCTGGCCTTCCCTCCTGCGTGCTGTCTCTTCTTGCAGACCCTTTGAAGTGAGTTCGGCACTGTGACTGGCTGAGGCTCGGAAAATTCTGCCCCTCTCTTGCACCCTGGTGACCCCCAGTGCTGCCTCCAGCTCTGGGGTGCTCAGCACAGAAGGACAGGGACCCCTTGCAGCGAGTCCAGGGGTGCTCTGGGGGCTGGAGCCCCTCTGCCCTGGGGACAGGCTGGGGCAGCTGGGAGTGTCCAGCCCTTAAAGGGGCTCCAGGGGGGCTGAGGGGGCCATCGGGCAAGGGGGAATGGCTTCCCACTGCCGGAGGGCAGGGCTAGGTGGGAAATTGGGAAGGAATCCTTCCCTGTCGGGGGGTGAGGCCCTGGCACAGGGTGCCCAGAGCAGCTGCGGCTGCCCCTGGATCCCTGGACAAAGCTTGGAGCAGCCTGGGACAGTGGGAGGTGCCCCTGCCGTGGCAAGGGGTGGAACAAGATGAGCTTCAAGGCCCTTTCCAACCCATACCATTCTAGGATTGTGGGATTCTAGGACTGAAACCTGCCCAGACCTCTCCCTACATACTCCTGAAATGTTTTAGAGCCTATTGTGTGCTTTCAATGCCCGAGTATACCAAAGCTACCTGTTGACTGACGCTCGTGATGCTGCTCTGTGTTGTCACTGACCTTGTATCCTTGCCCAAATTATTCACAGGTTTAGTAGAGAGCATTCTGCTCCCTTTGCTGCTCCTGTTTCCTAGGAAGCAACAAAGCCAGAGCTCTTGTGGCGCTGAAGGAGTCCTGCCTCTCTCTCCTGATGTATACCCTCACAGCAAAGACCTTGAAACCTTTCTGTTCTGGAGCTTTAATTCCTGTTTAATCAATAGTTCTATATTCTGAGAATCAAATCCCTGTGACAGCTCTCTTTAATTGAGCTAAACTGCCTTTCTCTTGTCACGTCTCTTCTAGAGTTTTATTTAAATGCATTTGTTCTGCCTGTATCCTAGTCAGGTATTGATAGGAACACCAGGTGACCCTCTTTGTTTAACTTGTTTTTCAGCTAAATGAATGGAAACATTAATTAGTGCAATGGTTTGTTTCTTAGGAATTAAAAAAATAAAAGTCTAGGTCAAACTGCTGGCTCTATTAGCACTCCAGCAGAAGCCAGGAGGATCTGTATGTTCCCCATTAGTGACACCCCCATCCTTCCACCCCCAGACAGATTTCTGACAACAGCTCTGAGCGAGTCCCTCTCCAGGAGAGCAGCCTGGTATTTATTCCAGCAAGATCATCTTCAGCAAAGCTGATAACAAAAAGTTTAAAAGGAAGAGCCAAATTTTCAGTCACACCTGTGCAATCCCCTTGAGGGCAGTAAATGATGATGATAATGCATGAGCCAGACAAAAAAACCCGCAGAAAATGGCTTTCTGAGCCTCTTTTGCATTTTTCAGAGCCAGCAGACTGGAGGGGGGGGGGGAAAGGCAGGGGAGGAAAAAAAAAGGTTTATTTTTACTCTGGGATTGGAGCGGGCTGGATGTTGGTTGTGTCAAGGACTGCACGCTGTACAATCCTGGCTATGCTGCGGGATCAGGGCTGGCGTTCCCGCTGTGGGAACATGGCTGTGGAAAAGGGCAGCGCTGCTCCTGCCCCACGTTATTGCCCAAACATCTCTTTCATAACACCAGCAGCTCGGGCCTGCAGAGCTCTCCACCTGGTGATTGAAGTGCGTTATTAGTACACAGAGGGCTCGTGGATGTGGGTTTTGTGATCAGCTAAGTAAGTGTTCTCCCAAAGGTCCTGGATTTTCAGTAGATCCTGCTTCAGGAGAGCTTTTGTGTGATGGTGGGTGAAAACAGCGTGTGCTTCCCGTCCCACCGGCTGCTGAGAGATGGTGGGCAATGTTTTCCGCTGCGCCCGGGGGGGTTTTACCCGTCCTTCTCCCCCGTGGTTTTTTGGGAGAATAGACCACTGTGAAAGGAAGCAGCCCTGCAGCTGCCCTTCACTGCTGACTCCTGCTCAGCTGCTGGCAGGCTGGGCTGGTAATGACAGATGAGCCTGTGATGCATTTTTGGGAATGAATACTTGTTACAGCTGGCGGGATGGAGTAGTTTGTGGCATCACATGGCAGTTTGCTCTATAATTTCGCTCCCTATTGCTCGGATGCAGCACTGATTGCTGGGTCTCTCTCGGAGCGTGGAACTGGAGCATTTCTGATTGCCGCATCCCACTTCTCTGTGGCTGCATTGTGAGCTTGGATATAGCCCTGAGCACTCAGCAGAGCCTTCTGCTGATTTTTTTTCCCCCTCAGTTCTCCCTGTGTGTGTGTGTGTGTGGCTGCTGCTTCCCTTTCTGCAAGCCTTTTGGGGTTACATAAAAGCCAGTCTCTTTCTGGCCATTACAGCTACATGGGGGAGTAGTTACTGCTGAGAGAAGCTTGAAATTTGAAGCAGAGTTGTCACAGACATTAGAAAGAACAGTCGGTCTGCGTTGGCAAGCTACTGAGTTAAGTCTTATTTCATACTGATGGGAATTTCAGATCTGATTATCTCCTTTCCCCCTCATTCCCAGACCTGCTGGTGTGCCCAGTCCCCCGATGGGCACCCCTAGAGGCAGCTCTCCAAAGCGCTCAGCTCAAGGCTCGCTCTCCTTGACTGTGCTGCCTGTTTGCGTCCAGGCTGAGGATTTTGTAAGCCCTGCCGTGGGCAGGGTGGTTGGTCACCCTGACGTACTTGGAAATCAAGCCTAAATTCCCTTCCCCCCAAAAAAAAAAGCTCTCTGCCCTCCTTAGGTGCTTTGTGCTACACCAGACACTATGACAGATGATCTCACTGCTGGGGTCCAGATTTATTTGCAGATGGTCCCTGATCTAAGAGGTTGTGTGTCACATTGAGCGGGGAATTACCCAGGTGACTCCCAGTAATGCTATGCTAACTGGTCAAATACCAGTGAGGAGAGCCTTGCCAGATCTCTCCCTCCACCTCACCTGTTATTTACAGCTCTTTGTGTGCGATGCATCCGCAGGGCTCGCCTTGGAGTCCTGCCTGCCTTCTCCTCTGCACCACCACAGTGACTCTGCTATCTGCCTGCTCTACAAAAAAACCCCAAAAAGCAGGTCTGGTTCCTCTCTTGCTGTGCAGTGCTGTTTTCTGCTCTGCTCCAAAACACTTTTTAAGGAGTGTTTGCTCCGAGTTGCTGTTTTCAGTTGACAGAACTCGCCTTGGAAAGCAAATACTCAATGCTAAAACATCCCTGTATTGCTTCTCAATAGTTGTAATCAAAGTCTGTCTCCTTTATTGTTCCTAGCAATTGTTCAATTTTACTGTGCCAGCCCTATTTATTAAAAATAGTCAATAAGACACAGCTTTGTGCGAGGGGTTTATGGACTGGCAGTTCTTGTTTGAAACAAACCAATTGTACTTGATTCTAATCCAGAACTGGGATTCCTGAGTGATCTGCTGCAGCAGAGCTCACGGGGAGAGCGGTCGATGCCTTGCTGATAAGAAATCTTGGAGCAGCACGCTTATCTTGGATTTACCTCAGCTTTGCTCAAAGTGCTGGATTCTGAAAGGCAAGAATTGCAAGTCACACATTTTCCCCCCTTTTTGAGCCTGTGTTGGGCCACGCTTGCTCCCCAGTGCCCAAGAGTATTTACAGAACTAATTGCCAAAGTCAGAATCCTCTTAAAAGCTGGTGAACAGGACGTTCAAGGTGAGAGCTTATTGTGGCAGGAGCAGGGTGTCAGATCAGCAGCCATGGGAAGAGGCTCTACTAATGGATCCTGCTTTCTTGGAAAAGCACGAGGCATCCAAGACCACGATGTGTGCAGTGAGGAAGGACAGGAGTTGTTGGGAAGGATGATGGGGAGCAAAAACCCAGTGAATGCTGGAAACAAGGTGCCAGTTGAGGCTGGAAGATCAGTAGGAAGGTGGGAGCAGTGAATTCAGCTTCCAGGGCTTTTTTGTGCTCAGCAAACCTTTTCCTGGGCTGGAGCAGGCCAGGGCTCGGCAGAGCCTGCACAGGCATTTTGGGAGAGGGGAAGTTATGAGGCATCCTGGCAATGCCCGGCTGTAGGTGGGGCAGCAAGGGGAAAGGAGCTGCGGGGCAAAGCTGGGCCTTTCAGATGGTTTGGCTTTTAGTCACTGCCCTCACAACATCATCAAGGCTCTTGGAGCCTTCTGTGGTTCAAGTCATGACTTGGATGCTTCAGAGGAGGTGTTTGGGAGCAGGTGGGAAGGGTCTGGTTTATGTGTGAGAGGAAAATCATTTGTTTCCTTGTTTTTAAGAAGGTGTGAAGCACAGTGGTTGGGAGGATGAGTCTTCTGAACGTGGATTGATGCAGCAGGGTTTGTGGATTTTCCTTAGGGTTCTTCCAGCCAGCAGAGATCACTGAACTTCTTTCCTCTCGCTGTGTTTCAATTTGATGCCTTTCTTTGTTTTCCATATTCATTAGAAATCTGTTGCAGAGTTTTTTGTTTCTAGAGGCAGTTTCCTTTTACTTCTAACATACTTGATCTCCTCTCCTGTTACACTGGGATCAGGGCAGCTCCTCTGTGCCCGTGTCATTCTTGCAGCTTCTTTAAAAACAGTGTCTGCGCCCCAAAACTCTACACTCCCGCAAGAAATCTAATCTCCAGCATTCATAAGCAAATAGAAACGCTTATCTTTGCCCCAAAGATAAGGATTTTCGGCCTTGCAATTCATTTAAGTTGCATCTGAATGGTAGGATTTAGTTATAATATATGGTCTGTGGTCATTGTGTGACAGTGACTAATGCTTGATGACCAGGCTGGCCAGCCAGGGTGGAATTCTGCTGTGCTGTCATGCCCTGAGCACGGAAAGTGAAGCGGTTCTGGATGGCCCGTGCTTGGCACTGCGCTGTCAGTCGCCTCCTTAATGACTCTCTTAAAGAATAACAGCATGAGCCTCCCAGAAAGCTTTTCTAGCTCTGTCCCTTCTTTTATTTTCTGTATCTCCTCCCTGCCCCCAGCTCATGCCTTGTGCTGCCTCCAGTGTTTTGCTTCCCCTTCCCCATTCCCCCTTTGCTCTCCTACCTTGCCCCTTCTCCACACCTGGTTTTCTGCCCTACCTGACTCCTGCTTTTGAAGTACACCACTTATTTTCCAATCCACACTATTAAGAAATCTAATCTCCAGCATTCATAAGCAAATAGAAACGCTTATCTTTGCCCCAAAGATAAGGATTTTCGGCCTTGCAATTCATTTAAGTTGCATCTGAATGGTAGGATTTAGTTATAATATATGGTCTGTGGTCATTGTGTGACAGTGACTAATGCTTGATGACCAGGCTGGCCAGCCAGGGTGGAATTCTGCTGTGCTGTCATGCCCTGAGCACGGAAAGTGAAGCGGTTCTGGATGGCCCGTGCTTGGCACTGCGCTGTCAGTCGCCTCCTTAATGACTCTCTTAAAGAATAACAGCATGAGCCTCCCAGAAAGCTTTTCTAGCTCTGTCCCTTCTTTTATTTTCTGTATCTCCTCCCTGCCCCCAGCTCATGCCTTGTGCTGCCTCCAGTGTTTTGCTTCCCCTTCCCCATTCCCCCTTTGCTCTCCTACCTTGCCCCTTCTCCACACCTGGTTTTCTGCCCTACCTGACTCCTGCTTTTGAAGTACACCACTTATTTTCCAATCCACACTATTAATCTTTGTCCCACCTACTCATGAAGCATGAAGGTTTTACAGGAGCCCATTAGCTGTTATCTCTATCCTACCCTCCAAACACTCCAGGAAAAAGCAAGGTCTTACAGTCTTCTTGTAGGGACATCACCTGCTCTTTTTGCAGGTCCCAGATTTCCTTCATAAAATCTTGAAGCTCCTCATCCTTGTGCTTGGAAGAGAGGAATTTTTGCTTTAAAATGCCTTGTGTCCAAAAGCTGCTGGGAGAGCAGGGTGGTTGTCTACAGCCCGTCCTGCCCTTCCTAGTTGATCGTCTCCAGTGCTCCCCAGGGTTAATTTAATCCCTGAGTTTGCTGGGTCCTGGCTGGGCTTAGGGGCACCGGAGCTGTCCCCATGGCCTTGGGAAGCCCTGCTGTGATCATGAGGGCAGAACTCCTTCTGCAGTGGAGTGTGGCTGGCAGGGGAGCTGGGCTATAAGGGGAGCCTTTTCCTTCGCCTTTGTCTCTGCTGTCTTGTGCCAGTGCAAATCTGTGCTCTACCTTAGTTTTTCTTTTAGGAAAAGCAGTTCTCACCACTACTCCTTTCTTTTACTTTCAAAACATGCTTTGAAGGCAAGCACTTTTGGGGTGTCTGTATACAGGCAGCGTATTTAGAGCCTTTTTTTATTGGTATTTGAGGCACTGCTCCCATTTTCTGCCCTGTCTTCCCCATCTTTGCAGAGATCAGTGTTACCTGCATTTATCCAACCATGCTACCCATCATCTTGGGGTTTTTTTTTTTGTCTCCTTTTATACAGACTGCTCACATCTCATCCCCCACTTCCAGGCTTATTTTTCCTGTTGCTGTTTTCCTTCTGTCTGTCCTCCTGGCTTGGAAGGTTTCCAGCCAGGCTGTCCAGTCCAGCTCTGCAGATCCCACCGTGTGTGCTCCCTGGCCAAGCCCTGGGGAAGCACAGGAGAAGCTGGATGCAGGCAGCCTGCAAATGCTGCCTTGTTTATGAGAGCTGCTTGTTGGTGCAGACTGCAGTCTGGGGGGAGCTGGGAAAGTTTGTCTGGCATGAAGCACTAAAGCTGACAAAAGATTGTAGGGCTTGGGCTGGAATCGATAAAACACGGGGTGTTGGGAAGGGAAGGTCAGAGCCCTTCCTTAGTTCACCCTGTTCTTTAAATATCCCAGCAGTTACTGATGGCTGCAGTGGACACGGGGAAAAACAACATGGACTCGGTCCTCAGAGGGTCTTGCTTTTATTTATTTGGATGCAGATGTGGCTCCCCCGTTCCATAAGGCATTCGGTTTTGGGGACCCTTTTTGTGCAGCCTGGTCTCACGGCAGGAGGTTGGAACAGGATGAGCTTTAAGGTCCCTTCCAACCCAAACCATCCTGGCATTCTGAGATGCTGTGAAATCCCTCGTGTAGAGGCGTTGCAAAATGGTAGCAACCTACATCTGCTTGTCTGGGAGATATCCCAGCGCCCGGTGCTGCGGCTCTTGAACTCCTCTGCCTTAATGGGTCAAATTTAGCAATTCAAAATCTGGCTTCTGAGGTAATTAGGAGGGATAATGCCCACTTCTTCCTCTTAACACCCTGATAGAAAAGCATCCAGGAAGGACTCCTGGACCTCAAAGATAAGCTGCCAGCTGCCACAGAGACTATCAAAGGGTGGCTCAAAGTCAAGAGCAAACAGCTGATTTTTTATGGTTCTTGGGTTTTTGCTGGTGGTGACAGGAAGCCATGTTCCCCAAGCTGTTAGCTTCCTGTTTTATTTTTACACCCAGCCCGAGCAGATCCGCATGCCTATCACATGGGAGCTGCCTGCTTCTCCTGGGTTGTTCCTCAGCTGACCTAGAAAAGTGATTCTTTCCCCTTCTAAATTAATCAAGAACTTGGGATGTATTTGCTTTCACTTAGTCCTAAAGATTTCAGGCATGTATGATGCTCCTTCTAGTGAGCTGGTCACACAGGTTTCCTTCTCCCTCTTGGAGCTGGATGATCTGGGAGGGAGCTGTTTGAGGCTTAAATGTTTGGGCCTGTCAGCAAAGGAGATTTTTGTTCGTTCAAGACACTGACCTGCACATAAAAACGTTTTCTGTCCAAAGCATAACTTCCAGACACTTAGGTTTTCTCCAGGTTTTTTATTTTATTAGTTTTTAAAGAACTGGAAGTTTGTCCTGCCTGTTGTACAATCAATCCTGACTTGCCTCTGAGCACACTCCAGTCCTGCATCCTGATTAGAGCTCCCTCAACCTTAAACTGCTCTAGCACGAAAACAATGGTCCAGTGTAAACCTCATCCCCGGGGGATTTCCCAAGGGAAGAGGGGTGCAGCCTGCAGGATAAGGAACAGTCACCAGAAAGTTTCCTGGTCAGCTGCAAGCACTTCCTGTTGTTCCAGGAGAGCCCCGTGTGCTGCTCCAGGAGGGAGGCACCACGTGTGCTTTGGCGTGCTGGGAGAAGCCTGTTTGTTCTTTCTTTTTTTGTGTAATAACATCTCCTGTCTTCATCTCCACGGTTTAAGCAGCTATTGATTGCAAGTGGGGAATGTTTCTGAAGAGGAGCTCGTAAGAGGCGTGCCCGGCGCTGTGTGAGCGCGGCGGGCAGGAGCCCTGTCCGGGTGGGAAGGGAGCAGCGGCTGCGGCAGCACTGGCAGCGTGGGCGAAGGTGTGGAGTGCTCCATCTCTGCCTCTGTACCTGGGCTGGCGGGGCTCTGCTGCCGCTGCAAGTCAGAGAACAGGAGGATCTTTATTTCTGATGAACCAGTTTTCTCAGGGTGGGGAGCTGGGGGAAGAAGGCTTATAAGTAAAGCCGTTTGAGAGCAGGAAAAACGAACACCATGGCTCTGGTGTGCCTGGAATTTGCGGTTGAGTAATCCTTTCCTGTTTCTTTTTTGGGTTGTTTTTCATCTTTCAGAACAGTGCCTGAAGCAGGTCCACCATGCCGTTAGTAACGAGGAACATTGAGCCAAGGCACCTGTGCCGTCAGACGTTGCCTAGCGTTCCGAGCGAGCTGGAATGCGTGACCAACATCACCCTGGCAAATGTCATTCGACAGCTGGGCAGCCTGAGTGAGTACCATGGCGAGCCTGCGCGTTGCCCTCAGGAGTCGCTACTGCTCTTTATTTAGCTCCCTTTCTACTCTCGTGTTCCTATTTCTCCCCCATCTGCCTTCCCTGGGTAATGCTAAAATGTTTTCCTAAAGAAATCTGATGCTAATTTCATATCCCTGGTCCCACTGCCTTCCTATCTAAGAGAAAATGGGGAGGGGGTGTGTGTATGTGTGTGTGCATGTGAGAGGCTGCAGTGAAACTGCAGATGGAAGGATGGAGCACAACTCAGGCTTGTAAAATGGGAGGCTCTTGGAGCAGGCAGGATCTTGTGTCAGAGAACGTGCCTGTAATTGCATGCGCTACTAAATGGAGCTTGACTCTGTTGAATCTACACCATGTCAGTAGTCTTATTTTTAATGAAAGATAATTAAAGCCCCCACGAAGAAGCTCCAGTTTGCCCCTGCTGCTGTTTGTTGCGTTGTGAGACCCAAAGACCTGTGTGAGCCAAGTGGTGCCTCCAGAACATCAGTGGTTTGGGGCTGCTCACTCAAATGGCAGCATGAGCTGGAGCAATGCCTGGCTCAGCTCTCCAGTGGGCTGACCCATAGCCTTGGAAAAGCTGGAGGGAAAACACAGGCCTACATGCCATAGGAGAAGTGAAGAGTTAATTGTAGTCTCTCCGGGATGACTCCATTCTCTGTTGAAATGCTCTGGGTTCTGATTAACCACCTTTGTCCTTGAAGCGAGACTTTGATAATCAAATTAATCTATTGTTTAGCTTCTCTGGGGTGTTTGCAAGCCCTTCTGCTTGCTCTGCAAAGCAAGCCCTTGCCTTCCGCCATGTGGCAGGCAAAGTTTGGGTGCAGCCTCTTTCCAGCAGTGCAAACCATGGCTGTCGCTGAAATCTGGGCCCGTGTTTGCTGCCAGTCGGTGTCACATTCTGTTGGGTTGGAGAAATGTCACTGCACAGGCGAGACCAGGCTCTCTGCTCGCGTTCAACTGGCCCTTGTTGCTCATTTGTTAGGTCTGGTAGCCAGGATGGTTGTGGAGTGTGAGTGAAATCCATCTCGTGCATGTGAAATGGTGAGGAAGGAGGCAGCAAAGCTGTGCAAAGCCCAGCTGCAGGGAAGGCTCTTCCCTGTTCAGAGACACTGTGGGTTAGTGTGACAGCCCTGGCCAGATCCCATAGGTTTAGACCTTCTTTGCACAGATATTCAAAGCTGCTCTGCTCCTGAGGCGCTGGGAGCCAAATCACAGCCTGGTTTCTTCTTTGGGAAGGTACCCTGGGAGCTGGGATGGGGAATGCGGGAGAGGGTGTGAGCTGCTGGACCAGTCACGGGTACCTGGGGGGGAAACTGAGGAGGGGAGAGCTGCCTCCTGCTGACACTTGGTGTGATGGGAGAGCAGGGCAGGTGGGAGGGAAATGCTGAGCACATCCACTTCCCCAGGGTCTGCAGTATTTTAAATAAAACAATCCTTAGACTACGTTTGCACCCAAATGACCAAACTCCTGCCCCCCGCCCTTTCTGGTCTCCAAAAAACAAATTCTCTCTCTCCTTGTACCTTGACTATTACAGGAACGTAGAGCAGGTTCAGTAGGCTGTGACAGCCCTGTCAAGTGAATAATCAGCCATGCCTGGTGCACCACAGTCTCTTTACAAAGATGCAAACATAAATCTTGTCAAACTTTCATATTCCAGTGAGTTTACCCTTCGTTACTATCGCAGCTGGGAGCACTTTGTAAAAGTCGACTGCGCTGTTTTGTGTGATTTTACAGAATCCACAGGCTAAAGATGGAAGGACCTATTAAATCATGCCGTCTGTCTTCCTGCCAGTGCATAACAAAGATAATTCTGATTGTAAGCTGCACTTTTGCAGTCAAAGTAACTAAACTAAAAAATTAATCTCTGTCTCACCCCATCTAAAAATGTTTGTGAAGCTCAGGCAACATGTGAGATGCTGGGTGATAACTCCAGGTGCACTTACACAGGCAAGTGAACACAGACCATCTCTTCTCTCTTCAGGGCCAAAACCAGTATATATATTATTTTATACTTGAAATATACTTTGCAAGCCAAAGACTTAATTTTCCCCTAGTGGTTGTTGCAGTTCCTTGTGAAATTCAGAAATGTTTTTCACTTCTTGTGAAAGTAGGAACGAAATTGCAACTTTCATTTTTTGAGCTATTGCTGGAAGGTTTCGCATTTTCCCACAGATAAATTTTTACTCTTTTTGGGTCAAATAGGAGAGCTGGTCTGTGCTCATGTTGAAAATGGAGATTGCTTCATGAAACATGGCTACAACGAGAGCTACCTGGCCCTTAGATCTCCAAACGTAAAATCCTTCTAATGAGTTTGGGTTTGTTAATTGAGCATATGTGGAGTCTGCATTGTCTAGGAGGGTGGAAGGAAGAGGTCAGTGGAAGTTAACCTTCAGCATTTGCTTTCTACAAACACTTGGACCTGGCATTGCCACCAAAAGGGGTGGAGAAGGTTGAATTTTAACCTGGCTTGTTCCCCGTGCTTGGCAGTGTAAGGAGATCTCCTGGGAGCAGGAACAAGGAGTTGATATGTCAGCTTAGATAGCTGGGAGTGTTTGTGCAGCTGGGCTTTGGGGGATGCCCTCGCCTTGCCTTGTGCAAGGGTGCTTTGTCTCTCTGACTCTGTAGACAGCCATGTTTTCCAAAATTGCTGTTGAAATTAGACTTCCAACTGGTTTTTCTTTCCTGAATGTCAGAGAGGATCTTTAGGAGTAACAGATTCCAGAGCAAACTGTTGACCATATGATGATGCACTTCAAAACCAGACTGCTTATTGGGAGCAGCCTTGTACTCAGCAGCCGTGGCTGGAAATGTTTCCCATCAGTGGAACACCACGGGCCCATGTCTGCGCCCGGCGCCAAGTCTGCTCTGCTCTCACTGTCCTCTTGGTGGGGGCTCCCTGTCTTGGGCTGTGCCTGGGAGCAGAGCAGAAGAGCAGGACTCAGTGGAAGTTCTTGGGTTTCTTCCAGGTCTGCCACCTCTGTCTACCTGTGGCCATCTCTTGTTGCATGTAGGTTTTAAACTCCTAAGGACCGGGCCACGCTCTTGTTACTCCTGTAAGTGGTGCAGCTCCTGATCTGAGCCCTGGGCTCAGCTCACGTGGCCCAAACCAGGGATGGTTCTTGTCACAGCAGCCCACTGGGCAGTCCAAGCTGTTCCAGAGAGAATGTCCCTGATTGAGAAGTTCCCCTTTGGTTTTGATT
The DNA here is from genome assembly GCA_024865655.1 of Emberiza elegans. Classification (NCBI taxonomy): domain Eukaryota; kingdom Metazoa; phylum Chordata; class Aves; order Passeriformes; family Fringillidae; genus Emberiza; species Emberiza elegans. Next base: position 7,627,388 of record JALJVW010001685.1, on the reverse strand, counting down.
TAGAATCAATGTGAATGCATCAATTTTTCAGACACTGCCACCTGAAGGAACAGCAGGGTCAGTGCTGTCAGCTGCAGTTGCAGCTCCAGCTTCAGGATCCAGGACTGGGTCTGCTCTCTGCTTCCAGAGTACTTTGAGCTTGTAAATGTGTGCCAGCTCCCCTGGAGGCAGGCCTGCTGGAGACTGGGAGCCTTTGAGATTCTCCAGAGCAATAAAAATCTAACTGTATTTCCTTGTCTAATAAACAGAACAGCAGAGAATCTTAAAGGACCCTCAGATGCATCCACATTCAGACTAGGGTAGTGTTGTCAGCCCTCTTTAGTTTGTTACTCTAACAGATTTTAAAGTGTGTCTCAATTGTTTCCTTATTGCTTGAAGATCCCTTGGAAATGTCAGGTTTTGGTGGAACAAAGCACTTTCTTCCTGGATGTTAAACTCAGCCCTGACAAACTTGAAAAGAAGAGTGGTTGGTTCTTTCTTTCTTTCTTTCTTCTTTCTTCATGGAAACAAGCTGGGAGACTGAGTATGGTCTGATGTGGTTCATAAGGGTAATGTGGACACTTTAATATTGCAGGTAAATCTGCAGAAGACATATTTGGAGAGTTGTTTACTCAAGCCAACACCTTTGCCTCTCGGGTGAGCATTCTCGTCGAGAGAGTTGACCGCTTGCAAGTCAAAGTTACTCAGCTGGATCCCAAAGAGGAGGAAGGTAATGGAGTGGAGCACAGGCTGAGCATGGTGAAGGTTCTCAGTGAGTCAGCATGGTTGGTTCAGCGCCGTAAACCCAGCATGACAGTGCCATGGCTTTGGAATGTGTTCTCTGGGGCTGAGAGGGACTGTTTCCCTGCCTCCCAGTAGAGCACTTGGACAGCTGCTTTGGCTTTGCTCTTCAGTGACTCTCCACGTGGGAACTTGCTCTCAGCAGTTGGGTGGCAGTGGATGAGCTGCTTGAGCGTGGTCACAGGGGTTCCAAAGCCCGTGGGCCACTCAAGGGAGAGCTGTGTTGATGGAGCAGCAGATCTTGGCAGCACGCTGGAGATTTGATGGGTTTCCCAAGGGATCTGTGGGAAAAGGAACCTGACCTTAAGAACTGCAAAGCATGCCAAGAACTCCAACTGAAATCAGATGTTCACTGCTTGGGCTTCAGGGTCGTTGGCCCGGGTCAAGCTGTTCTTCACTTGTTCTCTCCTCTTCCTTACAGTCTCCTTGCAAGGCATTAACAGCAGGAAGGCCTTCAAAAGCTCCACCACTCAGGACCAGAAGCTCTTTGACAGAGATTCTCTCCCTGTGCCTGTCCTCGAAACCTACAGGACCTGCAATACCCCTCCACCTCTCAACATCCTCTCACCTTACAGGTAGGGCTGCAATACCTCCTTGTTCCCTTGCAGAGAAGAACCCCTTCCTCCCAACCTGCCAGGGAGGTCCTTCCCCGTGCTGTGCTGGACTGAAGTAGCTGTTTCCACTGGGAAATTGAGTTGCTAAACAAATCCACCAGGAGATCTCTGTCCTTTGGATTATGTGAAACTTTGCTTCCGAGGTCATAGAAATGAACGTAGCTAGAAAATTATCTCTCTGGTTTTCTGCTGTCACTTCTGTGAGTGCCTTGGGGCCAGGCGTGGCTGGCTCTGCAGAACCATGCTGGGTGTGCTGCAGATGAGGCGTTTTCCTTGTGCTCCTCCATAGCCCAATGGCTCCTTTCCAAAGAGCTGCAGTGAGAGATGCAGAGCATTCACCTGGAGGTGGCTCCCACCCAGGTGGCTGCAGCAGACATGGTGATGCTTCCTGTGGCCTCCAGTGCCTGGTCTGAGACATCTGGTGGGACCTACACTGGCTGTGTAACCAGTTCTGAGCAGTCCCACTCTGATTCCATCTTGTAGGAAGTAGAAGTAAAGGGGGTCAGAATGCAGAGACTTATCCCACATCCATAAATATCTTCTGAGCAGGTAAAAAGTAATTACAGATAGCTGGAGGCAGCTGTCTCCTGCCAGACGCGGCTGCACTGCAAAGTGGGAGGAGAGGGAGTCTGTGTGCACTCACTCAGGAGCTTCAAGGACGCTGCTGCTCTGATTTAGGGTTCCTGAGCTGCAGGAGGAGGTTTTTTCACACCAGAATACAGCACAAACAAAAGGGAGTTGAAGCCAGAGACCTGCTGCTCTCCTGGTGATTGCTCAGAGCAGTTGAGCTCTTCGGGTGCTGAGTAATGGAGGGTTTGTGTGAGGGCAGAAGGAGAGGGATGTGGGAGAGCTGGGGTGACTGAGACGGGGGGCTCTTACTTTCTGAAATGGGGGGCAGAGGCAAGAGCAGCACTTGTGACCATCTCACTGCACTTCTGAACTGTCCTCTGAGATAGTGGCTTGTGCTTCCTTCCAAGAAATGTGTGACCTGATCCTTGTCTGTGTGGTTTTCTCCTCCCCCTGTTCCAGGGATGATGGCAAAGAGGCACTTAAATTCTACACAGATCCTTCGTATTTCTTCGACCTTTGGAAGGAGAAAATGCTTCAGGACACCAAGGATATCATGAAGGAAAAGCGGAAACATAGGGTGAGGAAGGGAGGAGGAGGAAGTGGGAGGTGTTAATAAATTTTTGACTCCAAATTTACTATCCAAAACTCAGGTTTGCACTTTTGGGCTCCTATGGGATCAATTCAGTCAAGTTTTATCTGGTTTACCAACATCCTTGTTAATTAAAAAAAGAGAACAAAGATACCTCTAATTGGTTTTTCCAAATGCCACTGCCTTTGAGCCTTAATGTTAAATTATATTATAGCATAAGAGATGTAGTCTTAACATACTTTATTTAGCTTTTGAGCAACTGGAGTATTAAGCATGAAAACAGATTGTGATTCTTCAATGAAAAATAACAAAGGAGGAATGTAGGGTGTGTTAGAATTCTGAGTGAGCCCATCTAAAGCCCAGTTCTCTGTGGGCAAGTGTCCATATTGCACCCCAGAACACTGAACACCATCAGGGTGAAGGTGAAATTTTGGCTTCTCAACACGAGGCCAAAACCTCAATTGATTTGGGAAAACGAGCTTTTACTCTGCCCTCAAGCTGCTTATGCCAGGGGGTGATGAGGGCATTGTGTTCAGGCTGCCCTGGGCAACCTGATGTTGTCTGGCATTTTTTATGTTGTCTGTGCTCCAGCTCTTTTATATGGAAGATCTTTGGAGAGTGCAGCAATCAGGAAAGTAAACTAAAAATCCTCTTTGAGAATGTGTCTTGTAACTGCTCCAGGTCTGTCCTGTCCCTCTCTATTCCCAGTGAATTTAAAGCAAAATAAAGCTAGTGTTTGATCCCTCCTCTCTTAGAAAGAGAAAAAGGAAAATCCGAACCGAGGAAATGTGAATCCACGGAAAATCAAAACCCGGAAAGAGGAGTGGGAGAAGCTGAAAATGGGACAGGAATTTGTGGAGTCAAAGGACAAGCATGGTCCTGCTGGGTAAGCAGTCTGGGGCTGGGTGATTGGGATGCAGTTCACCCTGCGCTGCAGCTCCCCCGGATCCAGATCAATACTGCCACTAATCAGATTCTCCCAAGTAAATCCTCCTGCTGATTTAAAATTTGCCAAATAAATCCGGGAGCTGGAACAAGGTGGCAGGAGTGGCTCTGGCTGCTCTCGCTGCCTGTGGGCACAGAGGTGTTGGGAGCTTTGGCTCTGCCCCAGGGCGATGCCCTTCCCTCACACCCAGCCGAGGGTGGCATCTCGGTGCCATTGTGTGATGGCTTTGTTACATTTCACAAATGGCTCTTCACACCCTAAAGTTGAAGCGGGGGCTGTCCCCATCCAAGTATTTCAAGCTACAGATCTCTCTTTAGCACTTCTGGCTTGGGAATTCATTTAACTTTTGACACCAGCAAGGCTGGAAGCAGACCGAATTCCCCACAATGCTCTTCTTCCTTGCAGCTTCCTTTCATATAAGAAAAAAATCTCTCTTTAAATCACACTCTCCAGCTAAAAATAAAACTTGCTTTTAGTTTAATAAGAGAACAGGTTTGGTTTCTAGCAGGGGAATCGAGCAGCACAACAGCACCATTTTCTTGCTCCTCTTTTCTCATGTGAGCGTGTTCTTGCATTTGGATTCACTTGGGGTCCAGAGCCCCCAAAAATAGTGTGGTTCCCACTCCCCACAGTGAAATGAGTCCACTGAAAGCATGAGAGTCTCTTTTCAGTACTATTCCAGCTTTGAATACTTGTTTTAACAGCGTTGTGGTTTCCATTTTGATATTCTATTCTCGAGCTTATTTTTTGGCATCTTTGAATATCTCCTGTTTTTGCCACTGATGATACTCAGTGTAACTGCAAGTTCTTTAGGTCCAAGTTGGTCAAAACACTCTTAAGTGCTTTTACAAAATCAAGTGTTAAGAAAAATGCATTTATTCAGGTGTTTGCTTGTTTATTAAAATATATACTCCTGCTGTTGTGGTGTGCAGCAGCCATAAACAGGGCAGCACCTGAGCAAATTTTAGCCCAAGAATTACATAGAGCAAACACATACAGGTGTATGTGGTTCTCCATGTAGGAGTCTTTGAGAAGTAAAGGGTTTTTTTAATGATGTACAATCCTGGATTGATTTGGGTTGGAAAGGGCCTTTAAGTCCATCCAGTTCCACCCCATGCCATGGCAGGGACACCTTCCACTAGACCAGGTAACTGCAAGCCCCGTCCAGCCTGGCCTTGGACACTGCAGGGATCCAGAGGCATCCAACTCTCTGGGTAAAAAATGATCTTTAGGCATTGCCTTGAGCTCTTGAAACAAACAGTTAGTGTTGCTTTTCGCAGGTACCCCTCCAACATGGTGTATCAGAACGGCAGCATCGGCTCCAGCGAGAGCATGGATGGGAGCTGCTACCCGCCACCGCCGCAGACTGACTCCATTGTGCCACCACCTCCCTCGTTCCCAGATGACAGCCTGCCTCCACCCCCGCTGGAATTTAGGTAAGCCTACGGGATCCCTTCTGTCACCAAGGAGTAGTAGGTGGTGTAAAAGGATGACATGAGACAGGCTGAGATAGTTCAGCAGAACTTCCTCCTGGGTGGTGCATGGGAACCAGAATGCTCCTGTCTGGAAGGGAGGTGCAACTGCAGGCACAGGCAGCACAGCTCTCCATGAATCCCAGCCACCATCACCATTCCCAGGCACAAGGGGAGAACTGGAGCAGATTTACTCCACAGCAGTGTCCCAGTGAATGGCTTGGCCCCATTGCTGTGGTTTTCCAATGCAGCTGTTCCATAGCATGGACTTCTGTTCCTTATGTTCCATTTGCTCTCAGGCACATCGTGGAATTCTTGGGGGTGTCCTGTGCAGGCCCAGGGGTTGAACACGATGATCCTTGTGAGTCCCTTCCTAGTCAGCATATTCCATGACAGAGCTTTGCAAAGAACAGCTTCTTTAACCTCTTTTGCTCTGATCTGTGAGAAATGCACGACATGGGCACTGGAGATGGAGATGTATTTAAGTTTCAAGGACTTGAGCACAGCAGCTGCCTCCTTCCCAGAGACTTGGGTGCAAGTTCAGGTCATTTACTTCAGATTGAATGAAATGGTGACTCCCAGGCACCTCCAGAGACGAGAGTTACAGTCCAGCAGTGGCTCAAGACGCAAAGGGCGAAACAAGAGTGGACTTTTTCTTTTTTTTAAAGGCATTAAAACAGAGTCAAGAGGGACAAGAGAAAGTCTGTCTGATAGACAGGGCTGCTTGGCTTCTCTCCATCTTATCCAAAGGCAGCAATGCTGCAGCAAACCTCTTGTGATGTGTCAGAGAGACCCAGCACTGCACTCTGCAGCCTGTGCCTCTCGGGCAGAGCAGACATGAGCTCTCAGATGAAGCTCTCACTGCCTTATGCAGTTGCTTAGATCTCTGCCCAACGCCACACATCTCCCCTCTTCTGGTTTTGCTTTGATGGTTGTTTTTAAGGGACCCTGGGAGGTAGATTTGATCTCCAGGAGTCTGTTTTGGATCAGTGCTGTTAAAAATGGTGATGTTTTTGTGGCAATTGTACATTATTTTTCTGTCTTTCCATGGAAGGAGGTGTCAGTTTGGGGCTTCCCTTGCACAAGATGCCACACTGTCACATGGGCAGTGGAGTCCTGTGGGATGAGCAGAGCCTCCACAATGGGAGGTTCAGTCCCTCTTGTCTTGGTGTTTTCCATAAGAGCACGTTGGGTTGTCATGTCCTCCCCTTCACTCCCCACAGTGAGCTCTGAGACATGGCTGCTGAATGCCGGGAGGAGATCCCTTCCCAGCAGGTGCTCAGAGCAGATGCTTTCCTGGCACCCCCACCCTCCTCGTGCAGTTTATCCCAGGACACTTCCCTGGTCCCTGCCTGGTGTGTCACGGGCCTGACCTCCAGGAGGGGTGGTGGCAGGAGCTCTGGAGCCAGGAGCTGCTCCGAGCTCGGACGTGCCCACCTGGTCTCTGACCTCTGAGGTGGGGTGGCTCATGTTCTGGTCAGCCTGGGAGATGGGATGGAGGACAGCATTCCTGCCATCCCTAGAAGCTTTCTTTTTTCTGGAGGTGTAGGCCAAAAGAAACAGTGCAAGGGAACTAAAACCAAGGAAGTGAGGTCTCATGGAAACAACAGTTAAAGCTGGAACTTGGATTTTTTTGTCTGGACTGCAGCAAACACACATGATTTGCATTAACACAGAGACTGTACAGTCTGATCTGGCCTCAGGGCTGATTCCCTGTCTCTCTCATTCTGTTGCCACAGCTATCCTGTAGACAACCAAAGAGGTTCTGGTTCTGGAGGGCCCAAACGATCCAGCCTGGTTAGCCCGAGCCACCCACCGCCGGCTCCTCCGATCGGCTCTCCCTCGGCAGCCCGGCCGGGCTTTGCTCCCCCTCCAGCTCCTCCTCCACCACCCCCGCTGATGGAGAACACCCCCCCTCCGCCGCCGCCCATGGGCTTCCCGTCCCCGGGAACCCCCCCGCCGCCCTCGCCGCCCTCTTTCCCCCCTCACCCCGAGTTTGCAGCCCCTCCGCCCCCCCCTCCTCCCCCGGCAGCCGACTATTGCAGCGCTCTCCCGGCCCCGGGGCCGCAGCCGGGCGCTGGGGCTGCGCCGCCCCCGCCGCCCGCCCCCCCCCGCCCCCCCAGGCCCGCCCCGCGCTGGCCCCCGCGGCCTGGATGGGCCCCCGCCGCCCCCGCCGCCCTCCGACACCTCCACGTGCAAGCCCAAGTCATCCTTGCCCGCGGTGAGCGACGCCAGGAGTGATCTGCTGTCGGCCATTCGGCAAGGTAAGGCTGTGTTTCCTCTGCCTCTGGAATGCCCTTGGGAGCTGTCTCCTGGGAGCAGTGTGACTGCCTTGCTGCTCAAGGCTTGTCCCTTGTGGTCCCTCCTTGTCTGCCACCCTCATGAGCACCTTGCTGGGTTTTATGCTTCCCCCAGCACTTCTGGAGATGGCAGTGCCGGAATTGGTGTGATCCAGGTTTGCTGGGGAAGGTACAGCCCTGGGGTTACCCTGGGGAGAGGCACACAGGGGATTTGCTTCCTGTTCCACCTCCCCACCCAGCCCATCCTGGCTGTCACCATCAACATTACCCCAGCACCCGCAGGCTGCCTCGCTCAGAGCACTGTGACAAGGGACATTTCAGTGTGACCAGGAGCTTGGCGTGATCCCCTCTGTTCCCTTGTGCCCCCCAGGCTTCCAGCTGCGCAAGGTGGAGGAGCAGCGGGAGCAGGAGAAGCGGGACGTGGTGGGCAACGACGTGGCCACCATCCTGTCGCGCCGCATCGCGGTGGAGTACAGCGACTCCGAGGACGACTCCTCCGAGTTCGACGAGGACGAGTGGTCGGATTAGCCGCGCTCCCACCCCTCCTTCCCTCCTCTCCTGGGCTCGCTTCTTCCCGGATCAGGTGGCCAAACCTCGCACCACATCCTTCTCATCCCGTAACCAAAGATGTGCCAAGGGTTTTCAGACAACCAGCAGCATGTCTCCCCTGTCCCTCCCCCTGCAGCTCTGGCAGGATCCGTGCTCTGCCTTTCCAAAAGGTCTCCTCACGGACACTGAGGATGCGGCGCTGGGATTTAGCTGGAGGGGGTGTAACGGTTGCTTATTTAAAAGAGAGCTAAACCTCCAGATTTTTGATGCCACCAGGCAGAGCACATACAAACCCTCCATCCTGAGGGATTTTTAAAGTAAAGATGGATGATCCTGTTGTGGCCATGTGGCCTTTTGGATGAAGGACATTTTCAGCTGGTTTTCTCAGTGCAACAGCAGACAGTTGATCTGATGGCTCTTCCTTGCCAGTGAATACTGGTAGTGCTGCAAGAAAATGGGCTTTAAATGTCAGTTCTCTGCTGCATCCCACTGTCACATAATCAGGTTTTTGGCAATAGTGCACAATTCTTTCCCCCCTGACCCCTGAGTATTAATTCCAGATCACCCTGTGTGGGGTGCATTTCCCAGCTCCGAGGGTGCTGAGTGCCTTGGGTGCGGTGTAAGGAGAAACTTCTTTTATTTTAGAAGCAGCCTTTACCTTCCTCAGATCTCCTGGACTGCTTTGCCAAGAGGAGACTTGCACAGAGGGATGTAAAACCAGGGCAGGATGCTTGTTCAGCTTCCCACTCTGGGGAAAGCAGAGCCACTGCCCCACTGAGACACATCTGTGGTCAGCTCTGAGCGGTGGCCAGACCTCGCCGGGCTGATTTTCTCCAATTCATGCTGAGATTGTGTTTTAAAATTCCAAATCCAGTGCCTGAGACAGGGAGATGGGGTGGGGAGGGGTTCTCTGAGCACCAGGCACTGTGGTGGTCCTTGGCCTGCCCGGGCAGTTTGAGAGGTGCTTTTTTAAGCGGGGTGACTTTTTAACACAGGGACTTCAATGCTGGTATTGCCTTTGCTTCTTCTCCCTTCCCCATAGGGAGGGGAGTTTGTGTGCCTAAAAACATCGTGTGTGTGAACTGAGTTGCCCATCAGTTACATCAGACCTAACCTACCCTAATTTTGTTATTATAATTCATTAGTTAATTCTAAGAGAACGTTTTTTCTCCTCACTAACCCTGTGAATTAATTCCCAGGCTGCTCACTATAGATCCAGTACTGGCAGGGGAAAATGGGGAATTTGAACTAGCTGACCTCAGTTTTATTGCTGTTTTATGTTACCTTACATAGAATATGAACATATCTTGGAAATCTAACCCAGATACCCCTGATGTGTATTTTAATTTGGACATGACTCAGTAAGGGTCATGCAAAAAGCAATTCCAAAGCCTTTTTGAGGTTATGGGTCCAGCTGTTGTGGGATGTGTGTCCCACTAAGACCAACTCTCCCATCTTTTTGCCTTTCCTAAAGTATTTCACCAGCCTGTGCCTGTCTCTCTTCCCTGCCTCGCCTCCTTTAATGATGTTGCTGATACCTGGAATGCTGGGCTCTGCCCGAGGCTGGCTGGAAATCCTGCTTGGGAGTTGATTGATGGCTTCAGCTTGTGCCATGGAGTTCTCACTGATTCCCTTGTGTGTGTGTGTGTTGAGATGGCTGGAGGATGCGTGCAGACCCAGCTGGGGGCCAGCGAGGCCCCAGAGGTTCCCTGGGTGGCAGCACCATCGGGTTTGTCTGCAGGTAGGATGCAGGAATGTGGGCAGCCAGGGGACACCTGAGCAGCACTGGTGCCAGGTTCTGGGAGAGGGAACAAACCCCTGGAGTGCAGTGCAGTGGAGAGACTTGGAAATGCAGAGGGATGGTTGCTGCAAGCTGGGTGAGGGCATGAGAGAGGCACTGCCTCGTTGTGCTGCTCTTTCTGTGAGCATCCTCCCTGGCTGCTCTGAGACGAGTTCCCAGGGAAAACGGGCCCTGAGCTAAGCTGGGCTGACAGCAGCATCACACAGGGAGGTGAGGAGCCCGCAAATGCCAAACCTGGCTCAATTTGAGATTGCATTAACTAGACTTAGCCCTTGTTGGGAAAGGGGAGCAAGTCTTCCTGTCACCTGAAATAGCAAAGTGCCATATTCCCTGAGCCCCATGATGGTGTGTCAGCAGGGCTGTGCCTGGGGCCGTGGGGCATGTCCCTCACTCTGCCTATTGCACAAGGATGCTGCTGTGTGGGCACGGCTGGAGGTGGCTCCTCTGGCCTCCAGGCAGCGGGAGGGACGCTGCCTTGTCCCTGCAAGCCTGCTGGAAACACCCTCTGCTCCCAAATCCCATCCCAGGGCAGGCATCAAAGCTGCAGGATCCTAAACAGAATGGTTATGGACGGGTAGGGGAGGTTGGTGGTTGGGGTGTTTTTTAAATCTCCTTTGATTCCTGCCTTTTTTTTTCCTGAATCTTTGATTGCCTTAGCCTATGCGGGTATCCCTGAGAAACAGCTGCTCCACAGAGGGACCATCTCTGAGTATCCTTGCAAAATCGCAGAGCTCTGGGCCACCAAGTGAGCTCAGCGTTTCTGAAAGCAGCAGGGGAGGAGGAGAGGTGCCAAAACCAACCTTTGCAGGACAGAGCAGCTGCGCTGCAAGCGCAGGGCTGCCCTGCCACCTTTGCCCTCGTGTTGGGGGCTCTGACTCCTTCCTCCCCTTTCGCGGGGCTGGGGCGACCCTCAGGCATTTCCCAAAGCCCAGGGCACGACCGGAGCCCCTGCTCCCCGTCCTGCGAGTCCGGGCAGGCGCGGCCGCCCTGCCTTGCCGTGCCTTGCCTGGTTAAACATTCTCGCGGTGTCCTCGCCCGCGGTGCTCGGCTGCGGCTCCCGGCAGCCTCTCTCTGCCCCGGCTCCCCGGCCCGGAGCTCGGCCGGTGACCTTCACTGCTTCCCCTGCCTTGTCAGAGCCGGCCGAGGGCTCCCGGGGCTCCCGGGGCTCAGGAGTCCTGCAGAGCGTCATTTCAGGGAAAGGGGACATTGGATTTTATGTAATTTTTTTTTCAGAACGTGAACTTATTTAACGCGTTTTGGAAGTCCCTGCCCTGGAGGGGCTCTGGGACGGAGCTGCCTGGCAGGGCAGATGCAGCTGCCCCGGGTCAGGTTTCACTGCTGTTGGATTTCGGGGGTGCTTTCTTCTCTTCCTTTTTAAACAAAGCCTTGAAGTGGAAGTGGATCCGATGTTTTTATTACTGTATTAACATTCATTTTAATTCACTTCAGAAACTAACCCATTTTTCTTCCTGATTAGAATGTCATAGAATTAGACAAGCTGTAACCCCTCCTGAAGTGCCTTATTTTCCTACATGATATAAATATATTTATAAGAGTAATTATTCCACTTATATCTTAGGGGTTTATTGCTGAGCAGGAGATGCGGTGGGAGAGGAGGGATGGGCAGTGCCTGCACAGACCCAGCCAGGCTGGGCGTGGAAGGGCGGCGTTTGATGGATACTCTCAGGGTGCAGGGGGTTCCTCGCTTCAGACCAAAGGAGTTTCAGCAGTGAAACTCTGCTTAGAAAGAAGAAGAAAGGACGAAAAACCCCAAACGTGTGAGCAAAATACTGTAGACTTGTCAGGTTTTTTTTTACCCCTGCAAAACAAACACTGATGGCCGGACTCTGCAGGGAGCAGTGGGTGTGGGGGACCAGAGCCTGCCCCTGGTCCATCCTTGCACATCCCAGTGCAGACTCTGCCTTCTGTATTCCCATGTAATGTCTGTGCTTTTCCCTGTCGGTTGCTGTATAAGCCAGATTTCCTGCTGCTTTGTTTTGTTGTTTTTAATAATCAGCTCAGTAACCCCTGGATGAAGATCCCAACTGCAAATATTTTGTAATGTACATGTATAAAAAAAAAAAGTAATAATTTTTTTGATTCTTTTTTAAAACTTGATAAAATCTTTCTATCCACTGGTGCCTCTGTGTGTTACTGTGGGGGTGTGAGCCGGCCTGGCACAGGCGCTGCTGTGGCTTTGTGTGTGACTTGGAGTCATGGGAAGGTTTGGGCTGGCAGGGACCTGAAAGCTCCTCTCATTCCATGGGCAGGGACACCCTCCACCATCCCAGCCCTGTCCAGCCTGGCCGTGGCCACTCCAGGGATCCAGGGGCAGCCACAGCTGCTCTGGGCAAACCCAGCTCATTCCTGGGAGCGAGGGAGGTGCAGGGCCACCCGAGCCGGTCGTGCCTGTCCTTGTGCCCTCTGTGCAGCCACCAGGGCGTCCCTTGGGAAGCCCAGAGTCCGTGGAGGTGCCAAATGCCTCCTGCCCAGGCAGACGCCATCGGCACAAACACCTTTTCCACGCCAAGGTGGGCTGAGGGCTATTGCCAGTGGGAATTTGAGGGTCACAGTGCCAAGGAAGCCCCACCAGGAGCAGCCTCCAGCCTCCCTCCAGCCCTCCCTGCCATAGGAAATGAACCCGGGCTCCATCTTGCAGAGCAGAGTGGCTGCAGCTGGGCTGGGAAGGGGCTGCAGCAGCTTTTTGCCTCCATTTCACAGCTCCAGCTCCCTCGTGCAGTGAATGTGCCTGGCAGTGGTGGCTGCTGGCCCCGAGCTCAGGTGCCTCGTCTGGCCTCGCTCCGTGGGGCTCTGTTCTCTTGCTGCTTGGTGAAAAGCAACAAAAGGCTCTGTCCCTGCTGCTCCTCATCCCTGCTTTTACTGCGGGCTCTGCTCTGCCAAATTCCCTTGGCTTTAGGAGACACCGGTGCCTCGCTCCGCAGCGCTGTGCCTTTCTTGGCTGACAATGGTCCCTGGCTGCAAAACCTCATTAGATTAATTGGCCTTGCCAGCTCCTGAACAAGCAAGGCCTTTAGTCGTGCAGGGGCGCAGAGGGCAGGGGAAGGAGGGAGCTCTGGGGCTTCCACCCTCCCTCGAGCTGCCTGTCCCAGCCCTTGGCTCCAGCTGGAGCCCGGGAGGAGCAACTGGAGCTCCTGGCTGCCCTAGGCTGGGCGTGGCTGTGGCCAGGTGCTGCCTCTGCTTTTCTGGCCTTCGGGACAACGCGTAGCTTTGTGCCTTCGGAGTGACAGCCCTTGGAAGTCGTCATCAGAGTTTGGGCGGTGTTGGTGAGTTTCGTGCTGGTTTAACCCCCTAAACAACAGGGAGATCTTAGCTCCAGATCTGCCTTCCTGGGTAACCCCCAGAGCCTTTTCCTTCCAGCCTCCACAGAGCAGGGAGGCTGCTGGAGGCCGAGGTTCAGCTGGGCGCAGGGAGGAGAAGGCTGCCAGTGACTGATTGTGTGAGCCCCAGCCCTGCCCATGAGCAGCACTTTGCTGCCGCAGCTGGGGCAGCGTCTCCGCAGCCCCGCAGCCTGGCACACCCACCTCGGCCCCGGCCTTTGATCCCTCTCCGTGCCCGTCTGTCTCCTCCACATGACTCGGCACAGGATCACAGCTGGCCGGGCTGCGCCTTCACAGGAGCCCCCGTCTCCAAAGACCTATTTAATTTTCTCCTTCAAGGTGGTGTTAGCAACACCCAGAAGATGCTGCCGGCTGCCTTGGACGAGTGGGCTGTGTGTCCTTTCCACCACTGACGTCAGCCTCTCTCCCTTAATTCCCCCTCTGGGACCGAGGCGAGTGCAGGCGCTGCCAGCTCGGATCAGCGTTAGCAGCCTGCTCTCCCCGTGTGTGGCAGCTCCGCCGTGCCAATGTCACCCCCGACTGGCACTGCCGTCCCTGCCCAGGCGGCCGCGGGTGGTGGGAGAGCGCTCCCCTCTCCCAGCATGCTGGGAGGGCCCGGTGCCAGCAGAAAGTCCCCGTTCCTCGCCCGTAGGTGTGCTGAGATGGCAGCTCAGCCCCTCAGAAATGGCTGACTCCTCTCTGGCGCTCCTGCTGCCTGGTGGGTTTTTCTCTCCTCCTCCCTGCCTTTGCCGTTGCCTACGCGGGTGTGTGGGGAAGGCAATCGGCTCCCGTGCTGCGGATGGCTTTATCTGTAACTCTTCCATCTGCTCACAGCAGCTCACAAATAACCACGGGGTGCCAGAGGAATTATGTTATTTGGAGCTCAAGTTTCTGCAGTCTGGCAGGGCAGCAGCTCTGCGCCGGGCTCAGCCGCTCTGCAAAGGCCAGCGCCGGCATGGCCAGGGCTTAAGGCAGGACTGGGGAGGTGGCCAGGGCTGAATTACTCTGCCCATCCAGTCAGACAAAGCCCCAGCCCTGAGCCAGCATGGAAGCCTGGTCCTCTGGGAGCTCCCTGTGGAGGGCAGGGGTCCTGCTGGCCCCGGGCCCCTGCACGGCCGTGGGCTCGTGGCACGAGGCCGCCTTGGGGGACAGGGATGAAATGGGGGCTGCTGAGCCCCTGTCCTTGAGCTCGGCTGTGCCCCACCAAGCAGAGCCCTTTCAGACCGGCCTCCCTCGCTGGGAAGCGCCATGGATGCCCCAGAGCCGTGGCTGTGGTGGTGGCCGGGGACGATGCTCGAGGCCGGGCTGTGCCGGGAAGTGCCTCCCGCTGCCTCCGGCATTTGGTAAAGCACTTACAGCAGGGCCGTGTTTTCTTCATTTCCTGCCTGCTGCCGCTTCCAAGGAAACAAAATCCCCCAAGCTAGGGCTGAGGTTTCTCATTTAAATGTAACCCAGGCCCATAAGTGGAGCTGCCAGCCCTCCCCGTGGCCTGGCAGTCCCAGGGTGATGCAGGAGGAGGCACCTCAGGCCTCGTGGTCCCATCAAGGGCTCTCCAGTAAGGCGCTGAGAGCACAGAGCCAGCCCTGGGATGGGGTGTGGGAAGGGCAGCTCTCAGCTGCCCCCCAGGCAGGGCACTTGGGGTTCAGGTGCCATGGGGAGGCTTTGCAGTAGCAGCAGCCTCCTTCCCTCCTCCCAGCTGGCAAAACCCTGGAGGTTTTGGCACCAGGGCTGGAGCAGGGTGGTTGGGGACCAGCCCTGGCTCTGTTGTGGGTGCTGCCAGCTCTCTCACCTGCACGGTGGCCAAGGGCGAGTGCTTGGAGCCGGATCTGGGCCCCAGTCCTGCCAGCAGGACAGGGCTGCTCACAGCAGAGAGGGGAGCAAACCCCAACCCGCCCCCTGCCTGCCCTGCAGCGCAGGCAGGCCTTGGAGACAGGAGCTGTCTGTGCCTGCAGCATCTGCTGGGAGCCTGGGAAGGGCTGGCCCTGCCAGATGTGCGAGCACAGCTGGGGTGAGGCCGTGCCCACCTCTCTTAGCTCATATTTTAACCCCAAAGTGGGGCTGTTGGTCCCCCCAAGCCTCTCCTGCACATCCCTGGCATGGGGGTGGCTGCTCAGCACTCTGGCACCTTCTTGGATGGATTTGACTCTTTTTTATAGCTTCACTTTCTGCATCTTCCTCCACCCAAAAAGGGAGCGGGCTGGGCCCTGCTGTGTGTCCCTGCCTGCTCCATCATCCCCCAGAGGCCTGGAGCAGCCAGGGATGGCTCAGGGCTGGGGCCGGGGCTGCCCCATCCCTCCTGGAGCAGGGAACGGGCACAGGCAGGAGCCAAAGGTGCCTCTCCCGCCCGGGAAGGGGCGCACGGAGCTGGGCAATGGCCCCGTGCTGGCAGCAGGGGACGGGCTGGGGGGGGGTGACAGGGATCGGGTGAGGGCTCAGCTCCCTCAGCTCCTGAGTTTCTGGTGATGGGGAAACGCCTTGGCCTGAGCTGTGATGGCTTCTGATGCCACCTTGCCACTGTGGGTCCGTGCGCTCTGCCTGCCCCCAGCAGCCAGGGGAGCTCAGCACAGCAGCACAGCCCTGCCGGGAGCTGGGGAGGGGGCGCTGCAGCCCGGGGCCCCCCCAGTGCCCCCCCAGCACTGGCTGCGCTGCGGGGGAGCCTGAGCAGGGCGTCCAGCACACCTGAATGGTGCTGCCTCTGTGCCCTGCCCGCTCTGGAGTGGCACCCTGTCCCCAGGGAGTGACAGGGACCCCAGGGAGTGGGAGGAGCTGGGTGGGCTCGCACACCGTGGAGAAGCTCCCTCTGAAGACATCAGCAGGGGAGGCACGAGGGGGAGAAAAGCAGTTTCAGCTGCCACGTGATGTTGATATAAGAATCACCAGGTAAAAACTGCCCTTGAGCACAGCAGAGCTGGGAATTACGGGATTTTTCACTGCTGGGGGAGGCAGGCTTGGGATTTATCTCCTGAGGGATCTCAGCTGGGCCCTGGGGTAGAATGGGCACCTCCAGCCTCTGGCTTAACCTCACTGGGGACAGGGGGAGCCCCAAATTCCCCATCCCCAGCGCTGAGCCCAGCCCTGGGAGAGCAGGGGCCCATCTGCGGGTCCCTCAGCCCCCCCAGCCCCATCTCCCCTCAGCAGTTGCTGGCACAGCCCTGCCAGCGCTCAGCCGAGCGAAATCTGCATTTCCTTTGCAATAAACAGCCCCAGCCCCGGGGCTGCCAGCAGGTCCCCAGCTCAAGGTGAAGCAGAGCCTGGGGGCCGCAGACATCCCTGGGCCCCGGCTGCTGCCTGCCCCGGCTCTGCCGCATCCCGGCACTTGTGAGATGCACAAAGTGCAGCGAGAGCCCTGCTGCCCCGGCCGGGGCGGGCTCGGGGGGCGCACAGGGGGTACCCGAGGGGCTGAGCTGCCCTAATTAGCTCTGCCATCATTAACCCGCCTTCCCTGCACCAGCAGGCGGCTGGGGCGGCAGGGGTGGGTGTTCAGATCTCTGTGAGCAGGGACTTGGGGAATCTCAGGGAGGGGGCGCTGGGCACGGCCCCTGTGCCCCCCTCACCAGGACAGGGGCTGGGGGTGAGGTGAGGGCAGAGATGCCGTTCCTGCAGTGGAGGGCCCAGGCTGCACCCCTCGGATGGATGCCCAGGGTGGCAGTGAGTCCCCGGCGTGCCCGGGTGGGGACATGTCAGATGTCACCAGCAGAGCCGGGTGCAGCCCCTGTGCCCGCTGGGGCTGCGAGGATGAGGATGGTCAGGGGCTCCGTGCTGCTCCCCCCGGGCCAGCTCCTGCTAACAGGATGTGATGGGTGCGGGAAGCGCTGTCACTCGGCATCTCTCATCCGGGAGCAGGGAAACGGAGCGGGGCATGGCCCTGGTGGCACTCGGGAACCTCCCCCTGCTCTGCCCCCGCGGGAAACACCGTCCCAGCCCCTCCCCAGCATCAAACAGCCGCACCTCATACCACAAATTAATTTATTCCCCCACCGGAGTTGTAAACAAGAAGCAGCCCCCCCACCCTGACCCACCGAGGGGTCCCCATCCCAGGGGTCCCCATCCCGGGGGTCCCCTTCACCAGGGGCCCTTCCCATCCATCTCCCCAGCCCAGAAATGTGCAAATCCAACCCCAGTGCAAAGAAAGGCTTTGGCAGGGGGGGCCCTGGGTGCCGCGAGGGGGGTGGCAGCACACAGAGGACCCCAAAACTTGTGGGTTTGGGGGTGCAGAGGCTCGGGCAGCCCCCCTCCTGAAGGCAGCGAGCACTAGAGGGCAGCAGGGCCCAGCGCTGGGCGCGGGAGGGAGGCATGGAAATCAAATTAAATAATAATTCAAATACCAATAAATAAATAAATGGACGGCTGGGAGAAGGGGGGGAGGGGGTTGAGTCCCTCCTCCTCTGGCAACGAGTCTCTCCTCCCCTTCCCCAAATGTATAAAATATATTTTGACTATCTGAGGTAAATAACAAGGTTGTAAAAACAACAAGAGGGGGGTGAACGTTCCTGGCATTCCCCCACCCTTAAAAAAATAAAGCATCATAAATAGTTTTAAAGAAAATATGAGGATCGGCCCCCTCTCTCTCACGCATAAATATAGATTATATTATGGATAAAAAATACGTCTTTCTCTCTATTCAAAAAGTGGAAAAATAGAGGAGAAGAAGGGGTTGTGCCCAAAAAGGACGAGGCTGGGAAGAGCTGCTTGTTTCCAAGAGCTCCTGCATGAAAAGGGGAAGGAAAGCAAATCCCCCGGCTGCGACGGTGAGCGAGGGATGGGGGGATCAGACGTCACTGGGGGAGCGGGAGCGGAAGGGCAGCGAGGGGGACACGCAGCCGCAGCACACGGCCCACAGCACCTTCTGGATCTCGCGGTTCCTGAAGGCGTAGATGACGGGGTTCAGCAGGGAGTTGTAGGCGGCGGGGAGCAGCGTGGCGTAGGTGTAGAGCGCCGGGGAGCTGCAGTCGCCCAGCAGGGCGTAGATGGCAAAGGGCAGCCAGCAGCTCGCCAGCGTGCCCAGGATCACGGCCGGCGTGGCGATGCCCTTGCGCGCGCCCGTGCCGTAGTGCGAGCTGGCCAAGAAGTGCCTCTGCACGGCGATCTGGTGGGCGTGCCGGCACACGATCCGGCAGATCTGCACGTACAGCTGGAGCATCGCGGCCAGCACCGCCAGCACGGAGGCCGAGAGCAGCACCAGGTGGCTCTTGGTCAGCGGCCTGACCACGCTGCAGGCCGAGGGCTCCTCCAGGCAGTTCCAGCCCAGGACGGGCAGCAGCCCGTGGCAGATGGAGGCTCCCCAGGTGAGCAGCAGCATGATGTGAGTCCTGGCGACCGTCCTCTCCGAGTAGTAGGTCAGGGCGTTGTAGAGGGACAGGTAGCGGTCGATGGTGATGGCCAGCAGGCTGCAGACGCTGGCCGTGAAGGAGGTGACCAGGAGCCCCACGGTGAGCAGGCTGACCGCCTCCGATGGGATGAAGTACACGAAGGCAAGTGCAGCATCAGCCCCACGCCCGCCAGCAGGTCGGCGGTGGCCAGGCTGCCGATCAGGAGGAACATGGGGGCGCGGAAGGCCGGGGTGTAGAAGATGACCACCACCACGATGGCGTTCTCACAGGAGATGATGGTCCCCGAGATGCAGAGGACAACGTCCCACGGGTTCAAGGCGAGGGGCTGCACCACAGACTCCAGATCCAAGGAGCTGCTGCTGCCGTTCCTGGCTGAGAACCAGCCCTGCTGGCCTTCGCTGGAGTTGGGGGGCCCTTTCTCCATCATGGTGGCAGAGGGTGGCCTGCAGGAGCAGCCCCTCAGCACCTGCTGTCCACGAGCTGCTCCTGTGCCACCTGGAAGGGACAGGACTGCCTGCCCCCAGAAGCTGTCCTCAGGAGGGTGGGCAGAGCAGTGGAGGCTGAGGGTGTGCTTGCTGTGTGCTCCGAGGAGATTTTTCTGGATGAGATGATTTAATTAAAAAACAAATAGGTGAATAAAGGGAAGGGAACACACACACACATACACCCACCCCTGCTCCTGCCTGCCTTAGCTGCTGGGGCCGGGCACTGCACGATCTCGATGGGTAAATCCAGAGGCGCAGGACTGGCAGTGTAAAACGCCCTCCCCCGCGAGGAGCTCGGGGCCAAAGCGAGGGGATGCCCAGCAGCAGGCGAAGGGGGTGCCCCGGCCCCCCGATCACCGCCCCGCGGGAGCAGAGTCCCTCCCGTCCCCGCCATGGCCTCCCTCCTTACCTGGGGCTCGGCCCCTGCCCGGGCCGGGGGGGCACGGCCGCCCCTCGCACCCTCCCCGCAGCGCGGCGCTCCGCCAGAGCGGGGCCCCCCTCCCGGTGCCGCCGGTGCCGCCGGCGCCGGGCACTCACCTGCCGGGGCTGCGCGGGGCTGCCCCGGTGCCATGGGCGCCGCCGAGTTATAGCGGCCGGACCGACCGGGGGCCGGGGGGGCCCGGCGCGGGTGACTCACGGCCCCCCGGCCCCGCCGTGACGTCAATGCCGCACCGGAGCCAATCAGCGCCCGCGCGGGCAGCGCGGGAGCGCGCGCGCCGCATAGTAATCGCCGCTCATTCATAAAAACAGCACCAACCCCCCCCCCCCCCAACCCCGCGCCCGCCCCCGCCCGCCCGCGGCCCCAGCACCCCGAGGGACCCCCGAGCCCAGAGAGACCCCCGAGGGACCCCCGAGCCCAGAGGGACCCCTGGACCCCCGAGCCCAGAGAGACCCCGAGCCCAGAGGGACCCCTGAGCCCAGAGGGACCCCCGAGCCCGGTCACCGGAACGGGGCACGGGGCTGACTCGACCCTCTCCCCGCAATGCGGAGGTTTGGGGGCTCCGCTGGAGGGGGCGGCCCGGAGCTGGGGCTGCGGGGTGGTCGAGGATGGGGCCCATCCCGCCCCCGCACGGCCGGGGCTGCGCTGCGCCCTCCCCTCCCGGTGCGCCCCCGTGGGACGGCCCCACAGCCGGGCTGAATAATTCACGGCCCGGAGAAGCGGGAATGCCCGGCCGGGGGGGCTGCGGGGAGCTCTGCCCCCGGAGGGGAGGGAGGAAGGACAGGGCTGCGCTCCTCCGGTTCCTCGAGGCCGGCGATCTGTCCCCGCCGAGGAGAGAAGGGGCCCCGGAGTGCCCGGGCCGGGACCGGCCGCGGCCCCGGGAGGGGTCGGAGTGTCCCGGAAACGGGCCTGGGGCGGGCAGGGGGCGCGGGCAGAGCGGGCAGGGAGTGCGGGGTGTGCGGGGCGCTGGGCACAGGCACACGGAGCGGGCAGGTGTGTACAGGTGTGCACAGGTGTGCACAGGGGTGCAGGTGTGTACAGGTGTGCACAGGTGTGTACAGGTGTGTACAGGTGTGCACAGGGGGTACAGATGTGCACAGGTATGTACAGCTGTGCACAGGTGGTACAGGTGTGTACAGGTAAGCACAGGTGTGCACAGGTGTGCAGTCCGTGCAGCCCCGGCTCTCCCTCGGCCCATGGCTGGGCGGTCGGTGGCTCGGTGGGTGGGGTGGGGGGTTCGCACCCCGTGAGAGCCCCCCCAGCCCGGGCCGGGCCCGCCGGGGCGGGGCGGGGCGGGACGAGGCGGGGCCGCCCCCCCCCCGCCGCCGCCGGGGCCGCCTCCCGCGGGCGCGCATCTGCTCCGCTCCGCTCTCGCGGGAGATCGGCGGGCGCAGCTCCGCTGGGACCGTGCCGAGCCGGGCCGAGCCGAGCCGGGCCGGGCCATGGCCCCGCCGGGCCCCGCGGCGCTGCGCTGCGCGCTCCTGTGCGCGCTGCTGTGCGCGCACGGACCCGCTCCCACCCGCGCAGGTACGGCCGGGGCGCGGGAGGGGAACGCGGGCCTTGGCGGCTCCGGGGCAGCCGAACTTTTCTGTGGGGGCTGGTTTTCCCCAGGGGTTCTCGGCGGCCGGACCTGGGTTTGGGGGAGAGGGACCCCAGCCCCGCTGCCAGCCGTGCTCCGGGGCTGGGACCCCCGAGGGCCGGGGGTGCGCTGGGTGAGCGGCGAGCAGGGCCCGAGCTCCTCCCCAAAAAGTGTGGGGATCTCGTGGTGGGGAGAGATCCCGAGGCGCTGCAACTCCGGGCATTAATTATGCAAACCCCAGGCTTCCTTGTGCTCCCCTCTCCCATCCCCCGGCGGCCGCAGGGAGACGTTTCCACCCTGCCTGGTCCCACGCGTGTTCCCGGAGCGCCCCTGGGAGCGGGGGGTGCCCTGGGCCGCTCCCTCCCTCCCCACACCTGACGGCAGGAGCGGGCGCTGACAGCGCTGCGCTCAGACGCCCGTTCCTGCGCCTGCCGCGATAAAAATAAATTATAAACCTGCCCAAAGCCTTGCGAACAAAGTCCTACTTTCCCATTGGCTCCCGGCAGGTCTCCAAATGCTGGGGGGGGGGGGGCAGCGGCGTGCCCACCCCCCTCCCGTAGCCATGGCGATGGGGCCGCAGCATCGCCGCTTCCTGCCGTGCCACCAGTTGCCCCCTTGGCTTTTCCTGGCAAGGAGGGGAAGGGAAGGGGCTTTTCCCGCAGCCGCGCAGGGTTCCGGGGAGCGCTGACAGCCGGGGGGCTGCAGCGGTGGCTCCCAAGGGAAGCGCTGCCGGCTGCAGGAGGCTTTGCCCTGGAGCCCGGAGCGCCCAGCGCGGGGAGCGGCCCCGGCTCGGCCCCGGCACGGGGAGCGCGGGGCGGGCAGGGCTCCCGCAGCCTCCCCGCGCAGCCAGCGCTGTAAATTAATGATGAGCGCCAGCGGGGGAGGCGCAGCTCCGCGCACAGCGGGTGACTCACCGCCCCCGGGGGGACCGGGGTCCCGCGGCTCGGCCGGGGCGGGCAGAGCGGGCACGGGGCTGCTGCTGCTCTCGTGCCAGCCTCCACCAAAGGGCCGCAGGCGCCGGGGCCGGGGGAGATCCCTGCGCTGCGGGTGATGCGGGAGCCCTGGGCGAGCTGGGCGGGCGCTGGCAGCTGTGGCTGTCCCCTCGCTGCAGGGCTGGTGGTGCCAGCACCCCACGGGGACGGGTTCGGTGCTGCGGGATGTGCCCTCGTCCCTCCTGCTGCACCAGCAGAACTGCCCCCCCGTGGGGCTGGGGGTGCAGCCCCCTCCCCAGCGCCGCGGGGCCGGGTGCTGGCCCTGCCCTCACGGCCTCTCCCTGGCTTTGGCAGCAGAGTGTGGCAAGCTGAGCTCCTGCGAGCTGTGCACAGCTGTGCACCCCCACAACGGCACCGGCTGCGTCTGGGTGGGCTGCGGGACCCCCGAGGAGCCAGGTGAGGGCCTTGGGATCCCTGAGGAGCCAGGTGAGGGGCTCGGGATCCCTGAGGAGCCAGGTGAGGGGCTTGGGACCCCCGAGGAGCCAGGTGAGGGCCTCGGGATCCCTGAGGAGCCAGGTGAGGGCCTCGGGACCCCCGGGGAGCCAGGTGAGGGGCTCGGGATCCCTGAGGAGCCAGGTGAGGGCCTCGGGACCCCCGGGGAGCCAGGTGAGGGGCCCGGCTGGGTGGGCACAGAGAGGGGCTCTCAGCAGCTCCCCAGTGCCCGGGCACGGTGGCTCTCAGCACCCTTGGGTGCCCAGTCCCAGCTGCTTTCCCCATCCAGGTCCATCTCAGCTGCTCCCAGGGCCCTGCCTGGGGCTCTGCCCCGTGGGGCGCAGCTCTGAGCCCCCAGACCCTCTGGGGATGCCCACCCTGGGAACAAAACCTCCTGCTCCCAACGCCTGGGGTGCCCCGGGCAGCCCTGGGCCCGGGTGGGTTCCTGGCAAACTCTGCTCGTCTCCCGCAGGAGCAGGGAGCTGCGTGCCGAGGGGCTCGGCCGTGCGGGGGACCTGCGCTCTCTACAACAGCAGCGCCCTGTGCCGAGGTAACCGCGAGCCCACAGCCCCCGGAGCCTCTGGCCGCGGGGACAGAGCTGCTGCTGTGGGGGACAGGGACAGGGACAGGGACAGGGACAGGCTGCAGGGCGTCGCGGCAATGTCCCCTGCCTCCCCTTTTACCCCCTTCCCTCTGCCCCTGCCTTCTCCAGCGCTGAAGTCCCACACGGAGGAGCCTCCACGATCCCATAGCAAGGAGCCAGTGACACACTCCACAAGTGAGTGGCTCTGGGGACGGCTGGGGGGCAGTGGGATGGGGGCCTGGGTGCCCCAGGGATCGGGGACTCGTCCCAGCAAGGCTCTTGCCTCTCTAGCTCCCATCCCTTTGGGAGGGATGAGCGGAGCTGGCCTCGGTGTTGGGCCAAGGGATGTCCCCACTGTCCCCGGTCACAGCCCTGTCCCTGTGCCCTCTCTCTGCCCTGGGCAATGCAGCGGCTCACGGCACCCATCAGCCCTCCAGGAGCAAGCCCAGATCCCAGCCTTGCTGGGAATTGCCGCTCCAGCCTGGCTGGGAGTGGAGCAGGAGCCTCTTCCAGTAAGGGGGAACTGGAGAGCTCTGGGCTCATTGCAGCAGGAAACCAGAGCCTGAGTCCTGCTGAATTATTGATCCACTGGGATCTTCTTGCTGCTGGCTCCTTTCCTGCAGCTCCAGCTGCTCTGGCAAGGGGCTGAGCCCATCCCAGCAGCCACGGATTGGTGGGGACACCCCAGCCCCAGCTGGGAGCTGCCATCCCTCCCTGAGCAGCCCCTGGGTTCCTCAGGACCCCAGATCCCCGCTCTTTGGTGTTCCCATCTGTACTCCCCATTTTCCCAGGGACCAGCACCACCAGCGCCCCGCTGACGGGCAGCCCCGAGTTCCACGCGCCCGGCTTCGACACGGCCAGCTTCATCGGGGGCATGGTGCTGGTGCTGTGCCTGCAGGCCGTGGCCTTCTTCCTCTTCAAGTTCATCAAGTCCAAGGACAGCACCTACCAAACGCTGTAAGGGCCCCCCTGTGCTCCCCTGGGATCCGGGAGGGAGGGACGGGGACCCCGGGCCAGGCCCCCCTACAGCCAGGACTGGGTCACTGGGGAGTGTCCTGTGTCCCCATTGTCCTGTGTCCCCACTGTCCTGCGTCCCCATTGTCCTGTGTCCCCACTGTCCTGTGTCCCCACTGTCCTGCGTCCCCACTGTCCCGTGTCCCCACAGTCCTGTGTCCCCATTGTCCTGTGTCCTCATTGTCCTGCGTCCTCATTGTCCTGTGTCCCCATTGTCCTGTGTCCCCACTGTCCTGCATCCCCACTGTCCTGCGTCCCCACTGTCCCGTGTCCCCACCGTCCTGTGTCCCCACCGTCCTGCGTCCCCACTGTCCTGTGTCCCCACTGTCCCGTGTCCCCACTGTCCCGTGTCCTCATTGTCCTGCGTCCCCATTGTCCTGTGTCCTCATTGTCCTGCGTCCCCACTGTCCCGTGTCCCCACTGTCCCGTGTCCCCACCATGCTGTGTCCCGTGGCTCTTTGTGCCAGTCTGTCCCCACCCTGCAGGGCATGATGTGGGAGATGGAAGGGTTCAGCCTGTCCCCTTATCCGGCTGTCCTGTCCCCTCTGTCTGTCTGTCTGTCTGGGTCCTGGCTCTGAGCCCCCGCGGGGGCAGGAGGGTCCCGGATGTGTCCCTGGGAGCAGCCAGGGGGGCTCGGTGCTGTCCCCGTGTCCCAGGATCGTGTGTCTGATGTGGGGCCGTGCCCCCTCTCTCTTTCCTTCCACGCTGCCAGAGAGGACAACCAGTAGGTGCTGGGCAGAGGGGAGGGGGTGTCCCCCCACCCCCAGAGCTCCACCCCGGGCAGAGGGGGGCGTGGGCCCTCCCTGCTGGTTTGCATGAGGTGTTTCCCAGCTGGTTTTGCTGTTTCCTGTCGGTTCTTCGGGAGGGAAAGGAAGGGGGTCCCCCCTGGCCCCCTTTCTGGGAGGGAGCCCCTCGGGGGGGCAGCCCCACACAGCCCCTTCTGCCACCGGAGTGAGGTGTCCCCAGTGCCCCCAGCCCCACCCTGAGCCTCCTTGGCAGCACGGGAACTGCAGGCCTCCCAGTTTGGCCCCAGTTTGGCCCCAGTTTGGCCCCAGCAACCCCTTCCCACTCTCAGCACCCCCTGCCCCACTGCCTCCCCACAGCCGTGAGGCTCGTGGGGCTGGGGGTCCCCGCGTGGGCTCCCGGGTGCTTTCCCCTGCAGCACTTTGGCCGGAGCACCCACCCCTGCCCGGATCCCCCGTGCCCGCCAGAGGAGCGGAGCCAGGGCCCTGCTGTGTGCTGTTGCTGTGCCCCTGTGTGCTCTGGGGGGTGGGGGTCCCTCTCCCCCCCCTCTTTCTGTGTGCTGTTTTGGGGAGGGGGCTGCGTGCCGTGTGCTGTGGGGTGACACTTGTAGCTCGGGCTGCCCCATTAAACTCTGCCGGGTGGTGTCTGTGTTGTGTCCGGGGGTTGCTGTGGCCGGGGGGGCAGGGGATCCCCCCCCCCCTCCAGCGCGGTCCAACCCTCCCCCATGGTGTGGGTGGGCCCTGGGACACCCCAAACCCTCCCTGGGACTCTGGGGGGCTGGGACACCACGGCGAAGCCCCCAGGGCCTTTCCTGCTACGTCTCCTCTCTGTCCAACCGCCAGGATCTGAGCTGCTCCCGGCCGGGGGTCGCTGTCCCTGTCCCCCCCAGGCGAAGAGGCCGCCGCTGGTGCCCCCCCGCACGGCCCCCCCACCACGACTATGCAAGACCAGCCCCCCGGGCTGGGACAGGCAGCCCCCAGCCCTGCGCGGTGCCTGGGGGTGCTCGGGGGTCTGGGCCCCCCGGCTGCTCCCAGGGTGCAGCTGCGCTGGGGGGGCCCTCCAGCCCTGAGCTGCTCCTTGGGCCCCCCCCTGTGCTTGCCAGGGCACCCAGGGACCGGAGCCAGGTGAGGGGCTTGGGACCCCCCGAGGAGCCAGGTGAGGGGCTTGGGACCCCGAGGCCAGGGGAGCTTGGGACCCCCGAGGAGCCAGGTGAGGGGCTTGGGATCCCCGAGGAGCCAGGTGAGGGGCTTGGGATCCCTGAGGAGCCAGGTGAGGGCCTCGGGATCCCTGAGGAGCCAGGTGAGGGCCTCGGGACCCCCGGGGAGCCAGGTGAGGGGCCCGGCTGGGTGGGCACAGAGAGGGGCTCTCAGCAGCTCCCCAGTGCCCGGGCACGGTGTCTCTCAGCACCCTTGGGTGCCCAGTCCCAGCTGCTTTCCCCATCCAGGCCCATCTCAGCTGCTCCCAGGGCCCTGCCTGGGGCTCTGCCCTGTGGGGCGCAGCTCTGAGCCCCCAGACCTCTGGGGATGCCCACCCTAGGAACAAAACCTCCTGCTCCCAACGCCTGGGGTGCCCCGGGCAGCCCTGGGCCCGGGTGGGTTCCTGGCAAACTCTGCTCCTCTCCCGCAGGAGCAGGGAGCTGCGTGCCGAGGGGCTCGGCCGTGCGGGGGACCTGCGCTCTCTACAACAGCAGCCCCTGTGCCGAGGTAACCCCTCCAGCCCACAGCCCCGGAGCCTCTGGCCGCGGGGACAGAGCTGCTGCTGTGGGGGACAGGGACAGGGACAGGGACAGGGACAGGCTGCAGGGCGTGTGGCAATGTCCCCTGCCTCCCCTTTAACCCCCTTCCCTCTGCCCCTGCCTTCTCCAGCGCTGAAGTCCCACACGGAGGGCCTCCACGATCCCATAGCAGGCCAGTGACACACTCCACAAGTGAGTGGCTCTGGGGACGGCTGGGGGGGCAGTGGGATGGGGCCCTGGGTGCCCCAGGGATCGGGGACTCGTCCCAGCAAGGCTCTTCCCTCTCTAGCTCCCATCCCTTTGGGAGGGATGAGCAAGCTGGCCTCGGTGTTGGGCCAAGGGATGTCCCCCCACTGTCCCCGGTCACAGCCCTGTCCCTGTGCCCTCTCTCTGCCCTGGGCAATGCAGCGGCTCACGGCACCCATCAGCCCTCCAGGAGCAAGCCCAGATCCCAGCCTTGCTGGGGTGCAACTCCAGCCTGGCTGGGAGTGGAGCAGGAGCCTCTTCCAGTAAGGGGGAACTGGAGCTCTGGGCTCATTGCAGCAGGAAACCAGAGCCTGAGTCCTGCTGAATTATTGATCCACTGGGATCTTCTTGCTGCTGGCTCCTTTCCTGCAGCTCCAGCTGCTCTGGCAAGGGGCTGAGCCCATCCCAGCAGCCACAGTTGGTGGGGACACCCCAGCCCCAGCTGGGACCATCCCTCCCTGAGCAGCCCCAGGTTCCTCAGGACCCCAGATCCCCCCGCTCTTTGGTGTTCCCATCTGTACTCAGGGGTGCCCAAACCCCCATTTCCCAGGGACCAGCACCACCAGGCGCCCGCTGGCGGGCAGCCCGAGTTCCACGCGCCCGGCCGACACGGCCAGCTTCGCCGGGGCATGGTGCTGGTGCTGTGCCTGCAGGCCGTGGCCTTCTTCCTCTTCAAGTTCATCAAGTCCAAGGACAGCACCTACCAAACGCTGTAAGGGCCCCCCTGTGCTCCCCTGGGATCCGGGAGGGAGGGACGGGGACCCCGGGCCAGGCCCCCCAACAGCCAGGACTGGGTCACTGGGGAGTGTCCTGCATCCCCACTGTCCTGCGTCCCCACTGTCCCGTGTCCCCACCGTCCTGTGTCCCCACCGTCCTGTGTCCCCACCGTCCTGCGTCCCCACTGTCCTGCGTCCCCACTGTCCTGCGTCCCCACTGTCCTGTGTCCCCACTGTCCTGCGTCCCCACTGTCCCGTGTCCCCACAGTCCTGTGTCCCCACTGTCCTGTGTCCTCATTGTCCTGCGTCCCCACTGTCCTGAGTCCCCATTGTCCTGTGTCCCCACTGTCCTGTGTCCCCACTGTCCCGTGTCCCCACCATGCTGTGTCCTGTGGCTCTTTGTGCCAGTCTGTCCCCACCCTGCAGGGCATGATTTAGGAGATGGAAGGGTTCAGCCTGTCCCCTTATCCGGCTGTCCTGCCCCCTCTGTCTGTCTGTCTGTCTGTCTGTCTGTCTGTCTGGGTCCTGGCTCTGAGCCCCCGCGGGGGCAGGAGGGTCCCGGATGTGTCCCTGGGAGCAGCCAGGGGGGCTCGGTGCTGTCCCCGTGTCCCAGGATCGTGTGTCTGATGTGGGGCCGTGCCCCCTCTCTCTTTCCTTCCACGCTGCCAGAGAGGACAACCAGTAGGTGCTGGGCAGAGGGGAGGGGGTGTCCCCCCCCTCCCAGAGCTCCACCCCGGGCAGAGGGGGGCGTGGGCCCTCCCTGCTGGTTTGCATGAGGTGTTTCCCAGCTGGTTTTGCTGTTTCCTGTCGGTTCTTCGGGAGGGAAAGGAAGGGGGTCCCCCCTGGCCCCCTTTCTGGGAGGGAGCCCCTCGGGGGGGCAGCCCCACACAGCCCCTTCTGCCACCGGAGTGAGGTGTCCCCAGTGCCCCCAGCCCCACCCTGAGCCTCCTTGGCAGCACGGGAACTGCAGGCCTCCCAGTTTGGCCCCAGTTTGGCGCCAGCAGCCCCTTCCCACTCTCAGCACCCCCTGCCCCACTGCCTCCCCACAGCCGTGAGGCTCGTGGGGCTGGGGGTCCCCGCGTGGGCTCCCGGGTGCTTTCCCCTGCAGCACTTTGGCCGGAGCACCCACCCCTGCCCGGATCCCCCGTGCCCGCCAGAGGAGCGGAGCCAGGGCCCTGCTGTGTGCTGTTGCTGTGCCCCTGTGTGCTCTGGGGGGTGGGGGTCCCTCTCCCCCCCCTCTTTCTGTGTGCTGTTTTGGGGAGGGGGCTGCGTGCCGTGTGCTGTGGGGTGACACTTGTAGCTCGGGCTGCCCCATTAAACTCTGCCGGGTGGTGTCTGTGTTGTGTCCGGGGGTTGCTGTGGCCGGGGGGGCAGGGGACCCCCCCCCCCTCCAGCACGGTCCAACCCTCCCCCATGGTGTGGGTGGGCCCTGGGACACCCCCAAACCCTCCCTGGGACTCTGGGGGGCTGGGACACCACGGCCCAAGCCCCAGGGCCTTTCCTGCTACGTCTCCTCTCTGTCCAACCGCCAGGATCTGAGCTGCTCCCGGCCGGGGGTCGCTGTCCCTGTCCCCCCCAGGCGAAGAGGCCGCCGCTGGTGCCCCCCCGCACGGCCCCCCCACCACGACTATGCAAGGCCGGCCCCCCGGGCTGGGACAGGCAGCCCCCAGCCCTGCGCGGTGCCTGGGGGTGCTCGGGGGTCTGGGCCCCCCGGCTGCTCCCAGGGTGCAGCTGCGCCGGGGGGGCCCTCCAGCCCCGAGCTGCTCCTTGGGCCCCCACCTGTGCTTGCCAGGGCACCCAGGGACCAGGGGACACGGCCGTGGGGGCACTGGGGACCCTTTGTGGCCCCAGCCCCACACCGGGCAGAGCCCGAGCTGGAGCGGGGGGACAGAAACCAATAAAGGATTTTCCTGTAATTTCTGGTGTCTGTGTCATTGTCAGCCCCCAGCCCAGCTGTCCTGGGACAGCAAAACGCCTTTGTGCGTTTGGCTGTTCTGCCACAGGGTGGGACTGGGGGGTGGCCCCGAGCGACCCCAGCCCTCCCAGGGACTGGGCACCAGGGCGGGTGTCCCAGGGGCACAGGGCAGCCCAGTGAGGGGGACCCCAGTGAGAAATGGGGCACCCTGGCAGCGCAGGGCCCCCCGTGCCCCAGCGGCTGGAAGGACGGGGATGGAAGGAAAGGCCAGTTAGCTGAGAGGCAATGCTTAGTCCTCTGTTGATGAAATGAGTTATGCTTAGGCGGTGGATTAAAGGGTTGAAGTATCCTAGGGATGTGGAGCAGTTTGAGAGAGGGGTTTGTTTTGTGAGGACGAGTGTGCGACTCCAGTCCCCCCAGGTCCCCAGAAGCCCCTACAGACACCTCCAGCCCCGCACTGGGAGCGGCGGGATGCAGCAGCTCCAGCCCCACAGCGGAGGGAGAAGGCAGGGGCGGTGGCCAGTGCAGCAAGCAGCCGCCAGCTGTGCCCTCCGGTGCCCTTCGCTGCTGCTGGAGCAGGGCACAGAGCCCAGCCCGGACCCCTCCGCCCCGCCGGCCCCGCCGCCCCCGGGCCGGGGCTACCCCCGGGGGCCAGGTCGGTGCGCAGCGGCAGCAGCGCCTCCACCCAGCGCCCGGGCTGCCGCAGCAGCCGCTGCCACACGCCCTGCTCCTCGGCCGTGGAGTCCATCCAGCCCACGGGCAGCCCGTAGCTGCTCCCTGCGGGGAGAGCGCCCCGTCAGCGCCGGCCATGGGGACAAACCGGGGCTGGGGACAAACCGGGCTGGGGACATCCCGGGGGCTGGGGACAAACTGGGGCTGGGGACAAACCGGGGGCTGGGGACACCCCGAGGGGCTGGGGACAAACTGGGGATGGGGACAAACCGGGGATGGGGACAAACCGGGGATGGGGACAAACCGGGGCTGGGGACAAACCGGGGCTGGGGACAAACCGGGGCTGGGGACACCCCGAGGGGCTGGGGACAAACCGGGGATGGGGACAAACCGGGGATGGGGACAAACCGGGGGAGGACAAACCGGGGACAAACAAACCGGGGCTGGGGACAAACTGGGGCTGGGGACAAACTGGGGCTGGGGACACCCGAGGGCTGGGGACAACTGGGGACAAACTGGGGCTGAGACAAACCGGGGCTGGGGACAAACTGGGGGCTGGGGACAAACTGGGGATGGGGACAAACTGGGGACTGGACAAACTGGGGCACATCCCGAGGGGCTGGGGACAAACTGGGGCTGGGGACATCCCGAGGGGCTGGGGACAAACCGGGGCTGGGGACAAACCGGGGCTGGGGACAAACCGGGGCTGGGGACAAACTGGGGGCTGGGGACAAACTGGGGATGGGGACAAACTGGGGCTGGGGACAAACTGGGGGCTGGGGACAAACTGGGGGCTGGGGACAAACTGGGGGGGGACAAACTGGGGACACAAACTCTGGGGGCTGGGGGGGACAAACCGGGGACAGGGGACAAACTGGGGACAGGGGACAAACTGGGGCTGGGGACAAACTGGGGCTGGGGACAAACTGGGGGCTGGGGACAAACTGGGGCTGGGGACACCCCGAGGGGCTGGGGACAAACTGGGGGGCTGGGGACAAACTGGGAGCTGGGGACAAACTGGGGCTGGGGACAAACTGGGGGCTGGGGACAAACTGGGGCTGGGGACATCCCGGGGGCTGGGGACATACTGGGGGACCTGGGGACATCCCAAGGGGCTGGGGACACCCCGAGGGGCTGGGGACATGCTGGGGACAGCCCCTGCTCTCACCGGTGCCCAGGCTGAGGCGGATGCCGCCCAGCTGGCGCTTGGAGAAGGCCTCGTGGTGCCAGAGGGTGAACTCGGCGCAGGCCTCGGCCAGGTCCCTGGCCTGGAAGCCGTCGTACACCATGGTGTGGTTGAAGAGGGGGTTCAGGCTCCGCTTCACCACCCGCGTCTTCTGCCGGCTGGCCTTGCTGTCGTCGGGCAGCACGTAGCTGGGGGGACGCCGGGGTCAGGGGGGCGCCCCGGCCGCCCCTCGCGTGTCCCCGGTGTCGCCCCCACCCTCACCACTGCACGAAGGCGTCCACGGTGCCGCTCTGCAGCGGGATGAGGCTCTGAGCATCCTTCACCCAGATGTGCAGCTCACCCGTGGGCGGCATCCCCGCTCCTGCGGGCCAGAGGGGTCAGGGCACCCTGCCGTGCCATGCCATGCCATGCCATGCCATGCCATGCCGTGCCAGGCCATGCCAGCCCCCCAGCCGCCCTTGGGCCCTGCTCACCTTCCGAGCCAGCGGGGATGAACTTGAGGGCCAGGTTGAGGCTGCCACGGCTGGCCAGCCCGTCCGAGGGCATGGGCATCTGAGGGGCACAGGGGCGGTTATGGGGGCACGGCGCCCACGGGGGGCTGGGGAGGGGGCAGCTCACCCGTGGCTGCAGGCTGAACCACTCGGGCCGCGTGTTGGCCCAGTCCCAGGTGCCCAGCGCCACCTCCACCTCGCCCAGGAAGAGGTTCCTGCCCAGGCTGTCGTGGTGCCACACGGACAGGTTCAGGGTCCGGCCCTGCAGGTCCCTCTTGTCCAGCTTGTACTGGTGGGGAGCAGCGCAGGGTGAGATCAGCCACCCCCGCCCACCCAGCCTGGGCCTCGGGGACCCCCAGGCCCACCCCAAAGGAGGGTCAGGAACCTTGAGGGTCTCGTTGAAGACGGGGTCCAAGCTCCTCTTCCTCACCGCGGTCTTGCGCTTGCTGCGGTTGGACTTGTCGGGCAGCAGGTAGGTCTTGACGTACCTGGGGCCGAGAAACGGGGTGGGGGCAGTGGGGCCGGGGGCGTCCCCTGGGCAGCGCCGCGGGTCGGGGGCACTCACGGGTCCGAGCGCTGCTTCTTGGCCTCGGCCAGCTGGCGGCAGCGCAGGACGTGCACCTGCAGCTCCTTGTCGGCCGCCTGGTAGCGCAGGGAGAACTGCACGCAGCCCCGCACGGGCACCGTGCCCAGCTCCCCCTCGCTGTACAGGCTCATCAGGCTCCCGCTCAGCTGCGGGGAACAGAGAGGGGCCATGGGGAGGTGACCCCGGCCCGCGCTGCCCCAGCCCGGCCAAACCCCAGCCCAAACCCCAGCCCAAACCCCAGCCCCATCCCAGTCCCATCCCAGCCCCCATCTCCAATCCCAGTCCCATTCCCATTCCCATTCCCACTCCCGTACCGTGGAGGAGCTGAGGCTGGACACGGAGGAGCTGGTGCTCAGCAGCCTCCGGGGGCTGTGGCCGTTCTGTGGGGACAGTGGCTGTGGGGGGGTCTGATCCGTCTGAGGGGTCTCTGGTCTCTGGAAATGCAAGGAGGGGTCAGCACTTCCCCCTTGGGCCCCCAGACCCACTGAGGACACCCAGCTCCCAGTAGTGCCTGGTGCTTGGGTGCAGCCCATGCTGTGCTGGCTTTGTCCAGCCCCCCCAGACCCCCCCAAACCCCTCACAGACACCTCCAGAGCCCCCAAACCCCCCGCACCTCCTCCAAAACTCCTTACAACCCTCTCCAGCCCCCCAATCCCATACAGCCCCCAGCCCCCCAGCCCCATCCCACCTGCCCAGCGCTGTGGCTGCTCTGTGCCGAGTCCGGCTCCTCCTCCTCATCCTCCTCATCTTCCTCGGTGCTGCTCGAGCCGAGGGAGGGGCCCCCCGTGTCCCCTGCAGGGACAAGGGGTGGGCGGGGGTCCAAGCAGCAGGGGTGGCAGGAGGGGGATCCCTGCAGGGTCCCAGTTTGGGGTGGCAGGAGGGGGATCCCTGCAGGGTCCCAGTTTGGGGTGGCAGGAGGGGGATCCCTGCAGTGCCGGGGTCTCCAGCCCCCAGCCCCCCCAGCACCAGCCCCGTCCCGCTCACCTGGGCTCTCCTGCTCCCTCGGGGGGCTGTCACCCTGCAGCGCGGGCTGTGACCCCGGGGTCCCCTCCGCAGCCGGGCCGGGGGGGCTGGGCTGTGAGGAAAAGCGTCAGAGGGGACCCCGGGCACCCCCTCCTCCCCCAGCTGCCCCCAGCCCTCCCTCTGTGTTCCAGGGTGAGGGATGACCCAAGGGACACCCCTGGGACGTTTTGTGGGGCATTTCCCATCACTCCAAGAGCAGCACAACCCTGGGATGGCTCTGGGGGTGCCGCAGGGTGAACCCCACTGCTCAGCCCCCAGCAGGGACCCACCTGCAGCCCCGTGGCCTCCTGCACCTCCTCGGGGGGGAGCTGCGGGAAGAGACCACCGTTAGTTTGGCCTAGATGGTGGGCAGACAGACACCAGGACGTGGGAGACACTGGGATAAGGGACAGACGGACAGAGGGGCCCTGGGATGGCGGACAGACAGACGCTGGGATGGTGGGAGGCAGGGCCAGACAGGCAGACACCAGCCCTGACCGCACCATCCCCTCCACCGGGGCTTCTGCCCCCTCCAGCCCCTTGTGCCACCCCCAGCGGGCACCAGGGAGGTGCCACCAGCCCCGGGGCGCCTGCAGGGGGCCGCCCTTCCTTCCTTCCTCCCTCACCTCTCATCCGTCTCCAAGGCACCATCCTCATCCTCCCTCTCCTCTGCCAGCGGCTCATCGATGGCCTCCAGGCTGGGGCCGCGCTCCAGCTCCCCCGCTCCTGGGGACACCGGGGAGCTCAGCGGGCCGAGCCCTGTCCCCCCCGGTCCCGGTGCCCCCCAGCGCCCCCCGCGTACCCCGGGGCCGCCTCCTGCGGCGGATGGAGGCTCGCACCAGGTCGGATCCCAGCGGGTGCTGGTGGCGCTGGGCGCGGGCGTCGCTGAACCAGTCCCCGGTGAGGCTCCGCAGCCGCGCCGGGTCCGACACGGACTTGCGGAGTTTGCTGGTGGGCGGGAGGGGGACACTGGCACCGCGTCGCTGGCACTGCCATCGGCCCCCGTGCCACCGCCCCAGAGCCTCCCCAGTGGATGGAGCAGGGCCTGGGGGACAGCAGGACCCCTCCCCAGGGCCTGTGGGACCGCCGGTGCTGGTGTGACACCCCGGGGGGACCGGACAAACCTGGCTGAGCTCGGGGGTGACCCCATCCCCGGGTGGGCAGGGGACCCTCGGCCTGGCTGTTCTGGGAACAGGGAGCTCTCCCAGACCCCAGGGAGCTGCTGCTGGGGGCTCCCCGCTGTCCCCAGGCATGGCCCCGACAGGGACCCCACGCTGTCCCCAGGGGTGACCCCGACCCCCGCCCACCTGACGCGGCCCTCCTCCCGCCGGCGGAGCTGCCAGTCCCGCTGCAGCACGCGGGCGATGCAGCTGCGCTCCTGCTCCGTCAGGAAGCTCAGGTCCAGCGGCGGCTCGGGCAGCAGCGCCATGCGGGGCGGCGGGGCGCGGGCGCGGGCCGGGGCCGCGACAGCCGCCAGGGCCAGGCTCAGCCGGGGGCCCATCCGTGCACCAGCGAGGCCAGCATCGGGACAGGCAGCGGGGGGCCGCTGGGGGGGACGCCCCCCGCTCATCCCGCTGCGGGGACAAGCGGGGCGAGCTCAGCCCGCGCCCCCGAACGGCCCGAACGGCAGAACGGCCGCAGGCGGGGACACCGGGCCGGTGCCGAGGGTGCCCGGGGAAGGGGACGGGCAGCCCGGGGACACCGGGCCGGTGCCGAGGGTGCCCGGGGACACCGGGCCGGTGCCGAGGGTGCCCGGGGAAGGGGACGGGCAGCCCGGGGACACCGGGCCGCTCCTCCCGCTGCCGGCTCCGTGCCAGCCCGGCCCTGCCCGCGGCCGCTGTTTGCCCAGCGTGTTTGCTCAGGGCTGGCTCTGCCCCTGCCGCTTTCCCAGGGATTCACCGGCTGCCAGGGCACACGGACAGGTGGCAGAAGGGGCTCGGCTGCCCCCGCCATGGGCTGAGCCCGAGCCGGGCTGGGCAGTGCTCAGCCCATCGCATCTCGCAGAGGGGCCTTGCCCCATGCCCGGCGCTGCCTCACCGCGGCCCTTCCTGTCCCCGGCGTTGGGAAAGCGCTGCCTGGCGTTGCCAAGGGCAGGAAATTGCAGCAGCCGTGGGGCAGGAGCAGCCTGAGCCCCCCGGGCACACCCCGCGCTCCTGGGCACCCGCAGAGCCGAGCCCTGCGGTGTCCCCCCCCCGCCTGCGGCCCTGTCCCAGCGCCAAAGGTGACCCCGCCCCACGGGTGGCCCTGTCCCGGCCTGTCCCAGCCCCTCGAGGGTCCTTTCCCTGCCCCACAGGTGCCCCTGGGGTGTCAGACACCCCCAGGGCTGGGGACCCCAGCCCAGGCCCTGAGCACAGTGGGTGCCAGCCCCGCCACAGCCGGCAGCAAACCGGGACCCCCCCCCCAGCACACACAGGGAACCCCAACACCCCCTGCCCCCCTCGGGGCGACCCGGGACACCCACCGGCCCCCCCGGCCCCGACATCGGCCCGGGAGGGGGCTCGGGGGCACGAACCGGCGCTGCCCGGGTCAGGAGGGGGCTCGGGGGCACGAACCGGCTCTGCCCGGGTCAGGAGGGGCAGGGGCAGGGGGCAGCGCTGCCCGGGTCAGGAGGGGGCTCGGGGGCACGAACCGGCGCTGCCCGGGTCAGGAGGGGGCTCGGGGGGCACGAACCGGCTCTGCCCGGGTCAGGAGGGGGATCGGGGGCACGAACCGGCGCTGCCCGGGTCAGGAGGGGGCTCGGGGGCACGAACCGGCTCTCCCGGGGGCGGGGGCGATGCTGCCGCTGTCTCCCCGCCGCAGCCGCTCGTATCCTGTTTACCGCCGGCACACGGGGGTTCCCCACCCCGGAACAGAGCCACCACCTGAAAATGTCACCTGAGTCGGAGCCGGGCGCTGCCGCCCCGGTCCCTGCGGGTCCCCGAAAGCCGGGAAGGAGCGGCGGAGCCCCCGGGGGGTGCTGGCGCCCGGCCCCCGCCCCGCACCAGTCAAACCAGTTCAACCTCCCCAGCGAGCCGCAGCCGGGGCTCGCCCGCCCCCCTTTCCTCACCGCGGGCAGCCCCGCAAGATGGAGGGGGGGCTCCAGACGGTGTGAAACGCCCCCCAGGCCCCCTCCCCGAAGTGCCCCCACGGCCAGCCCCTCCCGGCTGAGCCCCCCAGCCCCCAGGCCGGTCCCAGGGCTGCCCGGGACCCCCAGCCTCCTCCCGGCACCAGGGACCCGTCCCGGGGCTCGGGTCAGCCCCGGGTCCGGGTCACAGCGCGGGGACAAGAAAAGCCGCCCCTCGAAGCGGAGCCCCCCGCGCACGCTGCTCGCGGGGCACAGGGAGGGGGGCGCGCAGCCCCGGGCGGGGCCAGAGGAGCGGGCAGCCCCCCCGGACCCCCCCCCGGGCCCCCCCGGCCCCCCGGCCCCGCTCAGCCCCACGCCCCCCTTACCTGCCCAGGTGCCCCCGGCCCGGCCGTGCCCGGGTGACTCGAGCGCAGCCCTGCGAGCGCCAAAGCAGGGACTGGAGCCGGCAGCGCCCGCCGGACGGGACTGAACTGGGCTGAACTGGGCTGAACTGGGAGGCGTCAGCGCCCGCGAAGGGGCGGCGCGGGGGGATGAGCCCGGGACGGGGGGACCCCGAGCCCGGGGAAGACCCCAAGGGTGTGGAAAAGGGGAGGGGGTGGGAGATGTCCCACCCTGGGGCCACACGGGGGGCTGGGGGCAGCATGTGGCTCTGGGGCTCCCGGGAGAGCGCCTGGGCTGCCCTGGGGAGCTGGGGGCACTGGGCACGGGGGAGCAGCACACCTGCAGCACACCTGCAGCACACCTGCCCCCTGCAGCCCCCACCCCCAAAGCCCATTGTGGAGCCCCGGGACCCTGGGGCTTCGCAGGACCCCATGCCCCGGGGTGCCCCCATCCCACTGTGCATTCCCAGCCCACGGGACGGCCCCAGCCCCCTCCCCAAACCGTGGCTCGACCCCAATCCCCTCCCACCCCACCCCACGGCCTCCCCAGCCCCACATTCCCTGTCCCATGGGTATATCCAGCCCCACCACCCCCATCCTGCTCCAAATGCCGGGGGTCCCGAGCAGCCAGGCCCACCCTGGGTGCTCAGCCCCACGCAGGATGGGCCCAGCAGTGCCAGGCAGGGATAAACCCCAGGCAGGAGCACCACAGTGGGACCTGTGCCTCAGTTTCCCTCGATGCCAGAGGGAGAGCAGCTGGCTGGGGGTGGGGGACAAGCTCCCCCCCAGCTCTGATGTGAGATGGCAGCACTTAACGAGCGCAGGACCGCAAGAAAAGGGGATTATTTTTAGCCTGGTGTCTCAGGAAATGAGACTTCAGCAGTGGCTTCGTGTGTCTGTCTGTCCGTGGGCCACTCCCCTTGCAGGGCGCTGCTGCTCAGCTCTGGGGGGTCCCAGAGCAGGGGGACCCCCCCAGCCCCAGGGGTGTCCTGGGCATGCAGCCAGGCCCCTGCAGAGGGACAGGGATGTGGGGACACCGAGTCCCCACGGGGCTCAGCTCTGGGTCACCCCGCGTGGGCACCAGGCCCTTGCTGGGCACCCTGGGCCCTTTGTTCTGCAACACCCACACTGAGGAGCCCTTGTGGGATGGAGGAGGGCGTGGGGAGAAGCAGGACACATCCTGCAGCGTGTCCCACCCCATCCCTGCTGACCCAGGGGTGCACAGAGGGTGCTGGGTCTCAGCCACAGCCTCGGGTGCTGGGGATGGAGGCTGCACCAACCGGTGACACCCAGGAGCACCCTGGCACACCCAGGAGCACCCTGGCACACCTGAGCCAGGTGCCAGGCCAGCCCTCGGGGATGGTTTTCCTTGCAGGCAGCTCATGGGGCACAGGCACAGGGCAGGTTCTGTCTCACCTGGGCACTGCGTGGGCAGCCCCGAGCCAGCGCTGCCAGGGGCGAGTCCCAGCCTGCTCCCAGCCCTCCTCCCCTCCAGGACCTGCTCCTCAGGTCTGGGAGGTTCAGGCAAGTCTGGTTCTCCTGGGGGGAAACTGAGGCAGGAGCAGGGGCTGGAGCATGGGCGGGACCCAGCAGTGGATTTTTGGGCAGTGGGGAAGCCTTTGAAGCACAGCACCTCAGCTTGGTCACTGCCACGTGCCCCCCCAAAGGCACGGACGGGTGGATGGATGGGTGGGTGGATGGAGGGAGGGATGGACGGACGGACAGATGGATGGATGGATGGATGGAGGGATGGATGGAGGGATGGACGGACGGATGGATGGATGGAGTGAGCCCGCTCAGGCCATGCGGCAGCCGGGACGGATCCTGACATTCCATCCATCCTGCAGCATTCCTGGCACAGCACCTCCTGCCCCGGCACCTGAGAGGGGCACACCCGGCCCGGCTGCTCCCCTCCGGTGACCTGAACCCCGCAGCTCATGGTCCCACTCAGCCCACAGAGCCCCTGAGCTCCCGGCAGCAGCAGGAGATGGTTTGGACAATCCTGCCAGGCTCGGGAGGCTCCCTGCGGTCCCGGGGGCTTTGCATCCTCACCTCACCTCCCAGCGACAGCGACAGCTGTGTGGGGACAAAGCCCTGGGAGCCGCCTGCCAGCCCGCAGGAGCTGGGCTTGCTGCCTGCAGCGGCTGAGCAGGAGGATCCAGGTGGCTTTCCATGAAATGGCTGCGCCATGAAATCCCCTGGCCTCGGACACAACCTAATTTTAAGGCTGATGCCCCTGGATATCAGATGGAACAGAGAGTCAGTGGCTGCATCTGCAGTCAGCAGGCACAGCTCTCCCTGCCCAGTTCAGGCAGCAGACCCTGCTGGGAGAGGGGAAAATGCGTCTGGCTCTTTGCTCCGGGCAGCCCCAGGGCCGGGCCGGGCGCCTCGGCCCCTGGGAACGATGGGGCTCTGGGCTGGGAAGGGAAAGGAGCTGGGAGAGCAGTGCCTCCAGAAAAAAGGACACGGACAAAAGGGAGGCTGCTCACAGCTGAAGGGAATCAGCCTTGGAGAAAAGCATCTCCCACCACAGAACATCTGGCTGCCCCTGCCCCAGCATTAAATCCCAGGAACTCTCCCGCCCCCAAAGCGCCCTCCCAGCAGCAGGGTCGGGAGCTCTCCCTGGAGCAGGGAGAAGGGCGAGCTCACGAAGCCAAAGGTGTGGGAGCTTTGGGCAGGAGAGGGGCTCGGTGGGGCAGGGAGATCCCGATCCCACCCCGCTCTC
This sequence comes from Emberiza elegans, assembly GCA_024865655.1. Lineage (NCBI taxonomy): Eukaryota > Metazoa > Chordata > Aves > Passeriformes > Fringillidae > Emberiza > Emberiza elegans. The sequence continues at coordinate 7,588,113 of JALJVW010001685.1, read as the reverse complement.
GGCTGAGGGCTGGGAGGAGACACAACACTGGGAGATATCCACAGAAATCAGTTTATTTCCCTGCCGTCGGGATTATGAAACCACAGAAGCAGAGTTTAAATATTTACAAAGAAATCCAGCGCCCCGCAGAGATGAAGGGAACAAAGGATGAGAGATGGGGGCTCGCCCTCGCCATTCCAAACTCCGCTCTGGTAAAAAGCATCAGGAGCAAACGAGAGGGAATTTCACAGTGGGGTTTTGGAGTCATGGGGCGCCCTGACACCCCCAAGTCCCAGCTTTGGCAATTCTCGCAGAGCTCGTGGATAAAACACGGACGGGAGGGGCTGGAGGTTATTGCTGAGGGTGGCTCCAGCCCCGGGGCCGGCACTGCAAGGAACCGCTCTGAAATCAGCGCACGGGACAGCTCTCCCCGCTCCGGCAGCGCTCGGAACGCTCCGTGCTCCCATCCCGGCTCCCTCCGCTCGGGATTCCAGTGCCCCAGCCGCCCCCATCCATGCTCCGAGCACGGCAAGGGCAGGGAGGGACTGCACAGAGCAGCTCCAGGCTGAGGGGGAAGGCCACACGGGGTGACAGAGGGACAACAATGAGCACGAGGGCTGGTGTAAAAGTGACTGAGGAAAGGGGGACAGCACAGAAACGAGCTCAAGAGGAGGGTCCAACCCTCCCACACGGCTGGAGGAGTCGGGGAGGCGGCGATGGGGAGGGGTCTGAGAACCAGCGGGCTGACGGCGAGGGGGCTCTGCAGACATGGCAGGGACCCCAGGAAAGCCTTCCTGCTGGCCACAAGCACTCCTGAAATGGATTCCTTGGAACCCCGCAGGTACTGGGGTAAAGGTGTGCGAAAGCCCTTCTGCCCCTCTGCAGCCAGCAGGGACCTGCTCAGCTTCAGCCTTCAGCCAGGCGGGGCTTAAACCCCCCCTGGCTCAGGACCCCCAAAATCAGCACCCACAGAGCAGACCCAGCTGTAGAACGGGCTCCAGGTCACATCCAAACTCCCTTCCTGCCAGGGACAACCCCTCATGGCCAATCCTACCTGAGCTGTGCCCCCCACACCGATCCCTGCACAGCCCCCGTGCCCAGCTGTGCCCAGCTGTGCCCCCCACACCGATCCCTGCACAGCCCCCGTGCCCAGCTGTGCTCCCCACACCGATCCCTGCACAGCCCCCGTGCCCAGCTGTGCCCAGCTGTGCTCCCCACACCGATCCCTGCACAGCCCGTGCCCAGCTGTGCCCCCCACACCGATCCCTGCTCAGCCCGTGCCCAGCTGTGCTCCCCACACCGATCCCTGCTCAGTCCCCGTGCCCAGCTGTGCTCCCCAAACCATTCCTCAGTCACCAGCCAGGAGAAGCCTCTGCCCCAGCTCGCTGCTGCAAAGCCCAGCCAGACAGGCAGCTCCCAGTGCCTCCAGCCCCTCTGCAGCTCCAGGCTCAGGTGCTGCTCCCACAGAGCTTCTCCAGCCCCAGGCTCAGCTCTCTGCCCCAGCTGCTGCCTGCTGGGAGCTCGGGGATCAAAGGGAAACGAGTGGCTTGTGAGGATTGCAGCGCCAGATTTAGCAACAGAGAGCCCAAGGAGAAGCAGGGGAGTGATATTTTCTCTGGCACAAGCTGAAAGGGACCAAGGGCTGCCTCCCCAAGCTGCAGCAGGCTCCTGGTGGGTGCACCCGGCCATGAGCTGTTCTCCCCAGCCAGCCCTTCAGCTTTCCTGCCTGTCCAGGCCCACCAGCAGGACCAGGGGAGCTGGCCCTGCCACGAGCGTCCCTCAGCAGTGTCCCACCTCACCTCCTGCCACTGCTGGGGCCACCCCTGAGTGCTGGGGCACCCCACGCCTCCCCTCTGGAACGTGTGCTACTGGAGAGGTGTGCCACAGGGAAAACAGCAGCTCCTAACTGCAGACCCAGGGAATGGGAGGAAGCATCTGGTGAGGAGGAGGAGGAGGAAAGCAGGTGATCAGAGAGACCCTCCCAAGGTGGATCTGCTTGTGCCCCCGCAGGAGGCAGAGTTGGCCTCGAGGCTTTTCTTGGCACTGAAAGCAAAGGTGCCCACCCCTGTCCTTCCCTGATGCCACTCCCACCTCCCCAGCTGCAGAAAGGGAGAGGGCAGAAGCTTCCAGGCCCCTGGCACTGGGAGACACCATCGACAGAACAGAAACAGGAGGAAAAGAAGCCAGCTCCAGGAGACGAAGATGAGCTGTCACGATGGAGTGGGGCTGCCACCTTCCCTGGAAAAGGCTCCCAGAGCCCCAGGCCTCCATCCTGCTGGATCAGTCACAGTTTCTTCCTTTGTGTGCTCAGGCATTGGGGGGTCAGGGCTGCCATCACCGCAGGTGCAGGGTGAGAACCACGGTCACAATCACCCCCAGGAACAGGACAAAGGGCAGCCAGGTCTTCACAAACCCCCCTATGCTGCAGGAGGGAAAGGGAACAAGGTTTAAATGTGAGAAACCAGCAGAGACAAAAGGATGGGAAAACAACTGGAGAAATCAGAGGGAGACAGATACCAAACTGTTACCTGCTGCTGGCACTGCCACACACCCCATCCTGGAAATTTGGTGTTAAAAACTGAGAGTCAGGACCAGAAATATATCACAAACAACAGGCTGGAGTCTCCTTCCAGCTTACATTAAGTCAAAGACAAGCCCATTTCATCCCTGCACAGACAGGAACGGTGACAGGAAGCCACAAAAAATGAAACCCCATTACCACAGGGCTTGTTATTCCGACTGCTGGTGGATGTAACCAAGACAGCTGGAGCTGTCCTTGCCCAAAAGCAGGTAAAGAAGCTCTTCCAGGACAGGGAAGACCCCAGAGAAGTGGCGCTTCATGAGCCTTTCCTTAAGGAAAGCTCGGGGTTTCCCTCCCCAGTGCAGTGGGAAGCTCCACAGCAGCTGGACATCAGACCAGTTTTTATGTAAACAAGACTCAAGAGAGGGGAGGGAAACCAGTAATCCTTGGAGAGAAGCCATCCTGTGACCTTATGTTCTGACCTACCCCAGCCAGAAGACAACACAGAGCGAGATTTGCTTTAGCCAGCATTTCCCAAATTCCAGGCACTCCAAACCAGCAGCCAGAAACAGGATTTTGGGAGCAGCATCTAGTGCAACCCAGCAAGCACTCCTGCTTCTCCTGCTGAGCACAGGCAGTGACAGCACCACCCACGGCTTGGGGGAATGATTCTCCCTTCTGCATGGGCCAGGTGATGCTTCAGAGGGCTGGGGAGAAGGAAAGAGCTCCTTCTGCTGCCGAATCCAGGCTGTCCCTCAGCTCACCTGACGTATTTCCCATAGAGGAGCGTGAAGAAGCACAGTTTCACCATGTTCCAGGAGGTGCTGTTATCGTATCTCATCAAGTTTAAGGCCAGAGCCACGTGGGAATGGCAGTTGTCACAGCAAAGGTTGTGCTGGAACACAAAAAGGGATTAGAACTCCTGTCCCTGAGGTTTCCCAGCCCTGGTGGAGAGCCCCAGGCCTCACCCCGTGGCAAGGAGCCAGACACTGGGGAGGGGAGGGATCCCTTCCAGCCCCTGCAGAGACACGGAATGGTGGAACGGTTGGGGGGGGATGGACTTGGAAGCTCTTGCTCCAACCTGGCCTTGAACACTCCCAGGGATGGGGTGCCCAGAGTGTCCCTGGGGAGCCTCCCTCGCTCCCTCCCCCGGGCAGGACAGGACAGGAGCTGTACCATGCGGTGCTTGTACTCCTCGGAGGCGTCGTGCACGGCCGTGTCCCACGCGTTGGGACCGGTGGCATAAACCTTGCTGGGATCCAGCTTCCAGTACCTGGGAGGGCGAGAGCGGTTTCCTTGGCATGGTCCTACTGCTGCCCCTGCCCCAGCGCTTGCTCCTTGGTGGAATCACAGCCCCAAAGGAGCCACAAGGATCAGAGACCGGCTCCTGGCCCTGCACATTCCTAAAGGACCTGGGCAGACCCAGTGCCTCGGAAATGCAGGGAGCCCAACTCTTGTTGTCATCTTATTGCAGGGGTTCCATACTGCTGTCTCCTTATTGCAAAAGTTTCACACCTTCCCGATGTTTCTCATGGGCAGCTCCTCAGAGCACTGACTCTTTCCCCTTCACAAAGCAGCCAACTGACTCCAGTTCCCTCCTCAACCCCACCCCACTCTTTTACAGCACTCTTCTTCTCACTGCTTACAGCTGTGGCCTGTTAAAGTCAGGCCTGTTCCTAATCTTTGATAATTGGCCCAGCTGCAACTCCTTAGGGGTGAGATTACTTTCTACACTATCTTTATTTTCTTACATTTTATCCTCCTACAAGCTCTGGGACAAGCAGGGGCAGCAGAAAGGCTGCTCAGCACCCCAGACAGACATCACAGAGCTCAGGGGACAGCCCTGAGCTGCTCCCACGTCCCAAAGGAACCCCCCAGTCATTCCAAACACAAACCCTGGGAGACACACTGACAGGATGGGAGAGACCTCAGCTCACCAGCACAGCCAGGCAGTGTTTACCCAGAGCACCTGTTAACATCGTCCTGTAATGGTTTAGCCTTTTCTTTTCCTTTTCTCTAACAAAGGCTCCACACAGCTCTGGTTATTAACACCACCACGTTGCTGTCATGCTGCTAAAAAGATTTAATTTAATGTGGTTTCCTGAAAAGCAGAGACACAGCAGCCACCAAGGTGAATGAGGGCAGCTGAGCACCAGGAAAAGCAATGTCACAGCTCGTCTGTCCCCAGGAGCTGCAGGGCAGCTGCTCAGGTTAATACAAACACGCAGCACTTACTTCACAGGTTTCCCAAATGCCATGTTGTCTTCCTACAAAAACAAAAGGAGAGCTGTCTCAGGAGGCGGACGGCAACATTCAGGGCATGGATGGTGCTGGAGGTCCCACAGGCGGCTGGCTGAGTGATCCAGCTGCCCCCACACCAGTCCTGGGGTGCCGGGGTTGGGATTCCCCATGTTCCCATACTCCTGCTCTGGGCACATTTACGCTCCACACTCAGCGACATCACTGACCTACAAGTGCCTTGTTCCCCTCCCTTTTTCTTTCTAAGTGTTAATATTCTGTTAACTCCTGGTTGCAAACATCCCAGCCTATTAGGAGCACTAATTATCCCAAATTAAAACACTCTTTACTTTCATAATCCCCTGGACCCTCAGCAGCTTCAGAGGCCTGGCACACACCTGATGCTGAGCAGCACGACACAAACACACACACTGAGGCAGCTGGAAGCACTTCTGCTACTCAGAATTAAGAGACTTTAACTCCTGAACTCATAATTTAGAGACTGGAACACGAGATTTTTTTCCCCCTTCTCCTCACCAATTATTATCAGGCCCCCAGACGAGCCCCAGATGAGCAGCAGCGAGGAGCCCAGACCTGGGAGGGCCCTGGAGGTGTGATTTGAGCAGGAGCAGGCAGGGCAGGGCAGGGCATGCAGGGGTACTCACAGACACGAAGTAGGGCCCCGCGAAGTCGCGGATGATGCCGGCCGAGGTGCAGATGCCCATGTGGCCAATGATGGGGAACAGCCACCTGCGAGGGACAGGGACACGTCAGGGGACACCTGGCCCTGCTCCCACCGCGGCAGCGGGGCCAGGCAAGGGCTGGCAGGGAGCAGAGCCCAGGAGAACAGCAAGGGAGCAGCCCCAGCCCTGTGGCAGGAGGCTGGGAGGGAACAGCCCACCCCAAAGCACCCCACACACCAGGGCAGGGCAGGGCAGGGCGAGCACCAGAGCCACACAAACCCCTCTGTGCAGCCAAGCACAAAGATCAGATCCTGCAGGGACTGCCTGGGCACAAAACCGGACTTTCCACTCCAGCAACCAAAAACCAGGTCGCCCTGCCCACCTTGCCATCATCGCGCTGCAGCTTTCCACAGCAACCCAGAGCCAAGCTCTCCAGACAGAGAACTGAGTTCCTGGCTCTGGGAAGGGCATTCCCTCCTCTAAAAGACCCCAGTGTTTCACAGACCTTCTCCCTGATGGGTGCTTACAGACCCGGGGAGCAGCACACCAATATCCCAATCCCATTCCACCACCAGATCTACATCCCAAACCCTTTCCCTCATCACGCCTACATTCCAACCCTGCTCCACCACTGTACTCCAGGTCCTGTTCCAGCCCTCTCCCACCGGCTCCAGCACCCTCAGCTTTGCTGATCTCCCTCATTTCCCTCTCCTCTCTCCCTGAGGGCCTCAGTGCCTCTGGCAGCTCCCTTCAGCACTCCCTTCAGCTGGGGTTGGCAATGTTAAAAAAGCTCCTCCAGGAAAAGGCTGAGGTGAAAATTGTAAGCAATCAAAAAAGAAAGCAGATAAAAAGGATAAAAGAGACAGCAGGAGGGGACGGGCAGCCTCTCCCCGGGCCGTTCCCGATCCCGGCACACCCCACCCCACATCTTGTACCCGACTGGGAGCCCGGCTGGGCAAACATCACCTGACGGGAACCCGGGGGAAGAGCAGGTGGAAAAACAAGCCTGGCTGCGCCCAGCCAACCCCAGAGCCACAGCTCTCGGCGTTCTCACGGCCGGAGCAGAGCTCCGAGCTCTCCCCGGAGCCTGCCCACGCTTGGCCGGGACGGCACCGCCGGTCCCGGGGATGCAAAGGAACGCACCGGGACTCCCCCGGGGCACGGGCTGCTCTCAGATCCCCGCGCTCCAAAAGCGCTTCCCACGTTCCCCGGCTCGCTCCGCTCCCGCAGGGACGAGCCCGTTCGGCACCGGGCCTTGCCCCGCTCCCACGGCCGCAGAACGAGCCCGTCCCGGGCCGGGGCCCCGCGGCAGCCGAGCGCCCCGGGACGGCAGGCGGGACCCGGGAGGGGCAGCGGGAACCGGGAGCGGCGAGGGGGGAACCCGGGAGAAGCTCCCGGGAGGGGCTCGGGGGAGGCGCGGGGCTCCCGGGACAGGCGAGGGGAGGCCCCGGGGGAGGCGCGGGGGTCCCGTCCGGGCCCGGCCCCGCCGCGCCGCCCGCCCCGGTGAGGCCCCGGCGGCTCGCTCACGTCAGCACGGGGATCGGGGTCCACACCACGCAGTGCGGGAAGCGGCCGCGCTCCGCGTCCGGCGCGGCGCCGCCGCCGCCATTGAACTGCTTCATCCCGGGCTCCGCCGCCGCCATGCCCGGGGCGCGCCCGCAGCGCGTCACTTCCGGCGGACCGCGTGCGCTTCCGGCCACCGGGGAACCGGGAACGGGCCCAGGCCGGGAACGGGACAGGGCCCGGAACAGGAATGGGGATGGGACCGGGACCGGGACCGGGCTGGGAACGGGAACGGGCCGGGACCCCAGGTCCGGGCCTGGGCCCCCATCCCGGTCCGGACCCCGCACCCCAGACCCGCCGGGCTGGCCCCAGGGCCGGGGACTTGGGAAGCCCCCTAAAGCCCCGAGGGAAGCGCAGGGGCAGAAATAATCAGAAATTATCCGGGGTCCCCATCCACCTCCGGACCCCGGAACCCCAGACCCGCAACAGCCGAGGGAAAGCCCCGGGTTAGGAAAATAACTATGGCTTTGTTAGGAAGTTAAACTGCAGGAGGAAGCTGGAGAAATGCGTTTATTCCAGATTCCCACAGAAATTATCCAGAAAGACCCGCATCTGGGGAAATGGTCATCCCAGCCCGGCCTCCCAGTTTGGGGCTGGGAGGAACTGCCAGAGCAGCAACAGCACAGCGGAAGGCCCCCAGCCCAGCCCGGCCCACTTTGGGGCTTCCTGTTAGGTTCAGCCGGGGCTAAACTGCAGGAGAGCCCAGCCCGGCCCGCCCAGTTTGGGGCCAGATTCAACCACCCTGGGGACACAGCACAGCACTGGGCCCGCCCAGTTTGGGGCTGTCCTGCCCGGGTTCAACCGGGGCTGGGGAGGCACAGCGGGGTCAGAGCTGCCCCCCAGCCCGGCCCAGTTTGGGGCTGTCCTGCCCAGGGCTCAGCAGAGCTGCCCGTGCCCCCTCCCAGCCCTGCCTCCCTCCCCGTTCCCCTTGGAGCCGCTCCTTTCCCCTCACGGCACAGCCAGGGCTCTCCAGGAGAGCTGTGGTGTTGCTGCTCTACCAGGGCCCGGCGATAAAAACAAACACTTATAAATAAATTAATTTTAAAATAAATACAAATAAAACCAAACCCCCTTCCTGCATGCACAGAGGCAGCGCAGAGCCGAGGGGGTTTGGGGACTGACAGACCCCGTTCCCCACACTCATCACAAACTTAGAGCTGCCCCATTTTACCAACGTTCCCCCACCATTCTCCCTGCTCTGCCCTCCTGCCCGGTCCCCCCTGTTAGGCGGGGCCTGGCCGTGGGTGTTCTCTGTTCCGGGGCAGAGCAGCAGGGGCACAAAGGGCTTTGGAGCCCCAGGGCTCCGGGGTGAGCTCTGCCTGCCTGAGGGGCCGCCCCGAGGGTTCCTGCCCTCTGCAGGGGCCACTGGGCAGCTGAAAGTGTCACTGAAGTGTCCTCTCGGGCTGGGCTCTCCCCCCTCCGGCCACAGCAGCTCCCCTTGAGCGCTCGGCTGTCTGCTGGAACGGAGTCCAAAATAGTGGAGAGGAAGCTGAGGAAATCAAACACTGGAGAGCCAAGCCATGGCTGCTGCTTTGGTTTCTGCTTTCCTCTTCCAGGACAAAGAGCAATGGGTGCAAACTGAAAGGGGGAAATCAGATTGGACAAGAGGAAGGAATCCCTTCCTGGGAGCCTGTCACGGACATCTTTTATGAAAAATCCTTTCCTTGGGATTTCTCCTCCTGAGAAGCTGAGAGGCCTCAGGAACAAAATGCAAACAATGGTTATCTGCTGCTGTGGAATGCAACAGGTGCATCTGGGATTGGCCTCGTGTGATTGTTTCTAATTAATGGCCAATCACAGCCAGCTGGCTCAGACACTCTGTCCAAAATACAAGCCTTTGTTATCATTCCTTCTTTTTCCATTCTTAGCCAGCCTTCTGATGAAACCCTTTCTTCTATTCTTTTAGTATAGTTCTAATATAATATATATGATAAAATAATAAATCAGCCTTCTGAAACATGGAGTCAGATCCTCATCCCTTCCCTCACCCTCAGACCCCTGTGAGCGCGGTCCCAGGAGGGTGGGCAGACCTGGCAGTGCCCAGGGCCAGGCTGGACGGGGTGGGCAGCCCAGGGAAGGTGTCCCTGCCAGGGCAGGGGTGCAGTGAGATGCCCTTTAATGCCCCTTCCAACCCTGAACGTTCTCTGATTCCATCCTGGCACTCGGGATGGCAGATGCACACAAAGGTTGTGTTTCACTGAACACTTTTTGTTCGGCAAAGAAAAAAACCCCCTGGCATCGATTTGCTGCAGGCCAACATAAATATCAGAGATTGTGAAAAAGCCACAAACCAGGGCCAATGTTCACATCAGCTAATGTGGTCCTGGCACGTCGCTCGGATTAGGCAATGGATTTGCTCTTCCTGCTCGTGGCTGGGAGGCTGCTAAGCAGGATATCACCAGGGAGCAGCTCCTTGGCAGAGCCACACGGCAGGGACAGCGCTGGCAGGAGTGTCCCCACAGGGGCAGCTGTGACAGGAGGCGCCCCAGGAGTGCCCCTCTGATAGGAGTGTCCACCCACCTCCCTGTCCCCTGCAGTGCCACCTCCCCTAGCAAGGGGCAGCTGTGACAGGAGTGTCCCCGCAGTGCCACCTCTGATAGGAGTGTCCCTCAGTGCCACCTCCCCTAGTGTCCCCGCAGTGCCACCTCCCCTGGCAAGGGGCAGATGTGACAGGAGTGTCCCTCAGTGCCACCTCTGATAGGAGTGTCCCCACAATGCCACCTCCCCTGGCAAGGAGCAGCTGCTGACAGGAATGTCCCTCAGTGCCACCTCCCGCCTGGGGCAGCTCTGGCTCCTCTCTCCCTCCCGAACCGAGTGCAGGAAGGCAAACCTCGCTGCCGGAGCTCGGGAAGAACACAGCTTTCCCCAGGCTGGATTAAAAAAGAAATAATTAAAGCCCGAATCAATAGAGCACGGGTTGGCTGTGCAGCCCTTTGTGTCTGTCAGGGAAGCACGAGGGCTCTCCAGCCCCGGCAGAGCGCGGCTGAGCTGGAGCTGACAGCAGGGTCTTCCTAGTGACAACCGGGAAGCTGCTGCTGTTGTGCTGCTATTGATCTAAGCAGAATACAAAACACCTGAAGTCAGCAGGGAAAAATAGCTGCAGTTGGAAAAGGAGCTGTGGGGGGGAGCACAGGGAGGGGAGAGCAGGTAAGAAGTTCTCCATGCATAAAATTAAAGGCCAGGGTTTTATTGCAGCTCTCCTGCCTGACTACAGCCCTGGATCGATGTGCAGAGCAGGAATGGTGCCATCATTGTTTGTGCAAGCTCTCATTTGAGGAGGAACAAAAGGCTTTGCCAGGGGATGGCTCCTGTGCCTGCCCTCAGCCAGACACCCTCAGGACAGCGGGGCCAGTGGGGCCAGAGGGGAGCAATGGGGAGATGGACAAACTGTGGGTCTGTCCCAGCCCAGCCTGGGGGCTCAGGGCTCTCGGGGTCTGTCCCTGGGTCTGTCCCAGCCCGGCCGGGACCCGGGGCTGTTCTGTTCCAGGCTGGCTCGGGGCACAGCCGGGAGCAGCGGGCGCCCAGCCAGGCCCTGCCCTGGGCACCCTCCCTGCTGTGAGAGCTCCAGCGCTGGAGAGGCCGAGGCCGAGCCCTCCGGAGGGATCCCCTCCCCTGGCTGACACTGCCAGCCCGGGCCGCAGCAGGAGCTGCCTGGAAATGTCACCGAGGCTCGGCTGCCGAGGACTCCGGGCCCGCGTCCTCCCCGGCCACAGGGAGCCTGCGCTGGGCTGGGTTGGATTGTTCCCTGCTCTGGCTTGTTCTGTTCCCTGCTCTGGTTGTTCTGTTCCCTGCTCTGGCTGTGCCATTCCCTGCTCTGGTTGTGCCATTCCCTGCTCTGGTTGTTCTGTTCCCTGCTCTGGCTGTGCCATTCCCTGCTCTGGTTGTTCTGTTCCCTGCTCTGGCTGTGCCGTTCCCCTGCTCTGGTTGTGCCATTCCCTGCTCTGGTTGTTCTGTTCCCTGCTCTGGCTGTGCCATTCCCTGCTCTGGTTGTTCTGTTCCCTGCTCTGGCTGTGCCGTTCCCTGGTCTGGTTGTGCCATGCTCTGTGCCGTTCCCTGCTCTGGTTGTGCCAATCTCTGCTCTGTGCCGTTCCCTGCTCTGCTCTGTGCAGCCCCAGAGCCTCTCCTGGCTCAGTGTGAGCCCAAACGTTCCCTCTGGGCTCTGCTGGTGCCACTCACACGCCCAGGGGACACCCCAGCCTCAGCCACCCTCCCCAAGGCGGCCCTGAGCCACCCCAGCCCTCAGCTCCAGCTTTTGCGGCTTTTCTTCCTCCCTGTCACTGCCTTTCCTCCTCCCTCTCTCCCTCCCACTCCACAGGGCAGCTTCCCTGGCTCAAGGAGCAGCCCCAGTTTCCCAGGGGCACACTGGAAGCGCTCCCAGAGCCCAGTGCTGGTTGTGGCGATTGCTGAGCCATGAAATCCAGGACAAAGCCCAGCTCCCCTCTAGCCAGCCCTAAACCCCCATCCGTCTCCGGTCCCGCAGGGCAAGGCCAGGACAGCCAGGAGGGCTGAACGCCCCCAGCACCCAGAGCAGGCACAGTCCCAGTCCCTGCTCCCATTTTGCTCACACACAGGACCCATCTTGAGCCCTCTGCAGTTTTGTCGCTGGCACTGCCAACGGTTCCATCAGAGAAAAGTGAATTTGTCAAGCTGCAAATATGTTCCTCCCCCCACATCCCAGAGCATATCCCTCCTCTGCCTCCTCAACCCAATCCTCTCATCCAAATGACAAATAAAACTAATTTTCTGGGTCCTTCTACCCATTTCCACCCACAATTCAAACACTGAGCTTCCAACCACTCACTCCAAGAGCTGACCCAATTAGCTGATTGCCAATTCCAGCTATGGATGCTCATTGCTTTGTTACAGCAGAGCTGCCTTTGGAAGCAATAATTTATATCAGACAGGATTTGAAATGAAGAGGCCTCAAAAGACCTTCAGCTGAAAGGTGTCCAACAGGAATTTTTAAGAGAAGAGTTCAAATGGATTCTGAGAATAACAGCCTGGTTTTCTAGCTCTCCCTTAAGGCCTGCAGATTGGAGAGCAACGAAATACTTGGGAGGCTTTGCAGCAGGAATCCGGAGGAAGAAGGGAGTTTATGAAATCCTTTAGCAAAGGAACACCTCTGTGTGCAAAGGCTGGTGATGGGCACACCATGCAAGGCAGGGAATGTGCTGCTGCTGGCCAGGAGCGCCTCAGGAGGTGCCTGGGAGGGGTGACTTGGGCAGGTACCCGGCTGTGCCCCCAGCGCTGCCAGCTCAGCCCAAGGGAGCAGCTCCAGGGCAGGGCGGGCTCTGATGGATGCAGCTCTGAGCCCCCTCAGGCTCCTGGGGCCAGCAGGGGCCTCCCCAGGGTTTCAGAGCCCGGCTGTCTCTGGGCAGGCCCCCTCAGAGCAGGGAGTGCTGCAGCAGCTCTGCAGAACGCTCCCTCCTCCCTCCCTCCCTCCCGCAGGCAGCTGCTCCCGTCCCCACCCCAGTGCTGGCAGCCCCGAGCCCGCACGAGTTAACCCAGCACTGACTCCAGGGCCAGCACAGCTCAGGGTCACATCTTGGAACCTCTGCTCTGAGGGACTGGCAGCACCTGGCCCGACCTCCACCCACCCTCACAGAGCAGAAAGGTACAACAAAACCACAAGGATCCCCCGAACAAAACGACACCAAGAAAGAACTAGAACAAAGAATTGTTTAATCGCTTAACCCTTTCTCTTCCAGGGACCAGAGAAACAAGTTTTCTGCTCCTTCTAATGAGGGCAGTAAGGCTCGTGTGTTACCTCTACAACTGCAGGGGCAAAGTTTACGAGATGATCGTCTTTAGTACTCAAAAAAGCGAGAAGCAATGGTCACTGCAACACTAAGAGAATCCTAGAGTCTCCTAACGGAGAGCCCATTGCTAGAATACAAAAATAAAGGAGGCATCCCTGCATATCCCAGGCTAGAAAGAGTTAACCAGAAAGAGCAGGAAGAAGCTTTCCCAAAGAGGGGGTTGAAGTAAACAGCAGAGGTCAATAAAGCAACATCTTCTCCTGACTTCCCCAGCATGTTTTTTTTTTCCTTCACCAATAAATACAAATTCCTTGTTAACAAGCGACAAGCAGGTAATCTGCCCACAGCAAGGGGAAAAGGGGCTAGAGGCAGAGAGATTTTTCTCTCCCCTTCTCTCCTATTATTATTAATCTTTTTTTTTTTTTTAACCAAAGCAGCCATTAAAAACAGCAACCCACTGCAGAGGCAGGGAATCTGGTTGCTTTCACACTGCAACTGGCAGGTAAAAGAGCTGCACTGTCTCACAAGGGTAAAAAAACCAAAAAATAGCTGCCACAGCAAAAGGTGAATGGGGAGGGAGAGGTCTGTTCTCTTCAGAGCTTTCCATCTCAGTCTCTCAGTTTAAAAATCAAAGTCTACAGACGTTGTCTACTGAAAGCTGAAAAAAAGTTTGAGTGGGAGGAGAAGAGGGAAAGGGAAAAAAAAAAAAAAAAAAAGAAGAGGATACGTCTAGTAGGGAGCCTTGAGCAAAAAAAGGCAAGGGCAGACCATGTCAGAAAGCCACCCAAGTGAGGAGAATTTTCTGCTGCCTCTGGGTTTGGAAGAGCAGCAAATGCCGGGGGTGCACCTGGCCACGCCCTCAGCCAGGTGAACTCAACAGTCACAGGTACTGCGTGAAAACAAACCCACAAACCCGCCCGGGGGCTCGGGGACACCTGGCCAGGTGAGCTCGGCTGGTCCTGCCCCCAGAGCCGGGCAGAGCAGGGGAGCTGGGCCCTGTGAGGGGCCCCCAGCACCGGGCAGCTCCAGCCCGGGCCAGAGCAGGAGAGTGTGCGAGGGCACCCCAGCCCTCTCTCTGCAGGAGCAGTGCCCTCGGAGAGATGCTGCCAGCTGCCCTCTCTGGCTCCTCGGCTCCAGGACTGTTCTGGAAGGCAGAGCCCTGGCTCAGGCAGCCCCGCGCAGCTGCGCTCAGCGGTGCCTGGCAGCCAGAGGCAGCCAGGGCAGGAAAGGGAGGCCTCTCATCTTTCCACGGCAGCAACAGGAAGACCAGGGATTGCAGCACATGGAAGAACAGCACACACACATGCGCACACACTCCCAGACACACACCTCACACCCCTGGGACCAAGGCTAGCATGTTCAGACCTTCGGCAGGAAGAGACACGAGACAGCGCAGAGCGGTTCAGATCTCCAGGGGCTCTTTGGTCTTAGTTGATAGTCCTAGAAAAAACAACCTCCAGAGGTGGTTGTAGCACAGCTGTGTAAGATCTGTGGGGTATTTAGTGTTTGGCAACTGCAAGAGGGGAAAACAGGGCTGTGTGTTACAGGAGGGGGAGGAATGGAAGTACAGTGCTGTGTTTCCAGGTGTGCTCCTGGCTGTGCAGCCAGCCAGGGCGTGGGGAGAGGAAGGAGGGTTCCTGAGAGGACCACGAATCCACCTGATGTTACACCAACAAAGAGGCAGGGAAGGCCCACCTTGGCCAAGACAGAGCAGCTGGCTGCACAAAAATGCTGCTTCTGACAACTCCAGACTGCAGCTGCATCATTCACACGGTGACAACAGCCTCAGCTCCTGCACAGGTGACATGGAGAGGAGAAAGTGAACACAGCTACACACCTTGGGCAATGGAGAGGTGCTGTCACCTGCCCTTTTCCCCATCAGCTTTAGCTACACAAGTCCTGGGCCTCTGATCCAGCCTGTGCCCATTGCTGTCACCTCCCTGCACGGGCTCAGGGACCACAGGAGGGAATCAGAACTGGGCAAGCTCGTTCTGCCCCGTGGAGCTGCACACACCCAGTGCCTTCACCGATCCCTCAGCTACGACAGGGGCACAAACCAGGCAACCTCCAGTCCTCAACACAGCACAGCTACATCTGCTGATGTGTCTGAGATGGAAGCCAGAAGAAAGATGTTATGGGGCAACACAGGTGTTTCATGGCCAACAGCCATAAACCAGGGGCCTCTACACAGGCTGGTAGCACAGTCAAGCTTTCAAAATCACTGCAGTAAATTCATTCCATAACCCCTGCCCTAGGTTTGTATTTTATTCAGGAATTTAACATCCCCCCTGCAATGCAGGCAACAGCCCCTGTACCAGATCATACAGCAGCTCTGGAAAAATAATCACCAGTTACACTGCTCACAGACAACTCAAAGACCCCTGTTGGGACTAAATTCCACTAAAGGCAAACCCCGGACTGCACTGCCATGGAAGAGGGGGAGGAGGAGGAGGTGATGGTTTAGAGACGGCCGCTCCTGCCCCTGCCAGCTTGTCCTACCCTGTGCATAGTGCGAAACAGTGCAGTCATTCACCAGAGAAAGTTCAGGACCAAGGAAACTCGGTTCCCTTTCAGCCAAACATTTAGAGGAAGGAGAGGCAGTTCTGTTTTAGCTGGGCCGGCACTGGACCTGCCCCTCTGAGCTGTCTTCATCGTCTGAGCCTGCAGCCCCAGCACTGGTCAGTCCTGTGATCCTGTAGCCCATGTTGAGCAGCATCACCTCCAGCGGGTCCGCGTTCATGCGCCGCTGGTTGGCCTGGGAAGCACCTTCCATGTCCACCACCACGCGGCCGTTGAGGGTCTCACTCTGCAAGACACAGGGGACAGCACTCAGGACCAAGGAGGGGCTGCTGCAAGGGAGATCCCAGTGGGGAAACACAGCAGGAAAGAGCATCCAAAACCAAGGGCAGCTCTTACCTCCGGCCTGGGGTTCCAGAGCCGCACGACCGGGTCGATGCCGCTGGTGGCCAGGAAGCAGTAGCTGGGATGAGGCTGGAGACAGTTCACAATGGACTCGTCCCCCTGCAGCACACGCACCAGGTTGGTGGTTTCCTTCTCCCAGATGAAGAAGGAGCCGTCATCCGAGCCGCTGACGATGTACTGGGCATTACTAGGGCAGAGGAGCAGAGCCTGGGTCACACTCAGAGCCAGGCTCCAGCAGGCTGAGAACTTCACACAGCTTCTATCATCAGCAGGCTGACAGCCCTCACGCTTGCACAACCAGATAAAGCTCCCCATGCTGGCTCCCTGCATCCCCTCAGCTCTGTTTTCAGTCCCAAATGGATTTCTGAATTGCCAGCCCAACCAGGTTCTCTGTGGATCTGCTCCTCATCAGCTGCTCATTCAGCAGCGTGGGAGGAGGGCTCCTGTCAGCCCGTCCCAACCCTCCAAACCAGTGTCCATGTCATTTTATGAACAGTAACATGCGGCTACTTCCACAGAACAGATCACCCTGCTGCTGCTCGCTCCTGTCCTGCACCCCTGCATACCTGCCAAAGAAATTGGCCTCTTTGATGTCAGTGGTGGTGTTGCAGTGGCCGCAGTACCGGAATTTGTAGTCGTAGCTGCGCTCCCTCAGCACCATCTCGTCCTCAGAGATGGAGTCCTTGCGGCCCGTGGCGCGCAGCCGGATGGGGCCACCCCCCTTCTTGTCTTCAGCTGCAAGGACAACACATTTCCCTCAGCACCGCTGCGGGACTTCTAAGCAAAACACACCCCAGGAGACCCCAGCAGCCCTAGAGAAGGGTTAAGGACGATTCCAGCAGGAAGCAGGGCTCAGAGCATGAGCTTCCTTCCTTCCAGATTATCTCCTGGCTACATCAGACTCCTTTTATCACACTCTCACTCAAGAGCAAGCCAGGACCAGGCACAAGGAAAGAACAGGCTCAGGCCAGTTTTTGTGCACAGCAACAATCAATCTCTCTCAGAAGTTGGAGCTTTACTTCAGAGGGGCAGTTTAAGGAGGAAGGTCCTTGTGTGCTCATTAGATTTCAGTGTAACCTTGGAGAAGCCCAGGAGCAGCAGCACTCACCGTTATCACTCTTGGAGAAGAGGGCAGCATTGATGTCCCTGTCTAGTGCATCGCAGGCACTGCTGTGTGCTTGTTCTGGAAACTTCCCTTTAAAGTCATCCAGACACTCCAGTGCTTCTGCCACGTACTTGAGCTCAAAGAGACAGCGGGCCAGGCGGAAATGGGCCTTCAGGTGGCAAGGATTTAGGGATATGGCCTTCAAGCAGTCCCTCAGAGCATCGTAATGGTCCCCATCCCTGAGGAAAGCAGAGCACTGCATTAGCCAGCCCAGGCAGCAACAGCAAACATTTTCCACTGCTGTTTCCCAGCCCTCATTTCACTGCACAGCTTGTTGTTTCCAGCTCTCCACACAATCCCACACCCCAGGAGCTCACTAACAGCATTTGCTGTGACTCGGGGGCACCACCTGACCCAGCCCAGCCTCCCCAAGGGCTCAGCAGACGCCCACAGGCAGCTCTGGGATGTGACCACACCAGGCTGCCCCGCCAGCCCTGACCTGCCATTTTAAATCCGAGAGAGCAGAGCTCCCTGCTGCAGCACATTTCGGGAAGTCCTTTGAAGATGGAGGATGCAGCAGCCCTCTGGCCAGGCAGCAGAGCCCTCCCGTGCCAGGCGGGCTCCCTGTCACAGCTCAATCGTGCCCCTGTGTGGACACACGGCACAGCTCGGCCCCAGCCCCTGCAGGACCTCCCACACAAAGGGACAAACGTCGCAAGCAGCAACCTTTTCTACCTTTACAGTAAAAAACGGTGGAGTTTTAGAAGTGAACGTTAGAGCAGATGGACTGTTCTGGGTATTTGTGTCCTGTTTACAGTCTGAGCTCAGGGCTGGGCAATGAGGCTGTGTGCCTGTGCTCTGCAAGCAGCAGGGACTCGCTGAGCCCTGCGTGGAGCCCAGCTCAGGCTGGCAGGGCAGACACACCTGGGGTGCCAGCACTGAGCCTCAACTGCTCTGACACCTGCCTAAAGCTGCCTGAGCAGAGCGCCAAGGCTCCATTTGATGGCTAATAATAATAATAATAATGATAATGTTTCATATCTGTAACTTACATGCCCCACTGTGACTGCCAGTGCCCAGGGCCAGGCTGCACAGTGCTTGGAGCAATCTGGGGTAGTGGAAGGTGCCCCTGCCCAAGGCAGGGAATGGAATGAGATGGGCTTTAAGGCCCCTTCCAACCCAAAGCATCCCAGGATTCTGTGCACTGCACCTACCAAGGTCCAAAACGCTCCCAAGGAGAGGATGAATTCACAGAATTTCAACAGTTTCAACAGTTTCATCACGTGAAACCTCTGTCAGGGAAGCACAGGAAGGCTCAGGTAGGAAGGGACCACTGGAGGTCACACAGGACACCTTCCCTGCCCAAACAGGGCTCCCTACAGCACACTCCTCAGGATTGTGGACAGTTTTTGAGTATCTCCAGCAAAGGAGACTCCACACCCTCTGTGGGCAGCCTGTCCCAGTGCTCTGTCACCCTCACAGTAAGGATCCCCTCCCTATGCACAGGTGGAACAGGGAAGAGGTGCCCCAGTGTCCGGCCGTATTAAGGGGAGCTCCAAGTCCTGCAGGAGAACGTTTTGCAAACCATTCTCCCTGCAGCTCCCTCCTGGCCAGGCGGGCACAGCCCAGCCCTGCCCACGAGATGTGCAGCAGGAACAGGGCTCTGCAGGGCTGCCAGGGTTAACTCAGGACACCCAGCAACAGGCCATTTTCACTCAGAGAAACGGGCAATGCAAGCTACCTGTTAGGATGACAGACAGGTGTCACACACTTGCACACCTGACTGGGCTTTTAAACTGCTTTGCCACCCTCAAACATCCTTCAAGCTCAACTACCAGCGCTGGCAGCCCAACAGACTGGAGTGAAAATGGACATGGTGGGATGTAAAGCAGGCTCTGCCTTCTCCCTTTGTTACAGGATTGACTCAGCTTGTGCAAAACTAGAAATCAGCTCAGAACTGCCAACGTGGACTGCTGAAAGCAATCCAGAGGGGGATGCAGTTGGCTTTTAGGAGCAAAATTTCAAAGGACAGCCTTAGAAGTGCTGGAAAATATGAGCAGCATCTTCAGGGAGATGAACAAGGGGAGGTTAGGAAATTACAGACCTTCCTTTTCTCTTGCTCTATTGTTCAGAGAATGAGGCCAAAGCAGAACCTGCAGGGTTCTGAGGGTGGCCTGTACCTGTTCCTGCTTTAGACATCAAGAACACCTCAGAGACACGTGGTGGTTCAGCCTGGGTCACTGTCTGCCTCTCCCCCTTCTCAGTGACATCCCAGCCACCTTCCCCACACTCCACAAGCTGTTCCTAGCAGAAAAGTGCCCCTTTTCTGCACCTGGAAGGTATCACCTCAGTGCTATTTAAATCCTACCCCCTGCATGCCACAGAAACCCACTGTGTGTGTTTTCCACATCTTCCTGCTACCCCAAACTGTGGCAAAGCAGTAGCTGACACACTGAAAGGTTCAGATGTGCCAACACCCTTCGGGAAAAACGATTCCTATAAGAAAAATGTCATTCATGAGCTCAGCACTCAGCTTCTGTGTTCCATCCCTTAATCCCAACCTATTGTTCTTCTCCTTCTGAACACTGAGGTCTTTTTGAGGCAGCTCCCAAATCTCTGCTATTGCAAAACAGCCAGTAGGCCAGTTACCAACAGTCACAACAACTGCTGGCTGCTCTTTATCTTGGCAAAAGAGAGGAGAATTCATACTGGGGATTTCAGCAGGGAGAGGAGAAGGATATCCTCACAAAGCAAATGGAGATGAAGGACCACAGCTATTTTAAATATGTTAATGGCAAGTCATGGTACTCAGTCTTACTCTGCTCAAGGGGACAGGCACTAAAATAACTCAGCTGTATCTTGCAGATGCAGCCCTGGCCACTGGTCAGAGCAGACATTACCTACTGCAGAGGCTGACAGGGTGTTTTGCAACCAGCAGGGCAGAATCCTCTGCAGACTGCAAGGATCTGCCACCTCCCCAGACCCCTCCCCGAGGTTTGTTTCTACTCAAAGGAGTGTGGGTTAACTGGGGTAACACAGGAACCACCAGGTCTGGGTGTCTGCAGCGTGAGGTACTTGGATAAAGCAGCCCTAAAACAACCTCCTGTCATGGGATGGTACAAAGCACAGTCACATTACGTCATCTGTTGACAGCAGATTTAAGAGCCCTTCTTTAATGCAAATCAGAACCACCCAAAGAAACACAGACACCCTCGGAGACATCCAGAGTGCTGTGAATCAGATGTGGATTTGGGGTTTCTTTTTAAACAGGAAAGGAGCAGGATTTCACACAGCACATCACTAGGTGACATGATGGGCTGCTTCCCAGCTGTGCCTGCCCAGAATTTGTCCAGCACGGACTGCCATCCCTTTGTGCCAGAGGTGCCCAGCTGTGTTTCAGCCTGATATCCCCACCCCCCCAGCCAGAGGGACACCAGGCCCCTGACCAGGGTGGCCCTGGAGTCCCCTGCAGTGGCACTGCCCCTTACCACTTGCGCTTCATGTAGGCAGCAGCTCTGTTCCCATAGAGCATGGCATTGTTGGGGGCCTTCTGCACAGCCTTGCTGTACAGCTGGATGGCCTGTGTCCACAGCTGGCAGGCAAAGGCCTCGTTGGCTTGCTGCTTGATCCTCTCCAGGTACGGGGGCAACTCCACCTGGGGGCTGCAGGGGAACAAGGGAGCAGCACAGGTGAGTTGCACATCCTTCATTCCAGGTCACAGTCTGCAGTGCTTAGCTCCAGCTCAGCTAATGTTTGCTAAACTTCCTAATAAAACATTCAAAAAAAGGCAGAAGGGATTCTGGACCTGAAGAACTGGAGTTTAAGAGGAAAGTTTGGTTTTGACCACAGAGTCCCAGAATAGTCTGGGCTGGAAGAGAATTTAAAGCCCATCCAGTCCCACCCCCTGTCATGGGCCGGGACACCTTCCACTACCCCAGGGTGCTCCAATCCCTGTCCAGCCTGGCCTTGGGCACTGCCAGGGCAGCCAGAGCTCCTCTGGGCACCCTGTGCCAGGCCCCCCCACCCTCTGGCAGTCTCACTACATCAGTGTGACCATCATTTGACTGTTTCCAATTTTTCTTCATCTACAGAGACACACTCCAAATTGAGCAGTGGATATTTTAAGCATCAGACTTCACCAATAGGTCTTTGTTTCGACTGCATAAACAACGTCTCCAGTGCTCTTTTAGCAATGCACAACAATGCACATGCAGAAGCATCTGAGCTCACCAGGCCCGTGCTCCACAACCCAAAATTCCAGCCCCGTTCCTGCTGCCGCGGTGGAGGGGCCATCTAGAGGAGAGGAGCTGAAACAGTCCCCAAAGTGACTCTGGAGGAACCCAGACTACCCATATATGGTATTAAATAAGTGTCTTGACTTTGAACCAAGTCTCATCAGCTGGAAGAAAAACAGCCACCAAGATGTGCTGCTGCTCCTTCACCCCAACTGCATTTTGTTTTAAAGAAAGAAATCAGCAGGAGCAATACAAGAGGCTCCATCCAGTCCTAGCTCCCATGCTAGGAATGGCAGTAGTGTTCCAGTGCTGTCACAGAACAATTCTGGCTGCTTCAGTTCAGTTTGCAGCAGGCACGTGCCCAGAAAATGGCAGAGGAAGCAAGGTTCCTTCACCTGCCAGCCTCTGCCACTATCAACACACAGTTCCTGCAGGCCAGGAAGCAACCACCACTCAGGACACTGTGCTTCCAGGCCTGAAAAGTCTTTTCTTAGTTTTGTCCACCTTAATTCATCACAAGAGGGAAAATCCTCCCAAGATGCTCTTGCCTGGTCTGACTCCTGTTCACAGCTC
This sequence comes from Emberiza elegans, assembly GCA_024865655.1. NCBI lineage: Eukaryota > Metazoa > Chordata > Aves > Passeriformes > Fringillidae > Emberiza > Emberiza elegans. Next base: position 7,566,535 of record JALJVW010001685.1, on the reverse strand, counting down.
AGGGCACGAGAGGCCAACACAGCCCCAAGGACAGAGGCCACCTGGCAATCCAGGAACAGGGCAAGGGGTTTGCAGTTCACCCTGTGAGAGGCAAGGGACAAAGCCCCAGAAGGCCCAGGAGGGGCAGCTGTGCCCTCACCTCACGTGTGCCCTTCCCTCGGCCAGGCGGAAGCCGTTGCTGTGGAGATGGATCCCATTGGACACTCCATTGGTTGAGGTTTTGCCATTCTGCACTTCTGAGGGTTAGGAAAAGACATATACAACCATGCTAAGTATCAGTGTAGATTATACAAACTCAGGGTTTCTTTTACAGCAGGGCCAACCCAACAGGACAGCCCCATTCAGAGCAGAAACAAAACTTCCATGATTCCACCTGCTCCAGCCACCTGGATTAGATCTGTCCTCTTTATTTACAAATCTCTGCAGTGTCCTTTGCAATACAATTCTAGACCAGAAAACCAGCCACACACAGAACTAAGTGCTAAGGGAATTACCTTAGACTGATTTCAGGCCATGGTTAGAGTATCACGGAATCCTGGAATGGTCTGGGAGGATACCAGGACCTCAGCCACTGAACAGTTTGCTTAATCCTTGAGCACAGCTTTAGGCACTCTCCACTCACACACCTCCCTCTCTCCACAGGTCACTTCTGCCCTCATGTTTTGTCCCACTGCAGAAGGATTTTGGCACCAAGGTGTGAACTGCACAGCAACACCCACACCCTGCTTCATTCTCCTCCTGCACCCTGAAAATGACTTTGTGCAGCGCAGAACTCCCCTCTGCTGCTCGCTCCCTTTGTGACAGCATCACACTTACCCCCTGAAGTGTGGCACTTCTTTGGGAGGAGAAAAGTGTATGGTCGCTGTTTGTATGTCAGATCAAACAAATAGACCTGAGGAAAGGAAGAAAGAGCATGAGACAAGTCTGCAAAACAGAGACGCTCAAGTCAGAAATAAAAGAGCACTCAGTAGCTACACAGTTCCATGTTTGTGTTTGCTATTTCCATTTTCTCACTGGGAATCTTTTTTATAGAGGGACACACAAGGGATGGCAGCAGTAATTGGGGTGTGTCCCAGACCAGCCCAGTTCAGAAAGAACAACACTGAGAAACAGGAACCTGATCTTACTCCACACCTGCAGAGTTGAAAAGATGACCTGACCACTGACCAACCTGCTCAGAAAGCTTCATATTTCAATTAAGCAACTACAGTATTTCAATTAACACCATGATAATGAAGAAACCAAACGCCTATTGATAGAAAAGAGGCAGAACACTGAGGAACAGTCCCTCTAAGATGAAACCAGTATTTCTGAAGAAACTGCCAGGGCAGCTCTGTGAAATCCTAATTTACAGCTGTACTGGGACAGGAATGGACAGCCCAGGCCAGCTCACCCTCTCCTAAAGGGAGCGAGTGCACATGTGACAAAGAGCTGGAGAGGACAAGCACAGTGCAACCTGCCCACAAGCAAAGGTCCTGTTTAATCCACACTGATTAATGCTGTCAGGAGGATTTTCTCATTCCATTGATAGGCTTTACAAAAGATCCATGAATAACACCCAGAGCTTAAAATTAAAGCAATCAATATTCCAGGTGAAGGCCTTTGCTTCTCCAAGTTCCTTATTCACTACATTCTATTACAGAAGCAGTTTGATGTTTCAAGAATGAGTTATGAAATCCTTTCTAGGTCAACAAAGGTCAGTTCCAGAACCGGTTTTGTTTATTTTTTCCCCTCTTCCGGAGAGTGACATGTCAATTGGAAAACCACAACAGAACGTGGTTTAACTTTGATCAGTGACAGTGTAACAAATAAATCCCTAATCCCAAGTATTTAGTCTGAATTAATCAGAATGCAGTTTAAAATCCATCACATTACCCACAGAGAAGTTGCTGTACCTATTTCCAACAGCACACGGCAATGTCCAGTGACCCAATGTGAAGCTTTTCTGCCTCCTTACCTGCTCCCCTCCCATGTTGACCAGGAGCTCGGTGCCATCGGGGCTGAAGGTGACGTACGTGGCCACCAGGACCCTCAGCCTGTTGTTGTAGTCTGGGAGCTTCACTGGGAGGTGCCCTGTGGAGAGGACAAGTCCAGAATTATTGGCTTAACTCTCAATGTTGTCTCTGTCCCAGCCCAGCTGCTCCCTTTTAAAGAGCAAAGCCATGGAGCACTAGCACCTACAGGATTTTCCACTTCCCACACAAAACATGCACAGGTGCGTTTTCACAGGCTCTGGGTATTGATGTCTCATTTCTGCAAGTGTCCAAAGCCTGGCTGGATGGGGCTTAGAGTAACCTGGTGTAGTGGAAGGTGTCCCTGCCCATGGTACAGGGTGTAACAAGGTGTGCTTTAAGGTCCCTTCCAACCTCAACCATTCTGTGATTCCATTATTCCAATTTTGCACAGCCACCCCACATGAAGACAAGAATCATAACTGCCTTGTTAACAATGAGCCTCCAGAACCCAGCAAATCTCAGTTTTGGGGATTCTCTAGGATTTGGCTTTTGTGATTTGTGGCCATCTGCAAATACCTCGGTCCTCAACCCCCTAATTAGGTTTCCTTAATAAAGCCCTCAGCACAAGGAAACCAAAGCTCCTAAATATTCAGCTCACACACAGGTTCTGTTCTTCAGACAGCAGATGTGTTGCATGACCAATTCAGGGGACCTGAGGAATCCTCTAGTGGGAATCATCAGGAGCAGGACTGTCAGAACTGGTCTGATGAACATGCTGGTCTGAGATATTGTTAAAAAAAACCCAACCCAAACATTTTGGGGTAAAACATAGTAAATAATGAGCCCTGGAGAAAAATCTCATCTAGACTGCTCAGATACTGCATCACTGATTCTTTATCTGCAGGATGAGGACAAATCACTTCTGTGCCAAAAAGATTTTGAACTGTGACCAGTTCCAGGAAAGCCTATAGGGCCCAGGTTATATCCAACCCTTCACTTTCCAGCAGGAGTGACAAAAACACATTTATGCTGGACAAAAAGCAGCAAGGCTAGCTCACCTTCCCAGTGGAATAACCTGCAATTCCACGGGACATCCCACGGAAGAGCTGCCCTGGGCAGGGGTTTGTGTGGGATGGGTAACTCTGTGTCTGCAGCAGTGAAGCCCCCAGGTCACCCCCAGTGCCACCCAGAGCAGGGCCCGTACCTGCCACGTAGTACTGAGCTGCCCCGTCCGGGAGGGGCTTCTGCCGGTCACAGAACGTGTGCACGCCAGCTGAGGGACTCTGCTTCATGCTTTTCCTACAGACAGAGGAACAGCCTCAGGATAACCACAGCAGTCAGCTCATCTGCACTGGCTTTTCTTGCCCACCCACAAGGACACAGCTGCCCACAGAGCTATGGGGTCACCAGCCTCACACCACCCCGGTGCAATCTGCCAAAAGACTTTGGGTGACAGAAAAAACTGAGTGAACCTTCCCAGAAAGAGGCGAGTGCTGGATCCCTCCAAGTCCCTCTTCCCACCAGATCCCAGCCCCAGGAGTCCGCCCCGGAGGCGGGTGCTGTTACCTGTGGTTGTGGATCATGCGGATGTCGTAGAGCCGCACAAAGGGCCCGCTGGCCCCCACGGCCAGGTAATTGTTGTCCTGGGGGTTCACTGTCAGGCACTTGGCCTCCACCAGCTGCCCACAGTACTCAGTCAGGTCTATCAGGACCTCGGAACGTTTGCTGTTCTCCCGCAGGTCGTACTGCCTGCAAAGGGGTGGCAGTGAGGCAGACACACCAGGGGAAACAGAAGCAGCAGGAAGGGACTCGTGCAATGTCCTGAGCTGGGACAGCACTCACTAGGCCTCAGTACCAGGATAATCATTAAAAGCAGATCTACAATGTGCACAGATTGATTCAAGTTCCAAATTAAACTCCCAAGTCATTACCTGTTCCTTTCCTGGCCTCCCTTTCCAGCAGTGAGGAAAATGGAGGAGCTGAGGAGAGTATTTACAACTCCACAAGATAAATCTTTCCAGTTTTAGGAAAGGGAGAGATGAGCTTAAGCTGTTTAGTACAGAGACAGTCTCTCTTCAGGTCTGTGCACAGCACACACTGTGATGGTTCCCAAAACCAAACCAACTGGAATTCTGTACCTGATTAAGCCATCTTCTGCTGCACTCCAAAAGGTGTTTGGCCACATGGGAGCCGTGGCAATCCGCTTCACTCTGTTGGTGTGATCTCCAAACATGTGCACAGTCTCCTTGACAGTCAGGTCATGGACGTGCACCTTGGAATCTGCAGCTCCCGTGATGAGGATTCGATCCCCCGAGTGCGGCAAGAACTGTGGCAGAGGGATTGGACACTGAGCCTGGAGCAGCACTGGGGCTGCTCACAGGGACACCCTGGCAGTCCAGAGCAGGAATTCTGCTCCAGGAATGTGGGCTAACCCATGGTATTCCCTATTACACAGGTCAGCATGCACACTCAAGAGTCACCAGCTACAGCAGGACACAGAGTGTCTTCATCACACATCCCAGTCTGCTACAACCATTTCCTTCCAATTCACTGAGAGAATAAGCCTGGGATCTGCATAAACTAAGTGCAATAATAGATTTAATCCTTTTCCCCATAACTAGAAATATTTAACTTTTTGGGGAAAACTGTTTGCAGGAAAATGTTTCCTAGCAAGGATTTATTCTTTTACTGCTCAGGTTGCTGTTTCTGTTAGCTGCTCACTCCTTCTAAGCACATACCTTGACAGAAAAGATGTTTGCAGTGTGTCCTGTGTGCATAGAAAGGAGTTTCTTGTGGTGCAGAGGATCCCACACAATGGTATGCTGGTCATCAGAGCCAGAGGCCAACAAGCTAAAAGGAACAGGAGACAAATATGCACCAAGAATTCTTCTGCTCCACACCGTGCCCGGGTCTGTGGAGCTGTTTGACCACAGACATCCATTAAGTCAATTCAGCCCCAGCCAGCCCATTTCCTCTCTTCCCTCAGCTCTCTGTTCTTGCTGCTCACCGTGCACCCATCCCTTCAGCCAGGTCTAGGAGCTAAAGCAGACAAAAACCAATTCCACAGAAAGCACAGGTGACTGAAGGACCTCACCCACATTGTGACGGGAAAACAGGAGGGTTTGGTCAACAGCAAAATGCAGGGCCCCCACCTTCTCTACTACCTTGGCTGTGTTAACTGCTCCACATCACCTCTGAAATCCAGACAAGGCATTCATTCCCAGGCTCCAGAGGTGCCCAGGCAGTCCCAGGGTTCATGGGGTGAACCACAAACTGCTTTTAAAGTCATTGCAGTGCTCTTGGCCTTGTCCATCCATCTGCATCTGGACCAAAGTCATCTGACATCTGCAACTCTCAGCTCTTTTAAACTCAGCCATTCTCTTTCAAGCACATGGAATTTTCACTGGTAAATAATTCTGAAGAGTATCAGAGGGCAGACTTTGGACATTGTAAGAGGCATGTGCAGAAATATCCACTCTTCCTCCAATCCACTCATTTCTCACACAGAAACTCTTCATTCCACTTGTTTACTGCAAGTTGCTCTTTAGTGTCCCTCTAAAATTGCAGGGGGGTGGATTCTCAACCTCCTTCCCTTGGATATCTGTCCCCCAACAGCAGCTTTTAACAGCGTGGTGAAGGGGGTGGGGAAATGTCACCACCAGCTGGGCAAATCCTAAAGATCCATTATAATCCATAATACCACTTAACAGAAGAGAAGCAGCCTTGAATCTCCACTTCTTAGTCTGACCATTTCCCTTCTGAACTCACTAAAGGGGCATTTCTAATAATATCCAGATATATTTAACAAAATAAAGCTTCTTTTGAAGCGTGAGCTCTACTACAGCTCAAAATTTGAGCTTGAGCTCCACTTTACTAGAAATGGGAAGCAGCTGCTTATGATAACATGACCTACATCCTACTCTTGGGAAAACCTGGGGTTATGGCTTTGCTGATTCCCCAAATGAAGCCACATACTTACTCTCCTTTTTCATTCCATTCCAGACAGTTGACACACCCAGAGTGACCCTGAGGGAAGGAGGCAAGGGAAGATGGCATTAGTCAAACTTCAGATGTATCAAACAGAGCTGTCCTGAGACAAGGGCACACTGAGCTCCTCACAAATAACTTCCTCCAATAAAAGCAGGGGTTTTTATTCCAATCCTGCAAAGAACTCCACACACTTGGTAGATAAGCACCTCCAGAAAAGATAGACATGCTAGAGGAGCTGGGGTAGAAAAGGCAAAATGAAACAAATAGAAAAAGGTAGTGTTGAATAAAATGGCAGTTTAGTCTCAGAGGCTACAGCTGAAATCCTGCTGTACACACGGAAAGGTGACTTTGCTTCCAAAGCCCTTGGCTAGGCTGACAAATTACATGTACAGGCACTCTGGGAACACAGGGAAAATGCACTTTTGATAGCTCTGTTAGAAGCACCTTGCTGCTGGGTGACTACATCATCCATCTTCATCCACATTAACCAACGACTGCACCAGGAAGTGAGGGAGTGTTGAGCACCATTTGATGTGGGAGATGTGACTGAAAAGGGGGACAAAATAACCCTTTTCTCCCCCAAACCAAGATAATTGATGTGTTAGAGGCTGGCTCAGTTGGGTGGAGCAGGGTGTTGATAATGCCAAGGTTGTGGGTTTGACACCCAGATGGGGCTGTTCACTTAAGACTTCAATGATCCCTGTGGGTCCCTTCCAACTCAGAATATTCTCTATAATCCTAATCTTTCCTCAGGCATGTCAGAGTGCCCTACAACCTGTTCCTTAGGGATCCCATTAGAGCTGAGCACGTTGAACAGCTGACAATTGTCTTCTGCAGGCAACAGCGCTGAGATGAGGGGGTGCCCACCCTGCTAAAGGTTCTCCTGTGGGTGCACCAGGCAGTGTGAGATGAGGAGGTGCCCACCCTGTGAAAGGTTCTCCTCTGGGTGCACCAGGCACTGTGAGATGAGGGGGTGCCCACCCCATTAAAGGTTCTCCTCTGGGTGCACCAGGCAGTGCTGAGATGAGGGGGTGCCCACCCTCTGAAAGGTTCTCCTCTGGGTGCACCAGGCAGTGTGAGATGAGGGGGTGCCCACCCTGTTAAAGGTTCTCCTCTGGGTGCACCAGGCAGTGCAGAAAGCTCACGCAAGCTCTCACTGAGCTACTCCTGGCTCTGATGCAGTTTGGGGGACCAAGACATCAGCAGTGACCTGATAAGCCAGAGCAGTTCACGCACTCCTGCAGCAAGGGGAACCCCAGGAGCTGGCTTCCCTCTGCACACCCACCTGCAGCTCAGCCTCCAGCCCCAGGCGGCGGATGAAGGGGTCGGTGACGTGGTAGTGGCGCTCGAAGCCCAGCGCTCCCCTCTCCTGCAGGGGCAAAAGGGGAGCATGAGCACACTGAGCACGGCAAACAAACACTCCTCCTGCCCTTTCAGAGAACATTATCTGAAATTTAAAAACCACACCAGGTATTGGGGGGTCCACAGGTCCTGTACTGTAGTAGGGGGTCACAGAATCCCAGAATGGTTTGGGTGGGAAGGGACCTCAGAGCCCATCCAGTGCCACCCCTGCCATGGCAGGGACACCTTCCACTGTCCCAGGCTGCTCCCAGCCCTGTCCAGCCTGGCCTTGGGCACTGCCAGGGATCCAGGGGCAGCCACAGCTGCTCTGGGCACCCTGTGCCAGGGCCTCACCACCCTCACAGGAGAGAATTTCTTCCCAATATCCCATCTAACCCTGTCCTCCTTCAGCTCAAGGCCATTCCCCCATGTCCCATCACTACACATCCTTGTGACAAGTTCCTCTCCAGCATTCCCATCCTCTGGACATCTCCAGGTGGGCAAATCTTAATCTTTGCCCCTGAACTGATTTTAAATGCTGTGTAACTCAGTGCCAGGCTCCAGCTGAAGAGCCAAAACCAGCTCTGGGAGGCCCACACTGAGGCAGAGTGAGCTGACCCTACCTGGGGCCTGAAGCAGAAGACAGGGAAGAACCTGGGAATGGCTGCTATTATCCCTTGGCAAGGATTTCAGCAGGACCTCCATGCTGAGCTGCCCAGGAGAACCGTGCCACTGCAGAGCCTGTCCAAGGCAGCAGCACGGGGCGAGGAGCTGGAGTGGAACTGGCCAGCTGCCTTCAGGGATGGGCTGTTCCTCAGGCAGGGAGCAGAGCTGCAGCGCACAGGCTGTTCCAGAGGGATGGGAACAGCTGCCACAGAACTGCGTCAGTACAAATGAAGGTGAAGGAAAGCAGGACAGTTGTTTCCCCTGTGATCTCACAGGGCTCACAGATGCATCAGCAGATGGCTCTGATGAAAGAAGGCCAACTGCAGAGGCAGGAATGAAGGAGAGAGAATGCCAGTCAGATTTTGGACAGAGTATCTAAATGGAGATTCTTCCCTAGGACTTGACCCAGCTGTGGTCTCACTCCATGCCACACTTGTCAACTTAATCCTTTGTCACCAGCATTTAGAGATGGAAACACCAATGTCAAAATCACCCTGGTGGCACCCAAACCACCACCCTGGTGGTGCTCAGAGCACACCAGCAGTCCCAGAGCACACACAGAAGTGCTGAATTCCTTTCCCAGCCCAATGTTCAGTAATGAACTCCACACACCAAAAGCTATTTGAAGACAGAATGGAGACAGACATAAAAGGATTGGAGGCAAAACAAACCAGGCTTTTTGTAGGAGCTTCCATGACAGACTTCAAACCCCTTGATGTACTTTTGTGGAGAGCATTCCTGCAGCACTGCGAGGCCCATGCAAGGTGCTGCAGGTATAATCCTGTGCTACTGCAGCCCCAGTGGCTTTGTGAGGGCTGTGGGGTAGGATACTGCTTTTCCTACAAGGAACTGCCTGACTTAGCAATCTTCCCAAGGTCACACGTCAAAGTCTGACAGAGCAGACAGTCTGAGACAGTCCCAGGCTAGGGCTCAAACCACAGAACCAGCCCTTCCTTGTTAGGGCAGCAAAACAAATCTCTGCACATGGATTGAATTACAAGCTTATAACTGAGTTTGGTACCAAACTGCAAAGTGAGCACTCGAGCTCCCAGTTCCTTATTCTGGCCACTCACAGATCCCTTTCCTGAATGCTGATTATCAGCAAAGCTGCAAATGATTTCAGGCCTCTGAGTCCCAGCAATAATTGCCTATTGTGTCTGCTGCAGCCAGTCCTTTCACGTTGATATTCCACCAAAGCAGCCATCAGATGACTGATCCCACCACTGCACAAGTTTTTTTTTCCCTACACAAAGGAAGCAACACAGCACTCTCTAAAGAAAAGGAGACAGAGAGGCTGTGACAGAGATCATTAGCTTTACTACAGTCAGAAATACCTCTGATGGCAAGATCACACGGGGAGAACACAGAAAGCAGAGAGGGAAGCTGGCTAAGGGCCTTTGTGGTGCCCAAACACAAGCAGCTCTATTTCTCTCTTCAACTCAGAAGGAACAGAGCTGCTGATGGCAAACCAGCCCAGGGAGAGGAACTGTGCTCCTGCCATGCCAGACTTCATCCCAGCTCTCCATTAAGGACAGTGACAGGTCCTGTGTGTTTGTTCTCCTAAGCTCCTTACAGGGCTTATCAATATGTAAGTAACAGAGATCTGGTTCCCAAGCAGAGGCAGCACCAGGAGCTCCCCCACTCCAGCACTGACTCCCCTCTCCCCAGCCAACACCACTAGGCTGAACACAGGCTCACACCTACCTTGATCTGCCTGTGGATGATGTCTCTGGTGATGTTGGCTTTTGCCATCTTCTTGCAGTGGGGCAGACGAAGAGAAGCAGTGGGAAGAGCTGCTGTGCATCCAAGCATGCCAGGATCCACGCTGAGGGTGCTCAGTTACCTGCAGGACAGCAGGGACACAGCAGGGACACGGCGGGGACACCGCACGTTAGGCCACGCACGCACTGCCCAGCTCCACAAACACAGGGGCTAACAGCTGGAAAACTGGGAATAAAGGCTCCTGGAGAAACTCAGGGAAGGAACAATGACCCAAGGCCGTTCCCAGTTTGTGGGGAAATTCAGGATGAGCAGAATTCCAGGACTGTATCAGCCTGGAAAATCCATGTTGCTATCACAGCAGAGACCCTGTGAGCCCAGAGCAGTTTCCTGTCCCAGGCTTCCCTCCCACCATTCCATGACCACTCATGTCCAATGTCATGTTTCCCAAACTCTACAAAGGTTATACTGTGAATAAACACAGCACTGATGCTTTTGGCCACATCTTCTCTCTCATCTGCTACATTGGATTTTCAGCAAAACACCCCTAAAGTATCCAAAAGGGCATCAATGTTCCTTGGAAATCACAACATGAGGTCACAACTGAACACCTAATTACCTCAGCAAGAGAAAAGAGGTGACCAGTTAAAATTGAATTTCCAGGAGAAATTAAGAGTTTTGCACACTCTTAATGGAGTTTAATGTACTAACCTAAATAATTGAAACCCCACGGAATTGGCTACTTCTGCTAAAAAAATTTCAAATTGCAGAGTGATGGCCCCAACCCTGAGCTGGACAGGCTGCCTAGCAAAGGATCAGTCAGTCCCTGAGAAATGCTGCAATTCCCCCAGTTTGCACCCCACAGCCTGGCCCATTTAGACATTTCTACAGTTCTCTTTAAAACAACAAAAAGAATAAAAATGAAATTTCAAACACCCATTTTGTCCTATGTAACCTTCTAGTTTAAAAACATTTCCAAGCAGAACAAGCCAAAATTTTCCTCTTCTAAATGAGGAAATGCTGATTCATTGAAACAAGAGGATTTCACAGAAACGCTGCAACAAACAGGAGTCCTGGCAACCCTCATCTGATCCTCTGCTCCACAGGAGGGCTTCCAGTGGCCCTCCTGTCCCACCCTGCCATGGCAGGGACACCTCCCACTGTCCCAGGCTGCTCCAAGCCCTGTCCAACCTGGCCCTGGATGCTCCCAGGGACAGGGCAGCCACAGCAACAACTCCCTGAGGAGTTGGGAATGGCTCCCAAGGACAGGAAGGGGAGGAAGCAGAAGCACCTGGGCACCAGGGCAGGTACAGCTGCTGATTCTGCAGCTCCTGAGAGGTTCCTGAGCTGCTTCCCCAAACTTCAGGAGAGAGAAAGGAATAGGAGCAGGGCGGGAATGTCCAGGGCAGGAGCCCCAGGAGAGGCTGGGGAGCTGGGCTGGAGCCCCAGGAGGGGCTGAGGGAGGGAGGGCCTGGGCCCCAGGGGGGCTCAGGGAGCTGGGGAGCAAAAAGGAGGCTCAGGGGCCCCTGTGGCTCTGCACAGCTCCTGCAGGAGGGCACAGCCGGGGGGTCGGGCTGTGCTCCAGGGAACAGGGACAGGAGCAGAGGGAACGGCCCCAGGCTGTTCCCAATTCCATCCTCAAAAGACACAGGGACAATATCCCAGCACACCTCAGCACCTTCCACTCTCCTCAGAGCTCCCCTACAACATTCCCAGGCTCTGCCCACAGTCTCCCCTCTCCAAGCACCATCCAGCTTCCTCCTCCTCCTCCCTGCCAGGCAGATTTCTTGTCTCCCTCTTTGAGGGCAGCTGGATTTGGCTCTTAGGACCCCTCTATGCCAGTGCCAGGCAGGCTGTCACCTCCCCACTGACAAACACCCCACTGCTCTTTTGGGAGTATTTTGTCACATTTCCCACCTCTAGTCATGGCTAATTTCTAATCAGCTCCTTTCTCTTCCAACAGCACCAAACAACCTCAAGGACACACGTGGGAAAATGCATGTGCATGGAAAGATCCAGATCTCCCATATACAGCCATAAATAACCCACACCAGGAGGCCAATTTAGAGCTAAATAAGTCACTGCAAAACCATTAATACCTCATAACCCCTCTGCATAAACAGAGAGAAGGAATAGCCAAACCCCCAGAAGCACCACTCCTCAACAGACTGGTAGAAACTCTGGTCTTCAACAGAGACTCCTCTGTGCCACCATTTTCCACCTTGTGGGACATCTTAACTTTACTTCTTAAAAATACAGGCAAGGAAAATCACCCAAGAAATCAGACCTTGGGTACCAGATCTTGGATAAAACCCAGCCCAACAGGAATGCAGGAGCCCAAGGTGTCTCTCTTTCCAGGAAAGTGCTTGATTTGGCAACTGGATGCTGTAAAAGGCTCAAAGGTCTCTCAGACCTTGTGCCTTTGCTTGGCTGAGAAGGCTCCAAGAGCCTTTCCTCCTTTCCCTTTGCTATTTTTTGTTGCTCAACAGGTATTCCCCAACTACAAATGCTCTGGCAACCTTTAAATTACCATGGAATCACAGACAAAGGATTAAGAAGCCCAAATTCTCACTCCAGATCACATTTTGAACATTAGCCACAACTGATCACAGTCCCAGAGTCCCAGTCCCCTCATTCAAATACTAAATAAATAAATAATAAACAAATAAAATAAAGTGTTCTTAACACTAAAGATTATTGACCCCACCACTGTACAGGTAGATCCAGCCTCCAATTTCAAACTGACCCTGGAATAAAACAAAATCTCCCAAGATTTTTAGATCTCCTGCAAAATATATGTAATAAAAATCAGACAAAAATTAACTGTGCCTCCCAATTTCTTAGACACAAAGGCCTCCAAACATGAAGTCCCTCCAAAGAGTCTGTCTTTGTCACCACTAAAGGAACTGGAAATTCCCTGGAAACTTCCACCATGGAAATTGGTAAAGAATGTTCCTCTTTAGGCAAAACCACTGTGCAAATTCTGCTCTAACCCATTCTTGCAGCTTCTGGCTTTTAACTAAGCCAGCACAACCAGCCCCTGGTGGCATGAGGGACTGAGTCCCAGAGTGAGGGACAATTTAGGACAGATCTGCATGGCTGCTAGCAGGGCTGACTCCACGGGCAGCTTCCTTTGGCTCCAGCCAGAGACAGCCCCAGCGCTGGCTCTGTGCTCCAGGCCGGGCTGGACAGGCCCTGGAACAGCCTGGGCTGTGCAGGTGCTGCTGCCACTGCAACACCACCACCCTGAGAGCCCTTCCAACCACCCACCCCACGGCCCGGGACCTCTCTGGGGTTATTCCTTGGATGGCACCAGGGCACGTCTCTCTATCACCCTTCAAGGACAGCTTTCCCTCATCCCTCACTGCTCCAAACCTGCCTGCGACACCCCGGACAGCAGGAAAAACGTGGGGTGCAGTGACAGCCTCTGCTCCCACTGCTCCCGGAGCACACAGAGAGAGATCAGCCCACCTGCAGCTCCTGCACTTTCCCCTGGCCTCTGGGGCCACACACAACCGCGGGGCACAAACGGGGCTTTCGCAAGGCTCAAATCCACAGTCAAAAATTAACAAGGCACACATTTCCATGGGCTCCAAACTGGGCAGGCTCTGTTTACACTGACAGCCACTGAAAAGCCCCTTAAGCTCCTGGGAAAGTACACTTCCAAAGGGTACTCCAGGGCATGGAGAGGAGCACTCATGCCAAGCCTGGAAACAAAACCTCCACACTGATAACACAAATAATCCCATCAATTTAACATCAAACGCTCCCAACACAGCCTGGATTTGGGGGATTGTATTTCCCTCTCATGGAACCACCTGAGCACCTCCCACCCACAGCAACACAGTGATGGGCTCTGCAGAGGGGGGCAGAGCCCCAGCCTTGGCACCAGCACCCTTTGGGAAAGCTCCATCCGCCCCAAGGAGCTCCCCAGAGCAGCAGGACTCCCAAAATCAGCACTTTTCAAACAAGCAATCCCATTCCTGACTGCTTGGATGTGCCCAAGTGTCTCAGACTCCAAACTCAAGGTCACTGGAAAAAAACAACACTTTGCACACCACGAGCCTCTGGATACACAGCTCATCCCAAGGGAAGATTCCTTAGACCCTTCCCTTCAGCACCTGTAAATTATTTCACCCCTCCAAACACCACCCAGAACCCGCCCTGAGAGGCTTCTTTATCCTCACAACTTATTTCCCTGCCCTCTTGACTTTCCAAGAGGTCACAGATCGAATTAAAATACGTAAGTGTAGATAGAAATTTTTGTTTTAAGGAAACCTGAAGAACCAAGAGGGAATGCCCTGGCTAGCAGCAAACACCTTGTTAAAAGATGTTTTTGTCCAGCTGAAGGAGCTGTCAGGAGCAGCAGCGGCTCCCCAGGACAGACGGCTGGAGCAGGGAGCCAGGTGAAGCGGTGAGATGGGAGCCCTGGCAGAGGCAGCACCGGGGAACTCTGACACGCTCGGGGCACTCGGCGCTCACAGCTCAGCCCTCCCACGGCAATCCTGCCTCCCCTGACCCTCACCGACACACCCACGGGACAGGGAAGGGAACAGAGAACCCCAGCCCGCACAGGGAACGCCCCAGCGCCAAGACCCACACGGGCAGCAGCTCCAGGAGGAGAGGCCGAGCCCCTCCCCGAGGAAAGGGGCTGCAGCACACCCAGCAGGGCAGGGAACGGCTCTGGACAGGGGACAGGGAGCAGAGGACGGAGCAGGGCAGGGTCACACCCGGGAAAGCGGAGAGGAGTGTGAGCACAGGGCAGTGCCAAGGTGGGAGGGGGAAAGGAAGGCAGAAAGCAGGAGCTGTACCTGGCAGGGCTGGGGGAACAGGGCCTGGGCAAAATGGGGGTGAGGGGCTGGGGTGGGAGGATGGATAAAGGAGAGATCCCTAAAGGCAGTCAGACTCCTGCTAAAGAGAAGGGGGTGACACCTCGGGGGAATAAGGGGACAGCAGACAGAGCCTGGGGTGGGGGGAACTGATGGGAAACACAGGGTGGGGGGAAATGTCAGGAAAGGGAGGCGAGGGGGGCTCGTGGGGATGCAGCTGTCAGGGAAAGGGATGGGGCCTGCAGGGCAGGCAGCTGACAGGGAAGGGGGTACAGGGGCACGGCTGACAGGGAAGGGACAGGCTGACAGGTAAGGGGGACGAGGTGTGCTTGACTGGGGAGGGAACGGGGGGCACCGGGGGCAGAGCTGCCAGGGAACGGGGCACAGGGGCCGGCTGACGGACAAGGGGCCCGGCAGATGTAGCTGCGAGCGAAGCGGGTACGGGGCGCAGCTGCCAGGGAAGGGAAGGGGGCACCGGGGTGCGGCGGGCACGGAAGGGATCCGGGCTGGGGGGCTCTGTCAGGGTGGCGGGGCCCGTCCGGCCCGCGGGGGCCCGTTACCTGTCAGGCCTGCCGGGCGCGAGCGCAGCGGGCACCGGAGGCTGCGAGGCTCCATCCATGCGGGGCAGAGCGGGACGCAGCGCAGGGGCCGCGGCGGGGCCCCGGCCGTGCCCGCCGCCCCCGGCCCTCGGTACCCCCGCCAGCTGTCCGGGGCTGCGCTGCGCCCCCCGCCGCCGCCGCGCGCTGCGCATGCGCCACGCCAACTGCGCAACCGCCCCCCCCGCGCGCCGCCGCGCCCCGCCCCGCGCAAAAGGCGTAAATCCCGTTCGTGAATTCCGCCCCTTCCTGCACGCCGCCGCGCCGGGACTGACAGCTCACAGACCCAATGAAAAGGAGGAAACTGACCAGGGGAGATCCGCCAATCGGCGCCAAGGGGGCGGGAGCGTGGCGACGCGAAGGGGCTGCTGGGAGATGTAGTTAAGGAGGAGTGATGGCCGCCGCCTCTCCTGCCCCAAACCTAGGGGTTAAAGCCCCAAACCTGGGAGCTGGGTTGGAGCTCCCTGAGCTCGGAGCGCGCCACAGCTGCCAGGATGGTGAGGGGCCTGGAGAGGAAACCGGGAAGGCATGGGCCAAGGTCACACAGTGTCCAGCCTGCAGAAGAGGGGGCTGAGGGTCCTGTTCCTGGAAATGTCCCTGTCCCACCCCTGCCATGGCAGGGACATCTCCCCCTGTCCCAGGCTTGCTCCAAGCCCTGTCCAGCCTGGCCTTGGATGCAGGGGCAGCCCCAGCTGCTCTGGGCACCCTGTGCCTGCCCAGCCTCATTTCCTTCCCAAAATCCAGTCTAAACTCACACTCCACCAGCTTAAGGCTATTCCTCCTCGTCCTGTCACTCCAGACCCTTTTAAATAATCCCTTTTCTTTGTTGAGCCAACCCTTTTGGCTCCTTCAGGTGCTGGAAAGCTGCAGTTAGGTCCCCCTGAAGCTCCTCTTGTCCTCACCCAGTCCTGCCAGCCTTTGCTCCGGGCAGAGGAGCTGAGCCCCCTGACCCTGCAGGGACCCCCCAGAACCATCCATGGCTCCCTGACCCAGCACAGCTGAGCCCCCTGACCCTGCAGGGACCCCCAGGACCATCTGTGCCAGGATGGCTGAGCCCCCTGACCCTGCAGGGACCCCCCAGGACCATCCATGGCTCCCTGACCCAGCACAGCTGGGCTGGCTGAGCCCCCTGACCCTGCGGGATCTCCCCTCCCTGCAGCAGCACCGAGCCCGGCTCTGCTCGGAAAATAAAACTCTTTATAAAATAAAGAGCAAAGAGCCATGGGGTGGCAGTGTTTGCAAAATCCTCCCCTTCGCCTTGTCCTCCCCGCGGCCACCCGCCCTGGGGACACTGAGGACAAGCAAGCCCAGTTCCAACCCTCTTAATGAACCCTCCCAAAAAGGGGAGCTGTGTGAAACACGGCAAAACTTACCCGCTCACCTCCCTGTAATTTATTTCCACAATTAAACATTCCTGAAGCCTGCTAATAAAGTGTAATGAATAGTTTAAATTTTCATTTGGAACTCAGTTCCCCGGCTCCCAGATAATCCCAGCTGCATGGCAGAAGAAAATTCCTCCTTGGTTATTCCAAAAGAAGGAGGAAAAGCCCCTTAAATCAGAGACATCAGGCCTGAGGACTCCTCCTTGCACCTCCAGCCTCATAAATGACAGCTGCAATGATTTGTCTCCATCCTGCAAGTCATTAACCTATTCAGCTGCTGTCAAAGTCCTTTACAGAAGGTGATTGTTAATTGTTGCCTCTGCATCAGTCCGGATTCTAATTAAACAAATAATAATCGGGATCCATCCTCACAAAAGGGTTTTATCTTCTTTTCTCAGATGCCATCTCCATGGGGACCCAGAGCTCCATGCAGAAAACCAGGCAGGCTCCAGATGCCCTTGACATGGAAGTTTTCCTTGCTGGTGGAGAGAAAACTGGGCCATGGGAGCTGGATTTTCTCTCAAGCTGGTGACAGCAATGCCAGGGCTGGGGCCAAGCAGGACTTGCTGGTTCTGACTGTCAGACCCGGAGTTTCCTGGTGCCATCTGAAAGCTGGGGAATGCAAACAAGGTGTTCTCCCAGCAGTGCAGCTCCTGCAGGAGAGCCGCACCTGGAGAGGATCCTTGTGGAACAGGGCTGAGGCTGTTCCGAGGAAAGGCGCAGGGAGCAGAGAATAAAAGTGCCTGAGAGCTTGCTCTTTTCACAGATTTGAAATTTAAGTCATACAAAAGGCATTTTAAATGATTATTCATTTTAAAAGGCATTTTAATAAATACCTGTCTCCCGTTCTATCCTCAACCTATGCTACACAGAAAAAAAAAAAAAGGAAATTCAGTGTAAAACCCCACAACACGCACACAAAGTTCAGTTTTACACCCTGTGCCGTAGTTAGGACGTCCCAGGGTGCAAATGCAGTTTCACAGACACAAATCTTACCCTGCAAATGGTTTGTCCTGCAGACACCTGGAGCTGCACTGGGATTTGTTTGCAGGTTAAAACAGGCCAGAGCAAGGAAATCTCTTCTTGGCCAAGAACCCGCACCGACCCAAACCCTTTGCAGAGCGGACGGGCCCTTTGTCCAAGCAGGACCAGCAGGAATCCACAGCCAGAGCCACGAGGCCTTCCCTGGGCGCTGCATCCCCTGCAAACACCCAGCATCCCCAGCACGCCTCAGCTCCGGCTGAGCCTGGCGCCGGGAGGGAGCAAAACGCCAACCCAGGGATTCCACAGGAGCATTCCTCGCTGTTCTGGACCTGCTCCGGCTTCCAGGAGCTGCCTCTGGAGGCCCAGCAGCCCCCGGGGTCTTGCCCACAGTCCTGCCTCAACCCAAACATCACCAGCTCAGGCTTCTCACCCAGATATGACTAAGCCCTTCAGAACGAGAAACGCTCAGGGTTTCTTGCTTAATTGCTAAAACAGATTAATTTGGCTGCCCAGCACACGGCCAAACGGAAAAGAGGAATTGACACACCTAGCGTGTTCCTGCTGGGGCTGATGATCTGCTTTAATTGATGGGTCACGTTTGGGGACGATTTTCCACCCCGTAGCTGCCACAAGCTCCCCTCCTGCCCTCCCTATTCCCTGCAGCCTCCTGACCACTAGCGCTTTGGGAGGCTTAAATCAAGAATGTAACTGGTGCAAACCAGCAAACGTCACCTCCAAAGCTCGAGGCTCAGCTGCCACATGTCATGGAAAGGGCCCATGCAGCTCTCCCAAGAATTAAGGGCTGCATCTTTACCAAAAGGCCCCTTGGCACCTAAAGTTTGGGCAGTAAAACAGGTAAAAACCTGCTTGGGTTGCTCTGGTCGCACACGTGTGACAGCCAGGATGGTGGAGGAGAGCCAAGAAATCAGAGCGGCTGAGCCGGGCCGCGGTGCCAAGCGACCCCCCCAGGCTGCTCCAGAGGTTCCATTGGAGCCTTATCAGATTTCCTGGCGACTCAGAGCGAGCGAGCGGTCACTGGGGAGAAGGGCACGGGCACGGCAGCGGGCACGGCCCCGCGGGGTCCCGAGCAGCGGCCAGCAGCGCCCTGTCCCCCCGCCAGCCCAGAGCTGTCCCCTGCGCAGCCAGGACGGGCAGGGCAGGCCGTGCCTCTGCGGGGAGCGAGCACAGGAGGGGGCAGCGGGAGCCCAGGGAGCTGTGCCCGTGCCCCCCGTGCCCCGTGCCCGGTCCCCGCACGGCGGCTGGGCACCCCGGTCCCTGCCAGCCCCGGTGCACGGTGCAGGGCCCGCTGTGCTCCCCGGCAGCAGCAGACACCTGCTCGCACATCCCGCTGTCCTCCTGCGCCCTGGCACCCGGACCGTGCCTTGGGGGGCTTGGATTGCCCACAGCTCCGCTCCCTGCGCGGCCCCCGCCGCGCTTTCCCCCTGCCAGCCTTGCAGGGCACTCTCTGTCCCTGCGTCCCCTTCCCCTGCACCTTCCCCGTGCCCTGCACCCTCTGTCCGAGCACCCTCTGCCTCTGCCCCTGCACCCACCTGCCGCCTCCCCCGCCTCTCCCCTTCCCTTTCCCCTTCCCTCCCTCTCTCATCAGCATCCCCAGCTCCCGTTCTCCCCTCTCTCCTCACTCCGCTCCCGGCCCCATCCCCATCCCCATCCCCATCCCCATCCCCATCCCCATCCCCATCCCCATCCCCATTCCCATCCCCATCCCCTCCCTCTCCCCTCTCCCCTCACTCCGCTCCCGGCCCCATCCCCATTCCCATCCCCATCCCCTCCCTCTCCCTCTCCCCTCACTCCGCTCCCGGCCCCATCCCCATTCCCCCCTCCCCTCTCCCGCCTCCCCCTCCGCCGCCCCGCCGCCGGCGCCGCCCCGCCGGTCCCTCCCGCCGCCGCCTCCCGCCCGCTGTGTGGGCCGAGCCCGGCGCCGCGGCCGCCCCAGCTCCGCTCGGGCTGTGGCGGGGGGCGGCTCCAGCCCTCGCCGCCGCGGCGGCCCCGCCGCCCCCGCCCGCCCGCGCCCCCAGGCCCGCCGCCATGGGCGCCGCGGCCCTGCGCGCCCTGCCCTGGGCGCTGCTGCTGCTGGGGCCGCTGCTGCCCGGGCAGGTCCTGCAGGCCAACCCCATGCTCACCTCCGAGGGCCAGCCCGCGCCGCTGCCCGGCGGCGCCGTGCCGGGCTTCACCGCCGCGCCGCCCGCCGCCCCCGAGGAGATCCACCCGCTCAAGGAGCAGCCGGCCAACGGCTCGGCGGAGGGGCACGCCAAGCACCGCAAAGCCTTCCCGGTCATCGGCATCGACTACACGCACGTCCGCATCCCCTTCGAGATCTCCCTCTGGATCCTGCTGGCCTGCCTCATGAAGCTGGGTAGGTGGGCGGCGTGGTGGGGGTGTCCGAGGGAGAGGGCCTGGGGAGGGCCCCCGGTGGCCTGGAGAAGGAGGGACCCCCGGAGCAGCACAGACTGGGACCCCCGGGCAAATGGGACAGAGACCCCCGAGCGTCACGAGGAGTGACCCTCGTGAGCATCTGCCGTGAGAGACCCGCCGGGCATCCCAGGGCAGGACCCCCGGCCCCTGGGACAGACACACCCAGCCATCCCAAGGAGTGGCTCCTGTGGGCATCCCGAGGAGCGACCGTTTCGAGCATCCTAGGGAGAGACCCTCTGAACATCCCAGGGTGGGACCACCCCAAACATCCCAGGGCAAAATCCGCTGCACATCTTCTGCAGAGCTCCCAGGCCGGCTGGGCCGGGGTGGGCACTGCTCTCCCCGCGACCTTGGCTCTCTGTCCTGGGCCTGGTGGACGGCAGCATCCCGGTGCCTCCACTCCCACTGACTCCTCATCTCGCACCTGGGAGCCGGCCTGGAGATGCTCCTGACCCCTGCTTGGACCAGGTTTGCTCTCCTGCCTTAGACACTCGGGGAGGAAGCACCCGGTTTGCTCACTTCCTCTCTGAACCACAGATGCTTTTTGTAACCTTGGAGAAGTCCCTCAGAAGCCTCCTCCGGTGCTCGGCCTCCCCTTCCTCCCCCTCCGCAGCAGACCGGGGCGGCTTCGCCTCTGCTGCAAAGCGTCCCGAGATTCCCGCATTAAAGAGAGAGAGCGGCTGGGGCTGGGAAGGGCACCCGCTGGGATGAGCCTGGGATGCCCCACTCTGGGAACGCATCAAAGCATCACTCTGCCGGGGCGGGGGTTGTTGACAAAGTGTTTTCCAAACTTCTGCAGCTGGATCAATACCAGCCGAATTAGCCCAAACCTGTGACGTGATGGAACCTGCTGTGCTGTCCCCGGCAGTGCAGAGGTTGAGCTGGCCCTGGTCCCATCCCTGGTGATAAAGCCAGAGGGACAGGTGAAGTGTTTGCCTTGGAGCAGGTGAGGAGGGAAGGGAGCTCTGCACTCCTTCAGTTTGCTCCTCAGTTGCCATCAGTGGTTTAATAACACTCACTTATGGGGCGCTCCAGCTTGCTGAGGGAAATCTTGCTTTGGGAGCTTTTTTAAGCTGGTTGCTGTTGTAAACTGTGCCCTGTCCTGGTCTGGAGGGGTCTGAGAGACCCTCAGGAGCACAGATCCTTCCTGCCCAGCCGCTCCTCACAATACCCCATCCCCTCCCTGCGAGCGTGCGTGGGCAGGTGCAGCCCCATTTCCACGGTCCCTCCCGAGTGCTTTATTTACGTGCAGGCAGAGGAGCGGGAGCGCTTCACACCCGGAGGCTTGTCTGGGAGGCAGGCAGTCAGGACAGGCTGGCACCAGGTGGGGTTTGTGCCTTCCTGGCGTTCCCCAGGAGGACCTGGGGCTGTTGGGCTGGAGGGTGCCTGTCCCTGGGGAGGCAGGGCTCCCTTCGCAGGGCTCCCTTCGCTGTGGCACTGCGCCTTCAGCAGTGATGAAATCAGGAATATCTGTGCGGAAGCTGGAGGAGAAAGGAGGGGCCAATGGCCCGCGGGCCTGCCGGGGCCACGGGGAGAGCTGGCAAACACCAGAGTGAGCAGAGCTCGGGGGATGGAGGGGACAGCCAGCACTCTGTGCCATTGCTGCTGTGGGGAGAGGACAGCCAGCACTCTGTGCCACTGCTGCTGTGGGGAGGGGACAGCCAGCACTCTGTGCCACCACTGCTGCTGTGGGAGGGGACAGCCCACCACTGGTGCTGTGGGAGGGACACCCAGCACTCTGTGCCACTGCTGCCACCCAGCACTCTGCCATTGCTGCTGTGGGAGGGGACACCCAGCACTCTGTGCCACTGCCTGTGGGAGGGACACCCACTGCCATTGCTGCTGGGGGAGGGGACACCCAGCACTCTGTGCCCCTGCTGCTGTGGGAGGGACACCCAGGTGCCACTGCTGCTGTGGGGAGGGGACAGCCAGCACTCTGTGCCACTGCTGCTGTGGGGAGGGGACACCCAGCACTCTGTGCCACCACTGCTGCTGTGGGGAGGGGACACCCAGCACTCTGTGCCACCACTGCTGCTGTGGGGAGGGGACAGCCAGCACTCTGTGCCACCACTGCTGCTGTGGGGAGGGGACACCCAGCACTCTGTCACTGCTGCTGTGGGGAGGGGACAGCCAGCACTCTGTGCCACTGCTGCTGTGGGAGCTGACACCCAGCACTCTGTGTCACTGCTGCTGCTGTGGGGAGGGGACAGCCAGCACTCTGTGCCACCACTGCTGCTGTGGGGAGGGGACAGCCAGCACTCTGTGCCACTGCTGCTGTGGGGAGGGGACAGCCAGCACTCTGTGCCACTGCTGCTGTGGGGAGGGGACAGCCAGCACTCTGTGCCACTGCTGCTGTGGGAGCTGACACCCAGCACTCTGTGCCACTGCTGCTGTGGGGAGGGGACAGCCAGCACTCCGTGCCACTGCTGCTGTGGGGAGGGGACACCAGCACTCTGTGTCACTGCTGCTGCTGTGGGGAGGGGACACCCAGCACTCTGTGCCACTGCTGCTGTGGGGAGGGGACACCCAGCACTCTGTCACTGGTGCTGTGGGGAGGGGACACCCAGCACTCTGTCACTGCTGCTGTGGGGAGGGGACACCCAGCACTCTGTGCCACTGCTGCTGTGGGGAGGGGACAGCCAGCACTCTGTGCCACCACTGCTGCTGTGGGGAGGGGACACCCAGCACTCTGTCACTGCTGCTGTGGGGAGGGGACACCCAGCACTCTGTCACTGCTGCTGTGGGGAGGGGACACCCAGCACTCTGTCACTGCTGCTGTGGGAGCTGACACCCAGCACTCTGTGCCACTGCTGCTGTGGGAGCTGACACCCAGCACTCCGTGTCACTGCTGCTGTGGGGAGGGGACACCCAGCACTCTGTGCCACTGCTGCTGTGGGAGCTGACACCCAGCACTCTGTCACTGCTGCTGTGGGGAGGGGACACCCAGCACTCTGTGCCACTGCTGCTGTGGGGAGGGGACACCCAGCACTCTGTGCCACTGCTGCTGTGGGAGGGGACACCCAGCACTCTGTGCCACTGCTGCTGCTGTGGGGGAGCTGATACCCAGCACTCTGTGCCACTGCTGCTGTGGGAGCTGCTCCTGCACCCTTGCCCGCAGCCAGGGCTCGGTGGTGGTGCTTCAGGAAAAGTTGTGGCTGCCGGCTGTCAGGTCTTTGATGCTACAAGTATTATGCAGTCTATGCTACAAGTATTATGCAAGACTGTGTTTTCAAGGGGGGTTTTAGGAGAGGCTGCCCTGCAAGTTTGGCAAAGGTGGCAGGTGCTCTGCAGAGCTCCAGAGGTGTTGGCCATGCCAAAATGCACACCTTAGCTTACCCACAGCTGTGACAGGGCCTTGGCACAGGGCGGTCCCGGGACACCCTTTTCCTTGGCCTCCTTTCCAGCGTTTTGCATTTCTGTTCGTGCTGCCTTGGCAGGCAGTTCCCCAGTTGCAGGTACAGCTCCCTGTGCTTGTGAGCAGCCAAAAACCTCTCGCTGCTCTGTGTCCCTATCCCAGCCCCATCTTTCCTGCCCTGGATCTCGGGGTGTTGTCCAGCAGCAGCACAACAGGCTTTTTTCCATGCAGGGATAGCTCTTACACACCTGGACACTGCTGGCAGCGCAGCCTGGAATGGCAGGATGGGGCTCACACAGCTCCAGGCTCCCTGCACCAGGCAGGGTCTGCAGCACCCCGTTTCCAGGAAGAGGAGAAGGGGGGTGATGAGTAGAACAGAAATTGGCAGTGCTTCCTCCTTCTCCCCATGCCGTCAGTGTGCATTTATTGATGCATCAGGGTGATCCTGAGGGACCAACATCTTCTTTTTCCAAGAACAGGAGTTCCTGGGGTGTGGGCTGTGCATGACAGCACCTCCTGCCTGCCCCTCCAGCTCCGCGGTTCTCCTTGCTGGGCCGAAGCTGCTGGCTGAGCCACAAGTTGCTACAAAACGGAGTCTCCAGCCCTGTGAGTCACTGCAGGGCGTCACCCCCGGGCAGTGCAGGGTGACCGTGCTGAGGAGCTCAGGAGTGCTCCCCAGGCTCTGCTCCGGGCCAGGAGATGCAACCTGACCTTGTCCTGTTGCTCAGTTTCCCCCTGGTGCTCTTGATGCTTTACACAGCTCTTCAGACTTAAACTCATCCTCCTGTTGTCCCATGCAGGGGATTTGCCCTTTCTCCAGCAGCTCTCACTGTGGGTTTGTTTGGGGAATCAAAGGTGTGGGCTGAGCCCTTCCCCTCTTGCTGCAGTTTTTGTGAAATGCCTCAGAGGTGTTGGTTTCTGGAGGATCCCTCCCCTGACAGGGCACAGGGGGATGTGCCCTGCATGTCCTGCAGGCGTGGGCTGCTCCTGCTGTGTTAATCCCCGCGGGGAAGGGGAAGCTGCTGCTGGCTGCTTTACTTAATACTCACATGATATTTTAAGGCTGCGTAGGGGAAGAGGGAGCGAGGGGCAGCTACAGCCATGTGCAGATCGTGTCTGGTGGTGGCCTGACTTTGCCAGGAGAAGCCTTTGCAGCTGCAGGTTGCGGCCGGACGCTGTCTGAACCTGGTGTGTTGTTGCAGAAGGGCAGACCTTCCCAGCACACCCGGTCAGGAGCTCTCTGTGCCCCTCTCCGAGGTTCTGCAGGGGTGTTGAAAGGGCTCCTTCACACCCTGAGCAGGGAGAGGTTGGTGAGCTGAGGGGTTTCCCTGCAGGAAAGCCTGCTCTCCTCACTCTGGGGATCGACCTTTCAGCTCACGTGGCTCCCAGAGACGTTTAGGGGAATTCGAGTTGGGCTGTAAATACGTCCTCGTTTCAGGGGAAAGGGAAGGAGTGAGTCAGGAATGTAAATAACAGATTGTGGTCAGCCTTGCTGGCTGTGCTGGGCCCAGCAGGCAGAGCTTTGTGGTGAGCACCAGCTCCTACCCACCTGTGCCTCCAAAGCCGTGCTGGCCCTTCCCTGCAAAGCCAGAAAGCAGAGAGTGATATTCCATTTGCCGCCTGCCACTGAGGCATGTCCTGCTGTCTGTCTGCTCCAAATGGCTTCCCAGCCTCCCTGGAGCATCCTGGCCATTCCACCTCCAGCTCAAGGAGATGGCAGGGTGTGGTGGGCTCACCTTGGCTGGAAAGTAATCTAGAATTAATGTCTTGAGCCCAAGGTTTGCAAGCTGGGTGGTGCCTTTCCTTCTTTTCTTTGGGAATTCATCTCCCCCAGATGGAGAGAGTCTTCATACCAGGGCCTGTCGTGACAGGACAAGGGGAAGTGGTTTTATGAAGGCAGGTTTAGATTAGATATAAGAAAGAAATAACATACTCAGGAGGTGGTGAGGCCCTGGCACAGCTTGCCCAGAGCACCTGTGGCTGCCCCATCTCTGGAAGTGTCCCAGGCCAGGCTGGACAGGGCTTGGAGCAGCCTGGGACAGTGGAAGGTGTCCCTGCCCAAGGTGGGGGTGTGGAACTGGATGGGCTTTAAGGCCCCTTCCCACCCAGACCATTCCATGATTCTGTGACTCGTGGTGCCCACCAAGCTGCTCTATCACTTCCCTCTCTGCAGGAGAAACTAGGATGGAAAAAACCTCATGGATCAAGATAAAGGCAGTTGAATAAAGCAAAAGCAAAGGTCATGTGTGGAAACAAAGGGAAACAAAAGATTTATTCTCTACTTCCCATCAGCAGATGATGTCCGGCCATTTCCTGGGAAGTACCTTCAGGGGGGTAGTGGCTGCTCCGGAAAGCAAATGTCCCAATTAGAACTGCCCACCCCCCCTTCCTCTTTACCCTTTGCTTGATGTGGTGTGCGATGTCCCTTTGGTCGGTGTGGGACAGTGCCAGCAGTGTCCCCTCCCGGCCCCAGCTGCTGCTGAGGGGTGGGCTGGGGCAGCGCAGGTGTCACCAGCCCCCTGCAGCCAGCACAGAGGCTCTGCCCCTGAGGGCTGCTGTGGGGCAGAGCCGGGCCGTGGGGACGTCCCTCGCTGTGTCCCCGCAGCAGCGCCCACGCTGGGCTCACCCAGCTTCGCTCGCTGGGTGCTGCTGGCTGCGGCAGCCACCGAGTCACTGCTGTGCCTCTCCTTCCCCCTTGGCAGCTCTGCTGTGCCTGGGGTGTTCCCTGCCCCTCCACACCGAGAGACAGCTGCCAGCGCCAGCCTGGCACTCGCAGGACTGTCCCCAGCGTGTGTCCCCACCCTGTGCCTGCTGGGCCGGTGTAAAACGAGCTGGGGATGGAGCCGTGCTCAGCGCGCGGAGCCCAGAGCTGTGCCAGGGTGGGTTATGTGGGGACACGCGGTGCCTTGGCGAGGTTTGGTGTCACAGCTCAGCCCACCATGCCAGCACAGCACTGGTGCTTGGCGACACTGCTTTGGGGAGCTCCAGTGCTCCCCAGCACTGCTGTGCCTGCAGACGACCAAGATTAGGGGAGCTCTCAGGGTCTGGGAGCTGGTGATAGGAGCTGGGAGAAGAAGGGCAGAACCTGACGGGTGCACGTGGGGTTGTGGAGCCCCACAGAGGCTCAGGGCGTGGGGGTGGCTCCTGTGCCTGGAGGAGACAAGACAATTTCAACATTGCCAGAGAAGCGTTTGTAGAAGCTGGTGGCTGCTGGCTGGCAGCGAGATTTGGGTGCTAAAACTCCTGGGTGCTAAAAGACTTGGGTGCTTTTCAAACGCTTTTATCAGCCCACATCCCTGCCCTGGAATCATGGCTTTTGGAGGGGCCACCCCAAGGTCCTGCAGAGCCCTGCGAGCTGAGGAACTTGAGATTCCTGTGGGTTGATAAGCAGGGTAGGAAACCTGCTGTGGTGGTGGCACTGGATGGAAGAGCTGGATCTTGAGACCAGACACAGCAGAAACACCCCAGAGCAGAGCCACTGGCATGGGGACGCCTCTGCCGGTGCCACCTGCAAGGCTGGGAATGGCACAGCAAGGGAACATTCCCAGAGGAGCTCTGCCCGGTGTTGGGAACGCGTGTGTGTGACTCCCTGAGCGTGCTGGGCTCCTCTCTGTGGCCCTTCTGGCACCCCAGGTGTGCTCCCCTGGGCACGGATGGCCGTGCTGGGGGCGGGGCTGTTCCTGCAGGATCCTGGCTCTGGCTGACGCGGGTTCCCTCGCTGGGCTGGAGGGAAATGTTTGTCTCATTCTTGGTGGCAGTGTTTGTCCCACAACCTGGCTTATCACTGCTGGCTGCAGACACAGGGGTGGTGAGAGCTCGGAGATCCCCCAGTGTCCCCCCTTGTCCCGGGGAGCTGCTCAGGGGAGCTGGGCCTTGGCAGTGACTCTTCAGAAAGGATTTGGAAGTGCTGCTGCAGCTGGTGCCAGAGAAGTGTAAATTGTCGTGATGATGAATTTAAACAGTCTCTTCCAATGCAGACTTGTTGCATTCCCACTTCCTTGTTGAGGGATGATCTAAACATGCTTTGGCTCCCTTCTCCCCTGCTTTGCCATCTCAGAAAAAACAGCCACAGCATTTATTTTTTCCTCTCTGATCTGCCCGTTGCTGGTGTCTGAGCTAAAAAACATCCAAACTGTTCCCTCCGTGGATCTGAGAAAACCATTAGTTTAATTATGGTTGGAAGAGTGAAAGATTCCTGCTGTGAAATACGGGATGGTGATGGAGTGGGAGAAGCAGAACAGGTCTGTAATCACAGCTGTTCCTCCCTGGCGAGCCCTAATGTCCATTAAGGCAGGATTACACTCCATGTCAGCCTTGCCTCTGCTCCCTGCAGGGGCCCTGATGCCTGTGGCAGCCTCTGGACCTCGGGGCCCTCAGGAACCAAAGCTTTTGTTTCATCCCATTTGTTAACAAAGGCTTGGAGACCTGGTGCTGGGGTCGGGGATGGGCTGGCTTGCCACACGGGCTGTGGGTGGAATTTGGGATGTGGGTGTTGCATGTCCTGTGGCAGCCAGAGCCCACCTTGGTGCTGGCTGCTCTCAGGGAGATGCCATGGAGCTGTTCCTCCCCCGAGACCTGCAGGGGACCCGGGCTGCCTTGTGGGGTGACAGCAGGACGTGGTGATATTTGGCCTCTTTGGTTCCCATCCTTTCTCCCAAACTGCCCAATCACCCAACCACGGCTGGCCCACGATACCCAGAGATGCTGGAGTTCCCTTGGGAATTAGCGGGGTGGAGGACAAGTCTTCTGCCATTAATGCAGCTAAATAGTCTCCTGTGGGGTTTGAGGATTGCACATGGGAGAAGGGAAAACCAGGTGGTGGTGGAGGGCAGAGGGTCGTTCTTGGGGTGACAACAACGCTGTGGCACAGAGGGACTGCAGCCCCTCTTGTGCCGAAGAGACACAGATATCTCTCTAGCACTTGTACAAACCAGATGCTCATTAGACTTGCAAATAAATGCTTCTTTAACACAATCCTTCCCTTTTCCCTCCTGCAAGCCCTGGTTTTGGCTGTAGGTGTGGGGGTGGTGGGGGCTCTGAGCCGGTCCCAGGATCATGCAGGGCTTGGTCCTTGCTACAGCATCCTTGGAGCTGTGGGCACCCACAGTAATGGGGATGAATTTCTGCACCTGCCTTGTAAACATTTGGTTTCTTTTTTTTTTTTCCTTCTGTTTTGGGTCCCCAAGGCCCAATTTGTTAAAATAAAACCCGAAATCCACACGGAGTACTCTGTTAAAACACAGCCTTGCTGCGTGGAGCTGGAGCTGGGTTGCCCCTTATCCCTGTACTGGGCTGCCTGAGTCAGCAGCAGCTTTTTCTCACCCATGGGGCTCAAAACTGCCAGTGTAGGTTTGATGAAAACCTCAGTGTTCTGAGATCAGGGCCAGACAGCTTCCAAGGGAACAGCAGAGGAGCAGGAGATGGTTTGGGTTGAACCAAGCGTTGGTGGTTGATCCTCTCACTCCACTGAGGGCCCGCCGTCTGTTCCCCGTGGTGTTGGATATCTCAGGGACCACTCTGATTTCACAATGCCTTCCAGTTGTGTGTTAATCCTGTCATGTTCTGTTCTTTGGCTCTTCCTGGGCCAGCAGAGCTCGTGTGTTCCTGCTTGGGAAGGAGGAAACCAAACTGAAAGCTCAGCAGACAGGCGTGCACACACTCGTTGCTGCCTGTTTGTCAGAAGGGGCAAGATCCAGGCTGAGCCTTGCTTGGAGTGGAGCAGTGAAATGAATCTGGTGGTGTGTCACCTCTGGAGGTACAGAAGTTGGTGGTGTGTCACCTCTGGAGGTGCAGAAATCTGGTGTTACATCACCCCACGTCTCTTGGGGTTCCTTCCCAGAACCTGCCTGCATAAGAAGGGCACGACTGAGGCTCATTTGAAGTTGGGCCGGTGTTTTGAGTGGAAAGTTTAGGAATGCAAAGTACTTTTTTAGTCAGAAGAGAACACACACATTTTCTTGGGCTGCCCAGGAGTGACTCACAAGCGTCTCAGCATCCGAGGTCTTTGTCTCCAGAAAGTTGCAATACAATCGACCTCCAGGGACAGCACTTAAATCCCACTGAACAGAGGGTGCTGCTGGGGAAATAATTCCCCTGCCTTGTGCAAGACACTCACTTGCAGAGCAGACACCCCGTGGCAGCAGTTTATTTCCAGTGCCTGGAATTATTCTGCATTTTGGAGTCACGACATGCTAAATCTTAATGACGGATTTGGAGAGAAGGCAGCACCCCCACTGCTGGAGATTTAACAGCAGACACACCAGGGGCACAGATTTAAGCACATGCAGGCCTTTGAAGAGAAGAGCTGGTGTTTCCAGCCCTGTTAGTGCCTCAGTTTCCCTTGGGAACACTTTTCCCACAGCAGCCTTGGTCCCTGGGGCTGAGTTTGCAAGGAACAGCTCCTCTCCTGTGTCAGCTGCTGCTCCCAGGGGCTGGGCTGGGGGTGAGAAGCATTGTGGCTGGGGATGGTGTCTCTGGGTGCTGGGATGGTGCTGGAAGGCTGGGATGGCGTCTCTGGGTGCTGGGATGGCGTCTCTGAGTGCTGGGATGGTGCTGGAAGGCTGGGATGGGGTCTCTGGGTGCTGGGATGGTGTCTCTGGGTGCTGGGATGGTGCTGGAAGGCTGGGATGGGGTCTCTGTGCTGGAAGGCTGGGATGGTGCTGGAAGGCTGGGATGGCGTCTCTGGGTGCTGGGATGGTGCTGGAAGGCTGGGATGGCGTCTCTGGGTGCTGGGATGGTGTCTCTGGGTGCTGGGATAGTGCTGGGAGGCTGGGATGGGATCTCTGGGTGCTGGGATAGTGCTGGAAGGCTGGGATGGGGTCTCTGAGTTCTGGGGTAGTGCTGGAAGGCTGGGATGGTGTCTCTGGGTGCTGGGATGGCGTCTCTGGGTGCTGGGATAGCACTGGAAGGCTGCTGGGATGGTGCTGGAGAGGGGTGTCTCTTTGTCTGGGCTTAGCACTGGAAGCCCGGGATAGTAATCTCTGTGCTGGGTTGCTGGAAGGCTGGGATGGGGTCCTCCTCCCTGCTGTCCTGAGTTCTGGGGACCAACAGGGATGGTGTTTCTGGGAAAGTCTCTGGGTTGGGATAGTTTGGAAGTGGGATGGCTTTCCTGGGTGCTGGGATGGTGTCTCTGAGTGCTGGGATAGTGCTGGAAGGCTGGGGTGGCGTCTCTGGGTGCTGGGCAGAGGTGACAGTGGCTGCCCTTCCTGGGAAGGCCTGGGCTTGCAAAGCCCGGTAGTAATCAGTGCTAATTGCAATTACCTCCTCCCTGCTGTCCGAGTGGAGACCAACAGGTTGTTTCCTGAAAAGCTTTTGTTTGTCTTTCCTGTGGTCCCTCCTGGGAAGGGCTGGCTCGGCCTGGGGACTTTGTCTCTGCCCAGGCTGGCTCTCTGCCCAGGGCCTCAGCAGGAACTGGGAATTAAATGCTGTGTCCCGTGGTTGAGGGTGAGGAGCTGGGAGAGCAACTGGAGCCTTATTTTGGGTGACCAGGCACGGTCTGTTTGCATCCCTCCTGCTCCAGAGGCTCCATCTGCATCCAGCAGTGTGAAGGTTCCTTTGCAGCACGCAGATGTTGACTGGGAGCATTCTATTCCAGAAATCCCCTGGCACTGACCCCTCCTAACCCAGCTATTCAAGGCATCCAGCGCCTTGTAGCAGCTGAAGGAATCTGGGAAGAGCATGGCTGGTGAGAGTGAGTTATGTTTAGCTCCTTGTCCCTTTCCCTGGAGCTAAAGAAGTTTTTCTAGACCTCAAACCTCCTCAAAATGCGCGAGTCCAGCTGCTGTCACTGTTCTGAAGGATATAAACCTGGATGAGGATGCTGTTGCCCTGTAGAAAACTCACTTTTCCAGGGTAAATGAGCTGTGTCAGGAAGATCCCAGTCTTGCAGGCCTGGCTGTGAGCTGCACCCATCCAGAGCTGGTGGGGAAAAGTCAAAGTGAGTCTTGAAGCAGCCACAGGGGAAATGTGGGTGGCACTTTGTCCCCGAGTGCCTCCGTGCCCGGCTCCTGCTGGGTGAGTGCCATGGGCTGGTAAAGAGTCGCGGTCCCGCCCTAGAGAGCCGTGTGGAGCCTGCCCAGAGGCTCTGAACAGGTTTGGTGATTGCAGCTGTGGTTTGGGAGCGGCTCTGGAACGTGCCCGCTAGAGGAATGCAGGCAGCAGGGTCAGGGTTACCGGGGAGCACCAAACCCCGCGCTGGTGTCCCGGAGCTCCCTGGCCTTGGTGCCTTGTCACAGGGCAGCTCTAGCCCCTGCACAGGGGGAGGAGAGCTGCTCCGTGCACAGCTGTGCACAGCTGGGCCTGGAAGAGGATTTTTCCAGATGGGGTGGCACCAAGCCCTGAGGCCTCCCAGTGGTTCTGTGCTTTCCTCCCTACTTGGAATGCTGCAGCCGTGGGGTGACAGTGCAAGGGCCCTGGGTCTCTCAGTCTTAAATGGCAATTAATATGTGCTTCTCTTGCAGAGTGTCCTTGCCTTCCCTTCTGGTGTGAAGGAGAAGCGTTATCTAAACACAGGACTGGAAATTGGGAGCTGCTGGGTTCTCACACCAGCTCTCACGCCACTCACTTGGGGACGTGGGCAAGTCCATTTAATGTCTTTTGTCTCTCATTTCCTTTTTACAGCTGGGAGGAAATTAATACCAGCTCAGTAAAAGACTCCCAATTGATCTGTTAATTTCTTGTGAGTGCTTCAAGATAAAACCAGGGTACGTGCCCTTGCTGCTCTCAAAAAAAAAAGTGTTCAAGTGTTTGTGCTAAAGGCCTCTGTCTGTGGATTGTTCTCAGGGCATCTTGTGGTTGTGTGTGGGCACCTTCTCCTGCAGGGAGGCTGCTGCTCCAGGCCCTCGCAGTCCTTCCCAGGGCTGGGGTTTAACTGGAGGGATGGCTGCAGCCCTTTGGCTCAGCAGTGTGTGCTCTGCAGGGAGCGCTGGGTGCTGGGTCACACCGCAGCTCACCGGGCTCCTCAGAGCTGCCCCACGGAGTTTGGGGCTGGGGTTTAACCAGAGGGGTGGCTGCAGCCCTTTGGCACAGCAGTGTGTGCTCTGTGGGCAGTGCTGGGTGCTGGATCACACCGCAGCTCACCGGGCTCCTCAGAGCTGCCCCACAGAGTCCCCAGGGCTGGGGTTTAACTGGAGGGGTGGCTGCAGCCCTTTGGCACAGCAGGCTCTGCGGGCAGTGCTGGGTGCTGGGTCACACCACAGCTCACCGGGCTCCTCAGAGCTGTCCCACGGAGTTTGGGGCTGGGGTTTAACTGGAGGGGTGGCTGCAGCCCTTTGGCACAGCAGGCTCTGCAGGCAGTGCTGGGTGCTGGGTCACACTGCAGCTCACCGGGCTCCTCAGAGCTGTCCCACAGAGTCCCCAGGGCTGGGGTTTAACTGGAGGGGTGGCTGCAGCCCTTTGGCACAGCAGTGTGTGCTCTGCGGGCAGTGCTGGGTGCTGGGTCACACCGCAGCTCACCGGGCTCCTCAGAGCTGCCCCACGGAGTTTGGAGCTGGGGTTTAACTGGAGGGGTGGCTGCAGCCCTTTGGCACAGCAGGCTCTGCGGGCAGTGCTGGGTGCTGGGTCACACCACAGCTCACCGGGCTCCTCAGAGCTGTCCCACAGAGTCCCCAGGGCTGGGGTTTAACTGGAGGGATGGCTGCAGCCCTTTGGCTCAGCAGTGTGTGCTCTGCGGGCAGTGCTGGGTGCTGGATCACACCGCAGCTCACCGGGCTCCTCAGAGCTGCCCCACGGAGTTTGGGGCTGGGGGAGCAGCAAAGCACGGAGCCCATCCCCGTGCTGGAGGTGGGTGCTGAGGCTGGATGGGGCCCAGGGAGGAGATGGCCTGTGTAAACAGCTCCTTTGTGAGGGGGCCGCCCATCCTGGCAGGCCGGGATCCAGGGTGCCTGCGATGATTCAGAGCTGGGGTTGCTGTGTGCTCTCCCTCTCTGCAGCACTGCAGCGCTGCCGCGGGGCCCCAGCACACCTGCAGCGCTCACTAGCTGCACCTGCACCCCTCCAGGGCTGCACTGGGGAGGGATTTGCCTTGGCAGGGGCAGTGTGCTGCTCCTGGAGGGTCTCAGGGCAGGTGGGAGCTGGGCTCATCTGCATGCAGCTCCTGCCTCCGGCTGCTGCACGATGCAGTGATGCCTTTGGTGCTGTTCCCCAGGCTGCTCAGCTTTTTGGGGACCTTTCTGCATCTCCGGGTCCAGCCCCACATGGGAAGGACAGCCTCGGGGTTTCCTGGTAGTGCCATCATCGTCACCGTCCTTGGGATGAATTTCTCTGCTGCTGCAGGAGGACAGCGAAGCTGTCAGACATCACAGCCCTGCTGCACCTGCCTGCCAGCCCCTCCTCTCACAGTGAGGAGGGGAGCATCTGTTGTTTCTCAGGGATGAAGGCTCTTCCCTGGTGCTGCACTACAGCCTCCTGCTCTGGCTGCTGGGGCTGTACCTTGAGCCATTTCTCAGAGTCCTCCTGTGTGCAGCCAGCTCAGGCTGTGGGTTGTGCCTGCCGGGCTGAGCTGCAAGGCTGGTACCTGGCAGTGTCTGCTTTTTCTCCTGTGGCTTTCAGGTTTTGAGTCACCCTCGGGCTGGCCTGATGCTATCAGCCCTGCTCTTATCTCCAGCAAGGCAGCAGGGTCCAGCGGGGTCACCTTCCCACACACACCTGGTCCAGGTGCCGGGGCCGTACCAGGCAGCCCTGGGGCTCCTGTCGCAGGAGCTCCTTCCTTGTGCCCCGGGCTGTTTGCTTTAGGAGGGAGAGACGGGTAAAACCAGGGGCAGGTGGGTGGGGTGGCGCTGAGCTGGGCGAGCAGGGTCTGCAGGCACAGGGGTGGTAATGTCACACCAAGGGGAAATAAAACAGTTCTTTCATCTGGCAAGGGCTCCTGATAGCTATGGACTGGCAGCATGGCTTTTGGGGACAACATGTGCCGGGCAGGGTCACAGCCAGGCTGTGCTGGGCACCCTGGGAACCAGCCCGGGGCTTCATCCCATCCCACGTGGATGCAGTGGATCCTGGCTCCTGAAGGTGCCTGGAGGCTCTGGGGCAGGGCTGATGCTGTCCTGAGCCCCGGCCTGGTGGCAGCCCCTGCCCCCCCGAGTTTGGGGTGCAGCAGTGACCCCGAAATCAGGGCTGGATGTTTCGCTTTTCCCTTCTGCCCGTGCTGGCTTTGCACGCTGTGCCCACGGTGAGGTTTGGAGGGTGGCTCTGTGGCCCTTGTGTGGGATCTGCATTCACTCATGACTCACAAAAAGCAGCATAAATTAATTACCTTCCTGGTTCTTGGCTTTGCTTCGTAATTAGCGACAACAAAATAATGAGGCTTGAATGAAACATTTGGTTTGTTCTGGAGGAAATTGTTTTGCTTAGAAGCACTTTCTGTACCTGTGCCTTAACACAAAAAACAAGAAGTCAACTTCTCACCAGGAAATGGCATTTTGGGGTGGAAAATCAACGCTTTTCCGTTCTGGACATTGAAGCCAATGGGTGCTTAAAAGGTTGCCCAAATCAACCCAAGCTGCTGAAACCAACCCAGAAAGAGCTGCAGGGGAGCACTGGGGTGACCTGCTCCTGCATTAAACCCCTGCCTGCTCCCTGGTGAAGCAGAACGGGGTTTGGCAAAGCCTAAACTGCGTCATGGCCCCACATGTGCCCTCCCAGGGGATGCTGTGGGAATGAGCCAGCTTGGAGCTCTGTGGGGCTGGAATTTCAGAGCACGTGGTGATGCTGGGGCCTGTGAGAGGCAGTGAATGTAATTTAAGTACAGTGGTTTTACCCCCTCTCCTGGCAGGGTGACACCAGCCGTGGCCTCGCTCTATTTATAGGTGTAAAGCACCAGCTTTTTAATTCCTTTTGAGCAAGTTCAATTTTCATCCCCTTCCCTCGAGGCTTCCCCATTGCATCTGGTGCAGCACTCTGTTCTCCTTGTTCCCTGTCTTTGCAGGGAGCCGCTGGATCCGGCTCCATTTTCCAAGGGAGAAGCAGAGCAGGGACACCCTGACATCCCTGCTGGAGGCCACAGAGGCCAGGAGAGCCTGCCTGATCCCTGGGCAGCTGCTGGTCGGGCCGGGGAAGAGAGGAATCCACTATGTTTTTTGTGAAGGATAAATGGAAGAAGCTGCAGCCAAACTCTGGAGGACTGGGATGGATTTTCCCCTGGGAGCCAGTTGCAAAATGTTGTGTCACTGCATCACCATCCTCACAGGGCTTTAACCCTGCTGGGGTCTTACCCCATCCTCGACCTGCCCAAAACACAGCGTGGGAAAGCCAGATCCAGGGGCTGGGAGCTCTGCAGCCCCTGGAGCCCAGCCCGGCCCTCCTTCCCTTCCCTTCCCTTCCCTCCCTGCTGCTCCTTCCACGCAGAAAGGAGGGCATGGTGCTGAGTCACGGCTTCGTGGATCACTTGTCCCCAGGGCTGGTGACACATCTGTGGTGCTGGGGTTCAGCCAGCAGAGTGTCGGTGCGTGGGGCTCTCCATGTGTCACGCAGGAATGTGGGAAGGTGAGCACACCTGCTGCACGCCCCACCTGGCACTGCTGCTGCCCCTCTGCAGGGCCCGCCCAGCCTGGTGTCCTGCAGGGTCGCAGGTGGCCCTTGGAGGGGCCCCGGTGCCGTCAGGCACTCGTGTCTCCTCCAGCCCTGCTCTCTGCAGTGTCCTTCAGAAGGGCAGCCCTTCTGAGCATGCCTGCTCCTCCCCAGAGCCAGCTCCACTCCCAGCCACCCTGCGGCCCAAACCAGCACCAGCCTGGGCTCCCCGGGGCTGGGAGAGCATCTCCTGGGGGCTTCACTGCTCAGACTGACCCTTCATCCACCACCTCCTTCCAGAGCAGCATCCCCAGGGCTGGGAGAGCATCACCTGGGGGGCTTCACTGCCCAGACTGACCCTTCATCCACCACCTCCTTCCAGAGCAGCATCCCCGGGCTGGGAGAGCATCACCTGGGGGCTTCACTGCCCCCTTGCCCCTTCATCCACCACCTCCTTCCAGAGCAGCATCCCCGGGGCTGCAGAGAGCTCCTAGCCCTGGTTAATAATTGAGTGATTCCTCCAGCCTGTCATCCACCACCTGCCTTCCAGAATAAACCCCCGGGCCAGGATGGGGGGGCTTGTGCTCAGACACTCTCCTTTCATCCACCACCTCTTCCTGACAGGATCCCCAGGGCTGGAAGCATCCCTGGGGGCTCTGCCCAGACTGCCGTGTCCCTCCATCACCTGTTTGGGAGCATCCCATGGGCTGGGAAGCCTCACCTGGGGCATCCCCCTTGCCCCTTCATCCACCATGAGCGTGCCCAGGGCTGGGAGAGCCCCTCAGGGCTGTGCCCCCCTGCCCACACTGACCCTCCCACCCCTCCCCCAGAGCAGCATCCCCGGGGCAAATCCACTGACCCCAAAATAAAGACCAGCCTGCCTGCTGGAATGCTCAATAAACCTGCAGGAGGGGGTTTGTGTAAGCACTCAACCTTTGTCAGAGCAGCTTTCCTTGCCCAAAATCTCTTTAATTGGAAGGATGGGACTTCCTCCAGATCTGCAAGTGCTCAGTCTATGGTTAAAACTGGGATTCCTGCCCCTGGTTCCTTTCTGCCCCAGCCCAAGGAGTTGCTGACCACCAGCGAGGGACCCCTGTGTGTGCCTTGCCCAAAATGGGCAAGGATGGGATTTCCTCCAGATCTGCAAGTGCTCAGTCTATGGTTAAAACTGGGATTCCTGGGTTCAAGGAGCCCTTTTCACAGGAACTGTTATCTCCTGCATTTCCTTTTCTGTGTTTGCCCAATCTCCTGGGGTTCATGTTTAACCCAGCTGTCTCTCCTTTAATGGTTCAGGTGGTGTTTGATGCTGGTGAGAGGGAGCTGCTCCCATGGAGTTTGTTTTCCAAAGGAGGAAGCTTGGGTGACTGCGTGTGCCCTGTGCTGGGGATTTAGGGATCAGGGGTCACATTATTATTATTTTATTGTTCTTATTAATATCATAATCATAATCTTTAAAGCCATTATCAAGGCTTATTCCCCTTTCTGCCGCCCCTTGGCTGGGCATTGTCCTCTCCCAGCATCCTGCCACAGCCCTCCTCATCTTCCAGGAGGGGAGTTCAGGCACAGGGCTGGGATCAAAGCACTTCACCCTTGCCTGGCCTCATCCTTCCCACCAGTCACCCCCATCCCAAAGTGGGGTGCTGGCTCCCACCAACAGATTGGTACCAATGAGCTCTGGAATGCTCTAAAAATACTGAGCGGAGCAAGCAGGGAGCAAAAAATGGTTGAGATTCAGTGAAATCAAAGGCATAATTAAAATGCAGCCCATGTAAGTGTATTTTTAGGGCCCTACAAAAAGGCTGTAAACCATTGAATTCCCATCAGCACACAAATGTTCCAGTTTAATGGAATCCTGGGGCCTGTGGGGAAGAAGTGAGAGATGCTTAATTGTCAGTGTTTGTGTTTTATTCATGATTGAACATACTTAGCAAGCAAAAACTGATCTGCTGTTGGCTTCTCACTGCTTGTGTGGCTTTAAGCCTTATTCCAGCCAGAAATTGCCCGGTGTGCTGGAAGGGTCGGTGGTTCCCAGGGTTTGCATGAGCTGTGCATGGAAAAGGGATTATCACCTCCCCTCCCACAGGGAGCTCCGTGCCAGGGCTGCCTTGGGGTGCTCCGAGCTTGTGTGGGCTCCAGGGGATCCAGGAGAGAGGAAAAACCCCATGGGGGTAAATCAGGAGCTGCGTCCGGGCTGGGAAGGCCCTGAATGCAGGTGCCTGGGTGCTGGGGGTGCCTTGGGACAGGTTTGGGTGTTCCCGGCTCCTCCTGCCTCCCCTGGTGCCCATCGAGCTGTGTCCTGGGGGGCAGAGCCCAGCCAGGCTCCTGCCAGGATGCCTCCAGCCCCAGGGACCCTCTGGGGCAGCTGGAATGGCTCCTGGAGCCGAGAATCCTCTGGGCTGGCCCAGGCTGGAGCCTGTTCTGCAGCTCAGGTGGAAGCTGGGGCTGGTCCTGCCCCCAGGGACCCGCGCGGGGCTGGGGGCTGTGGTCCCTGGGGAGGGCCTGTGGAGCCGAGGCCTTTTCCCGTGGGAGCTGGGGTGTCTGCCCGCCTGGAGGAGGGATGAGCTGGCCGTGGCACAGATGTGGCCCCCGCGGGCTCGGGGGGGATCTGGCTCCTCCTGGAGGGGATGGAATCTGTTGTGGGATTGCTGCAGATGGCACGGCCGGAAGGAATGGAGGAACACGGCATGCCAAGGCAGGGTTCCTTATTTTAAACTGCTTCCCTTGCCAGGGAACAAATATGCCTCGCTTCAAAATAATAATTATAAAGCCTGGGAGGCGATCCAGGGAGCCCAAAACCCTTCTGTGGGTGTTGGTGTGCTGGCAGATGCCCGGCTGGGGGTGCCTGGTAGGAATGTCGTCCCAGCAGGTCAGGGCTGGCTCAGGGACCTGCCTTTGGGGCTGTGCTGGGATTGGAAAAGGGGGAAATGTGTTCGCTGTTACCTTACAGCCCAAGGGTGCATCCTGTCCCTGCTGCAACCAGCCGTGTAAAACCTCCAGGAGGGAGAATTGCATCCTGGAATGCAGCAGCTCCCATCCCTGTGCCCTGTGCAGGGATGCCTGGGGATGGGGCTGCGCCTGGCACGCTGCAATAGTGGCACTGGTGGGCAGGCTGCTGTCTGATGGGAGGGAAATGCCGCTGCCTGTGTGTGCCTGGGAGCAGTGCTGCAGGGGGAAGAGCTGGAGCAGGGATGGCTCATGTGGGGAGAGCTGTCTGTGCTGCAGGGCTGTCACAGGCAGGGACACCTGCCGTGGTCACCCTGGGCTCCAGGGTGGCTGTCACCTCCTGCTGGGACTCTCAGGGTTCTGGCTGAGACCAGCAGTACCACAGTCTGGCTAAGCTGCAGTTTCCACTGGGCAGAGCGGGGCTGGAGGGGAAACTGAGGCACACAAGGAGTGACGGGTCACGAGGAGTGCAGGGAGGGCTGGGACCTGGTGCCTGGCTCTGGCAGGGGTGTCCCCTGCAGACAGCATCCTCCATTCCTGTAGCCAACGTGTGTCTCTCCCTCTCTCCAGGCTTCCACGTGATCCCCTCGGTGTCCAGCATCGTTCCCGAGAGCTGCCTGCTCATTGTGGTGGGCCTTCTGGTCGGGGGGCTCATCAAGGGGGTGGGTGAGAAGCCCCCCATCCTCAAGTCGGACATCTTCTTCCTCTTCCTGCTGCCCCCCATCATCCTGGATGCCGGCTACTTCCTGCCCCTGCGCCCCTTCACCGAGAACCTGGGCACCATCCTCATCTTCGCCGTGGTGGGCACGCTCTGGAACGCCTTTTTCCTGGGGGGGCTGATGTACGCCGTGTGCCAGCTGGGCGGGCCCGGCCTCAACCACATCGGCCTGCTGGCCAACCTGCTCTTCGGCAGCATCATCTCGGCCGTGGACCCCGTGGCCGTGCTGGCCGTCTTCGAGGAGATCCACATCAACGAGCTGCTGCACATCCTGGTCTTCGGGGAGTCCCTGCTCAACGACGCCGTCACCGTCGTGAGTGCCCCGGGGAGTGGGGTTTGCTCCGTGCAGGGGTATCCCAGGGTGGTGGCAGCTGTCAGGGCCATGCCAGGCTGCCCCCTGGCAGCTCCACTTGGACCAAACCGTGTCCAGGTGCAAAGCTAAAAGCAGAGGCTTGAAACACTGCAGAGGTGGGTTGAGGTGGAGTGATTCTTTTGGAGAGCTGGGGAGGCTGAGGGCATGCCCTGTAGCTGCTGCTCTGTCTCTCCTTCCTTGTGGTCACCCTTGCTGTCCTGCAGCTCCCAGGAGGTGGGAGGGCAGCACATCAGCCATGACAAAGGGAGAACTGGAGGGGCTGAAGCCAGGCTGGCAGCCCCCTGCATCCCCCCCAGCTGCCCTGCAAGCAACAGCTTTGCAGGGACCTTTGGGAGCTGGGGCCAGGCCTGCTCCCTTTCCAGAGGACATCACTGTCCAGGTGCTGGCTGGGCTGTCGGCGTGGCCTTCTCTCTGCAGAGCTGACCTCTAAACTGACTCCTAACCCACTGCTTTTTCCTGGCTCTTTTCCCACATCCCAGCTGTCCATTCCGGAGCTGGCTGCTCAGCCCCTGCTGACAAGGTTCCTGGTGACAAAGAACACTCTGTCCCACCACGGGGCTTTTTCCAGGCACTTCTCCCCCATATTTCAGCAGAGGGGTGCCTGCAGGGTCTGTGTCCCCACTCTCATCCCAGAGGACAGGGAGCTGGCTCCCCCAGGTCTGTGTCTGGCACAGCAAAGCACCAGCAGCTGGATTTGGTGTGAGCCTTGGTCAAGCACCCGGCTTGGGTCACCTATTCCTGCAGGACCCTAAATCCTGCTTCCATCCTCAGGTGTGCCCCACTGCCTGGACAGGTGTTCTCCAAGGTGAGGCTGTCGCTTCCCAGAGGGACAGTTTGAACCCTGCTCTCCTTTCTCCCTGCCAGGTCCTCTACCACCTGTTTGCCCTGAGCTTTGGGAAAGCAGGAACAGCCTCTGGCTGCTGACCAAAGGCCCTCCTGGGACAGCTGGAGAGCAGAGCTGTCCCAGACACATCTTTGTGTGTCCCTGTGGGCACAGAGGACAGGGAGCTGGCTCCCCCAGGTCTGTGTCTGGCACAGCAAAGCACCAGCAGCTGGATTTGGTGTGAGCCTTGGTCAAGCACCCGGCTGGGGGTCACCAAGCAGGGACACAGCTCAGCTCAGGTGTGCCCCACTGCCTGGACAGGTGTTCTCTCTGTCAGCTTCCCATGGGACAGTTTGAACCCTGTCTGCTCCCTGCCAGGTCCTCTACCACCTGTTTGAGGATCATGGAGCAGTTGGGGCCTGGACATCATCCTCTCAGCTTCTTCCCAGGTGTCCCTGGTGGGTCCTGTGGGTGTGTGTCCCGCAGGGCCCCCTCTTGGGGTGTCTGCTGAGCTCTTCCACCTGTCCGGCATCATGGCGTGAGTTGGGGCGGGGAGGGGGAGCCCTCCTGCCCAGGGCCCCTGGTGGGTGTGTGGGTGTGTGAGCAGGGCCCCTGGTGGGTGTGTGGATGTGTGAGCAGGGCCCTTGTGGAGGTGTGTGAGCAGGGGCCTCCCTGTGGGGCAGAGTGTGGGGTGTGTGACCAGGCTCTTGTGGGGTGTGTGGGTGTGTGAGCACAGTCCCCTGTGGGGTGTGTGGGTGTGTGAGCAGGGCCCTTGTGGGGTGTGTGAGCAGGGCCCTTGTGGGGTGTGTGGGTGTGTGAGCAGGGCCCTTGTGGGGTTTGTGGGTGTGTGAGCAGGGACCTGTGGGGTTTGGGGGTGTGTGAGCAGGGCCCTTGGGGGTGTGTGGGTGTGTGAGCAGGGCCTTTTGGGGTGTGTGGGTGTGTGACCAGGGCCTTTGCAGGTGTGTGAGCACAGTCCCCTGTGGGGTGTGTGGGGTGTGTGACCAGGCTCTTGTGGGGTGTGTGGGTGTGTGAGCACAGTCCCCTGTGGGGTGTGTGGGTGTGTGAGCAGGGCCCTTGGGGTGTGTGGGTGTGTGAGCAGGGCCTTTGGGGTGTGTGGGTGTGTGAGCAGGGCCCCTGTGGGGTTTGTGGGTGTGTGAGCAGGGCCCTTGTGGGGTGTGTGGGTGTGTGAGCAGGGCCCTTGTGGGGTGTGTGGGTGTGTGAGCAGGCCCCTGTGGGGTGTGGGTGTGTGAGCAGGGCCCTTGTGGGGTGTGTGAGCAGGGCCCTTGTGGGGTGTGTGGGTGTGTGAGCAGGGCCCTTGGGGGTGTGGGTGTGTGAGCAGGGCCCTTGTGGGGTGTGTGGGTGTGTGAGCAGGGCCCTTGGGGGTGTGTGGGTGTGTGAGCAGGGCCCCTGTGGGGTGTGTGGGTGTGTGAGCAGGGCCCTGTGGGGTGTGTGGGTGTGTGAGCAGGGCCCTTGGGGAGTGTGTGAGCAGGGCCTTTTGGGGTGTGTGGATTGTGGGGTGTGTGAGCAGGGCCCTTGTGGGGTGTGTGGGTGTGTGACCAGGGCCTTTGCAGGTGTGTGAGCAGGGCCTTTGGGGGTGTGTGGGTGTGTGAGCAGGGCCCTTGGGGGGTGTGTGGGTGTGTGAGCACAGTCCCCTGCCTGGCCCAGCGTGGTCAGTGCGTGCCCAGTGAGGCCCAGGGGTGTGTTTGGGCTGGGATTTGCAAAGAGGCGCACCAGAGAAGTGGGTCTGAGGAGTTGTCCCACAGAACCTGGGGCGCTGGCAGCCTGTTCCTGTTCTCC
This sequence comes from Emberiza elegans, assembly GCA_024865655.1. Classification (NCBI taxonomy): domain Eukaryota; kingdom Metazoa; phylum Chordata; class Aves; order Passeriformes; family Fringillidae; genus Emberiza; species Emberiza elegans. The sequence continues at coordinate 7,524,127 of JALJVW010001685.1, read as the reverse complement.
TGGGCACACAGGAGCAGGCAGGGCCTGCTGAGCACTCAGGATGCCGTGGGTTTGTGCTGCAGTGCTCACTCCTGCCCTGCCATATTGCCTTGAATATTTGCTGGTGGTTCCTAATGCCTGTCCTGCCCTGGAGTTTGGTGTCACCACACAAAATGCTGCTCTGGGGGCCAGGGCTTGGGGCTGTCCCCATGTCCCCATGGCTGCTGAGGGCCCCAACCTCACCCCCAGGCTCATTGCTGCTGGTGTGGTCATGCGGCCCTATGTGGAAGCCAACATCTCCCACAAGTCCCACACCACCATCAAGTATTTCCTCAAGATGTGGAGCAGTGTGAGTGAGACCCTCATCTTCATCTTCCTGGGTGTCTCCACCGTGGCTGGTCACCACTACTGGAACTGGACCTTTGTCATCAGCACGCTCTTCTTCTGCCTCATCGCCAGGGTGTTGGGTGAGTGTCAATGGGGTGGCAAAGCCCTTGGGGTGGTAAAAGAATCATGGCATGGTTTGGGTTGGAAGGGACCTTAAAGCCCATCTCGTTCCAGCTGCCATGGGCAGGGACACCTTCCACCATACCAGGTTGCTCCAAGCCCTGGCCAGAGTGGCCACCTGGGTCGTGGTGAACTCTCAACCATGATGGTTTGCCTTCCAGGGGAGGCTGGAGATGCCTGGGTGGCATTGCTCCACCGTGGGCATCACCCATGCTGGTGGTTGGTGTTGGGGAGATGGGGCTGAGGCCGTGGTGGTGCCAGACATGGGGTGGAAGCTGCTCAGGGATGTTGAGATGAGCAGACAGCCCCTGGGGGCTGCAGGGTGGGCTCTTTGTGACTGGAGGGGATCCTTGACCGCTCACCCAGGACTGTGCTGCTCCCCCAGGTGTCCTCGTGCTCACCTGGTTCATCAACAAGTTCCGGATCGTGAAGCTGACGCCGAAGGACCAGTTCATCATCGCCTACGGGGGCCTGCGGGGAGCCATCGCCTTCTCGCTGGGCTACCTGCTGGACTACAAGCACTTTGGCATGAGGGACATGTTCCTCACTGCCATCATCACTGTCATCTTCTTCACCGTCTTCGTGCAGGTGGGTGCCACCCAGGCTGTGCTTTCAGAGAGGAGGGGGGCTCTCATGGCTGTGTGGGGAGTGGGGAGCCCATCCCCAGCCTCCATCCCTGTCACTGCCCCGTGTCCCCAAAACGCTGCACAGCGGCACCGACAGCAGGTTGGCTTTGCTGGGCCCATCCCGCTCCCGCCACTGTGCCTTGGGCAGAGATGTAACCCCCTCCTCCTCCCCAGGGCATGACCATCCGGCCCCTGGTGGATCTGCTGGCTGTGAAGAAGAAGCAGGAGACGAAGCGCTCCATCAACGAGGAGATCCACACGCAGGTAACGCGTGCTGCCTTAGCCCTCTGCTCTCTCTGCTTCTGCCACTCCACCTCTGTCACTGGGACCTGCCCCTAAATCAGAGCCCAAGGTAAGGGGGCAGAGCGAGGGCTCTCCCCTGTCTGTGTCGTGCAGTGCCCGCTCTGACCCAGACCCCCAGTGCCTGTAGAGCCAAGCCCGGTTGTGTGGGTCCATCCTGCCCTCCCAAAGCCCATCCTGGACCCACAGCCCTGATTTTAGACGCCCTGAGTGCCCTCCCCGTGTGTCAGTGTGGGTGTCAGGGGAGGGAGGGAGTGGGCAGGAGCCCTCTGAGCTGCTCACGCCTTGGACCATCTCTTGCAGTTCTTGGATCACCTTCTGACAGGGATCGAGGATATCTGTGGTCACTACGGGCATCACCACTGGAAGGACAAGTGAGTGGGGAGGTTTGGTGGCTGGGGAAGGGTGTCAGTCACCACCCAGAAGCTATCACAGCTCTGTGCCAGGCTTTAATATCCACACACAGACTCACCATGGGGAATTATGGCCCTGGACTGGGAGCAAGGGAGGCTGCAGGGCTGCACCCCTTGGCCTCACCACCCACAGCTGGTCCGTGGCAGGGTGGGGGCTGCCAGTGCCAGTCCCTGCAGGAGCTCAGGACCATCCCTGGTGGGTGCCAGCCGGTGCTGGGTGTTGTGGAGACAGCCTGGCTTGGGGGAAGCCTGGCCTGAGCCGTGCTGGTGGAACTGGAGCCAGGTCTGAGCCCAGCAGTGCTGACCTGGGGAGTGGGGAGTGGCAAATGGGAATGGGGAGTGGGCAGTGGGGAGTGGCGAATGGGCAGTGGGCAGTGGGGAGTGGGAATGGGGAGTGGGCAGTGGGGAGTGGGGAGTGGGAGTGGGACAGGGCCAGGGCTGAGCTGTGGCTGCCCCTCCTGTGCCCCGTTCTGGGAAGGCTGAACCGCTTCAACAAGAAGTACGTGAAGAAGTGCCTGATCGCGGGGGAGCGCTCCAAGGAGCCCCAGCTCATCGCCTTCTACCACAAGATGGAGATGAAGCAGGCCATCGAGCTGGTGGAGAGCGGGGGCATCGGCAAGATCCCCTCTGCCGTCTCCACCGTCTCCATCCAGTGAGTTGCCCGCCTTGGGCACCCTCCCTGGCACCCTGGGTGCTCCCTGCTCGTGGCCACAGGGTGAGCAGCCCTTGGGTGCTGCGTGGCCGTGGTGGTGTGGCTCTGAATCCCGTCCGTCCGTGCAGGAACATCAACCCCCAGACCCTCCCTCTGGAGCGCGTCCTGCCAGCCCTGTCCAAGGACAAGGAGGAGGAGATCCGGAAAATCCTCCGCACGAACCTGCAGAAAACCAGGCAGAGGGTGAGGTGTCCCCTGGCACTGTGCATGTCCCCTTTGCCTCACTGGGAGTGGCAGGGACACTGCCCACCAGCCCTCAGCTGGGCCCTTCACCCTGCTGTCCGTGCCCTGCTGTGCCTTGTGCTCCTGGCCTGACTCCTCTTCCCCAGGAGGCTTTTCCTCCTGGCATGGTGCTGGGACGGTCTGGGGGCCGGGCTGATTTGGTCAGTGGCTGAGCCCAGCTTTAAACCCTCGTTGGGCCAGGGTGGGTTGGGATCAGGCATCCCGTGGTGGCACGCGAGGGATGAGCCACGAGCCTGCCTGGGCCTGCTCTGCCCACTGGTGGCTGTTCCATCCATCTCCAGGGAAAATGGGGCTGTGACCTTTCTCTCCCTCTCCTGTGGGATTTTAACCTGTCTCCTTTTCTGGGATCTGTTCCCAGCTGCGATCCTACAACCGGCACACGCTGGTGGCTGACCCCTACGAGGAAGCCTGGAACCAGATGCTCCTGAGGAGGCAGAAGGCCCGGCAGCTGGAGCAGAAGGTGCTGGGGAACACCAGGGTGGGGCAGGACAGGGGCCAGGGGGGCATCCCAGCCTGGGAGGGCACAGGGAGGGGGCTGAGCTTTGATGACAGAGGGTGACCCCGAGCCTTGGGGGTCCTGTGATTGCCCCAGGCTCCAAGCAAATCCCTGCAGCATGGCTGGGAGGATCTGTGACGGTGTCCTCTGTGTCCTACTGCTGCTCCCTGCCCATCCCTGTGCCCAGTCTCCTGCCCATCCCTGTGCCCAGTCCCGTGCCCGTCCCTGTGCCCAGTCCCCTGCCCATCCCTGTGTTCAGTTCTGTGCCTGTCCCCTGTGCCCAGTCCCCTGCCCATCCCTGTGCCCAGTCCCCTGCCCGTCCCTGAGCCCAGTTCCCCTCCTGCCCTGGCCACGCCGCTGACGGTTGCAGCCTTGCTCCCGTTGCAGATGAACAACTACCTGACGGTGCCGGCGCACAAGGTGGACTCGCCCACCATGTCCCGGGCTCGCATCGGCTCAGGTAGGTGGGAGGGGCTGCACGAGCAGCGGCGCTGCCCTCACCTGGAGCTGCCCTGCGCCCCCTCGGCTCCCTGTGGCTCTCCAGCCCCGACTGTCCCCACCCCACGGCCACCCAGCCCAGCCCCAGAGGGTCGCTGTTCCGAGCAGAAGCACCCGGCTGGCTCCCCAGCACAACTGGGAAGGCGGGTTGGGAGGGCCCTCTGGAGCCCAGCTCGCTCCATCCGCGCAGCCCCATCTCTGTCCGTGCCCCCCCAGCCCTCCTCAGGGGCGGGCATCAGGAGCGCTCAGCCCCAAGACCTGTTGCCAGTGCGTTCCCAGTTTGTGCATGGCACATTTGCTTTGGCACCCTCGGTTCCCCCGTCCGGCGCGTCCCCTGCCGCTCTGGGGACGGGGTGCGGGGTGTGCCGCGGCTGCCGAGCCCGCGGCTCATCAGCAGAGGGCAGCTTCGCCCTTCCCGATGGAGCCAGCTCCGCTGGGCTGTGGCAGTCGGGAAAAGGAGTTACACAGCTGAACTGGAAATCAGCGAGACGGCCCAGGCACCCCAGCCCGAAACAAACACCTGGGGTGCATCGCCGGGGGTCCCTGAGACCCCCCCCTTCCCTGGCTGACCCCTCTGTGCCTCCCAGACCCGCTGGCCTACGAGCCCAAGGAGGACTCGGAGAACCTGCCCATCATCACCATCGACCCGGCCTCGCCGCAGTCCCCCGAGTCCGTGGACCTGATGAGCGAGGAGCCCAAGGGCTGCAGCGGCCTCCCGCCCTCGCCCGAGGAGGATGAGGAGGGGCTGGTGATGCGGGTGAAGGAGCCTTCCTCCCCGGGGACTGACGACGTCTTCACCCCGGGGAACGGGGACAGCCCCAGCAACCAGCGGATGCTGCGGTGCCTGAGCGACCCCGGCCCGCGGCCCGAGCCCGAGGAGGGGGAGCCCTTCATCCCCAAGGGCCAGTAGCTGCTGGCACAAAGCCCCCGAATCGTTTCTCTCTCTCTGTTCATTCATTCGTTCTTTGCTCTCCGTTTTGGTTTCTTGTCACTACACACTGGGTTCAGTCAGGGGAGCCTGTCCTGGATGGACTGGGATTGCCAGGACAGCTCTGCCCAGCGAGCCCTGGGCTGGCCCCAGCGAGCAGGGAAGGAGCCCTGGGATGCCCCGGGCTCCTTGGGCCGCGTGGCCTGGGGGTGATGGACAATTTTCCGCCCGGGATTGGGATTTGCAGGTGCCTCACAGCCCCCGCGGGGCTCCCCAGAGGTGCCCACCCACTCAGGACCTGCGGCCGGCTCTGACCAGGGGTCTCCACAGTCACTCCCCATGGCACAGCTCCCCCTCTCCCCTCCTGTGCTTCACTGCCCCCTTGCCTTGCTCCGGAGCGGAGAGATGGGACAGCAGGAGCTGTCACGGGGCTGGCACACTCACACACGAGCACACACACACACACACACACACACACACACACACACACACACACACACACACACACTCCCCGCGTCCCCTCCCCACACCTCGGGCTCCTGCCGCTGCTCCCTCGCCTTGGCAGCTTCCCCGTGGGCCTGGCTGTGCCTGGGATCCTCCCTCCTGGCCTCACATTTCATGCCAGGTCTTTTCAAAGAAATATTCTAGAGCCATGCAGGGGGGAAGCTGGGACCCCCTCGCTTCGAGCAGCCTCTCCATCCCTCCTGGAACTGCTGTCACCTGTCCCCGTGGGGACCCTCCAGGGGCCAGCCTTGGCCCCTCGCCCTGTGCCAGCGCGGCAGCGGCTGCTCCTTAACCAAAGACGGGCCCGGGGCGTGCCGGGGGGGATTGTTGTCCCCCTGCAGTGAGAGGAGCTGGGGAGAGCCGAGTGCCAGCTCCCCCAGTGTGGGGACACCTTGGATCCCAAAGGCTGGCAGCAAGGGCACGATGGGGTGCCGGGGCTCCTGGAAGGACCCATCTTTCCCCAAGGCTTGGGAGGGATCACTGGGCGTTCTGGTGGCTTGCAGCCCTCCCCGGGCTCAGGGGTGTCCTGTGTCTGTCGCCTTGTCCCCCGCCGTGTGCCACTGTGGGTACCGCGGGGTGCTCACCACCCCTCCCCAGGGACCCCGGCGCTGTCCCCTCCCTGTGCCGTGCCTTGCCACGCTCTGCCCCGCTGCCTTGGTGGGCGCCTGTCCCACATCCCACCCGCTCCACGCCCCGCTGGCACCCCCAGGGCCGGCGTCACCGGGGCGAGCGCCCGCGCCGCTGCCTGCGCCTGCCTGCTGCCCTGCTCTGTTTCCAGGAGGAAAAAAAAGCAATGGAAATTCTCTTGTATAAAAAGGAAAAAAAAAACCAAACCCACATGTAAAGAGATTCTTGGTTTTTATCATAAATATTCTAATAAATTAATGTTAATTTTTAGTGGGGGTTTTTCCAGCTGTTCGGGCTCCTGCCGCTGCCTCACGGTCCCGGCTGTCCCAGAGGAACAAGGTGGCTGTGACACTTTGTCCCCAGCGCTGGCGTGGAGAGTTTGCCTCTCACCCTCCTGCCCGGCTCAGGGGCAGCTGGAGCCCCCTCCCAGGGGGACATTTTCAGCTTTGGCAAAGAAGGGGGCTCGAGAGAGGCTCCCAAATCCCTGCCTGGAGCTGCGCCGTGCGAGGGTGTGTAGGGAGGCTCTCCCGGGGGAGGGTCCTTTTCCGGGGCATGGATCACCGGGCACAGCCCGGGATGCCAGCCCGGTGTCCCAGCGCGGCTCTGCCCATCCCGACCCCGGTGTGTTGTCCCCAGGGAGAAAGGGCAGCGCCTGCCTCGTGCTGGCACTGCAGCGCGGCTCCATCCCCAGGGGAGGGGGCTTGGGAACATCTGAGCTCTGTCATTTTCTTCCTGCCCCGGATCCCCCCGGTCTCAGCAGAGTCCCCGGGAGCTCCGGGGCCGGGGGTGGCCGGGGCAGCCCCCTGGCACCGGGGATTGCGGTGGGAATTTGTTGCACGGCTGCAAAGGCCGGAGCCGGAGCCGTGCCTCAGCCGCGGCCGTCCCGCAGCTCACCTGGCGGGACACCTGAGCGCAGGGTCCCCCGCCCGCGGCGGGACTCGGCCGCCTCACCGGCTGCGGGGCTGGCCCCAGGGCTCCCGAGCACCGTGAGGGGATGTGTGACGGGCGGGGCCCTGGGGGCCGGGGCACTGCCGGCTTAGTGGGTGCCACCCTGGCATCCTGAGCGGGGTCTGGGGTAGTTTGTCCATTGCCCATCCCGGGCACTGCCCACCCTGACCCTGCCCACCCTGACACTGCCCACCCTGGGCACTGCCCACCCTGACACTGCCCACCCTGGACACTGCCCACCCTGACACTGCCCACCCTGACACTGCCCACCCTGGACACTGCCCACCCTGACACTGCCCACCCTGACACTGCCCACCCTGGGCACTGCCCACCCTGACACTGCCCACCCTGGGCACTGCCCACCCTGACACTGCCCACCCCGACACTGCCCAGCCTGGGCACTGCCCATCCCTGACCCTGCCCACCCTGACACTGCCCACCCTGACACTGCCCATCCTGTCACCACCCACCCTGATACTGCCCACCCTGGGCACTGCCCACCCTGACACTGCCCACCCTGGGCACTGCCCACCCCAAACACTGCCCACCCTGACACTGCCCAGCCTGACCCTGCCCACCCCAAACACTGCCCACCCTGACACTGCCCACCCTGACACTGCCCACCCTGACACTGCCCACCCTGGGCACTGCCCACCCTGACACTGCCCACCCTGACACTGCCCACCCTGGGCACTGCCCACCCTGACACTGCCCACCCTGACACTGCCCACCCTGGGCACTGCCCATCCCTGACACTGCCCACCCCAGACAATGCCCACCCCAAACACTGCCCACCCTGACAGACACTGCCCACCCAGACACTGCCCACCCTGGACACTGCCCAGCCTGGGCACAGAGGAAGCAGCAGGAGCACAGCAGCCCTGGGCAGTGCCCAGGTAACTCACCTGCCCACGTGCTGGGGAGCATCACCTGCAGCCTGATTTCAGTCATGCCTTTAGAGCGAGAACTCCCCAAACCCAAGCATTTCCAGGATATTCTCGTTTCTGTCTCAAAGGGTGAGTAACTTTTTTTAATGAGGGAGGACTAATGACCCCTCGGGGGCTGTGCTGTCACCCCTGAGCCACTGCCAAAGCACTCACAGGGCTGGAGCCGGGGGGTGGGGGGGCCCCAGCGTGTGCCCCCAGCCCCATGGGTCTGGCAGTCATGTCTTTTCCTGTGTGTGCCCCCTGTGCCCCACATCCCCCTCTCCTTCCCGAAGCATGTTTGGACCTTGGTGGTGGCACCAAGAACAGGGAGAAAAGGGGCTCTGAGCAGGATGTGTTCCACGGTGTTTATGTCCCTTCCACAGCCCCCATCCATGAAGGTTAAAGATCTGCTGCCTCTGCCCCACCAGAAGGGTTTCCTGTGCCTCAGTTTCCCTCTGTGGTCCAGCAGGAAGCCTGGGTTGCCGGGGTGGCAGGAGAGGAGTGACTGGACTGTCCCCACGGCCCCAGCAGGGACCGAGAGCCCTCGAGGTGCCCATGACGTCCCTGCCCGAGTGAGCCAGCTGCTCCAGGCTCAGCAGCCTCCGAGCAGAGCTCCCGGCTGTCCCCAGAGCAGAAGGCACAGCGGGGCTGTCCTGGAGCTGCCACCACCTCCAGGGCACTCGGGTGTCACCCGCAGCGGAGGGAGCGGCTGTGCTCCCTGCCAGCCCCAGTTGGTGGCACCGGGCTGGGTCATCCCCTGCCAGGGCTGGAAAGGCACGAGTCACGCCAAGAAAAACAGCACGTGGTGTCACCGGGAAGCCACCGAGCCTGGGGACACACAGGTCATGCTGCCAGGGGACAGGGATGTCCCCAGCCAGTGACAGCCCAGGGCAGACTCACGGCAGGGCACATCAGGGCTGGGCCGCGTCGCTGCTGTGTCCCTGTCCCCACAGCCCGGCGGGGCCGTGTCCCCCCACTCCCCGGGCAGCATTTTGCAGCAGCCAGGGGAGGTGACAGGTGCCATTCCCGAGCTCTGTGTCACCCGCAGTAATGACACCCTGCGCTCCCTTTCATCCCAGCCCCTCTCCGGCAGCATCACTCATCATCCCCTCCAGGGTGGGATGTGGCCGGGGCTGGGGGTCCAGGCTGGTGACACAGGGACGCCAGGCTGGGATCAGAGAGCGGCAGCACAGTGACAGCCCTCATGCCGTGCGGTGGGTGCTCACAGCGCCCCTAATCCAGCCAAACCCAGCCTTGCTGTGGCCAGCACGGGGAAAAGCCCTTCGGAGAGCTGCGCCAGGGCAGCAGCTGGTGGCACTGCCCCGGGGAGGCCAGCGCGGAGCGGTGGCACCTCGGGGACGGGCTGGCTGTGTGGGACTGAGCGGGGCCTGGACAGCAGCCCCAGGGCCTGGGAGGTGTCCAGGAGCCGTGTTTGCCCAGGGAGGACTTGGACAAGGCCATGGAGAGGACTCCACCTCCTAAACCCACAGGCGCACGTGGACACGGGCGTGTGCGTGGGGATGGCAGCGTGGGCGTGGGGACAGTGACGGGAGTGGGGACAGCAGCAGCTGGGCTGGGGACAGTGGCTGTTTGGCCAGGGACGGTGGCTTTTGTGCAGGGGGATGGCTGGACTCTGCCTGGGGACACTTTGTGCCCCCTGGGGACAGTTTGTGCCTGCGTGGGGACAGTTTGTGCCCGCCTGGGGACAGTTGGTGCCCCCGTGGGGACAGTTTGTGCCTGCATGGGGACAGTTTGTGCCCGTGTGGGGACAGTTTGTGCCTGTGTGGGGGGACACTTTGTGCCTGCGTGGGGACAGTTGGTGCCTGCATGGGGACAGTTTGTGCCCCCGTGGGGACACTTTGTGCCCGCGTGGGCACACTTTGTGCCCGCGTGGGGACACTTTGTGCCTGCGAGGGGACAGTTTGTGCCCCCGTGGGGACAGTTTGTGCCCCCGTGGGGACAGTTTGTGCCCACCTGGGGACAGTTTGTGCCTGCATGGGGACAGTTTGTGCCCGCATGGGGACACTTTGTGCCTGCGTGGGGACACTTTGTGCCCGCCTGGGGACAGTTTGTGCCCGCCTGGGGACAGTTTGTGCCCCCGTGGGGACAGTTTATGCCTGCATGGGGACACTTTGCCCGGTTTGCCCGCAGCCACGTGCCAGCCCGCCGGGCCAGCTGCCGGGCACGGGGACAGGGCCAGCCCGGGACACGGTGACGCGGGCGCGGCGGCGGTGCCGTGGGAGCGGGACACCGGCGCGCCCCCGCCCCGCCAGCAGCGCTGCGGTTCCGCGGGGCGGCTGCGTGACGCTGGTGGCTCCGGGAGCAGGGCTGGGTCCCTCTGCTTGCTCAGGGAGGTGGCACACGCCCTGCTTAATGCCGAGTGGGACGGAGTCGTCCCACGCGCGTCACGGAGCGCCCGAGGTCCCTTCCCCGCAGGCTGGAGAGGTTTTCACCCACTGGCCCAGAGCCGGCCGCTCCCCACTCCCGTGCCCCATTTCCCGCTGCCCGGGGCTGCCCGGGGTCCCCAGCGCCCCGAGGGGCTCCGATCAGGGCGGGGGGCTCCCCCTCTGCCCCTTCCCGTGCCCGGCACCGGGGTGTCCCCGCTGCTCCCCACGCACCCTCCGGGGACGCAGCGGGGCCCCCGGGCAGCCCCGGGGTGCTGCGGACCCCAGACCCGCGGGGCCAGCGGGGTCCCGGCTGCCCGAGCCGCCGCCCCCCGCCCAGCCCCGTCCCACCCCGTGTGTCCGAAGGGGCTCCGCCACCCCCGGCAGGCAGGATCCGCCCGCGTTTCACCCCAAGACGATGATTATTCTTTAATTGCCCACAAAACAAACGAATAAAGGCCGGGCTGGCCTTCGCCGAGCTGGAAGGAAGCGGCCCGGGTGCCATTCCCGGCTCCGCGCTCGGTGCCGGGGTCAGCGCCCGGGGATGGACGGTACCGGGCCCGGCTGAGCGCCGCGGCTCCCGGCAGCGGGCCGGGCTCTCCTCCGGAGCCGGCAGCACCGGGGTCCCCGGGCCCGGGCAGGGTCCAGCCCAGCTCATGCAGAGGGACCTGCAGCGCCTGTCCCTGCCGGGATCCCCCCGGGCCCGCTCAGCCCTTCCTCCTGCTGCATCCCCCGTGCCCAAAGCCATTCGGCCCCTCGCAGCCTCTTGGGAAACCCTCCCCGATCCAGCTTTTTTGCCAGCAAAGGGTTTTGCAATGAGAGGCAGCTGCCTGATTTTTAATCAAGTTCCGTGGAAAATCAGTTTCCAGCAGGGCTGCCCTTGTCCTGTGCCCCAGCCGGGAGCCTCACGGGAGCACCCGGGAGCAGCTTTTGATCCCGGTGGAGAAGCCTGCTGGAATCCCACGGGTGGAAACCAGGGAGCAAAACCCCACAGCAGGAGGAGCATCCCAACGGGGACCCAGCAGAGGGGACCCCAGCCCTGGGAGCCCCTCTGGCTGTCAGTGCACCGGGGATGGGGAGGATTCCAGAGAGAATCAGGGCTCCACTTCCCTTTTGTCCCCTCCAACCCCAGCCGTGGATGCTCCTGAGCACCCCAGTTCCCCCAGCTCCTCTTTCTGCAGCCAGCTCCAGCTCCCAGCAGCCAGCCCTGGGATGTGGCACATCTTCCGAGCCAGACTTTGCCTCTTGGAAGAGCTCTGCAGCGCCTTCCCTGAGGTGGAAAGTCCCAGGGTGGATGTTTGGGAGTTTTCAGGGGAGTTTTTGCAGTCAAACCCTGCGAGGGTGTAGAACACGAGCAGCCCTGGCCCAGCTCCCGGCGGGGCTCCGGGCTCCCGAGGAGGGATCCCAGCCGAAGCAGGAGCCGGGCGATGGGAGTGGAGCCGGAGTCACCCTGTCCATGGCCGGGGCCGCGGGGCAGCAGCTCAGCAGGGAGGGAGGGCCCTGCTGGGAATGTCTGCAGGGTGAAACGCCGAGAAATGAGCGCTGCAGAGCGATGGGGATTGTTGGGATGGAAGGAAATGGCTGGTCAGAGGCTGGGGACACATCTGCCCGCAGGGAGAGGCGGTGGCTCGGCTGAGAGGTGGGCCACGCTCTGGGATTCAGGGACTGGGTCTGAGCTCCCGGAGCTCCATCGCCCCAGGGAGGGACCCAGAGCTGGCACATGGGCGCCCTTTTGGCCAGCGACAAGGGCCAGGGGGCCTGGGCGCGCCAGGATGGGGACACTGAGCTGTGCAGTGACAGACCACGGGGTATCTGTGGGGTGCCAGACCGTGGGCATCACTCCAGAGAATCAATGGGGCACCAGCCTGCAGAGCATCAATGGAGCATCAGATCACAGGGCATCTGTGGGGCACCGGGGTACAAATGGGGCATCACCGGAGCACCAGCTCATGGGGCACCAGGTCATGGGGCATCAGGGACATCAGTGGGGTATCAGTGGGATATCAGTGAGGTACCAGGGCATATCAAAGGCCTCCAATGGGGCACCAAAGGGAACCAACAGGACATCAGAGGGCACTGCGCTGGCACGAGGTGACTCAGTGGGACACCAAGGCCGTGGCTGGGATCCCACAGGACACCCCAGAGCCACCCGGGGCCACTCGGAGCTGTCGCTGTCACCCGTGTCCCCGGGTCTGTCCCTGTCCCCCAGTGCCACCCAAGTCCCCCGGGGCTGTCCCTGTCCCCCGTGTCCCTGGGGCTGTCCCTGTCCCCCAGTGCCACCCGTGTCCCCGGCGCTGTCCCTGTCCCCCGTGTCCCTGGGGCTGTCCCTGTCCCCCGGTGCTGCCGCTGTCACCCGTGTCCCTGGGGCTGTCCCTGTCCCCCGGTGCTGCCGCTGTCACCCGTGTCCCCGGGCCCGCCCCGCCCCTCGCCCCGCCCCCTGTCCCTCATCGCCGCTTCGATTGGCCCCGGTCCAGCCGCGCTCCTCCCCCTGGGCACGGGCTCGGGCCGGGATTGGCGGGGGGCCGGGCCAATGGGGCGCGGCGCGGGTCCATAAAAGGCGCGGCGGGGCGCGGGCGGGCGCAGCGCTCGGCGGAGCCGGTGGCGGGCGGGGGGCGGCCGGGGCCGGTTCTGTGCGAGTCCCTGCGGGCACCGACCGCGCTCCCGCCGCGCCCCGCGCAGCCGCCCCTCGCCGGCGCCACTGGAGGGGTTGTTTTTGTTTTGTTTTTTTTTGCTTTTCCCCCCCACTTTTAAATTTTCCTCCCGCTTCCCCCCGCACCGGGACTTCCGGCGGGTTTCCGGGCGGTTTCCGGGCGAGCGGCTCCGGCGGCGGCGGGGGCGATGCTGGAGGCGGCGGCGGGGCCCGCTCCGGGCGGCGCGGAGCAGCGCGGGAGCCGCTTCAGCGTCCTGACGTGGGAGCAGGTGCAGCGGCTGGACCAGATCCTGGGCGAGGCCGTGCCCATCCACGGCCGCGGCAACTTCCCCACGCTGTCGGTGCGGCCGCGCACCATCGTGCAGGTGAGGGGGCCGCGGGGCTGAGGGGCTGCGGGCCGGGGCCGGGCCCCGCTGGACTCTGCCCCGCTCCGGCGGGGGTCAGGCAGAAAATAAAAGTGCTGAGGCGGCGATAACCGGCCCGGCGGGCCCCGAGCCAGCCCGGCCGGGCACCGCGGCCTCCTCCCACGGCCCGTGCGGGGCCCGGGGAGCGCGGGGCCGCTGGACGGGCCGGGCTGGAAGGGACTTTAAATTAACGCCGGGGAATGGCCTCGGCCGAGGGACCGCAGGGAGCCCGGCACGGCTCTGCACGGGACAGCCCGAGATCCTGCTGTGTCCCAAAGCAGTGTCCGAGTGCTGCCAGGCTTGGAATTCGGGAAAAGCGTCTCAGCCATGGGCACGGACACCCATGGACACCCAGAGCAGCTTGCTGTCTGTCCGGCCTGGCTTGGCTGCTCCAGGGGGAGTTAGAAGTTTTGGGGGGACTGGCCCCCATCGTCCCGGGGGTCCCGGTGGGGCTGGCCCCTGCCAGCACCCGCAGCAGGAGTGCCTAAAGCTGGCAGGACCCTCCTGGGCAGCTCACCCCATCCCTGGGGCTGCTGCAGCTTGTGCCATGGATCCTGCTCCTCTTACCTTGTCCCTACTCTTTCTGAGTTAATTTATTGCCCTAAAAAGCAGTGAAATGTGCGTGGCCAGGGCAAAAGTGGCTTTTTTTGGAGCTGCTTCCACGAAATGGCTTCATGCTGGTGGACATGTTGGGCTCGTGCTGGAAGAGGCAGAGTTATTAATTCAAAGGCCGGATCAAATGTCCGTGTCCTTTGATTTCTGGGCACCCCTGGCTGAATTCTCCAGAGCCTGCCCGAGACTTCGGCATGTTCACGAGCTCCTCTTAGTTTAACCATCAAGTAATAACTGTGTTTAATATTAAACTAACAATGTAGCTCGAATGAGCTGATGCATATTCATATTTGGGAGGCGACTTCATTCCTCAGTAATGACTCATCAAATGTAAAATCGGGCATGTTGGCTTCTAATTAAAAAGCCTATTCACGGCGCTAAGACCCAACTGTCTTTCACAATAACCGGGGTTTTGGAGCCTCAGCTGCTTGAGAAAGAGGCAGAGTTAAGCCTGGGAGACGGAAGGTGACATTTGAAAGGCTGGTCTGGGATTCCTCGAGTTGCTGTCGGGGCAGCAGCCCTGGCTTTGGCTGCCTTGGTTGGAATGGCAGATTGTGGGAGCTGCAGGCGGGAGGCTGCGCTGGCTGGGGCAGCAGCAAGCACTGCAGCAGCTCGTGGGGCTGCCCAAAGGATGCTGCCAGCAGCAGCCTCCAGCACGGGATAGCTGAGGGCTGTAATTGTGCCCGGCCGTGCTGGCAGAGCCTGTGTTTAGGGCTGACTAAGCTGGAACAAGTAACCCAAAAGGCAGTTATTTATCCTGTTGTTGTTGTCCAGGGAGCTGCGAGGCGCAGGTCAGGACACAGCAGGATTTGCTCCTGCCTGGCTGTCACAGTCAATTATCCCAACCACACGGAAGGTGAGCTGCTGTTTTGGGAAGCAGGTCAGCAGCTGCCTAACCCTGGAAATATCCAGCCCTCTGGGGGAGCATGCAGCCCTGAACCCACTGCCTGCAGCCAGGGGGGGTGAGCTCCAGGTGAGGGCTGGTGGGTGGAAGCTCCCAGGGAATGGCAAAGTGCTCTGCTCCCTGCTGCTCGGCAGGGTGGAGATTTCTGGGATGGTTTGGGATGACACTGACTGGAGCAATTGGGTCTTTTCCCTGTTTTCTGAATATATCTCACACAGACAGCCTGGGGAACTTGAGTTAGCTTGGAGCCTGTGGGCCTGAAATGCTGCAGGTCCTGAGCTGTGCCCAGAAAGGGGTCAAGCAAATGTTCTTTGGGGTGGGAAATTAATCTGGAACGAGATCTTCTCCGAGCACTGGGCCCAGCTCTGCCTCTAAGACACTGTGACCTATATCTTGTGTCTCTGAGCCTGGGAGCACTGGGAGCAGCCTCTGACTGCACGAGCAGTGCTGGAGCCGTGCCCCGCGTGAGTGACTCCAGTTGGCAGCAGGGCCAGGCCAGCAGCTCCCCTGGGTGATGTTTGCTCACTTTGGGGCAGCAGCCCTGTGTGTCTTCTAGGAGCAGATCCATCTTTTCAAAGTGCCTTGGCAAACAGCTTCTTTCTCTGGCTGGGCAGGTGTGGCCTGGGCTCCCCGGGTGAGCAGCCCCTGGTTCAGTTGCCTGGCATGTGACTGTCACCACGGGCTTGGCCAGGAGCCCGGCTGCACTTCCAGCCCAGCAGGGATGGCTCACGTCAGGAGAGAGGGGAAGCACCACCAGGGAAGCTGCCTCCTGAGCCCTGACAACGTCCCAGGTGTGCAGACGGCAGTGGGTTTGTTCTGGGGTGGTTTTGGGAAGGCAGCAGAACTTGCTGGTGGCCCTTGGCGCGGTCACCGAGGGTCTGGGATGTGATGAGGGTTCCCTGCTGCAGTCCCCGACCTTTTGTGTGTTCTTCCTTCCGAATAAACCCATGGAGAGGCAGCTTTACTGCTGCTGGGACCAGATCTGCACCGCTTCTGGTCTCCCCCAGAAGTGCTCAGGCCTGGGGCAGCCAAGAGGGTTTGGCCCTTGTGATGCAGCCTGGAACTGAAATTCATGTTTTGGGCAGCCAAAATGCAGTTTGTGGGGCCTCCCAAACTAGGGCAGGCTCACAGGGCCAAAGGGCCCAGTCAGACTGGCTCTTGATGATCCAATTTGTCCATTTGTGTCCCAAGCTTTGGCTCTTTCAAGCCGTGGCCTTGCTCTAGGCTGGCTGGTTGGGACTCCCAGGAAAATGGGAAATGGCTGGAGGGGAACACGAAAGCAAGATGAGAGGATGAGACGTGGGGAGAGCTTCTGCTGGAAGGTGCAAACCTAATCTTCCTGGGATCTTTGAGCTGAGTTAAACTCAAATTATAAGCTGGTGTCCAGATAGTTTATTTTATGGTCTTGGGGGTTATTTTAGCCTCCTGCTTGTTAAGTAATCAGGCAGGTGATTCAGCTTCCCAGTAAATGAACAAAGCTTTGGAGGGGCTGCTGGGTGTGCCAGGACTGAGCAGGCAGCATTAAAATCACCGGAGTAACACCCGTAAGATGAAAGCTGCCTCCTGTGCTTGATAGCACGCCAAGCTCAGCACGAAGCTCTGACACACTGGAAATTGTTAGGATACACTTACTAGTTGGGACATGAACTTGCATACGCCTGGCTGGGGCTTTTGAGCTGCTCTGGCATCTTGATTTGCCTTTAATGAATCTTGACAGGCCGAAGGGATGGCTAAAAGGAGTGAGCCACCCTGATTAAACCCACAGGGACTGCTGCAGACTGTGCTGCCACCTCCTCTTTGGGGTCACCTTGGGGTCGGCTGCTCTTGGCTTGGTCTGCAGCTGGGAGGGGACGTAGAGGGCAGAGGGCACCCCAAAAAATGGGGTCAGCAAGGCTCTCAGGCCAGAGTGGGGAAGGCAGGGAGAGCAGACCCTGCACTGGAAGCAGAGCAGCTGATCGTGTGCAGTGAGATCTCTAATGCCAGGGAATAAGAGGAGGAGAGCCACCCCAGCTGCTGGTGGGACTCGGGATGCTTTCCAAAGCGACCTATTTCCAATGGATTAGCTTTTTATTTCACTGTCTTGCACTGGAGTGACCTGTGTGAGCGCTGGGAGTGCTCCCTCCTGCCTCTCACTGACTGTGTCTCTGTCCCAGGTTGTCCGTAGCCGCCTGGAGAAGAAGGGGATCCCAGTGCACAACGTCAGGCTGAACGGCTCAGCTGCCAGTCACGTCCTGCACCAGGACAGCGGCCTGGGCTACAAGGACCTGGACCTCATTTTCGGCGTGGATCTGAAGACCGAGGACGTTTTCCAGCTGGTTAAAGATGTGGTCATGGATTGCCTGCTGGACTTCCTCCCCGAAGGAGTCAACAAGGACAAGATCACGCCCATGACCCTGAAGGAGGCCTATGTGCAGAAGCTGGTGAAGGTGTGCAACGAGACCGACCGCTGGAGCCTCATCTCGCTCTCCAACAACAGCGGCAAGAACGTGGAGCTCAAGTTCGTGGACTCGCTGCGCCGCCAGTTCGAGTTCAGCGTGGACTCCTTCCAGATCATCCTGGACTCGCTCCTGCTCTTCGGGGAGTGCTCGGAGAACCCCATGGCCGAGAACTTCCACCCCACGGTGACCGGGGAGAGCATGTACGGGGACTTCGAGGAGGCCATGGAGCACCTGCGGCACCGCGTCATCGCCACCCGCAACCCCGAGGAGATCCGCGGCGGGGGGCTCCTCAAGTACTGCAACCTCCTGGTCAGGGGCTTCAAGCCCAAGTCCGAGGTGGATATGAAGGCCCTGCAGAGGTACATGTGCTCCAGGTTCTTCATAGACTTCTCTGACATCGGCGAGCAGCTGAGGAAGCTGGAGTGTTACCTGCAGAGCCACTTTGTGGGCATGGAGAGCAACAGATATGACTATTTGATGACCCTGCACAGGGTGGTCAACGAGAGCACGGTCTGCCTCATGGGACACGAGAGGAGGCAGACCCTGAACCTCATTGCCATGCTGGCCGTGAGGGTCCTGGCTGAGCAGAACATCATCCCCACGGTCACAAACGTTACCTGCTTCTACCAGCCAGCCCCTTATGTCAGTGAAATAAACGTCAACTACTACGTGACCCACGTGCAGCCCTTCCTGCCTTGCAATCAGTCTTACCCCACGTGGCTTCCCTGTAACTGAGCGGGACAAACCCCAGGGTCTGTCCTCCAAGGTATTTCCGTGCCTTGGGGAATTGGGAGGGCGGGGTGGGGGGAACAAAACGAAACCTACCAACCTTCCCAGAACTGCAACAAAAGGAAACTTCCTGGACTCTTGCTTGAGTGTCTCGTTCCTGGGATTGTTGGGACGAGCCTTTGTCTGCTGTACACTGTGATGGGAAGTGCAGTGTTATGGGAATGACTCCTTAGGGAATTGTGGAGGCAATGGGGTGGGTGGGGTGTGCGAGGGGAGACTGTAGAATTACGCTAAGGTAGAGCTGCACTGCCCTGAAATGGATCTGAATTGTGGTTTGTTTTTCTTTTAGTGCAGGAGGTGTTCTGGGTTTGCAAACTTGTGGTTTCTGCCGAGAGAAGCCAGGGTGGCTAATTCCTTTGAAGGACCAAAGAATCCTGTTTAAGTGCCTGTAACAATATAAACACAACTGTACTGTAAACTTTATTATTTTCTGCGGGGCTGATGGCCCAGAGCTCGAGTGGGGAATGTCTGAAGAGGAAAATGTTTCTGTCGTGGGTGGGAGGGTCGCAAGATCATTTCTTATCCTGGCTGAGGCCAGAGCAGGTTCTGTGTGGCTGAGGGGTTTGGGCATGACTTGCTGCCTGTCAAGGACCAGCTGGAGCCAAGAGCTGCCAAAGTGGGGCTGTATAACCTGGGGGGTTGGAATTGCCTGAAACTGGGAGCACTGGGGAGGGGGGGAGTGCATGGTGGAAAATGCTGTACAGGCTTGCTGAAAAAAAGGCAGCAGGGACCTACACTTGGATTTCTTCAAGCTCCCAAGTCTGCAGTGCCAAAATATAGTGAGGCAGATGATTTGTCCAGGAGCCTGCCCCAGGCTGCCAAACCTAATCCTGTTTTTTCTAGGGGAATTTGAAATGCTGCTCTTCCGGTTTTTTGTTGTTGTTTTTTTTTTTTTTGACATGCAGTGTGATTTTAATGCACAAAGCCACAGGCCAGCTGGGCCATGGGGAAGGTGAGGCTTGTCCTTTGAAGCACAAACCATCCAGGTCGCTGGTCAGACATTTCCAGCTGTCGCTGTGTCCTCCAGGGAGGTGGACAGACCTCTTCATGCTGGAGGTCATCCCTTGGGCAGGTCCTATCTCCAAAGCAGCCCATTCCCAGCTCGGTGATTCCCTGATAGCATTTGAAATTCATTCTCTAGCTAGAAATGGAGCCTGGGGGCAGAAGGGGGGGTGAAGTTAGTTGGCCTTAGGGAAACAATGTCTTCTAAGCAGCCCCTCTGGTGTTCGGAGGGTTTGGCTCTCTCAGTCCAGTGTGGCTTTGAAGCTGTTGAGTGTCCAGAGCACAGAAGTTTTTCACGGAGGTGCCTGGGCTGCCGTGCCCGGAGGTCTCAGGTTTCAGTGGGCAGGCAGCAGGCATTCCCTAGGGATGCTGCTCGGGAACACGCGCGGCTTCCTGGTGCTGCCTCCGGGGCTGACCTACTCCAGTACCTTTACTAACTCCTGTTTTTGGGTTGTTTTTTTGTTTTTGTTTTTGTGATGAAACTGTAATAGCCGGGCAGATTGAAATAAAGACTAGATCCTTGGAATGTGCATAGCCAGATTGGTACCTTTTTTGGGGCGGGGGGTTTGTGGATGGGGAGTCAGGGGGTGGGGTGGCTCTGGCCCTTGGCATCAGCTGGAGCTGGCCCAGCTCTGTGCCCGGAGCTGGGGAGTGGTGCTGGCCCTGTGCTTTCTGCAGCTTTTGGCTGCCTCCTGAGCTCAGCTCAGCCTTCGTGGCAGTCCCCCCCTCCCCAGAGCCCCGTCCCTGTGCTGGGAGCCTGGGCTTTCCCATGCAAGGTCAAATTGGTTTAGGGCTGCGTTTGGGAGCCTGACGGTGCCCCTTCTGTGGCTTTGAGGAAGATGAGATTTTTTCTTGCATTTGGAATGGAACATAGATGCCATGTAGCACGTTTTGTACGGGCTGCTCCTACCCACAGACACACTAAATGAGATTCCCTCCTTCCCTTCGAGGTGTCCAAACAGATCCCCTACAGCCAACAGCTCGACAGGGTGACCTACCATTGAGATTGCACTTTGGATTTATGGAGTGTGTGTGGTGGGACTCTTGTGAGTGGCTTGAACCTGAATTTTTCTAGACCTTGCAGTGATACTGTGCTGCCTCTTGTGAGGGGGCAATTGGAAGATTCCAGTAGCTTGAATGGCACTTGATTTCTTTTTTTTCGTTGTTTTGTTTGTTTTAAATGTCTTTTTTTTCCTACACCTGTATCACTTGTCATGCAATGGGCTTGACATAGACTCACTAGATTCTTTAGAATCTGTTACGAATAAATACAGTGTATTCAAATTTGTTGGATTATTTTTATTTGCTTGTCCATCTGGGTGGTGTGATGAGATGGCCCAACCCCGTTCCCACCAAAAGCCATGCTGGGAACCAGCTGGGCACCTGGAAAGGGGCAGGCTGAGCCCCTGGTCTGGCTCTGCCTGAGTCCAGAGCAGCTCTGAGCCCCGGGGAGCGCAGTGGCTGATGTCAGCTGGGGGAGGTTTCTGTTTTACACACTGTTCTTTGGAGCTGTGCCTTTTCCCTGTGGCTGGGGTGGCAGCTGGTGCCCGTGGTGGGGGTGGCACCAGGACCCTCCCTGCTGGCTTTCCATGGCTCCTTCCCCAAGATGTGCCTGGAGCCCTGGGGCTTGGTTCTGACCCACCTGCAGGTGGTTCCCCCTGGAGCAGGAGAGGCTGGGGCTGGGGAGGGCTGTGTCCCAGGCACAGCTGTGTGCTGTGGGTGACAGGGCTGCGAGGGCTCTGTCCCAGGAACAGCTGCGGGTGGCAGGGCTGGCAGCCGGGTGCAGCTCCTCCAGCCCTGGCTGCCCTCCAGCCCAAGATGAGGTTTCACTTCCCCCTGTGAAGCTCCAGGCAGTTCTGGTTCCACTGCAACAATGGGGCTGATGATGTGCCAGTCCCTCTTTGGGACAGACTTGCTGGCTCTGCATCTCCAAATCTTCACAGTCCTGGGCCAAAGCTTCCCTCTGACAGCAGGGCTGGGGTGTTCTTGCTGGGCTGGCACTGTCCCTGTCCCTGTCCCTGCTTGGGCTGGCACTGTCACAGTCCCTGTCCCTGCTTGGGCAGGCTCTGCCTTATGCAGGGCTCATTTCTCTGCAGACCTGCTGTGTTTAGAGATGTTTCTCTCTTTCTGGCCCAAACCCAGCATGATCTCCTGCCTTTTCCAAGGGTGTCTCACCTATGGAAGCGGCTCTCAAGTGTCTTAGTCCCTCAGCTGTCTCCTGTGTGGGTGGGTGGCTGCTCCTGCTGTGGGAGTGTGGTGAATAAGCTGCCTCTGGATTTGTGACCCTGAGCAGAGCAGCAAAAGCCCTGACAGAGTTGGCTGGGCATTGTTGGGTGGATCAGAGCATACAAAGGGATGTTGGTGGAAAGTACTCGTTGTGATCAGAAAGGAGCTATCAATGTTTACAGCCCAGATTCCCATCCCTCTTTTGTTAATTGTCAAATAAAAAAAAACCCTATATACTTTCTCACAGCCTGTATTCTGTCATTATTTTCCTCTTTGAGCAGAGGGGCTGATGGATCAGTCAGGGTGTGCCTGAGGCTGTGCTGGGTGAAATCCAGGCTCAGGTGCTGCTGCAGTGCTCCCCTCGGCCCGGCTCTGGGGTCAGGGGTGGCTGTTCCTTCAGGGCCATGAATTCAGCCCCCAAGTTCAGCCCCACGGCCTGGGCAGTGCCCAGCTCGCTGGCCGCTGCTGGGAGCAGGGCTGGTGGCACGGTGGCACGGTGCTGCACGTGCCCACAGCCCCTCTGCACAGGCTGCAGCAGCGCGCAAACCCACCCAGCCCTGCAGAGCCGCAGCCCTCCTGGGGCTGCCTGCGGCTCCTGCAGCTGCAGCTTTTTCTCCTGGAAGGACACCTGGCCGTGCTCCAAGCTCACTGAAACGGCAGGAATTTGTCTTGACTCCAGCATGCAAGAAGCATCTTGCTGCAGCCCCGCTGCCTCCAGCCTGGCCCCGTGCCCAGGGTGGCACCAGCTCCATGCGGGCGGCTCGCTAGACCCAGCACGGCGTTTCCATTTCATTTTATCTCCACTGAGCCTTTTCCTTGCAGCGTGCCAGTGTTTCTCCCCGGCTGCCCTCCTCCTCCTCCTCGTCCCGGCTGTGAAGGCTGCTCCCGGGGCTGCAGCAGAGGAGGGAACGGCCTGTCTGTGTGCCTCCCCTGCCATTTATAGCCGCGTTCGGGCCGGTGCCCGCTGCCAAGCACGGGACAAACGCTCCATTGATGTGTCCCTTCCCCGAGGGCTCCCGGGCCGGGCTGGGCTGCCCGGGGCTGGCACAGCCCCTCTGCCTGTCTGCCCCAGGATGGCACAGCCCCAATGCCTGCCCCAGGATGGCACAGCCCCTCTGCCTGTCCTAGGGATGGCACAGCCCCCGTGCCTGTCCTAGGGATGGCACAGCCCCTCTGCCTGTCCTAGGGATGGCACAGCCCCCGTGCCTGTCCTAAGGATGGCACAGCCCCAGGATGGCACAGCCCCAGGGATGGCCAGGGATGGCACAGCCCCTCTGCCTGTCTGCCCCAGGATGGCACAGCCCCAGTGCCTGCCCCAGGATGGCACAGCCTCACTGCCTGTCCTAGGGATGGCACAGGGCAGTCTGAGGGTGAGGATTCTGCTCTGTCCCTGACTCAGATCCCATCTCCCAGCCCTGCTGCCAGACCAGGCTCAGCCTTTTCTGCTCCAGGGAGGGTTTGAGCTCCTGCTGGAACTGTGGAATACCCTGGCTTGGAATGGAGCACGCCAAGTGTGCTTCTGAGGGTTTCCAAACCCTTCCTGACCTCTGGCAGACTCGGGGCTGTGGCCACTTCCCTGGGGAGCCTGTTCCAGCGCCCAGCACCCCTGGGTGTAGAACCTTTTGTGCGCACAGGCAGAGGAACCTTTAAAAAGCCTTTTTTCCCTCTGAACGTGGAGTGTTTGTTCTGTTCAGCTCCAAACACAGGTTGCCACAGACTTCTTGGCCAGTAGCTCCGTGATTTCCCTGACAACCACCTTCTGTCACCTCTGGCCTCTTGGATCCGGCCCGGAGCGAGCAGCTCGGGCACTCCCGTCCCTCCCGAGCCGCCCCAAGAGCAGGCCAGCCCCTGCAGAGCCTCCTGCCTGCTCCGCGGCATTCCAGCCTGCCCCCAGCTCGCGGACGCCCGCTGTTCCCTGCTCCTGCTCTCCGGGAACGGCCCGCACGTGCCCGAGCTGCTGCCGCTCCCCCAGCCGGGCGGGTCCCCGGGCCCGGACACACATCCCGGCCTGTGGAAACACGATGGCTCTGACGAACCTCATTGAAATCCTCCGCTGGCATCCCGAGGTGCTCAGGGGGATGACTGACAGCCAGGGCAGAGGCGTTTCCTGAGGAAAGGAGGAAAAGAAATCAATTGCCTTGTCACCGCAGCCTGGAGGTGTTGCACAAGGGAGAGGCCAAGGACGGGGTGTCCTTGCTCCCCTGCACCCCAAACCCTCCGCCCCACCAGGGGGGAATGCCAGGGGGAACAGCGACATTCCCGGGATGGATCAGGGCTGGGGGAACAGCGACATTCCCGGGATGGATCGGCGCTGGGGGAACAGCGACATTCCCGGGATGGATCGGGGCTGGGGGAACAGCGACATTCCCGGGATGGATCGGGGCTGGGGGAACGGCGACATTCCCGGGATGGATCGGGGCTGGGGGAACGGCGACATTCCCGGGATGGATCGGGGCTGGGGGAACGGCGACATTCCCGGGATGGATCGGGGATGGATGAGGGCTGGAGGGCGGGACGGCGGCTCCGGAGCGGGCAGAGGCTGGAGCGGCGCCCGGGGAGGCGCAGGGCGGTGTGAGATGCGTTATCTCTCCCCGTGCAGGTGAGAACTCGCATTTTCTGCCAGCACAGAGCTCACGTTTTCACTGCCAGCAGCTCGCTCCTCTCCCATCGCCGGGCCCTTCCCACCCTCCCTTCGCACAGGATGGGGACAGGGGACAGGACGGTGGTTGATCCTTGCCCTCTCCACCACCACGGCGTGTTTGCCTTCCTTATCTGGCCGCTATCGAAGCCCGGGCTCGGCTGGAGCAGTGTCACCGTGCCTTCAAAGGGGAAGGCAGCGCTCCGGGGCTGTTTGCGTGCCCTATATTTGCGCCTTGTAATCCAAGGAGGGGCTGGAGGGACGGACACCCCTGCAGCCCTCCTCCCTTCCCCCCGTGCCGGCGTGGCTGGAACTGCTGATTACTTTAAGCATCCCTCTAGTAATGTGCAATTAGAGGCGGCTTGGGCTGAAATCCCGGCTAAATCCGCGTGTCCGTGCCGTGACTCACCCAGGAGTGCTCCCCTGGCGGATCCCGGTGCATTCCTCAGGGCCTGGACACGATGGCTAACGTGCCACTCACAGTCACCCTTCCCCATGTCACCGGTGGAACGGGTCCAGCCGGTTCCTGCCCTGCTCCTCCTTCCTTCCCCAGCCCCGGCCGGGCCCCCGGGCTGGGATCCCCCTCCCGAGGGTTTGCAGCCAGGGCCCGGCAGGACCCAGCCCCTCCAAAGGTGCTGCTCTGCCCGGGGTGTCCCGCTGAGGTCGGACTAAAACCCCGAACCGGGGACGGTGGGAAGGCAGGGCAGGCCCAGCCCCTGCCTGGGGTGGCAGGGAGGGCTGGGGAGCGTGTGCCACCTTCTCCCGGCGGGAGATGCTGCCGGCCCCGGCAGCTCCGGGCTTTGGGAACGTGCCCTTCCAGGGAACGGGGGAGCCTCTGGAGCCGGCCTGCTCCCCTGGGCAGGGTGCTGCTGCTCCGTGACGTGAGCAGGGCACAACGTGAGTAAGAGCATCCTCGGCAGGGCCCGCGTCAGAGCTGAGCTCAGCCGGGAGGGGCCGGGCCCTCCGCCCCCTCCAACGCCCAGGGAGCTGGAGACGGTGGCACTGCTAATGGCGCTAATTGCCGGTGGCTCTCGAGCCGATGATTCGCTTTATCCAGGCGGGCTGAGTTACCCCATCGGGCCCGAGGCCATCCCGGGTGCAGGGAGCCAGGAGGGACCAGGGGTGGCACAGGCAGGGCTGGGGTGCAGGGACAGCAGCCCTGGGCAGGAGGGCTTGGGGCTCTTGCTGGGTGAAAGCTCAGCAGGGCCTCACCACCCTCACAGGGAGGAATTTATTCTAAAATCCCATCTAAACCTACTCAGTTTAAAGCCATTCCCCTTTCTGCCACTTGTCTTCTTTTGCTGCAAAGCTCTCAGCAGCTCTTCTTGAGTGGAAATACAGCTTCATCTTGGCTGAAATTCTGGTGGGAAGTGGGGATTTGGGTTAAAATCCTGGGCTGAAAGCAGAGCAGGTGATGGGAGCTCAGAGGGCTGAGATTCTGGGAGCTCACAGTGCAGCTGAGCTCTAAATTCAGGATGTTTCCAGGCTGGTGAGCAGATCTGTGGCTCAGCCTTCAGGCCCTGACTCCCGGTCACAGGAAGGATTGAACAGCTCTCAGGAAGAGGGGAGTGGGGAGAACACATCCCTGTGATCCCCTTTGCAGGATGAGCAGAGCTCTTCGGAGCTCCCCACGGCACAGAGTGTCCCAGCAGCAGAAAAGCACCAGGACCTGATCCAAAACCCTCCCTGGGAGTTTTTCCATCTGCTGCCCCGGGCTGTAGATCAAACCTGGGCTGACCTGCGGGGCTGACACGGGGAGAATGGGCCTTGGGGTTTGTTTAATGTCCCTGGGGCTGGGAAAGGACGTTCCCGGCCTCGGTCCTGTCTCCCTTTGTTCTGGCTCGGGCAGTGTAGCACGGAGCCCCAGCAGGGCTGTGCTGCCCCGGCCTCTCCTCCTCTGGCAGCCGCTGGATTTCGGTGCTCACAGGGATTCCCAGGGAGCTTCAGGAGCGTGCAGGTGGCAGGGGAGCTGTTCTGCGGGCTTTCCAGAGGAGGGGCTGAGGGTGCAATGCCAGCATCTCCCCGGGGGACAGGGAGCAGGGGGACAGCAGCACGGAGGAGGATCCCACACGGCTCCGTGTGTCCCACACCGGCCAGGGACAGGGAACAGAGAACAGAGGGACAGCAGCACGGAGGAGGATCCCACACGGCTCCGTGTGTCCCACACAGGGCAGGGACAGGGAACAGGGAACAGAGGGACAGCAGCACGGAGGAGGATCCCACATGGCTCCGTGTGTCCCACACCGGGCAGGGGACAGGGAACACAGAACAGAGGGACAGCAGCACAGGAGGAGGATCCCACACGGCTCCGTGTGTCCCACACAAGGCAGGGACAGGGAGCAGGGGGACAGCAGCATGGAGGAGGATCCCACACGGCTCCGTGTGTCCCACACAGGGCAGGGGACAGGGAGCAGGGGGAACAGAGGAGGAGGATCCCACAGCTCCGCACACAGGGCAGGATAGGGAACCCAGCAGGGGACAGCAGCATGGAGTCCCACACCGGGCCGGGGACAGGAACAGAACAGGGATCGGGGACAGCAGCATGGAGGAGGATCCCACACGGCTCACACGGCTCGCGTGTCCCACACCGGGCAGGGATGCCAGGGAGGAGCTGGGAGTGCCGGGATGGGGCTGCCCCGGCAGGAGAGGGAATGCTGCGGGAGGAGGGTGCTGCTGTGTGGGATTTGGCCACGGCCTCCCCTCCAGGCAGCTGCTTCCCCCCTCGCACGGGGTTATCAGAGCTCTCGGCTGGCAGCGATAGCACAAGGACACGGCCGGCTGCTGGGGACACGGGGACCTCGGGGACAGCCTGCTGGCTTTGCCTATCGCAAGGAAAGAGCCGAAAACAGGCAGGGAAAACAAACCCAGGCTCCGTGTGGGAGCCCCGCTGGCATCAGCAGAACTTTCCATGGAAATCGGTGGCACCCGGGGACAAAGCCTCACCTCGGGGACAAACGGAGGGGACACGCCCTGTCCCCGCATCCTCTGCTGCTCTGTGGTCACCCAGGGGACCAAAGTTTGGTTGGTGGCTGGGATGCCGGCTCCCCCACGGAATAATGGGTTTTTATGGGATGGAGCAGGGGCGGCGTCCCAGAGCCGGGTGCGGTGCCCACCGGGGGAGCCGCGGCCCCAGAGCCGTCCCTGCCACCCCCGTGCTGCCAGCCCCGGTGCCCGGTGTCCCTCCCTGCGGTGCGGGTTTTTCTTGGCAGCCCCGGGCAGGAATGTTTCCCGCTGCCGAGCGAAAGTGGAGGCAGGAATTGCTGGAATAGCGACAGGCTGAGTAACAGCGCTAACTTTATTCTCCAAACAAAGAGCAGTGTCCCGGCCGTGCGGGGGCCGGCCCGGGGACCCTGCCCCGAATTCCTGTCCCGGAGCGCCCCCCGGGCCCGGCCCCGTCTGCGGCTCCCGCCGGCCCGAGGCGCATTTCCAGAAGCGAGGAGCGGCTGTAACACAGCACGGGAAGGCGGGGATTCCCCCGCGAGGCTTCCAAGCAGGGCTTGTCCCTCTGCAGGTGCATCCCCAGGATTCTGGGCGCTGCCAGCCTGCTGCGGACATCAGGGAGCCCTGCGCCCCCCGTGCTGTCCCCACGGCCGGGGACGGGGGCTGCCCTCCCGCTCCTCACCGGGGACGGGGTCCCCGTCAGAGCCCCGGGCTGGGGCAGCAGCTCCTGCTCCGAGCAGCCCCGGGCTGGCTCTCCTGCAGCCCCAGGTTTGGGGGAGCAGGATCCATCCCTGCCGCAGCCTTGGTGCCAGCGCCGGCCTTGGCTGCGGGGCTCGGGGCACGGCAGCGCTTTCCAAAACAAATATTTGTGCAGCAGCAGCAACACGTGGGAAAGAGCAGGAGGATTTGCTTCCCCGGCTCCAGGGGAGGTTCCCAGGAGCTGGACTCGGCCGTGGGGGCTCAGCTGTGCCCTGCCCGCTCACTGAGCTGAGCTGCTCGGGTTTGGAGCCACAAAATGGGTTTGAATTCGCGACCCGGAAGGGAAATCTCTCGGATGGACTCAGATAATCCCTCTGGACAGAGGGGGGCGTTGAGGCAGAGCTGGGTCTGCACCGTGCCTGGCTCTGCTCTCTGTGCTGAAGAATCTCAGATGCCCCAAATCTCCCCCAAATCCTCCCGTGTGCGGGGCTGGGCAGGGCTGTGCCCTGGCAGCCCGAGGTGTCAGAACACCCAAGAGCTCCCGAGCTCCCCAGCTGCTGCTCCTGCCCTGCAGAGGGACCCGAGCCTGGAGCACCGAGTCAGAGCTCGTTGGGAGCTGAGGCACGGAAAGCCCGGCGTGAGGGCCCATTTCATAGATTGAATTTTATATATTTATTATAAATTGATGGCCTGGCTGCTCCCACTGAGGCACCAGAGCCTGGTGAGAGCTCTTCCTCCTCCTCCTCTTCCTGTCCAAGACGCATCAGCTTTAAGGGGGGAGTGTGGCCCTGCCTGTGCTCCCGCTGGGTTTCAGTCCCTGTGTGCTTTATTCCATTGTCCCTCTGTGCTTTATTCCATTGTCCCTCTGTGCTTTATTCCATTGTCCCTCTGTCCCTGCGGGGACCCCGGTGCCTCTGGAGCTGCCGGCCCCTCGCAGGGATCCCGGACCCCCGGGCAGGACGCTGGAGGCTCCGGGCTGTCCCCAGGGGTGGTGGCGTGTCCCCAGCACGTTGTTCCCCCCGTGCCCTGCTGGGCTGAGCCAGGGCTTCCCCAGGGCTTCTCCATAACGGGAGCTGCTCCCGGCCCCTCTTCCCTCCTGCTCCTCTCCATAAGAGGCGAGGCGGGAGCGCCGAGAGGAGCCCGAGCCTGGCTCTGCTCCCTGGATTCCTTTCCTGCCCGTCACCGACCGATTTAGTGCCCGGCGTCAGCGCGGGGGGCGCGGGGCTGGCGCGGCCGGGGGGCACCGCCGGGACCCCGGCGCGCCACTCCTGGTGCCCGCGGTGGTGGGCACGGGGCTGCTGTTCCGGGGGTCCTGGTGTCCCCCTGCACGCCCAGGGAAGGATGAGCACCGCAGGGTGGAACTGGCACGTGTGGAAACCTGGAGCTCTGTCTCTGGAAGGGAACCCCAGACCCCCGAACCTGCCCGTTCTGAGGGTTCTGCTGCTGCAGTTTTAGGAAATCCTCACCGACAGCCCAGCACAGGAGCCCGGGGATCTCTGGGTCCTCCCGAGGGAAGGGCTGCGAGCAATAATTGGTGCTTTTGGCAATTAATCTCGTTAAAGCTCTTAATGAACCGTGATCAGGTTACAGGGCTCCTGTCATCTCAGAGTGCTGGGGATTAGCAGGGGCAGGGAAGGAAGCAGGCAGGGGAGGGGTGTCCCTGGAATCAGCTCTGGCATCCCCGCTGCAGGCCTGGGAGTTGGGCTTCGCACCTACCCTATTCCAAATCGTACGCTGAATTTTATATATTTGTTATAAATCACAGTATCAGGGTTGCAGGGGGGATCTGTCCCACTCCCCCAGCGGGAGATGGGACAGTGAGCAGGGCAAAGCCACCCGGCAGCACCTTGCCCTTTGCTGAGCACGTCATGGAGCTATTCTGGGGACCATCCCTCACTGCTCTGCCCTTCCCAGGCATGGCCAGCCCGCAGATTTGGCTGCCGCGGGTGCAGGGAAGCCCTGGGGCTGAAGGGAAGGGGCAGCTGCAGGTCTGGGGAGGAGCAGGAGGAAAGCTCCCCTCGGCTGGGGACACGGTCCTGGATCCTGCGGGGACACGGAGCACCTGGGAAGGAGCAGCTCTGGTGATCCTGGGGCAGCCAGGGCTGGAAACAGAGAGGCTGCTCTGGGCTGGGAAGCTGGGGCTGACCAGGCAGCCCGGGGTGGAGGCGGCAGGCAGGGATACTGAACCCTGCAGGATCGCGGCTGGGACAGCCCTGGCTGTGCCCAGCTCCAGCCTGGCCTTCCTGGAGGGAGAAAAACCTTAACAACCCACACGTGGCAGCATTAATTACCCTGTTTAATTAATTACCCCATTGCCCTTAAAGGATTCCTTTACAAAAGGATGGACAAATCTGTTCTGGACACCCAAAATCCTGGAAAAGGGGCGTGAGGAGGGGCTGAGGCTGACGGAGACATTTTCTGCCGTTCCTCACCCAGAAGCAGAGGGGCTCTGGGGGGACAGCAGGTGCAGCTGTGCCAGCGTGGGCACCACTGCCGAGCCTCGCCCCAGCCCTGCCAGGCCATGGAGGGCACGGGGCAGGCCAGGCTGGGGCTGGGGCAGCCCCAGGCTCACAGGGACCCCGTGGCACAGCTCTGCGTGCTGCTCCAGCCCTGCAGCACCCCGAGCCACCCCTGCCAGCCCAGGGGCACAGCAGCACCCAGACCCTGCCACGCAGCCCCAGGGACCCCCAGCATCCGCGGGGGCTGCCCTGGCCAGAGCCAGGCAGGACCTGGGCAGGGGGAGCCGCGTCCTGGGGCGGGGAGTCCCAGCGTGGGCACAGGGACTGGGGCTGGAGTTGGGCACATTAACCTGCAGGGCAAAACAACCCGACTGCTGAGCTTTAACGAGATCGGTGACTTAAAGAGCTTTGGTGGGGAAGAGAGAAGTGGACCAAGAGGAGCTTAGCACAGTGAGGAGAGCACAGGGCACCCAGGTGCCACGGGAATGCCTTCCCAGGCCTGGGAGCTGCCCGGAGCCACAGCAAGACCCCTGGAGATGGGGCAGGGGGTGATAAGGTGGTGAGGACAAGGTGCCCACCCTCAGGCCCTGGGCAGTGTCCCCCACCTGGCAGGCCCAGGGGATAGAACTGAAAATAAAGGACTTCTGGGCACTGAAAATAAAGGATTTCTGGGCATTCCTCAGCACACCTGACCAGGGATGAAGCACAGGGTTCCTGGTCCCAGGGGTGAGGGAGCAGGAAGATGGAAACACCCCGCACCAGGCTCTGGGGTGCCCAGACTGGGCTGGAAGGGGGGAATCGGGGGCCAGGGGGGCGATTCCCACCCTCTGGGGCTGGGATCGCCGCTGAGAGGAGGAAGGGCTGGAGCGGGACCAGCGGGAGACCGGGACCATCGGGACCATCGGGACCAGGGACCAGCGGAACCAGGTTGGGCCGGCGGACCTGCAATGGGACCAACGAGACCCTCGACCACTGCCGGACCCCAGTCCCCGTCCCCTGTCCCTTGTCCCCTGTCCAGCCCTGGACCCATCACTCTGGCACCGTCCCTGTCCCGGCGGCCATCCCCTCGCCCCATCCCTTTATTGCCCTTCGTCACTTTTGACCACCCCTGGGGCCTCTCCATCACCCTGTCGCATCTCCCCTCCCTCTTCTGTCCCCCTGTCCCCCTGTCCCCTGTCCCCATCCCCTGTCCCTTGTCCCCTGTCCTCTCTCCCCTGTCCCCATCACTCTGGCACCGTCCCTGTCCGACCCTCTCCATCGCCCTCGCCCCATCCCTTTACTGCCCTTCGTCACTTTTGCACCACCCCTGTCCCCTCTCCATCACCCTTGTACCATCTCTATCCCTCTTCTGTCACCCCTCCAATGTCCCTGTCCCCTCTCCTTCACCCTCCCACTGTCTGTGTCATCCCCTCCATCACTCTCTCACCATCCCTGTCCCCTCTCCCTCCCGCTCCCACGTTCCCTGCCTTGCCCCTCTGTCCCACCAACCTCCCGGAGTCGTTCCAGCCCTGGGCAGTTCCCGTCCCTGCCCGTGGGTGCCTGTGCCCATCTGCCCCCACAGCAACTCACTGCACCAGGCCCAGCCCAGAGGAATTATCAGCGGAAGGGGGAGCCATGGAGGGACCTGGCTCCTTGTTCTGGAGTTGCTAATTCCATTTTTCCCAGAAAGTCTGTAACAGAGTAATCCCATAAACCCAACAAGTCTGGGTTTGCTGTTATGGAGCCACTGGGGGCCTGGCTGCAGGAGGCTCAGGGGTTGCCCTGGAAAGGGACCTGCTCCTGCCTCCCCTGCCCCTGGAGCCATGGAGGGACCTGCTCCTGTCCTTGAGCTGGAGCTGCTCAGGGTTTGCTGTGCCCTGGACCCACCGAGGGGCCTGGCTCTGCTCAGTGTTTGCCCCCCAGCCGGGCCCAGGGCCTCCCAGCATGGCAGCTCCAGCTGGAGATTCCCTGCAGGATGTGCTGCCTGCTCCCCCTGGGGAATGGAGCTCAGGGCCAGCTTCCATTTCCTGTCAATTCCTGTTCCTGAGATTTCTCACTCCAGCATCAGCCTGGGGAGCTGCTCCAGCCCAAAACCCACGGCCGCAGCTGCCTCCCCGTCCCTGGTGCTGCCCTTTCTGCCCCTCCTGCTGGGCACGGGGACATCCCGGTCCCCAGGAGATGGAGATGGATGTGCCCCTGCCTTTCCCCAGCCTTTGAACTCCTGGGCACCTGGGGCAGACAGGTATCCTCATCCCAGCCCCTTGCAGGGGGAGCCCTGGGCTCACGGACTGCGTCAGCCTCCCCGTCCTGGAGGAAAACGGGAATAAGTGTGAGGATTGTAATGGATGTCATGTTCCAGCTGAAGATACTCCAGGAATACAGAGTGGGATGAGACTGTATCCTTACTGACACTGAAGGGTGGGGAGCAACCGGCACACACAGGGATTTTTAATGATTTTGGCCTTTCTGCTTTAATGGAGTTGATTTATTATGCATTTAAGGTCTTTCCCTGCATTTCCTCTAAGTCGGTTCCACTCTAATCAGGTCAAAAGCTGATTTGCAAATAATCACCACAGAAAGGGAAAAAAAATCAAGGGATTTAAGGCCAAGCTGTGCATTCCATACTATTAATTGAAAGCCAGGAGAGATAATGTGTCTCTCCTCCTGGCTGAGACCCCTAAGCTGCTCTTAGCAGCAAACTCCGCTCTGGGCTCTGGGAATCACCTTCCAGCTGGGATTGCACACAGGAACGTCTCCCCAGCCCTGGGAGGGAAAGGGCAGGAGCTGGGGAGCACCAGAGGTGCCAGAGCATTCACAGCTCTGCGCCGGGCAGCACAGAACCAGGCGCTGCTCAAAACCTGGGCTGAAGGGGAAAGGCAGAGCTCCTGAGCGCGGGAGCTTGGCTCCTTCCCTGCCACCTATTTTCTGCAGATATTTATGTGCAAGCTGTGCCTTGTTTGCCACCCAGGTTTGCCTTGTTTGTCACCTTCTGTGAGCTTTCAGGACAGACCATGTCTGTAGGCATACATATATATATTTTTATATATATACAGTGATATCCTGCTGCAGGACTTCTGTACGTATTCTTCCCCATCTCCCCACACACTCAGAGGAGGGAAGGGGTTGATAATCAGAGAAATCCACTCTGGTATTAATTACATGCCATTACCAGGGCTTATTTGCTAATCCCCATTCTAATCACCCTCCCGGTTATATTTCAACCAGCACTTGAGGACACTGCACGTCATGAATAAAATATATATCAAAGTTTATTCCAGAGCACGGGCAGCACGGTGCGGGCAGCGCAGCCGGGGTTACACAACAGACCTGCTGTCACACCAGCGGAGGGCGGCACGTTCGGGCGTCAGGGAAACCCCCACCCCAGCCCAAACCCGGGCTCTGGGTTTTAAATTCAAATACAGAAATAAATAATTTAATTAATTAATAGCAGGAGGTCAGTGAAATCCCCCACCCCAACCCAAACCCGGGGTCTGGGTTTTAAATTCAAATACAGAAATATAATATTTATTTAATTAATAGCAGGGGGTCAGTGAAATCCCCCCATCCCAGCCCAAACCCGGGGTTTGGGTTTTAAATTTAAATAAATAAATAAATAAATAAATAGCGGGGGGGGCAGTGAAATCCCTCCCCCCCCCCACCCCAGCCCAAACCCCAGGTTTTGATATTTTTAAATTTAAATAAATAAATAAATAAATAAATAAATAAATAAATAAATAAATAAATAGCAGGGGGTCAGTGAAATCTCCCCCCCACCCCAGCCCAAGCCCGGCGTTTTGGTATTTTAAATTTAAATAAATAAATAGCGGAGGGACTTAGTTTTTCCGGGGGATCCATGCAGCCACTGCGGAAGCGCGGAGCGGCGGAGCGGGAGCGGCGGGCTCGGCCGGGGACGGTCACCGGGGGCGGCGGCGGGCGCGGAGCAGGAGCGGGGCCAGCCGAACCTCTGCAACCGCCGGCGGGAACGGGCGGATCCCATCCGGCCCGAGCGTCCGTCCTGAGGCCGGCTCGGGGCTGGGGGACAGCGGCGGGGACAGCGACACCAGGGACCGGCACAGCTTTCAGTCCGGAGAGACCCTTCATCCCGGAGGGGATCCTTCATCCCGGACAGGGCTCCTTCAGCCTGGCATCCTTCATCCCGGACAGGGATCCTTCAGCCCGGAGAGAAGTCCTTCATCCCGGACATGGATCCTTCATCTCGGACAGAGATCCTTCATCTCGGACAGGCATCCTTCATCCCGGACAGGGATCCTTCATCTCGGGGCGATCCTTCATCCCAGAGAGGAAACCTTCATCCCGGACAGGCATCCTTCATCCCGGACAGGGATCCTTCATCTCATCCCGGACAGAGATCCTTCATCTCGGACAGGCATCCTTCATCCCGGACAGGCATCCTTCATCCCGGACAGGCATCCTTCATCCCGGACAGGGACCCTTCATCCCAGAGAGGAAACCTTCATCCCGGACAGGGATCCTTCGCCCCGAGCCCATCTCCGCCTCCTCGTGCCTTCCTGCCAGCCCGCAGCGACCGGCTCTGCCCCCAGGTGACATTGGGTGTCCCCAAGGACGCTGCTGGAAGCACCGGGAGCTCTCGGTGTCCCCGCGTGGTTTGGTCGGTCCCCGAGCAGTCCCGGGCTCCGCTCGCCGGGCTGAACGGTGCCGGCGGAGCCCGAGCGCCGCTCCCGTCCCGCTCTGTCCGGTCCGGGCCGGAGCCCCAGCGCTGCCCGGGCTGCTGCGGGTGCGGTGGCCCCGAGCCCGCTCCGCTCTCCGCCGAGGCTTGCGGGGGCACGCCAGGGCTGCCCCGTGTGAGCCACAGTCCCAGCCGTGTCCCGGGGGCCGCGGGGCTCAGGCGGGGAAGGGGCCCTGCCCCAGAACCTGCTGCCTTCGGGGGGAACGCGGCCCCAGAGCGGGCTGGGGGTGCTGCAGCAGATTCCTCCACAAACACCCCCAAACCCGGCAGGATCCTCCAGGGATCCCAGACTCTGAAGGGTCCCCCAGTCCCAGGGAGGTTCCCAGATCCCGCTGGGTGCCCCAGTCTCATTGTGTCCCCCCAGTCCGTGCCCCCACTGCACACCCCGGACCCTGACCCTGCAGGGTCCTCGAGCACCACAGCCCTCAGGGATGCTCTCCCCACCAAACCCCTCAGGGCACCCCAAGGTCCCCAGACCCTGCTGGGTCCCCTGGAGTGCCCTAATACCACAGGGTCCCCTGTGGAACCCCAAATACCCCAAAGTCTCCCCCCATCAGACCCCTTGGGTCACTGCCGGGGTCCCCAGGCCCTGCTGGGTCCCCCCACCCCACAGAGTCCCCAGGACCCTGCAGGATCTCCCTGGCACCCTCAAGGATGCTTAAGCCCTTCCAGCCCCCTGGGTCCCATCCCAGTGGACCCCTCAGACCTCCCCCACCCTGCAGGATCCCTCTGGGACCCCCAAATCCCTTGGGTTCCAGCCCATCGGATTCCCCAGACCCTGCTGGGTCCCCCCACCCCATAGGGTCCCCTGAACCCTTCACACTCTGCAGAATTCAACTGTAACCCTCAAACCCACCGGACTCCTCCAAAGGACCCCAGACCCCACCAGGTTGCCCCACACCAGGTGGGTCCCCCAGATCCTGCAGGGTCCCCCCGGCCCCTCACACTCACCAAGGTGCCCCCGACCCCAGGACTCCCAAACCCACCAGGCTCCCCAGGACCCCCTGAAGGAGCCCAGGCCCTGCTGGACCCCCCCACAGCCCTGGCTCCCACAGCTCCCCCAGTGAGCCCAACAAGGTGTCCCTCCATGTTCAGAGCCCCCAGACCCGCTGGCTCCCCACGGATCAAACCCCCTCAAGTACCCCAGACCCCCCAGCTCCCCAAACCTCCCGCGTCCCCGCTGTTCACCCTTCCCCGAACCCTCTGAAGGACCGGATCCCCCCCACCACGGGCTCCCCCAGATCCTGCAGGGTCCCCCACACCCACCAAGGCGTCCCCCACTTCCAGAACCGCCCGGGTCCCCAGCCACCAACCCCCCCCGGTCCCCCCGACCCCCGCCGCCCCCCGGGTCCCCGCAGCCCCTCGGCCGCGCTAGGCGGAGCCGCGGCTGGCGGCGGGCAGGCGGCGCACGGGGGTGCCGGCGGCGGCCCCGCGGCTCCGTGCGGGGGCCCAGGGCACGCAGCTGCGGAGGGCGCGGGCGGCGGCGAGCAGCGCCCGGGCCGGGGCCGCGGGCGGCGGCGCAGCCCCTTCTGCAGCCGCTGGCTCTGCGCGGCCAGGGCGAGCTGCGCCTGGGCCACGCCGGCGCCGAGGCGGCCCAGGGTCTCGGCGCGGGCGGCCAGGCGCAGCTCGGCGTGCAGCAGCGCGCAGTGCACCTGCCGCACCCGCCCCTCCAGCTCGGCCGCCGCCCGCCGCCGCCCCTCGGCCGCCACCAGCCGCCGCCGCGCCGCCGCCAGCTCCACCGCGCCCGGGCCGCCGCTCTTGCCGTCGCCGCCGCCGCCGCCGGGGCCGCCGGGGCCGCCGCGGGACGGGCGCTGCGCGTCGCCGCCGGAGGGGCTCGGAGGTGCCGGTGCCGCCGCCGCTGCAGCCATGGGAGCGGGAGCGGCGGCGGAGGATGCGGCGGGGATATATAGCCCGGGGGCGGTACCGGCGGCGCGGCTCGGCCCCGGCGGGGGCGGCTCCGGCACCGGCTCCGCACCGGCACGGGGGAAGGGGGTGGGGGACACGCGAGCCCGGACCCGCACGGCGCAGCCCGGGGCTCTGTGCGGGCCGGCACCGCACCGGCACCGGGCTCGGCGCGGCACCGGGGCGGGAGCGCTATGGGCTCGGTGCGGCACCGGGCTCGGTACGGCAGCGGTACCGGACCGCTATGGGCTCGGTGCGTCACCGGGCTCGGTACGGCAGCGGTACCGGACCGCTATGGGCTCGGTGCGGCACCGGGCTCGGTACGGCAGCGGTACCGGCATTGATGGGACCCCGGGCTCGGTACAGCCCTGGCCCGGTATGGCACGGTCAGGGGGTGATACCATCGGGCACCGGGTACAGCTCGGCACGGCACCGGCCCGGGGGCGCTACCGGTGCTGGAAAACTGCGCTGCCTTGCGGGGAAATGCGGAGCTGGGGCCGGATGGGATCGCTGGGAAGCGCTGGGAAGGGCACCGCGGGGTCACCGGGGGTCTGGCAGGGGCTGGGCCGGGCTGTCCCGGCACCGGGGCACCCTTGGATGCGCGGCTGTCGCAGCAAGGTCGCTGCCACCGTCACTGTCCTTTACACGGTGTTAATAAAGCTGCGAGTGGGCTGGCGGGGCAGGGGGCTGCAGCGGGAGGTGCCACTGCCCCCCTGCTCCCCCCACCCCGAGCGTGGATTCCAAAATCCTCCTGCTGCTCCTCCTGCTGGAATGTCATCCTCGGCGGCTGCATCTGCGTGTGGCTGCGTGGGTCTCGCATCGGCGCAGCAGAGATGACAGAAACCAGGTGTCAAGGTTTCATCCCACCCCCAGATTGGAATAAAAGCCTAAGCCAAAAACAAAACCGAGCCTAAATCTGTTTCAGGCAGAACCACATCCAGGCCTTCAGTGGATGTCGCCCACGGGGCTGGTGACATGTTTCCTTTCCTTACCTTAGGAGGAAAAAAACCATCTCTTGTGCTTTGCATCACATCCCTGCTCCTGCCAGGCTGCCACACGTCTGCCAGGCACCGGAGCAGCGTCAGCGGCTGCTGCTGCGTCACTGCTCGGCCCCCGCAGCCGTCCCATCCCATCCCATCCCATCCATCCCATCCCATCCCATCCCATCCCATCCCATCCCATCCCATCCCATCCCATCCCATCCCATCCCATCCCATCCCATCCCATGGATCCCACCCCACCCTATCCCATCCCATCCCACCCCATCCCATTCCATCCCATCCCATGGATCCCACCCCACCCCATCCCATCCCATCCCACCCCATCCCATCCCATCCCATCCCATCCCACCCGGTCCCATCCCACCCCACCCCATCCCATCCCATCCCATCCCATCCCATCCCCCATCCCATCCCATCCCATCCCATCCCATCCCACCCCATCCCATCCCACCCGGTCCCATCCCACCCCACCCCATCCCATCCCATCCCATCCCATCCCATCCCATCCCATCCCATCCCATCCCATCCCATCCATCCCATCCCTGCCCGGCTCAGAGCAGCGGCCCCAGCGCCCCCCGAAGCTCCTGTCGCTGCTCTCCGGGCCGGGGAGACGCCGGAGGCCGGGCTGTGCCTTCATCTATCGGACAGAAATGCTGCTCGAAATGGGGTGTGAAGTTGAGGGGTGCTGCTCCACCGTGGGGTTAAAGCTCTTTCCATGTTTCCTCTGCCCCCAGCCCAAAAAAACTGTGGGGACAGGCAGGAATTAAACATAATCTCTCATTTTATTGTCCCTCCTCTCATCTTTTTGCTCTGATCCGGTGGAACTGGACCCGCAAGGTCCCCCCAAGAGGGGAAAGGGCCGGGGGGTGTCCTGCCCCGAGCTTCCCCCGTTCCCCAGAATGAAACCCCGGGGTCACAGAGGTTGGAGGGAGCTCAGGAGGCGCCTGCTCCGTCACGGCCTGCTCAGAAATAATCTCTTTTTTGGGTCACCCCCCATGTCTGCGCTGCTTGATGCCTTCCCAGCTCCAGGCCCTGCTCCAGGGTGAGACAAGGACACGGAAAGGGGGAGCAGCTGTGCCTGGACATGAGTTCCAGGAGGTGAGCTGGGGACAGTGGGCAGCGGGGCTGAGCCCCCAGAGCAGCCTTGTGTCTCCAGGCTGGCCCAGCACATCCCAGCAGCCAGCAGACAGGGGCTGGTAAAGGCCAACGCAGAAAAAGACCAGAAATGTCCCTGCCCTGAGGCCAGGCACAGCCTGAGTCCCCAAACCCTCCGGCACTGCGGGATTCCTGCTCGGGCTGTTGAGCTATTAATGATTTAGCAGAGGAGGCTGCAATTAGCAGCGCTCAGAATAAACCTCGGTGATACAAAAACCCGGTGAGAGCTTCGTTCTCCCTTCGTTCTCCCTTCGTTCTCCCTTCGTTCTCCCTGCCCTGGCAGTGCCACTCTGAGGCATCGGGCACCGGGACGGACACTGGGACAGGACAGCAGGACGGGACACCGGGATGGGACACCAGGATGGAACGGACAGGACTGGGACGGGGGACACCATGGACAGGACAGGACAGTGGAACAGACACTGGGACGGGACACCAGGACAGGACACGGGACGGGACACCAGGATGGAACACGGGGACAGGACAGTGGAACAGACACTGGGACAGACACCAGGACAGGACGGCAGGACAGCACACAGGGATGGGACACCAGGATGGAACACGGGGACAGGACAGTGGGACAGGACACCGGGATGGGACACCGGGACAGGACACCAGGATACAGCCCCACCCTGCACCCAGCGCAGCCCCCAGCACTGCCCCGGGACACAGGGACTGGGGAAGCAGGAGGACAGAGCTGAGGGATGAGCAGTGGCCTCGTCTCCAGCCCCCGCAGAGCCCCGTGCTGGGACGAGCTCCAGAAAAGCCAAGCCTCGTTACAGGCAGCAATAATTAACGTCGGTGCCCTCCCTCCCAGCCTCTCCCCAGGTTTTTTCCTGGCTGTCCCAGTTACCAGGGCAGGAGGGACTCGGGCGCTGCTCTTTCATCCTGGCAGGTTTAGGGAAGGAATCGTGCATCAGGAGTTCAGGTTTAAGGCCCAGGACTCCTGGGCTAGCCCAGCTCCCTGTCCCACCATCCTGCTGGAATCCAGCAGCAGACTCAGCGTCCTCTGCCATTCCAGCAGGCTCCCTCCCTGCTGCCACCTTCCCAGGGGGGTTCTTTCCTTTCCGCCGAACCTCCGGGGCAGGATCCCACCCCCAGAGTGAATCACCAGGATCCGACCCCAGGAGAGAATCAGCAGCTCTTTGGGATAGGAACACCTCGGGACAGGGATCCTCGGGGTGGGAACTCGCGGGGTGGGCCCAGGGACCCTCGCCTGGGCAGGGAGCCCTGGCACCGGGCCGGGGCACCGGGGGGCTTTGGGGCACACACCTTTGGGGGGCCGGGGTTTGTACTGGCGTTTGTACCGGGGTTTGTACTGGCGTTTGTACTGGGTTTGTACCTGGGTTTGTACTGGCGTTTGTACTGGCGTTTGTACCGGGGTTTGTACTCGGCTTTGCGCCGGGTTTGCACGCAGGTTTTTGCTCGCGTTTGTGCCCGGGTTTTTCTGGGCTTGTACCCGGGTTTATACCGGATTTGTGCCGGTTTTGTGCCAGGTCTGTGCCGCTCTGTGCCCGGTTCGCGCGGGTTCGTGCCCGGCCCCTGAGCGGCTTCGCCCGCCGCGCTCTGCTGTCCCTCGGCGCGGCCCGTCCGGGTCACGTGGCGCACCTGGCCCAGGTGAGGCGGGGCCGGACGCGCTCCCGGCTCGCAGGTAACGAGACCCGGCCCGGCCCGGCCCGGCACGGCCCGGCCCCAGCCCCAGCCCCAGCCCCAGCCCCGGCATCAGCCCCGGCCCCGGTATCGGCCCCGGCCCCGGCATCAGCCCCCGCCCGCCGCCGCCGCCCGGCGCTTCCCGGCCCGGCCCGGGGGCAGCCGCAGGCCGCGACCGGCAAGGAGGGAAGGACGGAGGGAGGGGAGGAAGGAGGGAGGAAGGAAGGAAGGAAGGAGGGCTCGTCCGTCACCCCACACCGGGCCTCCCGCAGCCCCCGCCCGGTGCGCCCCGGGTGCCCCGGCACGGGGAGCCCCGGTGCGGACGGCCCCGCCGCCCCGGCCGGTCCCGCTGTCCCTTCCGCACCGCCCCGGCCCTGGGGGAGGCTGGGGGCGGTCGGAGCTCTCCCGGGGCTTTGGGACCGGCTCTGATTCCCAGGGCTGGAAAACGGAGCGGGGGCGCGGCGGCAGCCGGTGCGGAGCAGGGCAGGCGGGGATGGGGCTGTTCCTGCTGCTCCTGCTGCCCGCGTCTCCTCTCCCCAAAATCCCCGTCTGGAGCTCATGCTGGGGGCCAAGGTAGGCATGGGCAGCTCCCATTGGTGCCCAGGTGGGTCTCCCCTTTTCCTTCCCTTTCGTTTGGGAGGGAGAAGGGTCAAACGTGGTTTGCCTGCCCTGTGGTGGAGCCCTGCTGTCAGCTGGAGCGGGGTGGGTGTTTTGGGCCGGGGGCACAGGGGACGCTTTGGCACGAGGCAGTTCCTGGGGCAGGTTGTTGATGTCCCAGAGGGCTGCCAGAGGGATGCTGGGTGCCCAGGGATGCACAGGGACAGTGCTGCATCCACATTTACCCTGGACTGGGATCTCCATCCCTCCTGGTGCCAGCCGAGCAGTGCAGAGCAGGAGCTTAACAGGTGACTTCCAGCTCCTGGCAAGGCTCCTTAGGACACCTCCCAGCTGTGGATGCTTCCGCAGGAGTTCAGAGAAGCTGCATCAGTGTGTAAATCCCGTCTCCTGAATTTAGGAGACATTCCCTAGCTGCCAGCAGCACCAGCAGCGTGGTTATTGTCAGATGCATGTGACGTGGTTCAGGAGATTCACAACTTAACTGAGCTTTTTTAAAACTTTCCAGGGAAATCCCTCCCTCTGAACAATGAAGATCTTAGACCCTGGCTAACTCTGAGTCCTGCAAACCCCCTGGGGATCCTTCCTGGCTCCTCTGGAGCAGATGCTGAGGCTCTCCAGAGGGACCTGCAGTCACTGCCAGTGCCTGTGTGAGAGCAGAGGAAGCTCCCAGCCATCGTGTGAGTAACACTGGGATGTGGATTGTGGTCTGAGCAGTTATTTATGGCTGGGGGTTTTGGTCCAGCCCGTTCCTGTGCTGGGGGAGCTGCTGGATCGAGGAGCTGTGTCCTGTCTGTGCTCCTCGGGAGCTTTTCTGTGTGGTCC
This sequence comes from Emberiza elegans, assembly GCA_024865655.1. Taxonomy (NCBI): domain Eukaryota; kingdom Metazoa; phylum Chordata; class Aves; order Passeriformes; family Fringillidae; genus Emberiza; species Emberiza elegans. Next base: position 7,482,440 of record JALJVW010001685.1, on the reverse strand, counting down.
AGGGGTCGCAGAGGTGTGAGCTGTGGTAGGAATGCGTGAGCCCAGAGGTGTCTCTGACACCTGTGCCTGCAGGTCTCCTCCTCAGAGCCGAGATAATGCTCTGAAATCTCAGAATATTGTCTGTTGTTACATAAAGGGGTGTTGCTGTGCCATGCAGATGTTGGGTCTCTCAGTGAGGCCTTGGAATGAGAAGAAACATCCCAGTGAGTAGTTCCCAGTTCAGCTCAAGTGTTTTCATTTCACTTCATGGTTTTTTCAGTCTGTTTTTAAATTCTGAACTGCATTACAGAAATGAGGAAGTTGAGGGGAATAACCCCTGACTTGTTCTGAAGTGAAAGCAATCAAAACTCTGCAGTGATGCTGAGGTGAGGGAGCTCTGCCTGCTCTGCACTGAAATTAGAGCATCTGGGGCTTTTTATTTTGCATATTGCCCAGGAATGTGCAAAGGGAGCTCCTGGGATGAATTTTCATAAAGTAACAGAGCCAAAATATTCCTGGAAAGCAGTGGTGTGCTGTAACTGCCTGGCTTTCAGTCTGGGGCTGTTTCTTTGTGGGGAAAGTGTGACTCTGGGTTTAAAAACCAGGGAGAAAGAGGCACTGCTCAAACAAGGTCTGACAGATTTATTTATTCATGCTTGAGGTGCCCTATAGAAAGTCCACAGTAAAACAACAAGGACAGCCCTACAACACTTACACTATGGCTGGGCTCTCACTGCTTATTAATTACCCTAATTAGTATTTGAAAGGATCTCTTGGAGGTGCAAGCAGCGTTAGCCAAGAAGCCTGGAAACCATGGAGAATTCCAGGACCCACCACAGCCTGGGATAAAGGCAGAGCAGAAGTGGAGAGTGACAGCCCTGACCCGACTTTGCTCACATCACCCCGTGCTGAGCTTTAATAATGAAAAGATTAAAACCAGGGAGAATGAACGTGCCAGAGTGTGAGGGTTGGCTCTGTGCAGAGGGAGCGTGACAGGGATCTCTGTGGAAGCAGTTCCTCCCGCCTGCAGACCTGGAGGAGCTGTGCAGGCACAGCTGAGCACGGTCTGCTCTGGGGTTTCTGTTTCTGCAGGGTTTGTAAAGGTTTTGTTCCCATGAGGGGTGATTTGAGACCGACTTGTTGACAAGGTCTTTCCCTTAATCCAGATGAAGACGTTGGGTTTTCATAGGGAAGTCTTTGACATCGCCCGACCTTAGCATGACTGGCAAAAATCATTAGTGTTGGTAATGCTGTCATTGCTAAATCCTCTAAATTGAAATAGCAGCAAATAACGTGGAGTTGGAATTGGCAGCTTGCATAATGATGGATTGCTTGTCATCTCCTCCTGGGCACGATGTGTTTTGAAATGGATAAGTGCTGTCAGGGCCCAGCCTAATCCCGAGGAATGCAAGACAAAGGGAAGTTGTTTAAAAAAAGATACTTTCCCTTTGGAGCCTGTCAGTGGCTCCACCTCCAGCTGTGCTGCTCCTTCATTGCTCTGGAGCTGACTCCTCTTCCAGCTGCGTGGAGGAAACTCTTCTGAAGGTTACAGGGATTTTGATGTCTGAAAACAGCCCTTCTAAAGCATCTCTCTTCTGGTGAGAGCATCTACCCAAAGGAAGCAGCAAGGCTCGGGTGGTGGGAGAACCCCGGAACGCGGGCTCTGAGTGAGAGCTGCATGAGTCCTGGCACAAAATATTCCTGTAAATCGTTGGCTTTGGGAGCGTCTGGCTGTCAGATCCCTCTGTGCTGACGGGCAGCTCGCTGAGGTGGTGCTGGGCTGCTCTGATTCCCCCCTGTGTCCTGCAGGTGCCCGAGTGCCAAGCCATGCTGGGCCGGAGGAGCCGCCTGCCCCCCGAGCTGAGCAGCGCCCGGCAGAGGGAGCAGCCCTGCCCGGAGGCCGTGCCCCTGCGGGCCCGGGCAGCCAGGGACTCCAGGGACAGCAGGGACACGGATGTCAGCCTGGAGGTGCTCAGTGGCTCCACGCCCGAGGTCAAAGCCAGCCGCGGCCGAGCGCAGCAGATGCGGGACAGGAAAGGGCGCAAGGCCGAGCTCAGAGACCCCAACGGCCGGGAGGCAGAGACCATCACCTTCATCTCTGGGACAGCAGAGGCTCCCCCAAACCAGAGCTTCTGCTGCTCCTCCCTGTCTCAGGCCTGGAACACGTACAAGGCTGTTTTCTGTTGCATAGTGACGTGTGGGGGCTGCTTCCAGGACTGCAGTGTCTGCATTCCCTACCCAGGGCCCCCTGAGACCTCCACAGATGATGGCAAGAACGGAGACTACAATGGGCGGCTGCCAAACAGCCCCACCAACACCTCTCCTGCTGAGAAGAACGGGAACCAGATTAAAAAGTCCAGCATGGGCAGCAGTTTCAGTTACCCAGACGTGAAGCTGAAGGGCATCCCTGTCTATCCAAACAGGAACACCAACCACCACGTGGAATCTGATTCCTGCTGCAAGGAGCTGCTGGAGAAGCCCTTCAGGAACAGCATAGAAAAGCCAGCACTCCCCAGCAGCCACCGGAGCTCGGAGGAATATTATTCCTTCCACGAGTCTGACGTGGACATCAGCGAGCTGAATGGCTCCATGTCCAGCAGGCAGATCGACGTCCTCATCTTCAAGAAGCTCACGGAGCTCTTCAGCGTCCACCAGATCGACGAGCTGGCCAAGTGCACCTCGGACACCGTCTTCCTGGAGAAGACCAACAAAATCTCGGACCTCATCAACAGCATCACCCAGGACTACAACCTGGATGAGCAGGACGCCGAGTGCCGGCTGGTGCGGGGCATCATCCGCATCAGCACCCGCAAGAGCCGCGTGCGGCCCCACATCTGCAGCCCGGCCAGCCAGGGCCACCAGGACCCGTCCGGCCGCGGCACCGCGCCCGACAGCGGCAACGAGACCATGCTGGAGTCCATGGTCATCAGCCAGGACGGTACGGGGGGTGCCGGGGGTCCCTGGGTGCTGCAGGAGGGCGGTGCCAGCAAAGCCACCGAGCTGTGGCACTGGAGCGGGGCTGGACGCTGCTCTGTCCCCAGTGGGCACCTTCTGCTGGGCTGTGTGAGTGCAGAGCTCTGCTTCTCACCCTCCTCCCTGTGCTGTGGCTTTCTTGAGCCTGTCCTTCCCTGCCCATGAGGTTTGTGCTGAGCAATAGATGGGTTTGTGCTGCTGCTGCTGCTTCTGCCTATGCTCATCTGAGGTAGGCAGAAAAACAGTGAGTCAAAGTGAACTGGTAGGACCAGACGAGCTGCTCGTGCCCGAGGATGTCCAGTTACTCAGCTGGCTCTCCTCCATGTGCTGCCTGGCTCATGCCACCCTTAGACTCTGTGACAGTGTGTCCTCAGAGCCAGACCTCCTCCACACAGTGAATATCCCTGCAAAGAGGAGGGAAGGGCTGTTCCACAGCACCAGAGCTTCTGCTCCTTGTGGGAGCAGCCTCAAGTGTCTGAGCTCCAGAGCAGGCTATAACAGTTTGTTGTAGAAAAACCTTGAAAAGCTGGGTGTGGGAGCAAGGAGATATCCAGAAGTCCCAGAGGAAACCGTGTGGGTGTTGTGCTTCCCAGATTAGCAGAGAGGCTGCTCCTGGGATTTAAGGACACAGCTCAGGCTGTCCGGACGATGGCAGAAGCAATGGGAAGAATCAGACTGTGCCTGTGCTGTTCCCTGAGGGTGTTCCCTGACAGGATCCTTCGTGCTGAGTCATCCTTTCCATCCTCCTTCCCTGTCTCAGGCCCTCTTGGTTTCCATTGCAGAGCTGGCCGTGCAGATCTCGGAGGAGACCCCGGCAGATGTGCTGGCCAGGAACATGAGGCGGCACAGCAGCGCAGGTAACACACACCCCTGGGCAGGGCTGGCAGAGGAGAGCCCTGAGCCCACCCTGTCCGTGTCCTCACCCTCCACACAGCCTGAGCTGGCCCTGCTCCTCAGGCTCCCCTCGCTTCTCCTGGGCTTTGGGGATGATGGAGCTGGACACTCCCTGGGTTGGGGGATCTTTCTGAAAAGGGGTGAATCCAAGTTCCCTGTCCTGAGAGCTCTCGGTCTCTCTGTACCCTGACAAAGTTTGGGGCTGTGTTTGGGGTGTGACTGCCAGAGGTCACAGCTGGGTGAGACTGGGAACAAAAGGAACTGTGCAAAAGGGAAGCAGGCAGGGCTGCCCCGAGCTCTGTCCTCCCAGAGCGCAGCCCAGGGCTACAAGACAAGTTTCCTCCTGCACAGCAGCTCTGTCCTGGGAGATGGCTGCAATGCAGGCAGGGCTGTTCCCTGCCATGGCTTTGTGTGGCTTTCTCCTCCCTCATGGTACACAAAGCCTTTTGTGGCAGCTGCTTCCCCAGTGCCAGGCTGCTGTGCTTCCCTGGGCTAATGGCACTGTCTCTTGTCTCTCCTCCCCAAGGCTCTCCAACCAGCAGAGATTCCTCTTTCCAGGACACAGAGACTGACTCATCCGGGGCACCTCTGCTCCAGGTGTACTGCTGAAGGACCCGAGCAGCAGGGAGGCATTCCAGGCCTTTGCTGCAGCCACAATCCTCCTCCTTCCATGTGGAGTGTGTTGTGCCAAGTTTCATTTTTTTCCCCAGTCTTCCCTGATCCTTATTGAAGCCAGATTCCTCCTGCTGTCTGAACTTCACTGGATATTTTGGTTTTTATGGACAATCAAGGAAGCAAACTGCGGAGCTAATGAACTTGGAGGTGGAATGTGTGCCCGGGGAGGAGAAGATGGACAAGGAAGTAGCAGAGAACTTGTGCCTCTGTGATTCCTGTAAATCACAGTTAGCTCCAGCAGCTCAGTGGCTCAGCCCTTTCCCTGCTTTGAGGACCTGTTGTACACTTCTGCTTCCTGCATTGCCTGAGTGAACTTGGATAGGGAATAACTGTGGTGTCTCTGTGCTGGTGCTGATGTTGAGGTGCAGGGACCCAAATCTCTATTTACAGTGCCTGTGTTGGTCCCACCAACCCAAAGCCTTCTACCCATGGTGTTTTGAGCAGGCAGACCTGCCTTTCCCTGCTGAGCCTTGGTGTCACCTGCTGCTGCCTGAGGAGAAGGTTCAGCTTTATGGGGTTCATTCCGTTTGTGGCCTCTTGGCTCATCCCTGATTCAGGGCCAGTGCTGGGGTGGCTGCTGGGCTGCCCCTGCATGAGCAGACCGTGGGGGTCAGTTCTGCTGGAGCCCAGGAGCTCACACTGCCTGCCAGCAGCTCTCCCCACTGCTCTGTCCATGTGTCCCCTGGGAGAGCCTGGGGCAGGGTTGTGGCAGCTGAGGGGAACACCTGATTTTCTCCTGACTTTGTGTGGTTCAGAGCTGGGCTGTTTGACTGTTCTGAAAAATCCCTTCAAACCCCTTGGTTTGCCTGGAAAGGAAAAGCTCCTGAGAGTGTCAGCAGAGGGTTTGTGAGGCACTGCTGGCCCCTGCCTTTCCCTGTGGGCACTCAGCACCTTCTCCTTCCCTCTGCAGGCACTGAGAGCCAGGAGATGGGCACTGCTCTCCCAAGGGCTCCGTGCCAGCTGACCTGCAGGGCTGCAGCAGGAGGAAGCTGCATCTGTGGTGTTGCCACTTGGTTGTTTATCACAAAGTAAACATGTCGAGCCATGGGGCTTGTTTGGAGCTTTAGGTGCCCTTGGACATGAACAGAAAATGCTTCATTTAATTCACCAGCCATAGGATAAACACACCCACTGGATTTTGGAGAGAGGGAAGCCCAAACAGGCCCTGGGCTTCAGTGTTGACCATGGTTTTGTGCCTTAGATGGACTGGAAGGTGCTTCAGTTGGACTGAAATGTGCCTTAATTGAACTGAAATGTGCCTTAGTTGATGTGAAATGTGCCTTTATTTTATAGCTTGTGATTGCTCTTCAGAGGTTTGGGCAGGGAGGAAGGATTTAATTCCTCTCACGAGCTCTCAGGCTTCTTTAAAAGGCCAAAACCCTTTGAAATGGACAGTTGCAGCCCCTGTTAGGGCCTGTTTCTGTAAACCACTGGCTGTTTTCAGAGTGTGCTTCCAGGAATCAGGGGCATTTCTGAGACCACACCTGGAGACACTGACAGAGATATTTCAAAGACAAGGAAGGGACTGAGCCTTGGATTTGGCTTCCCCTCCCTGCTTTGTGTTTAAAGCTGTTGGTTGATGAGAAATCGAGTTTATGCAAGGGAAAGACTTGAAGCAAGGCCAGGCTGGGACTCCCAGGGGAGCTGTGTGAGGTCACCTCCTCCCAAATGCTGCCCATCCTGAGGGACCTGCTTGGCTTCTGCTTCTCCTGGGTTTGTACATTGTTATTTTGACAAGTTTCCTCAAAGCTGTGTGCTGAGGTTCACGCGGGTCACACTGACACACTCTGTGGGCTGAGCTGGAGATGAGGGGTGGGCTGGGCTTGCAGTGAGCAGCAGTCACTGGTTCAGAGCAGGTGCACATTTTAGTGGCTAGGCTGCGTATGACGAGTGAGCATGTGGGAGTTAAACTAGCCAAAAAAACCCCAAGCCCCCCAAAAACTCACCGAGAGGAAGACTGTCAACTCGATGGTCCCTGAAGCTAGCTCACCTGTGGTGTCTTGTGGGATTCTTTTGCACTCATTGGCCTTAAATGTTATGGTTTGGTGTTTTTTATAAAGTAAAAGTTGTGCTCTTTACTGTGCTGTGACTTTTACATTCCTGTTCTCATCAGCTTGGGGACCCTGGGGTGGAGGTTGCACAGGGGTGGCTGATTCCTGCAGTCCCAGATGGACAAAGACATTCTCATCCATTTGGTAGCTCCGGGGAGATCCTGAATGCCAGGCTGGTGTCTGGATGCAAATGAAGGAGCCTCTGGGGAAGTGTTTGTTGTCCTGCAGGGAAACCTGGACCTTCCAGGGTGTGATGCTGGAGCTGAGCTCTGGAAAAGCTGAGCCTGGGGGGAGAATTCCCAGGTTGTCCCTGTGATGTCACCAGCTGCTGGCAGCAGATGTGGGGTTTGCTCCACAGGATCAGCTCAGGGATGGACGGTGGCCCAGCCTCTGACCCTGGGACTTGAAGGACCAGTTCTGCACTTCCCAGTTCCAGTGCAAACCCCAGGATAACCTGCAGGGCTCCATTCCTGGCCGCTGACCTTCCCTCACCCTCTGGGGCAGGAGCCCTGGGGGTTTCCTGCTGGTGCACAGGACCAGGATGTGTTTCCTGGGAGGATTTCAGAGCCATGAACAGGTAAATGCTGCCTTCTCTCGGCTGGGAAGGGTCTCTGGGGATGTTTTTGTGTCTGGAGCCCTCGGACCAGCTGGGTGGGGCCTGTCAGCCCAGTTTGTTCAGCAGCTTCCCAGTTTGCTGTTTCCTGGCTCACATCAACACACGGGATGAGTCCATGGGGTTTTTATCTGCAGGAAGTTGTTTTGGATGGATGGAGCTGTCTTGGCTCTTGCTGGAGTGGTTTTTTCTCTGAGTATGCATTGAGTGTTGTGCTGAGTGAGCTGACTGGGTTGCCCAAGTGGAGATCTCACAAACACGAGAGCCTTTACCTGGCCACAGGCCTGTGGAGGTGTTCTCTCACACAGGTGCTTCCTTCTGGGAACCTGACTCAGCACCTGGCTTTTCCTGAAGACATTGTTTGGTTTTATTGGGCTTGGTTTTGCCAGGAGTCTCCAGACACTCCCACTTTGTGGGTGCTTGCTGTGCTGTGCCCTCAGAGGGATCCCTGTCCTGCCCAGCCAGAGCTGTGCCCCTGCCCAGGGTCCCCTGGCATCAGGTGAGGGCAGCTCAGGAGCTCTGCAGGGAATGGCTGCAGGAGTGCTGAAGAAATTCCTCTGCACATCCCCACCCTGAGCTGCTGAATTATTTATTTCAGTGTGGCTTAGACATTAGGAAGCAGATGGATGGACCCTAATTCCTCACAGCCTGGCCTTTGCAGTAACAGAGCAGCTGAGGCTCCTCCTAAAACAACATGGTAACATCCAATACTCGCTGTTCCTGTTCCCTTCCTCGGGGTTTTGCTGTTCCATTGCTCTTGCCCAAGCAGTCCTGGAGTCTGGGATATTCCCCAAATGCTCTGAGCTACAATATTCATTAATAACAGCTAAGCCAGGAGCTGCTGTTAAAGAAAAAACCCAAATGACTGGGGAAAACTTTACCCTATAGAAAGCTCTCTGCAGAGCCTGCTGTTCCTGCAAAGGCCTTGCTTTTACAGGTGAGGAGCTCCAGGCTCTGCCCTCCAGCTGGTGGCAGCACCTGAACGGCTGCTCCGGGTGAGCTGGCACAGGTATGGGGAGCCAGAGGGACCTTGGTGAGCTGGCACAGGTAGGGAGAACCAGAGGGACCTTGGTGAGCTGGCACAGGTATGGGGAGCCAGAGGGACCTTGGTGAGCTGTCCCTGTCCCTGTCCAGCACTGCCCTTCCCGCTCTGCTGGGGCTCGGGCACCACTCAAGGTGTGTGCATGCTGTGGATCCTGGTGCTGCCCAGCATTTCCCTGGTGCTGCCCAGCACTTCCCTGCCATGGGCACAGGACAGGGCCATGCTCCGAGGTCTCCAGGGACTCAGACTGAGGTGGGGCTTCAAGCCTTGAGCAGCTCCTTGGACCCAGCAGGGTTTATCCCAGGGAAGCTGCCTTGGGAAGCAAAAGGGTGCTCCCAGCTCCCTCTGGCTGGGGACGGTGGTGGCCAGGGGTGTTTGCAGAGGACAAGGCCGGCAGTGAAACACCTTCTGTTCCGCTGCCGAGGGGCCGAAGTCCAGGGGCAGCTCTGGGATCAGCCACGCTCTGGCAGCAGATGTGGGGTTTGCTCCTGCAGGATCAGGGCACCAGGGCTGGGCCCATTCTCCCACCTGGGACTTGAAGGACCAAACTCCCCCAGTTCCAGTGCAAACCCCAGGATGAGAACAGGGAGGGCTCCATTCCCAGGCCGCAGACCTTCCCCCAGCCTCCTGGGCCACAAACCAGGGGTAGCTCATTCTGGGGCTAAAACCAGGAAATCCTGGGAGAGTTCAGAGCCATGAAAACAGGTAAATGCTGCCTTTTATCAGGACCAAAGAAGGGACAGGCAGGTGATGTTTTTGTGTCTGGAGCCCTAAGACAAACAGGCAGGAGGGGCCTGTCAGCCCAGTTTGCAGCTGCCCCAGTTTGGGTCCTTGGCTCACATCAAGGTCACTGCTGATGGGTCCATGGGGTTTTTATCTGCCCCAAGAGCCTGTTTTCATGGAAACAGCTGTCTCAGAAAACAACCCCACCAGTGGTTTTTCTCTGGTATGCTTTGCCCAAACAGTTTTCAGCCCTTTGTGAGCATCCCTGGGGAGGAGGTGGAGATCTTTGGGGGAGGCAGAGCCACGGCACCAGGGATCAGGCCTGAGGAGGATTTCCTGACACACCTTCCTTCTGGGCAACCTGACTCAGCACCTGGGGCAAGGGTGGCTTCATTGTTTGGTTTTATTGCCCTTGGAGAGCAGAGCCTGGAGTCTCCACCATGGGGTTAAGAGAGCTTTGTGGGTGCTTGCTGTGCTGAGCCCCTCACAGGGATCCACTGCCCCTCCCAGGGAGGGAGTGCCAGTCCAGCCCAGGGTCCCCCTGGCAGGCAGCTGCAGGTGAGGCAGCACAGCACCCTGCACCCCTCCCTTCTGCAGGAGTGCCTGGGTCCCTGATCCCTCCTGCACATCCCCACCCTGAGCTGCTGAATATTCCATTTGTTTTCCTTGTGGCTTAGACATTAACAAAGACAGATGGATGGACCCTGCCACTCACAGCCTGGCCTTTGCAGTAACAGAGGGGCTGAGGCTCCTCCTAAAAGAACATGGAGACATCCAATACAACAGCATCCCCCTGTTCCTTCCTTGGGGTTTTCCCACCCATTGCCACTTGTCCCAAGCAGTCCTGCTCCTGGGATATTCCCAAATGCTCCATCTGGCTGGGATTCATTAATAACAGCTGTCCCAGGAGCTGCACAAAGAAAAAGCAAATGAGAAGCTGGGTCTGTCTCCACTATAATAGCTGTCTGCAGAGCCTGCTGTCCTCCCTTCCCAGGCCTTGCAGGAAAAGGTTTATTTTCCAGAATAAACCCTCCAGCTGGTTTCAGCACCTGAGCGGCAGCTCCGGAGTGAACTGGCACCTGTGCCGGTGGCAAGAGGACCTTGGTGAGCTGGCACAGGTATGGGGAGCCAGAGGGACCTTGGTGAGCTGTCCCAAAACCTGTCCAGGTCTGCCCTTCCCCTCTGCTGGGGCTCGGGCACCACTCCTCCTGTGCATGCTGGAATTGTCCTGGTGCTGCCCAGCATTTCCCTGGTGCTGCCCAGCACTTCCCTGCCATGGGCACAGGACAGGGCCATGCTCCGAGGTCTCCAGGGACTCAGACTGAGGTGGGGCTTCAAGCCTTGAGCAGCTCCTTGGACCCAGCAGGGTTTATCCCAGAGGAAGCTGCCTTGGGAAGCAAAAGGGTGCTCCCAGCTCCCTCTGGCTGGGGACGGTGGTGGCCAGGGGTGTTTGCAGAGGACAAGGCCGGCAGTGAAACACCTTCTGTTCCGCTGCCGAGGGGCCGAAGTCCAGGGGCAGCTCTGGGATCAGCCACGTTCACAAACACGGCCCGGGCATTCACCTCCTGCAGGGGTCAGGGCACCAGGGCTGGCCCCATTCTCCCACTGACCCTCCTTCCTCACAAAAACTCCCCCCAGCTTCCCTGGGCTTCACCCACAGAGCTGAGAACAGGGAGAAGCTCATCACACCCAGAGCAGCTCAGCCCTCCCAGCTCACCTGTCCCACAAACCAGGCAGGTAGCTCATTCTGGGGCTAAAACCTTCAAATCCAGTAGAGTTCAGCTTTTTTTATGAAAACAGGAGATGCTGCTCTTTTATCAGGGCCAAAGCAGGGACAGGCAGGTGGGTGTAGGTGATCTGTAAGACAAACAGGCAGGAGGACCCAGCCCAGAGGCAGCTGCCCCAATCTGGGTCCTTGCTCACCCTCAAGGTCACTGCTGTGCTGGGTGGGAGCTGCTTTTTAACCCCAAGAGCCTGTAAAACTCTTCATGCAAACAGCGCTCTGCTGCTCAGAAAACAACCCCACCACGCCAGGAGCTGCGCCAGGCTGGACTTTGCCCAAACAGGATTTTCAGCCCTTTGTGCCCATCCCTCGGGGAGGAGGTGGAAATGTTTGGGGGAGGCAGAGCCACGGCAGCAGGGATCTGGGATAGAGCCCAGGATTTCCTGACACTCTCCTTGTTAGCTGGGCATTAAGGAGACCTGGGGCAAGGGTGGCTTCCTGGTGCGGTCACATGCTGCCCTGTGGAGAGCAGAGCCTGGAGCAGCCACCACGGGGTTAAGAGCTGGGAATGGGGCTCAGCAGCGCTCCTGAGCAAAACACAGCTCCCACTGCCACCTCCTGAGGGAGGGAGAGACCACCAGTCCAGAGCCGGGAGCACGAGAGGGATTCACAGGCAGCTGCAGAGAGCACAGCACAGCACCCCTGGCACCCCTCCCTTCTCCCTCCCAGCCTGGGTCCCTGATCCCTCCTGCCAGAGAAACCACACGCTCTGCCTGAGATATTCCACTTGTTTTCCTTTATGTTGCACTGCAGTTTCAACAAAGACAGAACATGCAGAGTGATGCCACTCGTCAGCAGGAGCTCGCACAGGACCAGAGGGGAGGGAGGCTCTTGGGGAAGAGGCAGGAGACACTCCCAGCAACAACAGCATCCCCAATGCTCCCCACGTCCTCCCCACCCACAGCCACAGAGTCCCCAGCCTCTCCCTGCTCCAGGAGAGCAGCCTGACCCTCCATCTGGCTGGAGCCCCAAGTGCTCCAGCTGTCCCAGTTCTGGCACAAACAGGAGCAGCAGCAAGGAGAAGCAGGGTCTGTCTCCACTGCAATAGCTGTGCTTTCCAACTGCTGTCCTCCCTTCCCAAGAAGGCAGGAAAAGATTTATTTTACAGAATAAACTGACCCTTGTTTTCACAGGAGAGCAGGAGGGAGTAGAACTCAGGAGTACCTGTGCCGGTGGCAAAGAGCGGACGAGCAGCTCGGAGCAGCCCAGGGAAGCGAAGCAATACCTCAAGGATTTATCCCAAAACCTCTCAGGTCTGGCTCTCTCAGCCCTAACACCCTCTTTGCTCTAAGCCCTCCTCCTCTCCTCGCGGCCTTTGGGAATTGTGGCAGATGGCTCTGTCTGGAGCTGCTCTGGGGCCCTGCCTCTGCTCCCAGGACACCGAGGGTGGCAGAGCAGGGCCCTCCACAGCAAGCTCGGGTGGGGGATGCTGAAGTTTAACTTGCCCAAGGTGAGGAATATCCAACCATACATTTCCTGCCCCATTCAAGGGGCTGGCTGAAAGAGGGGGAAAAGGGGACAGCTCAGTTGAATTTAGCCTTTGAAAAGTCCATTTCTGGATGCTGTTCCATGAACCTGCAAGGAAAACAAAGACAGGAGTTTGGGTGGGTCAGCAGGAGCCAAGCAGCTCAGTTTGGGGAGGGAAGGGTTCCTGCTTCCTGCACTCCGGAGTTCTGCTGCAACCCCACGCCCTCCACAGCAGGGAGGGTTCTGCTGAGCTCCCCGGGACACATTCCCTGGACTTTCCCTACAAACACCTTTTCCTGGGGTCAGTGGGAGCAGCATTCCTGCCAGCCTGCCAGGTCAGCAAGCCCAGGCACACGGGAGCTGTTAATTATCAAACACTCACCCTCACTGCTGCCTCTGGGCTGCACACGTAGCAGCCACCACAGATTGTGGGGCACAGGGGCAATGGTGAAGGCAGATTAGGGCTGGCAGCTTTACTGGAATATGGGGAATATCCCCAGTGCTCTGACAGTAAAGTCTCAGGGAGGACATGACCAGAGGAATCTGGTTTCACACCAAATCTGATTTCAAATGTACTGCAGTCCCAGCAGAGGGAATCACTGAATGGTGTGGGTTGGAAGAGACTTTAAAGATCATCTTTTTCCAACCCCCTGCCATGGACAGGGACACCTTCCAGGGGCTATTTGGACTCAGGTTGCCACATCAGGAAGTTGTGAGGGCAGTGCTCTGTGCCCAGGAGTGCCCAGTGCCCACAGAGGCTGCTCTGCTCTGCTCCCCGAGGGACACAACACATCACAGCCATGTGGAGGCCTCACACACACCCTGCAAGTCAGGGCAGCTTGGTCTCCTCTGTGTTCCCATCTCAGGGTTTCCCCTGGAACACCCCCACAGCATTTCCACTTCCAGGGCTGTCTGTGCTGTGAGGATCCTGTCCTTGTTTGGCAGCCAGGACAGCTCCCCTGGCAGACATCAGCACCCACATGGGTGTCACTGAGTCACCTTTGCCCTGGACAAAGTCTAAACTTCCTCTCCATCCTCTGCCAGCTTCCAGAGCACCAAACAGGAGGCCCTGCCAGCGAGGTGTCCTGCATGGGCCCTCCAGGGAGCAGAGGGTGCTTCCCATCCCACTGACACCAGGGCAGCCTGGTCCCTGCTCTGCTCACACCCCACTCAGCTCCACAGAGAAGCTTCTGGCGTGAGAGATGAGGCCAAGGGAGCCAGGTCAGCCACAGCAATCCTTCACCCAGAGATAAGGTGTGGGGCTGCACCTGCTGAAGAAGCTGTGTGACCCAGAATTGCCTCCACACCTTCCCAGATGGCCTTGGGAGCTCCAGGAATCATTTCCCTGCCACAGTGCATTTATGCCAAACAAGGCAATAAAGCCATAAAAGTGGCTTGGGAACAACTGTCTGGAGGCAAGAGGGAGGGGTGATTAGCTGGCTACCGAGGGAGATTAGACACCAATCAAGACCATGTTAAAGTTCAGCAGAGATGGCAACTCCAGTTCCAAACGTGCCTTCTGGACTTGAAATCAGCAGATTAGGACAATTCCAGAGCTAGGCTATTACCAGATCTCCCCACTGGGCTTTCTACCCCCACAGGCTTTTACAGACACTATTGGCCAACAATACAGAGATGTGCAGAGGTGGGCATGGCTAGAAGGCCAAGCTGCTGTTCCCTTATTTGTGCCAGAGAGGCAGGCAAAGCCAAGCAAAGCAATGAGCTGCACCCACTTTTTCAAAATGTCCTGCTTCTTCTGCTCATCAGAGGTGGGCAGGCCCATGGACTTCTGTCGCTGGTCATACATCATCTTCTCCACCATGCTGCGAGTTTCGCTGTCCAGGTCTGACAACTGAAAGCAAGATCCACATTGGAACAACTCTGGGCTCAGCTGAGGTAATTCCTGAACAGGCTCTGTCCCCTAAAACAGAACAACTCTTACCTTTGAGTTCTCTGGATTGATTTTCTTGGTGTTGATTTCTGGGTCTGTGGAGACCAGTTTGTTCCACCATTCCATTTTGTTGATCTAGGGGATGAAGAAGCAAAACCAGTTTATCTTTCTTGGACTTGTTCCAGGGTTTTTAAGTCTCAGTCACAGGGAAAAAAAATTATGGAATCAAACTTTGACAGTTTTCTAAATATCAATAAAATCTGAACATAGATAAAGGGTATTTTTGTTTCACATTACTTTAGGCAGCCTAAATTTTCACAGCTGGGAGATCTGAGAGAATGTCATATGTCCCATTTGGCATGACATAAATGAGATTACAACAAACCACCTGGAGAGGCCCAGAGGGGACACAAGGAGGGACACAAGGAGGTCTGTCCCTGAATTTTCATGTTACTAACAGATGTCAAAACACACTAAAGGACAACATTAAAGTGACTGATTTCCTTCCAGCTTTTCCTGAACTGCTGAGAATTACACTGGGTATCCTGGAATAGCATAAAATTGGGCTGAAGATGGAGGAACTTAAATACCCCACTCCAGTGGCACCACTGCCAGTGTGCCCAGGACAACCACGGTGGCTCTGTTTCAGCTGAAGAGGCAGCCAAGCCTGAGCCCCGCCCAGCCCCTCCTGCTGTACCTTCTCCAGGTGCACGGTGACTGTTTTGCCATCCTCGATGAGCCAGGAGCTCTCCTCCACCTTCACCTCGTTGAAGAGCTCCCCATCAATGACAGGAGGGTGGCCCTTGAGGCCCACCTTGAGGCGGCGTCTCTGGATATCGACCACCACGTCCTTGCCCTTCAGCCTGAAGCTCACCTTGAAGGGCACAGCCAGCTGCAGCAAAAAGGAGCAGATCTGAGCAGCTGGGCAGGGAAAGTCCTCCTCACCCTGCCATGCTGCTGCCCCAAGCCTTCCTGCCTTGCTTTCACCAGAGCCAGGCACAGCAGGGACTCTTTTCCTTGAGGTACTGGCCATAAAGCAGTACTTACATCCAATTCTGAAAGAGTCTGTGTCCATCTGTAATTTGGAAGGTCAGCTCCATTGCCAGAGTTGGGCTTAAGTTTTCCTTTATCCTTCTCATCTTCCTCTTCATCATCTGTTCCCTAAGCAATCCAAGATAAATTTCCAGTTTCCATTGTAACAACAGCTCTTCAGTTTTATACAGATTGCAGGTCAGTTGTTTGTATTTTATATCCCCTTAAATTTAGCTCCGTCATTAATAGCTGCTTCTGGTAAAACACGACTACAAAAAAAACCCCTAAGCCCTCTGTGCTGGTACATTTAGGAGTTAACTGTGCATTTTTAAAGCCAAAATTTCTAATTTGTATTTTCAAAGTGTGTATTTTGGACAGGGCTTGGAGCAGCCTGGTGTAGTGGAGGGTGTCACGGCAGAGGGTGGAACAGGATGAGCTTTAAGGTTCTTTCCAACCCAAACCATTTTATGCATCCGAAGTATTTCCAGACGAGTTTTACCTGTTTGTTGGAATCTGAAGATTCACCTTCCTCCTCCGAGGGTTTCACTGGCACACTGTTACCCTGCCCTTGAGCCTCTTTCTTCTGTTTGAAAAGAGAAGAGCAGGAACACGCTCAGGCAAGAGCTGGCACTTTGTGTCACCTCCTGAGCTGGCACTAGATGGCCTCAGCCTTTCAGCTCCAGCTCCACTTTGAAAACAGGGAATTTTCAGCCCTTAGAAAGGTTAGGGGAAGGTTAGGAAAGAGGTACTGCCAAGGGGAAGATCTTGGACAAAGAGCAAGCGTGAGCCGCTCTAGCCCCTCGCAGCCGCGGGGAGCACAAAGCTGCACCTGCAGGTACCTGCTGGGCTCTCACCTGGTTGATTTCCAGCTGCAGCCTCTCTGCCTCCTCGTCAGTGAGCTCCTTGATGCGCGGCTCGCCGGGCTGCGGGCAGTTCCTGTCCCTGTCCCTGGCCAGGCGGGCAGCACGCTCGGCCTTCTCGCGCCGCTCGGCCTCCTGCCGCGCCTTCTTCTCCCGCCGCTCCTTCTGAGCCAGCTTGTTGTGGTGGCTGAAGGCCTCTGTGATCAGCTGGGGACAGGGGCACAGGGGGTTAAATACCACCACTTCACGCCTGAACCACCACACGGGGTCAAACACCACCCACTCTACACCTGAACCACCACACGGGGTCAAACACCACCCACCTCACACCCAAACCACCACACCGGGTCAAACACCACCCACTCTACACCCAAACCACCACATGGGGGTCAAACACCACCCACCTCACACCTGAACCACCACATGGGGGTCAAACATCACCCACTCTACACCTGAATCACCACACGGGGTCAAACACCACCCACCTCACACCTAAACCAAACCCACTCAGTCTCCTGAGTCACACAGATGTTGGGAATCTTCCCTTCATCTTTGATCAATTTTTGGACTGGGAATTTAGAGATTTTTCAATTCAAAAAACAGAGGAGGAAGTGAAAAGGGAGGAAAAGGGGAAAATTTGAAATATTTAAATGCAGTCCTTCCTAGTTATGCAGGGAGTATGTTTCCAGGAGATAACAGTGAAATAAGATCCTCCACTAATTTTGTCCTTTGTGCAATTCCAGCAGGATGAGCTGATGCCCAACCCAGTCAGCTGAAGTTACTCCATACCTCCAGGACAGCTGGACACACCAGATCCAACTTCCTTACCTACTTCAACCTCTCCTATGCCTGGGCTTTTCTCCAGATGGAGCCTCAGTGCCACGATTCGGAGGGGAAATGCTTGAAACATTTGTTTTACACTGAGGGTGAGTTCCTCCACACACCCTTTGTTTCAGCCCTGCTCCCAGGTCTCTGAAGGTTGTTGTGACTCTGGGAGTCAGTCCCAAGGTCTGGGCTGCCAAGGGATCGTGCTCAGGGAAAGCTGAGTACACAGGCAGGGAGCCAGAGCACTGCCCCAGGCTCGATAAGGCCAGGGCTGCTGTGCACAGCAGCACGTAGGGGAGCTGGGGTCTGCCCCAGAAACAACGGGGACACATCCTCAGACAGGAATAATCACAGGGGCAACTTTTATTTATTTATATCTATCCCAGGAGTTTCAGGGTTGAGGGGAACCTGGGGTCTTTGTAAGCAAGCCCTTCTGCCTGGCTTTAGGAAACAACAGGGACACATCTCAGACAGGAATCACAGGGGGAACATTTATTTATTCATTTATATATATATATCTATCCCAGGAGCTTTGGGGTGGAAGGGAAATCCAGAACCTTTTCTGAGCAAACTGCAGTTTGTAAGCAAGCACTGAGTGTTTCTGCTTGGCTTGAGGAACAAGGATTGTTTACACAGTGTCTCCTGGAGAACAGAATGCAAGATGTGCATCCCCCAGGATGTCCCACCTGGGTGAGGAAACCGCCTTCAGTGCCTGAGCTTGTCCCTGTCACTGCCCACACCACGAGCCTGCTGAAACAGCCCCCAAACCATGCAGTGACCTTCCCACCCTCTCCTGTCTCCTTCACGCCAAGGGCTCCAGCAGGGCGGGGGAAGCAGCTCCTTCCCTGTTTGTTGTGTTCCTGTGGCAGCAGAGCACGTTTCCAGGAGGCCATAAAGCATTGTGACACATACCAGCACTGCCAAGGACAGCAGCCAGGCACCTCTGAGCTCAGGTGGGATCACACAGCCTCCAGGAATGCAGAGACCTGCTCTCTATTCCATAAAGAATGACAGTGGAGTTCACCTTTCTTTCTTTCAGAGAATCACAGGATGTTTTGGGCTGAAAGGACCTTGAAGCCCTCCAGCTGCAGCAAGGGCTCCCTGCAGCAGAGGGGATGCTCTGTCCAGGCCGCCCAGCCCAGCCAAGGGGCAGCTGCATGTGCAGAGCCCTGGACTTTGTGTTTTTCCTGGCTGAGCAAACAAGGTAACAGGGGTTATCACCTGCTGTGTCACTGCTAAGTCAGTGTGTCTGGCAGGTTTGTTTTCCAAACTAGCCTTTGGCCAGAGCCTGGCAAGAAACCAGGAGGCACCATCCCTGCAGGGAACTGGGTGCTCCTCACCTGACAGGGGCAGCTCTGGGTCTCTTTCCCTGGGAGCTGCTGGTGCCCATGTGCACCCAGATGCCGGGAGCTGTTCAAGCAGGGGAGCCCTGGCATGGCACACACATGGGTGGGATGGAAGGGAGAAGAGCTAGAGGCCTGCAGGTTTATTTTTTACCTTCTCTGCTACTCCGTCCTCTCCCCCGGTGAAGAAATCTGTCTTCCTCCTCAGGAAGCTGAAGAAGGTGTTCACGAGCTGGGGAACAGGGTGGAGAGAGAGGGAGCAGTGAGCCCATGTCACTGAAAGGCACCTCGTGTCCCTGGAGCAGCCTTTATCCTTTGTCCTCCCTATCTGTGGCTGTGCCAGCAGTGCCCTGGGGTCAGCCCCGTGCCTCCAGAACACTCAGCTGTGCACATCCAGCCTGCATTCCTGCACTGAGGGCTTGGGGTGCTTTGCTTCAAGGCAGCAGTTTATTCCCAGGCAGGAATGGATTTATGCATGCACGCATATCCCATATATATACATATATATGTGTATATATATACACATACACCATGTTTTGTTTCTTTGCACACCTAAAAGCATGCAAACTCCTTGTTTTCACAGCTGCCAGGGTAAAAACGCACTGATGCACGAACCAGCACCTCCAAACCCCCTCTGGAATCCCACATTCTCCTTGAGCTTGGCTGATCTTTATTTCCCAGGAATCCTGTTCCAAGCGGGTATCACCCCGAGGTTTTGCCACATGAGGGGCTGTTACAGGACCATTTTTTATAAATTAATTCTGAGTGGGATGTGGGTGGGGTGTTCCCACACCCTCTAGCCCTGCTGCCGGTCAGTGCCGGGATCCCGGAGGGACCGGGGTGGGACCGGAGCAGATCCCGAGCACGGGGGGATCCCGCGATCACGGCCAGGCCTCGCGGGGTTGTGCTGGGAGGGTGACCGGGGCAGCTCGATGCTGCCCTGAGGTGCTTTGTTCAATCACCGGCACTGCCGCGCACCCGGGGCCCTCCCGGGGCACCGGGGCCGGGCTGCGAGGCCGCGCCGAGGGCGCCTCATTAACACCGCACTCATTAACGAGCGGGGCCGGCCGTTATCGCCGCTCCAGGAGCGGCGCACGTGCGGCCCCTGCTCCACGTGCCGGGGCGGGGCCCGAGGAGGCCGGGCCGCTCCCTGCGCTCCCCGCTCGCTCCTGTCCCGCCCTCCCCGCGCCCGCTGCCGGCGGCGCTACCTCGCGCACGCCGCCCTGGTGCTGCTGGGCCATGGCGAGCAGCATCCCGTCGAAGCGGTCCTCTTGCTCCGCCGCCTCCTCCGCGCTCAGCCCCATCGCGCCGCCGCTCCCGCACCGGGCCACCACCGGAACCGGAACCGGCGCCCGCGGAAGCGCGAGGCCCTCCCCGCCCACCAATCCCAGCGCGCTCCCGCGCCGCCCTCTTCGCTGATTGGTCGCGAGGCCTGTCAATCTCGCAGGGAAGGGCGGGCGGCGCGGCGCGGCGGGGTTGTCAGGGCGACGGGCCGGGCGGGCCGCGGTGCCCGGGGCGCGGGAAGGGCCCGGCCCAGGCCTGACCCGTCCTGCCGGGGAACCGGGGCCAGAGGGGCCCTCTGAGCTTCCTTTGCTGACCCCCCCTGCTCCCTCAGCCGCTCCTGGGCTCCACCCCTCCCCAGCTCCGTGCCCTTCCCTGGAGACAGCTCAATGTCTGTCTGGCAGTGAGGGGCCTAGACTGGGCCCAGGCCTTGAGTGCGGCGCCACCCCAGCAACCATTGCCCACTTTGGCTCATGTTCAGCTGCTGTCCACCAGCACCTCTGGGTCCCTTTTCCCTGGAAAATATTAAAATTTTGGCCTTTTTTCCATACTGTTCTCTCATTCTGCAAATGGGAGTGTTTTCCCTTTCCCAGCCCTCTGAGAGACACGACCCCTGGTCTGTGTTTCCACTGGGAAAATATGAGAATTTTGGCCTTCTTTCCATACTTTTCTCTCATTCTGCACATGGGAGCATTCTCCCTTTCCCAGCCCTCTGACAGACCCGACTCTTGGGCCCATCACAGCCTGGTGGCTCACCGGGTTCCTCTTTCTGCACCACAACAAGCGGCTCCCGAGCAAGGCCAGGCAAACAGCTGCTGATAACACAACTTCCAGGTTGCTGCTGCCAAGGCCGGGCGCCGGGGCCGTTGAACGCCAGGCTCAGATGAGCGCCCGTGTTTGTCTGTGAACCCTGGCAGCCACAGCTGCCCGATGGGGCCTTGGTGCCATGGTACGGCCTGGGCTAATGACTCTGTTTATCCTGTTTGGGTAATCCTGATAAGGCCACAAACCCCTCCCCGCCGATTCATTGAGAAAAACGGCCGTTGACCGCGCCTGGCCCGGCCAATCCGCCCAGCAGCAACGGGGTTGGTCGGCTGGTTTTAATGAGGGCTGCTTAATCAGGGCGGTCAAGGCTGCCGAGGGTTGTTCACTGTGACCCGGCCTTATAAGAGCTGGCTGGAGCAGTCAGGGGCCGGCAGGACAGGGACAATCCAGCCCGGGACATATCTTGGAAGGGATTTTGCATCTCTCTCTCGGAGGAGCTGGCAGAGCCATGAGCTCCAGCGTGGATGCGGGCTGCGAGCGGTGCCGGTGCCACGGCAAGGAGAGGCAGCCCGCCATCCTGTACACGCTGCTGAGCCAGGAGCTGCGGCCCCGGCAGCAGTGCCCGTGCCGGCAGCGCCGCGCCGTGTGCCTGCGCTCGCCGCAGCTCACCTGCTGCGCCGCCTCCCACGTGCTGCTCAAGACCATCAGCTTCGTCAAGAACGTGGCTGCCTTCCGCCTGCTGCCGCGGGAGGACCAGCTGCTGCTGCTGGACCGCTGCTGGGTGCCGCTCTTCCTGCTGGGGCTGGTGCAGGAGATGGTGACCTTCGAGGTGATGGAGGCGCCGGCACCCAGCATGCTCAAGAAGATCCTGCTCAGCGGGCAGAGCAAGGGGCAGGAGCCCGAGGGGACACAGCCCACGCTGGCGGCCGTGCAGAGCCTGCAGGGGTATCTCAACAGCTTCTGGAGGCTGGACCTGAGCCCCAGCGAGTTCACCTACCTGAGGGGAGCCATCCTCTTCAATCCAGGTGAGTGCCTGGCCCTCGTGGCTCTGCTGGCCCCGCTGGCAGCTGGGCACAGAATCACGGCCTCCCAGAGCCACTAAGGCTGGAAAAGATCTCCAAGACCATGGAGAGCACCCTGTGCCACTCCCCATCAGCTCGGAGCACTGAGTGCCACGTCCAGGGATAGGGGTCCCACCGCCTCCCCAGGTGAACACAGACCTGGTGGCCTGGAGATGCTCAGAGATGGGCAGGGGTGAGAGCAGAGAGGGCTGGTCACCTTTTCCCTAGCTCTGGCCATTCCCAAACCCACTGGGAAGCAGGAAGGGAGGATGTCACAACCTTTGCCCGCCCTGCAGACAATAAATCCTGGATTCCTTTACTTTTAAAGCATGACTTTCCCTGTTAGGCGCTGTCCCTGCCTCACCCAGCACCCCTGGAACAGCTGTGCCTCTCCAGCGCTGTGTGCATCCCCTCTGAGAAACGGGGAAGGGTGGGAATGGGAGAAACCTGGCTCTGTTTGCCATCCCTGACCTTCCTGTCCGTGTGCTGTCCCGCACAGATGTCCCGGGGCTGAGGGCCGCCCTGTACATCGAGAGCCTGCAGCGGGAGGCGCAGCGGGCGCTGCGGGAGCTGCCGCACCCCGAGCACCGGGAGCGCGTCCCGCACATCCTGCGGCTCGCCGCCTCGCTGGGCTCCGTCCCCGCCGCCCTGGTCACGGCGCTCTTCTTCCGACCCGTCATCGGGGACGCGGCCATGGGCGAGCTGCTGGCCGAGATGCTCTTCGAGGTGTCGGGCTGGCCGCGGGCGCCCTGGCTGCCTCTGCCCCGCTGAGCCGGGACACGGGACAGGAACGCTCCGGACTGCGGGATCTCTGTGTGCCACTGGAGCTCCGGGAACTCTGTGTGCCTCTGCGGGATCTCCGTGCCACTGGAGCTCCGGACCTGCGGGATCTCCGTGTGCCCAGGCTGCGGGACCTCTGTGTGCCACCGGCGCTCCGGACCTGCGGGATTTTCGGGTCCTGCGGGATCTCTGTGTGCCGCTGGAGCTCTGGACCTGCGGGATCTCCGTGTGCCCAGGCTGGAGCAGCAGCTCCTGCTCCGCCCGGGCTGCTCTCCAGCCCGGGCAGTGTGAGTGGGCAAAGGGTTTCCTGCCCTGCTCCCGGTTTTTGCTCATCCTGCTGTGAGCTCCAAGCACTGAGGGTTATGCTCAGCCTGATGCCGTGGTGCCTGACAGTGATCCTCAGTGGGATCACTAATTACGGAATTAGCTCTGGGTCTGGCTTCCGTGCTTGGACTCTTAGAAATGCTCAGGACATTTCTTCAGGGAAAAAAGCCAGAGTGTTAAATCCTACAGGACAGACTCACCCCTCTTTTCCTTAGATTCTCTCTTTCCTCCGTAATTCCATAAAATGCAACAGGATTAAGAGCACTTAGCAGCACCTAAACCTACTGCACCTCCTGTGGGGCTCTGAGCTTTCCTGTCTGTGTGAAAAGTTAAACCCGAGCAGAGCTGGTTTAGTGGGAGATCCAAACCTCCCTCCCTGGAGACAGAGCCAGGTGCACACCTGGAAAACTCGCTCCTCCTGCCTCCAACAGGTGAGGTGTCAGTATTTTATGTGTACATTCACGTGGTTTGTATATAAGATACAATAAATTATTTTTTTAATAAAATGTTTGCTGGTTTGGACCACAGGGGTGCCTTTTTTGCAACGGTGTTGAATTCGGGGTGGACAAAAAAAAACTGCAGACGTGGAAAAGCTAGAATGGAATAAAAAGGGGTTTTCCATCTGGCAATGCAGACAGGGGGCTGAACGGGGACAAGGCCAGAGAGCCCTGGCGTGGGGTGAGGAGGGCAGCCCAGAGACCCCCTGAGACCCCCGGGGCTGTGACCCTCAGAGCCTTGGGACCCCCGGGGGCCTGGCCAAGCCCTGCTGCCCCCCAGGCCTGTTAAACCGTCCCTCAGTGGGGGATCTTGGTCCCCAACCCCTGTGACCCGCCAGGGTCTCTCTGTGACCCCCAGCCCCTGTGACCCCCCAGTGTCTCTGTCCCCAACCCCTGTGACCCGCCAGGGTCTCTCTGTGACCCCCCCCGGTGTTCCTGTCCCCAACCCCTGTGACCCCCCCCGGCCAGGGCGCAGGGCGCCCCGCCTGCCGCGCGCTCTCCCGCCACAAGGCGGCGCCCTTCACACGCTACGTATAACGTCATCACCGCGCGCAACGTCATCACTGCACGCGTAACGTCATCACAGCGCGCCAGCACCGGTGGGCCAAGATGGCGGCGCCCAGGGGTACCGGCGGCGATGGCGGCGATGGCGGCGCGGCCCGGTACTGCCTGGTGAGCGGCATCCCGGCCGCGCTCCGCTCCGCGCAGCTCCGCGCCTACTTCAGCCAGTTCCTGGAGGCCGGCGGCTTCCTCTGCTTCCATTACCGGCACCGCCCCGAGCGCCCGCCAGCGGCCGGCGGCGGCGGGGCCTCGGCGCCGCGCACCTGCTGCTGCCTGGTGTCCGTGCGGCCCGGCCGTGCCCGCCGCTTCGTCCGCATGTACTCGGGCAAGCGCTGGCTCGGGCCCGACGGCGCCGCGCTGCCCGGCCGCTGCCTCATCCGCAGGGTCCGCCTGAGCGCCGGGACAGGTACGGGCGGGACCCTCGGGGCACCGG
Organism: Emberiza elegans; assembly: GCA_024865655.1. NCBI lineage: Eukaryota > Metazoa > Chordata > Aves > Passeriformes > Fringillidae > Emberiza > Emberiza elegans. The sequence goes on along the minus strand of JALJVW010001685.1, from coordinate 7,458,587 downwards.
GTGGTTAAAGCTAGGGCTTCCTTAGCGCTTTAAATCTGCTCCTGAGGCAGGAAGAGCCCGTGTGGGATCTGCTTATCCCGCTCCTACTCGTGAGCGCCTGGATTTACCTGCCCCCGGTGGGGTGTGGGAGCCCCCAAACCATCCCTGCTCTCCTATAGCCCCCAAACCATCCCTGATGTTCTATAGCCCCCCAAAACCATCCCTGTTCTCCTATAGCCCCCAAACCATCCCTGATGTTCTATAGCCCCCAAAACCATCCCTGATGTTCTATAGCCCCCAAACCATCCCTGCTCTCCTATAGCCCCCCAAAACCATTCCTGCTCTCCTATAGCCCCCAAACCATCCCTGATGTCCTATAGCCCCCCAAAACCATCCCTGATGTTCTATAGCCCCCAAACCATCCCTGATGTTCTATAGCCCCCAAACCATCCCTGATGTCCTATAGCCCCAAAACCATCCCTGATGTTCTATAGCCCCCAAAACCATCCCTGCTCTCCTATAGACCCCAAACCATCCCTGATGTCCTATAGCCCCCCAAAACCATCCCTGTTCTCCCGCAGGCCCGGAGGCTCCCCCCAGCCCGGCCCGGGCCGCCGCCGGCCCGGCGGTCACGGAGGCGAGAGCTGCGGCGGCTGCCCGAGCTGAACCCGCCCTCGTTCATGCCCCGCGGGAACGTGGGCACCCCCCTGGGCGTGTTCCTGGAGCTGATCCGGGCCTGCCGGCTGCCCCCCCGCGTCATCTCCAAGCTGCAGCTGGATTTTCCCAGGACGGGCTCCTCCCGCAGGTATGGGAACGTGCCCTTCCAGTACCCCGGCACCGACACCGTGCCCGAGGAGGAGCGAGTCTACACGGCTGCAGGGGATGAGATCACCGAGGGAGAGGAGCCCGTGGCGCTGACTCAGCCTGCCCGGCCCCACGAGGATGAGGAGGAGCAGCAGCAGGAGGAAGAGGAGTCAAACTCAGATGACGTAAGTGGAACATTCCAGCGCCATCCTGTGGGCTGAGCTGTTGGAGCTGTGAGGGCAGATCCCCCTCTCTGAGCTCATTTTTCATCTCTTAGTTGGATAAGTGGCATGTTAAAACCAGCTGTAAAATAGGATTGATCACCCCTTGGTGCACTGAGCCCCTCAGGGCAGGGACAGGGGGGCTGAGCCCCCCAGAACTGCTCAGGGGGGTGGTGGGGGTTGCTCCCAAAGGCTCTGATCCGAGGAGGAGCAGAGGGGAGGCTGGTGCTGCCCAGCAGGTCCTGCCCTGGTGCCTGGCAGAGGGGGTGGCAGAGGCTGGGTTGTGTCTCCAGCTCCATGGCAGGCTGTTCTGTGTCCCCAGCTCCGTGCCAGGCTGTCCCTGCTCCGTGCCAGGCTGTTCTGTGTCCCCTGCTCCATGGTTCTGTGTCCCCAGCTCCGTGCCAGGCTGTTCTGTGTCCCCAGCTCTGTGCCAGACTGTCCCCAGCTCCGTGCCAGGCTGTCCCTGCTCCATGCCAGGCTGTTCTGTGTCCCCAGCTCCGTGCCAGGCTGTCCCAGCTCCGTGCCAGGCTGTTCTGTGTCCCCAGCTCCGTGCCAGGCTGTTCTGTGTCCCCAGCTCCGTGCCAGGCTGTCCCTGCTCCATGCCAGGCTGTTCTGTGTCCCCAGCTCCGTGCCAGGCTGTTCTGTGTCCCCAGCTCCGGGGAAAATGGCCAGCTGTCCCAGCTCCTGCCAGGCTGTTCTGTGTCCCCCAGCCCTGTCCCAGGCTGTCTGGCCTGTGTCCCCACCTCTGTCCAGGCTGATCCCCAGGCAAGCCATTCCAGGCTGTGCTGTGTCCCCAGCTCAGATGCCAAATCTGTTCTGTGTCCCCAGCCCCTGGCCAGGCTGTTCTCTGTCCCCAGCCTTTTTCCCAGCTTTTTATTCAGGCTGTCCCTGCTGCAGACCAAACAGCTGTTCTGTGTCCCCAGGCTGTTCCTGGCTCTGCAGCCATTCTGTGGCTGGGCAGTGGCTGCCCAGGACTGGGCAGGCCTCTGGTGCCAGGAGCTGCCCTGGGGGTTTAGTCACTCTGGGGAAAATGGCTTCAGTGACAAAGGCTGCTGGAGAGCTGGGCAGGGCAGGAGCCATCCCAGCCCTGTCCCTGGCAGACGCCTGTCTGGCCTGTTCTCCCAAACCTCTGTCATTACAGATCCCCAGGCAAGCCATTCCCGTTCTCTGCTCCGCCAGAATTAACTCAGATGCCAAATCTCTGCTGCAGCTGCACCCCATTCCTTTCTCCTGGCAACGTGGGGTACAGGGACTCTTTGTTCCCTCCTTTTCCCAGCTTTTTATTCAGCCTTTCCTTCTGCAGACTAAACAGACTCCAGCTGTTTCTCCCAGGCTGTTCCTGGCTCTGCAGCCATTCTTGTGGCTGGGCAGTGGCTGTGCCCAGGACTGGGCAGGCAGCTCTGTGTCTGTGCCAGGAGCTGCTTCCTGGAGCCCACGCAATCTCCGGGGATCAGCTGCAGCGGAGTGAGTTCCCTGCTGGTGCTGACTGAGGTCCGACAGCCCTGCTCCTTACATGGGCATCAGCTGGGGCCCCTGGGCTGGGGCTGTTCTGGGATCGCTCCTGCTGACTCTGGCAGGGCTCTGAGTCAGGGATGAGCTCATGCCTCGTGTCGGGGCCTGAGCAGAGCTGCTCCAGGGGAGGGCAGGGGCAAGGGGCAGGGAGCAGGAGCAGGCTGAGCTGCTGTCCCCAGCTGCATCCCAGATTGTGCTGTGTCCCCTGCCGGACAACGATACGTGTGAGGAGTGGCAGGGGGCTGTGCTGTGTCCCCTCCAGGATGATGACACGTGTGAGGAGGAGGCTGTGCTGTGTCCCAGCCCCGTCCCACAGCCTGCTGTCCCCCACAGGACAATGACACGTGCGAGGAGTGGCAGCAGGAAGGGGGCTGTGCAGTGTCCCAGCCCCATGCCAGGCTGTGCTGTGTCCCCAGCCCGTGCCAGGCTGTGCAGTGTCCCCAGCCCTGTGCTGTCCCCCAGCCTGGCTGTCCCCCCAGTCCCGTGCCAGGCTGTGCAGACACGTGCCAGGCTGTGCTGTGTCCCAGCCCAGGGGGCTGTGCAGTGTCCCCCAGCCCCGTGCCAGGCTGTGCTGTGTCCCCAGCCCCGTGCCAGGCTGTGCTGTGTCCCAGCCCCGTGCCAGGCTGTGCAGTGTCCCAGCCCCGTCCCACAGCCTGCTGTCCCCCACAGGACGATGACACGTGCGAGGAGTGGCAGTGGGGAGGGGGCTGTGCAGTGTCCCCAGCCCCATGCCAGGCTGTGCAGTGTCCCAGCCCGTCCCACAGCCTGCTGTCCCCCACAGGACGATGACATGCCAGGCTGTGCAGTGTCCCCAGCCCCGTGCCAGGCTGTGCAGTGTCCCAGCCCGTGCCAGGCTGTGCAGTGTCCCAGCCCCGTGCCAGGCTGTGCTGTGTCCCCAGACCCGTGCCAGGCTGTGCAGTGTCCCAGCCCCATGCCAGGCTGTGCAGTGTCCCAGCCCCGTGCCAGGCTGTGCAGTGTCCCCAGCCCGTGCCAGGCCATCCCCACAGCCTGCTGTCCCCCCCGGCCAGGCTGTTCTGTGTCCCACCCTGTCCCAGGCTGTCCCCCACAGGACGATGACACGTGCGATGAGGACGTTGCAGGCACGCACGGGCGCTGGCCCAGGGGGCTTGCTCTTCGAGGAGGAGATCGAGCTCAAGTGGGAGAAGGGCGGCTCCGGCCTCGTGTTCTACACAGATGCCCAGTTCTGGCAGGAGCAGGATGGAGGTGACCCTGCTCTTTGTGTCACTGAGCCCACGGGCCGGCTGGAGCCACCAGCACCGTGCCCTGGCTGCCGAGCCTTCCCTCGGGCACAAAGCTGAGACCCCTGTGCTGCTGGCAGCCCCTTGGCTGGGCAGTGGGGTTTGTGGGGGTCTCTAAGGCCATTTCCTCTGTGCTGGCACTGCTGAGGCACCACCCCGAGTGCAGAGCTGTGTCCAGAGACATGGAGGGGCTGGGGAGTACCCAGGGCAGGGGCTGAGGGAACTGGGAAGGGGCTCACCTGGAGCAAAGGAGGCTCAGGGGGACCTTGTGGCTCTGCACAGCTCCTGACAGGAGGGCACAGCCAGGGGATCGGGCTGTGCTCCAGGGAACAGGGACAGGAGCAGAGGGAACAGCCTCAGGCTGGGCCAGGGCAGGCTCAGGGTGGGCACAGCAGGAATTGCCCCATGGAAAGGGGAGTCAGACCCAGGGAGGTGGTGAAGTCCCCATCCCTGGAGGTGTCCAGGGAAGGACTGGAAATGGCACTCAGTGGTCTGGGCTGCTGACAAGATGGGAAGTGAATGGTCTCAACCTCAGTGATCCTGTGATTCCTTCCCATTTTGCTGGAGAAAACAGAGAGCTGGGCCACCAGCCAAGAGCTGCCCTGTGCCAGAGCTCACCAAAAGTGCTGCTTCCCTTCTCTTGGCAGACTTTGATGAGCAGACAGCCGACGACTGGGACGTGGACATGAGCATCTACTATGACAAAGGTATGAGAGCTGAGCCACCCACCCCGGGGAACCAGGGAACTTCTGACCATGCACAATTCGGGAGCTCTTTGTCATTCTTTGAAAGCGCCCAAGCTGTCAGTGAACCTGAAACAGTGTTTTTCTGGTCTGGCAGCAAGGCTTGCCAAAAAGAACAGGTTCTGCCTCCTGTGCTGGTGCTCTGGGGAGCACGCTGGTGGTGCCCAGGCTGGCTGAGCTGGGCTGTGCTGACTGTGGCTGCTTTGTCCCCAGATGGAGGGGACAAGGACGCTCGGGACTCGGTGCAGATGTGGCTGGAGCAGCGGCTCCGGGCCGGGCTGGAGGAGGGATCTGTGTCAGGGCAGCACATTGGCACCTTCGAGAGGCACACCAAGGTGGGTGAGCTCTGCCTGCCTGCTCAGGGCAGGGCAGGAGGGGCTGGGCCCGCGGGATGGGGGCAGCAGGAGGAGGAGGAGAGCAATTGGCCGTGGGAAGATGAGGGTGGGATTTGTCCAGCAAGTCTGTGATGGTTTTTCTCCTCTCTCCCAGGGCTTTGGCAGGAAGGTCCTGGAGCAGCAGGGCTGGACAGAGGGGCTGGGCCTGGGCAGCAGCAACTCTGGCATGGCTGAAGCTCTGGACAACGAGGGTCAGAACCCCCGGTGCAAGAGGGGGCTGGGGTGAGTTCCCAAGTGCCCTCCCAGCCCCTGTTCCACCCTGTGCCCAGGCTCACAGCAGCTCAGGGGCTGCAAAGGGCTGTCCCCTGGATCCCTGCGCAGCTGGGCAGTTCCACAGCCTTCACACAGGCTGCTCCTCCTGACATCCAGGGCTCCTCGGTGGAGCAGGGCTGGAGCCTCTGTGGGAGCTGTCCCTGCCCATGGCACGGGGTGGAACTGGGTGGGTTTAAGGTCCCTTCCAGCCCAAACCATTCCAGGAAAGGAGCTGGGGAGCTCAGGGATGCCTGATGGCCTCTGCAGCCTCCAACCAAACCTTCCCATTTCCCTGCAGGTACCACGGGGAGAAGCTGCCAACCTTTGTGAGGAGGAAGAAGCCCCGTGGTGACAGCTCTGTTGTCATCTCCACCATCTACGATGAGCCTGAGCCCCAGGACATGGGTGACCAGCTGCTGAGGCGCCAGCCCCTCACGGCCATGAAGTACAGACAGGACATGGCCTTTGTCCGAGCGTCCCAGCCTGCCCTGGGCAGCCTCAGGGCCCAGCCACGCTGAGCAGGGACTGTCACAGCCTTTGTCCTGCTCCCCAGGCCAGGCTGGCTCCTGGCCTGGGTGTAAGCAGGGAGTTTTTGTATTTATTTTTAGTAAAAATGCGGATTTGTAATTAAAATCACCACAGTGGGGATTTTCCCCCCACCAATTGAACCCTTCAAATGAAAGGAAATGGTGTTCTGTGTGAATGGAGAAGGATTTAGGGTGATTAACACTTACATTCGTGCTGGGATCAATCGAATGTGTGCGTTTGTGGGGCTGAGGAAGCAGAGCTCTCAGCCTGGGAGGCAGGGAAGGACAAGTACAGGCAGGGCAGGGTAACTCCTTCCCTGCCCGAGCGTTCCTGGGGTGTGGCTGTCCCGTTCTGCTCGGGATGAAAGGCTGGTCCTGGCAGCCTGCAGGGGGATTCTCTGTTCCCTGTGGCTCTGGTAGCCAGTGCTTTCCAGGCTGCTCTGCCCCGTTCTCCAGGCACTGGCACAGTGGACAGCTCTGTCCCATTACCCAGTGCTGGCAGGCCAGGCCCTGTGTGACTTCCTGAAGGGGGAAAATGCAGGGAGGAATTCCTGCCAGGAGGGTGTAGCCACCTGGGAGAAGGCTGAGGGTGGGCATTAGGAGGAATTTATTCATGGAAAGGAGGATCAGACTTTGGGATCAGGCAGCCCAGGCAGCCAGGTTGTGGAGTCACTGTCCCCAGAGGTGTTTAAGGAGAAGCTGGGTGTGGCATTCAGCGCCGTGGTGGTGTTTGGTCAGAGCTAGGGCTCGATGGCCTCAGAGGCCTTTTCCAACGCAATTTATTCTGTGATTTGGGAAAAAAGGGGGCTGGGGCGGTGCTGGAGGGACAAGAGCCGGGGCCGGGACTCGAACCCGCGACCGTCGCTCTGACCGAGTCCCGGGGGGGCTGCGCGTCCCCCCGGCCGCCAGGGGGCGCTGTGGGAGCGGCGGCCGCTCCGCGCCCGGAACGCGGCGCTCGGGGCCCGCGGGCACCCGGACCCACAGCGGGGGCACCGGCGGCGGTGAGCGGCCTGCGGGCCGGGGGGCAATACCGGGATAACGGGGGGATAACCGGGACTGGGGGGGATAATCGGCATAGGGGAGGGATAACCGGGAGTGGGGGGGATAACCTGGACAGAGGGGATGACCGGGACTGGGGGGGATAACAGGGGATGAAGCGGTCTGGGCAAGGAGGGGAGATGGGAGGGAGAAAGCGAGATCGGGGAAGCAGGGTCGTGAGGGAGAGGAGGCTATGCGAGGGAAACTCGGGGCCGAGTGCGGAGAAGGGGACGTGGGGATAAATGGGCCCTATAAACACAGATCAGACTCTCAGTGGGGTGCTGTCCCCTTTAGCAGAGCCTGTCCCTATAAACGCAGATCACACCTCAGTGGGGTGCTGTCCCTGTGTGTCCCCTCTGTCAGAGCCTGTCCCTATAAACACAGACCCTCACTGGGGCACTGTCCCCGTGTCCCCCCAGCCTGGCACTGTCCCCGTGTCCCCCCAGCCCGGCACTGTCCCCGTGTCCCCTCTGTCAGAGCCTGTCCCTATAAACACATCAAGCCCTCAGTGGGGTGCTGTCCCCCTGTCCCCTCTATCAAAGCTTGTCCCTATAAACACAGATCACATCTCAGCTGGGCACTGTGCCCGTGTCCCCCCAGCCCGGCAGCAGCAGGAGGATGGTGCAGCATGGCTGAGGACAGCCGGCCCAGCGCGCTGGCCTTCGGCCAGGTGGTGATCGGCCCCCCGGGCTCGGGGAAGAGCACCTACTGCCAGGCCATGCGGGAGTTCCTGGCGCGGCTGGGCCGCCGCGTGGCCGTGGTGAACCTGGACCCTGCCAACGAGGCCGTGCCCGGGCCCTGCGCCCTGGACATCGGCGAGCTGGTCACCCTGCCCGACGTGATGGCCAGCCTGGGGCTGGGCCCCAACGGGGGGCTGCTCTACTGCATGGAGTACCTGGAGGCCAACAGCGACTGGCTGCAGGAGCGGCTGCGGGGGCTGCGGGGGCACTACCTGCTCTTCGACTGCCCTGGGCAGGTGGAGCTCTACACGCACCACCAGGCCCTCAAGAACGTCTTTGCCCAGCTGGCCAAGTGGAATTTCAGGGTAGGGATGGGCTGGGGGAGCTCCAGGCAGCTCCACACCCCTGGGCACAGCAGGGCTGGGGGGTCTCGTGGCTGCTGCCTTCAGGAAGTTTTTGGCTTTCAGGTGCAGTGGCTTTATCAGGGAAGGAGGGAATTCTGGCCTGTTTTATGCTGGGAGAGATTGGCAAAAGAATGGCCTGTTTGGGCTTTTTTTGGGATTGGGAGCAGGAGCACAGATTCCTTCCTCACACTTCACACAGAATCCCAGAATGGGTTGGGTTGGAGAGGCGCTCAAAGCCCATCTCATTCCCGTCCATTCCGTGGGCAGGGACACCTTCCAGGGAGCCCCAGCCTGTCCCTGAGCACTCCCGGGGATGGAGCAGGAGTGTGTCCTGCTGTGCTGCAGGATCCTCCCCCAGCCCGGGGGGCTTTCACCAGGGTGGGTTGTGTGTGAGCCTTGGCACTGCCCTGAGGAGTGCAGGGCCCTGCAGCAGCCGTGGGACGGGCCCTGGGCTCTTGCACAACGGGAGCTGCAGGTGAGAGCAGCCCCGAGCTGCTGACGCTGCGCTTGCTCTGCGGCGGGGCCGCACCACCAGCGTGCAAACCCTGCGTGCTCTGAGCCAGAAGGGCAGCTTCATTTGCTTGGGAATGTCACTGGGAATCTGCACATTAGAGCTTATTTTCATTGGAGTGAGTGGACACGGGACTGGAGTTGCTAAAATAAGACATGTGCAGGGCTGGTTCTGCTCTGCCTGGGAGCCCCAGACTGGCTGGGCTCTGCTGCTGTGACTCAGAGCCCTGACTTGGAGTGACTTCCCCAGCTCTGGGACCACATCGTTACAGCCACACAAAACCCAGGGAATCAAAGTGCTCGTTAGTGTAATTATTAATTATTAGTGCCAACCACAGGGGACTCTCCCAGCAGAAGGTGGTGAGCTGCAGGTACTGCTGCTGGCGCTGGGGGGGCTTTGGGTCCCCTGTGACCCAAACCAGTCCAGGGTTCTGTGGTGCTGTTTCGTGGGCAGGCGGTGGGAGCTCATTCCCCGGGAGCTGCAGCCAGGCCTGGGCCGGTTCTCCTGTGGCCCCCGTGCCACGGGCAGGGCTGGGCTGCTCACAGCTCTGACCTCCTGTGTCCCTGTCCCTCCCCTGCAGCTGGCTGCCGTGCACCTGGTGGACTCCCACTACTGCACAGACCCCGGGAAGTTCATCTCAGTGCTCTGCACCTCGCTGTCCACCATGCTGCACGTGGAGCTGCCCCACGTCAACGTCCTCTCCAAGATGGACCTGATCGAGCACTACGGGAAGCTGGGTGAGGATGTGCTGAGCCGCAGCCTGCTCTGGGGGAAAAGGGAGCTCACACCTCACCTCTTCTGCCTCCCTTCCACCAGCCAGGGGGGCTCAGAGCTCCTTTGTGGCCCTGCACAGGGAGGAATTTGAGGGGCAGGGGAGCGGAATTGGGGTGCCAGGTACAAATGAGCTGTGTGCGAATGGGGCTGGGTGGGGAACTCTGCAGATCCCACTGTGCTCCTCAGCTCCCAGCTTGCCCTCAGAGCTCCCTGTTGCCCTGCAGCTTTCAACCTGGATTATTACACCGAGGTGCTGGACCTCTCTTACCTCGTGGACCACTTGGCCTCCGATCCCTTCTTCAGGAACTTCCGCCGCCTCAACGAGAAGCTGGTGGAGGTGATTGAGGACTACAGCCTGGTGTCCTTCGTGCCACTCAACATCCAGGTGGGCCAGCAGGAGGGAACAGAGAGCCCTGCATGTGCTGCTGCTGCTTTTTGTGTGCTCAGAGCCATGGGGCTGGAAACCTCGGCTGTGGAGAGGCTCAGGGAAAGCAGGGAGGCACAGCCAGACTTGTAAATGATCTGTGGCAGCCAAAGGAAGGAAAAAGGCTGATGGGGTTGGGGCTACCTGGGCCTTGCGTCCTGGGCTGGGGAATCCAGGCTCCCCCTTCCTTCAGCTCTTCTGGCCTGCATTCACAGCCTGGGCTGAGGGTCACCTAAAGTCCTGTTAAATTAGGGAGCAGTGAGTAATGAGAAGGGGGAGGGAGGGCTGGAAATGCCCTTAATCAGGCGGTTGGCAGAAGTGTCAGCAGGCAGACGGGCTGGGGGAGGGTGCTGAAAGGGAACGAGAGGGTGGAGGGCCAGTGGCAGTGTCCCCGTTTGTCCCTGTTTGTCCCCCTTTGTCCCTGTTTGTCCTGTTTGTGTCCCCATTTGTCCCCCTTTGTCCCCCTTTGTCCCTGTTGGTGTCCCTGTTTGTCCTGTTGGTGTCCCCCTTTGTCCCCCTTTGTCCCTGTTTGTCCCCCTTTGTCCCTGTTTGTCCCCCTTGGTGTCCCCGTTTGTCCCCGTTTGTCCCCCTTTGTCCCTGTTTGTCCCTGTTTGTCCCCCTTTGTCCCTGTTGGTGTCCCCGTTTGTCCCCTCCTTTTGTCCCCCTTTGTCCCCATTTGTCCCTGTTGGTGTCCCCGGCCCTCGGGCACTGTCGGGGTGGCCCCAAGGGGCCCAGGCCAGCGTGGGCTGCTGCCTGTGGGGAAGGAGCAGGCCCAGCGAGCCCCCTCCTGCAGGACAAGCAGAGCATGAGGCAGGTGATGCAGGCTGTGGACAAGGCCAATGGATATTCCTTCGGGGACCGGGAGCAGCGCAGCCTCGAGGCGCTCATGTCGGCAGCTGTGGGCGCCGACTTCCACTTCTCCTCGTATCCTCTCTGCTGCTGGGTTCAGTTTCTCTCTCCCTGGGGGACAAAGGCTGAATCTGCAGGCCCACGTTCATCCTCTGGTGGGTGACACACACGTGGGGAGTGGGGTGTGCTCAGCCCAGCCAGAGCAGACACCTGTGCCCACCAACCCCACAAAGGTTGGGAATTCGTACTGTGAACTTGTCAGGAACCTTTTGACAAGTTTCCTTTCTCTCACCTTCCCTTGGGTGGGTTCTTTCCTTCTCCTTCAGCCATACAATTGATTGTCCTAGACTTGTCAGGCCTGGGATCAGGCAGAGCCAGAAGTAACTCAGGTGATGCTGCCTCTTCCCGATGGCCTTGGGGCTAATGTGAGGCTGGGCTGGTTCCTCGCTGGGAACTTCAGAGCTCCTGCAGAAGGGAGTGTTTGAGCCCAGCCCCTCGTTTTCCTTAATTACCGCGTTATCAGCACCCTGGCAGTGCAGGAGAAGTATGTGCAATCTCAGGACAAAGCTGTGGAAGAGGAGGTGATGGATCTGTGACACGCCCTTCCCCGGCTCCTCTGTTTTGACACCTCTCCTTTTCCTATCCGCAGCTTCAGCTGTGACTCAGAGCAACTGAAAACCTTCCCAGGCAGAGTCTGGACCCTCTCTGGGTGGGTTTGACCTCCTGAGCTTCAGGCCTGCTGCCCAGAGCAGGGCTTTGGCAGAAGGGAGGTGGTCGAGGGTCTTCCCTTAGAACAGAGAGATTGAGCCAGAGAAGGCAGGGGGAGCAAGGAGAAGCAGTGAGATAAGGTCTCTTCCATCATGACCAAGACAGATCCAGAGAAAGAAAAATCAGCAGGAGCTGCCTGGTGCAGTGAGAGTGGAGGCAGCAGGAGTGCTGGGTGTGCTGCAGGAGGAGCGTGCACGGGCCCCACGCTCCCAGCAGAATCCAGGCCAGCACGCCTCCACGCCGTCCCAAGGACAGAAAGATGTTTGTTTTTCTTTTTCTTAGAAATAATGATGGACTCTTTCTTAATAAAACGCTCCTCGGTCTCACTTTCATCTTAGAGTTTGCTGAAGCCGAGTAAATAAACCCAGGAGTGCTCTGGAGCCCGAGGCCAAAGGGCCTGTGCCCTGTGCCCTGCTGGGAACAGGCTCAGCCTGGCAGGGCTGGGGGCAGCAGGCAGGGCGCAGCTGCTGCTCCTGCACCCGTCCAGGGGCACACACACAAAATGCCAGCTCGGCTTCTCTGGGTTAAGAAAGCCCCTGTGTGACTCAGCTCGTGGTTTGCATCTCGGGCCTTTCCCAGGAGCAGCCCTGGTGTCCTCATCCACCTTCCTTCTCCTGGCCTTGCTTTCTCCACGTCCCAAATCCTGGGGCTTCCCCTCCCTCCCGCCCGTGGAATCCCCTCTGGCTCCTCGTGTGCTCCCTGCTCTGAGCCCTGCTCCAGGCAGCAGCTGCAGCAGGGACTGGGAGGGCTGGGGGTGAATTGGGAGGGCTGGGGGTAAACTGGGAGAGCTGGGGGTGAATTGGGAGAGCTGGGGTGAATTGGGAGGGCTGGGGGTGAATTGGGAGGGCTGGGGGTGGATCGGGAGGGCTGAGGGGCAAACTGGGAGGACTGGAGGTAAACTGGGAGAGCTGGGGTGAATTGGCAGGGCTGCGGATGCCGGGGGGGGTGTCCTCATCAGGAGCCCCCGGGTGCCTCCTGGCAGCCCCACAGGGATGGGAGCGGGCACAGCTCCCAGCCCCAGCTCTGCAGACTCAGCATCGCCTCTTGCCCAAGATCTTGCATAAAATACAGCAGGATTTTCTCACAGGATGGTTTGGCCCTTGGCAGAGGGATTGGAGACTGGATCCTTGATGGATCTAAATGTGAACGGGGTCTTGGGCAGCTGGGCAAGGAATTTAAATGAATTTTTCCCTCAGCTCCCAACTCTGTGGCCAGGATTTGGAGACGAGGAGGAGCTCAGGGAGAGGAGGGTGCAGACACACAATGCCTGTGCTTCACCCAGACCCCTTCCCAATGAAACTGAGATTTCAGATACCAAAGGCAAATCCCAGGGTGCTGCCAGGGCCTCAGCTCTTCCCAGAGCCCAGGAATTTCCCTGGCTGGAACCCAGCAGCTGCATTTCAGTGCTGGAGCCCTGGAAGCCGATCTAACCATACCTGAGCTGAAATCCCATCCTCACCCTGTGGCTCATGGCCTTGTCCTGCTCCTTCTGGAGCTCTGTAGTTGCTGTGAAGGGGTGGGAGACAGGATCATAAAAATATTAATTTTATAGTGGCTTTTTCATGGCTGTGAGAGATTTGGTGGCTTAAAAGGCTTTGGTCAGGTCAGGCTGAGTTACGCAAGAGCCATCAAAGCTTTTGTGGCTTTTTGGCTTTTTTATTTGAATGCCCTGGATATCTGCAGCCTCAGCCTTGGGATGGAAACTGCTCAGCTCGGCTCAGGATCCTCTGCTGTGCTCCAGCCAGGAAACGCTCAGGCCTCAGAGAGCTCCAGCCCCAAAACTGCAGCGGCTTTGCACCGAGGATTCTTGGAGATGAATCAGGGGCTGAACCGGGACCCAGAGCCATCCTCCTGGGGCCAGCTCTGCTGAGCTGCTCCTGCTGGCCCCCTGGTGTGGAATGCTCCTGAGCCCAGGACCTGGTCCCTGCACCCCACACACCCCAGGCAGGGAGGGGACACTTGGGCTGCCAGGGAGGTGACACCGGCTGCTGTCACTGCCTTGAGCAATCGGCGGGGCCAAGGGCCAGGATGAGTCACCCCAAGCCTGGCATGGCCCTGGGAGGGGCCCAGCTTTCTGCTGAGCTGCTTCTGCTGCTGAGCCCACCCTGACAGAGCTCATCCTGCTGCTGAGCCCACCCTGACAGAGCTGCCCCTGCTGAGCCCACCCTGACAGAGCTCATCCTGCTGCTGAGCCCACCCTGACAGAGCTCATCCTGCTGCTGAGCCCACCCTGACAGAGCTGCCCCTGCTGAGCCCACCCTGACAGAGCTCATCCTGCTGAGCCCACCCTGACCTGAGCTCATCCTGCTCCTGCTGAGCCCACCCTGACAGAGCTCATCCTGCTGAGCCCACCCTGACAGAGCTCATCCTCCTGCTGAGCCCACCCTGACAGAGCTCATCCTGCTGAGCCCACCCTGACAGAGCTGCTCCTGCTGCTGAGCCCACCCTGGCAGAGCTGCCCCTGCTGAGCCCATCCTGACAGAGCTCATCCTGCTGAGCCCACCCTGACAGAGCTGCTCCTGCTGAGCCCACCCTGACCTGAGCTCATCCTGCTGAGCCCACCCTGACAGAGCTGCCCCTGCTGAGCCCACCCTGACAGAGCTCATCCTGCTGAGCCCACCCTGACCTGAGCTCATCCTGCTGCTGAGCCCACCCTGACAGAGCTGCCCCTGCTGAGCCCACCCTGACAGAGCTCATCCTGCTGGAGCCCACCCTGACAGAGCTCATCCTGCTGAGCCCACCCTGACAGAGCTGCCCCTGCTGAGCCCACCCTGACCATGGGACTGAACCTGAGGGAGGCGTTTTGGGGATGGAGGCATTTGAGCACCCATCACAGCCACAGAACTGGGCTTTCCTGGATCCCCCCTGGATTCCAGCTCTGATTTCCCGCTCCATCATGGAGCTCCTGCTCAGAAGCTAAGTGCTGCTTTCTAATGGGGATAAAAACCCTCTCCAAAACCGCCAAGGCCCCCAGAGCAGGCCGTGGTGCCAGCCTGGCAGGAGGCTGCCCAGGCCAGGGGCGATGGGCACCCCGTGTCTGGGTGCCCAGACTGGTGGTGCCCCAGCCAGGAGCCGCCAGCCCCAGCCCTGGGCACAAAGCCCTGGGGGAGGCTGGTGACAAGGACAGGCGGGGCTGTGGGTCCTGCGGCTGCCACCCAGGGTGGGCAGAGCCTTTGGCAGGCAGCAGAGCATCCCTGCTGGCCCTCAGAGCCCTGCGTTGGTGGCCTTGTTCCCCTGTGCAGGGGCAGTGCCAGGGCCCTGCTCGGGGAGGACACTCCTTGGCCCTGGCACCCAGTCCCTCTGCTACAAGCGTGTTTAAGACACTAAAATGGATCCATTGGAGAGCTGATGTCCCCTCAGATGGGAATGCCGAGAGCATTCCACAGCCACGGGACAAGGACCAGGCTGGGGATGGAGGTCCCGGTGTGCCCTGGTCCTTCCACCCGGGTGCCACCGTGCTGTGTGAGGCAGGGGGGCAGAAGGACCCCAGAGAGCCCCAGCAGCACAGGAGTGTCCTGGGGAGCCCGGGCTGCTCCTCCCCAGCCTGGAAAAGCTGCCGGACCGGCTGGGAGCGGGGAGCACCTTCCTCCCACACGGCCCAGCCACGCTGCAATTTCGGGAGCTGTTGAAATCAGTTAACCCCTGGGCAGCCGGGGGGAACCCACAGCCCCAGGGGCGGACAGACACCCCAGTCACCCCTTCCTGGGCACAGCGCTGCCAGCTCCAGCCCCGCCGTGCCCAGTTTAACCAGTCCGGCTGGCCCCGGGCCGTGGGGTCAGCGCGAGCCCTCGGCTCGTTAGTCCCGCTCTGGCTAATTACAGGGCTGGGGCTGTTCCCAGGCTGGCAGAGCTCGGGGCCAGGGGGAGGCCAAGCTTTGGGGTCCCTCAGGACCAGCCCTGGCACCTCTGGGGGGGCCAGGGCAGCACCAGGGGCGCTGTGATGGGGCTGGGAGGGCCAGGGGGCTCAGGGGGGCTCACCCCCTCTGCATCCACCTCTCCAGGTGTCCCATGCAGGTGAGCAGCGCCGGTTTGTGCAGCCCAGCCTCCCACAGCAGAGCCCATCCCAGGCCCATCCCCGCATTCCCCCAGTTCCTGTGTGCACCAAGGGGGTCACGTCCCTGCTCGTGCCTCATTCCCCGGAGCCCAGGGGGTCCTGGCACTCCTCGGGCTGGGACTTGGCCAGGCCAGGGCCGGGGACTGGCGCGTCCCCCCTGTCCCCTGCAGCAGGTCCTGAGTCAGGCGCCTTTCCTTTCCTGCCAGGGCTCCCCATCAAAGGCAGCTCCTGCCCGGCCCTGCTGGCTCTGCTGAGCTCGTAGCCCAGGGTGCTGTGACTGTATTTTATTGTAATTATTGTTCATGTTGAAACCCGCAGGTGGGGGAAGGCGAGGGAGCTGCGCCCTTCCCGTGGCCCCGTGCCAGGGCCAGAAGTGCTGAGCTTTCACCTGTGCCAGCGCCGGCACCTCGAGAGGGGCGTCCCCAGCCCAGGGCTGGCCCTGCACCATGCCCGTGCAGCTTTTGTGGATTTTCCTCCTTGGAATCGGAGGAGCCATGGGGGAGGACCCGGGGACCCACGCAGGGGTGTCAGTGGCAGGTTTGGGGGAGCTCTGGGTTTGTATTAATGGGGTTGGGTCAGGCACTTGGGAACTTTGAGCACCTCGTGGAGCAGCCAGCTCTTAGTGGGGCTGCCAAAACCCCCGTGCCAGGGATGCACAGACCCCTGAGCCCCTCCACGGGCTGCAGCTCAGCCCAAACCCTGCTGGGGGAATGGGGGGCACCGAGGGCAGCCAGGGCTGGGGGGGCACTGAGAGGAGCCAGGGCTGGGGGCATGGGGGGCACAGCCAGGTCTGGGGGCACCGAGGGCAGCCAGGGCTGGGGGGCACTGAGAGGGCCCGGCTGCCCCCACCCTGGGATGGGAGGGGGCCGGGGCAGGCCTGGAGCTGCCCGGACATGTGCGCAGGGAGAGACGAGGCAGACGAGAGCAGAGGTGCAGGAGAAGGTTTATTGGAGCACAGAGGCAACACGAGACCCCCTCCCGGAATGGGGGGGCTGCCCGGACCCCCCTCGCCCCGGCCCAGCCCCTCACCTCCTCCTGTCGCTGCTCCAGCCCTCTGGGACAGGGGCTTTGGAGCCGGCACAAGCCAGACCAGACACCCCCCGCAAAAAAACGTTAAATAGCTGGGGGCTGGCAGCTCTCTGGAACAGAGGCACCCCCTCTCCCTCTTCTCCCCCTCCCCAGAGCAGAGGATGGCGGAGAGGGAGGGAGGGGCCCTGCCAAAACCACCCCCACTCCCAGTATCCAGGCTGGGGGGGGAGCTGAAATTCCTCCCCACCAAAACCGACCAAAAAAAGAAAAAAAAAAAAAAGACAACAAAAAAAAAAAAAAAAAAAAACCACGAAGAGATGCCGAAGGGTCTGGAGCGGGGCAGGGGACGTTCAGTTCTTGGGCTCTTCGCCAGCCTCGCCGCCGTCTTCGCCGGCACACTCGGCTGTCCATAGCGTGAGGTTGTCCCTGAGCAGCTGCATGATGAGGGTGCTGTCCTTGTAGGAGTCTTCGCTGAGCGTGTGCAGGTCGCCCATGGCCTCGTCGAAGGTGGTCTTGGCCAGGGAGATGGCCTGCTCGGGGGCGTTGGCGATCTCGTAGTGGAACACGGAGAAGTTGAGGGCCAGCCCCAGGCGGATGGGGTTCGTGGGCTGCATCTCCTTTTTGCTGATGTCCATGGCCTCTTGGTAGGCCTCCTGGGCCTTCTCTATCGTCGACAGGCGGTCATCCCCGCTGGCCACCTCGGCCAGGTATCGGAAGTAGTCGCCCTTCATCTTCAGGTAGAAGACCTTGCTCTCGGTGTCGCTGTCCTTCTTGATGAGATACTTGTCCAGCAAGCCCAGCACGTTGTTGCAGACGGCGTTCAGCTCCTGCTCCACCTTCTCCCGGTACTCGTTCACCACCTGCGCCTTGTCGTCGCCCTCCTCGGTTTTGTGCTCGATGCTGGAGATGACCCTCCAGGCCGAGCGCTGGCAGCCCACCACGTTCTTGTAGGCCACCGAGAGCAGGTTGCGCTCCTCGTTGGACAGCTCGTCGCCGTGCTCCACCACGGCCTTCATGAAGTCTGCCATGTCCTCGTAGCGCTCAGCCTGCTCGGCCAGCTTGGCCTTCTGCACCTGCTGGTTTCTTGCCATGGCTGGGACGCGTCGGGCGAGCAGCGGGGCCGGGAGCCGTCGGAGCCTCTGCCGAGCGCCGCCGCCGGGATTCGCTTTTGGCTGCGCGTCGGAGCCTCGAGCGAGAGCAGGAGGAGCCAGCCAGGTCCAAGGAGTGTCCTCCTCCTCCTCCTCCTCTGCTTCCTCCCCGCCGAGCGCGGCCTTAAAAGGAAAATCGCGGTGAATCATCGCCCGCGGGCGGCGGGGCTGGGGAGGGGGCGCGGGGGGCGGCCAACGCCCTGCCCTCCCCGTGGGTGCGGCACCCGCGGGTGCCCCGGGGCTCTCCCCTGAGCCAACGCCCGCCCCGGCACCGGGAAACGCCCTTGGAGCTGCTGAGAGCGCTCGGGAGGCGGCGGAGCTGCGCCGTCCTGCGCGGGGGACGGGGACACGGCAGCGCCGGCTCGTCCCCAGCCCGGAGAAATGGGCCACGGGGTGCGGCCGCTCGTGAAAACGGGTCCCACCCCCCGAAAAAGTCATATCACAGTCGTTTTTAATGTGGTGGTTCCTCGGCGGTAATTGCGAGGGCTTGACGGGCAGGTATTTATTCCCACAGGTGGGGAAAGCGAGGCAGAGGCTGCGCACCTCTCCCAGGCGCCGCAGGAGGGACCGGCCCCAAAAGCGGGGCACAGTCAGCGCTGGCCTTTGGGCCGCGTGTGGGACCCCCCGAAAACTCCCCGAGGTGGGAGCAGCGAGGGGAGACCCCATCCCCAGCAGCTCCAGCCCAGGGCTGCCCTTCCCCGCCGCACCGGGGCCGTTCCGCGTCTCTCCAGGTGCGAATGAAGAGGTTCATGCTCTTCATGCGCCCTCGGCAGCATTTCGGCTGTTCCGGGCTGGCCGTGGGCCGCGCTGCCCGATAGGGATCTGAGCTGCGCCTTGCGCTGAGTTTCACTCCGAGCCTGTCGCCACACGCCGGGCGCTGCCGCAGCCCCGGCCCCGCTCCCGGCCCCGTTCCGGCCTTATCTCCGTGCGGGAGCGTGCGGGAAGGGCAGGGTGGGGCGGGCGGCTCCGCGCCGGGCCCCAAAGGGGGCTGTGATTCTTTCCGTGAGCTCTCGCCGCTCTGCTCCTGCCTGCCGGCGCCCGGCCGGGCTCCCCCCGCGCCTGCCCAGCTCCCGCAGCAGCCCTGCTGCGATGGAGGAGGCAGGAGGAACGTGAGGACGCGTTTCCCAGCCACTTCAGGCCCAGGAAAGCACCCCCAGCCTTCACATCCCCCCTCGGCATCCTGGGACTCACGAAAAAGGGATTCGGGGCCCTTCAGCCCTTCCTGGCCGAGCCCCTGACACGCGCTGGGGTTTGGGGTGCCCAGGGTGCCATCGAGGGGCTCCCGTGGCAGCAGCGTGAGGGTGTCCAGCCCCTCCATGGTCCCCACAGCCCCTCCATGGTCCCACAGCCCCACCAAGATCCCCACAGCCCCTCCATGGTCCCACAGCCCCACCAAGGTCCCCACAGCCCCACCAAGGTCCCCACAGCCCCTCCATGGTCCCCACAGCCCCTCCATGGTCCCCACAGCCCCAGCCCCACCAAGATCCCCACAGCCCCTCCATGGCCCCCACAGCCCCTCCATGGCCCTCCATGGTGAGTTGATCCCGAGGCAGCAAGGAGCAGGAGACCAGGGCCTGTCCTCCACCCTCTGCCCAGGCAGACGCACAGAGACCCTCCAAGAACTGGGCACAAAACCCACCCCCACAGCAGGACTGGGGCCAGAGGATCACCTCAATGTACACAGCCTGCCAAAATCCACCTCCTTGCCTTGGAAAACCCCAGGCAGGAATGCCTGGGTGGGTTAATCCGAGCTCACACTCCTCCGGGCAGCAAGGCCATAATTTGGGTTTGGGGTCTGCAGTCCCCAGGCCTGGTGAAGGTCTCACAGCCTGCCCAGGGTGATCCTACCCCCCTCCTGCATTTGGGCTCTCCAACCATGGGGAGACCCTGGTGGGATCCCCCCTGCCCAGCAGGAACACGAGTGGGGCGGGGATGGCTCAGCCTCCGGCTGGTGTCCGGGGCACCCTGGCCAAAGGGGCTGAGCTGCTGCCCAGTTTTGGCTGAGCGGAGGCTCAGGGAGGCTCAGCTCCACCGGTGCCGTGGCCAGCAGGGGTGGGTGAAGGGCAGAGCCCAGATCCTGGGCAGGGGGGCTGCACCATCACCCCACAGAGCGCCCTGGGTGCCCCAAAGGCTGAAGGGCAGCGCCAGAAGGGGCCCCCAAACCATCCCGTGGCTCTGTGAGCGGCCCGGGCAGGGGGCACCCGGTGGGCCCAGCCCTGGGGACGCTGCCCAGGCCGGAGCACGTCCCGGGAGCCCAGGGCGGGCGTGGGCCGGGCAGAGGATGCTCGTGGCTGTTCCAGCGGCACCGGAGCGATGCTCGGAGCCCGTCTGGCCACCCTGCCCGACCCTGCTGCTCCCCCTGGCTGTGGGGACGCCGCCAGCTCCCACACATCAGCGGGCAGCGCATTTTTCCGAGGGTGCTCACAGTGCCCATGGCTCATTCCCGGTCGGAGGAGGGCGCAGGGCCCCGGATGGCTGAGAGCGGCCCCAGACTGTGCCACAGCCCGGTGTGGGGAGCTCCCTCCCGGCCGCCATGCCCCGGGCTGACGGCACAGCAGGCCCAGCCCTCGGTGGCTTCCTCGGCCCTGCTCGGGCCTGCCCAGGCAGGAGCCGCTCCCCTCCACCCGCAGAGCAGAGCCAGACACCAGGGTACACGAAATAGGAGAAACTTTCATTTTGTTACAAAAGTAAAAGGCATGAACAGACGGTGAATCCTACAGGGCTGGGGCAGGCCCGCCTGCCCCGCTCAGCGCTCAGCCCAGCTCGAGGTGCTGGAGCCCCTTCCCCTAAATCCAGAGCCGTGCTGGGATGAGGCTGGCGGGGGGAGCTGGCCCGGGGGCTGCAGGGATGAACTGAGCAGGTACGAATTCCCATCGGGAAACTCCTGTGGCACACGGACACGCCTTGGGCGGGCTGGGAGGGCTTGGTGCCCCTGGTTTGGCTGTAAATGCTCCGGAGAGATCCTGCTCCTTCCAAAATCCCCTTGGGACGCCAACCACGACATTTCCAGGCGGGGAGGCACCGTCACCGCCAGCGAGTGTGCAGCGATGGCCCCGGGGAGCCCCGGCGGGGCGGAGGGAGGGAGCAGCGGAGGCACTCAGGTGGTCATGGCTGTGGGCTCGGCTCCCGTGGCTGCCCCACGAGAGGCTCCGGCTGCTGCTGCTGCGGCGCTGGATCCGCCCGGAGCGAGGGAGAGGAGAGGGGAGGAAGAGAGAAGGAGAGTTAGTGCCAGCAATGGAGCTGAGGAGCAGCGGGAGCAGGGCGCGCGTCCGGGCTCGCTGGCAGAGCGGCACCAGGCTCGGGCATGGGGAGGAGGGGGCTCAGGGGCTCACGGGGGCTGCAGGGAGGGCGCAGAGGGGCAGCTCACGGCCCACAGGTGACACATCCCATCCCAAGAGCCATGAAGGAACTTACCTTGGCCACAGGAGGAGGAATCGGCTGTCGCAGAGAGGAAAACGGGCAGAGGGGCCAGAGGGGTCACCTGGGCCACAGAAGGGGCCAGGGATCGGGGTCCAGACCCACCCCATGGGCCACAGCTCCTCCAAACACCAAACCGCAGCTTGGCTGGGGCTCCCTCACACACACAGCCACGGCAGGCTGGGCTCCAGGCAGCCCCGGGCCGCAGAGCCCTCTGCCACACGTGTCCCAGTGTCCCAGTGTCACACAATGCCCCACAGTGTCCCCATGCAGACCAGGTGGCTCCTGCCCAGCACCAAGCCAGGCAAAACCAAACCTCTCCTCTTCTGGCAAAGCCTTCCTGTGCCCCCTGACCCCACAGCCCTGGCACTGTGCCCCCATGCGTGGGACTGTGGTGGGATGGATGGGGCACGGGGATGGCAGCACGGCTGGGGTGATGGGCTCTGAGAGCTGGCATGCAGCGAGGGATGGGTGGCTGCAGTGGTGAGAGCGAGAAGGAAGCACTTTCTTACCAGCCAACCCTCAGAAATCAGGGCAAACGTCCGAGGAGGGGCAAGTCCCGTCAGGCTGTGCAGGAAATGGCAAAGTCCTGGCAGGCATCCTCCTGGGGAAGACACCAGAGGTTATGCACCTCACGCCTGCCACGGGGCCGCAGGGCTGGCACAGATGGGGGCACAGACCCAGCTGGGGACAGGACACTGAGGTGACAGCAGCAGGGAGGGGATGAGCCCCTGCCCAGCCTGGAAATGTGGGACAGCAAATTCCCTTCACTCCAGCGGAGTCACAGCAGCGCCAGCTGCTGCTCATCCCTCCCTGCAGGAGCTTCCAGGAGCTTCCAGGTGAGGCCTGAGCCCAGCAGAGTGCAGCTGGCACCTGGGAGATGCCAAACACCGGGACACACCTGCCCCCTTCTGTCTTCAAGGAGGAAAATAATCATCCAAGCAGTTAACTCTTTCAAAATAAAATTTTATTGAGTAACAAAGGAAACTGGTTTAAATAAAAACAGGAAGGAGTCTGGCCCCTGGTAACCCCCTCCTCACTGCTCCTCTGCCATCCCCCTGGCACAGGCACTTGCAGAGTACAAAGCACGACGCTGGTGAGCTCAGGGGGGCTGGGCTGCCCCCCAAAATGTGCTGCCCCTGCCCGAGGGTGAAACTGGTCTGTCTGATCCAAGGAAACCTGACAGGCAGCACGGCACTGGGAGCCTCTGCCCTGGTGCCAGCGTGCACAGCGCTCCCTGCACAGCACAGAAAATGTTCTACGTAGAAAAAAGTCCTACAAATTGTGCAAAAATATCCAGCAGCTTTGAATAACACGATTCAAGTATTGCTACAAGGTTTGTGACTCTGCCTTCAGCCCAGGGACACGGAGCTGGCTGCCTGGGTGCAGAGCGGTGCTCAGGGATGAGCGGCTGGAACGGCTCCCAGGGCACGGGGCACAGCCCTGGGACACTCTGCTCTCCAGAAACCCAAACCAAGAGCACACCACGAGCTTATCAGAGACCAGCACCCCCTCCCTGCTTCCTCCTGAAACCCCACCTGCGAAGGAATTCACCAGGTGGAGTTCAGGAATCCAGGACCCTCAGGAATTCACGCACTTTCACTTTTCTGCTCCCTTTGGTCTCCCACCGACGGGACACAACCCTGGGAAGCTCCAGCTCCCAAAGCTGACCCCTGCAGCCTTGTGCACCTCCTGAGAGTCGCCGAGCACACAGTGTTTCTTCTTCCCTGCTACATGAGGGTCCCCTGACTCGTGTCCTTGCTGCAAAACGTGTCTGACCAACGGCAGGGCCCAAGCACAGCCCCAGCCAGCACAGGAGCAGCAGGGATCACCTGGGACATCCTCACTTGCCTCCACATCTGAGAGCCAGAAGAGCCCTCCCAGGTGGGCCCAGGGGAACAGGGAGCGTTGATGGAGCTCACGGGGACACCAGGGAGGTGACACCTCCTGCAGCCCAGCCCCGAGTGGGAATCATCCGCCAGTGCCACCTCCCAGCCTTGGCCCATCTCATTCCCAGCAGGAATCACAGCAAAGCCCTGGAGCTCAGGGTCTGGGGGCTCCTGGGGACCCCCTGTTTCCAGCACGAGTCCAAGGGTCCCACAAGCTGTTGGGCTCTGTCAGGCACCCCCCCTGACAGGCCACCTCACAGTGAAACAAATGAACAGAAAATAATAAATAAATGTAAAAAAAGAAGGCAACGCATGGCTCGAGTCTTTGGCAGCTCTGGGTGCCAGGGCTGTCCCGCCTGAGGCCACGCACGTGGCAGGGGAAGGAACTGGCTGGAGCAAGGTGCAGGCACAGCAGGCACTGGGGACATCACAGCACTGCTAGGGAATGCCTCCTACCATGCTGGTGTCAGTTTTGGCTCCAAGGGAAGGGATTTCACTCTTGGGACTGGACGGGGTCCCGAGATCTGGCTGGATAAATCCTCTTCTGTCTATCAAACTGCAAAACAGGAAGGGAAGAGCAGCTCAGGGAGCAAAGACTGAACCTGGGAGCTCACAGACCACAGGGAAGGCTCCTCTCCCAGGAGCTGCTGAGCACAGCACAGGCAGGATGCTGGAGCACAGGGCTCCTGTCCAGCCCAGGAGCCACAGGCCCCTCCCAGGAGCCACAAACCCTGTCCCATGAGCCACAGGCCCCACCCATGAGCCACAGACCCCAGCCCAGGAGCCACAGGCTCCTCCCATGAGCCACAGGCCCCTCCCATGAGCCACAGGCTCCTCCCATGAGCCACAGGCCCCTCCCAGGAGCCACAGGCTCCTCCCATGAGCCACAGGCCCCTCCCAGCAGCCACAGGCTCCTCCCATGAGCCACAGGCCCCTCCCAGGAGCCACAGGCTCCTCCCATGAGCCATAGGCCCCTCCCAGGAGCCACAGGCCCCTCCCAGGAGCCACAGGCCCCTCCCAACAGCCACAGACCCTGTCCCAGCAGCCACAGACCCCTCCCATGAGCCACAGGCCCCTCCCATGAGCCACAGGCCCCTCCCATGAGCCATAGGCCCTCCCATGAGCCACAGGCCCCTCCCATGAGCCACAGGCCCCTCCCAACAGCCACAGACCCTGTCCCAGCAGCCACAGACCCCAGCCCATGAGCCACAGACCCTGTCCCAGCAGCCACAGGCCCTGTCCCATGAGCCACAGACCCCTCCCAGGAGCCACAGACCCCAGCCCAGCAGCCACAGACCCCTCCCAGGAGCCACAGACCCCAGCCCAGCAGCCACAGGCCCCTCCCAGGAGCCACAGGCCCTGTCCCATGAGCCACAGACCCCTTCCCATGAGCCACAGGCCCCTCCCAGCAGCCACAGGGAGCTCTGGGCCACCACAAAGCCAAAGGGGAACTGGCCAAAGGGCTTCACAACATGAAACCCCATGAAAGAGGAACAAACTGGAGTAAAATGCTATAAAATCTCCTCCCCACAACCTCCCAGCCTGCCTCCCCGAATGCACAGATTCACCAGCTCTGAATGGCAGCAGTGCCTTTTGGCACCTCTGAACCCACCACAGAGCCTGGGGACACTGCAGAGGGCAGGGCCCGATACAAAATATAAAGCACAAAATATAAACCACACCTTACCCTGCCGCTGCCAGCACCACCGAGCTGCTTCAGGACTCCAGCCTGGATCCCCCAGGGATGCCCACATCCCAGGACAGGCTGGGGGCTCCAGGCAGGCTCTCAGAGTGAGGAGCAGAGCGGAGCCTGACTCTGCCCAGCTGCAGCTGTCCTGTGCCCTCCCATGGCACGAGGCAACTCCCAGTGCCTGGAGGCCACGGGCTCTTACCTGGGATAGAAGGGTCCACACAGCACTGCACAGCAGTTTGTGAGGATGCTTTTATGGCTGTAGGGATTGGCAAACTCCGAGCCCCTCTTGTTTGACCAGGAGCCTTTGATCTGAAAGGGATGGACAGAGGTTAGGAGGGGAAGGATGGAGAGCGGACAGTGACACAACAGCAGTGGATCCTTGCAGGGGTGGAAGGTTTGTCCCAGACACAGGGAGGACACCTGCAGGCACAGCAGC
Source organism: Emberiza elegans (assembly GCA_024865655.1). Classification (NCBI taxonomy): domain Eukaryota; kingdom Metazoa; phylum Chordata; class Aves; order Passeriformes; family Fringillidae; genus Emberiza; species Emberiza elegans. The sequence continues at coordinate 7,433,782 of JALJVW010001685.1, read as the reverse complement.
CACGCGCTGCCTCTGCTGAAGCGCAGCCCAGGCTGTGCCCTCCCCGTGCTGCACGGCAATGTCACTGTCACTGCTGTCACCACTGTCACCACCTGCCACACCACCCCGTCCTCCTGCTGCCCTCGTGGTCCCCCAGGCTGGCCCCCATCCGAGCGGGGCTCCGCTCCCTCAGGCTGCACAAACAGCCAGGGGATTCCCAGCCCAGGGGCGCCTCTGTCCCCAGCTCTGCCCCGAAACTGGCTGTGGCACAGGGGGTGGGCAGCTGCCACAGCTGCCTTGGGCTGCACTGAGCCAGCACCAGCACCTCCACCAGCACATCTCCTCCTCTCGTTTAACTTCCTCCCCCCAGCTGCAGCACGAGGCTGGAGCCACGGTGCTCCCAGCGCTGGGGTACAAACTGTGAGCTTCACCCACACAGCCCTGAGCAGCTCTGCCACACCTCTGAATGTGGTGTGCAGGCAAAAGGGAAAAAGCAAAACCAAAAGGGATGCAAACACACTTTCTGCAGTGCTGGAAGCTCCCAGCAAGGATTACAGGTACTTCTGGCCAGAAGGGTGAATTTTGATTCTGATGATCAGACAGATCCTGCTTTTCCATACGATCTGCCCCAGTCAGGGCACTCATTTGGTCCTTGGAGCCTGTGCACAGCCCAGATTTGAAGGTAAATCTCATCAGATGTCTGTAGATTGTTTGCTAATTAGAGATGAGGAACTGCGAGACACAAAGGGACTGGCCCAGGGTCTCAGAGGAAACCCGTGGTTACATGGGATGCTGAATTCAGATCACCAAGCTCACACCCAAATACTCCCCTGGGCCAGCCTCCCTTTTTTAATCTCACAACTCCTAATTTTAAGCAAGGCCACAAACAGACTGGAAAAAACACACACGTGATGGTTCTAACTCAGCCACCTGAAAGTGCAGCCGTGGGCACAGGCTGTGTGCTCTGCACTGGGTTATCACAGGCAGTGAAACGCTGCACTGAGACAGCCAAGAATGCCCTGAGAGCTGCTCAGGATGGGTCATGGGCAGCCTGGCAGCAGGACAGGCATCCAGGTACTTACATCTTCGTTCGTCGTCAGGTTGGAGGCGACTAAGTAAGTGTGAAAACCTGAGAGGCCCAAAATGGACCAGACTGAGAAAAAACAAATCACCAGCTCCAGCACAGTGAAACAGAAGTCAAGGAAGTCTCCAGGAACAAAATCATCCCACAAGGAGAGGCAGAGGACAGTCTGGGGAGGTTTGGGCAAGCTTCCCATTCCCCGAGCTGGTTTGCAGGGATCCACCGAGGCACAGCCTGCTCCAGCTCTGCCCTTTCCACCTAAACCTGCAAACGGGGAAACAACCCACCCTTAGTCCCAGGTAGCCAGGGGACTAAATTACTTTGGGGAAAGGACACCAGGGTGAGCTGCAAAGAGCTCCCGGCCCTTCTCTGTCAGTGATTAGCAGTGCTGGGCACCCCGGGCAGCTGCTGCCAGCAGAAGGATATCTCGCAGGGGTTGTCTTCAGAGTGGCCAGGAACCCATCCCTCTGAGAGCCTGCAAAGCAAGGGAGAACAAGGATTGGCATCCCAGCAGGCAGCCCTGCCCCTGCAGCCAGAACTCCACCCCGTGGGCTGTGCGGCTCTGCCTGCCTGAGGAACGCCTACAGTCTGGAACACTGCAGGAATGCCAGTGCATGGACAAAGCTCCAGGAGATTTGGGGCTAGTGGGAAAATCACCTTCCCTGCCAGGGTAAGGGCTGTGCACCAGCAGCTCACCTGCTCTGGGGGAAGCAAATCCCCTCCCCGGCCCCCAAAGCCCCTGTGCAGCGAGGTGAAGGCCGACCTGTGGGATGCTTTAATCCCTCAGCTGGTGCAGCCCCACAGACCCTCCCCGTGCTGTGTCCCACGGGAGCAGGGACCAGAGCTGAGCTGGAGCAGCACAGCCCCCGGGCAGGACTTACGCAGGGTGAGGTGGGTGACGACGCAGGCGAAGATGAAGGCGGTGAGGAAGGACAGGGACAGGATGAAGGCGTAGAAGTAGCGGTAGTTGCGCTTGCCCACGCAGTTGCCCACCCAGGGGCAGTGGTGATCGAATCTCTCTGGAACAAAGGCTCGAGGTGAGGAGGGCTCCTGCCACCCCACACCCAGCACAGAGCAGACTCTGCTCAGCCCCCCAGAATGAGGAGCTGCAAACCCATCTGCACCCTGAGGGCAGAACCCCCCTGCAGCAATGCAGAGGCACAAAGTTTCCATGGCGTCTGTACCACCCTGGCCACACACAGCCAGGAGCCTGCAGCAAACCTTGTGTTTGTTTGCAGAACCCTCCTCCCAAAACCAGGGAAAACAGAGCCATGAGTCTTGGATGTGCTGCCCCTTGCCCTGAGACACTGCTCCAGTGCTGCTTTCAATTTAAATGCAAAGGAGACAGACCATGCAGTGTTTTATAATCCTTCAGGAGAAGCAAAAAGCAATCTGTCCAGGAACACAAGTGACAGGATCAGTGACAGGACCAGAGGGAATGGACGGAGCTGTGTCAGGGCAGGGCCAGGCTGGATACTGGGACAAGGTTCTTCCCCCAGAGGGTGCTGGGCACTGCCCAGGCTCCCCAGGGAATGGGCACAGCCCCAGGCTGCCAGAGCCCCAGGAACATTTGGACAATGCTCTCAGGGATGCCCAGGGTGGCACTGCTGGGGTGTCTGGGCAGGGCCAGGAGGATCAGGGGTGCCTGTGGGCCCCTCCCAGCTCAGGATACCCTGTTTAGTGCCCAGCTTTCCCTGCAGTGGTGCCTGTGGGTCCCTCCCAGCTCAGGATACCCTGTTTAGTGCCCAGCTTTCCCTGCAGTGGTGCCTGTGGGCCCCTCCCAGCTCAGGATACCCTGTTTAGTGCCCAGCTGGGCCCTGCTCACCCACGCAGTTGTCGCAGACGCTGCAGTGCGAGGTGCGCGGCGGCCGGAACATCTTGCAGGTGTAGCAGTACTTGAGCTTCACCACGTACTTGTTGATCACCACCTCCATGGTGCGGGCTGGGGGCCGGTACGTGGAGCTGCCCATGCTGTCTGCAGGGACAAGGAGGGACACTCACACCCCTGTGCCACCACCCCAGCCGGGGCAGGGGTTGGCACCTGCTCTCCTGGCTTTAACGGAGCGCAGGACTTCTTGCAGGGTGGGCATCCAAGAGCTCCATTCAGCTCCTCACACTATCTATGGCCTGTCTTTGTTCAGTGGAGATGCTGCTGGGATGCCAAGAGGAAGCAGTGAGTGCCCAGCGCTGTGGAACATCAAGTAATTTCCAAACAGTGAGTGTGAAGCAGCAGCCCAGGAACACCAGCTCATCTCTGTGTGTCCAGCAGGTCACAACAGGCTGGACCTGGCTGTGCAGGCACATGTGGCTCTGCCACAGGAGCATCCCTGCCACTGCCAGCACACAGCCTGTCACCCCACAGCCTGCAGGGACTCGCCTCCATCACTGTGGGGAAGGACAGCAGCAGGTCTCGAGTGCTCCAGTAGATTCCTGAATTTGACATGTTCGTGTTCGTAGCACAAGAGGATTCCTCCTCCTCCAGGTTTAAACTGAGGATTTTTGGGGGCACTGCAAGTTACATCTCTGTGTGCTGGCACTCCATTATTCCCTGGGGGCTGGAGACTGTTCCTGTACACAGCAAGAGCTGGAAACCCCTGCTATCATGTTTGCAGTTTTGGGGGTTATTCCTTTTAGTCACTCCCAAAAAAGTACCTTTCCAACTGTGAGGAATTCTTTGAAAATAGTGATGCAACAGTGAGCATGTTAAGAGGATAATAAGTGGATTATATTAGCAGTAACAGCTGGCACATCAGGCAGCATCTGCAGCCAGATTACTGCTTTAGGCCCTTATAAATAGAAACATGGATCACCACTCTGGGGATATTTAAAAACCATCTTTAAAGTCAGATGTAGAATTACTGCCTTGCATCTGTCCTCAGCAGGACAGATTCAAGCTGTCTCACATCAGCTTTGCTAAAGCATTTGCTCCAACCTGTCACATCAACAAGGTCCTCAGCTCCTGGATGCAAACACCTCCTTGGCTGTCCCCAAACCAGCGTGACAGAGCAGTTTTTAGAAGAGGACAAACATCAGCCTACTCTAAAGAACACCTTGCAGCACAGCAGGCTCAATGGCAATATCAAAAAGCATTAATTGTCCTTCAACTCTGCTGCCTGGGGAAGCGCTGGGACTGAACAGGAGCAGAAAGCACCTGAGCTGCTCTGCAGATCCTCTCTGAGGCACTGCCAGCGGAGCTTGTTGCACCTCTCATCACGACTGGTAAACACTGTCAAGCCCCACAATGTGATACTCTGGATTTTTCTCCCCCCTGGACAGACCTAAAGGAACCAAGACCCAAAGAAGGGGCCTCACTGAGCCTGGAGGGTGCACAGACACACACAGAGCTGAACACAGGAGAGGGACCAGAGCTCTCACCAATTCGCCTCTCCAGGTCTGCAGCCTCGCTGGGGGTGGCTCTGGGCAGGATTCCTGGGTCCCTGAAGCTCGTCTGGAGCAGGCAGCTGATGACAAAGAAGAAGAGGACGGCGGCGATGATGGGGATGGCCAGGGTCAGGTGACTGGCAAGGAAGGGGCAGCTGTTGGAAGATAAATAAAATGGAATTGTTATCAATCATTGCACAGACCTGCTGTCAGCTGGGACATCACACCACCACCTATCGCGGGCAGTGGGCTCAGCAGCCGACCTGGGGCTGGTTTTGCAGAGATGGGGACTGGTGTGATCACACCCCACACCAGGGCACTCTGTTACTCACAGGCAGCAGCTGAGGACAGCACAGGACACAGCCCTGCACACACAGAGCCACTGTCCCCTCCTGCAGAGCAGCCAGAGCCAGCACGGGATGGGCTGCCCCAGCCCCGAGGGCTGCAGGCAGTGCTCAGGCTCTGCAGCACTCTGAGAGGATTAAGCAACTTTTGTTTCACCTCCCCAGCTCAGCTGTCCAGAACAAAGCACCCACCAAGCAACAAAACCCCTTCAGTCCAAGCCTGAGCCCCTCAGTCACCCACAGAAAGGTCGGTGAAAGGAGAGACGGGAGCTTGTTGTCAGCCCTTTCCTGAGAGAACCTCCAGAGCCCACTCTGCCCCACTAGGGAACAAAAAAATCACAAATCATAGAATCCCCCAAATGGTTTGGACCTTAAAGACCTCCCATGCCACCCCCCTCCATGGCAGGGACACCTCCCACTGTCCCAGGCTGCTCCAAGCCCTGTCCAGCCTGGCCTGGGACATTTCCAGGGACCCAGGGCAGCCCCAGCTGCTCTGGGCACCTGTGCCAGGTTTTCCCACAGAAACCATGAAATGCAGACACAGACAAGATGTATTTGCTGTACACCCCGCAAACCGGAGCCTGTGCAAGAGAGACATCCTGCAAAAATAACAACTTGGGAGAGCCCCAGGGCATCCTCAAGCACGAGAGAGTGACTCGGCAAGAAGGGAGGCAGAGCAGATGTCCCGTGGGCTCTGCCCGGAACACAAAGCCCTCACTGTGCTGAGCTGCCCGTCAGCCCCCGACCTGGCACAGAGCTGTCAGGGCACGGATGATGCTGAGAAAGGGGTTTTTCCGTCGGGATGCCGTGCCTGCTTCCCGCAGCTGCCTGTCCCTTTCAGCTCATCTGACTTCTCAGACCTCTAATCCGATCAAGCACTTTCATCTCCCCACCAGCAGGCTCGGGCAGCTCTGCTCCCAGCCTTGCAGGGCTAACGCCGTGATCCAAAGGCAGGCGTGCCCCCCGCTCCAGGGAAAAGCGGCTCTCATCCCTGCCGGGACAGAGACAGGCAGGACACCAGAACCCTCCAAGGTGTGAGGAACCCAGGGTGCTCCTTCCCAGCCCCAGGGCAGCACAGGACACACCGGGATGCTCCTGGCTCTCCCTTCCTCGGCTGCAGGGAGCAGGAGCTTCCCTGGACCGGCTTCCAAAGGAAAGGGGACTGGGGAGATGCAGCTCCCAATTCCCCAGACTCTGCTGCACAATGGGGGCCCAGCTGCAGTGCAGACCCTCCAGGTGGGACCCCGAGGGGTTTCACCATTTAGAAGAAACACTGCTCCTAGATCCCAGTGGTGGACACGGCCCACGAGCCTTGGGGGTTTCCTGGGTGCAATTTTGGGCCAATTCTCTTCGTGGGAGCAAAGGGGGAGACCTGGGGGCTGTATTTAAAGGCCAGGAGGGCATCCTAGGGGATGTTAAACCCTTCCCTTGGGCCAGACTGAGCAAACAAGGCGCAGAACGACCCCTGCCCCCTACAAACACACCTGGGCACAGGTGATGGGCAGTGACTGCTGCACAGGGGGTCTGGGGGCTGTACCGTGGGAAAGGGCAGCGGGCAGCAGGGACAGCGGGGATCCCACGGGGGAAGGGGCCCCCAGCCCTCCTCCCTCCCGGCACGGGGCCAGCGTGGGGTGCAGCCAACCCCGGCTGCCCCAAAGGCAGGCCCTAACGGGGGGACAAGCAGCCGCAAGGGGCGGCCCCGAGGCACGGAGCCCGCCGGGCCCAGACTCACTCGAAGGCGAAGAAGAGGCCGCTGGTGGCCAGGATGAGGCCGAGCGTGAGGGCGAAGACGCCGCTGTGCCGCGCCAGCATGAGGCGGCCGCCGCAGTAGAAGCGGTTGCGGCCCGGGAACACCTCCCACTTCCTGCGGGCCGCCGCGCCGCTCCGGCCCGCGGGGCCGCGGCCGCCGGCCTTCCCGAGCCGGGGCCCGGCGTCGCCGCCGCCGCCCGGGCGAGATTTGCCGGGTACTGCAGCAGTCCTTCATGGCCCTCAGCCCCTAGGCGCCCGGAGCCCCGGCCTGGCGTTGGAAGATAAATAAAATGGAATTGTTATCAATCATTGCACAGACCTGCTGTCAGCTGGGACATCACACCACCACCTATCACGGGCAGTGGGCTCAGCAGCCGACCTGGGGCTGGTTTTGCAGAGATGGGGACTGGTGTGATCACACCCCACACCAGGGCACTCTGTTACTCACAGGCAGCAGCTGAGGACAGCACAGGACACAGCCCTGCACACACAGAGCCACTGTCCCCTCCTGCAGAGCACCCAGAGCCAGCACGGGATGGGCTGCCCCAGCCCCGAGGGCGGCAGGCAGTGCTCAGGCTCTGCAGCACTCTGAGAGGATTAAGCAACTTTTGTTTCACCTCCCCAGCTCAGCTGTCCAGAACAAAGCACCCACCAAGCAACAAAACCCCTTCAGTCCAAGCCTGAGCCCCTCAGTCACCCACAGAAAGGTCGGTGAAAGGAGAGACGGGAGCTTGTTGTCAGCCCTTTCCTGAGAGAACCTCCAGAGCCCACTCTGCCCCACTAGGGAACAAAAATCACACAAATCATAGAATCCCCAAATGGTTTGGACCTTAAAGACCCTCCCATGCCACCCCCGCCATGGCAGGGACACCTCCCACTGTCCCAGGCTGCTCCCAGCCCTGTCCAGCCTGGCCTGGGACATTTCCAGGGACCCAGGGGCAGCCCCAGCTGCTCTGGGCACCTGTGCCAGGTTTTCCCACAGAAACCATGAAATGCAGACACAGACAAGATGTATTTGCTGTACACCCCGCAAACCGGAGCCTGTGCAAGAGAGACATCCTGCAAAAATAACAACTTGGGAGAGCCCCAGGGCATCCTCAAGCACGAGAGAGTGACTCGGCAAGAAGGGAGGCAGAGCAGATGTCCCGTGGGCTCTGCCCGGAACACAAAGCCCTCACTGTGCTGAGCTGCCCGTCAGCCCCCGACCTGGCACAGAGCTGTCAGGGCACGGATGATGCTGAGAAAGGGGTTTTTCCGTCGGGATGCCGTGCCTGCTTCCCGCAGCTGCCTGTCCCTTTCAGCTCATCTGACTTCTCAGACCTCTAATCCGATCAAGCACTTTCATCTCCCCACCAGCAGGCTCGGGCAGCTCTGCTCCCAGCCTTGCAGGGCTAACGCCGTGATCCAAAGGCAGGCGTGCCCCCCGCTCCAGGGAAAAGCGGCTCTCATCCCTGCCGGGACAGAGACAGGCAGGACACCAGAACCCTCCAAGGTGTGAGGAACCCAGGGTGCTCCTTCCCCAGCCCCAGGGCAGCACAGGACACACCGGGATGCTCCTGGCTCTCCCTTCCCTCGGGCTGCAGGAGCAGGGAGCTTCCCTGGACCGGCTTCCAAAGGAAAGGGGACTGGGGAGATGCAGCTCCCAATTCCCCAGACTCTGCTGCACAATGGGGGCCCAGCTGCAGTGCAGACCCTCCAGGTGGGACCCCGAGGGGTTTCACCATTTAGAAGAAACACTGCTCCTAGATCCCAGTGGTGGACACGGCCCACGAGCCTTGGGGGTTTCCTGGGTGCAATTTTGGGCCAATTCTCTTCGTGGGAGCAAAGGGGGAGACCTGGGGGCTGTATTTAGAGGCCAGGAGGGCATCCTAGGGGATGTTAAACCCTTCCCTGGGGCCAGACTGAGCAAACAAGGCGCAGAACGACCCCTGTCCCCTACAAACACACCTGGGCACAGGTGCTGGGCAGTGACTGCTGCAAAGGGGGTCTGGGGGCTGTACCGTGGGAAAGGGCAGCGGGCAGCAGGGACAGCGGGGATCCCACGGGGGAAGGGGCCCCCAGCCCTCCTCCCTCCCGGCACGGGGCCAGCGTGGGGCGCAGCCAACCCCGGCTGCCCCAAAGGCAGGCCCTAACGGGGGGACAAGCAGCCGCAAGGGGCGGCCCCGAGGCACGGAGCCCGCCGGGCCCAGACTCACTCGAAGGCGAAGAAGAGGCCGCTGGTGGCCAGGATGAGGCCGAGCGTGAGGGCGAAGACGCCGCTGTGCCGCGCCAGCATGAGGCGGCCGCCGCAGTAGAAGCGGTTGCGGCCCGGGAACACCTCCCACTTCCTGCGGGGCCGCCGCGCCGCTCCGGCCCGCGGGGCCGCGGCCGCCGGCCCGCCCGAGCCGGGGCCCGGCGTCGCCGCCGCCCCGGGCGAGATCTGCCGGTACTCGCAGTCCTTCATGGCCCCGCCGCGGCGCCCGGAGCCCCGGCCCGGCCCCGATCCCGGCCCGGCCCCGCCGGTCCTGCCCCGAGCCCCGGCCCGGCCCCGATGCGGGCCCGGCCCCGCCCCGCCGCACAGCGCCCCCTGCCGGCCCCGCCGCCACACCGGGAGGGAGCGCAGCCCGGCCGATCCCGACCCCGTGGCACCGGCACCGGCACCGATCCCGAACCCGCCCCGGAACCCGTGACCCCGACTCCGACCCCGGCCCCGGCCCGGCCCGGCGGAGCGGGCGGAGCCGCCTCTCCGGTAACTTCCACGTTTATTGGGATCGTGCTTATGCCCCCGCAGCGCCCGCCACCCCCGCCGTGCCCCTGGCCAGCCTGGCTCGGAGCCCAGAACCGGCACCATGGAAAAGGAACCGGAACAGTCTGAGCAGCTCCGCGCAGCTGGACCCTCCCTGCCGTGCCCGCAGCACATCCCAGGGAATCCCCACATCCATCGCAGCATCCCACCACAAACCCGTGCCTGCCATCATCCCCCCCGGGAGATTGCAGGAACCTAGGTGCATTCCCCATCCCCGGCAGGTGATGGGAATTTTGGCCATCAACAATGCCAGCTGAGCGGGGCAGGATGCTGCAGCATCACACCACGGAGAACATCCCGCCTGGGGCGTGGTAACGGAGGAGTAACACCTTTGTAACTGCAATGACAGCGTCACCACAGCCACCTCAGGCTTTCAGAGCAGCTGAGTTTCAGTTCCGAGCAGTTCCTGCCCCACTGCTGGCCTGTGCCAGCACAGCCCGCTACGTCCACGGGAGGAAGTTGCAGTGCAGGACCAGCCCCAGCAGCCAGTAGCCCAGGAAGAAGCCCAGGATGCTCTTGCTGAGGGGGGTAATCGATCGCCAGTTCAGCAGCAGCCTCACAACGGGGTTGTCTGAGGTTCCTTTCGCACAGGAACTGTGGGATTTACCCAGAGGAGGCTTCCCAGAGGCTGGATTATCAGTCCCTGTGCTCTGGAGTAAAGGTTCGTGTTCCAAAAGCAGGTGAGCTGAGAACCAGTACAGGATGGGAGAGGAGGAGCCAAGGAACCGGGTCAGCACCTGGAGATGACGGGCAGAGGAGAAATCACCCAAACTGCTGTGCTGTCACCACCCCAGCCCCTGGACAAGGAATCCCCCGTTCTACCTGCACGTGCATGCAGAAGAACCCGAATGCCAGCAGGGCCGTGCTGTGGACCACGTACACGAAGACGGCAGGGCCACAGAATCCATCTCTTGCCTTTCCCTCTCTTCACCCTTGCTCCTCACTAGACCAAGAGTCAGGCAGTGCCGGGGGTTTGCACTGACGTAGGTCCAGGCAGCCCACGAGCACAGAAGGGTGACAGGCAGAGCAAGCAGGAAATTTGGGATCTGTCTGAGCTCAAAGTACCTTAGAAAGCCCACGTTCCAGTAAGCGTCCTGGATGTAGGAATAGACCAGAGGGAAGCGCTGGGAGCACCAGGGGGGTTTATCCACACCCACGCCTGCCACACGATAGCCCTTGTCCCGCGCCAGCTGCAGCAGCGGCTCGGGGACGCTCTGGGCCAGGGCTGCGCCAGGCTCGCAGAACCTCGCGTAGGCGTAGTACTGAAACAAGGCAAAAGGCAGGGAAATCCCGGCGCACACCAGGGCCGCCGAAGCCACCAGGCTGAGGGCCCGCTTCCACAGCACAGGCAGCTCCCTCGGGGACGCCGCCGTGCCCTGCAGCCGCAGCGCGAAGCGCCTGATGCTCGAGTAGAGCACGAAGCCGGCATTGACCAGCCCGTTGGCGCGGGCCCCAGCAGCCAGGGCGAAGAGCAGCCCGCTGAGCCGCCCGCGCCCCTTCTCCAGCTGCCACATGGCGCCGAAGGCCAGCGCGGCGAAGGCGCTCTCCGAGTAGGCCGCGGCCATGAAGACGCCGGCCGGGCTGACGGAGAAGAGCAGCGCGGCCAGGAAGGCCTGGCCGGGCCTCCGCAGCACGGCCCGGCCCAGCGCCAGCAGCGCGGCGGCCGCCAGCACGGCCAGCAGCGCGTTGAGCAGCGCGGCCGCCAGCAGCAGGCGGCTCCGGGGCTGCAGCGGCACCGGGCACGGCAGCAGCGCCGCCAGCAGCCGCAGCCCCAGCGGGAAGAGCGGCAGGAAGGCGCAGTTGTGCTCCAGCAGGTAGCCGCGCTCGGCGATGAACAGGAAATGCTCGGCGTCCCAGCGGCCCAGCCCGCCCAGCAGCCGCTCCAGCAGCACGTCCCACGGGCCCCAAGGGCCCGACCGCGGCGGGGAGAAGGCGTCGGCAGCGTGGTCTGGGATCAGCACGTTAAACACGGCCTGAAAAACAAGGGGGTGCGGGGCTGGAGGCTGGCAGAGATGGCAGAGAGGGCTGCAGGCTGGCAGAGATGCTCCGGTACCAGAGCACCGGGCAGGAGAGGTCCTGGCTCTCAACAACCGAGGCCAGAGCCCAAGATGCCCATGAGGTTGAGAAAAGGTGCAAAATCTTTTAGGGTATTTACATCTGAGCAGAATAATGCTCTGGGATGCAGCATGAATGCCTGCAGAAGTGGCCAGGGAAAGCTGCTGATGGCTATGACAGGGCTCTGTGCTGGCTGTCACAACCAAGCTCTCCCATGCTCAGAGCAGGATGTCTCTGGAAATAAGACTTGGGAGGAATGTACAGGAGGAGATTATTGTTCCTTTTCTGTGGATAAAGACACTTTGAGCCAAACCAGCCTCTTGCAGCAGCAGCATGAAAACACAGCAAATCACGAGGAAATTAATGCAATTTTACTTAACAGCAACCTGCAAGTAAAACCCCTTGCTGCAGGCTCTCTGGAGAGGATGATTTCCCCATTGTGCAGAAGCAGCTCCTGGGTCCCAGGGGTACTGAAGGGGAGCCTGGGAGCAGCAAACCCCAGCAGGGCTCCCTGGCTGGAGCACAGACTTGCCTGCAGCAGCAGCGCCAGGGCCCGGCAGCGCAGGGCGAACCACACGACCTCCCGGAGCTGGGGGTCTGCCCTGCTCCACAGCTCCATCCCACAGCCAGGAACCGCCTCAGGAGGTCACCGGTGCCAGGGGAATCCTCCTTCCAGTTTGGGAAACCTGGGTGGGTGAACACAGAGGACAAAGAAAGGGATTTCTGTGAATTTTGCGCCTTTATTTACTGTCAGGCACTTGAAAGGTGAAAGTCTCTGTCAACAAGAAAGTCGCTTATGGAAGATATCACAGATCTGGGAGATGATGCAGAGACCTCTTTGATACTGTTCCTACTAAAAACAATCCCCGAGCTGTTAAGCTTGGCCAAGACACTGAGGGAGAGAGGCTACGGTGTGTTCTCTGAGCCCGGGCTGGGGTAAATCCCTGGAGCAGACAGGGCTGCCTCAGCAGGAGCTCCAGCAGCTGGAGCCAAGCATCCTCACACACATCCAGTGCCAGTGAATGGGATCTAAGCCTCTTTTTCTTGGAATGGAGACAGAATTCCTGTGGACTGTGAGCATAACCCCTGTGTGAGCAGTTGCTGAGTGGGGCTGCCAGGAGCTCCCTCCTCTCTCCTGCTCCCTGTTTGCCCCTGGGAAGCCAGGAATGGATTTACTCAGCTGGCTCCATGGCAGCAGCTCTGCCAGAGCAGGGTGGAACTCGGGCACACAGCTTCCCCCAGCACAGGCAGCACTGGCAGCACACAAACTCTGTGCCACCACCTGCAATTCTCCACTATTTTGGCAAAGCTCTTGGCACCTGCCTGCCAGGCACACTGCACATTCTCAATCCACCTGCAAACCTCCCCTGAGGGATTTCAAGCTCTCTGTGCAGCCTCCCCAGTTCAGTGCCTGCGTGTCCTGGGTGCCGTGGTGGCCCAGCTCTGATCCCTGGCCCCGAGCCAGGGAGGCAGGCAGGATCTGCTGTGCAGCTCTTTAAGATAAAACATTTCTTCCGTTGGTTCCCCGGCCACCAACTGCTTTTCAGTTAGAGAAACACAGAGCCCACAGCTCTCGCCGGGTGCCGTGACACCACATCCTGCCCTTCTGTCTGCTCCAGCACTCTGCAACACACAGAGATCCCCAAACCCATCGCTCCACAACCTAAAATCACTGACATTTCCCTAGTGCCACTGTGGAGAAAAAACCCTGCCAGGCTGACACTGCGCGAGAGGGCAGAGAGCAAATCATCAGCAAGGCAAAAACCAAGATCCAGACCGGCTCACTGACAGCTCCAATCCCCAACCACAGGGTTATGCTTCCTATTTAACCACAAATAAAAGTTTTGAGGTTGCTCCTATTCCCCCTGTGCTCCCCAGCACTCACAAAGCAACTGGTGGGAGGCACATTCTCCTGCATCACGAAGCTGTGACGTTATTTTAAGCGAGGGGACAGTTCAACCCAGCTGTAAACCCTTTTAAAGAACATTCACAGCTGCAAATCCTATTAAAGCACAGCGGCAAAAATTGTCCCGGCACTTTAAATATAGTTTTTTTTCAAAAAGCAGCGAAAAAGCCTCGCCTGAATGTGCCAAGAGAGCTCAAAGCAAACAGCTTTAAAAAGCCTGTTCCTGTCACGACGCAGCACACCTTGTGACAGAGCAAAGCCTTCAAAAGAGCTGCAGCCCACAAGCCCCGTTTGGATCCAGAACGCAGCATCGGGAATGGCTCTGCCCCAAAAATCCTGTGGGAAACAGCACCTGCACAAACACAAAAGGGAGAGGGAGAAGGGCGTTAAAAATGCTCCAGCAGAAAAACGCGCAAAGTCTGAATTAAAGATGTTTTTCTCTCTGGGTTCTGCGCTTCCCTTGGCTCTCAGCTGTGAACCGCAGTTTGGAAGCGGCGCTGAGAGAGGGGTGCGGGCAGGGACGGAACGGAGGCCGGTGCGGGAGCAGGGGACGGGAGCGGCGGCGCCGGGCAGCCGCAGTTCGGGGCAGGAACCAGCCGGTGGCAGCAGCCGCTCGCCACAGCGGCACGGCCCGGGATGCCGCTCCAGCCTCCAGCGCATCACGGTCCGGACACCGGGTACCCGGTACCTCCCATCCCATCACGGCCCGGGGTGCTGCTCCAGCCTCCAGCGCATCACGGTCCGGACACCGGGCACCCGGTACCTCCCATCCCAGCACGGCACCGGGCACCCGGTACCTCCCATCCCAGCACGGCCCGCACCCCAGCACGGTCCGGACACCGGGCACCCGGTACCTCCCATCCCAGCACGGTCCGGACACCGGGTACCCGGTACCTTCCGTCCCAGCACGGTCCGGGGTGCTGCTCCAGCCCGCACCCCAGCACGGTCCGGGGTGCTGCTCCACCTCCACGCATCACGGTCCGGACACCGGGCACCTACCTCCCATCCCACGGTCATGCGGTCCCAGCACGGTCCGGACACCGGGCACCCGGTACCTTCCGTCCCAGCACGGTCCGGTACCTCCCCAGCCTGCTGTGAGACTCAACAGACGCCCCAGACTCGTTCCAAACCCCTTCCAAGCAGGACGCCAAGGGAACGCGGCAGGATTTTGGAAATGCCGTTTGCCTGGCGCTGTTCCTGCGGGCCTGGCGCTCTCGGCCATCCCTCCTGCCCGCTCCGCCTGCGGCTCCAGCAGCGCTGCCCTGGGGCTGGGAGCAAACGGGAGCGGGTTTGTCCCGTGCGGCGGCGCACGGGGGGAACGGAACCTGCTCTGGGTCAGAACCCAGCTGTGCCCGGCCCGCCTGAGGCTCGGCTGCGGCTCCAGCGGGGCACGGGACAGCTCCTGCCGTGCCCAGCCATCCCGGGACGGCCCGGGGCCGGTTCGGCCGCTGTTCTCCGGCAGCCGGACCCGCTGGGGCGGCAGGGCTCTGCTCTCCCCGCGCAGGCAGGACCGGCCGGGGCTGCTCCGGGTCAGGGACAGCTCCCGTTAAACTGAGGAGCGGCCGGACACGGGAGGGGGCACGCACCGACCGGCCCGGGGCACACGGGGCTGTCCCGGGCCGCCTCCAGCCCCGCCGGTGCCGTTCCTGCCGCCTCCGAGGCCGCACGGCGCTGCCCGGGACACGAACCCCGCCCGACCCCGCGCCTGACCCGGCCCCTCCGGCTGGGCCCTTCCGGCCTCACCGTGCGGCTCCTGCCGGTCCCGGGGCCGGGCCGAGGGCGGCGGGGACACCCCGGCTCCGGTCCCGGTGCTGATCCCGGTCCCGGTTCAGATCCCGGTGCCGGTTCCGGTGCCACAGCGCCCCCTTGCGGAGGGACAGAGGAAGCAGTGCCCGCCCCCCATCCCCGCGGCGCGCGCGCGGCTCCCTGGCACCGCCCACTGCCCCCTGCGCGCGCAGCTTCCGGCCACGCCCCTTCCGGCGGCGGCACGCGCGTGTGGGGAAGGGGCGGGCGGCGCCATCTTTGTTGAGGGCGGGCGGGGGAGCCGGGCCGGGACCGGGAACCGGGGCTGGAAACCGGGACCGGGACAGGCCCAGGGCTGGGCCCCGCCAGCAGCAGCAGCAGCAGGACCTGGGGCGGCAGGGCGGGCCCGCGGGAGCCGCGCCCTGCGCGGTGTCGGGAGAGCACAGGGGGACAGTCCTCGCTCCCAGGCCCGGCGGGCGGGGCGGCCAGATTGCCAATCCCTCACGATCTGCACCCGAATCTTTCCACTCCTAGGGTAGTGCGTTAAACGCTTCTCTCTGTACGGACCTCTCTGCCGTTCCCTATTTCTGACAGCAAAGGGGAAAACTTGAGTCCAGCCAGAGCCCTCAGTAAAGCGCTCAGGGTCCGGGCCGGCCCGGATCCACCCGGGGGTGAAAGAGAAACCATTAAGGAGACTCCCTGAGTGCTTCATCGGCCATCAGCCTTGGAAGAACGCACGTTTTCTTTGCTGGCAAAAAAATGGGGAACGGCAGAGTGACTGGGGTCCAAAGGTGTCTGAAGGAATTCCTGGGATGGAAGGATTGGGTTCAGATCCAGCCCAAACATCAAGGGTTTGAGCTGCAGGCAGGTGTGGCTCCCCCAGTGCTACACTGTTCTCATGTCACTAATTTCTCACCTCTGCCCTTCATTTTCACTGTTTGAGAAGTGCACAGGGCTGTGGCTGTGCACACCCAAGTGCTGGGG
Organism: Emberiza elegans; assembly: GCA_024865655.1. NCBI lineage: Eukaryota > Metazoa > Chordata > Aves > Passeriformes > Fringillidae > Emberiza > Emberiza elegans. Next base: position 7,417,775 of record JALJVW010001685.1, on the reverse strand, counting down.
AGCAGAATTCCTCCCCTCGTTTCAGCTGGGTGCAGAATTCTGGTAAAATGGGTTTTGAGGAGCACTCCTGCCTCTCCTCCCTCCCAGCCGTGGCTGAATCCACACCAACAAAGCTGCTGCCGTTACCTGCCTCCAGGTCACTGACGGCTCCTTTCTGTCCAGGAAAGGCAGCAGAACTTCCACGTGCTTTCATCAGCTTCAGCTCCTGGAACACACAAGGACTGTCAGGGGAGCTGGGTGTGCCCCGGAGTCCAGCAGAACCCGGGGTGCCAGCGTTTCCTGAAGCCAAGGAAGCCCAGCACCGTTCCTGCCTTCTGAGCAATCCATTTGAATGAGTCTCCTGCCAGGAAGAGCTCCCACCATTCCTGCTGACAGACAAGACTTTTCAGGAAAAACTCTTTGATTTTGGCACAGTCGCTCCCAGGAATCTGAAGTCTGAGGAATGAAGGCTCTGGGAACTGAGAGCTCCTGAGGAGAGGACTGGGAAGATAAAACAAGGGGAATTTCTGAACAAAAATGACGTTTGCCTTTAAAAAAAGCTGGTTTTTCTTTAATGAGCAGTTCTAGCTACCCTACTTGCAGCATCCACTGAGGACAGAGCCTCGGGCTAAATGAAATACCTGCTTCCACAGCCCTGAAACTGCAGATCCTCATCCAGAGAGCCTGAGCTTGGCTGCTCGCTGCAGGAAAGCCTGGGAGCTCTGTCTGCTGGAAAGCCCCGGCTCGGGAGGAAGTCAAGAGTCTGTGCCACGCTCCCAAGAAAATGTGAAAAATGCGAGGGGAAGGAAAATTTTCCATTTTACAGAGCTGGGAGGGAACTGCCTCCCTTCCCAGCAAGGCCCTTCCCTCGCTGGCAGCCACAGCTTCACCTCACGCTGCAAATCCTGAGCCTGGGCAGCTCCTAAGGAAAAATTCCAGCAGGGAAAGCAAAGTGAGAGCAAGCAGCATCAGGGCTCCTGAGCAGGGCAGGGCTCGGGCATCACCTGGCAGCACTGAGCTGCCCTCCCTGTCCTGCCAATAAAAAAAACCCTTACAAACATCTTACCAAGATTTAATGTACATTTATTCTTAACACGTGGAACATATAGTATAAAGATTTCATACTGAATAAATGATATTCATTAAGCCAAAAAAGGAAAAAAGGGAGGAATTTACATCAAGTTTTTAGCTACATCGTCTGAAATACAAATATGCAGAATTCATCACTGAAAAATCTCAATTGTGTTTCTTCATCAGGAACTTCAACTGAACCTAGAACTTTTTCACACCTCGATTAGAAAGAAAACAAAAACAGGAAAAAAATAAACTATAAGTTGATTGGCTGCTGAGACAGCAATGACTTTATACACAGAGACCTGTACAGCATCCTCCAGGGAGGGATGTCTGGCAAGAGATTAAATAATTGTGTCTCGCTTTTGCAGGTCATCAACTCGTTAACTCGTCATACTATAAAGGGTGGGAGGGGACAAAACTGCAGGAGTCTCAGGGTATGTGCAATGTACAACGTCATATATATATACACACGTGGCAGCGCTGGGCTGCAGCTAAAGGTTAAAACCAGTTCTAAGAGGTGATCTCAGGGTTATTCATACAATCAAGGAGGAAGAGAGAAAGAGGTCAGGGTGTTGTAGGTTCACACATTATACTTTGGGGGAAAAGCCTTTTTTTCTCCTCAACATTAACTAAAAACATTTTTAAAAACTACAGCTTGCTGCTGATCCAGCGTTTTTTTTTTTTTTTTTTATCCATGTGAGACATTATTACAGTATGTTTACAGTTTAAGGTGTACAGTACATGGAGTTCTACACGCTACTGCACAGGCCTCCCTTGGACAAGGTCTGTTCACAACTGGTAACTTCTTGGTTCCTGCAAGATTGTGAATGTACAACGATAAACCACACAGAGTTCAGCAGTCACTTTTTGTCCTTCAGAGTTTACCATTAAAAACAGTTATGAAAGTGGTGCCTGTCAATGGGATAACACGGCAAGTCGTCTTTCCCCAAACTCACTGTAAACGACAGTAACTTTGGTTAAAATAAAAAAAGTCTTCTATGTAGACAGAACTTTGTCTCCTTTAATAAGGGATTGGGGACAAATCTGAGGGGCAGGGAAGGGGAGAGGGGCCGGGGAGATCCTTCCCCGAGGGAGAAGCAGGACAGCGCAGGGCAGACAGTGGATTCTGAGGTGGTTTTGCATAAATAAAGGGCAACAGTCAGTTTCTAAGTTCTCCACTCACGCACACGCACACGGGGGCTCGGATCCCACAGCTGTCATGACTGGCCAATTAAAAACAGTACATCACAAATAACTTGTGAAACCAAAGAGTTCATCAAAGGCGACACGGAGATGTCCAAGAGCCGCGACTCGTACAAGGTGAACTCCGAGTGGTTCTCGTCCACCTTGGCCAGGGCCAGCAGCGCGCGGGCGGCGCGGCGCATCATGTCCACGCTGGTGGCCTCGAAGGGCGGGCTCTGCATGTGCATCAGCCCCGCCTGGCTCTGCTGGAACTGCGTGGCGGCCAGGCTGTCCTCCAGGAAGCCCAGCAGGTTGCCAATGCTGCCCTTCTGCACAGCGATGGCTCTGGCGGCCAGGCTGTCCCCCTGGGCCAGGTTGGCCAGCAGCACCACGGCCATCTCCCGGCACACCGGGTTCTTTCTGTCACTGAGGAACCGCACCATGGTGCTGTACAGCTTCTCCAGGCGGCTGAACGGCGGCGTGGCCAGGATCAGGTCCACGTTGTTGTCCTGGATGCTGAGTTTGCTGAGTGTTTCCAAAACCAGTCTCTGAGGGGAGAGGACAGCGTTGGGTCCCAGTGTCGGAAAGGGATCCTGGGCCTCTGCTGAGGGACACACTGCCCAGTGGAGGAGTCCATCCAGGATAGGCAAACAGATGCTTTCCGGGTAAGGGGAGAGGTCCAGCTGCCCAGAAATGTTGGCCAACGTGACCAGTGTGTTTTCACGCAGCATCTCCAAACAGTCCCACCACCACTCCACCTTGTTGCAGCTCACCCCTTGGTCCTGCTCCTCCTCCTTCTCGTAGGTCAGGGGGGCCTGTTTGCGTTCTGGATGCTTGTGGTGTAGGAGGATCAGTTTCCCTAGAATCAGCAGCAGCCCAGGGTGTTTGGACATTTCAAAGTCATTGCCTGGCACAAACGATAAACTCCTGATGATGTTGGAGACACAAATGCAGCGCTTGGCCAGAGAGTCCTGCCAGTCCAGGAGGGTGCAGAGCGGCGTCTCGTCCTTACTGTGGGGCTCATCCTCCAGGATTTTTATATTTCTGTGGCTCTGAGCTGGACTGATGACAAAGGGAAACTTGCTGCTCTCCTTGGCCGTTTCCGAAGCTTTGACCTCCTCCTCCTCGCCTGCCAGGGAGCCCGGGCGTGCCGAGAGCATGTCGTCCATGGTGGCAGTTATCCTCTTCTCCGAGGAGCCGTCGGGCGCGGGAGCCTCCCCTTCCCTGGGGCTCGGGTTGCTCTCGGCTGCTGAACGTTTCCTCAGGGCAGAGGAGCAGGAAGCTCGTTTGTGAGGCAAGGGCAGCTCGGTCTTGCTCTCGAAGTGTGTCTGGATGTGCTCGGTGGTGTCCCCGCCGCCGATGCGCCAGTGCAGGAGCCCGCTGTCGAACTCCTGCACCCGGCCCAGCTTGTCCGAGTAATCCACCACAAAGGGGTCGTTCTTCTGCACCACCTTCACTGGAAGCTTGTCAAATTTACTCACTAGCTTCTCCTCGCTGCTCTCTAGAGGTACTTTGTCCTTGCTCGAAAACGCGGCCTCCTCCTCTTCCTCATCCTCCTCTTCCTCCTCACAGTTCAGGCTCCGTGGCTCATCGTCCTCCTCCCCTTCTTCAGGGGAGGAAGCTGAAGATTTGCAGAACCTTTCCGGATCTAATAGTGTTCTTTGCCCTGGGTCCCCTACCTCGTATTCCTTCAGGATTCCAAAGATCTCGATCAGGCAGCGCCGGAAATATTCCACCAAGAGTTCCAGCAAGCCTGGCAGCTACAGGGAGGGACAAAAACAGGAGGAGAGGAAGGAACAGCAATTAGAAAACAACTCTCAGGGAAGGCCTTTGCACACACACAGATCACTCAGGCCAGGGAGTGACCACTCACAGCTGCCCACACCCCACGCTCCAGGTACAGAGGCTGCAGGAGCTGCTCATTGACACCTGGCTGACAGAAACCCCTTGCAGCATCAGCACTTCAAAGACCCTGTCCCAGAGAGCATCTGCACCCACCTGGCTGAGGTTGAAGGTCATTATGCTGTTGTCATCATAGAGCAGGATGTTTATGGTATCTAAGGCCCACGTACTTTCAGCCAGCAGCCCCGACTTCAGAGACATCATCACTCTCCAGGCTTCAGGAGTTCCTGTAACATAAACACATGACACTTCCAGCTCCTGGAGTTTCAAAACAAAAAGGAGACACTTGATACTGATTTGGACCTGTGAAGAGCACTGCCTGGTTAAGATGATGTGCAGGCTGTGTCTCCCACCAACCTGCCCGCAGGCAATGCCAGAATAAAGGCTCAGGACACAATTAACCTATAAAAATGCCTTTTTTTTTTCAAAACCAGCAGAGCCCCTGTGTACCGAAGGGCCAAGGCAGCGCCAATGCCTCAGAAGGCTCCAGCAGAAAGGCAGGGGTTTCCTCTTACCGATATCTTTTGCCGTCAGCCGCCTCCTCTGCTTCAGCACGGGTTGCGTGGCCTCCACGGAGCCGGGCGGGAAGGTGATGTCCCGTCGGATCATGGGGGGCTGCACAGCTGCTGGTGTGATGTGCGAGGCAGGCACGGGCGGCCCCGCCTTCTGCATCTTCATCCCCGAGTGCAGGAACGGGGATTTACTGGGAGAAGTGCGGTTCTCCAGAGGTCTGGGCAGAGGTGCTGGGCTGGATACCTGAGGAATGTGATTCTGCATGCTGGGGGGGGTCTGGTAGTTGGACTGGGGGGGCCTGGTCATGGGGGGCACGGGGGCGGAGGGGCCGTAGGGAGGTTGCCGGTTCCCGTGGGAAGGCCATGGTCCCTCGTGGTTGACCCTCTGGTCTGAATGCAGGATTTCATCCGTTCGAGTGACCCCGTGGTAGGCGGGGCCCTGCGGCGCCGCGCCCGAGCTCTGCCGGTTGGGGTAACTGCCGTAGCCCAGCTCGTTCCTGCCCTGCCACAGGGCCCCTTGCTGGGGACCCTCCGGGGCCGGCTGGATGGGGCCCCCCATCATCTGGGGGGGGATGTTCTGCTGGGCGCCGGAGCCGGGGGCGGCCGAGACGCGGTCCCTGCCGAACTGGAAGGGGAACTGGCTCTGGCCGGCGCGGCGCTCGGCCGGGTACGTGCTGCCGTACTGGTTGTACAGGTCCTGCTGCGGCGAGGGCTGCGCCGGCGGCTGCTGGCTGGGCTGCTGCGGCTGCGCCGGGGGCAGCTGCTGCTGCGGCTGGCCCTGCCCCGAGCTGTAGGGAACGTTGTAGAGCTCGCCCTCGTGCCGCTTGGCGGGGAGGCCGTAGCTGCCGTCCATCGGCCGCTTGTAGTTCTGCGGGAACACAAAGGCACAGACGAGGCCGGGTGAGTGGGAATTGGGGATTGTTTCTCTGGGAGGGTTCTAAGCATTGGAAAGGGCTGCACAGGGAGGTGCTGGAATCAGCATCCCTGGAGCTCTCCAAGAAATGCCTGAACGTGGCTCTCAGTGCTCTGCCCTGGCTGATGTGGTGGTGATCGGTCACACCTTGGACTCGTTGATCCCAGAGGTCTTTTCCACCCTCACTGATTGCATGAAACAGAAAGCCAAACCTCTGGGCAGAGTCCCCAGAGCCAGAGGACCTGCCCCACGGCATGGCCCGGGAGAGGCTCTGTCTCCTTGCTGGCCATACCCGAAGTGAAAGTTGGATCACTTGTTCCATTTCACAAGCCACGGCCAATCCCTTGTGGCTGCCTGGGGAGGTTCCCTGCGGATCCCACAAGGATGCCTCGGGGGCAGGACTCTGCCCACAGAAAGGACTTTCCTGCAGAAAAGGCTCAGCTCTACTCTGCATTCACCACAAACCAGACCAGACACTGACATTTGCTTCCTTCCACATCCAGGAATTTTATCAGACCCTATTTCTCTCATTTCCCAGGTTTCTGCTCAAGTATCAGACAAAATGCATTAAAAACTGTTGTACTTCCTGCTTCCTCCTTTCCTGTGGATTTCAAAACAATTTGCTGAAAGGAGCAAGAAGGTTCTCACCCCTAATTCTTTTAAGTGCAAACGGAGAAAACAGCCAACTGCTGCCCAAATTAAAATCCAGGCTCTCTCTTGCCTCCAAGGTCTGAGCTGTAGCTGCTGTGGAGGCTATTCAGACACTCCACGGTCATAACTGGCTTCAGATGGAGCTCTAGGGCTTCAAAGATGACAAGTTCCAGAGTAACTCGAACTCTTGGCTCCGAGCCCCGTGGCTCTGGTTGCAGAGCCAAACTGCAGAGCAGTTGGAATTATTCTTAGCACAGCTCAGTGAGTGCCCTCTCTATACTCTGCTAAACCATAGGACTTAAAATTATCAGGAAAACATTATGGGTCCTGGCATGGATACAAAGAGCAAGTCGCATGTGAGGATTATGGGAAGGGATCCACATTCATTCAAACTGTCCTGAAACAAACCTGATGGGTTTGGGAACACCGAGGAGGAGGAGGCAGCAGGGCCATAGAGTCTGAAGCCTCTGGCTGCAGGGTGAGAAAAGGAAAGACCAAAAAAATCCCCTGGTTTGTGCAGATCAATCCACCTGAAACAGCTCTCCTGAATGATCCAGGACTCACCCCAAAGGAAGCCATGACTTGGACCAAAAGTGTTACAGAAACACAATGGGATTCACAAAGTTCCAGAGGGACAGAGAAACCCAATAAAGCTCCCTCATCTTCTGCTACCTGACCAGAGCATGCAAACCACACAATCTCTATACTCAGAACACTGTTTTGTTAGCACAGCACTGGGAACGTTAATTAAAACTTTTTACAATTGTTTTCAAATGGGAAAAAAGTCTCCTGTATAAAATCAGGCTGGAAAGGGCTTGGAGCTCCCTGGGAAGTTGTTCCTGCCCATGGCAGGGGGTGGCACTGGATGGGCTTTAAGGTCCCTTCATCCAAGCCACTGTGTGATTCTGTGATGAGGTACCCAATTCTTCACATCCATAAAGCAAATGCACAGCCCAGAGTTTTCATCTTCCCCTCTTCACAAAGAGCCCAGGTAGAACTGTCAGCTGAGCCAGTTGGGATCTCTGGATCACCCACCTGCTGCTGCTGCTGATACATGGTGGTTTGCTGGCTGGGGAAGGGGCTGCCCGAGGATGTGCCTTGAGTGGAGAATTGATTGCCATAGGAATCATGTCTGGAGAAGAGAGAGATGTGTCAGTGTCACTGTCACAGGCTGGCAGCCCTGGCTGGGGACAGCAGCCCCTGGCACAGACCTTTGCTGCTGCTGCTGCTGCTGGGGGTAGCGGCTGGGCGAGTACATGCCCGAGTCGGGCGCGGCGGGCAGGATGCTGGGCTGGGGGGTGCCACTGCCCAGGCTGCCCTCGGGCCCCAGCCCCGGCTCCGTCCTGTGGGGAGAGACAGAGAGAGCCCCACGGGCACTCAGCACCAGGCAAAGAGACAGAGAGAACCCCAGGGGCACTCAGGACCAGGCAAAGAGACAGAGAGACCCAGGGGCACTCAGGACCCAGGCAAACAGAGACAGAGAGCCCCAGGGGCACTCAGCACCAGGCAAAGAGAGACAGAGAGAGCCCCACGGGCACTCAGCACCAGGCAAAGAGAGGGAGAGAACCCCACAGGCACTCAGGACCAGGCAAACAGAGACAGAGAGAGCCCCACGGGCACTCAGCAGCAGGCAAAGAGACAGAGAGACCCAGGGGCACTCAGGACCCAGGCAAAGAGAGAGAGAGCCCCAGGGGCACTCAGCACCAGGCAAACAGACAGAGAGCCCCACGGGCACTCAGCACCAGGCAAACAGAGACAGAGAGACCCAGGGGCACTCAGGACCCAGGCAAAGAGAGACAGAGAGACCCAGGGGCACTCAGGACCCAGGCAAACAGAGACAGAGAGAACCCCATGGGCACTCAGCACCAGGCAAAGAGAGGGAGAGAACCCCACAGGCACTCAGCACCAGGCAAAGAGACAGAGAGACCCATGGGCACTCAGGACCAGGCAAAGAGAGAGAGAGCCCCACGGGCACTCAGGACCAGGCAAACAGAGACAGAGAGCCCCAGGGGCACTCAGGAGCCTGTGTGGCACAGGGCACTCAGCACAGCCATGGCAGAGGCGCCTGAGGTGCACCGGGCAGGGCGGGGCAGGGCGGGGCAGGGCGGGGCAGGGCGGGGCAGCACCCACCTGACTCTGTCGTAGGGGGCTCCGTAGGAGTAGTGCTGCCGCTGGCCCATGGCCATGTTGCCCATGCCGGGGCCGGCAGCGCGGTTGTAAGGGTCACCCATGCCACTGTTGGGGCCCTGCCCTGAGGACATGAAGGGGTCGCTTCCTGGAGCTGGAAGAGAAAAAGAAGCACTGAACACACCCTTAGGAAAAGATGTCTGAGGATCTGGGCAGGAAGGGCGAGCAGGGGGTGTCCTGCAGCATTTCCAGCACCCAGCCAGACAGGGATGGGGGCTCCAGGAGAAGATGATCCCTCACCTTTCCTCATACTGCTGTAGGGATCTTTATTTGGCTCGTAAGACATGCGACCCATCATGTCAGAGGTATTCATGCTGGGCTGGTACCCTGGATTTGGAGTCATGGAGTTCCGTTTCTGGAACGTAGGATCGCTGCTGTCTGCAAAGGCATCCTGAAGGCCCACGGAGTTACTCCTGCTCCAAAAAAGCCCCACACAGACCACATTACAGAGGTCCATGACAGTCCTCAGGACACTCTTCCTCACATGGTCCCTCTCAGGTGTTGCCATCCCCCCCAACAGCCACAGAATCAAGAGGAACTGCCCCTCCACAATGCTGTCCTCAGACCCAACCCCAAAATTGAAGAGTCCTCACACACGATGTTGCTGTCAGCCATGAGGGAAGGAGCCACGTGGTGGAGTCCCACCAAAACAGGCACTCAAGGCCCCAACATCTGCAGCAATGACCCAGAGGTGTCACCCCCAGCAGTGGTGCCATACCTGATGCCTGGCAAAGGCGGCATCTGACTGTGAGGCGTTGAGGCTGGAGTTGGTGGCTTCAAGTCTCCTCCTTCTGCCATGGAGCTGCTGGTGGACTGAGGTGTCTGAGGGCCCTGCATGGAGCCTGAACCCGCTGCAAGAGGAGGAACATGGCGTGAGCAGCTTTGTACCCTATGGATGCAACCCTGAACCGCCCTGAGCCTTGAGAACAGAGAGTCCTTTGAGGAAGAGACCGATGAAATACGGCCAAGAAAGCACGAGGAGCTCAACAGTTCAAGGACAGGCTGGGCCAGGCTCCCCAGAAGAACCCAAAGCTGAGAGGTTGTGTCTCTGCTCATCTTACCCCCGGTCCCTTTTCCACACCGTGGCCCTGTGTGGCGCTTCCCACGTTATCCTGTCAGAGCTGATGCTCTGGAGGGCACCACGTGGCAGCGATGTGGGGCTTGTGCCAAGTGACAGCCCCCGATGTGCCTGTCACCTTCACATTCCCCCAGCCAGGAGGGGGGTGGAACCCTGTCCTGGGAGCCTCAGGATCTCCACAGCCATGGAAACCTCAGCTGAAGGAGGCTCCTCTGCCTGCTCTGCCCTCCCAAAGCAGTGAATTCACCACTGAAGCACCACTCCCAAGGATTCCTGGAACAGGGAATGCCGGAGCTGCCGGATGTTTCACTGGAGCACAAAACCCATCCGGCAGGTTCCCTGCAAGTCCCAGCTTTCTGCTCCACTGAGCCTTGACCAACCCCCCCTGTGCAATCCAGAAATCCAGCTGTGCTGCAGCTCCAGCAGCTCTCCCCTGGCCCGGGATCGCTGTGACAGCATCAGCTCAGGTTCAGCCGCTCCTCGCAGCTGGCAAGAGCTGAACTCTTAATTAATGTTTCCATTAGTTCCGTCCCCAGCACCCGATATCCCTCAGCTTCAGCCCTGCTGGCTGATGAGTCATTTCAGCTATTCATTAAAATCCTCCGAGGTCACGTCCAGGCCATGTTTGTTTACACCCCACCTTCCTGGCACCCTGTCCTCTGCTCCGGCCGGGAGGGCTGCAGGACAAGGGCAGAGGGAGCTCACAGCCCCTCCCTGGCAGCCCAGCCCGCTGCTTCCCGCAGGACCTGGCTCTGGAGGGGGCCCTGGGACATTCCCCAGACATTCCCCAGACATTCCCTGCCTGCTGCCATTTGGTGTTTGTCCCCAGCTCCCGCTGTCCCTCCCACTCACAAACTCACACGGAGCTGGAGCAGGGCCAGCTCCTCGCTCTGGGAATTCCAGCCCAAGGTGGCTCCCCGGGGACTCTGCCAGAGGAACCTGCGGGGCTTCCAGGAAACTCCCGGTGCCCCTGAGGGAGTTCCCAGCTCCCTCTGGCCACCACCTCTGGGACGCTCCTGGCTGCTGCGGGTGTGATGGGCACTGCATGCACGAGCTCTGGCACCAGGAGCTCCCCCTCTGCAGCCCCAGGAGGGGTTAACAGAGAGCAGCACAGTGCAACCCTCACCATTCCCGAAGTTCTGCAGGAGTTAATTTGGCAGAACAGGCTGAAATGAAGAGCAAGCCAATGCCAACAGGTTGTGAGGTCTGCAAGGAGAGCAAACCACATCTGTGGGACAGCAGAGCCCTTCAGCCAAATGATGAAATGGCTTTAAAACATCCCCTGTTGTCCACAGGTTGCCAAACAGGGAATTTGTTCTCATGCAGGCGATTCCCTGGGGGACAGGACTGTGTGGGGCCCTGGAAGAGCAGCATCCACACTGCCCTAGGGCTCCTCAGCCTGGAGCTGGGCTGACAGAGCAATTTCTGTCCTGCCCCACACCCCCAGGCCTGGAGAGGAAGAAAAGGAAAGTGAAAGAGGAGCAGGGACAGCTGAGTGATTCAGCATAAAGGATCCGAGCCAGCAGCCAGGCTGCAGCGCTGCCCCTGCACGTCCCCAGTGTGGGAGCTGGAGCAAGGCACCCTGAGAAGGGTTTGAGCTGGAAATGCAGCAGGGTCCCCTCAGAGCAGGACCCAAACGTGCAGAGTCTGGGGTAAGAGCCCTGAGGATTCCTTCTGCTGAAGCAGGAGCTCAGCCCAGAAGGCAGAGCCAGGCCCTTCCCAAACACCACGTGAGCTAAACCAAAACAAAATCTGATGCAGCACCTAATCCACCCTGACACACACCTAGAGCTACAACAAGTCCAAAGTGGCTTCCTAAAAGTCTCAGCTCTCTCTAAATAAACTCCAAATGTTCTCAACATATTTGTTCCACTGCCTTGGGGGGCAAGAAAGAGGTTTTGGAAATAAAGTGGGATTGGATTTGTGGTGTAGTTCGGGCAGAACTCAGACACACTTTGCACAGAGGTTCAGCCTAATGGCACAGAAGTTACTTTATCCTGCAGAACACACCAAGGCTGAAGCTCCACTGGGGCAGGTTTCCTGACCAGTGACAAGACAGGATTTAGCTCTTTACAAATCCCCCTGTAGCTGAAGGAGAAACGTGGTGCCCAGCAGAGCACTGGGACAAGCCCACGGTCCCTGGAGGGTCCAGCGGGGCTGGGACACAACTGCACTGCAGGCAAAAGAGGTTCATTATTCTGCTCCTCAGGAGCCAGACGAAGATGGTGCCAGGTTTCAGAACCAAAAAGGCATTTTTTTGCAAACATTATAGGAACTTCAAAGCAGACCAAGTTTTTATTTCACCTACATGAGCAGGCTCCTGACCAGAAAAAGCATCTGAAGTTTTTTAGTTATAAGACAAACTGGAAAACTCAAGCTTAAAGGAGAGTTGGCAAATTCAGCAGCAATTCAAGCAATGAACTCAATGCAAATGAGACAGAAAGGATCAGACTTTCCAAAGACTAAAGAGCACAACGTGCATGGCTGGCCTGCATTTCTTTGCTTTTTTTGTTTAACAAATCTGAATTGAGCATTATGCTTAAATATTCAGAAACAGGAGCACCCCCCTAAAATCTGAAACAACAGCAAAGGTGCATTTTAAAGATTTCTAAAAGCACCCAGATTGCTGTAGGCCTCCAGTGCTCAGAGCACAGAGCCTCCCTGGCCCCTGCTGAGGGCTGAGAGCAGGAATTCCTGAGGAGGGTGAGTGCACACCCACACGCAGCCTCTCCTCCCACAAGGTATCACTGGCACAGTCCAAAGCAGCTCGGCTTTTGCAGTGGGTTCCCAGACAGGAGCAGCAGCAAGGGCTGCTGCTGGAGCCACCCTGCAGGGAAACTCCAGAGCTCTCTCTCCACCAGAGAGATGCAGCAGCAAGCACAGAGGTGTATGTGTGTATTTTTAGGTTTTCCTTTCTCTCAAGCTTAATCCAGAGCTTGGACACACAAAACTGAACTATCCCAAGAGGCTCAACTCACCCCCAGTCTCGTCCACTCCCCCTTTACCCAAGCATTTTTATCCTGCACAGCCAGAGAACAGGGGGGGCTTTTTGGCAGTTTGGACCAGCCTGGCCCCCAGCACAGGGCCAGAGAGCCTCCTGCTCACTGCCCAAAGCAGGGCCTGGCCTCACCTGGAGATGGGGCTGGATCTTGGTCTGGGACTTCTTGAGTCAGCAGCTGCGAAGATGTCGGGCGGGGGTCCTCACCCCTTCGATCTTGCACTCAAGGCGTACAGACACTGGATGTACTGCTTCTTCAGAGAGCTGGCTGCGCTGCTCGAGCGTGCCCACGTTCAGGTTGGTGGCCAGCTCACGCCACTTCTTGTTTTTGTTGACCTGCATGAGCAAACAGGAGGCTCTAAACTCCAAATCCCAGCTGTACCTCCTCCCAGAGGAGACAGCGACCCTTCCCAGCTCACACAAAGGATGCCCTGAGGGGCTAAGCAGAGCAACCCCAAAACTGCTGAACTCCCTTCTTCACCGACAGAAAACTTTTCAGATTTACAGGGACAGATTGCAAACCAAATTAGGCACGAGGTCAGCTGACAGCCAGATGCAAAGACAAAGACAGTGTCACCACTCTTTGCACTGGGCAAGCAGGGAAGAAGGGCTTGGATTGGATCTGGGCATTATGCTTAAATATTCAGAAACAGGAGCACCCCCTAAAATCTGAAACAACAGCAAAGGTGCATTTTAAAGATTTCTAAAAGCACCCAGATTGCTGTAGGCCTCCAGTGCTCAGAGCACAGAGCCTCCCTGGCCCCTGCTGAGGGCTGAGAGCAGGAATTCCTGAGGAGGGTGAGTGCACACCCACACGCAGCCTCTCCTCCCACAAGGTATCACTGGCACAGTCCAAAGCAGCTCGGCTTTGGCAGTGGGTTCCCACCCTGCAGGGAAACTCCAGAGCTCTCTCTCCACCAGAGAGATGCAGCAGCAAGCACAGAGGTGTATGTGTGTATTTTTAGGTTTTCCTTTCTCTCAAGCTTAATCCAGAGCTTGGACACACAAAACTGAACTATCCCAAGAGGCTCAACTCACTCCCAGTCTCGTCCACTCCCCCTTTACCCAAGCATTTTTATCCTGCACAGCCAGAGAACAGGGGGGGCTTTTTGGCAGTTTGGACCAGCCTGGCCCCCAGCACAGGGCCAGAGAGCCTCCTGCTCACTGCCCAAAGCAGGGCCTGGCCTCACCTGGAGATGGGGGCTGGATCTTGGTCTGGGACTTCTTGGAGTCAGCAGCTGCGAAGATGTCGGGCGGGGGGTCCTCACCCCGCTCGATCTTGCACTCGAAGGCGTACAGACACTGGATGTACTGCTTCTTCAGAGAGCTGGCTGCGCTGCTCGACGTGCCCACGTTCAGGTTGGTGGCCAGCTCGCGCCACTTCTTGTTTTTGTTGACCTGCATGAGCAAACAGGAGGCTCTAAACTCCAAATCCCAGCTGTACCTCCTCCCAGAGGAGACAGCGACCCTTCCCAGCTCACACAAAGGATGCCCTGAGGGCTAAGCAGAGCAACCCCAAAACTGCTGAACTCCCTTCTTCACCGACAGAAAACTTTTCAGATTTACAGGGACAGATTGCAAACCAAATTAGGCACGAGGTCAGCTGACAGCCAGATGCAAAGACAAAGACAGTGTCACCACTCTTTGCACTGGGCAAGCAGGGAAGAAGGGCTTGGATTGGATCTGGCCACAGACTGTTCTCACCCAGACAAAGGGAGAGCAGACATCTGGCTCCCTTAAAGGGTGCTGGGTTTTATTTACAGAAATAAAACAGATAAAATGTTAAGGCTACATGGAAATTCATGGCTCACATCTGGCCCCAGAGCTGATCTTTGTGCTGGGGTCACCGACCTGAGTCAATCCCCCGATCTCCTTGACAGAGATGTAGAGCCTGTACAGGTCCAGGGGCTTCCTGCCCACAGCCGGCAGGTTGGTCATGCCCATGGCCTTCTCCTCAGTGAAGGCCAGGTAACGATCCACCCACAGCTTCCTCTCGGGCTCCCCGCCCAGCTCGTACAGCTTGGTGATCTTCTCGTTGGTCGTGGTAGAGGAACTGGACTTCTAGGAGAAGGAAAGAGAGATCAGGACTGAGCAGCACCAGAGCAGCTCCTCCATGTCCCAGGGCACATCTGGGCCTGTCTCCTCCTGCTGTCCCTGTGTCCTTCACCACCCGGAGTGGAGGCAGAGATGGCTTTGGCATTCCAAATCCTTACTTAAAAATGACCTCCTGAACTAGAGGTGTTCCTCAAACCTGATGATGTTCCAGGTGAACCCCAGACCCAGAACTGAGCGTGTTCATGGCACATGAGACTCCTTCACAGCACAGACCAGGACAGAGCAGCCCTGATTTGTGGCCAGGAGCATTCAACTCCTCTTTTGCCATAAATAAGAGAGGCAGATGCCAGAACACAGGAGCAGAAGTGAGAGATCTCCTGGATCTTCTTGCTGCTGGCACGGGGATCAAACCTGCTGAGCATTTGTTTTCTTTCAGGTAGCAAAGGAGGAGACCAGGGGCTCAGAAACTGCTTTTTTGGTGGTTCTTTTGAAACTGGTAGCAGCAATGCAAAGAAAAACACTCCCTGAAGAACTTGTTTGCCTCCCTCTTCTGGCTTTGATACAGGATTAGTGAGAGGTCTGTTTGTGAAACAACTGCAACACTTTAGTTACCACGTCCCTGAGAGCTGACTCGCACCGGGCCCACTCCACCAACAAACTCAGGTTTGTTGACGCTGCTTTTGGCAGTTTCACTGTGGCAGGTATTAATTCCTAATACTGAATTTGTTTTCCAGGTGAAATCCATGTCTCCCATAGGACTGGGAAACGCTCCCCTCCATTCCTCACACTGTTCAATCCAACACAACACATGGCTTTATTTCCCCGGATGCCAAGGAAGATGGGAGTCAATAAAAACAAAACCCAGAACGTTTTACCTTTGACTTGGATTCTGCTTTGGGCGTCCCATCTGCCTTGTTGTTCATCTTAGTTGCAGGCGTTAATTTGACATCCCCGAGTCCCATCATTTCAGGGCTTGCTGCCATCCCTGGGAAATTAAAGGAATCTTTAACACTGATTTTCCTTCCAGGGCAATGAAATCAGTGAAGTCCCAAAGCTCTGGCTCACCTGCAGAGTTGTTGGCCATGTTGCCCCCCATGGGGTAGGGGGGGCCCTGGGGGTTCATCATGCCAGCCATGCTGTTAATTCCCTGCCCATAAGGAGGCCCTGTGCCCATCATTCCCCCCTGGTTCATGTTGGGATAACCAGGAGGCCTGCAGGAGGAAGAAGCACACAGTTACTCCACATGCTAGGCACTATTGGGATATTGCTTTCTGAGGAAGCAGCTTTGCTAAAGGATATGGAGAAGTGACTTGCCCCAAACCATTTTTCCAAGAGAAGAACAAAGATCAGGTGCTCTTGTAAAGCTCAGTACCCAGAGCCCAAGTCATATTCTCAAGAGAAAAGGGGATGCAAACCCTTCGGAAAGTGGGACTTGAGTGCTGAACATTTTCACCCTTCATCTTGTTCTCCTAGACCCACAAACTGAGCCTCATTTCAGTTGTGAAACTGCCTTTAACCTGCAGACTCTGCAGCCCTGGGCAGTGTAGGGAGGATTTAGAATGGCAGAATGTCCTGGGCTGGAAGCATTGTTTTCCATGTATCACAAACCTCCCACACAACTGTGGCTCAAACTCCTTCCTCAAAGGGACAGGCTTGGGTGCCTTTATTGGGGTTTGGAACTTGAGCCTTGGCAGCCACAGGTAAAAGCAGGAGGCTGCAGGAGCAGCCCTCAGGTGAGGATAAAGAGCAGTGTCCGGTCAGACAACAAATAATCCACCGGTTCTGGGGGAACCCAATTTGAGAGCATGTTCATGGCTCCCACAGCATTCTGGCAGGCCACACACACCTACTCTGAAATGGGCAATAAAGGAGAAAACAACCACAGAAAACTGTGCAAAGTTCAGAGCTGAATTCCAGCTCCTCTCCCACAGCTGCTCATCAAGGCCCTAAAAGGAAGAAGTTCCTCACAGTGGACAAGCAATGCCTTGGATCACACACACAGCTGGGTGGGTGCTGCGTTTAGGGGCTGCAGCACCAGGGTAGCATCTCCAAGTCACCCAGGGAACAGAGAAAACCAGAAAGCAAAATGCAAAAACAATTGAAGGGGTCTCAGAGTCAAATGATTTCACCTGAGAACATTAAAAACTCCCTAAGTATGTCATAAATGATGTACAGAGTGCTGGAATGGTTTGGGTTGGTCAGACCCTGAAGTTCATCCCCTGTTTAACCCCCACCATGGGGCAGGGACACCTTCTACTGTCGCAGGCTGCTCCAGGCTGTGTCCAACCTGGCCTTGGGCACTGCCAGGGATGGCGGAACCACAGCTGCTCTGGGCATTCCAACACACACGCAGCTCCTCCAGGCTTTACTCTCTTCATTTTAACACTTCACTTGAGAACCAAACGTCCATGAAGGACAAACCTCCACAAAGGACAGACCTCCACGGAGGGCAGAGACCTCCAGAAACCTCCGTGAGCGTTCCCCCAGAGTCGCCCCCAGCCCTGTGCAGCGAGGTGTGCCAGGCCCTGTGCCCGCTGTGCCCCCCTACCTGTTCTGGATGGAGTTGGCAGCGGCGTGCATGGCGGCGGCGGCCGCCTCCTGCGCCTTGCGGTTCATGCCGGCGGGCGGGGGGCACATCCCGCTGCCCACCTGGGGGGGCATGTTGGCCATGTTGGGCCCGTAGGGCCGGCTGCCCATGGCCCCGTGGCCCATCCTGCCCGGGGGCAGCCCGCTGTACGGGGGCACCCCGCTCTGGCCGTGCATCTGGCTGCCCGCCCCCATGGGGTTCATGCTGCCCCCCATGCCCGGGCTGGGGTAGTTGGCGTTGGACATGGCGTTGTAGTTTGGCTGCCTGGGGTACCCTCCTGGGGAGAGAGCACAGGGGAACACGGCATCACTCACCCCGTTCCATTCATGAATCACCACAGAAATCCTCTATCGGCAAATATTTAAAGATCACTAACAGAGATGAGGGGGAGTGTTCACACCTCAACACAAAGTCAAAGTACTTGGATATAAGCCACGTAAAATGTGTTTTGACACAGCCAAGTAACAACATCGATTCAGAAGCTGCCTGAAACTCTCCCAAACCTCAACCCAGCACAGAGAGCTAAATGGCCCAGGACAGGATGGAAAATCCCACGTTAACCCTTCCCAAAACAGGCACCACCTCATCATCTTTCTCTCCAAAGAGAGCCATCCCTTTGTCACAATTACATGGGAGGCACAACCTGCTTATTCCTAAATAAGGAGGAAGAATCCTACTTTTAGAAGTACAGCTATCCCTGAAAGCAACATATCCCATCAATCTCAACAGGAGCAAAGCTCTGGTTGCTATCACCCACAGATCAAGAGGGGACAAATCAAAACATTTATCATGGAATCATGGAGTGCTGTGGAAGGGACCTTGAGGATCACCCCATGGGCAGGGACACCCAGCATCCCAGCTTGCTCCAACCTGGTCATGAACACTTCCAGGGATGGGGCAGCCACAGCTTTTCTGGGCAGCCTGGGGCCCCAACAAGACCTGAGGACAGAGAGAGGCCTTTGCTGGCCCCGTTCCCACCTTGAGGTCCGTACTGGCCGCCCTGGGGTCCGTAGCTCCCCATGGAGTTCTGCTGGTAGGGCCCCATGCCGGCGTGCATCTGTGCTCCCGAGGACTGCCGGGGGGATAAGGCTGAGCCGGGCTGGGGGGAGCTGTACTGGGGCATCTGGGGGTTCCTCTGCATGTACCCTGCACACCGGGAGGGAAAAATCGTTAGTGCAAAGCATCCCGAGCTGCCAGTGCACACGCGTGTGCCAGGCAACAGCCCCCAGCAGCGACAGAATCCTTCCAGCAACAGCCTGGACACATTTTAGTGGCTGCATTAGGGAGCTGGTGTTATCTGAGCAGATAACAGATCCAATTTCCTGTTTTATTAAGGAAAAAAGAACCCTTAGTGTCACGGCAGAAGCCGGTACAGCTCTGCAAATCCTTGGGGCTTCTTGTTCTTGGTTTTTGTTCACTTGTTTGTTTTCTCAGGGTGACAACTCTATACCTTCAGCCAGAAGAGTTCAAATTTTACATGGATTTTTTCCCCCAAAATCTTACTCTCTCAAAGGGCAAAGGCACACAATATTGTTATGAGCACCCCTTGTTTTGAAGCTTAAAGCACGTTAAGAAGCCAGAGAAAACATCTTAGAAGTCAAAGCACCAGTTTGGATGGAACATTCAGAGGCCAAACAGCCACCAAGAGCTGAATTTACTGCAAGGTGCCTCGACACTTCAGCCTGTAGCCCTGGGGCAGGTTTCCAGCGCTCAGTCCCCCAGGAGCCAGGTGCCCAGGGCAGGGAAGCGGGGGCAGCGGGGTGCGACCCACCTCGGTCCTGCGCGATGCCCGACTGGTTCATGGAGGGGTGCAGGATCGTGTCCGACTGGCCACTGGGAGGGCGGGGGGGCATCTGATTGCCTGGGCCACAGAAAGGACACACACACCATCAGCACAGACCCCACAGACCCAGCAGGCAGCAGAGTCACATCCCAGAACCCCAGAGAAGCCCAGGACGAGGGGAGAACAGCAGCAAGCGGTCACTCAGGCTGGCGTGAGGGCACTGCTGGCTCTCCAGCACCTCGCCCACCCCAGACACCTCTCGCACACACCAAGGAGCTCCGAGGAGCTCGGTAAGCACACAGGGCAGCTCTGGGCAGCACAGCTCAGCCCCAGCAGCGCCAGGCTGAGAGGTTACCTGGGACTGCAGCAGGGGACAGGGGGCCGGAGCGGGACTGAGCAACGCTGGCTGGAGATCCAACTGGGGAGGGGGAGGGTCCTCTGATGCCTGGCAGGTGAGGAGAGGTATGTGGCGAGAAAGGAGACTGAGCTGGGTTACTCTGCTCTCCTTGGCTGCTGGAAATCCCTGATGTGCTTACTCCAGGGCTCAGGGCTCCTTCGGTCCCCATGGGCAGGTCATCTATGGAACCAGACAGGTCCTGCAGGGCACAGAAACACATCAGAAACCACAGAGCCACGGGGCTGCTCTCTCACACGCTGCTCAGGAGGAGCATTTGTCCCTGGGCACGCTGCACACACGAGCCAGTGAACTCTGGTTACTGTTGGTACCAAAGGCTGCTGCAGACTGAGGCAGCTGCCAGACGTGTCTTATCCTGCTGCCAGCCTGAACCCAGCAGCTCCTGAGCTGGTTTGCTGCTGGCCCAAACAACTGGCTAATTCTCCTTTTAATTCAGTTCAGAGGTGGGAAGTTAAAGAATGCATCAACAGCGCACGTAAAACTGCACACACAGGAGACAGTCCATGTGATCATGGCTTGGAAGGGAAACGTGGCTCAGCCTCTGAAAGACAGAAAACTCCTGCCTCACCATAATTAATTCATAAACCTCCTATGAGCTGGGAAACTACTCACTTGAGATGGATAAAAACAAACTAAACAGAGATTTAAAAGAAAACCATAAAACACTCTTCAGGGTTCCCACTTCCCTTTCTTCAAAGACAGCAAAAATTAGCAGTTACTGCATCAACCTGTAAAGTTTAGCTTTTCTCAAAGGCAGGGCTAGAAAACACCCTTCCTCCTGCATGTATTCACCTTGGAGAAGAAAAGCACAAAAAGCCTGAGAGAGCTGAAACCTCCAATTGCCACAGCATCAAGAACCAGCTGGCAAGTGTGGAATGGGGCTAATTCCAAGGAGCTGATGTGCAGATCAGATCCAGCATGCCCAATTGTGCTGGCTGGCTGCTAACAAGGTGCATCAGCTGCTCAGGCTTGGCCTGCACTCAGTGAGTCAGGAGCAGCCCCAGCCAGAGGAAGTGGCAGCCTATTTGAACAGAAAGCTGGGAAGTTGTAACTATTCCAGGGATTAGATAAAATCTCTGCCAGAGGTTCAAAGGATCACGGCAGGTGAAGAAGTGAAGGCCAAAGCTTACCAGGACTTCACTTACCCTTCTTAAGTCTTCCAGAGCAATCAGCTCTGGATCAGAAGGGTTCTGGGTGATCCCTGAGGGAATCCCAGGTCATTTTCCCTGCACAGAACTCAGCTGAACAGCACAAGCAGAGCCAACCTCATTTAAACCCCATGGAGAAAGGCCGAGCCAGCTGATAAATCACCTGGACAGCCTGGTTCCACCTCCACCGACAGCACAGCTCCTGCCCCAGCAGCAGCAGCGCAGGGAATGCGCTCCCAGCCCCGGCAGTGCACGCGGACCTGGAACAGACCCTGCAAGCCACCAGCCCGGGGAGCAGGAGCCCCCACACCCAAGCCCTGCCTGCCGGGGGCGTGCAAGGCCCTGACAGCACAGCCAGGACACGCAGCTCAGGGAGAAGCGGAATTATGGAGGAATAAAAGCCAACACGGCGACACCCAAGCACCTCATCCCCCCATGGGACTGGGACATTGAGAGGGCAGAGCTGGGCCTCAGCACCACCTTCAGCTGCTCCAGCACAGCAATTTCCTCTGCTTTAATGGAATTTGAACAAAATGCTTCTAACGAATGCTGGCAAGTGTTACTTTGGAGCTGCAGAGCCCAGACACTTGGTGGGATGATTTAGTGCAGAGCGTGTCCTCCCTCCCCTCCCATTACTGCTCCTGTTGGAGAGCTCATTTCCTGCACCACGGTCTCTGAGGTGTATTTGCTTACTGCTCAAGTATTATCTTCCTGAGGGGAAAAAAAAAGCTTTGTTTTATTTCAATGAAAGCTAAAAAACTGCAGAAAAAGCCTAAAAATAGTGTCTGAGATCTCTTGCAATTTTCACTACTTTCCTATTGTAACATCAAAAGCATTGCTCCTTTATGCAGCTATTTGGGTGTTTTTCCCTGGACAACTTTGACAAATCCCACATTCCTACTGCAGAAACCATCTGAAGTGGGAGTAAAGAGACATTATTTCCAACATTTTGCATTAAAAAGCATCAACCAACACAAACAATCAAGAGCAAAACACTCCTCTCACTGAGATTTACTGCACCCAACTGCAGCCACTGATCCAAGACACACAAAGAGATTCCCCCAGAGCCCATGAAGGGATCAGAATGTCCAGAAACCAGTTCAGTGCAGCCTACAACTGCATGGAAATACTGGCAGCCCCTTCAATACATGAAGGTAGCTTTAGTTTGAATAAAATATCTCCAAGACATAAAATGAAGGAACGTTGAAAACAGTTTGAAAATTAACTCCTAAGAGGCAGATGACAATCTGCAGAGCTCATGCCT
This sequence comes from Emberiza elegans, assembly GCA_024865655.1. NCBI lineage: Eukaryota > Metazoa > Chordata > Aves > Passeriformes > Fringillidae > Emberiza > Emberiza elegans. Next base: position 7,396,047 of record JALJVW010001685.1, on the reverse strand, counting down.
TCCACCTTGCCTGTGCATCAATGCTTTAGAAACATCCCATTTTAATGAAGCAGGTGGGTCCTGGGTGGCTGTGCCCCATTGCTGACACACCAGGAGGGATGCCCAGAGCTTCAGCTGGGCATCAGGCTGCCAGCCTATCAGTTTGAATGAGTTGGAAGTGAGTTACACATCCCCCTTTCCCAGCTGTGGGACATGAGTTGAAACAGGACCGTGAAAATCGAGTAACTCCTGAAGAGACTTTCACCTCCAAAGAGATGTAAGTTTTATGAATTCCAACAATAAAGTCATTTCCCAGCAAAGAAGGGTTCTGCCAGCACAGCAGCATTTTCTGAGTGTGTTGTTCAGCAGGGCTGAGCTGCTCAGAAGGGAAACTCCTGCAAGGGGAAGGAGAAAACATGGACTGGAATGTCTGAGCCCCAGCAGCTCATCAGGGGAGCTGGTTTCCTCCCATCAAATTCTCTCTCAGGATGCCAAGCACCAGGGGTTAATTAAACCTGAAAGACACCTCCAGCTCTGCCACCCCCAGAGCCGGGGAAAAGGAAATCCCTGCATCTCCCTGCAGCCTGTTCTCAGGGCAGCTGCAGAGAAACCCTTAAAACAATGAAACCTGATGGAAATAATGGAGCCCCGCTGCCGTCAGGGGGTCCTGGCCGCAGCCCAAGAGCAGAGGGCCTGGGAGGTTTCATTTGCCTCCCACGGAGCACCAGGAGCAGCCCTGGGAAGGCACAGCAGCAGCAGCAGGGCTCTCCCCTCTCCCACAGCACAGCCAGGCAGCCCAGACAGGAGGTGAGGCTCGGCAGCAGCAGCTCTGCCAACTCAAGGAAACGTCAGGGTCTGGAGAATTTCCTCACGTGTTTCCAATGTGTTTTTTATGCATTTTATTGCTCATCTGCCATGCAGATCAAAAACGCTGGAGGGATTCCAACTATTTCACACAGAATCTCACACTCCAGGCTGGCTGCAGCCCCAAAGCCTGAGTTTCTTCACTTGAAATACTGCCCAGTGTTATTTTGGGATGTGACCTGATAGCGGAAGCCCACGGGGACCCGGGGAGGGAGCGGTTCCAGCTGTGAGAGAGAGAGAGAGAGGATGCCCGAGCCGGGCCGGTGCCAGCGCTGAGAGCAGGAACCAGCTCAGCAGCTCCTGCTCACACACAGCAACCCTGCCTGCAGGCACACAGCCCGCTGCCCGCGGCAGGGCCAGCCCCGCGCACAAACCCTGCGAGTCCCGGCACGGCAGAACAAGGGGCCGAGGGTTTGCGCTGCAAACAGCCGGGATTCTTCTATCTGACAGCAGGAACCAGCACCCCTCGATCCCATACAGCTCATTTGTTAAACAAACAGAGAGATGAAACGGCCAGAAATGCTTAAGATCAAGGTAACAACGTCCCAGAGGAGCGGAGAGACTCGAGGCTCTGCTCCGGCCCATGCCACCGATCTGGAAGAGCAGGAGGACTGACCAGAAAGCAAAAGGAATTCCTGAGCAGGGACTGCAGCCTCCCCTGCCCATCCCAGCCTCGGCCCTTCCACGTGGGAAGTGTGGGGGAACAGGGAATGATCTCACACGATCAGATCAGCAGACAGCACTCAGGGAAATGATGGGCTGGGATGGGCATGTGCTGCACTTTATAAATTCTGTAAGGCCAGTTGTTTCCATAAGATGCTCACAAGCAAGACCAGAGAACAATGGCTAAATTTATTCCCCAGTTCTTTCTGAAAGGGAAAAAGCCTCTTCCTTCCTTCTGATTGAAACACTCACTTTCTATTACAAGCTCTTTTTCTGTGCACTTGCTTTTCCACTTACTCAAGAACTACCAACATTTAAAAATCACAAGCCTGTCCTTTCCTTCCCCTTTATTTCCACACCCAAAATACCTCAATCCTCTCTATCACAACAATCACACAGCTGACTGGCAGGATCTCCCTGCTATTTTGGGGACATGGATAGACTCGTTCCTCCTTTGGCAGCACAGACAAATCCTGCCTCTCATGCTCCACAGAACACTTTCTCCTGGAGACTTCCCCATGCTCCGCTCACAGCACCCCCACAAAGGAGCCTGAGGTTTTCCCAGATGTGACAGAAGGGGCTGGAGAGGCCCTGCAGCCCCGGTGCTTTCCCCCTGTGCCTCTTCCAGGTTGGTTCCCCAGCAGAAACCAGAAGCTGGAGCTTGGGAACAAGTTTAGCTCCAGTGGAAACCCAGCTGATGCTTTTTATCCAGAGAGATTTCTCATCCAGTGTCCCCAAAGCTGACAAATCAAGAGTCAGAACAGAGATTTTCCAAGTCCTGTCCTATCCCAAAAACATAGAGTTTGTGCCAGGGCTGGCCATCATTCCCCTCACTCTGCTCTTCCACCACCAGTCACTGTGGAGAGGAACACGAGTCCATCTTTCAGCACCAAAAGCACCTTCGGGATCATTTCTGGTGTGGGTATGGGCTGGACAAGACACAAAGGGGACGTCCTCCTTCAAAATGGGACAAGGCCAGCAGTCAGAAGGAACAAAGGGATTTATTTGCAATGAAATCACTGGGACTGGCCCCTTGGATATGTCTCTGGAAGCTCCACCTCTGATCTGAGCAGGGGTGACATGAGAGCAACAAGAATTGAGTTCAGCAAGAGAAGAAACATCGAGTTTGGTACCAAACTGAGTGTGCCACAAGGACCTGGGAGTCCTCACATGCCACTCACTCATCCCCACAGTCCTTACAGAGAGGAAGGAAGTGCTAGACTTGACTGCTTCAAGGGGAAAACACCTGCCCACTAAAGCAAACAGCAGCAAGGCTTCAGCAAGGCTCTGCTACAGAGTCCATATTCCCTTCCCTTCCCAGGCAGTTCCAGCTCCTCTCAGGCAGCAGCGCTGGCAATTACAAACCTAAGATGGGGACTGGAACATGCCAGAGAGATTGGTGCAGTTTCCTTGCTCAAAAAAGAAGCTGAAAAGCTCATTCTTCCAGGCTGGCTTCAGACAAACTGGGAGAAGCTGCTGGCTCGAGCTGCACTGCAGGGAAGGGAGGCTGGCAGGAGGAGGGGCTCGGTGCCACACGAGAAATTTTACTCTGATTGCAAAAATCAGCTGCTGCTCTAATCCAGCTCAGCAGATGTAGGTGAGGGTGGTGGGCTGGCAGGGAGCGGGCAGCAGGACAGGGGAAGGGCTGCTGGCTGTGCCACATTCCTGCACCGGAGCCTTGCGGAACAGCTACCGCAGCAGCCATTGATTTTTCAGAGGTCGATACTCCACTCCCACAGATCTCCTCGGCAGGAGCTTTAATCACATCTCCTGCTCCTTCCCTGTGCCACCCCTCCTTCTCTTCCCCCTCCAAATAAAATAAAATAAAATATATTAAAAAAAAAGGGAGGGCGAGGGGGCTTTCCTCCCCCTCCGAGCATGGAGCAGACGAGCAAATCTCATCTTCCCCGTCTTTGGAGAGCAGAGATTCAGAGCTGTGGTTGCAGCACAAAGTGGAGAAGGAGCACCATGATTCATCCACAGAACAAGATGTCGCTGGAGGGAGAAGCCGCCGTGTGGAAGGGCAGCATTCCCACCCGGGCTCTTCCACAGGACCCTGCGAGGTGCAACAGCGAAACCCCACACAGGAGCTCCCATTTAACCCTTCGGAGGCTGCTCAGCCGACAAAAAGGACTCCCAGCTTTACACAAAGGTTGGTACAACATCAAACATCCAAAGCAGCACGAAAATACAGAATTTTCCTGGCCAGGGCAGTGTCACTTCAGCTGCCCCAGAAGCTGTCCCATCCATCGGCACAACAGGGTGACACCTCCAGCTCCCACAGCAACCCTGACCCCAAAGCAAGCTCTGGGGAAGAGGCAGGAGGATCTGGGCCAGGAAGAAGCAACGTGGCAGCAGCACCAGGGGATGCTCTCCCCGATTTCTGGCAGGTGTCGGATGCAGGGATCTCCAAGCCATCAGTGGGAAAGGCTGGCCTTGGGAAGAGGTGCAGGAGGGAGATGAGTGCAGGCCTCAGCTGACAGACCTGCTTATCCACAGAGCTTTTGCTTTTCCTTCCACGGGATTTTCCTCACCCAAGCCTGAAGATGAGCCCCAGCTCCCAGAAAGCCCAGAATCGGGAGCAGGCAGGAGGCTCCCCTTGCACTGCCAGGCACGAGGATATTCCCATTCCCCAGCTTCTCTGGAAGGCGCTTTCCAGGCTCATGTTCCACACACTGACACTCCAAAGCATTTAGTCATCCCAGCATGTGACTGTGCCACCATGCCAACCTCCCCAGCCACGGTGGGCAAAGGGAGGCAGCAAAGGCAAGAGGCTGAAATTATTACAAAATTTAAAAGGCCCCTGTTCAGGCAATACTTTGGATTTTAAGATAAATCAGCTTTTAGTATTCTCATCAGCCTCTGAAACAATTAGCAGTGACAGAATGAATTTCCAAAAAAGCAGGAGGAAGATTTTAGGACAGAACAAGATTTCTAAGGTCTCAGGCATCTGCAAGTGTGGTGAATGCAGTGGTTCTTCCCCTGGAAGTTGTCCCTGCCCGTGGCAGGGGTTGGAACCAAATGATCCTTAGGGTCCTTCCCAACCCAACCCAGGCTGTGCTCCTGGACGGATTCCAAGAGACAGCTGGAGGCTGCAGCTCCTTCCCAAATCCCTGGTACCTGTGGGAAGGGCTGGGCCCCTTGGCACTGGGGCATCTCCAGAGCAGCCATTTCCATCCAGAGCGCCTGCAGTGCCACCCCAGGCTGGGTGCTGCTCTGGGTGGGATGGGGAGGCTGAGACACGTTTGGACAGAACCAGGGAACTGCTCCTGGCTCAGAGCAGCGAGCAGGCACAGGAAGAGGCACCATATCCATGGAAACCTGGCCCAGGCCAGGCTGCCCTCGGGGTCAGGGCGCCAGAACAGTCCATGCCTGGAGATGTCACTTCTTGTCGTTTCAGGAAATTAAACCTTGATTTTTCCTTTCCCTTAATAGAAGCTTCTTCTTTCCAGATTCAAAACTGCAATAAAAACCAAGCACACAACTCCTCCAGTTACCAGGGCTGAGTGGGATCCTCGTGTGACCCATCCCAGCCCACGGGAGCATCCCAAGCCTCGCGCCCCTGCCATGCCCCACACGTGGGCACCACGTGGGAAGAGTTTTTCCCCATGGTGTTTATGATCCCACATGTTTCCAAGACGAGTCAATCCAGCATGCCAGAAGCACAGCAAGAGGGAAATTACTCCTGTGGAGCGAGAGCTCAGGTGTGGTGGTGTTGGAAGCACCCCAGGGTTGAACACCCTCCAGAGGAGGGTCCCACCAGCACAGCCCCTCCCTCCCAGCACGGTGGGCTCCCCCTCTGGCAGGGCTCTTTGCATGGAAAGGGAAGAGGGTGAGGATCTAATGTCCAACATCAGGCTCACGAGAGGCTTCTGCACCTTTTAAAGGGTGTGCAATGAGCCCAGGCAGCAGCAGAGAGGAAGCGAAAGCCTGACTTCCCTGGGCTGCAGCCCGAGCTGCTGGGAGAGCAGGGGCTGGGCAGGGCAGGGGCTGGGCAGGGCAGGGCTGGGCAGGGCAGGGGCTCACCCTGCCCATTTGGGGGGCTCACCCTGCCCATTCTGGGGGGCTCACCCTGCCCATTTTGGGGGGGGCTCACCCTGCCCATTCTGGGGGGGGCTCACCCTGCCCAAGGTGGGGGGCTCAGGGCCCATGGCACACAGGGATGTGAGCAGCAGAGCACAGAGCACAGCCAGGACCCCCAGCCAGGGCTGCCCACCCTGCAGACCCTCCTGCCCAGCACTGAGCTCCTCACCCCATGGCTGGCCCGGGGGCTCCTGGGGGGCCCGGCTGCGCTGCCCAGCCGGAGCGGGGCGAGCCGAGGGAAGGGCTGGGCTGTGGGGAATGCAGCGAGGCGCAGGCAGGAAGCTGAGCTGAGCTGCTCCAGACCAGAATAGAAACAGGAAACGAGCCCGGCACTGAGCACAGCGCGCAGCGCAGCTCCTGCAGCGGCTCCCCTGGGATGCTCTGGGCAGGGGACCAGCCCCAGCATGGGGAGAACCCCTGGCACAGGGGGATCAGCTCCCCGCAGAGCCCCAGGAACGGGTGGCAGGACAGAGAACTGCCCCATGGACACACAGCAAAGCTGCTCTGGGGCAGGGCCCAGTGGGAAAGGGGTCACGGGAGCAGCTGAAGGTTGGGGCAGCTCTGGAGATGCTCTGCACAGTTAACAAAATACAAAAACTTGGGGAAAAGGCACAGCCCAGAAATGCTGGGCACAGTCACACAACATGCAAACCTTGGGCAGAGGAGCGCTGAACAAGGAAAAACACATTTTTACCTTCCACTATCACCACAGCCTGGCATAAAACCCTGCAGATGGCACAAACTGAAAGCAGGCAGGGATCTGCAATGCCAGAGCTTCAGGTGCTCCTGGGGGAACCCTGGGGTGCTGGTGGCTTTATCTGCATATCCACTGTGCTGCCCTGCTTTGAAATGCACACACTGCTAATCCCTCTCCTAAGGCAAGCAGTAAGACGAGCTCAAAAGGCCAAACACAAACCAAACAGAAGCAGGAAGTCCCATATGGAAAGAGAAAAAAAGGAGAGGGAAAAAAAAAAGGGGTTTGAAGTGACCATCAGATTCAACTATAAAAGGCTCCTTCTCCCTGCCCCCTGAAAAAGTTGCCAAAATTATTCATTTTAAACTGAAATTTTAAGGAAGCAGGCTGCCTGCCTCCCTCCATGGCAGCTCTGACAGGTTTTCGCTGCATTTCAGCCTGTTGCATTGATTATTTCCAGGTCAGGGGACGCAGCTGACAGAGCTCAACTTTATTCCACTTCAAGCACTCCCAGAGCAGCTGCAATGACCAGTTGGAAGGAGGGAGAACCCAAGCAGTGCTTCCTGACAGGCTCCAGTGCCCCAGCCCAGCCACTGCTCGACCGAGGGAGAGAGAATCAAACCAAAGCCGCCCCACAACTGCTGGGGACATTCACTGACAAGATTTTTCTGCCAAAGCTCTGCAGCCTCATTCCTCTCCCCACCCAACGAAACCTAATTTCCTTCAATCCACACTGCAAAGACCCAAGGCCAGAACCCACACCCAGACATTAACCATGGATCAGGAATATTTTCAGTTGGTTAAAATCCTTTCTGCCATTGACAGGAGACTTTTCAGACCAAAATTCACAGATGAACCAGAGTGAAACATCACTAAATAAACAAAATGCTTTCCCAATAGTGCAAAACAGCAAAATACTGAGGTTAAAACTATTCCCACTCTACAATAAAACAAAAATAAACTGTCCAGGACAGGGAGAGGATTCCTCCCTCAGGCTCACCACTACACTGACCAAACTAAGAACATTCTGGGGTAGGAATTCAAAAATTTTTGCGCCAGCTGCTCAGTTTGCTGCCACAAAAATTCAAACATGACCTTGCTGTGTCAGGACCTCCAAAACCCTGCCAAACTCTGTCCTCCTGGTTTATTAATGGCTTTTGGGGCCAACCTGGGAGCTCAAACACCAGAGATGCCAACTTGTGCGGCTGGGAAGGGATGAACAGCCTGGTGGAACCCCTGCCTCAGGCTCCACATCCTTCCCAAAGACATCAGCAACTCCTTCAAGGCAGCCCACGAGACAGAGGCTGGGGCAGGGTAAAACCTGTCCCATGTTCCATGATGAGAGAGAAAATCCTCCCAACAAACCCCAAACTCCAAAGAGCTCTGCAGCAGAGCTGATCTGCAATCCAAACCAAATGGATGTACCAGCGCCCAATCTGCCTCACCCAGAGCTGCCTCCATGGCTACACAAAAGGAAGTTTTATCTGGAAATGTGTGACTCCTTCAGCCTCAAAACCCAAGACTCAAAAGTTCAAGCTAGTACTGAATAAACTGGATACAACTCTGCAGGAAGAATTTTTTGCTAAGGAGAAGAAAGTAGGGAATCTCCTGGGAGAAACAGATCTATCCCAAGGATCACTATTCCTCTATTACACCCAGACACAAAAGACTCTACTTCACTTCTCCTGTGCAATTGCAATCTAAGTTTAGTTTGGCTGCAATCCTGATGGAGACTCCCTGGGGAAGGAGCGCATTTTACAGAGAAATTCCTCAGCCTGCCTGCCCCAGGAAGGGAGAGCAGCCCGGACACTCACAGGGAGGTAGGGCTCTTTACAAGGCACCAGGGAGAACGTTTGGGCAGGCATCCTGAAGGCCCCACCCAGGAGCAGCCACAGGAGCTGAACAACCTGGCAATGTCCCTGCCAGGAGACCAGCGCCTCCTGAAGGGGGGTGCACCAGCCCAAGGAATATTCCCTTTATTGCTCACAATTCCAACGTGAACACTGATGCACGATATCCACGGGCAAAGGCCGAGGACTTGTGAAGGCACTGGGCACATAAATTCCAACACTTCCCAAGAACCTAAAAAGCAGAACCTCCTTTTCCTGCTGGGGCTGATCCCTGTTTAATTAAAGATGATGCATGGCATGATTTGCCCCAGTTCCAGGATACACAGTGAGCTTTTCCACAGCACCCACCAGGCCTGGGAAAGGGCTCAGGACTCTGTAATAAAATTAAAAGCTCACAAACAAACTCTGCTTCTCTAAGTCATCCATAATGGCAAAACAGGGATCTGGGAATCCTCCTGAGCAGGATAAAACTTTCTCAACTAGACAGACTGAGCAATATCAGGAAGATAAAAAGAAATTGATAGTGCCCTTCCACGGACATCTTGTGTTCCTGAGCATCCCCAGGCCAAACTCTGTGCAGGGGAGATTGATCACTGCAAGCTGAAAGAAGGATTTGGCTGCCAGCATCCCAAAGATGCCTTTCAACACCCCACAGCATCCCTGTCTGAAGCCCTTCTCAGCCGGTGCTGTTCTTGCCCTACAGGATCCCAAAGAGGCAGCAAGGAATTATGAAAGACGTACAAGTGAGTCTCCTTTTTATAAAAATTTTTGACTACTAAGGAAGAGAAAGGCCAAAAATACACCAGGGTTGGGTAAGCTAAAAACTGCTTGATTTCTTAAATGCAAATTATTTGGTGGTAAAGCCAGGAAAACCAGATATTCCCTTGTTTCTAGGTTCCTTCACTCTTGCAGCTGGGATGGATTTCTTTTCTTAGCCTACTCAGGAGAAGGGACAACTTGAAAAGGGCCAAATATATTTAACCACAAGGTATAACACAAACTCCCACTTGGTGCTGAGAAGGAGCCACTTCTGCAAAGCCTGGTTCCTAATTCCTATAATCCAAGCCAGAGGGATCAGTGGGATCCAGGAAGGCTCCATCAGCAGTGCCTCTGAAAGGACTTCCCACCGTTCTGAGCTACAGCAATTTCTTCAATTACTTCAGTGGCTTCACTTCTCCTGAGCTCCTCGCCAGAAGATGGGTCACATGGAAGAACTTGTGGAGAGGCAGAGTGGAAAGAAACATGCTATTTTAAAAGATTCTTCTTCTCCCCCCAGGCCTCAGAACAAATTAAATCTTTGTAATCAGGGTCCAAAAGGAAAAAAAGGGACAAAAAAAAAAAAAGGGAAGAAAAAGCAACAACCCACAACTACTCCCATTAGGTGGTCAGAACTAGAATCACTTTATATTTTGGGTGACAATTTGTACCCACAATCCGAAGGCATTATTTCAAGGGGTTGGTAACAAAGCTGTTCTCATTGCTGGGAGCAAGAATAACTCAGTTCTACACCCAGCTCACTCCTCTGGCCAATCCAGCTGCAGCTCCCAGCACTGACTTAGCCAGTGGCTAAAGAAAAAAATAAAACCTCACTCACTTCCTACTGGTTAGAACAAAAGTTACCAGCAAAAATTGGAACTCAGCAGCTCCAAACTTTTCTTCCAAGCCAGAGGCACAGACCAACTTGTGCAAGCTAACCTAAACTTTCAACCCTTCTCTGTTTCCTTGATGTTTTAACACAAAACTAAACTAGTCTGGCCCAAAACGTGCCGCAACACTGGGCACTAACCTCATCCCCAACTGGTCACTGCACATTCAGATTTAGGATGCCAAAGAAAATACAATTCTCCATCTGCCAAGGAAGAAGCTACATGGGACTGATCTTTCTCACTGCAGATACCAATGGATTTGTCTTTTTCACCAACTGTTCAGTCAGACTGGACCACAGAAGCCCACTGATGCTCCAGTGCCAGTCACCAGTGCCACAGTGGGTCAAGGAACAGGAAAATCAGGTAAAAGTGAGGATTTTCCTGGAGGTCAGGGCCTACTCTGACAGCAGAGAGGTGCTTCAGACACTGCACACATTCAGCTCACAGAATGAACTGCTTTAGGCAGCACCTGCAGACCAGAGCACTCAGGGTTAAACTTCCCTCTCAAATCCATTACTTTTGTAAATTACATTCAACCTCCAGTGGGAAGCCAGAAGCTAATGACTGAGTGAAGAGCACAGGCAGCCTCCATGGTTCCCATTTCCACGTGGAACAGGACCAGTGCTCATTTTCCTGCTGTGCTGCTGATTGCCCTCGGGCCAGGCCCCACTCACCGGCAGGCTGGAAGGTCTGGACTGAAGATTCAAGTTCATCTCTTCTTGCCCTTTACTGGAAGCCATTGAGGGAGCAGAGGATGCCTGGGACCCAAACGAGTCTTGAGATAACTCCTGAAACATCAACCAACACACACCAAAAACAGTCACAAATGGGAATACAATGAGGCCTCTGTTGGAATCACTCTGGGATATTCTCACATTGTGGCGGATTTATGGCCCCTTGGTGACATTTGCCCAAAACAGGAGGTGAGAGCCAGGACTGAAAGCCAGCACACCCAGACAGTGCTCAGAGCTGGGAGCACAGGTCCAGGGCCATGACAGAACAGCCATTCCCAGCTTTCCCTCATCACAGACTCTGCCACAGGCTGCCCTGGATCTGCCCCTCTGCTTCCTCACCTTCACCATCCCACCCTCACTCCAGTACCTCTTTACACAAACAAGGCCAGTCAATTAAACCCTTCCACTTCTGGATGCACTGCAGTGTTTGCTGAAAGGTCCCAAGCCTTGTTTCTCCTCCCCAAAGCCAGGTTTTGCTTTTGCTGGTCACCACCTCTGTGAGCCACGGGAGAAGCCACCAGGTTTGGCCATGTGGTGCCACCCAGTTCTCTGTGTGTAACTAACCAGTTCTAACACACAGAACAGGAGCTTTGCCCCATGTGGTGCCACCCAGTCCTCTGTGTGTAGCTAACCAGTTCTCTGTGTGTAACCAACCAGTTCTCTGTGCGTAACTAACCAATTCCAACACAAAGAACAGGAGCTTTGCCCACGTTGTGCCACCCAGTTCTCTGTGTGTAACCAACCAGTTCTCTGTGTGTAGCTAACCAATTCCAACACAAAGAACAGGAGCTTTGCCCACGTTGTGCCACCCAGTCCTCTGTGTGTAACCAACCAGTTCTCTGTGTGTAGCTAACCAATTCCAACACAAAGAACAGGAGCTTTGCCCACGTTGTGCCACCCAGTCCTCCGTGTGTAGCTAACCAGTTCTCTGTGTGTAACCAACCAGTTCCAACACAAAGAACAGGAGCTTTGCCCACGTTGTGCCACCCAGTTCTCTGTGTGTAACCAACCAGCTCTAACGCACAGAAGAGGAGCTTTGCCCCACACAGAGTGCCCCGGAGCAGGAGCAGAGCAGGGCCAGCCTACCTGAGGCGGGGGGAAGCGCTGCTGGCCGTAGGCCGAGGGCTGCTGCGGCGGCTGTGCCGGCGGGTACGACGAGGAGGGCTGGGCCAGCCCCGCGGGGGCCGCGGGCTGCTGCGCCTGCTGCTGCTGGTACGGCGACTGGGACTGCTGCTGGGAGTAGGGGGGCTGGCCCTGGGGGTGCTGCGGGGCCGCCTGCTGCGGGTACGGGCTGGGGGGCTGCTGATGGGGCGGCTGCGCCGGCGGCTGCGAGTACGTGGGCTGCGCCGGGGCCGGGGGCTGCGCCTGCTGCTGCTGCTGCTGCTGGTACGAGGGCTGCGAGTGAGCGGGCTGCTGCTGCTGCTGCTGCGAGTAGGGAGCCGCCTGCTGCTGCTGCTGCTGCGGGTGAGGGCTCTGCTGGTTGTAGTAGGGGCTCTGGCTCTGCTGCCCGTATGCGCTGGGGCCCTGCTGCCCGTATGGAGGCATCTGCACGGGGAGAGAGGGAGGTGAACCAGTCACAAGGGTGTTTCTCACACACACACACACAGATTCTGCTCCAGAAGCACAAATTCAGAGCAGTAAATGCACTGGATCTGCCACTACCTAGATACTTCCCAGAAAACAGGAGAAGTCGTGTCACACACTCGTGTCACACACTCGCGTGCTACATTATTCTTGGCAGTAACCAAGTTCTAACAGGCACCATAGCTAAGTTTTTAAGGATCCCTATCTGACCACCCTTCAACAAAAGTAACATTGAAAGGAAAGACTGCTTGCTCCAAACATTTAAAAAAAAAATAAATTGCCTTTTGAATCCTGCAAACAGTCCAGCAGGCGCCACTTGGATCATGTAATGAGCCAAAACTGACCTGGAGTAATTTCTTGTGCAAAGAACAGCTGTGTCTCTAACACAGCACAGCAGAACGAGGATCTCCCTCCCCTGCTATTTATTTTTCCCTTGCTGGATTCACTGCTCTGCCACCGCCCCTCTCAGAGACAAGGACTCCCCAGGCTATGGATCCCACCTGGATGCAGGTGTGGCCCAGAACCCAGCCTGGAGAAATGCCATGTTCCCCAGGCAGCCCAGGCTGGCTGTGCGTGCCAGGCTCCGGGAGCTCGGGGAGCCGTACCTGCTGTGCATAGGAGATGCTGCCCATGGCACTCTGCGTCCTGCTCTGCATGGCCATGGGGTATCGCTGGGGGCCCTGGGGCCCGTAGGGCTGCCCGGGGTAGCCGTGGCCCTGCTGCGGCCCCGCCTGCGGCCCCGCCTGCTGCGTGTAGGGGTTGTTCCCTCCGTAGGGCTGAGGCCTCATCTTCCCCATCTGATCCATCGGGCTCGCCGGCTGCAAGGCAACACGGGACACGTCAGGCACACCCAGACACAGAAATCCTTCATTTGAACATCACAGCTCCCCAGAAAACCCATGAAATTCGGCAATTCGGCGCCAAGGAGAAGCTCTCTGCCTCTTCCCAGGGGGTAAAGCCCAAAGTTACATTTGGAATTACAGCAGGATTCCTGCTGCCCTCCCAAACCCACCACTCCACCAAGAACAAGCCCAGTGAGAAGTCATTTAATGCTGACATCTCTCCTGAGGCAAGACAGGGAAGAACGGGGGAAAGATCATCAAGAAAAATGAATTATCAGTGGAACTGGCTTTTCGCCATTGTACGTAGTAGTTTAATGTCCAGATATTCCACAACAAGTTAAATTTAGGCTGAAAATTTAAATATTCACAAGAAACATTGCTTCTTTCACGTATAACAAGGTCTCCCAAAACACTACAGGCTGTTAATTTACACTTATGCATTTCAATTAATGCACATTGATGTAGTAACACTGGGCAGTGCTGCTGACATCCACAGTCCTCAAGACTACAGTTTCATTTCTGAATATTTTTTTTACATGTGCTTTGTGTCTGCTGCCTTTTGGAGAATAAAGAGTTTCTAAATCAAATTTATACAGATGCATGTAAAAAACTTTGTCAGCCTTGAAAGTCAGGTCCCTGAGCTTTAGAGCAGAGACAATGAGTGAAGAAATGCAACTTTCCTTGGACTTCATCTGTGCTACCACGCCTGGAGCCAAGATTTAGGAACAGTCAATTGGATTTCCTGAAAACACTATAAACCTCAACACTACAGGCCTCAAAACAGGGCTTTTCACCTTGGCAGTTATTCCCCCACTAAAGCAAGGGCTGTTCTGGCATGGTGACCTCTAAATGAATCCGAGCACAGTCCTTAACCCCCACTCCTTGGACTGAATGGGAATCCTTCCCTGAGCTCCCGGTGACCTAACTAATCCCAATTAGATGTTTTCCACAGATCACCATGACAATGGACTCTATTACACCATCCCTTCCTGCCACCAGCCCCGGGGTGGTGTTTGTGCAGATCCACCCTCTCTGGCTCCGCTCAGGTGCTTGAGGAGTGGCCCTACAGGTCTGCACAAGCCAACATCACAGCAGCTCAGGCTGGAAACCCCACGGGATGCCGAGACCGGAGCAGGATTCCACTGGCGCTTGCAGAATCCCCCCTCGCAGCCTGCTGCACTGGAGGGAAGCCTTCCCCAGCAGCCAGCACAGCTTGGAGCCCCAGCGCACATTTGTGTGCCCAGCTGTCAGCGCAGGGCGGCTGCCAGGGAGGCTCAGCCCCGAGCCAGCAGCCAGCACAGGGACACCACGGGCAGCTCGGGGGGCTCTGCTGGGCACCGGCGGCTGGCACGGAGGGGGCATGGCAGGAAAAGCCCCACTGCTGGGAAAGGGAAAGGCTGCTGGCTCCACAGGACCTGGGCTCTCAGAGCAGCTGGAGTCAACACGGCACAAATGGATGGAGAGCAGAGTCCAGGCGCTCTGTGCAGCACCCATGGACTCTGCCAAGCTGCACGGGACCCAAAGGATCCAACTCAGCCCTGCACAGGACACCCAGAGCGACATCCTGTGCCTGACAGGGTGTCCCAGCTGCTCCTGGAGCTCGGGCAGGCTCGGGAACGCCTTTGCCACCCTGTGGAAGCTGCCCCCAGCCAGTGGTTCTCCCTGCAGAGGCAGATTTTGGATGCTCTCCCACGCTCAGCAGTGCTGGCTGTTCCCATTCTCGTCCACACTGACACCAAACCAGCCCTGAACAAGTTTTATTCTGTGTTTCATGTCCAGGCTCTCACAGATGGGGAGTGACAAGGACAGAGGCTGCAGCCCCCAAGGCAGCCCCAGGCCCTGCCCTGGGAATGCCAGGCACCCACACAGGGTCTGCGCCAGCTGGGAAAGGAGCTTCCATTCATGGGGGCAGAAAAAAGAGATCTTTGAAGGCTCTGGTGGAGCCCTCAGAGCTGCAGGGCCTCAGTCCTGAATGGAGCACCCATGTGGAGCTCCCATACACCTTCAAAGATGCAAATTGTGTTTACATCTTCTCAGCAATTGTCCCTGGTGCTTCCCAAGCCTTGCCTTGTGGGTATCCCCTCGCATTACTGACATCTTCTCCCTGCCCACATTATCTCCATTGGTATGTAAAAAACGGGGCCACCAGGAGCTTTCCTAGCCCCTGGCTTTTGACTTCAGCCTGCTCTCACCACCCCCAAGCACTCACATCCTTCCTTCCACCTGACAAAGTGCAACTCTGGGGTGACTGACTAAATATTTCAACATCTTTTCCATTTGCTACGTGCTTCCCCCTGGTTGTAACTCACCTTTGCAGCCCTCTACCAAGGGCAGCTTCTCAAATACATTACTTTTTGGGGTTTTTTCAACTTTTTTTCCCTAAATACATTCACACCACATGCTGCCACCCCTGCACTGATTGTCTTGTCTGTGGTCACCCACAAGACCAACCATCTCTTCAGGAAGGAGGAGAAAACAAGGGGAAGATTCACTTTTCCGTGACTCCTACAGGAAGCATGACAACTACTAAAAAACTTCCAAGAAACATTTGCAACTGTTTATGCAGCCATTAAAAAAATAAAAAGAGAGAGAGAGAAAAGAAAAAACCCCAAACACAAACCCCAAACATCTTTCCAGGATGTGACCAAGTCATCACCTTGGCTGCTCAGCGTAGGAGGACACGAGTGCCTCAAGCTGCCACCCTTCCACCAGGCCCTAGCACAGAGAGGGTGCTAGAAACAAACACCAAGAGCATCTGGACTGCAGCCTTATGGATAGAATTCTATCACCAGGAGGAATGTAAATGCCAATTAATCCCTAATGAAGGAACTATTTCATACACACGTTCCTGACTCATAGCAAGGCTAATTCGTGCTCCCCAGGGTTGCCCTGTACATCTCAGATGCTGCCGTGTGTTGTTTCTTCCTTCAAAAGATGCCATTAATTCAGAATATCCCACACATGGGGCTTTAACTACTCTGGACCTGGTATTGCTGCTGTGGCTCAAAGAGTCATCCATCAGGAACCCGCTGCCCCAAAACCCTTTTGGGGAGTTTAACTCTATGTGCCTCAAGGAAAGGACCAAGCTGGAATGCAGGGATTGATCCAAGGTGCTGGGAGCAGCAGAGGCTGCACAGCCCCTCTGCACAGCCCTGTCACAGAGATGGGCTGGGTAAACAGGGAAATACCAAACCCTGACTGCAAAAGGCTGGAAATTCTTCTCTGGGCTGATACATGGGAAATCCTTTCAATAGGAAACCACAGGAGTAGATTACTGTGATTACACTTCAAAAGCAAAGGCCCTGCCACAGAGAGACATAATTGAGAGAAAGTGTTGCTCCTTGATCACTGAAGTCCAGACCCCCTGCTTACACCTCCCTGCATTCATAGAAATTGCTTCTACGCTCCCTCAATCCCACTATCTCTGCTGTTGTGCAACACCAGGAAGTACCAAAACTCACAAAACATCGTCCTGCCACCAGTCAAACTCCCAAAAACAAAGCTGTGTGGTTTGGTGAGCAAAGACAGTGACCAGAAGCCAATGCTCTAGAGAAACTGCGGAGCTTTTGGGGTAATTTAAGACATTTCTAGACTAAAGAGTTTGTAACAGCAAGCCCAGAGTGAGCTTGAAATTGCCGAGTTCAAAAGCTCTTCAAATCACTCTGTGTGATGTGAAGGGTGTCAGGCCCCTATAATGAGGCAGTGCACTGAAACCAGCTCTTCCTCCAAACAACACCAGGGTTTTCCCTAAGAAACAAAAAAAGCTTCAAGCAGACAAGAGGATTCCACGAACAATTCCTTTCAGATTTTGTCTGGCGGAAGAGAAATTTGGCCTCTTGAATGAACAGCTTGGTTAAATTGGAGAGGACATGCTATTGGTCCTGTCAGGAAAGTGAGTAAAGGGAAGAGGCAAATCCCACTTTGGAAGCAAGAGCCAAACCCTGCACAGCTGTACAGAAAAATGGAATTCTGACCTTCCCCATTACCTTATTACATATTTGTATTTTATTGGGCCAGAGGAAGAAAAAGAAGGAGAGTGATTTACCGAACTCTCCGGTTTCAAATCAGCATCATTTAATTATTGGCAAACATGGGTGCTGGCCACAACTGGTTTCTTCAGCTGCCCCCACTGACCCCCTCAAAAAAACAAGAAGGCTGACAAAATAAGAGAAAAGCCCTCAGCTCCCACCTTGACTTTGAAATCTTTTCCTGACCAGCTTTGCTGTCCGTTATTTGTGATAAAAAAATAATAAAAAGCATTCCTGGCTGTTTAACCGAGAGAAGCCCTAATTGATTCCCACAGTCATTAACCTGCATTTTACCTCGGAGAGTGGTAGTTAAGGAAGTCGGCACTGCTATTTATAACTCATCTCAAATTGAGGGCAGACTGCCTAAAATCTAACACATCCCAGCTGTACTCCTGTTTGAACTGGGGCCAAGGGAATTTTTTAAAGCAATCTTGGCACTGAATGAATGACACCAATTCTATCACCAGGAGGAATGTAAATGCCAATTAATCCCTAATGAAGGAACTATTTCATACACACGTTCCTGACTCATAGCAAGGCTAATTCGTGCTCCCCAGGGTTGCCCTGTACATCTCAGATGCTGCCGTGTGTTGTTTCTTCCTTCAAAAGACGCCATTAATTCAGAATATCCCACACATGGGGCTTTAACTACTCTGGGCCTGGTATTGCTGCTGTGGCTCAAAGAGTCAGCCATCAGGAACCTGCTGCCCCAAAACCCTTTTGGGGAGTTTAACTCTATGTGCCTCAAGGAAAGGACCAAGCTGGAATGCAGGGATTGATCCAAGGTGCTGGGGGCAGCAGAGGCTGCACAGCCCTGTCACAGAGATGGGCTGGGTAAACAGGGAAATACCAAACCCTGACTGCAAAAGGCTGGAAATTCTTCTCTGGGCTGATACATGGGAAATCCTTTCAATAGGAAACCACAGGAGTAGATTACTGTGATTACACTTCAAAAGCAAAGGCCCTGCCACAGAGAGACATAATTGAGAGAAAGTGTTGCTCCTTGATCACTGAAGTCCAGACCCCCTGCTTACACCTCCCTGCATTCACAGAAATTGCTTCTATGCTCCCTCAATCCCACTATCTCTGCTGTTGTGCAACACCAGGAAGTACCAAAACTCACAAAACATCGTCCTGCCACCAGTCAAACTCCCAAAAACAGAGCTGTGTGGTTTGGTGAGCAAAGACAGTGACCAGAAGCCAATGCTCTAGAGAAACTGCGGAGCTTTTGGGGTAATTTAAGGCATTTCTAGACTAAAGAGTTTGTAACAGCAAGCCCAGAGTGAGCTTGAAATTGCCGAGTTCAAAAGCTCTTCAAATCACTCTGTGTGATGTGAAGGGTGTCAGGCCCCTATAATGAGGCAGTGCACTGAAACCAGCTCTTCCTCCAAACAACACCAGGGTTTTCCCTAAGAAACAAAAAAAGCTTCAAGCAGACAAGAGGATTCCACGAACAATTCCTTTCAGATTTTGTCTGGCGGAAGAGAAATTTGGCCTCTTGAATGAACAGCTTGGTTAAATTGGAGAGGACATGCTATTGGTCCTGTCAGGAAAGTGAGTAAAGGGAAGAGGCAAATCCCACTTTGGAAGCAAGAGCCAAACCCTGCACAGCTGTACAGAAAAATGGAATTCTGACCTTCCCCATTACCTTATTACATATTTGTATTTTATTGGGCCAGAGGAAGAAAAAGAAGGAGAGTGATTTACCGAACTCTCCGGTTTCAAATCAGCATCATTTAATTATTGGCAAACATGGGTGCTGGCCACAACTGGTTTCTTCAGCTGCCCCCACTGACCCCCTCAAAAAAACAAGAAGGCTGACAAAATAAGAGAAAAGCCCTCAGCTCCCACCTTGACTTTGAAATCTTTTCCTGACCAGCTTTGCTGTCCGTTATTTGTGATAAAAAAATAATAAAAAGCATTCCTGGCTGTTTAACCGAGAGAAGCCCTAATTGATTCCCACAGTCATTAACCTGCATTTTACCTCGGAGAGTGGTAGTTAAGGAAGTCGGCACTGCTATTTATAACTCATCTCAAATTGAGGGCAGACTGCCTAAAATCTAACACATCCCAGCTGTACTCCTGTTTGAACTGGGGCCAAGGGAATTTTTTAAAGCAATCTTGGCACTGAATGAATGACACCAACAGTATGAGCGCGTGTGGTTGTGTTGTGGTGACGTAGCTGGAGGTGGAGGGGACGGGGGGGCCGCTCTCCGTAATCCCTCTCCCAAGCCCAGCTCAGCCCCGAGCCGGAGCCGCCCACCCAGAACCAAACACAGGAAACGTCTTTTCCTGTGCAACGCCTTCAAGTGAGAAGCACATGGCTAATCTGCATAAAAGCAAAGCCACGCCACTGCTGCCAGGAAGGTTGAGCTCGGAATCCCCGGCCACCGAGCGAGCGCTGCCTGCGAGGCCTTGGAGCCGCGCCGGGAATCCCAGGAAGGGCCGGAACAGATGGGGAGGACCCCGCAGCACCAGCCATTGTCTGCGGCTGAGCGCTGGCACAAAGGGCAGCCCGCAGCACCCACAGCCAGGTGCCAGCCGCTCCCCGGCCACCCCGGCGAGGTGGAAGTGGCCGGGCTGAGCCGATGCTGAGCAGCGCCAGTGATGGGTAACACACCCCGGCTCGGGCACAAACGCTCACCTCCCCAGGGCATCTCACTGCACTGAAGCACGTGGGTCCTGCAGAACAGGGATGAGGGATTCGACCTCCCACCTTTAAACCCTCGTCCTAAACCCTCCAACCCCTGCCCCTTTTCCACATCCCAAGGGCACTGTGAGAGCTCTGCTGCTGCAGCACCGAGGCCTGAGCAACACAAACCCCATTTCCCGTGTGCTGGTGCCAGCTCACAAAGCACAGGGCTCATGAACAACGTGAAACACAGGGAAGGCATTGCCCAGCGCTGGCACAAAGCCCTGGGCATCCACCAAAACCAGGCAGGCTGTGGTGATTCCACAGCTGAGAGCAGCAGCTCCTCTCCTGAGACAACACAACCGTGACTGATCCACAGCACCACCAAAACGGGACTAATGGGGACAGGGACACAACAGCGCCCAAGGGACAACACAGGAGGCTCCAGCAAACCCCAGCTTGAGCTGGTCACTCCTGTTTGCACATCAGACAGCCTCACACCCTTCTGTGTCTTCCAAAATCCCCCCCAAAGGTGACTCCAACTCCTCCAGAACCGGAGGAATGATCGCAAACCAACAACCGTCCTCACTTGGGAGCCAACACGGCTCACCTTGCAGTGGGGAACTCTTTCATCTGCTCTATTTAAGGTGCAACTGATGTGCTGAGGTCAACACCCCGGCCTGAACTCGCTGCCTTTTATAGCCCGGGTCATGCTCCAACGCCTCTCTTCCCATGGAGGTCTGCTTTTAAAGGGGGACGGAAGAGCCTCAGGGGAAGCTGCAGTTAAAATAAAGATCCTCCAGCAGGATGTGAAGATGCCCCCAAAAGAAAACACCTAGAAAACTCACGGTAATAAACACTCCATGAAGCGTGCTCACCACCTCACTGGGCAGTTTCAGCAAGGAGCCTGTTTCTCCGAGAATATCATCACAGAAATGCACAGTTCCTTCTTCGCCTTTCCCCTCCCTTTTTAAACTTGAGAAATCCACCAACTTCCTTCAGTCCCTCAGCACACACAGGGCAGACACTGAGCCGTGCTGGCCCTGCTCAGCGCCCAGCAGGGACTCTCCTTGCCTTCCCCAGGGCAGCCCCAGTTCCTTTGGGAACCCCACTCCCTTCAGGAAGCAGTTGGGATGCTCAGACTCACGCCCATAAGCCTGGAGTGCCAAAACCTGACTTCTGGAATACAGTACAGGGTTACAAATGCTCATCCCTTGGAAACGTGCAGGACAAATCCATTTTCACATAAGCTACAGCAAAATAAAACTCCTCCCTCGCCCCCACAAATCCCAGAATCTGACTTGGATTTGGACACATACCCAGGAGGTGATGTATCATCATCTCATTATCAATGGCCAATGCAGATGAAAGTTTGGCTGTCAAAACAAATGACCTCTGCTCCACAGTTTCAGTTCTGCAACCAGAAAGAGCCTGGTTTTTCTTCTGACTTTTCCCAGTAGGTCAGAGTTTGACCCCAGACACTTTCTATTCCTCTAAACCTCTGCTAACACCCCGACCTCAGAAGAAGCTCACGACACCAACACAGAAGAACAGGATTCTTGCTGCATTACTTCAGCCACCTGCTTCTATCTGGAGCTCCTACAAACCTAAAATCTGCCCTGCTCAGTGTTTAACCCCTCCTTGATCATTTATTACACCATTTTCTTTGGGGAGATCTGCTGTAAATGCCGATCCTGAGTTGTACCAGTGGAAGGAAGATGAGTGAGTTTCTCCCAGCAGCCATCCTGTGACCTGTATCTCCCTGCTAAACACAATCCAGTAATTACCCATTAATGTTTCTCAGCAAGAGCCCAGTCCACACATCTCAGAGGACTTTCCAAAGCACAGCTCTTACTAAGATTCTTCTAATTGATTAAAACTGACCAGAGTTTTGATTACAGGATGTATCATTATGGAACGTCTCATTCCTGAAAGAAGTCAATCAGCAGAAGGTGATGTGGTGGGAAGTGAAGTGAGAGTCACCTCTCAAAGCCTCCCTGGGAACAACCCGACAGCAGCACAGTGTTCATGCCCAAGCACCAGCAGAGCTGTGTTGTTTTCTATTTTATCAAAAGCTGGAGGGTGGGATGGCGCCAAGCCTGCCACAAGCACCACGATGGCTCCTCATGGACACCTCTCCTGCCTGCAGGCTCAGAGCACATCCCCGTGGGAGCAGCACAAGGGATCCCCACCACCAGAAAATTAACAACAACCACAGGACTCATTCCCTGTCCCTCCACCTCAACTACTTACACCCTGGCAGGTCATTCTGACAAACAGCATTTACTGATTTAAAGGCAGTCAAAATTAACAAAAGATTATGATTACTGTGCAATAGCTGATGGCCAGTGAAAATTTCAGGCATTTCCCAGGCAGCTGGGGTCAGAGGATGCAGTTTGTTATTCAGACTGTGTGATCCCCATACAATTTATAGTTTCACCTTACATTTAAAGTACAATTTCCTTCTACCCAGAGAACTAAGTAACAAGCTATCTATCCCTCACTGTCAGGCTTCAATTCACTTTACAAGCACATTATTCAACCAACTCGCCCCAGGATTCCCCGAGTGCCCCTGCTGACTCCACCCAAAAATCCAAGCAACACCAAGATGTAAAGAAAACTGGGCCTGAGCTCCATGGGAGATGATCCCAAGGAACATGTGATCCTCGTAATGAGGTGCTGCTCCTTTTAAGATGGAAAGAAACTTCCTTCCTGAATATTAAACCAGGCTTTAAGTTTAGCCAACCTCCTACTTGTGCTCTAACGAACTGGAGGCAAGTCAACAAAAAGGCTCTCGAGTGTCTCCTTGCAGCGCTGCTGCTCCAGCCCGGCTGGAAGGAGCTCCTGCTGTACCACAGCAGAGGGACCGGCCCAGAGCAAGCCATAAAAGAGGCAGGAGGAGGAAGGGCTAGGCTGGAAGAGCAGAATTACACTCAGTGCCACCCCTGCTTCAGTGATCTCACTCCAAGGAGCACGAGAGCAGCTGTTCCCCATCACCAGCCAGGGAGTCCCAAAATATTCGCTCCAAACAGCGCTGAAAACCTGAAAGGGCTCCAGATGCCCCGTAAATACATTCAGACACTGCAACCTGTGGCAGACTTCAGTCATCCAGCTAATTCCCTGTAACCCCTGCTTCCTTTAAAACAAGCCCTGCTGATCTCATGGGCAGATGTCTTTTGCTACTGAACACGAGGGATGTTTCCCAAAACTGGAGGTCTGAAGGAAGAGGCAACGCAAGGGCTCGCTGGAGTTTGCTTTCTAGAATAAAGGTAGTTTTATCAATTCATTAAAAGCCTTTTCTGCACAGAAATCTGAGGGTGCTGGTGCATGCTCTGGAGTTGATAAGACACCTTCAGCACAGCCTCATGGGTCCCTTTCTAAGAACACTTTCCTGATAAATCTTCATCTGCAAAATGCAGCAGCACAGGTTTCTACCCACTCGTGTGTCTGAAAGCTCCATCTGTATTTGAATATCTCACCACTTTGCAAATTCATCTCATTTTACACCAGAATAAACAGTGGCTGAACAGACTGAACTGGACAGGCAGACTGCCATGACCCCTTCCCACGCTGGGATGGGCATTCCTGGGGAGCCTCTGGGATCAGCTCAGGCCTCTCAACAACCCCAGGTGCCCACAGCCCCACCTCGAGGGAGGAGGACACAGCCACCCTGACCCTTGGAGAGCTGCAGCTCCTGAAGGTGCCTCATCCCAGAGCTCCATCTTATCCACAGCTTCCACAGGAGCTGCGTGTCGGGGCCTGCAGCTGCTCCGAGCCACGGCTCAGCCTCTCCCCTGCTCCTGCAGACTGGCTGAACTCATTCAAAAGTGCATTATGGAAGATCAAAACCATCCAAGAAGTCTGAGGCTGGGGATCAATCTGTGGAAGACAGGCAATCCCAGTGTGTGCCAACACAACCCCCTGTGCTCCGCCACACTCTCACGGCTGCCAGCTCCACCACCCTGGCCCTGGGATGGGGTGACACGGGCCAGGCTGCTCTCACAGCCCCAGCCCAGCCACATAAGCATCACTGACCACCCCAAGAGTCCCTCAAACACCCCTGGGGTACAGGGGCTGTCGCCACTCACTGCGCCACCGCCCGCTGTTCCCTCCTTAGGAAGTAACTCAGTAAATCCCAAACCCCCTCCCATCACTCCCGACCCTGCTGCGCCTGTATCCAACTGAAACAAGGTAGCAAAGCTGTGTTTTGCTAATAGGAAACAGAAAAGTTACGTTATTTCCCTTGTCATTACAGCAGCTGACAAATCCGGGCGCTATTTTTGTGGATTGTATTGAGCCTTCTCTTATTTTAGCCTTAAAATTCAACCTTCAAGCCTCCACTTCAGTTCCACGGAACCAAAAATATTTAAAATTGCAGTAATGACAAGTTACCATCTGCATTTACTGAGGATGGGCTCTGTAACAGCAAAGCCACAACCAATCTCCAGTATTTACACCCAAAGGAGCTATTTGCATCCAGCTAAAGCAGGGCTGCTGGGGAAGAGGAGGCTGGGGGAGATGGAAAGTCTACGTGGGCAAGAAACTTGGAGCTGCAGCCAAGGCAGCTCCAGACAGCAGGGAAGACACTCCTGGAGCCTTCACCAAGCCAAGGCTGCTGTGATTCAGGTTCACTACAGACACATCCCGGGCGACACAAGGTCCTTGTTACTTAAAAATACTAATTTTTTATTTTTTATAAAAAGCCCACCAGGCCTTGGTTACAGTAATTTTTGAAGCCTGGTTCTGTTGCCCCACAGTCGCTTCTGTCCTTGGGCTTTTATTTCATCTCCATCCAGAAAAATCCAGCTTTCTTTCCAGGCAGAATGAACAACGTGGGGAGGTGCTTAGCGAGTTAAGAGGAGTGTGTGCTGGCAGCTGGGGAGAGGATACAAGAATTCCCAACCGTGCCAATGCCATGGGGGCAGGAGGAACAGCCAACGCTGCAAAGTCTCCACTGGTTCCAGGAACAGGTATAACAAGAAACTGCAAGGCAACTCGTATGAGGAAAGGAAAGGAAGATGAGCCATGACTGTACCTTGACAGCAGTGACACCTCTGAACAGTTTATTGCCATTTACAGAGTGATCAGACACAAAGCTCTCCTCAGTTCCTGCCCTCATTCCATGGGAGCAGCACTGCGCACCTCCAGCATGCTCAGAGTTCTCTCCAGAGCCAGGAGATCCCTGCTCTGGGACCCAGCAACGCTGCTCCAGGGTCCCCACACCCCAGCTGAGTTATTCACCTAAGCAGGGGCTGCAGATTTAGCACCACGCTCCAAGGACAGGGCAGGGAAGGGTTAAGGGCCAGAACACAGCTGAAAAGCAAGGAGCACTCGATTGCTCTGGGATGTTTCATACAACACTAATCACTTCATCTGATTTTAATTCCTGACACCAAATCAGCATATAGCTTTTCAAAGGAAATCTTGTCCCAGATTGCAAGGTAATCAATCACAATTAACGTGGAAAGCAGCTTTTGCAACGCCACCATGGGCTGTGAACCGCGCAGGAAGGACAGGGAAGGGGCTCAGAAACATCTTTCTGTACAGGCAGACAGGATAATTTGGGGTAGGATTGGTCTGTCAGCGTCTCCTGCACAGCAGCCAGTCAGGCTTTTTGCTCCTGCAGTGCATGACCCGAGTCAGGGTGGGTTTGATGCCAACACTGTCATTCCCTCCCCCAGAGTCCCTTCCCCAGCAGTGTGCCCTGTCCCAGGGAGCCACATTCTGCCCACAGGCTGCTGGAAATCACATTTCCATCAAGGTGATTTTTCCTTAAACCAGAGAAAATTCTCAAGAGGATGGTGCGAGATTCTCCTCAGTGGGGACAGTAACAGGACAAAGAGCCATGGCCATAAACTAAAACTCAACGAGTTCCATCTCAACCTGAGGAAGAACTTCTTGCCATGAGGGTGGCAGAGCCCTGGAACAGCTGCCCAGGGAGGGCTGGAGCCTCCCTCTGTGGGGACATCCCAAACCCACCTGGACGTGTCCCTGTGCCACCTGGTGACCCTGCCTGGGCAGGGCTTGGGCTGGGACAGCTCCAGAGGTCCCTCCCAAGCTGTGATCCTGTTCTAGGCGTAACCCCATGCCCAGAGAGAAATTCAGATCCAGCAGGGAGGGCATTCACCTGGATTCTGAGCTGTGGTTTAGAGCACCCCTCTGCCACCTGCAGGGTGCAGAGCCAGGAAAAGGCTTCCAAACCATGGAAACTCCTCCTTCAATCCTCATGGCCTGCCACAATAACCTGAAAGACCCTGACATACTTTGATACTTAAATGTCTCCTCTCAAAACACTGTCCAATTTATCCACATATAATTTTTTTAAAAAAATTAATGTTCAACTTGGCTGTATGCAGCACCTGCCCCAGGAGCTTCCCAGGGGATCCAAAGCACTGCCATCACCACAAGTGCCCCACAGAACAGAAAGTAAATGGGTTTGGGGTTTTCTGTAATAAAAAATACCCCGTGCAGTCAGAGGGGCAGGGCTGCAGCACTCCCCAGAACAGAGACACACGTGCAGCCACAGCACATAAAGGCAGTTTCTGGAACACGTGATCCCACTCAGTAAACTGGCCTTGAATGGGAAGTCTTTTCCTTGATCAGCCATGCAAACCCCAAAGTCAAAGATAATTTAAAAGAAAAGAAAATCAAGTTTTAACTGATTCCAGCACTTCCACCGTTTCACTGGATCTCCTGCACAGAGGGAAGAACTCTTGGTGAAAGCCTTTCACAAGGAGCAGGGCTGAGGGGAGATCACCTCTAGCCTGGCACTGGTTTAATTATTTACACAGAGTTAATGAGTACCAGACTCTGCTCCTAAACTCGCACAGGGTGCATAGTCCTACAGTCATTTGGACTTTAAATCCAGCCTCGGTTATGAAGTACAAAACTCCAAAGAAGCCTCCAGGAAGGATCCCACAGAGAGCAGTGAGCCCAGGACCCTGGCAGAGTTCAGGTGGCAAAGCAGGACAGTCCAACCCCTCAGAGAATTCCCACAGTAACCTGGAAGCAAAGGGAGGCATTCTGCAACACAACCAGAGTTTTCTCTCAAGGAAACGGGACAGGCACAAAGCCACAGGTTTAAGAGCAGGTTACTGTGTGTGCACTTTTGCCTCTGCTCTCTACACCTGGAGAGACAGGACAAGAGACACTCCACTAATGTGATTGGAGCTGGAGTATTTTCCCTAATGTCCAACGGGCAGCACAGCACTGAGACAGACAGGGGGGCAGCTCTGCTGTCTGTGCTCGGGTGGGGCTGGTCCTGCTCTGGAGGAGGAGGATCAATTCACCAATTCACCTCTAAAGCATCGTCACCAGCCGGACAACGCAGGCAAGGAACCCACAGCGAGAGCTGCCAGGCAGCAGAGCCCACACCGCGCGTTCTCCTCACCAGAATGATCCAGTTCAGGGCTGAAACCCAAAGCAGCACGGCCGTTTCCAGAGCAGCTCCCTCCCAGCCCTGGCCATGCTGAGCTCCTGCCCCAGCAAAGCCTGGAGGTGCAGCTGGAGCTGGGGCTGGGCCCAGGGTTCCAAACATTCCTGCTCACAGGCAGGGCGCCAGCACGGGCTGACATCAGAAGGGAAATGGTAATTTTCAGGGTTTCTCTTAGTCAAACCTGAATGAAATTTCACAAGTGAGTGGAGGGGAGGAAAGTACTTCTTTAACCCATTCATCCTCCCCGGGTGGGAAAGTCCAGAGCCCTCCCAGCTTCAAGAATTTCTCTTTGAGAAAAGAGTCACAGAATCTCTAAGGGTGGAAAGTTGTAAGTGGCAGAAAGTCAGGGCCACCTTTGGCCTCAGCCTCCTCCCAGCCACGTCCAAGGTGTCCCCATCACATCCCAGCAAAACAAAGCCACCTCTGGTCCCCTCTGGCTCCCGACATGGCCAGGCACCCACAAAACCAGGACAAGGAGCAGGCTCTGCTCCACCAGCTGCATCAGGGGTCCCAAAAACCACTGCCCACATGTAACCCGGAGCTTCTTGGACCAATTCAGGCTTAATGTTAATTATCCAGGAGAGAGAGAAAGTTACTCAAGTTTAAAAAAAATACAGAAAAAGAAAGTTAATAGCAATTGAATTTGTCCTTGAAAGAGTTTCAATTACCAGAGCTGGCTTAAGGAAATAATGACATGCTGGTTATCACATGAAATGCCAATAACTGTAATGGAGCAGCAGGTTTTTTGGAGTTATTTACACAAACTGATTTTTCACGGGAATTTCATAGGAATTAAGACATAAACACTATCTCCACTCTCCCATAAAGATAGTTCTTTACCCTATTAACAGAATCAACCAGTCCCCCTATTTGAGCCTATACACTTTTGTCCCTTTTTTCTCCCAGAAAAAAATATAAAGAACATGATTAGAAATTAGACTCCAGCTACATTTTACTCT
Organism: Emberiza elegans; assembly: GCA_024865655.1. Lineage (NCBI taxonomy): Eukaryota > Metazoa > Chordata > Aves > Passeriformes > Fringillidae > Emberiza > Emberiza elegans. Next base: position 7,368,054 of record JALJVW010001685.1, on the reverse strand, counting down.
TAACACCTAAAGCAAAAAGAAATACTTGCTGAGGAATTCTGAGGCAGCTTTTATTAAGTTTACCTGTCATCATGCAGCATCCTTTATGTTTCACTACAGAGAACTCATGCCCACGTTGTGTAAATACTCACTGAGCTGTCACTTCACACTCAGAAACACTGCAGAAAGACACTGTGGCAAACCTGGAAATGCTCTCCTTGATGTGGTGCAAGAGCCCTCAGGAATGCTCCAGCTGCAGGACGGAGCTGCTGGCTTACAGCACTGGGGTTCAGGTGCGGGGAAGGGCCAGGAGCGGGAACCCCTCCTGCTCACCGTGTGCTAACACACGACTAATCCACGTCTGAGTGGGACAGGGAATGGTCAAACGCGTCCAGGAGCCGAGTCCTGGCAGCAGCAGCTCCTCCTGTGCAGCCCTGGGCTCTGCTTTAAGCACAGAGCTCCATCAAAGGGGTCTCAATGCGTGCAGCTAACACAGGGAGGGAGGCTGGGGTCACGCTCACAGCACAGGAGGAGACAGAGGATTCACACTGCCTTCCCACCCTTCCCAGCCCTGGAGCCTCAGCCCTTCCCCAAGCTCCCACAGCAGCAGCTCCTGTCATCATGCAGCATCCTTTAGGAACAGGAACTCATGCCCAGGGAAATACTCACTGAGCCCACTTCACCAGAAACCTGCAGAAAGACACTGAGAAACCTGGAAATGCTCTCCTTGATGTGGTGCAAGAGCCCTCAGGAATGCTCCTGCAGGACGGAGCTGCTGGCTTACAACTGGGGTTCAGGTGCGGGGAAGGGCCAGGAGCCCCCCCCTGCTCACCGAACACACGACTAATCCACGTCTGAGTGGGACAGGAATGGTCAAACCCCAGGAGCCGAGTCCTGGCAGCAGCAGCTCCAGCCCTGGGCTCTGCTTTAAGCACAGAGCTCCATCAAAGGGGTCTCAATGCGTGCAGCTAAACAGGGAGGGAGGCTGGGGTCACGCTCACCCAGGAGGAGACAGAGGATTCACACTCCCTGCCCACCCCTTCCCAACCTCAGAACCCCACAGAGCAGCTCCGCTGCTCAGGAACAGGCGCTGAGGGAATTCAGAGCCCACGTTCCAGCCCTGCTTCACAGGGAGAGACAAAAGGCTGCCTGAAACCCTGAAATCCTGCAGAACTTCAGAACCAGAGAGCCCCAAAGAAACCCAGCCCCTGCAGAACTTCCTAGAACCCTAAAGAAACCCAGCCCCTGCAGAACTTCAGACCCAAAGAAACCCAGCCCCTGCAGAACTTCAGAACCCTAAAGAACCCTAAAGAAACCCAGCTCCTGCAGAACTTCAGACCCAAACAAACCCAGCCCCTGCAGAACTTCAGACCTAAAGAAACCCAGCTCCTGCAGAACTTCAGAACCAAAGAGCCCCAAAGAAACCCAGCTCCTGCAGAACTTCAGACCCAAAGAAACCCAGCTCCTGCAGAACTTCAGAACCAAAGAGCCCCAAAGAAACCCAGCTCCTGCAGAACTTCAGACCTAAAGAAACCCAGCTCCTGCAGAACTTCAGAACCCCAAAGAAACCCAGCCCCTGCAGAAGTTGAGACCCAAAGAAACCCAGCCCCTGCAGAACTTCAGAACCCTAAAGAACCCTAAAGAAACCCAGCCCCTGCAGAATTTCAGAACCCTAAAGAACCCTAAAGAAACCCAGCTCCTGCAGAACTTCAGACCAAAGAACCAAAAGCACTGTCTCCAGAAGCAGAGAGGATGCTGAATTTGGGACTGGAGTTTTCCTGGACATGGCTGATGGGCGGGCACAGCATGGTCCTCCTGAGCCCCCACAAGGACACGTGCTTTATCTCCAGGTGAGGAACTCCCCTGCTCTCCCAGGGAAGCCAGAAGGGCAGCAGAGCTCCTCTGGTGCCACCCCGGAGCTGGCGGGCAGGAGGGACCGGACACAGCCCCAGCAGCTCTGTTCCAACGTGCCACAAAACAGCTTTTTTCTTCCCATCCCACTTGTCATTCACTGCCAGCTGGAGATTTATGGCTCTGGCTAACACACATCCAGGCCAGTTTTCCCACTGCCCATGCATAAATTAAAGACTGAACTTTTTACAGCCAGCACACAACAGAAAAAAACTTTTGTAGGACTTCTTAAAAACACTTTTTCCCAGCAGGAAGGTATCCTTCCTTTCTCTCCCACCAGAACGAAAGGGGAAATGTTGCTTTCCACCCTTGCTGATGGTTTAAGGACCATTCCAGAGGGAAAAAGCAAATGGCTAAATATTGACAAGCTTATCTTTTCCATCTCCCCAACCAGGTTTGCTGCCTTCAGTTTCTGTTTTGCTGCTGCTGCTCCTTCAGAGCTTCCAGGATTCCCTAGCAGGAATTGGGCAATGGCATTGCTGATGAGCTTCTCCCCAGGGCAACCCATCACACAGGAGTTGCAATTCAAAGAAGAGATCAGGCTCACTAGCCAGAGAATTTTAAATACACAGAGTAGGAACTGGAAAGGGCATTTTCCCCTCTAATATTTTAATTACCCAGAGCACAGATGCAGAAGGTAAAAGCTGGATTTCCAATTGGCGGCGTTCCTTTGAAAAGAGTAAGGGAGAAAAGTGGTGGAAAAGTCGTGCATGAGGTAACAGATAAAACCAACAGCTGCACTATTAAGCCTAATTTTAGACGTTATTTTCTCTCTGAAGGAAAGCTGCTGGGATCTTTAGCACAGCCCTCATGGAACGTGTGATACGTCTGTAACACAGGAACCACTGACCAGAGTTCTCAAATGAAACAACAGAAAAATCCCAAAGCATTATGAATACACCATGCTTATGAGAACAGTCAGGCACAGCTTTGTAACAGAACATTTCACTGTCCTGCCTCCCCCCAGCCCAGTTTCTAACATTATTTAAGACCAGGGAAGACGTTCGGCCTGCTTGTTGAGTGAAAACAGGAAGTTTTCCTGATTCCAGAAACAGGAAACAGAAGTTGTAGCAGGTAAAAGGAGTAAAACTGGACAGTTCCAGCAAACCACTAAGTATTCTAGCCCCCCAAAAACAGGCCTGAAAGTCAAACATAAAACCTTCCAGAAAACAAATTTCTGTCTTGCAACCAACAACATCTTTACAAGAGAGACACCATAGGGGAAACCCTCCCCTAGCCCAGATAATAAATAAGGATTCACAGGGCAGTTCAATTAAACTTTATAAAAAGCAGTAGGCAAGCCTTGCTAACCCCATTTCACCACAACACTCAAGTGGTTTGTCCTGGGTTTCCCAGTTAACTGGTGGTGATAAGGGCAGGGAAAAACAAAAGCTCCAGTTGAGAGTGAGGATTGAGTTTTACTGTCTCGTATCCCACACACATCCTGCCTGGAAACACTGGACACCTCCAAGCTGGGCGCCAGGGAGATGGTACTGCAGAAAATGAGAGATTTTAAGAGAATCAGACAACTCCTGGTTGACTTCAGGCTGTTTAAAAAAGATAAAGCAGCAAAACCTCCAGTGTCCACACCAGGATTAACAAGATTTTATAAAAAAAAAAAAAAAAAATCAAAGCAGCACAATTTTCCTGCTTTTGCTAAAACAGCCAAGCCCTAAAATCGCTCATTCAGAGAAAGGAGATGCAGCACTCTCCTTTTTGTTGGAAAGCTCCAGTGCACAACACACAACTCCAGGGCTCCTGACATTACAATGCAAAGCAAGGAAAAACCACGAGCCAAGAGGAGCCAGGTCCCAATTTCCCATTCCAAGACATCGCAGCTCACTGGCAGCACAGTGCCTTTTGGTGCCAATTTAGTTTAAAAACCATATTTCCAACGTTTTTCATGCCTCACTCGCTACTAAAGTCGGAATCAAAGTCAACAAAAAATAGCTATTGTATGGCAACAGGCCCAAAAGCTTTTTTTTTAATTAACATAAGATTTTTAAACTGCTTTCACTGAACTTGTAACAGAGGCCTTGAGATGCCAGGGCACCTATGGGGAGGTTATCCAAGATGTCAATGTTTAATGTGATCCAAAGAGCTCTCCCGTTACAGGAGACACTTTGCTGTAGCCAAAGCCTGAGAAATGCCCATCTATTAAAGGCAGGGAAGCCCTTTCTCTCAAGCAGTTTCCTTTAAATCCCAAGACACTGGGAAAACTGGCGCATACTAAGAGCTGCCACATGCTCTGAGGGGAAGCAGTGGAAACAAATCCATGGGAGAGCTGGAAAAATTGAAAACCAGGACCCACGGCCTGGCTTCTTACAAGTCATTCCCACAGCAAACCCTGGATTTCTCATCTCACACAGCACAGATCAGCCATCCTGATCTCCTGATCCTGCTCTGTGCTCCCCAGCGGGAAAGATCATCTGGAAAAAACACCAAGTCCCCCAAAACACGGAGCACCCTTGTGTTCCCTGGCTGTGGGTGAAGTATCCGTCAAGGTTACACACAGGAGCCACCCCTGTGTAACCCTGGTGTGACCACACACTCCTCTCACTGCAGGCAACATTCCACCCAAACAACTTTCACAGAAAATTACCGGGCCTTTCCTGATGAGCAAAGTGACAAAATCCTCTTGATAGCATCACTCAGAATTCCTGAAGAGTCCCTGAAGAGGGATTAAAGGCACCACCCTGCTCCTCACCCCAAACTGCTCCGTGCCCCAGCACTCCCAGGCGTGCTCTTCCCACATCCTCCTCCCCAGCCTGCCCCAGATGCTCCTGCGGGGTTTCTGGCAGGTGAGCTGCCCTCTGCCCTGCTCTGCACTCCCAGAGGTTCTCAGAGTTGGGCGGGAAGCACCCGCTCTGCTCATTGCTGTGCAAGACAAACAAAGACACAAAGCTCTAAATTCTCCTAATCCAGGGAATTCAGGAGTACACAGCACGGGAGGCCGTAATTCAGGGCTGGAGTATTATTATTATTAATCAACCTTTGGTAGGCAGCACAGATGACACGTGGAAGCTTTTTTCTTTAGATACCTTTGGTCTTTTCTTCTTCCAGCAGAAAAAGAGGAATTGTCAGTTTAAGTCCAACAATCCTGGGCACAAAAAGGACGGGGGGAAAGTCATTTGGTTTTTGAGGTGAGGGAGTTGCTGGTTAACCTTCTACATCCACTATTTGTTCTTCCTCAAGCCCAACTAATTCTGAAAACAACTATTCATTAATAATTCCAGTTTATGGGACTACTTACTCAGGTATTCCTAATTCACTGTGTCAGCAGCTCGTGGAATTAAGCAAAATTCATTTGCCAAGACAAAAAAAAAGCTTCTTTTACAAATTTGTACCAGAACACTGACAGAAGTGAACTGCACAAAACACCTGGGAAGTTCAACCTGACTCCATATTTTAGTACACGTTTTATCTAAATTGAGATTTTCAGGATTTACAAAGTAAGCACTTTGTGCATCCATGGAACAAACAGCCACATTCCCGAATAGCTGAAACCTTCCCTGAGGATGCTCCAACACTCACTGCCAGCCACCACTGGATGTTTGCTAGCCCCAGCAGAGCAGATCTGCTCTCTGGGACAGCAGAACCTGAAAGAAAAGCCACTCCAATCACTCAAGGTGCTGCAGCAGAGGGTGCCTTTGGTAACCAAGGGACAAACAACTGAGCAGGTTTCAGACCAGTGCAGGAGAAGTCCTGAGCAAGAAGGGAAGCTCTGGAGGCTGCAGGTCACCCTGCGTGGTACCAAATGTCTCCGATCTTGGCCTAAAGTTGGAGCAAAGCACACAGAATGAAAAGGGAAGTTTAGTCCTGCACGAGGCCACCACAGGCCTTGGAGATGCGAGTCTGAGCACAGAAAGGAACCCGCTTCTAATCGAGGCTGTCACATAAAGATACCAGCACCTCTTTTCCCCGTATCTAAAATGTCTGATGCTGTGCTGCCTTCTCCTCTGCACGTTTCCTGGCGATTCCTATTCCAGCAAAGAGGGAATTCTACACATCCAGCAATAAAGATAATCCTCAGGCTTGCTTTTGCTAGTTCCACTCCTCAGAAGAGTTGTGACACTGCTGAGCCTGACCACAACCAGCACCTGAAGTCTCTAGGAAGTGCCTGTATTTATGGGGGGGAAGGAGACAGATCAGTTCTCATTCAAAGTAAGTCCAAAAGTGCCCTAAGACACAGAGTTAGAGACTCCTGCCCAATATTACAGTTCTGTTGAATGTAAATTGGTAATTCTTGGTAACTGACCAATTCCAGCATTTTGGCCACAAGTTTGGCTCTGATTGTTTGGTTGTTCGAGGATTTTTTTTCCTTCTTTAGGCTGTAACACAGCCCAGAACCCCCCACATGCTCCCATCTAATAAAGAACCCAAACAGCCCCAGTTCTGAAAAGGGCCAAAACCAGGCAGGAACAAACGCATCCTCAGATCCATCAATGAAATCATTTATACCAAGGGGAAAGTCACATAACCAAAATAAACAGCAAGCCCATTGTGCGGAGCAGCCCTGCCACCGTTCCGACAACACAGACTCTATTCCAGGCTGAATCCAACATCACAAAAAAAATAAACCCAAGGTACAAACAACGTGCCCTGGCCTCCCGCTCCGTCCGGGGCACGGGGCAGAGGGATGCGGGGCTCAAGGTCACGCCGGGGGATGCGGAGAGGGGCGCGGGGCTGCCCCGTCCCGGGGCCGGGGGAGGAGGCGAGTGTGGAAGTTTATGAGCTCATCAGGATGGTTGTACCATTACATCAGAGGCAATTATAAATGGCCAAGAGCAGGGGATGGGGAGCCAATCAGATCACAGATGGGATGTCAACCTAAGACCAACTGTCTCCTGGCTTTGACAGAAGGATTTTACCTCCATAATTCAAATCCCAAACCCAAGCGATCCGCACTCGCTGCTCCCATCGCCCAGCTCCCCGCCAGCGCTCCCGCCCCGGCCCGCGGCCCCTCCGCCCGCCCCGCGGCCCCCGCGGCCCCGCCGGCCCCTCGCGGCCCTGCCCGCCCCGCCGGACCCCGCCGCGGGCTGCGGGACCCCCGGGCGGCGCCGGGGGTCGCGGGGCCGCGGGAAGGCGGCGGCGCTGCCGGGGCCACGCGTTGTCCCGGGCGCGCCCTTCGCCGCCCTGGCCCCCGCGCCCGGCCCCGCCGCCGGCCCTCGCCGCCCGCCCCGACCCGCGGGCCCCGGCAGAGCCCCCGGGGCGGCGGGGAGCCCGGCGGCGGCGGCCCGGGAGCCCCGCACAAAGGCCGGGGAGGAGGAGGAAGGGAAGGCGGCGAGGCAGCCATTTTAGAGCGAGCGAGCAGCACAGACAATGGCAGCGCCCGGCAGCGCCGGCCCGGCGGGGGGAACCCGCGGGAGAGCCGCCGCCGCCACCCCGAGCCCCCCGAGCCCCGCGCCCCCCGCCCGGCCCCGTGCCCGGCCCACCCCCCGGCCCGTCCCGCGCGGCCCGGCCGGTACCTGCTGGCTCCTGCCGAGGCTCTGTCCCCCGCCGCCGCTGCTCCCGGGGCTCATGGGCGCGTGGTGGCTCCTCGGCGGGGCCCCGCCGGCCGCTGCCCAGCCCTGGCCGCTGCCCCCGCCGTACTGCGAGACCATGTCGGCGGCGCCCTTGGCGGCGGCCGCCCCGTCCTGCGGCCCGGCGCTATAGTCGCCCCCGGGGTACCCCTGGTAGGCGCGGGCGGAGCTGGGGGAGGTGAGGAGCTGGTTGAGGGTGGGGGTGGCCGTGGGCTGCGGGGTGGTGCCCCCTCCTCCCGCGCCGCCGGCGGCCGAGGGACCCATGACCCCGAAGCGCTGCTGCTGCTGCTGGAAGGCGGCGGCGGCGGCGGCGGCCGCGGGGGACTTGGCGGCCGGCGGCGCGGAGCCCCGGGGGGAGCTCAGGGCGTAGGCCTGGGGGGGAGGCGGGTAGGAGCCGGCGCTGCGCCCGGCCGCGTAGTAGGAGTTGTACTGGTGGTTGGGGAAGCCGTGCTCGGCCCCGGCGCCGTGCGAGTTCTGCGGAGGGGGCGGCCCCGCGGGGGCTCCCGCCGGCCCCGGGTAGTTCTGCTCCAGGCCCCCGCTTTGCAGCGCTGCCATGCCAGGGCTTTGTTGTCCGCCATGTTGGTGGAAGGCAGCGGCGGCGCCCCGGCCGTAGGGCTGCCCGAAGCCGTAGGCTGGCGGGGGCAAGGCGGCCGGGTGGGAAGGGGGCGGCTGCTGCTGCGGCGGCGGCTGCGGCGCCCCCACCCCGTCGCTGCCGCCGCCGCCGCCGCCACCGGGCGGCTCCGGGAGGTTATTGTTCAGGGTGGCGGCGGCGGCGGGCCTGGGGCCCGGGTTCCCGTTCGAGCTCTTCAGGTCGGACTCGGCCCCTGCGCCCCCTCCGTTGCTCTCGGCCCCCTCCTGCAGCTCCTTCCCCGACGGGCCCTCGCTCTCCGCCTGCTTCTCGCCGCGCTCCGCCGCCGCCGCCTCACCCCCCGCCTCCTCCGGGGGACAATCCCGCTGCTGCGCCTCCGCTTTCTTCAGCTCGGATGGAGCCGGGGCGCCCAGGCTGCTGGCGGCGGCGGGGGCGACCTGAGCAGCCATGATCCCCCCCCTCCCCGCCCGGCCACCCCCCCGGACCGGTCCCCCCGAGCTGCTCCCTGCCTGGCCGGCCGGCGTGAGGCCTCGCTGCTCTGCTCTCCCCGCTCAGGCGGCGGCGGGCGGCTCTTCAGGGCAGCGGGGGCTCATTCCCCCCCGGCCTGCTCGGCGAGGCGGGGAGGGCTCCGCTGGGCTGGGCTTCCCGGGGCCTGGCCCCGCTGTACCTCCTCGGTTGCAGCCGGCGGAGAAAGGGGAGGAGGAGGGAGTGGGGGGGAAGGAGGAGGAAAGGGGGGGTGGGGGGGGGACCCGGGACGGGGCTCCCGGTGCGGGAGAGGCGGGAGGGAGGGAGGGGGGACACGGCGGGCGGGCGGGCGCCGTCCCCGGAGCGGGGCCGAGCGGCGGCGGGGCCGGGCTGGGCGAGCTCCGACTCTGCTCGGCCGAGCGGGCTCAGTCCGACACGAGGCTCAGCGCTGCCATTTTACCCAGCGCCGCGGCCGCCTGCCAAACCCGGAGCGGAGCGCAGCCCGGCCCGGAGCGGAGCCTCCCCCCCGTCACAAAGGAGGAGCGGGCCGGCCCCGGCCGCCGCCGGCGCGGAGCTGCCGCCCGCAAAACCCGCGGCGGATCGGCGGAGCCGGGGGCCGGGGGGCAGCGCTCCCCCGCCGGGCCGGAGCCGCCCGGGGCGATCCCCGGGGGCAGCGGGCGATGTCCCGCGGCCCGAGCGCTCCGGGGGCGTGCTGGCCGCTGGGCGGCCGCCGGCCCCGGGGTTTCTGCCCGTGGGTTACCGAAGCGCCTCTTCTTTGTCCCTAGAAATTTCATTTAGAATTAAGCCCTCTGCGAACTGTTAGCGGTTGTCATTTCCTCTCCGCTTGGCCGTGTCCCTCTGGAAAAGGCGTTGGCGGCGCGCCAGGGCTGTGACTGCACGCGCGGACAATCCAAGAAAGTCCGGCTCCCCGCTCCTGCCAAGGCGAGGGCGGTGGGCACGGAACCAGGAATTCCCAGATCCAAAACCACCTGAGCGCATCTAGACACAACACGTTGGGCAGCGGGACAGGATGCGCTGGCAGTCAGAGCCCAGCCGTGCTGGAGCTCCCCGGCTGTCAAGAGGTGAACTGGGAACTGGGCCATGCTCTTCTGCAACCCTTTCAGACCCAGATTCCCACCTCCTCCTCCATCCCGAGCTCTTGGCAGAGCGGGAGGAGGGAGGAGAGCAATGTACCTGGAGCTCTGTCCTGGATGTAGCCTGGCCTGTGCCAGTGGGGTCTGAACCTGCCTGTTTAACTTCAGGTGGTGCAGAGAATGGGAGGGACACAAAGATGAGTTATTTGGGTTATAAACACCAAGTTCTTAGAAATCAGGACATGGATGTCTGGTAAAAATGGCAGGCATGGTGTGGGTTAGGCCTCGGTCCCATGTACCAGCGTTCCCCTGGAATATGGAAATACTTACAAAAGTGAAGTTGAAGTAAATACAACTTTAAGATGAGAAAAAACATCAGAAAACAGTAGGTGGGGAGCCAAAAGAGACTCTGAGGTCTGAGGCTGCCATTTTAGAAAATCACCACAGAACAGATAATGTGGCAGAAGTGGCCCCTGTGAAGGGACAACAAGCAGGGCTTGGCCCCAGCCCAGCACCCAGCAGGACAGGCCACAGGGAATCCCTCTGGGAGGGAGCAAACGCAAGTCCAGTGCAGGAGGAGAAGCCTTGGGCAGCAGGACTGGATCCCTGCCAGCACCGTGTGCCTGCTGGGGATCAGGTGAATGTGTCAGTGTCTACTGACAGCAGCTCAGCCCTCACACCCGTTATAAAACTTATAATATGAAATATTTATCATCTAGAGTGCAGGTGGAGGAACAAAGGGGTTATTCCAAAGCTGGAAAGTGGAAGGGGAAGTGGGATATGGTGATAAACAGCAAAATTCTAAGTGTTTTCTAGAGCAAGAGACTGCCCCTCAGGCTCCAAACAAAGCACTTTTGCCATTTCTCAGCCTGCACAGTTGACTGTGCAATATGGAGCAGATTCCATCCAGCAAATTGGCTGGTCAGCCTTTCTCTTCAGCTGTAAACAAACTATTAGGAAAAAATAGGTAATAAATGATGATATTGGTATTGTGATAGTACTCAAGGCCTTCACAAGGGTTGGAGCCCCAGTACAATGCTGAAATCTCACATGGAAGGCCCTGTGGCTTTAGTGAGATGTGTGTGGACCACAGAGAAGGAAAAACACCAGGATATTCTTCTTCAGAAGAGTTTGGAAACTGTGGAATGCACTAGAATGAAAATTGATCTACATCCTCTTATCAGAGGAGTTATTTGATGAAATCCTGAGTTCTGGAAAGACATAGGAGAAGAGGGGCACAACTCCTCCAATGTCAGGCTGGACTCTCAGAAGTGAAGCCCAGTGTTCTGTTGATGTCCATGGTGCCTACAGCACCAAAACACCATTCCTTGGGTGTTACATTGCCACTAAACTTGAAAAAGCACGAACTGGAGAGAATTCTACCATTTTATCCCAGAACTGTCTCAAGCCCCCACCTTCCCAGCCCCAAAGACAGGTCTGCTTCGGGGAGCAAAGCCCCACCATCTGACTGAGCATCACCAAAAGTTTAACCATTTCACTCCGGGAGCCTGGGAAGCAGCTCGGGTGCATCCAGGCAGAGATCCCGAGCTCACACCTCTTTACCTGAGTCCGTCTTTTGGAACCCCCTCCAAGGAGCACTATGTCAGACTATGAAACCCGGTGTTGATAGTAATGTGAAAAGCAGCCTGGATTCCCCAGCCACCCACACAATGAGGAGACACTCACTTTACCAAATGTTTGTGAAAGCTGCAGCAGATTTTGGAATACGCCTCATCAATGAGGCCCTGGCACTTTACTCAATACTGAGGCATTCAGTGAATTCCCAGCCATGAGGACTGGGAAGCAGATGACAGCACAGTTCTTAACAACATTGCCACCTAAGAGCTGAAAATCCTCCCGCCGCCGTCCCGGGATATCGCGGCCATCCACGGGACCGGCAGCCACTTTTCCCTGCGGCACATGCTCACTTTGGGCAGCCGGAGCCATCCCTGCTCGGCCGTGCTCCCTTGCCCGTGTCCCCGGGAGCCGAGCACGCCTCGCTCAGCGCGGCCCGGCTCCCGGCTCTCAGATAGGCTGGGAAGCAGCGCTCACATGGCACTGCAGGCCACCGCCACCGCGCTGCCTCCTCCTGACTGGAAGTCTCCTTCATGAAGGTGGCCGTGCCATTTAACCCAGCACTAAGGCAGTTTAGGAAACCTGGTCTAGATTAGAGTACTAGAAACAGGAGTAGTGTCTCCCCCCTCCACGAAAAAAAAAAAAACGGGCTCTGCCAACTGTGTGATGGCAAATATGGACTGAATCGTTGACATGGAAACCGGACTAAAGTCAGCGCTGCCTCGGCTCAGCTCGCACACACAAGTTATCATTATCCAGCCTTTCCCTGGCTACAAACACGGACTGGATCCGGCTGCCGGAGCCGGCTGCAGCTCCCGAGATAAAGTCTGAAGGAGCGAGCAGGGCAGAGCGAGGGGAGCTGGGCAGGAATGGATGGAGCTGTGTGGGGAAGGATGCTCTTCCCCCGCACCGGGTGTGCGGGGATGTGCACGCCGGACCTGAGAACAAGAGACCCATCTATTATAATCCATGGGGCACCCTGCAAAAGATGGAACGGAGCTGGGAGGGTTATTGGCTGTGCCTCAGCTTCTCTTATAGGCTTTTTGCTAAAGAAAATAGCATTTCCTTTCAATGTGTTTATATTTGCCCAACCTATTCCTTGCAGCATTTGTTGTATCTGGGTTAAGCACTCTCCTTGTGGCTCCATCACCACTAAGATTGATATTATTTGAATTATTTGTTTGCTGGGCATCGTGCAAGACAACGCTCACTTATCCACTTCAACATGATGCTAAAATATTGTATAATCTCTCTTTCTGAGGAGACACAATGGCTCTGCGCTGTGAGTGCCAGGCGAAGGTAACTCTGTCCCTTTGCTGAATGCAGCAGCTCAAAGGCAGGCGTGGATTTTCCAGGGGTTTTGCTGCTTCCCACGCCAGGTTCCCCCGGGCAGGGAGCGAGCCCCGGTGAGAGCCCGCTGGTGACATCTGACAGCGATCTGCGAAACTTTGGATGCATTTTAAGGCAGGAAAGTGGACTCGGCCTGACTCGAGGAAATGCATTATTTTAGCAGCGCTGGCGAGGAGGAGGAAAAAGCGAAGCGGAGTTTGCGGAGGGGAAGGGACGCGGGAGCGCAGCCCCCGCGCATCCTGCGCGACCCCCGCGGGCCGGGGGCAGCCGGGGCTGGGGCCGCGCGTGTCCCACGCCCCCGGCCCGCACCGAGCCGCCGCAGAGGGGGAAAAGCGGGAGAGCGCAAGTTTTGGGGGCACATGTGTGCGGATTGGGGGCTGAGCGAGGACAGCAGCGCTCACCCCGCAGTGAAAGTAAGGGTGGGGGTGGGAATTAGTGATTCCAGGGAAAACTGGAGGATATCGGGAAGGGCAGGGAAACAATAGTGAAGTGCAGGGAAAGATGAACCCCGTTTATTCTGTGTACCCGGGGGTGCACCCCGGCTGCCCTAGGACAGCAGCGCTCCGGTGCGCTCGGGGAAGGAAGAGTAAATCTACTGGGGAAAAAAAAAAAAAAAAAGGGCAAAAAAGAAAATCAAAACGCGGACCGGAGTTTGCAAAAACCCCTGCACTGGATCCGGAGCCAACCTTCTGTTTTCCCTGAATCCCACCAGATTTGGGAGCTCTCGGGTGGGTCGGCAGAGAGACTGCTTTCTGCTGCGAACCCCACTGTGAAGAGTTAAAAAAAGGAGGAAAAAAAAGGCTTTTAAATCTGCAAAAAGAGAAAGATCTGAACTCTGGGTCTGGATTTTCCCACTGAAGGAAAACTTATTGTGTTCCAAATCCTTGGGACCTGGCGATGCCGTGCGGGAGGGGTCTGCAGCAGGTTCTCCAGCCTGGAAAAAGCTGTCCCTCGGCCCTTCCCCACCTCGGTGCCTCTTTTCAGTGGGGTGTAAAAAACACATCCCCTCCCGTGAAAATCTACCTTCCTAAAGTGTATTTTTAGAGAAGTTTGAGTTCAGGCGTCACGACTGGGGAGGGGGGTGCTGCGGGAGAGGCAGGCGCTGAGAAAGAAGGGCTTTTTTCCCCCTTTTCATCAAGCTCTCGCACTGCCATTTTCCCGAGGCAGGGAGGGAGCGAGGGAGGGAGAGCGGAGCGACAGACAGCGCTGGCGAGGAAGTTTCTCACGGCAACTGCGGGCTGGATCGGGAACGGAGCCTTTTGTTCCCGGCAAGTTCAGCAGGAGAGAGAGTTGGAGCCTGCTGGAGAGAAAAACCAGCGGAGAAATAAAATGGAGGGAAGTAGGAAGAGAGGAGAGAGAGCTGGTGCTGGGCCGAGATTAACTGCAGAGCACCGCACTCGGGTGTGCGCGGCATTTATTTAGAAAGTTGGTGTGGTAGCCTGAGGCAGAAATCCCTCGTTAAGTGCATGGGAATGAGTGAGAGACCCAAGGACACGCAGTGCTGGGCAGGAAGTGGAATTTTCCAAGGGGTTCACATCCTTCGGTGCTCTTTTTGCCAAGATTCGCTCTCCTCGCTCGATGAAGGCTGCCTCCTAGAGACACCAGGGAAAAGGCCTTAAAAATGTGGCGTGCTCTAGGCCTGTTTAAACTGAATAATTAAAGGTTGGGCATACCCTCCCTGAGAGATTGCAGCGCAGTCTGAAGTCCAGATGCAATTTGGGGTACTGCCCTGCCTCCCCTCCGTGTCCCTTTCTGCCCAGTGAGTGTTGAAACACGGTGCATTGTGACCATGATCTCGGAATGGGGTGAAAAGTCACCTAAAACCCAGCCCCCCCTCGATTTAATGCGTAGACACACATCCAGTACATCCCATATTCACATCCACAATTGGTTTTGTCCCCCTGCACACTAATCCTTCACCCCAAACCACGCGTGCTCTTTGCGTGTATGCAGACCCAGAACGTGAAATAAACTTGTCTGAATTAACCCCCTCGCTGACAAACATCCATCCTAGCAGGCACCCAGGAAGGGGAGCAGAACTAATCCCCTCATTATTTGTACACTGGGTCCAGGTGGAACTAAAAACCAAGAGCCTGATCACAAGGCGAGCGAATTTTTCAGCGCAAGTTTGGGGTTTAGTGAGGTGTCCCGAAAATACGGTTTGATTAAAAACGTTCGTCACCTTCCCGGCTGGGCAGGGGAGAGCTCCGGTGCCCTGTGAGAGCGCGGCGTGGCTGTGACAGCAGCTCAGCGAGACACCACGTGGGAAAGCCGAGCTCGGGATTTAAACGTGCTTTTCCACTCCGGCCATGAGGGAGGGAGAGCCGGAGTTGGGGGAAAATAAATAAATAATTAATGAAAAAAAGGCTTCGCGTGGAGCTCAGAAGCGACCTCTGTGGCGGCCGGGGACTGAAGTTCAAGAGCCCCGGGCTGGGAGCGCGCAGCAGATGCGGCTCGGGAAAATCCATCAGCAGCAGGAATGGAAAAGGGGGCTCGGGGGTCGGGACTGGCCCCCCCGGGAAGCGCCGTCCTGGCCGGGTGGGAGCGGTCCCACCCCCGCATCGGAGCTGGCTCCGCGTGGGAGCGTCCTGAGCTCCGCGGGGGACGCGGTGCCCGAGCCGTGCCCGGTGCCGGTGCCCCCGGCCCCGCCGCAGACCGCGGGCACCGCTGCCCTGTCCGGGGCCGGCCCCGAGCAGCCCCCGGGAGCGGCCCCGGCCCCACCGAGCTGCGCTGCCCTGCCTGCCCTGCCCGGGCGGGGGGCACCGCGGGGCACGTCCTGCCCGCTCCCCGTCCTGCCCGGCACCGGTGTGTCCCACGGAGCCGCCCCGCACCGGGACCTCTGCGGGCCTGGGAAAGTTTAACGGGGAAACGTCAGGAAGCATCAGGCAGGGATTTCAGCGCATCCCGTGTTTTATGGTGGCGTTAACTTTTACATATTGTGAGTAATTAGCAGCGAGGCTGTTAAAAGCAGATTTAAATAACCACCTCCCTCCCCCCTTTCTCTCCTTTCCCAAAATGGTCCAAATCCGGTTTACCTCTGACTCGACCCCCACTCGGACAGAGGTGAGAGCACAGAACCCACGGTTTGTGCATGTAGGCAGGAAAAGACATTAAAACCCGCATATTAATTAACAAGTTAATTAACATAAATATAATTTTGCCATGGTTATTTTGGGTTCTGCCCCTCCCCGCCCCCCAACTTTGTTTTAGTAAAGTGGGGAAACATATACAGAACCCTTCCTTGCAGTAGATGCTTTTTTTTTTCAAACGGAGCCCAGATGCTGGTCAGGATTAAGGTTACACCAAACACATTCTACATTGCCATTTTCCAAACAGAATAAAGCAGATGGAAAAGATGGAAGAGGATAAAGCAGGAACGGAGCAGCAGTGAAAACTGCAAGCCCTGCACTAACGCTGAGAGGAGTGAGCTGGGATGCCAGGAGAGGCAGAAAGAAAGAAAGCAGGCGTAGCGCCACTGCATATCACATTCCTCACAGTTAAAATGAGTATCTTTAATTAAACAGCTGTCAGAATTTGGGCTTTAAACCTTATATTTAAAAGGGGAGCAGGAAATTGAGCTGCAGCTGATCACTACGTCTCCTCAGGGCTCAGTCCTAGGAGATGTGAAAGCCACTGGCCGGGGGCCATCAGAGTACTTAAGTCTCTGCGTAATTTTAAACATCAGCAGCCGCGGTGATTTTAAGGATCTACTCCCTTAAAGTTAGCCATGCACTCAGCACTTTGCAGGATCCGCCCAGCACTCTCAGAGCAGCTCTGAGCTCCAGGACATGAGTATCTGCACATCTGAGAAACAAAGAAAATCCTCTTTTCAATAGGCTAAACATTTCTGCTTTATTTCTAAGAGACACCAGTTCGTCCATACTGGGAAATTGGATCAGACTGGAATAAAATCTCAAGGGGAAGTTAGCAGAATCTGTGCTTATTTGCAAAATACCACCATTTGGCAAATTCAGATCTTAGGTGAAATTCTACAATAGTGGTTTACTCAGCACCATGACTCAGTTACATGATGTGCTTTGAAAATCTCTTGCAGAAACTGACTTTAAGAGATTTTGTTGGTATTATACCGGCACACACATGACACAGAGAAGGAACACACAAACTATTAAATATTCATGCTATGGGGAGAACACTTAGTAACGTCCCTTCATTCCAGCTGTACAAAGGCAGGCACAAATAACTGCTGATAAAATGAATAACCCAAAACAATCGCAACATTCCACATCAACACGGTGTTGAGCAGCTTGCAAACATTGGCCAAGAAAGGGTCAAACAGTAATTGTCCTTATCTACCTTTCAGCAGCCTCACATAAACGTGTAATTCCAATCTGAATTCTGTAATCAGCCCCCCCCCCCGGGAGCGTTGGGACTTCCCACACACTCATGGTCCCTGTGTGGGGATGGATTTTCTACTCCAGGCCTCCACCCTCGAGCTCTCATGGCCTAAAGTCACCTTCTGAACGTCACAAGTAGGGACCTTGGTGACATTTACTCACAAACAAAAATTCAAACACATTCTGACCAGCTTTGCTGGAGCCTTCAGAGTTCAGCTCTGGGACTGTGAAATGAGGTCATTTTTATCTATCGGTTATCTCTGCCTTGAGAGAGGCCCGTGATCACACCTCAGCAACAGCACTGCTGGTAGAGCCTGGGATATCACACACATTTTTCACTAAAACAAAGGCATTGGCCTGAGCTTCCTCTGTAAAACTGAGCTCCAGACATACTGCAGAATCGTAGAAAAGACATAATTTTCAAATATTTATGAAAGTATTGAGTATATCTGGCAAAAACCAAAAACCCAGTCCAAATCCAAACATGTAACGGTTGTTGCTTGCATCCCAATCTTTAGAATTAGATCCTGAGTGAAACGTGATCAGGAGTCAGAGTCATTACAGCTGTCAGAAAAAGGTGCAATTAAGGGTATTATGAAACAAAGTATTTAAAAATATTACTTTTCCCAGCTTCAGGAAACACAGTTACTGACCTCGGGCTTTCCTGTGCCTGGGATCCCGCAGTCACTGGGGGCACTGCAGCCCTCCCAGCCCAGCCCGACCCTCTGCAATCACTGCCTAAATATTGCTTCACCTACCTTGTCTATTTTTAGGGAGTGTTTTGTGCAGGACTACCTCATACATGTGTGCAGAGTGCCCAGCACGCTTCGTGTTCTGTTTAAACACAGGGCTGAGAGCAGTAAATAATGCTGAGGCAGCAGCAGGAGCAGAACTTCTGCAGGGCAGTGATGAGCCACGGGCTGCAACGAGCCCCTGGCACTTATCAGCATCCCACAGGATAACGGAGCCCTGGATTCAGCTATCATTGCTCAAGAAACTGCTCATTATCATTATGCTTTAAAGAACTCTGAAAATACTCCATTTTTTTTACCTGTTTAATAGCCACAGCACAGCAACTTTCTTTAAAAATAAAAAAAAAAAAACCAAAACACCCACCAATAAACAAAACCCAACCCAAACACAAAGCACTACAGCTGAGTTGTGATGCAAATGAGTGAATTCATTTCCACCACTTCTAGAGGTACAAAAATAATCTAAATTTGACATCCTATTATGGGGAGAAAGGAAAAAACCCTGTCCAAAATCAAGCCAAAGATGGTGAAAGTAATGTCCAAACAATGAGAGGCTAATTAACCTGACTTCAGTGAGATGCAAAACTTAAATTATTTTTCCTCAGGAGGGGGAAAAGATGTAGAGGAAAGTAAAGAGCTAAAATACAACAAAGGTTGCAATAATGCCAAAGCTGATGTCTTTCTTTGATAGGGCAGCAAGTTTTTCTGGGTAAAGGAAGACAGAGTAGATCTCACCCATCCCCACATCAATAAAGTGTTTGGTCTGGTGTGTCATGTAAAAATACCAGTTAAATTGATAAATATGAAGGTCGGTGCAAGAGAAGTTTTGTGGGTAAAAAATGACTAAAAATCCAGAGCTGGACTGTGCTGAAATGGGAAGTTTTGGGCTAGAGATGTTGTTGATGGGCTTTAAGAGACACGAGCACAAGGAACTGAAAAAGAGTGTTCATGCAGGTGGTGACTGACAACATCCAAAGGCACCAGTCAGGAGACTGGAATATCCTAAATGAAGACCTGGATGAGGTTCTGGAACAGCACAGGAATCCTGAGGAATGGGCTGGTGGAATGCAGTAATAAGATTAATGCAAATCACAAGGCTGTTCACAGGGGGACTGACAGCCAAAACTCCTCTAACCTGGGAATTCAGCACAGCTGGGGAAGGATGGAGACTCAGGAGTGTTATTTAGTCACAGAAACAAAGATGACAAATGGGATCTAAAGACCAGGTAAGGCACATCCAGATGTTATGGCAACAGCTCTCTTACAGAATTTTGGGTACAGTTTCTATTCAAGAATGACACATGATAACTGGAATAATCACAGAAAAAGCTCCCTGAGCTGGTTACAAGAGCAAGGAATCTGTCAGGAGGGAAGAGTGAAGCTTCCTTTCAGCAAACTCCAATAAAGAGAGGGGTGATAGGGTGAGTTTGTATACACAGACTATGGCTTGAAGACAGTATTTGAACTCCAGGGTTATGTGGGCAACAAATACATATCTAAAGGCCTGAGTACAATTAAAATGATTGCTAGAATAGGATGTCTTATTATTAGAAAAACTAGATTTTAAAGAATCCTTCTTTCCTCCGGGGAACACAGACCCAGTGGAGAACTTTGACAGTTTTGTCATTATTTTCCCCACTTTTAATCAGTGAAGTGAGAAGAAAATCTCTGCAATATTGTGAAGATTCATTAATGGTGGTTAAAAAGTATTCAGACACTGTAGTGATAAGTGTAACAAAAATCCATTACAATTAGTAATTCTGTATTTACTGCAGCACTTGAATTATATGCAATAAATAAAATATGGAAGCAAACATCAAATAACAAGGATAAAAGAAAACTCTGAATGAGACAAGAGTTTGAGAAGGCAGGTTGTATGATTTGATTTATAATTAGAGTTTGCATCATGGCGCAAAGAACTGGATTAGGGTGGGCAAAAGTGTAAGAAGCACAGACAGGAGAACTGAACACCCTGCTCAGCTCCCTGGTAAATTCATCCGGGTCACAGGAGCGTGAAGAAGCACGGAGCAGAGGGTGAATTAATGTGGGCCTGGAGCACACACCAGCTCAGCACATTCCCTGTGGCAGCCAGTGCTTGGAGGACTCGGCACCGATCCTTGTGTGCCCGGCCTGCGCACACTGTCACTGCCACCTCGGCAGGGGGGCTCCTCTGCTCTGCAGGGAGCTCTTCAAGGAGAGACATTTCCAAGGGAACAGCTTCCAAAATCCCAGAGCACTGCACCTCCCAGAACACCAGAAAGGCTCACACCACAGGCCTGGTTTTCCTGAAGTCTTTCTGTTGCCATCATAAGGAACCACCAGGAGCATGTAGCACCCATTTCTTTCATCTCGCACCTCTTCCCCCTCCACACAAAATGTACCTGCTTTAGCAAAATAGCAACAAACAGGGCTGCCCTTCTGGGATCTCCAGTCCCAGGTGCCTGCCTGCTGGGGATGCTTTCCATGCCACTCTTCCGAGCTCCTTGGATCTGCCACCTCTTCCCCTTCCTATAATCACCAACACACACAAGCATGGAGCAAAAAGCATTTTCAGTTGGGGGGGTTTCCTCCTTTTTTTCTTTACCTTTTTGTTTTTCTCAGTGTTCTCACCAGAGGATACCTCACAAGCACAAAAGATCGTATACATACATTCAGAGAAGATCCCGTGACAATATTCTTGACATAAACCCCAGAGACTTCAGTTAGAAATAATCAGAAATCTGCTCTTTCCACAGGTGGCAATGGACTTCTGCACGTTAAGGGATGTTTAAATGGACTTACCACGTTCTTCTTCATGAACCTTACAGCCTTTCAGAAAAGAAGTTGCACAGGGAAAAAAACAATGGATGTCAGGAGAAAAGGAGTAGTCATTTGTCAGGTTGACCCACAGAATCCCCAAATTCCTGAGAATTCCCTGTCAACACATTGTGAAAAATAACATACAGCTGAGTAGCAGAACACCTCTCTGTGGGATAACTGCCCAGAATATCTTGAGAGGTAAATTAATACAAGAAAGAACCAAGCACTGTGCACCCGATTAACAGTGAAAATACCTGAAATCAGCATAACAAAGTGGGGTGAGTGCACTTGTGCTCAGTATGGTTAAACAGCTGTAATTAGATCAAACAAACTAGATTGATGTATCATCCCTTTGTAGCTGTGGCCTCAGAAGGCAGGTCAGGAGCTAAGTTCAGTAAAACAGTTTTAGTGCTGCAGCTTTTATCTAACAAGGCACAGCCACACACTCACTCCAAAGTAAATACTGCTCAGGAGAACTGCTGAATTCCAAAGAAAGAGAGTTTCTAGAGAAGGTGCTGTTCCTCAAGAACAACCTTAACTATTGTCAGTAATGAAACTCTCCTCATGAATTCAATATCAGACTCTTTGGATAAACAATGCTCTGGATTTTGGTTACAAATTCATTCAAGGCATTTGAAGGTCTTTATTGAGTTGCTTCCCATTCACTTAAAGTGTCTGCACAAAATGGGTGAATTCTAATTTGCTTTGTTCTTTCAGAACCTTTTAATTAAATTTTAAGAAAATCATGTAAAACAACATTGAATGAAATATGGTCAGTACATTTCAGAGATGAGCAAAACATAAGGTAGCAGATGGTAGGAAGAGGATATATGTGAAGAAATGTAAATAGCAGGAAACCTCACCAAATCAAAGACGTGAGGCAGAACCGAAAGCGCCTGCAAGACCCCTGGGAGGGCTGAGGAGAAGAAGAAACCACTGAGCTCAGAGGTATCAGCCTTTCCTTGCTCAGAAATGACACAACACCGACAGGAAGCTCCAATCTGGTAGAGGGACCCCTCGGAACTGAGGTGAGATTGCTGTGAAGGGTCCTTAGAGTGAGTGCGGGAGGAAGGGAGGAAACAAGGACAGGTGCCAACAAATGTATTTATCAAACACTCTTGGAACAGGAAAGATACCAACTCTTCAGAACTGTAGCAATGAAGACATTATAAAGGAGCTAACAGTAGAAAATAACCTTATATTGAAGACAAATGAGATGAATTGTTTAAGTTAGGCAGGAGACCAAGCAAAGAGAGGCTAATACTGTTAAAGAGAAGCTACTGAATATTAGGGGATGTTTAAGGGCGAAGGGAGGCACCCTTGAGGAGCAGGGTCCAGCTGATAACTGCAAATTCAGCTGAAGGAATAGCTGGAAAATGGTGACCATTCTAAACATTTGTATTTCAAATAGTTGGTAAGGACATTCCCACAGCAGAACTCCAAACCTCATGGAGCTTAAATCACAACTATTCCCATTTTGTATCTTCTTCTGCCCCAAGCTCCATTTGTCTGGGTGATTTATGAGGTGAGCTCTGGCTGCACAAGGCTTCTCTCCTTCTGAATGGAGGAACAATTCAGATAAGGAACAAATCTCTTCTGAGTGAATAGAGGAAACTGGACTTAACTGCATTGACTAAGGTATTTATTGTACATCTAGGCCAGAGGAAGCTTAGCACTTTTAATACATATAAAACTGCAGAGAGCTGCTAGGAAGAGCAGAAAACAAAACAGATTCACAAGTTCCTTAATTATTTAAATTAAGCCACTAAAGTAACAGGAAAGAAAGAGCAACAGATATCTATCAATTGCAGTGGCTGATTCCATCCACCCACAGGAACTGAGGAGCAGTTGGCTCTGTGTCCCCTCAGGCACCCTCAGGCTGAGGAACAGCTAAATTGTAATCACATAACCTCCAACGGGCAGTGCTTTCGTGGCTGTTGATTTCATAAATTGTCTCGAGGTTCCTTGTCATGGAAGACATTGGATATAATTACAGACAAAAAAAATAACTCACGGGCTTGGTCCTGGGCAAGGTGCTTTGGCAAGTCAGCAGCTCAGGGGATCATCAGCTCTTTGTAGACAGCAGCCCAATGCTCAGAGAGAAAGTGCAAGAAATAAATATTTGTGGTACAACTCCAACTTATCAGTTCAGAAAAGACCACGCACAAAATTCCTGAGAGGCAATGAAACCACAGAATTAAAAATTTTAAGTGTAAACCCCAACATTAAGTCATCCATTTGCAATGGTTGGTGGTGAATCCACCTACTCCAGATGGGAAGCGGTCACTCTCTTCTTTTTCCAGGGCAAGTCTCTGAATAATTTGAGTGATTAAAGCTCAAATCAGGTGTGAAAATGAAAGACTGGGAATGCACATGGAAAAGAAACCACACTCACAAAGAGAGACTCACTCAGCTTTCATTCTGGAATCAGGAAAGGCCCCTTCCATTTCTGTCCTGCCACAAAATACAGGTGAGCTCATACATTTTTTTCCCGAAGAATTGTCACTTTTAAAGGCACATTGAAATCTTATTTTTACTTTTTAGGTCTCCCTTCCTCTATTGGAGATGACCTAAATTTTGAGCTGAAGCACTCACAGCATCCTCGCTTGGAATAGAAAACAACAGCAAAAAACATCAGGCTGTGAAAAGAGGCAAAATAATAGGAGGGAAAATTACAGTGAAGTCCTCCCTGAATAAGAGGAGGTCACAAAGGCTGCAGAAATAGAAGCTGAAGTGGTGCTACCCTGAGCCAGGGGACACAAAGTGGTTGCATTTACAGCCCAGGCAGAGGACAGGTGGGCAGGATGTGAATCGAAGCAAACGGCCGCAGTTCTGGGAATATCCAACAGCTCTCAGCATCCCCTTCAAACACTGCTCCCGGGGAAGAAATGTCACACACACCAAACTCCAAGAGCCTGCTGTCACAAAAAACCCTACAAAAACCTGAATGCTTTCTAGGAGTGTTCAAATGGAGCTAGACAGCTACAGAAAGGGGTAGTGGCAATATTCTATATGTTAAATAGAAAAATGTATGGGAACACACATAGAGCCCAATAATCAGCAGGGGAGAGTACTGAACATTCATGCAGCTCATCATCAACAAAACAAACCCCAAAATGTACTTGCAGATACATTGATTTTGCTTTATTTTATCATCTTAAATAGCCAGCAGAAACTAAGATTATAATCTGTGCCTTTTAAAAATTCCATTCAACAGATGTTCATAAACAAATTGAGCCAAATTTCAGGTCCCCAAAAGGATATTCAGCCCGAGAACTTTTACAAATGGATGATAAAGTCCCACTTTTCCCCTTGTAATCATTGCTTTTCTGAGACACTAAATCCTCTCTTAGCCTCATTACAAGTTCCCACC
The DNA here is from genome assembly GCA_024865655.1 of Emberiza elegans. Taxonomy (NCBI): domain Eukaryota; kingdom Metazoa; phylum Chordata; class Aves; order Passeriformes; family Fringillidae; genus Emberiza; species Emberiza elegans. Next base: position 7,344,290 of record JALJVW010001685.1, on the reverse strand, counting down.
AGCATAAAATGTATTTTTCATTTCCATTTCCTATAGTATTGTTTTCCAAAAATGGCATTTCCCACCACAAGACAACTCTCCTTCACTCCTTTTTTATGTCACCTCCTCAATACCAAAGGATTGTCTCAGTGACAAGGCTCTGTTCTTCTAAAAAGATGAAAAAAATCCAAGCGGTACTAATAAATATTTACTTAATGTAAAGAAAAGGGAATTCAACAGTTAAGGATGAAAATTACACGGGGAAAAAAAGGTATTTGGAAAGGCAAGGCTCTAAGAAGTTCAGTGCTGTTTATGAGAACGACTGCTCAATGGCTCCTTCTGGGACACAGTGAGATGACTTCTTTAAAAGTATGGTCTAGAAATACCCCCAAATCACTGAAATTATAAGTCACCCGAGTATTTCAGCTGCAATACAAAATTAAGAAATATCAGGACACATAATGAAAATGGTGGAATGAAACCAGCATTGCACTGACTTGTCTATGTTAAAAGGGGAAGGGGGGGCTGAAGTGAAAGGTTTTATTTTTACTTAATTACTCTCACTGCTCCCTGGGGACTCCTTCCAAAGCGTATTTTGTATTTGGACCTAAATGCAAGCAGGATTCAGCCTTGATCTTATTCCTTATGACAATACGTTTCTTAAATTAGAAGTCCCACAACTGGAATGTTGACACCACTGCTGGTTCCTCCAGCACCTCAGAGTCCCTCCTGTGCTATCAATCCATTAACCCGGGAAGCAGTGAGAGCAGGGGACCACAGACTGTTCAAAATTTAAAAATCCATCCACAAAACAATAGTTAGTGAGCTTATAGCATCTTTCATCCATTTCTATGTATGTGGAAATGGGAAGTCTCAAAATACTTAAAAAAAAGGAATCAACAAACCCAACCAACTTCAAGGTATTCTGAAATGATAACATATTAATTGAGTGAGCATCCACCTGTGATGCGATTTAAGAGTCTCCTACTGCAGCATTTCACACATATTCAATCCACCTTCTGGTTACAGCGTGCAAGTTTATGTACGCTATGTAGAAGGAACAGCAGAGCTGGTTAAAGATTTTCTCTTGCTTCACATACTCTGCAAGCTTCTCATTAACTCATACATGACTTTAATCAGTGCTGAAGCACACACTTCCTTCAGCATGCAGCAGGACTGAGCTGGGGAAAAAATCCTCCATAAAATATTATTGTAACCATGAATTAATAAAGAGAAGGGCAACGTTTTCCTAAAGTGGCTGCCGATTCTCATCTCTAAAGGGTTAAACCGACCTTCGCTGATCCAGAAGAGGTAATAAAATAGAACTTTAAGGACAAAAATGGAGCACTTCAAGAGATTATTATGAAGAGCCACATTCAAGAAGACAAGACCTTATTCTTAAAGCACAGATGCTTCTGAAACAAGAGATCGCACGTTTTTAACAGCACATTGCCAACCGCTTATAATGAATAAGCAAAACGAGGGGAATCAGGGTGGTTTTTTTCCTTTTTCCTTGGAGCTCAGAGGGAAGGGGCATTCATGGATGTGGTAGCAGAGCCAGCTCCGCACTTCTGCAGGGCTGTGGAGCTGGTGCTGGTCGGTGTGTGGGGAGGGAGAAAACAGAGTAAAACCTGAGAAAAACCCACCAGAGCTCCTGTCCTCCCCTTCCAGCGTTAATGGGAGGGATACGAGTCCATGGGAGCTGCAGTGGGGGATGGTGCTGGCGGAGGGGGTGGGGAGAACCGAGCGAGGCCTTACAACCATCAGCAGCTCTTGTTCTTGTTCCTTTCAGCCTTAGCAGGAGGATGTGAAGCTCATGGAGCCGGCAGCGGGATGGGGGGAAAGCAGCGCAGGATCATAGTTTAGCTTTTGTCCTCTCTCCGCAGGGTTAATAGGAGGACACGAGTGTCACCGGGATAAGGGCAGGGCCGGGGGGGGGCACGGCGGGGACCGCAGCTCCCCGCAGGGCTCCCGGCAGCGAGTGCTGGGATTTGTGGGGTCCTGTGCGAAGTCACAACACCCGCGGGAGAGGTGTGGGGGGGGGAACACGGGGCAAACTTCCCTCAACGTGGCGGCTCCGCTTATCCAGCACGGCGAGCCCGGGGTGCCCCGCGGGGTGGGGCGAACCCCGGCCTTATCTGTGGGGCGCAGGGAGCGCGGCTCCGCGGCCGCGGGCAGGGAGGCAGCGAGGGAGGGAGAGCCCAGGTGCGCTGACAGAGGGAAGGGGGGCACAGGCGGCCCCGCGGCCGCTCTGAGGGCGCTCCCTGCCCGCAGCGGGAGCGTGGCGCTGAGGCGCGACCCCGGCCCCAAAACAGGGGAAAGTTTCCCCAAACTTTGGCGCGGGGGTCCCGGCCCTCCTCAGCGAACCCCTCACGGCGCCCCCCCCCTCAGCGGCTGTTCCCGCCCCCGCCGCAGGGGGAGGGGGGCGCTGTTCCCGGCTCCGCGCCGCGTTTTCCCGCTCACCCCCTGCTCCCCGCGCCTCCTCACTCCTCCGCGCCTCCGGATCCCTCCGCCGTAGCCGGCGCTGGGGCTTTTTCACCTCCCCCACCCCCACCGCTTCATCCCGATTATCCCGCCCGAAGCTGCGGGGAGGATGCAGGGAGGGAAACGCTTCTCCCACCCTGTTCCTGTAACAGCGTCCCGGCTACATGGACCGCGGGACGGAGCCTTTTGCTGAGTGAGGAATAAGAGGCGGTTGGGACTACTTTGCGTTCCTGCCACGGCCTCGGCGGAAGGAGCGCGCTTGAGCGAGAGGCTGTGCAGTACTGCGGCTCTCCTCAGCGCTTCCTGGAAACTCCCGCTTAGGAGCGAGGGGGGGCGGGAGCGAAAGAGTCCCAGGCCGGGAATGGGAGGGGGGCAGGGCACAGCCCCCCTCTCCGTGCCCGGACGCCCCCCGAGCCCGCTGACACCCCTCAAACCGACACTTACCCCCTCTTCCTGTGCAGATCGAGCAGGGAGAAGTAAGGGATAAACTCCCTCGTAACCGCCGTGAGGGGTGGTAGGGGCTGAACCCCTTTTCCCCTCACAATCTGGAGTGTGAAAGGTCAGACTCCCCTTTTCGCCTCACAGCCTGGGGTCTGGAAGAGCAGACTCCCCCTTTCCCCTCACAACCCGGGGTCTGGAAGAGCAGACTCCCCCTTTCCCCTCACCACCCCGGGTCTGGAACAGCAGACTCCCCCTTTCCCCTCACAACCCGGGGTCTGGAAGAGCAGACTCCCCCTTTCCCCTCACAGCCCGGGGTCTGGAAGAGTAGACTCCCCCTTTCCCCTCACAGCCCGGGGTCTGGAAGACGGCCCGGGGTCTGGAAGAGCAGACTCCCCCTTTCCCCTCACAGCCCGGGGTCTGGAAGAGCAGACTCCCCCTTTCCCCTCACAGCCCGGGGTCTGGAAGAGCAGACTCCCCCTTTCCCCTCACGGCCCGGGGTCTGGAAGAGCAGACTCCCCCTTTCCCCTCACAGCCTGGGGTCTGGAAGAGCAGACTCCCCCTTTCCCCTCACAGCCCGGGGTGTGGAGGGAAGACCCCCATTTTTTTCCTCACAAGCTGGGAGCGCCTCTCTACCCCCAAAACTGAGGGCTGGAGAGCGGGGGAACATAAGGGGTGGGGTGGGGGAAAAGGCCCCCGAAAAGCCCCTTCCCCCCGAGTTGCTTGGGATGGGGGCGATCCCTGGATCCGGGGGCCTGGGAGCGGGCTGAGGTGGCGCGGGGGAGGGGAGGCCGGGCTGGTAAATGCAAAACGCTGGTACAGAAGCGTTTTAGCACAATCGGGGCTGGAAAGCTCCGACTGCAACGGGCTGAGAACAAAAAAAAAAAAAAAAAAAAAAAAAAAAAAAAGAAAAACGTGAAAAGGCTCCTTTGCTGCCCTCTGCCTGCCGAGGCTGCGGGGAGCCCGGCCACCCCTCCGAGCCTGGCGACGGGCTGACATTGCCGGAGTGAAAAAACGGAGGAATCCGGGCCAATTCGCACACCTGTGGTGCTTCCACGGGATCAGTTAGGTTGGAAAAGACCTCTGAGATGATCGAGTCCAACCCCTCCTGGCTCTGGATGCACTGAGTTATCCTTCTTCCCACGTGTGGACGTGCTCCTGTTCACCTCACTTTCAGACAACTTTAGTAGAGGTAAAACTCCTTCCCGTTAGACTAGGCTGAAGAACGTCTCAAAGCCCAAGAGGGTTTCGGGGTCTGCACTTTAATACTTGAATTATTTAATGACACAACAGTACAAATGCCTAACACATGTAAGCCACAGAAAAAAAAAAAAAGAAGAAAAAAGTGGAAAAAACAGGAGGGGTAGAGCGAGTGTGCTGATAAATGCCTGTGATACACAAACACGGACAGTAAATACCGTGTGGTTCATTAGATACGGGCTGGGGTGATCCTGCCCTGCAGTTAAAGGACTCTCACTTCCTCTGCCTTCTCCAGATTGGTGCCTTGTACCAGCTCCTCTCCAGCTCTGCCGGTTTCCAGTTTGCCACCCTTTAAATGTGGAGCTGTGGATCCTTTCTGGTGTTACAGTGCAACTCTTTGATGCCCAAAGCCCCTTCCTATACTGAATCCACAAGTTTCAGGGATGCTGGGACTACACAGGAAAGGCAGGCAACATGTAATGAAATTATGTGGAAGAGAAAGGTACATTAGAGCAAGGAGATACCCGTAAATCCTGTTAGCAGCCAAGTATTTCCACAGAAATTTCCTGATTTTAGATGCCCAGCACCTTTCCTATCCATTTCCTTAACACCATTCCTAAATCCCTACGTGGCTTCATTTACAAACCTAAACCCCAAATGTAAATTGATGGGGGAGGATCTCTTTGAACTCCTGTCTCCTTGGGTTTTAGCTCTAAGTTCTGTAGTTCAGGGTCTACTGGAAAGGACAGCCTCTAGCTTTTGGTCCAGAAATCATTTCTTTGCTTTAGACTCCTCCAGCACCGCTCAGTTAAGGATGAGCTGTGTTAATATCTTTTAGTTATGTGCTCTTTGTTGAACTTTTATTCCTTTGCTCTTTGTACCCCCATCAGTGCAGAACAGCTTGTAAATAGATAGATTTATTCTGTCAGCCTCACACTGCTTCCCTTAAACATCTAAATATTAAAACACAAAAGCTCCCCGATTACTCATCAGCAGATCGGTGACTTTACACACATTCAGCTTTCTCTGGAGTAAATTAAAACAACTCCTTCAAAAAATTTGAGCTGAGGTGGATTGTTTCCAGATTCCCAGGAACTGTGAGGGACAATGTGCCCAACACCAGGATCCTCAGAGCGGCTGCAAAAGGTAAAGATACATCTTGGGTCCTGCAATTAAATCCAAATTAATTATTCTGGATTCATTTTGTTCAGTTAGTGATGTTAATTGCCTGCCTGGCAGACTGTTTAGAATTTGGAGCCATTTAATGACTGCTACATAAAGATTTTGCAGTTGGGAGTGATTTTTTGATAACAGATCCAATACAAATCCCTGTCCAGCCTCCCAGTTGTGTTGGCTCCCCAGTGCCAGGTAGAAGGGCAGTGCTGCTTGGTTTGCAATTGTGCTTTAAGTGATTGCTAGATCCAGGGCAGTATTTATACCTGCATTTTTAACGTTCTGGCTGACAACGTTTTAGTATTTTTAAAGTTATTTAAGTAACTCAATCCTAAGCAGACATTCTACTGGATCCAGAACAGTAGAATGCAGTAAAAAAGGTGTTAGTTTTATAAAGCTGAGCACATTTTAACCAGGGAAAGCTGGGCTTATGGGCCCAGACTACTTGGGACTCGCTGCATTTGAAGTGGTATCACTGAAATATCACTGAAAGGCAGTGCAGGAGACCCTGCTTTTCGGCTTCCCAGCCTTCTGCCATGGCAGAGCATGAGGGAAGTTTACAGGAGTTTCCTAAATGGGGAGAGAAAGAAAAGTAATTTAAACAGTGTAGTTGTGAATCAGAGGCTGAGGAAACGTTGTCATGTGAAGGGAATCCCACTGTTAAGGAGGGAATCACTCTTGTGCCTCTGTGCTCAAGTGGAAGCCCCAGCAAAACTGCTGCCCAGTCACAGCTCCCACACAGTGGGGTGGAGATTCCAGGGAGATTATCCAGCCAAAGCAAACACGCTGGAGGAGTCAGGCAGGTGCTTTTGGAGGAGGAGGGTGTTTCAAACACACTCCTCAGCCCTCCACATGACCTGTCTGGCATCCAGCAAGGATGAGTTATTCTTAAGGCCAAAGGAGTAAAATGCAGGCAGAAGATAGAGGTGTCTCCTCTCCATGGCTGCCACGGAGAGAGAGAGAGTGCAAGACAGCAATGAAATTTCCAAGGCATCGTGCTCATTTTTCATCAAACACCCATTAGCAAAATTGTTTTCTTTGCTTTTAACAAATCCGTTCAAGCCCACACACATCCTGCAGGATACATTACAATGGGGGCTTGAGCCTCTTTCATTTCCCAAACAGCTCTGTCACCCTGTTAGTGATCATCTACCAAAGCACTCCATTGCACATCCCTCATGACACAATAATTCCTAATATTTATACCCTTTGTAATGAATGGAAGATGCATTGATGGAGAAGCCAGATACAGCATAAATATCAACAGAAGTGGCTGAACTTGATTCACATTTTCTGGTGCTGTGCCCTCTTACAAATCTTTTTGCTGTTCTCCTGGCCTCAACAGATTTAGAATGGTATTTCAAAGACCACTGATGACACCATTCAGTAGCTGGCAAGACAAAGAATTCATGGATGGAGTTAATAAGGGAGATAAAAGCAGTCTGTGCCCCAAACCCAACATTTTCACAGTGCACGTGGGCTGGTTTGTGAGCCAGATGCAGAGAGCTCCAGGGATGCTACGCCGCAATCCTACAACCCTAATTCTTGTGCATTTAAGGCTGTATCTGATTAGGCATTTCTGTATTTTCTGAGTATGTAATTATCTAGCACAGTACGTGCGAGTCATGGAGTAAACCCAGTTGGGAGTGGAGCACTGGGAAGGGGAGAAAAGGTCTGTACGTGGGTGGGTGGCTTTGTCCATGTCGGTGATTGCAGCAGCCTGGGAATACAGTGTGGAAAAAAACCTTTCCTGGAAAGAAACTGAGATGAAATCCCCTCACTGTGCTGTGAGCAGTTATCACCTCCCTGCAGACCACGAATGAGGTGATAACTAGATCCCAGATCCTTGTAGGATCCTCATTAGGAAGAAATTCCTTACTCCAAAGGTGGTGAGGCCCTTCTCAGGGTGCCCAGAGAAGCTGTGGCTGCCCCTGGATCCCTGGAAGAGTCCAAAGCGAGGTTGAATGGGGCTTGGAGCAGCGTGGGACAGTGGGAGGTGTCCCTGCCATGGCAGGGGTGGGATGGGATGGGTTTAAGGTCCCTCCCCACCCAAAGCACTCTTGTGGTTCTGTGGTCTGTGATCCAGAGCACACCCCCTTGGGTACAGTCCCAAGCAGGTGACAGATGAAGAAACAGAAGTTTCAGGCTTCTCAGAGTTGAAGAATTAAGGAAATACAAGTGTCCTTGCTGTAAATGCAAGGTAAATTATTCATATTCTCTCTCTCCCCCCTCTTTCCTCCCTCTAGTTCAGTTTTTCTTTTCATGCTTTAATCGTTTTGACACCAAGCTGTACAAAAGTAATTTAAAATTAACATGACTGACACTTGGTAGATAGCAGGACCCAGTGCAGGGCTCCACCTTCTACTGGGAACTGCGAAGAGGGCCTCTGGATTGGCTGCTGGACCTGAGGCAGCTTATGGGGACTAAGGAAAAACACGGCAAACAATTAATTTGCTAATTTAGTTTTCTGTTTAATTTGAGACCAGAAAATTGTCAGGCACTCATCAGCCCACGAGCAAGGCTGAGTGGACTCAGGGCAGTGCTGCACTATTGGCAGCAAGGAGGGGATGTGTTTGATTAGCCAGCAAAGCAATTTCTCCTGTGGTACCAGTGGCATTTCACAGCATGTTTGAGCTTTGAGGTTCTGCGGTGTGGCTTTTGTGTCACCTCTCCCCAGTTTGGTGCATTTTGCACATCTGACACTGGGAAGGAGGTGACATGGCCGTGTGTGCTGCAGAACAGCTGGGAAAAGTTGTCACCTCAAACACAGAACATGCCATAGCCCGTCACTAACCCGGTACTGCCACACGGTGCCCCGGTCAGCTGGGATGCTGACAGGGATAACTCTGCACACCGTGAGCATAATGGACCTGGATCGGCACTAATGTCCTTTGATGGGGAAAGAAATGCTCTAATTTGATTTCCTCCCTTCAGCTGCCGAGTGTGTAATTTCAGATCTGTGCAGAGCGGGCCCTTTACGCTTGGGTTTGGGCCTATTTTTGATTGATTAAATTGAATTGTATCTATTTATTTCACGCATCCAATTCAGGATTTCGCTAGTGGCTCGTCAGAGCGAGAACGTGCACATTTATCGGGAGTGAGAACTCACCACAGCCCTCAATTTCCTCTGATGCCTTTGCCGGGATTTGGTGCTGTGGGGGCGAGTGGGTGTGCGAGGAGCTGGGAACGTGTGAAATCGAGGAGCTGGTTGCCAGCAGAGGGAGCGTGGGGCAGGGCCGGGTTCAGCAGGGAGTCAGGAGGCTGGAAACGGGACCGGCTCCCCAGGAAGCATCACACAGCTCTCTGATAAAATATCCTGAGACTGTTGGAAGATAGCACGATTTGTTTCCTTAATCCAAAGGAACCGAGAGATGGGATCTCGTTTGCAAATCTGGGGCCTTCTTGGCCTCCCTAATTCACAGATTCCCTCTTCCTAGCTAAGTGATGCTCCCGGGAAGCCCAAGTCACTAGATGGTACTGTTGCTGTTCAATATTGACGCCTCCGCGGGCCAGCTCCTTGGGAAACTCGCGTTTCTGTCGGGAGGGAAGGACGGCTGTGTAATTTGTGAGGGAGACATGAGCGAGGAGCCGAGAAGTAGGTCAGAGCTGCTTCCTGGGATTGGGCTGTGGGAGGGGGAGCGGAGGGGTGGCAGAGATTTTGTCAGGGCTGGTTTGCTTTGAGGTTTGCTGCCCAGAGGGGCACAAGGTCAGGCCCTCACGTAAACTCTGTAAAAGCTGGGTTTTGGTCAGCCTCACTCGTGGTTAAGCCCAAGCAGAAGGATGAGCCCTCTGTGGCCACAGCCTGGGGAAGTTTTGTCACTCTCTGACCTCAGGGCACACCAAGTCACCTCCTGGCAGGAGGCAACACAGCAAATCATAGAATCATAGAAAGGCTGATTTGGCTTGGAAGGAACTAAAAGCTTGTCTTGTTCCACCCCCTGCCATGGGCAGAGACACCTTCCACTGTTCCAGGTTGTTTCAAGCCCTGTCCACCCTGGCCTTGGACAATTCCACGGATCTCCAGCTCTCCCCTAAAAGCCAGCCCACAGTGAGGGACTGGTCACACAAATTCCTGGAGCGCTCTGAAATCCCCCCAAGCTTTCCAATGACATCATTGCCCGTGTCCCATCCCTGTTAGGAGGTCACCAAGCTCTCGCTGGCCAGGGTAACAAACAGGTTATTGTGCTCTGTGCTGCAAACAAGCCCCGGCCCTCCCGGCTCCAGCCCCAGCAGAGAGCGGAGGAGCTGCTGCCTGCCCGGCCTGCACTCGGGTTTCTGTTAGAGGAGAAAGTCCGGCCAATTAAATCAGGCAGCATTGAATCTCTAATTGACATAAATGAGACAGACAGACAGCTGGGAAGACTGGGAGGAGGGGAGGGGAAGGGGAGCAGGTGCCCTGGATGAGAAAGAGATGGAAATACACCCTAATAGTACCACAGCTTTCCTTATTCTGTGTGTTTACATTAGCCAGCAACATCATGGAAAATGTCTGAGCCCCTGCTGGAGAGAAATTAGTGAAATAAATATAAGTTGCAACCATTATGGAGTTGATTAGTATGTTCCTAAAAATCTCCAAACAAACCCAAAGGAAAAAAAATCACCCTCAAAAAGACGTTTGAATTTGTGTAGTTAAATTAAGAAATCTGTTTTTCCCATGCAGTTTGAACATGAGGCCTTGCAGCTGAACAATTACAAAATCATTTAAAATCATATTTGTTTAATTTTCCACATCTGAGCAGTGCTTACCCAGGTATTTCCCCCTCTCCTTTGACCAGGGAGTGCACTTTTGTCTTTAACAGACCTTTCAAACACTAATTTATACAGAAATAAGTTATTTAAATTCATACATTTCAGAAGGATGAGGCATAAAGAGGAGGAACTCACCCAGGTCCCACCCGGCACTGCAGAAGGAACCAGAATTACCAGCCCTCGCTCTGCCTCGCCCAGGGTGTGCCCTGATGGAAACAAACTGTCGGACATTTTCTCCAAACACACCTCTGCTGCTGCACAGGTGACAAGCGAAGGTGGGAAAGCATTTCTGAGTGGATGCAGGTAACAAGGACGGGGGAAATACAGTTTTGTGGTGCTGGTGAATCCTCCAGTAGCACGACAGAACAGCGATTTGGGATAATCTATTACAAACCAACCCATGTCTTAGTTTTAAAATAATCGAGATTTGCACATTGTGGTGTAAGAACCAGAAATGTTTTTAATTTACATTTCCAGAAACTTTTGAGATCTCTTTACGAATATTTCAACACATTCTCCTTCCCCATTTTCCCAGCTGGGATAATTTTTTGCCAGCACAGGCAATTCTTCTCGGTATCCATGGGAATTGCCTCCATAATTAGACGTGCACCCAGTGCACAGATCAGAGCGCTCCAACCCAGCAGCTGGAACTAGGAGGCAGGTCTGATTAAATCTGCTCTGCCACGAGGAGAAAAGCCAGCTTTAATGAAACATCACAGGACTCCCTACCCTGTCTTTAAACAGGGCAGGGAAAGGGACTCCGGGATTACTTTGAGAGTGGCTGCTTGTGGTGTGCTCACAATTCACAGAGCAGAAAGCGAGCTCTGAGTGATCCAGGGCCTTGAAGCTGGGGATCTGTCTCATTAAAAAGGGGCTGATTGCCAGCAGCTTATTAAAGGGGCTCACAGTCTGCCTTCAGAGCGGCAGTGAAGGTTGGAGGGGTCACCAGGTGTAGATGGAGGTTTTCTCCTTGATAGTTTCTCCTGAAGCCAGTGAGATCAGGGTCAGCTTGTAGAGGAACAGCTTCTCTGGGTTCCCTGCCCTGCCCATCAGTGATTGTTTGTGTGGATCCACCAAAACACACAGAACCAACCAACAGCTCTTTTTTTTATTGAATCCCACAAGGGTTTGGGTTGGAAGGACCTTAAAGCCCACTCAGTCCCACCCCATGCCATGGGCAGGGACACCTGCCACCATCCCAGGCTGCTCCGAACCCTGTCCAGCCTGGCCATGGAACACCTCCAGGGATGGGGCAGCTGCGTCTGCTCTGGACAATTTTCATGGAAAGTAAATGATTTCTATTCCTGCACACCCGGTTCTGCAGGTACAATGTGCTCTTCAGGAAAGGGAGTTGGTGAAAGAGGCAGATGGTTGGATGGAAATTATTAATCCCATACAAGTTCTTTATCTTTAGTTGCTGCTTCCACTTGGTGTCACAAACCCCACGACTCCTGGAGGCTTCCCCTTTTAAGAAACAGAGCTGGGAGTTGGGGTGGAGCAGACGTTAAAATTCCAAGTGGTTTGGTGGGTGGGAAAAAAGTGACTTTTAACAAATACGCCAGGGCTGGGGGATCAAACAGGGCTCTGGTCTAGACAGAACCGCACTCCCCGCCTGCCTCAGAAGTTCATAGCACACCAGCTGACAGAATTTAGCATCTCGTTTCCCTAACATGATTAAAATGCAGCTCCGTGTCCTGGGGTACTGACAGCCCCTCAGATCTCTCTGCATTCCACGCCACGTTTCCATTTCCACTGCTGGAGTCGCTCCCTTTGGAAATGCGGCCCTGCGGACAAGCAGCGTTCACGGAACCCAGCAATGCAGGTGGCTTTAGCTGGGGTTTGAACTCAGCCCTTCCTGTAATTCTATGATTTGAATATCATTTTTACAACCCTCGCAAGTAGCAGATGAATGAGAGATTCCTGGCTTTGAGTCAAAAGCTGCGGTAATTAAATGTTTATAAAACACTTTAAGCATGTGAAGTGCTGTTGTAGACAAGGAACCAACAGATCTGGCAGATTGGAGCCGGATTTTAAGGCACACCAGCAAACAGAGCCCATTTCCCCCACTACATCTCTCTTTTAGAACTGCTAGCAGAGGGTTGTGGAGGCCATCACCAAGTTCCTTTTATTATAACCAGAATAAGTGAAATCAGAATCACTTTCTTTCATATGAATATGTGTAATTCAGAAGTTTTCCCCTCTATAAGAACTCGCCAAGCAAAGGGTCAGCTTGCTGTTCAGCTCGGGAAGGAACTACCCCGTGGGAAACAGAAATGCTGCTACTTCTGATCTCTCACATAAAACTGGAGAGCTTCCACCTGTTACAGGTTTCTAACACCATCTGCTGTTTAAAAGGAAGATGGCATTGGAGCTCAGCAGCACTGAGAGCTTGTTTGATAAACCAGGCGCGACACCAGCAAATCTGGAATGTTTCTGTAATTGCCACAATTCTTTTTTTTCTTGTTTGAAGCCCTGAACATATTTTGACTTGATCTTCATTATGAAGTGAATTACTTCTTCGCTAGAGAAAGCAGAATCCCAGTGAGCAGCAGCCGAATGTTAGGTCCACAACACTTCAGTTTTCATTCCCAGCCATGAGGCTGTTGTTTCAGCACCAACACAAATTTCTAGCAGTATCACTCTCTCCAAAGCTTGGCCCGAAGAACCGACCTAAAAATGTTTTCATAGGAGAGAACCATGGTCACCCTGGGATATGAGGAGCTCAAAGCAAATAATTCTTTCCATTAAAAATAAAAATATTGACCTTTTGCTGGCTCACACTGCTGCCTGTGGAACAGAATAAACACTAACCAAGGATTCTTCTGCTGCTTCCTAATTGAAAGAGATACAAACTTTTGTCACAGGAAAAACAACAGAACCCAGGAGCTCATTACACGTTTAAATTGAAGGGCTCACAACTACTGCTCTTAGTTTTGCTTTCAGATATTTGTAATAACAAATTTTTTCTAAAACAAAAACACTTTCCTCCAAAGGTGTCCTTGGCCATTGTCCTGAGACAAGCAAAGGTTTAGATAAAAAACACCCAAAACCTCAAAATCTATCGCCAAACAGAGGTCTCAGCTCTGGGATACTTTTCCAGTGTGATCCCATCAGCCCAGTGCAGCATCACCCCCACCTCTTGCATTTCTCACCCCTCCACACATCATTTAAAGTCAGTGGCTCCTTTTGTGAGCAGCCGGCTCCTCACCCCGGCACTTTCCCTGCACTTCGACAAAAGAGACCTTTTACATGTCAATTTATTTTCAGACAAGCATATCTGAAAGGGAGTTTCCCTCCGGAGTCGAATTAGTATTAATGGCAGGTGTTCAGTGGCACACAAAGGGAGGGAGGCTGAGCTGAGGCACTAAGACAGCTTGATGTTTTAATAACCAGAGGCAAGGAATGGAGTGGCAGCGGACCTGCCGCTTCCCCGGCGTGAGTGAAGGTTTTATTCAGAGCCCCCATGTACTGCCGAAAGAAGACCTTGAAATATTTTAAATGTTTTCTTTGCCTTGAAAGAGGGATTAAATTGTTGAATATTCCATGAAAGCGCAGCATCCACCCTACATGCCGTGGAACTCACTCGCAGTCACCGAGTGCTTCCGAAGCCTCCTGCAGCCTTGGGAAGCGGCCGTGGCCACCACGAGGAGGTGGTGGCACCCAGGAGGCCTCCAGCTGCACAGTTCACCATCCACCAGTGCCTAGAGATGCTGAAAAAAGAATTACATGGACTAACTCAAAGGTGGGAACTTGGAGAGGGATTTGCATTAAAGTTTAAAAAGTTAAAACCACAGATCAGTTGCTCAATGAAGTTTCACTATGAAAAAGAAAGAGAAGATGATTGCTGGGAAAGCTACTGGCCTTCATTTTTAAACTGAATCTTGATGGGAATATTTCCCAGGCCAAAAGACATTTATTGATGCCCTGGTAAATTTGACAGAGGTCAGCAAGGGAAAGACACAGCCACACAGTGGGAAAGAAGGGAAACATCCTCTCAGCTGGTTCAGCCCCTGCAACAGAAAAATGGCTGATTTATGCCCCAAAATTGGAAAATTTAACCTGTATTATACAGAAACAGTATTATATAGAGCTGTTCAACATTATTTTCAGGCTCCTTGACTGGGGATCAATATGTTTTTTCTGCAGAGTTTATTTCCAGGTAGACTCAGCAGTTTGAGGCTGGATTCCGGGATTTCTGCTCCCTTGAGCTTTCATTCAGACCTATTCAGGACAAAAGCTTAAAGATCAAATCCACTATTAAATACCTGAACTAACAGAAATAGCTTTCCTAGTAAAGATGTCCTTATGTATGGAAGTTAAATCAATTTTTGCCTCTTTTAAAACCAAGACAATTTGTGATATCCTCTGTATCCTCTTTCTCCCAAGTTACAGCTGAATGACCCCAAACTCCTGCAAGAGCAAATCACTTGGTCTCTCACCCCTGCCCCCAGCAGGCATTAGATACCCAACTTTTGCCTCAAATAATGCAATTTCAGTTAATATGACAACAGTAGTTTGGCAAAGGTCAGGACAAAACCAGAAAAGGAAGGAGAGAGCCCAACCCATCACAAATACCTACAGCTCTCATATATAGAAAATTCACAAGTCCAATTTTATTGAGCACTGCAATTAAAAAAGTAACAGCACTGATCCCCACCCAACCCATGGTGGGTTGGCATCCAACCCCTCCACTACCCCAGACCTTCCCTCGAAACACAATGTAAGAAATATTCTGAAAATCTGTGGAGGTTCCTGCAACACGCAAAGGGACTGAGCCCAGGTGCAGAAAAATGTGATTATTGTATTGGTTGCAGGTTGTACCTACCATTTGCACAGCACTGGCACCAGAGTCACTGTGGAGTTGTAGGGGACATCATGCCACAGGTATTTTTAAGGAAGGCATTTTGGGTGGTGGAGTGTCCCCCTCCCCAAATCTCAGCAAAACATTAAATTCCTGTCTGCTGGGGTTGGTGACAATACCAGTAAGAAGATCCACTGTGGTCTGGAGCTGGCCTCCTCCTCTCAGAAGCACTGGACACTCAGGCTGCACTTGGAATGCAGAGAGAAAGAAATTGTGACTATTTCAGCTTCTCACTGGCTGCTCACAGGACCTGCTTCGATGAGGGTACAGGAGAAGAGCACTGTCCATCTCACATAATTATTTTTATGGAATTCTCCATTTTAGAGCCAGCTGGGACTGAACAAAAAAGCAAGTTTCCTCTCTTGTGACATGATCAGCTAAAAGTAGCAGAAATTCACATGAGAACCTTTGCTGGTTCCAGTCGCATCCTTGAGCTCTGTTTGCAGCTCTTGTAGCAATCCTGCTGTTCCCAGAAACTGCCACCATGGAACCATGGAGGTCTGGCAGTTCCTTGCAGGTCAGACTAGGGTGGGTATTTATTTATATCGCAGTTTGTCCCCAAGTGTTGGTTTCTTTAAGCACAGAAGTGTCCTGAGTAAGAAATTCCCCATTCCTGTTGGTTCTTGCCTCATTCCAGGACTGTTCTGGTCACCTCCCAGTGAGAGAAGGTAGCATGAGAGGCTGCCCTAAGCAGCACTGCTGGTTTTCAGGGCCTGATCAAAAGCTTTGCAGCTTTTCCAGAAGGCAGACAAGGAGCACTGTCCCTGCATAGCACGGAGGAACAACCTGGGAAGGGTGGGAAATGCCCGGGAACCGCCGGGGGTCGCTGGTTCTGCAGCTCACAGTCAGTCACAGGACGGCCCCTGAATGACATGTTTATTGTACGAGTCAGAAAGAAACCCTGAGTCACCAGCTGAACAACAAAGTTAAATTAAAAAATAAAGGGTGGTTTGGTTCAGAGGTTCCTACTGAGGGGAAGGAAAACCCCATATGGTAAAAGCAGCAGCCAGAGCCAGCCCAAAGGTTTGCCAGGAACAAGGTTCTGTTGTCATGCCCCCTGCACAGGTGACAAACTCCGCAGTGATGGGAGAGCATGGAGATAGGAGAGCAGAAGGAAAGAATGAGCCAAATCTAGGAGGTGTCCTGGCCTGCTGAGCACCTGCAGGAGGGCTTGGAAAAAACGTGGTGTGTTTTGTTCAGAGATCTGAGCTGCTGGCTGGGCTGGGGGAGCATGGGAGAGAGGGAGAAACAGAGGCTGCAAAATCCACCTTACATGGAACAAACACACAGGACTTGGAGGGGAGGGAGGTCCTTCATGGACACGAGTGCTGCTGGCTGGGAGGCTGCAGGGCTGGCTTTGGGAAATGCATCCTAAGGTTTGAGGGAGGAAAAGCCCCAAAGCCTAAACCCCAAGTGTGACACAGTCTTCCAGCTGCTGTGGAGCTGGAGAGGATCAGTTCCAAGAAATGCTGTAGCAACAACAAATACCTGGTCCTACACAGGGAAAGGTGAATCAGAGCTGCTTTTTAGTGCCACTTGACATCAGTTATACATTCTAGTTCTCATATACACAGATGGATTTCTTTATAAATCGACAATTTACACGTCAAAAAAAGTTTTACAGAGAAGTTCTTCAGCAAAGATCAGTCCACATGAGGAGGAACCAGTCTTTCAGGAGCAGGAAGGCACTTGGCCTCTTGAGAGCAAGTCCCCAGGGGAGCCCCTGTGCAGACCCTGCCCATCCCGTCCCCCTCTTCCATAGGTGTGCAAAATCCAGGCTGTTCCTGCCCCGTGGGGCCTCACAGGGTGGTGGAGGGGAGCTTCTTCACCCGCCTCTGGGCCAGGATGGAGGATTCGATGGGCTTCAGCTGAGGGCTTGGCTTGGAGCTGTTCAGTGCTGAGTACGTGGCAGCCATGGCGCCCTGGAGAGGGGCACAGAGGAGTCACTCAGGTGCAGGACAGCTACTTCACACTCATGGTTTACAAGATGGGACCAGAGCAGCCACATCCACAAACAAAGCCAGAAGCATCTTTCTTGTTTCATTAAAGAATCTCCCCTTTCTTTCCTCCCAAAAACCCTGCTTGTCTGTACTGCCTGCCCTGGCTCACACCCCTCCAAACTTCCCTCCTGCTTTCCCACTCCAGATTTTGTACCTTTACAAGCTGAATGTCCTGGTGATTGAGCTGGCTCTGGGGTAAACTGTCCTTCTGGGTTATCCAAGGATGCTGCAGCACCTGCTTGGCTGTGAGACGCTGGTGGGGATCTACATGGAGCATCTTTGATACCAGATCCTACAGGCATCATTTGGAAAGTCAGACTTTAGAAGATTTCATAATTTAAATGCAAAAAACCCACCCATGTATGCCCCCAGATTAGGATTTAAATGCAGAGGCCAAGTTTAAAGTCCCCAGACATCAATGTCTTTTTGTAGGAAATATGTTTTTGGCAGGCCTGGGGGGTAGAACCCAGAGCAAACCCCACATGGGTCAAGCACGAGACTGGTTTTCAATGCAAATATCACAGCCAGAGCTAAAACAAAGCTGCTGTGAGGGACTTGTGTAGGGTAGAAACTGCAGTGCTGGTTTTCTTCTCTCTCTTGTGTGCTCCCTCCCCAGCCTGCTCTATATTTGCCTCACAGCAACCCCAACCCCAACAAATACCATACTCTACCTTGGCCATGTCAGAAATAGTGTCCCAATTGCCCCCACTGATGGAGAACTTCCCCCCTCCTATCCGTGTCAGGATCTCTTCTGGAGTGTCACTGGGACCATTTGCAAAGGGAGTGCATCTGGGGAGAGAGGAGACAGCCCTGGGTTTACTGACCCAGGCAGGAGGAGAGGCACAGCTGTCCCCACAGAGCACACTGGGGACAGGGGTCATAGCCCCAGCCACTGCCTTACCCTGCCAGCATCGTGTACAGCAGGACCCCCAGGCTCCAGATGTCACAGCCCTCGTCGTAGCCTTGGCGTTTCAGGACCTGAACACAACAAGCAAGGGGAAAAAAGTGTGTTTGTTCCTGTCATTGAGCTCATTTCAGAAGAGGGGCTTGACCTGGGTGCAGTCCCTATGCAAAGCTTCCAGAGCTGGACAGAACAGCAAAGCCTGGGACTAAAATATCAGGGTTCAAAATAGATTCATTACTACAAGTGGTATTTCTATAATTGCCTCTTCCAGGGCGGGATGGAGATGGGAACAGGGCAGACCCACTGTGCCAAGTGGGAGCACAGGTTAGGGGAGGGACAAGGGGACTGCTGGAGGGCCTCAGGTCAGTAGGGTGCTCACCTCGGGTGCCACGAAGTTTGCTGTGTAACAGGGGGTCATGAGGAGCCCGTTGTCAGCCCTGAGCTGCTTGGCAAAGCCAAAGTCACAAATTCGGATGCTCTCGGGGTTCCCTGATTTATCCACGTAGAGGATATTGCTGGGCTTCAGGTCCCTGTGAACCACCTGTGGAGCCAAGAAAGAGCTGTGCTCATACCCCACGTAGATAAAGGTCTGAAAGCTGCCTGAGGTCACTCATGCCCTGCTCTGGCCCCAGATCTGCTTTGCCAAGAGGGCAACACCAGCAAGAAATAATTGTCATGATGGGCAGAGTTACTCCCTGAAGGAGAGGGAGCACAGGAAAACAGTCATGACCACACTCACCCCTTGGGAATGCAGATACTCCACTGTTTTACAGATCATGTGCAGGACTGCACTGGCTTCTCTCTCTGAGAAAAATTTCTGCCTGAGGATTTTATCCAGCAGCTCCCCTCCCCTCATGAGTTCAGTCACCAGGTACACGTACTTCCCATCATCGTACACCTGCCAAAGAAAACATGGGTGGGGTAACCAAAATGTGCTTCCACAGCTTCCCTTTTGTACTCCCATGGCGAAGGAGCAGACAGGGATCAGCAGAGGTGGCTCTGGGGATGTTTCCCCACCCCAGAATCACGGAATATCCCAACCTGGAAGGGATCCACAGAGATCACTGATCCAGCTTCTGGCCCTGCCCAGACACCCCAACAACCCCACGTTGGGCATTCCTGTCAGTGCTGTCTAAGAGCTCCTGGAGCTCTGGCAGTCTCAGGGCCATGCCCATTCCCTGGGGAGCCTGGGCAGTGCCCAGCACCCTCTGGGGAAGAGAAACAGCAGCACGTGGAGCTGGGTCACTGGGCTGCCCCTGTTGGGGCTGAACTCTGCCCCCACCAGCCTGCACTTCCTAAACCAAAGCACAGGGAAGTCTCTCAAGCCACACTCACATCTTTCAGGGTGATGATGTTTGGGTGCTGCCCGTACCGCAGCAGGATCTCAATCTCCTCAGAAGGGTCTCGCTTGCTCTTGTCAATCACCTGCAAGAGTAGGGACACACTGCAGCCACCACAGATGGGAAGGGGCTAAGACAAAGCACACAGGCTGAGTTTGGAGCCCTACAGAGCTCCTCTGCCATATCCATTCCATCCCCTCATCTCTTTAGCTCTAGAAATACTTAAGTTGCTTCATCAGTTCTGTCTCCCCAACCCACAAAATTTTACATCTTTTGTTGAGACCTGATGTAGCCACAGCTTTGCACAAGAAGATGAGATGCTCTCCTCCCTCTGAGGGAGGAGGACACTGCTTCCCTGCTATTCCTAGGGAAGTGCAGGTACCTGCAGAGCAGCACAGAAATTGTGTTTTACATCCTAGATGAGCCTAAAGCTCATCCTGTTCCACCCTGTGCCAGGGGCAGGGACTCCTCGCACTATCCCAGGTTGCTCCAAGCCCCATCCAACCTGGCCTTGGACACTTCCAGGGATGGGGCAGCCACAGGTGCTCTGGGCAAAGATGTAACAGGGGAGCTCAGTTGGGAGGGCAGATCCCGGACCTTGACTGCGTACTCCATGTTGGTGGCCTTGTGGATGCAGCGTTTGCAGACGGAGTAGGAGCCGACGCCGATGGCCTCCTTCACCACGTACCCATCGCTGAACTGGACGTTCTTGCCATGCAGCTGCTGCCAGGGCACAAAGGACAGGTTCAGAGAAGGGTTTGTGCAACATGATGAGTTAACTGCAGCACAGAGAGCTGTCAGACTGTCTGCTACATCCCACAGCTTCTCCTCCCAGGCAGGGAGCGGGAGGAGAGGAGAACAAGGCAGATATAGGTCAGTGGGCCAGCACTGCCTGCACTGAGCACAGTGCCTTTGCCTTTGGCTGCCCAACCCACAGGCATTACAGACCCCCTGCCAGCACAGATCCACCTGGGGACAGGAAAGCCATAGCCCCACACTGCCCTGACAGCCTGCGCACAATGTGACAGTCAGTGGTGATGAAAGAACAGGAGGCAAGAATTCCAAAGAGAACTGCCTCAGGCTCCAGGTGGTGCAGAGGTCCTGCACCTCCAAAGAGCTGTTCCTCTGTCCCCATTCCTTACCTGCACAACTGAATGCAGGGCAGGCTGGGGAGGGTGGACTTTGCCATCCTCCATTAACCCGGTTGCCACGAAACTGAAGCCTCGGAAGAGCTGATGGGCCCCTGCACTCGGGGGCACACCCGGGGAATCTGCAGCGGGAGTTGAGAGACAGCTCAAGAAGGGCCTGAGGAGCAGAAGCCTCCCCCTTGCTCCCAGGAGCTACTGTAATTTATTTCAGACAAGATCCACACCAGCAGCACTGAGTTTACCCCTAACATCCCACAGAGAATCATGGAATTGTCCAGCTTGGAAAAGGCCTCTAAGATCAGCAAGTCAAACAATTCCCCCAGTGCTGCCAATGTCTCCAAGTGCCACATTCACATGACTTTTAAACCCCTGCAGGGATGGTGACTCCACCACTGCCCTGGGCAGCCTGTGCCAGGGACTGACAACCCTTTTGGGAAAAGAAATTTCCCTGATATCCAACCTAAACCTTCCCTGTGCAGAAACCTTATCCTGCTGGTGCCGGATATTCCCTGGTGTGAGGTCACAGAGTGACATCTCACAGGAAAGCTGGGCTTTGCCTCAAGTCATACAAACCTTTTGGTGTCCGTGACGTGAACTCTGTGTCAAAATAAAAGGTGTCATCTGGCTGGCCCACTGCAGGCTTGAAAGGGGGTTTGATTTCCCTGCGGTACAGCTTCTGCAAAACACACAAAACCCAAAAAACAGCTGCAAAAATGGCTTGGAAGTGCTCCCACAGGCACCTTCTCCCAAAGGGTGCAAAGGCTGGTGAGGAATGAGGGCCAGGAAGAGATTTTGTGAAACTCTGTGCCTAAGCATTTTGCTACAGCTCAGGGAGGTATGAGACAGTTACATGACAGAGAATTTTGGTTTTGGAAAGGGTTATTGGAATGGATGGGGACAGGGGCTGTTGGCTCTCCCATAGCTGGTCAAGCATCAGGACTGTGCTATTCCTGCTGCTAGAATTGTGTTACTGGTGCTGAGTGGTGCTGAAATTTGCTCTTTCTGATACTCACGTTCCAGTCGATGGTGGAGTAGAAAGGGTGGCGCTTGATCTCCTCTGCCCCATCTGGCCCAGACCCTGCAAGAGCCACCACAGATCATGTTGCACTGAACCCCCAACAAAGCCAAAGGACAGCCAGGGAGGCAGCACAGCCAGGTGTCACAGAGAACCTCAGAAACCAAAAAAGAAAATGGTCTTACCTAATCTGTTGGCTGGATTCCTTTTGAAAAGGGCTCGCAGGAGACTCTGAGCCTCAGCACTCAGGAACTGTGGCATGCCCAGTTTTGCTCTGGGGAGGAAGTTATGCAATCAGCTGCAGGTTTGAAGAAAACCCACAAGGCATCTGCAGCACCTCCACCCCCAAAACGCACAATCATCTCTCTGGCATTTACACTGCACCCTTTAAACGATGGCTGATATGGCACCACTTGCCAAATAACGCCGCAGAATTTCAAGAGCCCCCAGTTGCAACACCCCTACTGTGCAGACAGGAGGGAGAAGCTCTTACTTGAGGATGAGGGTCATTGTCTCCTTTCGGTCCTTCCCCTGGAAGGGCAGTGCCCCTGTGAGCATTTCAAACTGGGAGGGAAAGAGAAGAAGGGGGGTCATATCTGAGCAAGGCTCAGGGTTGCACAGATCCCACTGCCCCTTCCTGCTTGTGAGGGGTCCCAAGCCTGGCTCTGGCAGAGCTCACAGGCACGGCGAGTTCCCAGCAGCAGCTTGGCTCTCGGGGTTTGCCTGGGAACGTGTCCAGGCCAGCGCCTGCTCCTGCCGGAGCCCTGGGATCCTGCAGCTGCCAGACGGTGGCACCAGATCTGCACTGACAGCGAGGGCCCGGCGCTGGGGTTGACACGGACACCCTCACGCACCCCACACACCCCACAGAGAACCCCTGCACACACCCCACAGCCCATTCACAGCCACCCCTGCTCCCACACCCCACAGCCCATTCACAGCCCAGCCCCCCTGGCACAGCAGCCTCGAGGGACCAGCGCTCCTGGCTGGAGGCCTGGACAGCCCCTTGGGGCTCTTTGGGGGTGTGGGGAGCCCCCCCTGTCAGCAGAACACACAGAGCCGTGTCTGGTGCTCCAGGGCAGGGACAGCTGGCATTGCCAGTCCCCCTGGGCAGGGTACCCACCATGGGGACCCTGTTGCCAGGACCACCACCAGTCAGCACTGTGCGAGTGGCCCTGGCGATTGACCACCTCCGGGGCCATGTACTCCACAGTCCCACAGAACGAGTAGGCTTTCTTCTCGTGGTCTATGGCCTCCTTACTCAAACCAAAATCTGCACAAGAGAAAACTTTCAGCACACTGCCCCAAACATTTCAAGCAGCTCTGTATTTCAGGAACCAACCTGGCTGAAGCCCAAGGCTCAGTGGAGCCCCTTACCTGTGAGTTTGATGTGCCCCTCTTCATCCAAGAGGATGCTACAGCAGGAATGGAAAAATAAGTTGTTACTGTCTATGTAAGGGCTGGTGAGAACAAATACATGAAGGGATGGTCTGAGATCATCCTTTGGCTCCCAGAATCCAAAGTTACCTGTCCCTTCTCCCAGTGCTTTAAGCTCCACCACCAAGACAGGAGTGGGACCAGGAGCAGCTCCCTCCTCTCCGCACCCTCTGCTTCACAGCAAACCAAAGGCCCCAGAGGCTACCTCCCTCTGACCCCCACAAACCCCAGGCAAGGATAACCAAGCTGGAGTGGGCTCTGCAGAGCCCACCTGGTCCCTTCTCCCTCTGAAGGCTCCCAGCTGCCTAAAGCTGAAGCCTGGAGGCTGCCATGGATCTCTGCTCAGCCTGTGGCACACGCAGCTCCTGGCTGGAACCACTGATCTGAGGAGCAGCAGCCTTGGATTGGCGCCACCACCTCCCATGTGCCCAGCCCCAGGGCACCCTCCAGCCCCTCTGGAAGCTGGGAGCTGTTCCCTGACTCCAGGCTGGGCTGGATGCAGGGCTGGGATCCTGCCTCAGCTGGCCACACATACTTCTCTGGCTTGAGGTCCCTGTAGATGATCCCCAGGCTGTGCAAGTGGTCGAGTCCCAGTGCCAGCTCTGCCAGGTAGAACTTTACATCCTCCTCAGTGAACATGACCTGCAGACAGGGGGAGAAAGCAGAGAGGTGCTGGCTTACGATGCCAGGAGCTCCCCTGCGCCCAGGCAAGACCTTCCACATCCATGTTGCCCCCTCCTGCCCTTTCTAAATTTTCCAGACTTCACCCACCATTCATGACTTGGATCAGAATGGACCTTAATGGATCCAGTGCCACCCTGATATGGCAGGGACACCTCCCACTGTCCCAGGCTGCTCCCAGCCCCATCCAGCCTGGCCTTGGGCGCTGCCAGGGATCCAGGGGCAGCCACAGCTGCTCTGGGCACCCTGTGCCAGAGCCTGCCCACCCTCACAGGGAACAATTTCTTCCTTAACTCTAATCCAAAATGACCTTCTTTTCATTCTTGTTCTTTAGGAGATGCTCATCTGAAGCTGCTGCAGGGGTGGATCTGCCACCTGTGCTGCTGCTCTTCTGCTGGAGCACAGGGCTCCCACCACACCCTCTCCTGGTGCCAGCTCTGGACTAGCAGCAGGCTGGAGGTTGTTTTCACCCTCTCAAGGACGGCAAGGGTCAGTTACTTCTCCAGGCCATAAGCAGAGATGAGATGAGCCACAGCAGCCCACCGAGATGCCAGAGCATACCCACCTCTTTGGAAAGCCGAGTGAAAAGGTCACCTCCTCTGAGGAAATCCAAGATGAGGTACAGCTTCCCCTCTGTCTGGAATGCTGAAACACAAGCCAGAGCAGGAATCAGAGCCCTGCACTGAGGGAAGGCTCCGTGGTGTTACATTAATCACTTAAATCCCAGTGGCTCCAGCTGGGCACATGCCCTGCATGGTTCCTGGGTCAAATGCAGGTAGGGCTGATGGGGTAGAGGAGATGGCCTGTCCCTGCTGAAATGGGAGCTCCCCACAGCACTCTGGCACTGCAGAAAATCCTCATTTTATGGGGGTCTGGTTCCTTTTCCACCAGTGATACCCTCCTGAAAGGGCTGTTTTCCCAGGAGAGGTGCTGTTCCTTACAGGAACAAAGCTGTCCTTGCCTTCCCCACAGTCAGAGCATTAACCCTGCCAAACTCCAGCTCAGCTAGTTAGCTCTGCTTTCTCAGTTTCTCATGGCTTAATGTTTTAATCCCAGGGATTTGATGTTTAAACCTACACTCCCAGTCCATGCTCAGCTACCCAGTAACCCTAACCCTCGGCAGTAAAAGCAGCCTAGGACTAAGGCTGGTTCCAAGGAAAAAGCTGTGGAGGAAGGCATGTTGTGGCAGTTTTGTGTTCCCCTTGGGATGCCTTTTGCAGCTGCAGTGTGCCTGGAGCTCTGGGCTTTGTGGTTTTCAGAAGCCTAGGCATAACCCTAACCCTAGCCCTAGGCAGTAAAAGCATCCTTAGCTGGAGCAGGCAGTGGGACCACAGATCCTTCCAGGAAAGGATTTCTGTTCAGGGGATTTTGTTGAAAGGTAGCTAGAGTGTGCTGGAGCTGCAGCCCCTCTCCCAGCACCCCAGGAAGCTCCACTCACCGTAGTGGAGTTTCACCACAAAGGGATGGTTGACATCAGCCAGGATGTCCCTTTCTATCTTTGTCCTCAATCGGTCCCTGCAAAACACACAAACCCAAAAACAGCTGCAAAATGGCTTGAGGAACAGGCACCTTCTCCCAAAGGGTGCAAAGGCTGGTGGTGAATGAGGGCCAGGAAGAGATTTTGTGAACTCTGTGCCTAAGCATTTTGCTACAGCTCAGGGAGGTATGAGACAGTTACATGACAGAGAATTTTGGTTTTGGAAAGGGTTATTGGAATGGATGGGGACAGGGCTGTTGGCTCTCCCATAGCTGGTCAAGCATCAGGACTGTGCTATTCCTGCTGCTAGAATTGTGTTACTGGTGCTGAGTGGTGCTGAAATTTGCTCTTTCTGATACTCACGTTCCAGTCGATGGTGGAAGAAAGGGTGGCGCTTGATCTCCTCTGCCCCATCTGGCCCAGACCCCAAGAGCCACCACAGATCATGTTGCACTGAACCCCCAACAAAGCCAAAGGACAGCCAGGGAGGCAGCACAGCCAGGTGTCACAGAGAACCTCAGAAACCAAAAAAAAAAAAATGGTCTTACCTAATCTGTTGGCTGGATTCCTTTTTGAAAGGGCTCTCGCAGGAGACTCTGAGCCTCAGCACTCAGGAACTGTGGCATGCCCAGTTTTGCTCTGGGGAGGAAGTTATGCAATCAGCTGCAGGTTTGAAGAAAACCCACAAGGCATCTGCAGCACCTCCACCCCCAAAACGCACAATCATCTCTCTGGCATTTACACTGCACCTTTAAACGATGGCTGATATGGCACCACTTGCCAAATAACGCCGCAAACAAGAGCCCCAGTTGCAACACCCCTACTGTGCAGACAGGAGGGAGAAGCTCTTACTTGAGGATGAGGGTCATTGTCTCCTTTCGGTCCTTCCCCTGGAAGGGCAGTGCCCCTGTGAGCATTTCAAACTGGGAGGGAAAGAGAAGAAGGGGGGTCATATCTGAGCAAGGCTCAGGGTTGCACAGATCCCACTGCCCCTTCCTGCTTGTGAGGGGTCCCAAGCCTGGCTCTGGCAGAGCTCACAGGCACGGCGAGTTCCCAGCAGCAGCTTGGCTCTCGGGGTTTGCCTGGGAACGTGTCCAGGCCAGCGCCTGCTCCTGCCGGAGCCCTGGGATCCTGCAGCTGCCAGACGGTGGCACCAGATCTGCACTGACAGCGAGGGCCCGGCGCTGGGCTTGACGCGGACACCCTCACGCACCCCACACACCCCACAGAGAACCCCCTGCGTCCCACACACCCCACAGCCCATTCACAGCCCAGCACCCCCTGGCACAGCAGTCTCGAGGGACCAGCGCTCCTGGCTGGAGGCCTGGACAGCCCCTTGGGGCTCTTTGGGGGTGTGGGGAGCCACCCCTGTCAGCAGGACACACAGAGCCGTGTCTGGTGCTCCAGGGCAGGGACAGCTGGCATTGCCAGTCCTGGGCAGGGTACCCACCATGAGGACCCCGTAGGACCACCAGTCAGCACTGTGCGAGTGGCCCTGGCGATTGACCACCTCCGGGGCCATGTACTCCACAGTCCCACAGAACGAGTAGGCTTTCTTCTCGTGGTCTATGGCCTCCTTACTCAAACCAAAATCTGCACAAGAGAAAACTTTCAGCACACTGCCCCAAACATTTCAAGCAGCTCTGTATTTCAGGAACCAACCTGGCTGAAGCCCAAGGCTCAGTGGAGCCCCTTACCTGTGAGTTTGATGTGCCCCTCTTCATCCAAGAGGATGCTACAGCAGGAATGGAAAATAAGTTGTTACTGTCTATGTAAGGGCTGGTGAGAACAAATACATGAAGGATGGTCTGAGATCATCCTTTGGCTCCCAGAATCCAAAGTTACCTGTCCCTTCTCCCAGTGCTTTAAGCTCCACCACCAAGACAGGAGGGGACCAGGAGCAGCTCCTCCTCTCTCCGCACCCTCTGCTTCACAGCAAACCAAAGGCCCCAGAGGCTACCTCCCTCTGACCCCCACAAACCCCAGGCAAGGATAACCAAGCTGGAGTGGGCTCTGCAGAGCCCACCTGGTCCCTTCTCCCTCTGAAGGCTCCCAGCTGCCTAAAGCTGAAGCCTGGAGGCTGCCATGGATCTCTGCTCAGCCTGTGGCACACGCAGCTCCTGGCTGGAACCACTGATCTGAGGAGCAGCAGCCTTGGATTGGTGCCACCACCTCCCATGTGCCCAGCCCCAGGGCACCCTCCAGCCCCTCTGGAAGCTGGGAGCTGTTCCCTGACTCCAGGCTGGGCTGGATGCAGGGCTGGGATCCTGCCTCAGCTGGCCACACATACTTCTCTGGCTTGAGGTCCCTGTAGATGATCCCCAGGCTGTGCAAGTGGTCGAGTCCCAGTGCCAGCTCTGCCAGGTAGAACTTTACATCCTCCTCAGTGAACATGACCTGCAGGCAGGGGCAGAAAGCAGAGAGGTGCTGGCTTACGATGCCAGCAGCTCCCCTGCGCCCAGGCAAGACCTTCCACATCCATGTTGCCCCCTCCTGCCCTTTCTAAATTTTCCAGACTTCACCCACCATTCATGACTTGGATCAGAATGGACCTTAATGGATCCAGTGCCACCCTGATATGGCAGGGACACCTCCCACTGTCCCAGACTGCTCCAAGCCCCATCCAGCCTGGCCTTGGGCGCTGCCAGGGATCCAGGGGCAGCCCCAGCTGCTCTGGGCACCCTGTGCCAGGGCCTGCCCACCCTCACAGGGAGCAATTTCTTCCTTAACTCTAATCCAAAATGACCTTCTTTTCATTCTTGTTCTTTAGGAGATGCTCATCTGAAGCTGCTGCAGGGGTGGATCTGCCACCTGTGCTGCTGCTCTTCTGCTGGAGCACTGGGCTCCCACCACACCCTCTCCTGGTGCCAGCTCTGGACTAGCAGCAGGCTGGAGGTTGTTTTCACCCTCTCAAGGGCGGCAAGGGTCAGTTACTTCTCCAGGCCATAAGCAGAGATGAGATGAGCCACAGCAGCCCACCGAGATGCCAGAGCATACCCACCTCTTTGGAAAGCCGAGTGAAAAGGTCACCTCCTCTGAGGAAATCCAAGATGAGGTACAGCTTCCCCTCTGTCTGGAATGCTGAAACACAAGCCAGAGCAGGAATCAGAGCCCTGCACTGAGGGAAGGCTCCGTGGTGTTACATTAATCACTTAAATCCCAGTGGCTCCAGCTGGGCACATGCCCTGCATGGTTCCTGGGTCAAATGCAGGTAGGGCTGATGGGGTAGAGGAGATGGCCTGTCCCTGCTGAAATGGAAGCTCCCCACAGCACTCTGGCACTGCAGAAAATCTTCGTTTTATTGGGGTCTGGTTCCTTTTCCACCAGTGATACCCTCCTGAAAGGGCTGTTTTCCCAGGAGAGGTGCTGTTCCTTACAGGAACAAAGCTGTCCTTGCCTTCCCCACAGTCAGAGCATTAACCCTGCCAAACTGCAGCTCAGCTAGTTAGCTCTGCTTTCTCAGTTTCTCATGGCTTAAGGTTTTAATCCCAGGGATTTGATGTTTAAACCTACACTCCCAGTCCATGCTCAGCTACCCAGTAACCCTAACCCTAGGCAGTAAAAGCAGCCTAGGACTAAGGCTGGTTCCAAGGAAAAAGCTGTGGAGGAAGGCATGTTGTGGCAGTTTTGTGTTCCCCTTGGGATGCCTTTTGCAGCTGCAGTGTGCCTGGAGCTCTGGGCTTTGTGGTTTTCAGAAGCCTAGGCATAACCCTAACCCTAGCCCTAGGCAGTAAAAGCATCCTTAGCTGGAGCAGGCAGTGGGACCACAGATCTTCCAGGAAAGGATTTCTGTTCAGGGGATTTTGTTGAAAGGTAGCTAGAGTGTGCTGGAGCTGCAGCCCCTCTCCCAGCACCCCAGGAAGCTCCACTCACCGTAGTGGAGTTTCACCACAAAGGGATGGTTGACATCAGCCAGGATGTCCCTTTCTATCTTTGTCCTCAATCGGTCCCGCACTGTGTGAAGAGAGGAACAGCTCAGACACAGAAAAGGGCCCTGACCAGTGTCCTGCCCCATCCCAGCCTTAAGCACCAAGCTGCTTGAGCCAGGTGTTTCCCCACCTCCATCATGGTGCTCTTAAACAAATGAAAGAAAAGCAGCATGTTTTGCTAGGATAAAGATGCTTCTCTTTCACCCAGCCCACCCCAGGCCAGCAGTGACATTTCCCCAATGCTCTTTAAGTCACAGAGGGTCAGAGCACTGCAGGAGGAGTCTCTTTCCTACCTTTCAGCGTTGCCTTCTTGAGCACTTTCATGGCATAGAGGTGGTTGGTGTCTGGGGGAGTTATTTTTCTCACCAAGAAAACCTGAGGCAGAAGAACACCACATTCACCAAGCACTAAACACTGGCAGTAGGAGCTGGATGCTTTCCAAAGTGGCAAACCCCAGAGTGTCCCTAAGAAGCCCAAGCTTTCCCATGGGTTTTCCCGGGAAGTGCTGTGTGTGGACTCCTCTCACCCCCACCCCGGTTTCATGTTGCACTTTCCTTCTTTCCAGCCTTCCCCACCTCCTGACTCCTGCAGCTCTTGTGGGGCTGGGGCTGATGCCTGGGAGCTGTGACTGGAGGCACTGATGCTTCACTTTACCACTAAAGCCTCCTGGTTTGTCAGTCACATCAACTCCTTGTTATGCCCTGCATCCTCTGGATTTTTATCTCCTACCCTTCCCTGATGTCTCATTCTACCTGGTTTTAGGCAGCATCAAAAGGACACCACCTGCAAGTGGTGGGCTTGGCAGTGCTTGGATTGGATGATCCCAGAAGTCTTTTCCAGCTTTTCTCTGATTCTAGAAAGCCTCTGCTGCATTTGCTCAGGCAGCAGCACACAGCCCTGTCCAAGCTCCCCCTGTCAGCTGGTAACTGACTGGCACCAAGCTGATTTAATGTGTCAGCAGATGGTCTGTAAGAGACTTGGATTATTGAAATAGGTAAGAGCTACAGGCTACTTCCTTCCTCCTTCACAGAAGGGAAACTGGACCGTAAACAGGGGCCAAACCCAGCCTGGGGCACACAGCAGCAGTTCTGAGAAGGGAGGAACATGACCAGGAACATTCCTGGGAGTCAGGAAAGTGGTTTTGTTGGGGATGGTTCCTTTCATCACCAGAATAATTTGCCTGGCATGGAACATAGGAAGAAGTGATCTCACCTTGCCAAAAGAGCCCTGTCCCAGCACCTTCAGGAGCTCAAACTGTGAGGGATCAGCCTTCTCAGAGCCCTCCTTCACATGGTGTGTGATGTTGATTTCCTGCACGACACTTTCCCCCTGAAACAGAGGGCACATGGTTGGCAGGGACTCCTGAGCAAGGGAAAGCAGCGTTCTGGGATTATGGAGCAAGGACTGCAGCTCCAGACTCACAGGAGCCACATGGGAGACAACCATAAAGGTTGGTGCTTGTCACAGGTATCAGCATCTGCAATCAATAAGTCGGGGTAGGGAGGACCAGGTAAATACAGAGCCCTCCCTCCCAACCACAAGAGCTGCTTTGAACTGCATTTCAGAAGAGTGCTTGAGAAGCACCTTCCTTTTTGAGGCACTGGTAGCAAAACCAGGAGTGTTTATGCCACTAAAAATCCCACAACACAAAAAATAAGGCACTGTTGTCAAAACAGGGCCAGGGCTGGCAAAAATCAGACATGTTGGAGCCCATCTGCTCAGCAATCTGAGCAACTCTGCAACATAAGTCTTAGTGCATCTTCAGCACATACAGATGATGCTTTAACAGACTCCAGCCTTCAAGAAGATTGAGGGGAAGCCAAGGTCTCTGGCACATGTTTTGTTTAAAACACATTATTTTACTTCAAAAAAAATAAAGAAGAAAACATAGATTTAATCAGCATAAGTAGAATAAACTCACCAAGGGATCTGGGCCAGCACAGCCACAGACCCTGAGGTGATGCTGAAAGACCTCCTAATCCCAGCAAAACTTTTGGACCCAAAGGACAGCAATTATGTTCAAAAATGCATTAAATTCTGCTGTCCCCAGCTCTAGGGAAGCTGTGGCCAGCAAAGGTTGCAGAAAGCTGGAACTACAATTTATTTTTTTCTCTTGCAGAGTTGGGGAAAAAACTTACACTTTGTTTTCTAGACCTATTCAGACACTTAGTCTGGAACCACCTCATCAAAGCAGCTTTTAAAGCCAGCCAGAGGCAGGTGCCAGCCCTGCCCATCCTGCCCAGCCCACTCCCACCCTCCAGTGCCCACGGATGTGGTTGCCCACCTGCACTGAGCTCCCTCCTCTCCCCACTCTCAGGCTGGGTTTTTCTCAGTTTAGGAAGTGGCTTTGTTTCCATGGTGGGAGCTCTGCTCTCTCCTGTGCAGCTCAGGCACTCAGGGCAGGGGCACAGGAGCTCCCTGGTGTTATCCTGCCTTTCCCTGGGCTCGGTGATCACAGGGAAGAAAGATCCCATAATCCCTTAAACAACACATTTTCGTGTTCCCGATGATCTCCCAGCTTAAACCAGCCACTTTGCACTCCTGGGTCCATCTGGAGGCTTAGTCCCTGCAGACAGCTGCGGTGAGGAACAGCTTCCCACCTCCAGAGCTGGAACAGGAGCCGGCCAAGCTCAGCTCCTCCTGCCAGCTCAGCTCTTCAGGGAGAGAGCCCACAGCAGGGAGAGACCCACTATGAAGAAATTCTTCCCTGTGAGGGTCCCTGGCAAAGGTGCCCAGAGCAGCTGTGGCTGCCCCTGCATCCCTGGCAGTGTCCAAGGCCAGTCTGGACAGGGCTTGGAACAACCTGGGACAGTGGGAGGTGTCCCTGCTGTGGCAAGGGTGGCACTGGAGGGGCTTTAAAGTCCCCTCCAGCCCAGACCATCCTGTGATCCTCCTACCACAGAAACACATTGAGAAGCCATTTGGTATCTTGCTGACACAAAGGAGGATTTTCCCTCATGGACTCTTCCACCAGCTTGGAATTCAACACAGGACTCTTGTGACGAGCTCCTACAGCCTGGCCGGCAACACACACAAATCTCCAGCACAAAACCACCTGTGTGCCACGGAGGCCAGCTTCTTCCAGAGTCACCACAACAAACTATGCCAGAAGGCAGAGAAAGAAAAGCAAACCAGAGTGCCCTGAACAAGCATGGGAAGCATCAGGAAAGGAAGCAGAGGAAGGTGGCAGCAGGAGGTGGCAGGAGGTGGCAGCATGGGGTGGCAGCGGTACTGACCGGGCTGGAGAGCTGGCTGGGGGCAGGCAGCTGCAGGCTGCAGGGCTTGGCTCGCTGCTTCCTGTGCAGCCAGAGCATCAGGAACGCCCACACACGGGGAAATTTGGGGTCCCTCTCCATTGTCCCATCCCGATCAACATCGTCTGGCCCCGGCAGCTGTGGCCCCAGCGCGGGGCTGGGGGCTCTGCCGCAGCAGGAGCAGCAGCAGCAGGAGCTGCAGGAGCTGCAGGAGCTGCAGGTGGCTGCACCGGCGGCGGATGCGCAGTGGGACCAGACTCAGTCACACGGAGGGAGGTTCACGCTCCCCCTCCCCAGAAACAACACTTGTGGTTGTGGCTTTTTTTTTTTTTTTTCAGGTTTGCTTTTAAAAAAATAATAATCTCACAGCTCCTCGCTGGCATTTGGGTTCCCTGTATCAGACAAGACACTGATAGAAACCACACAGAGTCTCCTCAAAGTGATTTCCATCTAATGCTGCCTGAAGTTCACGTCAGGCTGGGAGCTTTGGGTATTTCCAAAACAGGGGAAATAGTGACAAGCCACTTTCCCCTCTAAAACAGAAGAGAAAAACTCACAAGAACCCACCCAGAAGTGTGATGACACCTTGGAGAGCTGCACATCTCTGCGCTCCCACTGGCACAGGGATGAGGGGGCACCCACAATGGGATTCCTCCAGGAATGTTTGGATTGGCATTCAGTCCTTCTCTTGCCTTATGCTGCACAAGAGTCCTTGTTGCAGAGTCTGGAGTTATTTATCTGAGACCCACCCTGAAGGTCCATGAGGTGTTTTTAAGGGCATTTCTTGTTTCTGAACCCACCATGGCTCAGATTATGGGCAGGACAGAGCAGAGGTATTTGGAGGGCTCGTTTTGCCTCCTTCCCCCTCCAAACCTGTTCATCTTTGACCTTTCCATTAGGACAGACAGATGTTTCCTGCAGCAAGACCCCAGAGGGTGCTGGTAAGAAAGAAGCCCCTTGAAATGAGTCAAAAGATGCCCACACAGAAGGAAATAGCCCCGTGTCAGCACTGGTTTCTGAATTTCTCCTGAGAGTGCAGGGGATGGAACCAGAGAGACAAATTATGACTGTGTCACCCCCTGTGCCCCCACCACGTGCTCTTTGAGAAGTGATAATGAAAGAAACAAATGACTGAACAGCAGAGAGGCAGCTGGGCCCAGCCCCACCACGGTCCCTGCTGAGCTCCAAGGGCTGGGGCAGGTGCCAGAGCATGGAAAAGCACCTGCAGCTGCTGAGCACAGCAGGAGCCTGGTTCACACCGACACCTCCTGCGTTCTGACACAGCCCAGGGAGGGGGAAACCCTGTCCACCCCGTGCTGCACAAGAGAAGCACCCATTCCTCAGCAGCGCCATGTTCTCAGTGTGGAGGAGCAGCAAACTCCTGTGCCCTGGCCTGGCAGGAGCTGATAAATCTCATTATGACCCAGACAATTTTTCATGATTTGTTACCAGCGTGGGAGAGGAGCCTCAGTTAGGCAAGAAAATCTCCCCTGTACATCCACGCAACCAAAAGTGCCCGTTCTGGCTCACTGACAAGATCAGAAAGCCACAGGAGACACAAATGGCAGCACGGAAAGGGGGTTGGTGTGGGGAGGAAGGAGGAGGAGGACGATGAAATCAAGTCCAGGATGTCACGTGAGCAAGTGAGCAATAGCTGCTCTCTGCAGCAGCAGTGCCACAGAGCTGAGAGGGGCTGGCAGGGCAGGAAAGGGTTTGGTTTTCAGAGAGGTCCCTGTGAGCTCTGCTCACACCCTCATGTGTGGGACAGAATGCAAATGAAACGGATGAGTCTCAGTGAGGCGCCCACGGCAGCTCTCCTACCTTGTCTGCAGAGTCCACCAGGTCTTTCTCTA
Organism: Emberiza elegans; assembly: GCA_024865655.1. Lineage (NCBI taxonomy): Eukaryota > Metazoa > Chordata > Aves > Passeriformes > Fringillidae > Emberiza > Emberiza elegans. The sequence continues at coordinate 7,310,368 of JALJVW010001685.1, read as the reverse complement.
TCCAAGTGATGTCAGACTTTGCCTGTGGGACAATAAACAAACATCAGCACAGAGGGGCTGTGATTGTCTGCTAAAGTTTTCCCAAAGAACTTGTTCAGCAAGACCAGGTGAGCTGTACACAGCCACTAGGGCTGTCTCACTGGGGGAGACATCACTCCTGGGGATGTGATTCTGAGGATTCTGAGCCATGAGGTGGCTCCAGGAGAGCAGGTGGCCCCAGTAAATAAATTTATATTGATTTGATTTGATAAACTCAGGGTGACCTGGAGGTGGGACAGGAGCTACTGAGAGGGAGAAGAGAAGGAAAAGCAAGCTCTGAGGAAGGGAGGAGCTGCGTGAGAACAGTGAGATTAGAGCTAGGAATTAACTGATTTTCAGCTCCAGAAGGACCAAATCAGATTGAGGGGCCCCTGCAGTCACCTCTTCCCCTTCCTCCTCTGCACTGCTGTGCCCTTGCAGGGTGAGCAGCTGGAGAGGGTGACTGTCCCACTGCTCCAGGAGCAGCAGGGCAGCGAATCTGCCAAAGCCACTGCTGAATCCCTTCCTGAGCGAAAAGTCATCACGAGACCCTCAGCAGATCCCGCCTCAGGATCCCTCCCACCCACTGGGAAAGCAGCTCCATCCTGGCTCCTTCAGAGCAGCCCCCAGCCCCTGCCTGCCATGGGGTGGGAGGGTTGGATTCCCACAAATCCCACAGATCTCTGCAGGTCCAGCCCTCCCTGCTCCTGGGAGCTCCCAGCACCTGCTGCCACCCACAGCCTCCAGAGGCATTTCCCACAGATTCCTCACTGCTGGGAAATGAGATTGGCTTCTCCTGGAAAATAAAAGCCCAGGAAGTCGCTCCAGTCAGAGGAGGAGACAAGTTCTGAACCTCCCTGTGCCGCCTTCGCAGGGCACAGATGGCTGAGTCACCCCACAGCAGGGGCTGGGCACAGATGAACAGGGGGTTTTCCCAAGTTCCAAAACAAGTCCTGTTTTCTACTTTCCCCCCTTTTTTTGAGGGAGGATTTTACAAGCCAGAAGCCAAGAGACAGGTTTGTTTTTGCTCGCGTTTTGTCACTTTGCCGGTTGAGACCGTCACATCTAAATGCAAGAAAAAAAAACCACCCTGCAAAAGCTCGAAACAGATTCTGCTCTTGGCATTTCACTTCCTATTCATCAACAACTAACCAGAAGCTGTTTTAATTTCTGTTGCTTCAACACATGCTCTGGTCCCAAAACACTCCCAAAATCTGGCAGCACCTAGGAAAGACACTTCTTAGAAAGCAGTCATACCCTCCAAAAGGCCTTTTCCAAAAGAGTGCTTAATTAAACCTGGATAAGGTCTGGCTCTCTAGGATCAGGAATTCCCTGATTGCTTGTGTCCTGCAGAAGAGACAGAGCCCAGCAGGGCAGGCAGAGCAGGTATTTTATCAGACACTTGCCTCCTGGATCCTTGGCTTGCTGCGGAAGAGGAGCCTCAGCATCTCCAAAGCTTTGGGCTGTTATCCTCCCATCCTTCCCCAGCTGGTTCCCGAGCTCGCAGCCCGAGCGGCGCCCGGAGCGGTGCAAGAGCCCCGGTGCCGTGCTTGTGTCACTGGGATGTATTTTGGGAGTTTTACTGAAAGGAAACGGCGGTTTCGTATGGGGAAATGGCTTTGTGTGGCCATGGCTGCACAATGCAGCAGCCAAACGAGAACACTGGGTGGCTTTACGGGTGCTTAGGCATGGAAAGAGCCATCAGCAAATCTCAGCGGGCTTTTCAGGAGGATCAGTGCAGTCCCCCTGACACACATGAAAACAGGCTCAGAAACAGCAGTTTCAGGCACTGCACAAGGCAGCAACAAGCAACTGGGAGCCTCAGTAGTTTTCTTCCTCAAAATTTCTCTACCCCTGCTCTGAGCAGCTCAAACAGTGATGCATCAGGGATGCTCTGCCTGTAGGATCAGTGGAATTGCAGCTCTCCAGGGAAAGGGCCAGGAGGCAGCAGCAGCTTCTGGATCAGCACAGGAGCAAGGTGGACCTGCTGGGGAAGGCCATGAAGATGTTCCAAGGCCTGGAGCCCCTCTGCTCTGCAACCAGGCTGGGAGAGCTGAGGGTGCTCATGTGGGGAAGAGAAGGCTCCAGAGAGAGCTCAGAGCCCCTGCCAGGGCCCAAAGGAAAGGTGGGGACAGAGTTTTTAGCAGGGCCTCTTGTTATAGGACAAGGAGTGATGGTTTTATGCTAAAGGAGGGGAGATTTAGATTAGATATAGGGAAGAAGTGTTTTACAATGAGGCTGGTAAAACCCATGGCTGAAAGCAGCTGTCTCCTGAGGGAACTGGGAGTGCACATGTGGCTCCCCATTTTCCCTGCATGGAGCAACAACTTCCCTGTGGAGCAGCAGCTCCTGCTCAGGAGGGAGCTGGGATCAGTGGGAAGCACAGGGGGCTGCAGCTCTGCAGAGGAAGCGAGGCTGGAGCTTGTGGAGAGTAAAGGCTGCTCTGTCTGGAACTTTTTTCAAGTGGTGGTTCTCAAAAAGAGGAACAAATAAAGTAAAGAAACCTCCCCACTCACTGCCTGGCCTTCTGCAAAGGCCTTTTTTGGGCAGGGCTGGCCCTTCGGCCTCATTTGCAACAAAAGAATTGGCCAGAACCTGGTACTTTTGATTGTGCTTCTGTGGGGGATCCTCTTCAGTGCTCCTGGGAGCCCCGAGCCTGAGAAATCCTCCAGGACCCTGAGCAGAGACACGGTCCAGGCTGGGAAGGGAAGGGTTCAGCTGGGGGTACCTTGGGGCCATGGACTCTCTTAAAATAAGAGGGAGATTCTTGGAGCAATCCTAAAGGATCTGCAGGGAGAGAGAGGTTTCCTTAGCCTTTAACTCACTCTCAACAAGGACATTTGCTGGCAGACAAAAGCCTCGGGGACACTGGGGCCTGAGGAGGAAGGGACACTGCGGGGTGGCTTTGAAGGTGGAAGTCCTGCACTAAGTCACTGCTACAAACACAGCCCAGGAGCACCAGGGACCTCAGGACTGGAAATTCCCAAGGAGGGGATAAGGACACGGGCGGATTCTTGGCAGGAGGTTTGCAGGAGGGCATTACTGAGAGGGAGCAGGGCTGCACGTTTTACCCCACACCATCCCCAAGGACTGTTACTGGTCTCCTGGAAAACAAAACCAACCAAAAATGGGAGAGGAAGGAGAAACCCAGAGGACACAGTCAGGCTCTGCCCAGTGGGGGTAACACGGTGTCCAGAAATCCTCAAATTCTCAAATCATCAAACCCTTGTGCCCAAACCCTTACACAGCCAAGGCAGCTGAAGAAGGGAATGATCAGCTCCATCCTGGCATGGAAAACATCAGAAGCCTCCCCACCCATGGCTTAAACAAAAGTCTGACTCCTGGAAACGCTCTGCCATCCTCCTGGGGGCAATTCCTCCCCACTCACAGAGGCAACCAAACAGTGTAAAATTAACCAGGTGACTCCTGGGAAGGACTCTGCTGCTCCTCCAGTGATCCTGGCTCCCACAACAGGGGTTACATGCAAGCCCCTAAAAAGGGAACACTGCCACAGGACAGGCAGTGTCACACTGGCACCCCTCGAGCACATTCCAGCAGGTGGCACTCGGAGCATCTTCAGTGTCCAAAATGTGTTTCTCATTTGACAAGGGACGGGGGGAGCCCAAAGCCCATTTCCTAAGAACCCATGTCATAAACACCCCCCTGGGAAGATTCAGCACCCCTGAAACAGAGGAATCTTGGAGATTGTTAAGGGATGAAGGGTTTTCTCAAGCAAAGCCTGAGGCTGAGGAAAGGAGGAGGCAGATGGTGGCTCACACAGCTGAGCCCCTGTCCTTGTGCTTCACAACATCCTTTTTGGTCTGCTCAGTTTTTAACCAACTCGTTTCACAGGGAAACCAAAACATCTTTATGTCAGAGGGCTCAGGTCGGTTTTGGGATGGAGAGCAGAGAGGGTCCAGCACAGGCACCCCCTCACACTCCCCAGGCTCCTCCTGCTCCTGGCTCTATCCAGGGCTATGTTGGCAGCAGATACTGAAAGTTTCTTCAAAAAAAAAAAAAAACCAAACAATTTCCCCACCCTTTCCATGCACCACAAGCTGAAACTGGCCAGGATCAGCTGACGATGAGCTGTTTGGGCTAAAGATACAAGCTCAGGCAAAAGATGTTCCAAACTCCACGGAGACTCCCCAGTGGCTCCGGTGCTGCTGCAGTTCCAGAGCTGTGAGAGGGGAGCCAGCAGGACTTTGCACCCAGTGAAACGTGACACTGGAGAGGAGAACACCTTTAACAGCCAGGAGATAAGGGATTACTCAGTTCTGCAGCTTCTACAGAGCAAATCAGCCTCCAGTGCAAAAGAGCAGAGGATGCAGCCTCCCCTTCCTGCAGCCCTGCACACACCTCCCAGCAGGGAGGGAAGCTCTGCTCAGCCAATTCCAACCAGATCGGGCTTTGATGGTGGTAAAACCAGGAGACCCCGTCCCAGGCTGTTCCAAATGCAGAATCCCACTCTGAGGAACCAGCAGTAAACACCACCTTCCATCAGGGCATGGGGCAGTTCTGCTACTTTCAGTAGAAAACTCTTTCTAGCTGAATTATAAAATACAACATTGGTTTCACAACAAGAACCAAGAATTGTTTGCTGCCCTTGGAGTAATCGTGGGATGTGGAAACTATTCTGTATTGCAGGAACGCTGGAATTCCACACTCCTCCCACAGCACACAGGCTGCCCTCCCCTTGCAGGGCACACAAAAAGTGTCTCAGGACCTGGAAAAGCCTCTGCCTGGTACCTGCCGGGGTTGGTGTGTGCAGGCAGGGAGAACCCAGCTCTCTCCGGCCCTCTGGGAAGGTCACACGTGCTGAGAGAAAGGGATTGTCACGTTTTGGGGGTGGCTGTGAACTGCAGCAGGGTTAAAAGCAAAACAAACCCTGTCCAAAACACACCCCGAGCTGTGCATTACCAACACCCCGGTGAGAGTGCACAGGATGAGTGTGTGCTGGAGCAAAGCTCTAGTTTATCATTTAATGTCTATAAAACCATGGATGCAGCCAGCAGCCACCCCCTGCATGGCTCAGCTGCTCCATGTGCCAGGGACAGGACCATAACATGGACATCACATCCATCCCAAACATGGAGACTGCATCCATCCCCTTCCCAAATATGGGAGATCACATCCATCCCCTTCCCAAACATCACACCACAGGGATTGCAGCCACCCCCACACTGGGAATACCATGTTTTGTCCTGTTTCCCTCAGATACTATTTTACTGTTTTATGAGCTTTTTTCTCCTCACTCTGTCCCTGTGGAGGCCCCAGGGGTCCCCTCCTGGACCCCAAAGATGACCACTGACCCCAGAGCTGGTGCAGAGCCATCACCTCCCCCTGTGGCAGCAGTCACAGCACATTCCAAATCCATATCCAGGCCAGCTGTCTGGTGAAATCCACCTCTCTGACAGCGAGGGGATCAGTTCAGCCACATCTCAGAGGCACAGAGTGTCCTCAGCCCGCTCAGCATTCCCAGAGCATCTCTGCCCACCCCAAGCCTTCAAGCACAAAGAGGGTTAAACCCCCTCCTTTCCTCCTTTTCCAAAGGGGTGGCGTTTCCCAGCTGTGCTCTCCAGGACTGGCAAGGGAAGGGCCTGGATTTCACACTGCAGTTGGGAAACCCTTCCTCTCAGACTGCAATGAGATCAGCAGGAGCTGCTGCAATGCCTCTGCTCCCACTGCTGGGAGGCTGCCCCAGGCACACACGGAGGGGATTTCCTGAGGGAGAAGGAAAAGGGCTCCAGGCAAGGCAGGAATTCTTAGATAGCTGGGACTCCCCTCCCTGGATGGTCCCCACCCCTGGCAGCCCTGGCAGGCAGCACGGTGCAACCAGAGGGAAAACAGCTTTTGCAGCTTCACCTGGAGCTAGGCAAGGAATTTACTGCTCGTGTCCAAGCCAGGCTTCACTTCCAAATAAAGCTGGGACTGGTGACGCCGCAGGAGCTTCAGGCAGATCTGCCTGTGTGTGCAGGGAGAATCCCAGTCAGCATCTTGGCCAGCCAAGGGCACTCCACGCTCCCAGTTGCTGGGGTGGATGACCCAGTGACCCAAACCCAAGCTCTGGCCCTTCAAAAATCAAATGAGAATGAGTTCTTTGGGGTCCTCTCCAGTGCCAGCCCTCACCACTGTCCCCTCCAAGTACAACAACCAGTAACAGATTTTCAGGGATTTATTTTCCTTCAGTACAAGAGGCTTTCTGGAGACAGAACATGAGGCAGCTTCTATGAACTCACCAGGGGGATGGAAATGGCAGAGAAGAAACCGGAGTGGTTTGGATGGGTCAGGGACCATGTGGGAGGGCTGCTGGAGCAGACTCTGCTACATTCCTCATGTGCAAGTCCTGTAAGCTGACCCCTCTTCAATTATTCCTTAGAGTCTGCAGCTCATCAGAGACTCTGCTCCTCAAACAGGCATTTATTTGTGTTTTCTAAGAGCTCAGAAGCTGCTGTTCGCCATAGCCCAGCCCTGCCAAGGACACAGAGCAAAGGCTCTGCCAGGAACAGGCCAGGCAGCTGTCAGGCACTGCTGGAGCAACAAACCCACTCAATTCCTTCAGCTGACAAGGCAGAGCAGCCAGTTTGAACTCAGAGCTTTACCAGTGACAGGCTGAAAAAGCCAAATGTTAAGAGTGGCCACGGCTGCTGCCCAGTCCCTGCAGTGTCAGAGAAATTTCCAGGCAGCACCACAGCACACTGGAGATGTTCTGGATGTTCTGCTCCCACATCTTGCCCAGCCACAGAGCCAGTCTGGCCAGAACGCTGCTGGCTGGGAGCCCCAGGAGAGGGGCAGTGGGCTGAGAAGGGATTTGCTGAGGTACCTGCCCGTTCCCACAGCTCCACGGCTTTCCAGGTCCTGGAGGAACCAGCGGCAGCTGTGCAAACACACAGAGCAGAGCACTCACTTGTTTGTTTTGAAAGCCTTCATGTTAAGAGGCTGAGATTAGTGGTGTCCAGCACTGCCCAGGATCACACCACTGGATATGGGTCCTGTCCTGGAGCTCGAGGGCAGTGCTGGCCTGAGAACCCTCCCTCACCTGGACCCTCACAGGTCCAGGCTGGATGGGGCTTGGAACAACCTGGGATAGTGGAAGGTGTCCCTGCCCAGGGTTCCTTCATGCAGGGTAGGACCTGTCTGCAAGCTTTACCTGGTCAGGATAAACCAACAGGAGCTACACGGATCTGGGGGAAAGCCTCACTTCTCCCTGTGCTGCACTGCCCCAGCCAGGCTCAGCCTGGAGCACCTCCTGCCTGGTCCCTGTGGCAGAGCACAGCCCTCATCCAGCCTCAAAGGTCCCTTTTATGGTGCAGAGCTGGGAGAGCTCAGCTCTTCCTTCCCCAGCTCTGCCTGTGCTCTGTGATTATCACCCCTGAACAAGCTGATCAGCACCCTCAGCCCGTTCCCCAGAGAGAGTGTGGGCACACTCAGCACTGCAGTTCCACTCCTCTGCTTTTCATGATGAAGTGATTTAACTAATTGGGTGTTGTACTTCCATGTACAATTCCTCATGCTTGGCACCTTCAGGGAGCACAGGCTCACCCCTCAGCCAAGCTGGCTGCAGAGCAGGCTGAAAACCCCCTGTTATGAGAGGTTCCATTTTCCCACTGAATTCAGTTGCTGTTCCCCAGCTGAACAAGGACCAATTTCACCCAACCTGGCAATTAAAATTTGTAGAACACAGGAGAGAATGAGGTTCTGTACCCAGAGAGGCTTTTAATCACCACCAAAAAGAGGATGAGAAAAAAATCCATCCTTGTACCCATCCTGCATTGGATCAGCAGCCCGGTGTTAGGGATGTGGCCATGATTAACCCTGTTTTCAGTGCAAATTCAAAACGCAGCCTCATCCCATCCACTGTGAACACTGACTCTTCCCCAGCCCCAACCAGGACAGGGATCTTGCAGACATTCCCCAGGTAAACACTGAGGAATGGGGCCTGCAGGGACTTGTGTACCACAACTGTTCTTGAAAGGTAGAAAACACAAGAGCTGGTGAAAAGCACCAGCTGTCCTTGGTGGGAAGCTGAGCTGGAACTACAAAAGCAGCAAGAAAGTACCAGAACAGGTCCAGCCTGGCCCAAACCATGCCCTTGGTACCTCTGCAGTGACCACCTGGAGTTTCAGGTGAGATGGCCACGGAGGTTCACACTCCACCAAGCACCAACTATGAGCTTCCCGACTCTTTTGAGGAACTCTTGGGTTTCCTCCCTTTCGGAGAGCCTCTGGTTGTGGCCCAGGCACATGAGGGCTGTACTTTGGCAGCATCCTGCTGGCAGGGCCGGGAGGGACAGGGCTGCTGCGTGGGCGCGGAGCAATCGCCGCTGTCGCCGCTTCAGGTTATTTTTAGCAGAGATCACAGAATGAGCTGCAAAAGGATAGCACAAACCTGGAAAAAAGGTGCCTCTTCCCCTTGCAGCTCTCCACACACAGCACAGAAGGGTGTGGGAGGGAGTCTGAGCAACCTTCGATGTGAGAATAGTCACCTTGGATGGTGACGGCCACTGCGTAAAGCCAGAGCCAGGAGCTGCTGATGATGTCTACCCACAGGAAGAACTGAAACGCACAGATATTCTGGGTGCTGCCTGCTCCCCCATCTGCAGCATCTCAGGGCAGAGCTTGCCCTCCAAGCTGAAGGTATGTGTTTACAGGAGGGATTTCATTTGTGCTGGTAGCAAACATACCTTGTACAAACTTGGAAAACGCCACCGAGGTTATTTCAGGAGCACGCAGCAGAGCTTTGGGTGCTCAAAAGTTACCCAAAATGGGATTGTCAGACACTGCTTACAGGAATTTTGGCCACGGGGCCTCAGGAAAGTGGAAAGCAGGACACCTACAGCAGCACAGGGCTCTTGAGGCTTCCCTGCTCTGGGATGTTGGAGAACTTGCCCTCTGCTCTGCTCCAGCTTGGACTGCACGTCCATGACCTACAGAGCAGCAAAGGGAACCTCAAGTGCTTTTTGGCTTCTCTCTCATGATCTTTCTGTGGAATAGCACCTATGGATGGAATCAGCCAGGGTTTCTCTCAGTGATGTCCTTCAAAGAGAAAAAAATCCTAAACTACTTTTAAAGCAACATCCATCAGCAGCATTTAGGGAGTGGCAGTTTAGCCAAGTGCTTGAAGATGAAAGAGGCAAAATCTCAAACCTTAAAAACCCAGCTGGAATCCAACCAGAAGACAAAAGATTCCTTTTTCCTCATGCCAGAGATGCAGGCACAGTGAAGAGTTGTAAACCCACTGCTCTCAGGGGAGGGAAGGGCAAGTTCCATTGACCTGAATTCATCTGACCCAAAGATCTCTTTGCAAGCCACTGAGGAAGTGCCAGGCCAGCTCCAGAGTGGAACAGAGAGGCAGAACAGTTAGGGGAGATGCACTGGCACTGCTAGAAATCCACAAACGTCCCAGGGGAAAAAAACTGGCTGAAATGTAGACAACTGGGGTTTAGGTTTAAATATCTTTTACTAAAAATACAACGTAACCAGCTGGAAAAACAACACAGCAAGCCCCCAGAGCCTTCGGCAGGGCCGATGATTCAGAGAGAGAAGCTGCCACAGGGCCCTGGCTGAGGGCACAGAGCTCCTGACAGCCCGCTCGGGAAGGCTGCCCAGGGCAAATCCAAAGTGTTGTGTCATTCTCCACGGTCAGAGCACAGCTGGGTCAGAAAAGGAAATCCTGAAGGGATTATGATTTCACGGTACTGACATGGCTCTTCTGCTCTGCAGTGAGTGCAGGACACAGGAATGGGCACAATCAGGAGACACCACAGGGACAGCATCGTGCTGCTCCTGTACCTGGGAGGGCTCTCAGCACACAAATCAACTCTTTCCACACCACGCTGCTCATGTGTGGAGTAGGGTGAGCTTTAGGTGTCTCAAGAAGGAGTAGCAGGTTCAGATCCCTGCCCAAAACACAGGAGACAGCAGGTTTTTCTGTCATTCCCAGCTGGTGCTGCTGAGGATGCAGAGGGCAGCTTGGCAGAGGTGGAGCTTCTCCCAGCCCCACCGAGGCAAGAGAATAAACAGATACCAGACACTCAGCAAGGGCAGCTGTGCCAAAACCATCAAATACTCTCGTACCTCTCATCCCAGCTGGCAAGATCACACCACAGAGAAAGGCATAAACACAGCACCGAAACACCCCAGGGCTTCTCACTTCTCGCCCTCGGCCACAGCCCCACTCCAGCTCCCAGTGCTGGACCAAGGTGGCGCTCCTGAAAACCTTCCAGGCATGTTTGGATGACCAAAGGGACAGGAAGACAGGGTTTTATCTTCCCTCTTCCCATCTCCCTTGCACTCCCACGTGCACTCCTGCAGATCTACAGAGCAGCAGCTTTACAGGGTTTAAAAATAACCATCCCCATCCTGCTCCCGAGTCAGCTCACACCCCCCCCGCGCAGAGGGACCTGCAGGGGTCACCTGGGGCATTTTTTACCTGGGATGGAGGATTCCCACCTTCTTCTGGAGCTGGCTGCCCATTCTGCAAAGCAAGAGAACCTGCTGTTAGCACATTCCAGCCATGGGGTTGTTCCTCATGAACCTCACAAAAGCTGGTGGCTTTGGGAGCCCCTCATGTGGGACAAATGGGGCAGGGTGGCACTTTGGACATGGTACAAGGCGGTTGAACATTTCTCCATACACCAGACTCTTGTCTTTTAACTTCTTTGAAACAAAGTCTCTTGCCCAGAGAGTCTCTCCACACCTCCCCCAAATGAAACTGGGGCTCTTTATTCACCCAGTGTTGCTCGTGGGGGCAAACAGCACCAGGGAGCATCCCCGGCGTGGTCGGTGCAGATTCCCACCCCAGAGAGCTGCAGAGCTGCTCCATCCCACCCCTCCTGCGCGGCTGCTGCGGGACTGCTGGCAGGAGCCCAGCCGAAGAGTTAACAGCCCTCGTGCCGTGCCATCAGCTTTCACTGGAGCGTTTATCGGTTATTTATTACCCTATCGCAGCTGATAGCTGCAGGAAATCTGCCCCGCCCGGCGGGCTCCGGGTGCAGCCCCGCACAAAGTCACAGCAGGGACCCGAGCCACCCGCAGTGGCACCGGCCCCGCTCAGCCCGGGCTGAACCGGGATCGGGTTCAGAGGCGCCGGCACCGCCGGGGGAAGCCGGGCCAGCAAGGTGGGTGGGATTTCACTGAGACACAGATACCCAGAGCAGGATAAGCACGTACAGGAGGTTTTCTGCAGACTGTGGAGAAAAACAAGGGCAAGAAGACTTTGCTTTGACATCTGTTTGCACTGCAGTCTCAGGCTCCAAAAATCATGGCATTCCTCTCCTCTGAAAGAACAAGGGTAGTTTACTCCTTCCTTTTCAGAAGTTATGGGCCAAGTGAAGAGTTGCAGTGCCATGGATTCGAGGCTCAGACCCTCAGGGGAATGACTGGGTTCTAGAGCCTTTCAGGAACTGACAGAAACGAAGCCAACTCCTTCCCTGGAGCAGCAAGGATCCATTGAGATGATCAACCTGACTTCTTCCTCAGGTCTCCAGTATACTGCAGTATTTATTTACACCTGTATGGACCCGACCTGAGCTCCACAACTCACCTGAGTCCCAACTACTTTAAGTTCCAAAGTAGTTTCAGCCAAGGGCTGAAAGCAGGCCCCAGCAGCCCCGTGCAGGAGTTCTCCCAGAGGAATGCTGCCCTGCTGTTTACACGGAGCCCTCGGTGCCATTAGCACGGAGAATAGCTGAGCAGTGAAGTAAGAATTTGTGTTTATGAACAGCCCCCACAACGCATGGGGAGCCACAGCACCGAGATAACCAGACTTGGAAAGAGGCTGATGTTTACTGGCTCAGCTGTCACCCATCCACAGCTCATAACTGGCTGCTAATCCAAACCACAGCTCGGGGAGGGCTGGTTTTCTCTCAAACAGCTCAAGAAGCAGAATTTCTGTGCTGGACAGAGGGAAACAGTGCCTGGCTCTTGGTCTGAAGAGCAGATCCACCAGGCACGTGTCAGGAGAGGGGTGAGTGGGTGCAGGGGGTGTCCAACCCCTCTGCTTCAAGGGTGAGCTGGGAAACACCAGGGGATACCTCCAGAGCCACCAGAATTTCGAGGGCTGAGTTTTATCAGCTCTCTGAAAAAGAAAACTTGTCCTTCTGCTGCTGACAGAAACTCATCCTACCTGGGATGGAAGGGATGGGGAAAGAAAGGGAGCAGTGTCCATGCCAGGGAGGTGTCCTGGGCATGCAGCTCCCTGCTCTTAGAGGGATGAAGCTCCTGATGAAATGGTCCTTTCTCAGGCTGACAGAAGTCAGATGTGTGAGCAGAGAATTGCAGTGTTTAGAGCCAAGTGCTGTCCTTCCACCCCAGAGCAAAAGCAGTCCTTATTCCCTCATATGGAATTGGAGGGCCATTTGTATATGTTCCAGATGGAAACAGCTCCAGACTCATCACCTCCCGAGATAAAATACGGCCACTCAGCACGCCATGAGCAGGGCTGAAATAGTTTGTGGGTTTCTTGGGTTGACATTTGCCTCTTTAAAATGCTTTATTTCTGCCCTGCCCCTGCACAGCACACACGGGGGGGAGCAGGTGCAGCTGCCCTCCCACAGCACTCCGGGGCTGCAGAGGAGCCTCCCAAATGTCCTGCTCCGAGAGAACTCCCAAGGCCTCCCTCCTGCAGCAACCAGGCAACGTCTGCTGCAGGAGGGAGGCACAGCTCCTCCCTGGGGTGCCCGGGGCAGTGAGGAGCTCACCCAGGCTGTGTCAGAGCAGGGCTTGGGCTGCTGATGAGGCGGCCACACGAGCCTCACCGGGAGCGCGCAGGCTGTCCTTGCACTGCCCTGCTCGGGGGTGAGCGGAAAAGGGGATTAGAGCTCTAATCTGATGGGCACGTGGAGCAGCAGCCCGGCGGCCAGGGCACCTCTGGACCCCTCCAGCTGCCCCAGAGCTGACACAAACCCCTCCTGAGCACACCCCGGGCGAGTTTCCTTAATAGCACACAGAAAAGTATCCTGGAAAACAAGTGTGCTCAGTTACGCAACTGCCAGCCTGGCTGAACTTGGGAGATATTTATCTTAGGACATCTTGCGCTTTAAATCCTTTTAATTCCACATAATCCGCAGCGCAGGGAGCAATTTCCAGAGCAGGCCAGTGTGCTCTAATGTGAAACCAGGACGAGGTGCATCCTGGCAGGGCCGTGGGGACGGGGCCCAGTCCCGCTCTGTGGTCACACCACCAGCTCAAGGCATCCCGGGTTATGGACAGCTCTGCCTGCAAAAGCTGCCTGCTGCTGCTCCTGCATCCTTAGGCTTGGAACAGCCACTTTTCAGGGGCCCCAAAACACCTCACAAGTACCAGGTACCCAGAGATGCTCTTTCACCCAACTCTGATGAGCCATGAAACACTCAAGGAAGGAGCAGAGGAAGAAACCCTTCACCCCAGAGCTCCTGATAGTTTGACACAAGGATGAGGCATGTTTAAATTATTACCATTAAGTGGAATTTATGGATCTTGCCTACTGCAGTTCAGAGAAAGGAAATAATTCTACAAGAATAGAGATCTCCAAAGGAGCTCTGGTAACCCAAACAGAGGAGTCTCTGCACAAGGCATATCAGAGATGACAGCCACTCAGCTGTCTCCCTTGTCTCTCGATCGTAGTTTGCACTGCTCAAGCTACCATGCTTGAGAAAAGAGTTATTCATGAGCAGCTCCTGCTCGATAAAGGGTGATACACATATACAGGCAAAAATAATTAGCTTGAAGTGGTGGAGTTTGGCGTAATCCCACGTCAGTTGCATTGTTGTAGGTTTGTGTAATGAAAGAAGAATTTGAAGCAAAGCGGAGCCCTGATGACAGATCCATCGCTATGGGGATGAAGTCATGGAATCAAAGAAACACAGGATAGTTTGGGATGGAAAGGACCTTAGAGCTCACCTCATTCCCCGTGCCATGGCAGGGACACCTTCCACTATCCCAGGCTGCTCCAAGCCCCGTCCAGCCCGGCCTTGGGCCCTGCCTGTGCCAGGGAATGCCCACCCTCACAGGGGAGGATTTCTGTGTCACTCTGCTCCATTCTCCAGCGTTTGTGCTCTGCCCCAGGCATGTTTTTCTACTACATAAGCAATATTTGGAATAATGTAAGCAGAAGAGAGAATGGCAAGGGTAAAACAAGCGGGAGCAATGATTATAAAGCTCAGACTCCAGGACAGAGGGACTTGGCTCCTGCCAGGGAGCAGTTCAAGCTCCCATTGCCACCCACTCCCCCACGTTTCCCTGGCATGGCTGAGCTCCAGTGGGCCAGGAACAGGGGCACCACAGGGCCAGTTCTCCCGGAAGACAGTGGAAAAACCCCAAATCCCTCAACAATAGGACTGATGCCTCCACCAGCATGGTGACAGCACCTCTGCTCCATGACTCAGAAAGCAAAGGTCGGAGGAAGCCGGTTTCTAACCTGGATGGCAGCGATCCCAGGGCAATTTACGTAACTGGTGTTCCAGAAACGTCTCCTTGCTTTCTCAGTGGTGCCACCTCTCCCAGGAGGGGTGAAAACTTCCCCCTTGGGCCCCTGCCCTTGGCGATTTTCACCTCCAAGTGCAAAACTCCTCCCAGGCTGTGTTCCCGCTCTGCTGCTGGATCTCAGGGAGCTCTCTAATGTCTGACCCAGGCGTGAAGGTGAAGAACACCTGTATTATTCTCCTCGCTGTAATTAAGAGTGTGTACTTATCATTTTAAAGCAAGGGAAGGCAAATTGCTAAGTCCCACTTGAGACGCAAAAAACCTGATCTGCTGAAATGCCACCTGCACGTGGTGCCTGACCCTGACCCGGAGCTGGGCCAAGGTGAGACGGCGAAAGGGGAGAGCCAGAGGCTCCCTCCAGTTTCGGTTTAGGACTAACACACACGCCATGAGGAAATCAGTGCCTGCTGCTGCCAGGACCCGGCTGAGAGCAGCCCGGAGCCCCGGGCATTTCTGCTGGAAGCGATCCCATGGCGCTGACACAGCACCGGGACACCGGCACAGGGACACCGGCACCGGGACACCGGCACCGGGACACCGGCACCAGGCACTGAATGCAGCCTCGCCCGCGGCTTCCCCTGCCCTGGGCACCGGAATTCCTTTCCTCCCATTCTGAGTCGAGCGGTGTTTTCTGGCTTTTCAGGCATGTCCCTTCTTAGGAAGGAGAAACCACAAATAAAAAGCCCTGTCTCCCAGCAATGACCTCCGGCCTGGCTCTGGGCACATGACGTGGTTTGGGAATCACCTGCAGGACTTCCCTCCTCTCCCAGCCTGGAGCACAAACACCTCCTCACGGCCCCAGCGATGTTTCAGAGCAGAGGCTCTTCACCCACCACACCTTTGTGCCAGGTGTTTGGCCCAGGCACAGCCCCCACCTCACGGGGGGCTCCAGGAGAAGCTGTGCCATACCTGGCTGATTAAAATTAGGAAACCGCACCTCGAATGGCCAGTGCCTCCCTGCTGTCCCCTGCAGCAAGGGGGAAACGCTGCCTCTGCTCAAAGCACAGACCTCTGAAGAGGCAATTTTAAACAGGAATGAGCAAATCTGACAAATTAACCACGGAGACATCCCCAGGTATGATAACGGAGTGTGACAGCACCAAATCCTGACAGAACGACAAGAAATCACCACGGTCTGCGAAATGCCTGGGACCAAATCCCCACCTCCCCTCTGGTTTCCCCAGGAGAGCTGCTGGTTCCAGTTTGAGTGAGAGGATGTTTAACTGAAGAGTGCCAGAGCACAGTGCCTCAGCCGGCTGCTCTGCCGTGGGTGACAACTGCTGCAGGCTGTCCCTTCCTTCGGAAATGGCTGTGCCAGCCTGCAGATGTGCACAGGGCATGAGCTCCCTCCTGCACATCCTGGCTTGGGGGTCTCAATAAGGAAGAAAAGAGCCAAGAGGGAGAGAAGAGCACACGTCCAGCAAAGTGACACCGGAGCATGGTCGGAGTTGGCGGCGCAGGCCTTTGCGAGAAGACGGTGCTGGGAGGGTGAGGGAGAAAACCCCCAAAATTGAGATCTTTATTCCCTGGGCCTTCAGCCGGGTCCGCTTTCCTCCGTGCCCGGGAGATTTGGGAGCGCCGCCTGCACTCCCCGAACGATCGCAGCCCGCACGGGCAGCAGCGAGCCCGGCGGCCCCCGGTGTCCCCCGGCGCCCCGACCGCGGCCCCGGGCGCGCACAGCGAGCCCCGGAGCGGTGCCGGAGCGGTACCAGAGCGGTATCGGAGCGGTGCCGGAGCGGTACCAGAGCGGTACCAGAGCGGTACCGGAGCGGTACCAGAGCGGTACCAGAGCGGTACCGGAGCGGTATCGGAGCGGTGCCGGAGCGGTGCCGGAGCGGTACCGGAGCGGTGCCGGAGCGGCCCCGGAGCGGTACCGGAGCGGTGCCGGAGCGGTACCGGAGCGGTATCGGAGCGGTGCCGGAGCGGCCCCGGCAGCGCGGGGCTCCGGCGGCCGCGCTCCCCCGGCGCGGGGCGCGGCTCGGGCCGGGCGGCTCCGCTCCGCGGGGTCCCGCCGGGCGCTCCTTTGTTCGGCGGCGCCCCCCGCCCCGGAGCCCCCCCGGCCGTGCCCGCTCACCTCCGTGTCCAGATGCACCAGCTCCATGTCGGGCCAGGGCTCGGCCAGCTGGGCGAGCGGCATCGCTGCCGGCGGGTGCCCGCGCCGGGCTGGCTCCGAGCGCCGCCGGGCTGGGCACCCACCGGCTCCGGGCCGGGCCGGGGCGGGGCGCGGGGCGGGCGGGAGGCACCGGGGAGGGGCCGCGGGGCTCCTCCGCCCGCAGCATCCGGCAAACCCAGCCCGGCGTGCGGCGGCCGCGGAATCGCTCGCGCTGGGAAAGCTCCCCCCGCGAGCATCGAGCGCGGCCGTGCCCCCAGCAGCGGCCCAAGGCCACCGCTAAGCCGTGTCGCCAAGTGCCACATCCGCGCGGCTTTTAGATCCCTCCAGGGATGGTGACTCAACCTGGGCAGCGTGTTCCAATGCCTGGCCACCCTTCTGGTGAAGAAATATTTCCCAATATCCAGCCTAAACCTCCCCCGAGGCAGCTTCAGGCCGTTCCCTGTGCTCCTGTCCCTATTCCCCGGAGCACAGCCCAACCCCCCCGGCTGTCCCCTCCTGTCAGGAGCTGTGCAGAGCCACAAGGGCCCCCCTGATCCCCCTTTTCTCCAGGCTGAGCCCCTTCCCACCTCCCTCAGCCCCTCCTGAGGCTCCAGCCCCTTCCCAGCTCCGTTTCCTTCCTTGGACACCCTCAGACCTTCACTGTCTCTGACCCCACAGTTTGAGGGGTCTCAGCAGTGCCAGCACAGGGAACAGGCACTGCCCTGGGCCTGTGGCCACACCATGGCTGGGACAGCCCAGATGATTTTCACTGGAAGGCTGAAACCTTGGGAAGTGATCACTATGAAATACCTGCTCTGGGGATTCAGGGGCCTCTACCAGGGAGAGCTGTGGCTGAGCCAGTGAAAGATGTCCCTGACCATGGCAGGACAAGATGGTCTTTACAAATCTCTTCTGACCCAAGCCATTCTGTGGCTCTGCACAATCCTCACAGCACCACAAAACCCTGAAGCTTACTCACAAATACATGACACTGAGTCCTGCTCTTCTGTGCCTTGGAAAGATTTTTCCTGTGGGAGTGCCCAGCTGTTTCCCTGTGTGCATAATCTGCATGGCTGCACCAGGAGAGCAGTGAGGACAAACGTGGTGACACGGCTCAGATCACTGCTGAACTCAGGAAACTGCTCCAGGAAATCCGGATTCCAGGTCTGGGATGTGCCATGAATCACTGCTCATCGCCTCCTGCACTGCCCCTGGAATTCCCTAAAAAAACAGGGATAAAGAACTCATCCACCTTAAAAATGGTGTTCAGAATTCCTGGCTATTCTCACCTGTCAGGTTCTCACATAGGAAAAAGTTTTCTTCTGCTCACATTTTTCCACACCTCAATGCACTCCAGGAGAAGCCAGAGGTTCTCAGGCCGACCTTCCCTCCATTCCTGCTCCAGGTAATGCTGAATCCCAGCTGGATTAACAGAAGGTGAAACGTGCCACAGGAGATTGCTGCTAAGTTCAAGGCAGGGTGTCAGGGTAGGAGAAATGAGGTAGTGGTGTTCCCCAGGATTTATTTCCAGTCAAAGAACAGCTATAAAAAGCATCCTCGATCCTGGAAGCAGGGTGCAAAAAGCAAAATCTGCTGTTTGGGTGGCTGTCATGGCTAAATACAGTGATTAAAACATATAGGCTGGCATTTTTCTGAGACACTTGCAGGCTGGGAAGAGCTGCTGCTGTGGTAAACAGAGACTTGGGATCAGCTGGGTGCTTTGTCAGTGCTGCATTCGCTGAAAGTTCAAAATGCTGTGGGTTTAGTTTGGTCTTAAAACCACCAAATCCTCCTCAAATACAGTTGTAGATATTTTTGCCTCTGCAGCTGGCTGGCTGTGTAACATTTTTCCTTTGCAGAGAAGCTGACAACATTTGTTAAGCCAGTTAAGAAGAAAATTAACTCTATCCCAGCCCAAACCAGGACCTCCCCAAAGCACTTCAGAGCAGATGGAGACTGATCAGTATCGTCACCACCAGATCCAATTTTGACTGACTGTTCCAAAAGCTGGCCGAGTGATTCTCCCTGTGAGCACACAGTAACCCAGTGCTCCCGTGGCTCGCTGCATCTTTTCTTTTTTTCTGAATCCATGGGCAGCTCATCCTTGCCTGCTTTGTGTGATGCTGCTTTTACACATACAAGGAAATGCAAAAAAACTCACAGGCACAAGACCTTCCTTGCAAGGCAGAGTTCCAAATATCTGCTACAATTTACAGGCTCGTCTAATTTGCTAAGACAGTCAATTAATTAGAGCTTGCAGCAACCATCTCTGTACTTTTAATATTGACCAAACAGATCCAAAGCTCATTGTTTTCCTCACAGGGAAACTGAGTCAGGTTTTCAGTGTCAGGCAGAACCTGAGCTCCACATCCTGATTTCTAATCCCCAGCTCCCCATTCACCATCTCATTTCTTCACCTCTTCTGCTTTGTTTTCCACTGTGGAGGAAGAGATGATGGATCACCTTGTTTTGCTCCCAGGAACATTTTTCCTTAGCGTGGTACAAACCACGTTGAAGATACAAAGCAGGGGCCCTGGAAATGAGAAAAACCATCTGCCTCTAAGAGCTTTTTGCTTTTCTGGCAGATTTCTTTCTGTTCCTCCACACTGGGTGCGATTGCAGCTGCCTGAAATGCCAGCGTTTTCCGAGGCAGGTCCGGGCAGTGGTCGGAATGCAGGAATTGCACCACAGCAGGCAGAGGGATGCAGAGCTCTCGGGGAAGCACAGCCCGGCAGCTCCTGCTCCCTGCGCAGGGATCGTGAGGCTCATCTGAGGCTCATCCACGGAGCAAACCCCTCCAGCCTCTGCCCGCATTCCTGCACAGGTGAGCGCCGCTTCTCCTTGCTCAGCTCAGATGCATTTCTGAAGGTGTCCAGCACATCTCAACCCTTTATTTTTTGGCAGAACAAAGGGCATTTTGCCTGCCGGCTCCGCAGGCTCTCAGTCTGCCAATCCCACCCTGCTCCTGCGCGGTATTTCTGTGAAACCACCCCGTGCCCCTCGGAGAGGCACACGCAGCTCAAGCCGGGATTTCTGCTGCAGAACGGATGGAGCTGCTGCTGCAGGGAGCGTGCCCGGCTTGTGGATTCTGCACCTTTCCCTCAGGAATCCTGAACCGAGCCGGGGCCGGCGCTGGGTACGGCAGGCAGGAAGGAGCAGCGAGGCCATTTCTGCCGGTTGTCATGGCTACAATCGCTGCCCGGCTCCTGGATCAGTTACCTTCCCTTTCCTGGATGCCGGAACTCATTGCTCAAACCAGGACCTCCCCAAAGCACCCGGGGAGAGCAGATGGAGACTCGGCTGTATCGTCACCACCAGATCCAATTTTGACTGACTGTTCCAAAATTGGCCGAGTGATTCTCCCTGTGAGCACACTGTTTCCCAGTGCTCCTGGCTCGAGCATCTTTTCTTTTTTCGTCCATCCATGGGCAGCTCATCCTTGCCTGCTTTGGATGCTGCTTTTACACATACAAGGAAATGCCCGTCAATTCACAGGCACAAGACCTCCTTCCAGGCCTGTTCCAAATATCTGCTACAATTTACAGGCTCGCCTAATTTGCAAGACAGTCAATTAATTAGAGCTTGCAGCAACCCCTGTGCCTGTACCTTTAATACTGACCAAACAGATCCAAAGCTCATTGTTTTCCTACCTGAAACTGAGTTTTTCAAAACCCAGAACCTGAGCTCCACATCCTGATTTCTAATCCCCAGCTCCCCATTCACCATCTCATTTTTAGAACTCTTCTGCTTTGTTTTCCACTGGGAAGAGGAAGAGATGATGGATCACCTTTAGTTTTGCTCCCAGGAACATTTTTGTTTGTAGCTTATTTCAAAACCACGTTGAAGATACAAAGCAGGGGCCCTGAAAACATGAAAAAAAACATCTGCCTGTAAACAGCTTTTTGCTTTTCTGGGCAGATTTCTTTCTGTTCCCCCACACTGGGAGAAAGCTGCCTGAAACACCAGCGTTTTTCGTAGGCAGGTCCGGTTTATGGTTCTTTGCAGGAATTTAACCACAGCAGGCAAATGATGGATGCTTTTAAATGGACAAGCACAGCCCCTCAGCCCCTGCTCCCTTCCAGCAGGGATCACAGGCCCATCTGAGGCTCATCCACGGAGGAAAACCTCCAGCCTTTGCCCGCATTCCTGCACCTGGGAGAGGAAAATGTCATTCTCAGCTTTGATGCATTTCTAAAGGTGTCCAGCACATCAACCCTTTATTTTTTGGCAGAACAAAGTCCTTTTTGCCAGGAGGCACTCACAGGCTCTCAGTCTGCCAATCCCACCCTGCTCCTGCGCCATCATTCCACTGAAAAAACCCCGTGCCCATTTTAGACTTGGACGCAGCTTTCCGGGAAATCTGCTGCAGAACGGATGGACACCACTGCTGCTGGATTTTCCTTAGGGGATCCTGCACCTTCCCTCAGGAATTCCTGAACCGAGCCTGGGCCGGCGCTGGGTTCGGCAGTCCCTAAGGAGCAGCGAGGCCATTTCTGCCGGTCCATGGCTTGAATCGCCCCGGCTCCAAAATCACCATAAACTTTCCCGGATGCCAACGAAGCATCCTGGCCTGGAATATTTTGGACACGGCGCCCGGCACCCGGAGAGAAGGAGAGAACATTGCTCAAACATCCCCGCAGCACCCGGGGGAGAGCGAGCTGGCTCGGCTGCTTGGCATTCCAGCTATGCGGGGCCGATAATGCTTTGCCCAATTCCGCGTGGTTCTGCCCTAACCTTTGGCTGTTTCCTGGGACCTCCGAGCAGCAGTTTCACTGCCGTCCATCCTTTTGGGCTCCCGAGGAACTTGGGATCTGCACAGGGACATTAAAGCCCGTCCAATTCCATGGGCAGGGACTCCTTCCAGCCCTGTCCAGCCTGGCCTTGGGCACTGCCAGGGATCCAGGGGCAGCCACAGCTGCTCTGGGCACCCTGTGCCAGGGCCTGCCCCCTCACACAGAATTTCTTTTGTAAAAGATCCCTTTTCCTACCTGGAAAGATTTTTTCAAAACCCCATGTAAAACACAAGCATTTCCTCACCTTTTCTTTTTTAATTTAATTTTTAGAACAGGTCTGCTGCCCAGGTGGGAAGTTATTTAGAGCAAGTTATCCATCAAATTTAGTTTTTCATGAGCACACAGCTATGTTTGTAGCTTATTTCAGCGTAGGGCTATGTGAGGGAGTGAAAACATGAAAGAGAAAACTATCAGAAACTGTAAACAGAAGTGAAGCAGCCAGGGCTGTTTGCACTGTCCCCCAGGAGGGAGAAACCTGAGTAAACACAGCGCTGAGTACAGCCAGGGTTTATGGTTCTTTTAGGTTTAAGAACTCGTAAACAAATGATGGGGCTTTTAAATGGACACAAAAAGATACCCTCGGTTTTGTGCTGCTTCCAGAGCACACAGTCCCACTTGCTCCAGAGAGGGGAGGAGAAAACAAAAACACATTTTAATAGAATTCCAGCTCCTGGGAGAGGAAAATGTCATTCCAGGGTTTGTGGTCTCGAGCTGACATCCTGCACTGAACAAGTCTGGTCCTGCTTCACAGGAGGCACTCACAGATACCTGTTCCTAATTCCCATCCCAGAGTCTGGGGTGCCATCATTCCACTGCAAAAATAAAGAAACCATTTTAGACTTGGAAGCAAATTTCAGAAATCCTGATGAGAAGCCCGAACACCACAGAAACTGATTTTCCTTAGGGGGACCCCAAACTTTATTTCTGATTTCAGATCAATGTGTGACTGGCAGCATTTCACTTCTCAGTCCCCTAAACAGAGACCACTGCACACATCCAGCCTTGAAAAGCCACATCCAAAAATAACCATAAACTTCAAAAATGTGAGAAATTATCCTGGCCAGGAATATTTTGGCCTAATGACTGACTGGATCAGGTAGGAAGGCACAACACAGAGTTTTTGGAGAGGTGAGGAAAGAGGTGCTTTTATCATTTAGGGAGAGAGAAGCAGGTCTCTCCCAATAACAATTGTTTCTGTATTTTATGCGTGCTTCAGGCAGTGCAGAGCACAGGTATGACTCAGTTGCTTTAGGGCCAGCAAAGAGTGGCTCAATGGGTTCCTTGTTGAGAGCTGAACAAAAGGCACAACAGGTTCAGTGATGGCAGAAACTTGATTCCCTGGAAAAAGAAAATCTATCTGTCCGTCATCAGCATCCCAAAAAACCCCAAACAAACAGACTCTGGACTTAGGGAGGCTCCTGGATTTTTGCAGCACTGCACGCCTCATAGCACACACAAAAAGGGTCAGAAGTGCGAGGCTGGTGCTTTGCTCCATGGCTATTAAATTGCTGTTTCCCTCGCGAGTCAGTATCAGGAGTGCCCGGCGGGGCCTTTTCTGGCTCTCTCAGGAGAGGCTTGGAGCATTTCTGGGAGTTTACCAGGACTCCTCGCACCTCTGCTGAGGAGCAGGACACCCTTGATCCTCTATTAGAAAAACCTCCTCTTGCAGAATAATTTTTCAGGGCCCATCCAGGCACTCCAAGCTCAGCCCAAAGGGTTTTCCATTAGCAGGCTACAAATCCACCTGCCTGATTCTTGTGTGCTGCTCTCGTTTCACTGTCATACAGCAGAACTGCAATGAAAGATAGTAAATAGATAGATAGACAGATAGACAGATAGATAGATAGATAGACAGATAGATAGATAGATAGATAGATAGATAGATAGATAGATAGATAGATAGATAGACAGATAGATAGATAGATAGATAGATAGATAGATAGATAGATAGATAGATAGATGATAGATAGATAGACAAATAGATAGACAGACAGACAGATAGATAGATAGATAGATAGATAGATAGATAGATAGATAGATAGATGGATAGACAGACAGACAGATAGACAGACAGACAGACAGATAGATAGATAGATAGATAGATAGATAGATAGACAGATAGATAGATAGATAGATAGATAGATAGATAGATAGATAGATAGACAGATAGACAGATAGATAGATAGATAGATAGATAGATAGATAGATAGATAGACAGACAGATAGATAGACAGACAGATAGATAGATAGATAGATAGATAGATAGATAGATAGATAGATAGATAGATAGATAGATAGATAGATAGATAGATAGATAGATAGATAGATAGATAGATAGATAGATAGATAGATAGATAGATAGATAGATAGACAGACAGACAGACAGACAGACAGATAGATAGATAGATAGATAGATAGACAGACAGATAGATAGATAGATAGATAGATAGATAGATAGATAGATAGATAGACAGACAGACAGACAGATAGATAGATAGATAGATAGATAGATAGATAGATAGATAGATAGATAGATAGATAGATAGATAGATAGATAGATAGATAGATAGATAGATAGATAGATAGATAGATAGATAGATAGATAGATAGATAGATAGATAGATAGATAGATAGATAGATAGATAGATAGATAGATAGATAGATAGATAGACAGATAGATAGATAGATAGATAGATAGATAGATAGATAGATAGATAGATAGATAGATAGATAGATAGATAGATAGATAGATAATTTCTAGCAACAAAAGCAAGAATTTACTTTTATCTTTCTTCCTCTAAACTCTGTGGGCAGCCTTGTGATGGAAGCCATCCCTTTGCTGTGCTGTGGCTGTGCCTTTCCTCTGTCACAGTGCAGAGGGGAGGGTGGTGTTTTACCACTGAGGATTGAAGATCTTTTATAAAGAAATGTGTCCCCAGGTTCATGTCCCAGAATTCAAGAATGTCCCCTCTCTCTTGCCTCTGCTTTGCTGTCTGTGCATCCCCAGCCACAGAGGAGCAGTAATTTACAAAGTAAAATCTTGATTAACCAGGTATTTTGTCACCCAATGGGTAGATAAAAGTTTTAGAGGGTATTGTTTTATGCCAAGAAGGATTTGGCCAGAGGCGGTGGGCAGTTTGAAGAGCTCCAGCCCTGGAAGGTGGTTTGGATTTGCTGCTGACTTCAATGACAGCAAAAGGGGGCCTTGCCTGGCAGCCAACAGCTCCTTTCACCCTTTCCTCCAGCCTGGTGTCAGAAATTGCGGGCCAGACCTGCCATCTCATTTTTCTATTTGCAGTCTGCACAGAATCATTTCCCCCTCAACCTAAGCAGCCACTGACATCACGTTGGAGATAAATGTCCTGTGGCAGTGGCCCAGCACGAGATAGAATGGAGAAAGGGTCAGTGTGTCGGAAATAGATAATAAATAACATCAGATGTAACATTACTGAACTCAAAACTCTTCTATTAGATATAAGGACTCTGAGATATGCGACAGTCCTTAAAATAGGATAAGAATCATAGTGCTATTAGCTGTTAACACTCTGCAACACCAGATACTTGTTGAAAGGGACTATTGATCAACAGAGATGGAAAACAGGTTTTTGGCAGCTGCTTGCCAGTTGGAAGTTAATATGGGAGTCAATTACCACCAGACAAATGTCCCTTCTCCGAGATCACCAGCAGAAGCTTTCGAAGAGGAAGATCCAGGCATGGCTTTAAATACCATCACTATTCAGACAAAACCAGATGGGTTTAAATACCAGCACTATGGTCCTAGAAATGAATTTTTCAGTGAAGTGAAAGGGTTAGGGTGGAAAGCAAAGCAGCTCAAGAGCAGGGCAAACCAGCCCACACAGAGTGTGTGTTACCCCTCACGGTCCTGCACCAGCCAGGGGAAAATGAAGTGATTTTTGTTCCCAGCATACAGTGGGGGGGACTGTGAGTGGATGCCAAAAAGCTGCAGAGTCTGGGAACGGGAGAGGGATTCCCTCTGGTGAGGAGAGCCCGGCACTGCACAGGGACCCACACAGGGCAGCAGAGCCTGGCAGCTGCAGCAGAGCTGCTCACAGCCCTGTCCCTGTCCCTGTCCCTGTCCCTGTCCCTGTCCCTGTCCCTGTCCCTGTCCCTGTCCTCACCTGTTCACAGCCCTGTCCCTGTCCCTGTCCCTGTCCCTGTCCTCATCCCCTGCTCACAGCCCTGTCCCTGTCCCTGTCCCTGTCCCTGTCCCTATCCCTGTCCCTGTCCCTGTCCTTGTCCCCTGCTCACAGCCCTGTCCCTGTCCCTGTCCTCCCCTGTCCCTGTCCCTGTCCCTGTCCCTGTCCCTGTCCTCCCCTGCTCACAGCCCTGTCCCTGTCCCTGTCCCTGTCCCTGTCCCTGTCCCTGTCCCTGTCCTCCCCTGCTCACAGCCTCAGCCCTGTCCTCACCTCTGTCTGCTTGTGCCCAGAGCTGTTTGATCATACCAGCAGGAACCCCACGAATGTGAGTTTAACCCAAACCAGTTTCAGTTCCCAGCACACAGTGCTCAGAGGCAGCTCCGGGCACAGGACATGTGACAAGGACCTTGGGCTGACATTGGGGAGGTTTATCTTGAACAATCTGTTTGCTGCTGTGTGCAGGGCAGGCTCACAGGGTAGGATATCACAGTCAGCCCCAGCAGCGGGGGCTGCCAGCCCGACCTGCTCTGGGGCAGGAGGGAAGGGTTTATCAGCATTCCCCGTGTGGGTTAAACCAGCCTGTTGTTTCCATAGAATCCCAGAATTTCACAGAATCCCAGGTTTGGGCTGGGAGGGACCTTGAAGCCCATCTCATTGCAGCCCTGCCATGGGCAGGGACCCCTCCCACTGTCCCAGGCTGCTCCACACCCCGTCCAGCCTGGCCTTCCCTCCCCAGACACAAAACCCACAAGGTGAGGGCTGCTCCATCCCTGCTGTGTGCATGGAACTTGTTCACTCACTAAGTTAATCACTAAACCAAATTCCCAACAATTCGCTGCACATGGGTGGAACCCTGGCCTGCCCAACAATCACTCCAGGTTTGTTATCTACGGCTACCAGGGCATGGTGACAGGGTGTGCTCAATGGAGATGTGGATAAAATGTGGTTTTCAGCACTCAGATCTCCCCAAAACACTTGGTTTCAATGTTTGCTATATCTTCCTGCCACAGCATTTGCCCTTGTGACTGGAAATCTCTGCTTTCTGCTTTTTCCCCATAATTCTGGGTGGAGTTTAGCCCACTTTATCCAACAAACCCTCACCCCAATAAATGCATAAATCCCTGTCCCCAGCGGGCACCGAGAACTGAATGAGAGGAATGAGTTTGGCTTACCAGGAGCTCATCTTTCTGTTTTGCATCCATTTCAAGGAAGTGTCCTGAGGGTGTCAAGTGCTTTCCCTGCAATCTTGCCAGCTCTGGGAAGCAGCCACTTCCTCCCCAGCTTTCAACACCGTCCTTGGAAAAGATAAACATGGAAAGCATGTGCTGGAAGGAGATAACCCAAGGGCTGAGGCTTTGGGGAGTGGGGAAGGTGAAGGAAAACCAGCGGCTGGTGGCATTGCTGGTGGCATTGCCTCAGCACAATACAGCGCCATACAGCGCAATACAAATGCACTCCCTCGTTCTGGGAGTCTTTAACACAAGGCAGGTAAATGGGGCTGGCTGGCAAAGCGAGCCCTGAGTTTTACAGCATCAGAAGAATCTCTCTGGTTTGACTTTTAAGGAGATTAGCACAGATGTTACAACTTAATTTCCTAGATTTGGCTTGCTGAGCAAAGGCACAAACTCAAATACCGGAATACCAAAGCAAGATGAAGTAACACAAAAAGCACAGGAGACTTTTCAATAACTAAAGTATTACTTCTTTGAACATCACCACTTATTCTGTGATCTCAGGTTGAAGATTCAGCAAGTCTGGTATAAACAGTTTGTGCCAAGAAGCCTAAAAGTGACCAGGCTTATAGGCTACCTATTTAAATCTGGGTTTAGGATATCCCTTCCCAAGCTGAGAGCAGATGAGATGGAGAGTGGCAGCTCTAGTTTTAGGCTCAAACTTTCAGGACATGTGCCACAGCAGCTGCAATAATGGCCTGAGGAGGAAAAGGAATGGTCCAGTGATTCTTAAAATAGAATATGGGAAGCCTCAGTTCAAAGGCTTGATATAACGTGGATAAATTCCTTTGCAATGTCAGCTATGCCGGTAAACCGATGAGGAATTGAGCACTCAGCCTGGATTTTGAGTAAAACCGCACCACAGGCTGGGAGGGAGGCTCGGAGCGGGCTCGCAGTGGGGTTTGCCCCGCACGGATCTCTGAGGGGCGGGGGACGAGGCTGCCGGGGCAGCGCCGATTCCGGCCCCGAGCAGCGAGCGCCGCTCCTCAGACCGCGGTACCCCCGTGTGGCCGAGGGAAGGAACAGGCTGCTCGTTAATCACCGCTGTTAATGAGCTGGGGGCCCCGCACCAATCCCCCGGGCTCCCAAACCCACCCCCCCTGCCAAAGTGCCACAGATCCTGCTCGCCTCTGACATCGTGGGTATTTCTTTGCAAGAACAGTAAATTCAGTGTCAAGGGAACTTCTCTCTGTGGGGCTTGGCGGCGCAGAAGTTAATTGGATCATGGTATAGCAGGGAAACCTGGGCACCTGCAGCCAGGCTGCAGGCCACCAAAACCCATCCACAAACACCCCCAGCACAGGAACAACCTCTGCTGTCATCGCCAGCAAAAAGGAGATGATGAGAAAAGCCCATTTAATTGCCCAAGTTTGCAATCGGTCCTCGGGCTAAACTCAGAACCCCTTATGCAGGAACGTTCAGCTCTTGTGCTGAGCTGAGACTGAATTCCACCAAGAAGCACCAAGACACCACTTCAATGGAATAAAAACAAACAAAATCTCTCTGGGCAGTGCCAAAATAGTAATCCAGATTAATAGTAATCTAATAGTAACTCCTCTGCAGGAGGAGACTGCCACCTACACCCACCTGTGCACAAACGCGAGAGCAGGGGAGAGCTGCTGCCTGCAGGGAAATCTGCTCAAAATCCAAAAGTAACCTCAGTGCAACAACTGGGTGAGAAAAAATGAAATCTACTATCAAATCTCTTTAAAGGGGAAAAGTAGAAATTTCATTTGGGGTTTATGTGTCCAGCAAAATGCAGAGAACCGTGGTACCTGCTCCACACCTGGGCCACTCCCACCTGGGACTCTCCTTCTACGCTCTCCAAGTGCTTTCTCCAGGCTGGTTTGCTGTACCCAAGGCAATGAAGTGTTTTTGTTTGGAGGCTTTAATGTGTCTCAAAAAGTCCCACATTTACGAAGTTTTCCCTGAAATTTTTTACTTCTGTTTCTTTTGCCACATCATAGATCTTCTGCCTCCCTCCATAAAGAGATGGTTAAAAAGCTTAAAAAAAAAAAAAAAACAGTTTTAATAGAGTCTTTAAAAAGCCCAATCTCTCACATCAGAAATCTTCTAAAGCCAACTTATTAAAGATCTTTATTAGCTTCAATCAACTTTACCACAGCTCCCCCTGTGCCATTTCCTTCCCATCCCTTACAAATGATGGGCTCACTCTGTAAATTGTGAGTTTAACTCAAGCTCCATTTCATCTCCACCAACTGCAGGAGAAGGTGCCATTTCTCAGGAATTATAGTCAGCAATATTAGTCCCTGGGTATGGCATTACCATATCTGGGATGATTTAGGGACAATGAAATCCCTGTGCCATCAAGCTGCGTGATTCCTCTGACAAAAATGATCCTGCAACTCGATATCCTCTGGATGCACTCACTGAATTCAGTCCATTTTCCTTCCTTGTTCCCTTTCAGCCCACCCGTGGCAGGGCTGGAGGAAACTGTTGCTTCTTCCAAACAGAACTGAGCTCTGAGAAGGCAAAAGGAAAACTGCTGCAGGGGGAATGATTCTGAATCTAAAACTGCTCATCCTAGTGCACTGTACTGGGAGGAGCAGGGACCTGGGAGCCCTCCGGGCACGGTCCAGTTCGCCTGTTCTCGTGGGTTTAGCCCAATCCCCTTTCAGTTTCTCACAGAAACCCACGGCTGGGGAAAGGTGGCTCTGCAGGATACGGGGAAGTGACCATTGGCTGGCAACTTACATTAACTTTGCTCACATTCCTCACATTAACTTCTGCTCAGTTTAATTGCTGCTGCTTTGGGGGGAGTCCGAGACTTTGCTCTATAATTTATCAGTAATTTCACTGTTCTTAAAACCTCAGCAAAATCTTGAAGTACTGGGAAAACAAGGATCATCCCCACTATCCACTTCCAGCATCCCAGAGGCTTCAGCCCTGGGCAGAACCCGGCCATTCTTTGCAACTTCACCTATTAAGAGGCAAATAAATGACAACAGCAGTTTGGCCCTATTTCCCAGGTGGTTTGTGCTGAAATCAATAAATGCAGAAACAAATCAGTGGCAGAGCTCTAATATTGCATGGATTTAACCCATACTGTGCCCAGCTTCAAGGCCTGCTGTGGAGCACAGAACTCATTTGCCTTTCTGTTGCCAGTGTGACTTTCTGGATGTGCTGTTTCCCAAAGCTCCAGCAGGACAAAATCCCTGCTGCAGCAGAGCCCACCCAAGGGAGCAGCCTGTTAACTGCACCTGGCAGCACCAGTCCCATTCCCAACAGATACACAAGAGACAATTTTCCATGTAAAATGATTACAATTTAGCAGAAAAAATGCCTGTTCAGCCTCAGGCGCTCTGGCAGGCGGCAATGCAGATTTGTGGTGCCTCTAACCACGAGCCAGGCACTGGCTGCAGCTCAGCGCCTGCTCCCCAGCTCTAATTTACACAGCTAATTAGTTGGATTTACTGGCTTCAGCATCCCTCAGTCTCTATTTGCTCAAGGAGAAATAGATGAGCCCTGCCTGTCGAGTCAAGCCCAACAGGCCAATAACTCCAGCAGGGCAGGGCACAGCCAGTGGGAAGCACCTCAGCACCCAAAATACCCTTTGCTTTCTGAGGAATTTCAGTGGCAGACCCGCTAAAAATCACTGATTTTGTGCTTGGCTGGAGAAAACATCCTGCAAGGACCCACACAGGCCAGCACAGGATGCTGGGGTGGGAAGATGGGGAAGTTAAGGAGTAACTCCTCCAACAAAGAGCAGCCCTAAGTTCCCCTTCATTAGCAGCACTTTGTTAATGACCAGGGGTGAAGAGGTCACCCAGCCTGTGATGGCCACAGGGAACACCAGAACATTCCAGCTGGAAACTCGGGCACAGGAAACCCCTCAGACCCAGCTCCTTTGGAAGCACTTGAGCATTTGTAGATGCCCAGCAAGGTAAGACTCGACAAAAGCAAGGTAGGCTATTTCTAACTTTCTGATTTTAAGATTTAATTATTATTTTCCTTTCCACAGTGACATCCCACTGCCCGCCACTCCAGCAACTGCTCAGGAGGTTTGGTGGCTGTTTCTGGGTGAGGTTTGATGAAGATATTAAGGATTCTTTGTCATTATTTCTCTTCTGTTAGATATAGCAGCTATGGGATGTTGCAGCTCCTAGGGGCACATCCCAAACTGCCTTTTGTGCCTGCAGCCGCTCCGGGACACTCCCAGCACTCCCGACATCGGAAATTTCTGGATGTGAAACTCTGCCCTGCTCGTTTTCACTGGATTCCCTCTGAAATCAGCACAGGTTGAAACAGGTCACTGAACTTAATCACAAACAGACACTGAAATCCCAGGGAAAGCCAAGCAGAGATGGAAAAAATATTCATCTGACAGCCACTGAAGGAGACATTTACACAAGGGGGTTTGGGTTTGGCTCTGCTCTGGAGTTGACTCTAAGTAGCAATTATAAAAATGGTGCATTTTTACTCAAAAAATCTCGTCTCCTGCTTAGTCACTACCCCAGCCAGGTCTGGATTCGATTAGCAGGAGCAACAATATTCAAGTTTAAGTGCAGAAATGTAACACATCATCAGTTTTATGGAGCCAGTTCTGGTTTCACTCCCAAGAAAAGCTCACCAGAATTTTACTTTTCTCTGCAGCGGGATCACTGTATTCCTCCCCGTTTTGTACAGTGCTACATTTTAGAAAATAAAGAAAAATTAACTCAGTAGATTCACTTAGATGTTCCATTTTCAGCCAAGTAAGCCAGGGCCCCAAAAACATCCTGCAGTGATCTAGCTTTTAGGCAAGGAAACCTCGCTTTCAGGTAAGGAAATCTCGCTTTTCAGGTGCGAATTACAATAATTAATTATCTGAATGAAAAAGCACAGGCATGCAGAAAGCAAATGTTCTTAAACCACATGAAGTGAACTAAAGGCAGGAGAAATTAGAGAGCATTAA
The DNA here is from genome assembly GCA_024865655.1 of Emberiza elegans. Classification (NCBI taxonomy): domain Eukaryota; kingdom Metazoa; phylum Chordata; class Aves; order Passeriformes; family Fringillidae; genus Emberiza; species Emberiza elegans. The sequence goes on along the minus strand of JALJVW010001685.1, from coordinate 7,278,699 downwards.
GAACAGTCCAAGCCAAACCGTATCCAGCTTTATTAAAGGTACTTTTCATGAACAATCATGGTAATTTAGGCAGGACATGGGCTACAATCCGCAACATTTTACAACAACTGTCAAACTCCCCTCCCTTTGTGGACGACTGAAATGGAGAAGTTGCTAAAAACCGTCAGAATCTTCAGCCTGCACGGGCAGAGGGCGAAGTTTAGAGTGAGGGTGGACGCGTTGCCACGGCGCGCTGTCTGACAGCGCTGCACAAACCCACCCTGACTTGGAGAGCAAAACAAACTCCAGAGGCACAATTCTGCACCTGAGGGTCCACAGCGGAAAAGAGGAAGCGCAGCTCCTTTCTGAGCCAGTCCATCCCAGACCGGACACCAGCAATCCGGGTCCTCTGCCAGTGGCACGTCCCAGCTCTGCTGTGGTTTGGAGCGACGGCGCTGGGAGAACAGGGGGACACCAGGGGAGAACTGGTGGCACTGGGATGTGGAGCAGGCAACAGCATCGTGGGAGCTCTGATGTTCACTTGGACACAACTGACACAAAGCACGGGGGAATCCCTTCTTCCTCCCTGCAGGAAGGGCCCTTCTTCCAAAAACTGGGGGACTGGCGAAAGCTTTTCTTATTAAAATTTAGGTTTTGAGAAATAGACTAAATGACATTTGTCCCCATTGCCCCCCACCCCCCAGAACACAACAATGAAGCGGTCTGTGTGCTAACAACATAGCTTAAAAAAAAGTAAACCAAAATTCTGCATTGTTATAAAACTTGATAAAAAATAGTATTTCAAACTGTACAGTCACCAGAAGTACACAGTTATCAAAAATTCACACGATTTACTTGGCTTCACCAGCACCTTCGGCTTTCTGTGCCTGAAAAGGAAAAGGGGAACAATCAACACATTAAAAAATGGACACTCATTTTTCTGTACAGCAAAACCCTGAGCAGAACAAATCCTCTCTGGGCTGCACAGCTCTGATTTCTAATAAAATTAAATTGAACATCTGTTGCACCGTAAAACACAACTTAGAAGCTGCTTTTTGAACTTCACAGAAGAACAGTAACTTCCATGTGGCAACATCCCCTGGCAAACAGACAATTTAACTCTTTACCAACACCCCACAAGTCCGAGAGGGAGAGGACTCAATGCTGCTGCACGACAGGCTGCTGGGATACCTGGTCTGTTTTGGCATCTCCATTTTCTGCAGGGTTGTTTCCCTCCTTGCCAGCATCAGCTTTTCCTTTCTTCCCCTTGGGCACCTTCTCGCTCTTCTGTAAATGCAAGACAACATTTGCTGTCAGCTCCCAGAGCCAGGCAGAGCCGCAGCCCCCTTTGGGGTGTTGGCCCCAAAAGAACACAGACACCCAGGTTTGTTTGTGAAGGGACTGACAGCAAGTGGGAAGTCCTCACTTGGGTATTTTTATGCAAATTCTGTAAAATCTGCAAGTTGTCAGTTCAGCTTTAGGCAGCGAGGATGCAGCTCCATTTCCTCACTGCACAGCTGCTAACCAAAGGTTTGTCAGCTGTTACTGCCAGGCAATGCCAAAGCCCATCACCATTTATTCACCTTTCCAAAAACTCACCTTTGGAGCTGCTTTTTTAGGTTTGGGCTCTGGCTTGGGAGGAGCGGGCTTCTGCAAGGGAGAGAAAACCTGTGTTAGACACTCGTGCAATGGTTTGGCTTGGGAGGACCTCAGAGCCCCTCCAGTGCCACCCCTGCCATGGCAGGGACACCTCCCACTGTGCCAGGTGCTCCCAGCCCTGTCCAGCCTGGCCTTGGGCACTGCCAGGGCTCCAGGGGCAGCCCCAGCTGCTGTGCCAGGGCCTCACCACCCGCACAGCCAGGAATTCCTTCCCCATATCCCAGTTCTCTGGCAGTGGGAAGCTGTTCCCCCTTTGTCCTGGCACTCAGGCCCTTGTTCAAATCCTGCTCCAGAGAAACAAACTACTTTTTTTTTTTTTCAAAACATTCAGCCAAATAGCTTCATTTTAGGAGCAAATAAAGCATTTGAAACTGCAGCAGCTGTTTGGATTGTCCATTATTTTACCACTCCCTCAGCAGCACACAATGGGGCAGGTCCTTAAGGCAGGAACTGAATTTCCACCTCCAGCGCTGAGACACATTTACACACCCAGTGGCCGTGTGTAAAACCACCGAGCGTGGTGACACCTCTGCCCAGCAGGAGGATACTCACAGCAGATAACCTCGCTGATCTCCGCTGGGGCTGTTGGAAAAGCAGAACAGTTCTATTGAAATGACAGGGGATATGAACTCTCAAAATATCACGAACTTGCTCTCTTCCCAAAGTAGTAAATCCCCAGAAATTATATTTATAGCTCTTTAGTTTTTAGAAATTAAGATGGTAGTTTCCCAGTTTCCCATTTTCTGTGTTCTCAAGAAACATGAGGCTATGCTGTTGAAATTACTAATAGCTAATGAGAGCTGAGTAGATTTTTCACAGTTAAAAGTAGATTTCTCATGGTTAAGAAGCAGTCAAGACTTTGAAAACTCAGAATAAATTGAGACCAACCCTCCCCGCTGCTCCCCAGTCATTCTGACGGCGTTAAACCTCATCTTCCAAAGGAAACACTTGATGATCCAACTTTCTCCCAGCACCGAACTTCTTACCTCATCCTTAACTTTGGCCTTATCGCCCTTGGTCTCTCCTTCAGCCTGGGGACACGGACACAGGTTGTAGGGACAGGTGGTGCACAGACAGGGCTCCCGCTCCCGGCGCTCGGCGGGACCGTCCCCGCCGGGTCCGGCCCCTCCCCGCGGGCCGGGCGGGGGATGCCGGGCACGGGGCCGCGCGCGGGGTCGGTGCGGGGGCGCCGCTGCCGCTCGGGGCGGGCCCCCCCCCCCCCCCCCCCCGCCGTTTTGGCGGCAAAGCTCCGCCGCCGCTTCCCGCCCTTTCCCGCCCGCACCGGCGCTCCCCTCCCCCTGACCTCCCGCCAAAACCAACCGGTTCGGACCGGCGGGCCCCTCCCGCCCGCGGCCCCGCCGGCACCGGCCCCGCGCCGCCCCCACCGCGGCGAGGCCTCCCCGCTCCGTGACCGCCCCGAACGCGCGGGGGGAGCGCTGGTCCCGCCCCTCCCACAGGCGGCTCCGTGACGGGGGGGAGCGGACACCGTGAGGGGGGAGAGGGCGGCGGGGGGCGGCAGCTGCACGTACCTTTCTCTTCGGCATGGCTCCGCGCGTGTGTGAGCGCGTGAACGTGTGCGAGAGTGAGTGTTTGAGCGGGTGCGGAGAGCGGAGCGCGCCGGGCGGCGTGAGGGGGCGGAGGGAGCGGCGCGGGGAGGCGGGGGTGGGGGAGCCGGGCGCGCTGGCGGCGCTGCGGTTCGGAGCGGGGCGCAGCGGTGCGGTGCGGCGCGCGGGGCTGCACTCGGCGGGCTGCGCTGGTCCCGACCCCACTAATTGGAATCGGGTGTTTATAAAGTTTTATATAGAGCCGGACGCGGCCCAACCGGTTCCAGCCGGATCCCCGCCGCCCCGCGCGCCCATTGGCCCGCGCGGGTCACGTGGGCTGGGGCCAGGGCGGGGAGGGAAGGAGGGGATGGGGGGGAGGGGCGCGCGGAGGGGGCGGCGCGCGCGCCATTCACGCTCCCCCTCCGTGCGCGCGCGCGGGAAACCCGCGGGGGGGGGAAAAATGGGGGGGAAAAGGTGAAAATTGGGGATGTGAAAAACGGCTCGGGAAAAAGGGGGGGGACACCCGAACCCCGCCGCGAGCCCGCGCGCAGGTGAGCGGAGCTGTTCGTTCAGCACCTCCCGCCCGCGGGCCCCTCCCGGGGGAAGCACCGGGCGCCCCGTTCCTGTGAAAACACCGGAGATGCGGGAGCTGGGTCCGGAAAAGGAGGCGGCAGCGCTGGAAGGAGAGCGAGAAATGTTAAAAAGCAATAAAATGCCGTTCAGTCAATTCACACAGGTGCCCGCTGCTGGTGCCAAGCGGCTCGGGAACCTGGGCTCCTTCCAAGAGGGGACATTGCTCACACCTGGCACAGCCACGGCCCCTGGGCTATAAATCCAGCTAAACATCTTCATCACCACTTCCCCGTGCCCTCAACTTTCCGCTTTTTAGTTCAGCCTCATTCAGAAAAACTCCCCAAGGAAGAGCCGTGCCCCCCTTCCCTGCCCAGGTACATTCAGGCCGTTTCACACCTCAGCTGCACATTTTCCCAGCCATGCTGATTTTTCCCATCTCCAGCCCATATAAATTAATGATGGAGGTGCTGTTCTCACTGACAGAAGCCTGTGGCTCTGTTCAGATTCACTGCAAAGATGCACTCCTGAAACTCTGGAATCTGCCTGGGTAACTCATCTCCACCCTCTACCAAAGGAAGGCTCACAGGGGAAATAACTGCAATTGCATTTACAGGAAAACCGATGCAGGTGAAATGCACAGTCGGGTAACAGGAACCTTTTGCCACTGCTTGAAGGGCACTTCCTCCTCCCCTGCTCCATGAAATGGATTAAAACATTCCAAACAAGTATTTTATAAACCAGATCCTTCACTTACCTCACCTGCAACAGGACCAGTACTTTGTGGAAAGCCACCTCTGTGGCTTTTGTCACCTGTAGAGTCAGAACACAATAGAAAACTTTTTTTTTTAAGGCAAAAATGCATTTTTTGAGTAGAAGAGTCTCCCCACCAGGCTGGCAAAGCAGACTGAAGAGTTTCCATCTCATGGAGAGTACACTGTTTCCACAGCTTCCTGAAACACGGAGAAAATAAAATACAGCAGAAGAAGTTTAAAATCAACAGCTCTCATCATCTCAGCGCATTTTTAGCCAAATTCTCTTTGTTACTTACACAAGAGGTGGAACCTGCACACAGCTTCACTCGGGCAGGCTTGGGGGTATCAGCAAACTGCTCACACTGCACTGTAAAAATAACCTTCAAATCATTCCCAGGCTAACAGGAATCACATGAGGAGTCTGTCACAGATTAAATATTATTATATTAAACCTGGATTCCAGCTTCATCACACCTTAAAATAAGCAGCTCCACATACTTTTAAACATTCAGGTTATTTTTTAAATAACTTTGGTATGAATATACTTTATTCCCAGTTTGACTACACAGTTCTTCACGATCACAGGCCAAGTGCTCAGTGTGCAGCACTTACAAGGCTGTTCAATCTGCATTTTGTGGTTTTCACCTGGAGGTAAGAAGAAACACTTCAAAACCCAGCAACAGCTGGGACTGCCACACGTGTGTGTGCATCAGGAGCAAAAATCAAGACATTTTCAGTTATTCTGACCGTGGGGACGGAAACCAGGAGGAACGAGAGTCGGAAACAACCCTGGAAATCAGCTTGTCCATCTCCCTGCCAATGGAAAACTGAGAACAGGCAATACTGCACAGCTGCTCTGGCCACTCCCTTCAGCATCAGCCAAGCTGCCCTTCTGAACCATCTGGGCTGGGGTCAGACCTTGGTTTTGGCTACTGTATTCCCTGAATCAGGCCCACCCCCATTCCCTGAACTCCCTCGGAGGGTTTGGCATGTGGTAGCCATCACCTGTTTAGCCAATTTCCTTCCTGAGAAGGTTCATTCCCAGCCAATCCTTTTTTCCTGCCTGCCCAGAGCCTTTCCCAAGGTCAGTGTGGTCCAGCACCTCCTGCACCTGGGTTTTCCCCAATACACTGCTCAGGAGAGATCTCAGAACCTGCTGAAGCTTTGGAGCAGCTTTTTTCCCTACAGCAAGGCTGGGAACCCTTCCTTCAGCTCTCTGGAGACCGGGAGTGGACACATCCCACCCAGCAGTCAGTGGGGACAAGACAAGATGCTCTCAGGGAGCAGGCAGCGGGGAATGCCCCTGACACCAGAACAATCCTCTCCCTGCATGGGACAGCACAGCACATCTCAACAGGAGATTCCCTGCTGCAAAGCCAGGGAAAGAACCCGAGCCCAGACTGATTTAATAGGACTGAACTGGCCTGGCTGGGCCAGCTCAGGAGCAATCAGAGAACTGGGGGAGGCTCATTGCAGTCAACTTCTTGTCACCGGAGCACCTGGCCTGCCAAGGAGCCAGCAGCAGAGACCCAGCAGGGTGCAGGGGTCTGTCACCAGGGCAGGGAGGTGACACAGGACGGCAGCACCTTCCTCAGCAGCATCACAGGCCAGGAGAGTTCACAGCAGCCACCCCTGCTCGGGCAGGGCCAGCGGGACGGGAGCTCCTGGAGCAGCCCCTGTGGGCAGCAGCTGCTCGCTCTGCAGGCTGTGTTCCCCAGAGCCAGCACCTGTGTCACGCAGACACTGGACACAGTCTCTCCAAGAAGTCAGCTCTCTTGTGCTCCAGGGCCTGCAGGAAGCCCTGGATCCTCTCCTCCCTCAGGGCTGTGCATTTCTGCAGCAGCGTGCGCCGGCGCCGCGAGTCTCCGAGGGACACGCACCCCTCCTGCTGCAGCTTCTTGCTCACGTAAGCCTGGTCCCTCTCCAGCTGCTGCCGCCTCCTCTCCTCCAGGTAGGAGTCTCTGGCCTTCTGGAGGGAAAAGCAGGGGTGTCAGCACCTTAGCAGGCCTCTCAGCTCACCTGTGGCACAGGGGGACAAACAGCCTCTGCCCGGCCGTGGAGCTGCAGGTTCACTCTGGCTCTGCCTCTTCCACCTTGAGCAGCCTGCTCAAAAAACACAGGGATATCCTCCTGGGCCTTGCCTCCAAGACACAGCTCTGCTCAGAGCATGAACTCCTAGTTAGAACAGATAAAAGTCAGGACAGATTGTGGGAAAACCCTCAGATACTGGCATTACAGAGGAACAGCTACAGGAGAACTCCTGAACCCCAGACATGCACACTCTTATCCTCACCACTGTTATCACAGTGGTTTTGATCCTATTCCCCTGGCTGCTGAAAGGTTTTAGGGGATTCCAAACCATGACTTACAGGGCAATTCTTTGAGATGATCCAGTATTGAGCTAACCAGCTTTAAAACAAAAGCAGGAATAAGCTCAGCATTCCCAAATTTCTGTGATCTAAGAGTGTACTGGCTTGAGGCACAGCAGGAGAGAGGCAAAGGCAGGAGCCATCCTTGTCTACCCTTCAAGTATTTCAAATATTGTGTTGTAGAACATCACTTTTAGATTTCTCCTTATTGCACACATCCTGGCCTGCAGCTTCCAACAGCAAAAACACATCAGCAGGCAGGAATATTGAGGTTCTATTTTTAAAAACTGTAAAACTGGTCATGGTGACATAAACTCTCTCACACACACACACTTGGGAAGTGCTGGTCTTTCAAACAAGCAAGAAGAATAATTACTGTAATGAGAGCCTGACTCACTCATCCCCACACTGCTCCTGAGCCCAGGGCAGCTATAGCTCTGGAAATCAGCTCTTGTTGTGCTGGCAGTGTGAGCAGAAATACCCAGCAAACCCACTGAATGGATGCACTCAGGGCTGACTGCAAGCATCATCACCAGCCTGCTGAGCAGGAGACTTCAACCCCTCAAAGTGCAATTCTGTTTATGGCCCAGAAAAGACTCAGCTCAGCCCTGCAGGGGCAGCCTGGCCAGCCAAGCCCTGAATTCCTTCCCAAGATCTACCAGCCACCAAAAGCAGGGTCCAGCTGATGCTGGGACTCCATGGAGAGCAACCACCAGCTGGGAAATAAAATGGCAGCCATTGAAAGCGATGCTGTTTGAGCTGATGGAAGGAGGATTTCTTTTGTCCACTACCTCCAGATCAAGGCGGGTTTCTGTACCTTGTCACTCCTTCCATCCTGCTGCCCATCCACATCCCAAAAGCAGCGGCCCATTCCCAAAGCAGCTGTAGAACATCCTGGCTTCTCAGCAAGTCCCCCCAGCCCCACCATCTCCCTGACAGCAACCCTTCCACCAAGAGAATTTGCTTTGTGACCTCTTTTGGATTTCAAGATCACCTATTTTAAATTTAAAAAGGCCCAACTCCTAAATCTCAGCTCCTCTGAGGGAGAAGTCCTCTCTTTGCACAATTGTGAGGGTTCCCTGGAAAAAAGGGCAGCCTCAGACACTGCAAAGTGGCTCTTACAGGGGGAAAACTGACCAGAGGACAAATGTGGACAATGAAAAACCTTGATAATAACATGGCATGAACACATCCAGCCACCACCCAGAACTAAGAAAAGATGAGAATAGCTGGGAACAGAAGCTGCATTTGTTGCCTGTCAGAAACCAGCACCAGGAGCAAAGTCAGAACAGTGACCTTACTGTTCCAGACAGAGGCCAAGCTCATGGCAATGACAAACACTACTGCCTTCTTTGCTTCCCTCTTCATGCAGAAGGTGAACTGCCATTAGTTGTACTAATGCAATGAACTGCTGGTAGGAAAAGGGCAGACTTAGGCCAAAAATAGGAACAAAAGAGGTTAAGGACATGGAGAGTTTGGATGCTGCCAGACTGGCTGCAATTGATTAAATTCAGCCATAGCCACAACTGGCTTTAATCTCTTTGACAACTCTCAGGGGTGAGCAAGGTCCCTGAAGGTAGAAAAGCGCAGTGTAATGCCTGTTTTTACAAAGAGGACCCAAATAATTAAGGGACACACTGAGCAGCGAGATGTGGTGGGGATGAAGAGCTGCTACCCTGAGGTCCTCCTGCCAGCCACTGCTGCCTCTGTCACCAGCTGCTGCCCCCCACATTTCTCCATCAGGAGCTCCAGCTCCCACACTGGTTTTGCTTAAAAATAGCCAAACTACTATCTCACTGCTGAATTGGCCAGCTGCATCAGAACCAGGCCAGGGAGAGCTCACGGCAACAGATCTAAAAGGAGAGGAACAACGTCAGTGAGCAATAGGAACAATCCCTTCAGCAGGTATATCTGGACCCACCAGAAAGAGGACACTTGTCCACAGACTCACAGCTCAGGCTGCCTCACTTCAGCTCCCAGAAAGGAAACTCTACACCCACTAGTTACAGCCCTAAAAACAACAGTGGAGTTGGAGGAAGAGCATGTGAGTACGCCCTGCTTGCTGCAGCGTGAGTGCAGATTTCACCCTGTGGCACACGAGCAGTGCTCACTGGGTGTGTGAGCCCTGGCACAGATGCTCCAGCTGCCGGAATGAGCAATGAGTGACAGAGACAGGGCTGACCTTGGAGATTTTGGGTCTTGCTGAAAGCAGAGGAGCCTGGCCACACATCAAGACATTGTAACAAGCCTCAGGGGTACAGGAGGAGCAACACATGAGCCGCTACTGAAACGAGATCTTAACTAACAACCACTGCTCCCCCTTTGCAGCCTCCCACCTGAACTCAGCTGCTGTGCAGGTAACACATGGGGCTGGGCTTCCCACTTCCACAAGGCTCCCTTACCTGTAAAGCACTGTAGTTCATCTGGAACTGAAGGATAGCTTCACACAAGTTCCAAAAGGAATATTCTGGCCACAAGACTGATTGAAACACCAGGCATGAATGGGATGTCTGTAGAAAGCAAGATCACCAACTATTTAATCATTGGGCCAGAGAAAAAGTCATTGAGATGCAACTCTGTTGGGCAAACGATGCCACTTTCCCCACAAAGGTTCTACCTAGGCTGTGTTATCAGATTCTACTTAAACTGAAGTAAAGACCAGCTAGGAGAGTCTGAAATTGCACAATGTAGAGTCCTTCTAATTCGTTTTCAATGCTGGGACACCAGTCATCCACTCCTGCAAAGGCATCAGCAGAATTCTTTCTAATGCTTGTTGGTCTTCAGAGAGGTATTTTTAATAGCTTAAGCATCACAGACTTATAAAAAACCTAAAATAGCAACACTGGAGTACCAAAGGCTGAGGGAATAACAGTTGAACTGAGGATCAGGACATGACATTTAAGCCATTCTTCAAATGACATCTCATGATATTCCTTACTGCCCACTCGTGGCATTTAAAGTGCTTCATGGAGCCAAGAGTAGTGGTGCACTGAACATATCCTTGAGCTGGAAGATTAAAGAGTTCCAGTCAAAACCTATTTTTGCCACCAAGTTCCTCACAGTTTGAGGTAAATGTGTTCCTATGATGGCTGCTAAAACAACCCAACATTTAAAAGGACTCTGTACCACCGAGAGGAGCAAGCCAAGTGTTATTTCATAGTATCAACACCACCCAGGGTATGGGTGTGCCCAAAAACAGGGGGAGGAGAGGGGATGCCTTGGTAGGCAAGCACAGCTCAGGCCAGACAACTTCTGAGAACTTGCCAATTAAATAATTTGGAATGGGAATAATTTGATGTGGTTGCCTAAAGGCAATTGGGTTTTGGCTCTAAACTGTACATGTAAAATAACATGTGAGCTTCAGCTGAAAAAGCAACTCCACTCAGATGTTCTCTAAAAAGAAGAAATTATCTAAAGGTGAGGAGAGGAGCCAAGGGATGAGAATTCATGATTTTAGGCAAACACAGATCTGCCAGAAACAGACTGCTCAGAGGTGCCCCAGCACTCAGCCCACCCTGGAAGTTACCTGACCCCAGCAGGAGGAGATTCAGAGCCCTCACATCTGCTTGCACCTGGAGCCAGTGGAACACCAGCACCCTCTGAGGCAAAGGTGGACTATCCCAAGGAGAGAACAGAGACTTTACCTGCCAGAGCAAGAAGTCACTGAGGCGAACCTCCCCAGAGGTTCTTATCAGCAGGTCTGGGTCAGGGGAGTTGTTGGTGTACAGACATTTATCCAGCAGCGACTCAGACACGTCACTGAAAGAGACACAGCTCATCACACACCCTTCCTGGCCTGACGGATGTGCCACAAACCAGAACTAAGGGGTTTTCTGTAAACTCAGGGCTACAAATTAAAACTGGGTGGTGGAGCTGAACCACAGGCAGTCATCGACTTGCTTCTTTTAGACACTGCTGCCTGCTGCACAGGCTATTCCAAATGCTGCTTCAGCCCCCAGAGCATCCCACTCCATGCTCTTTGAAACATAACACAGTGGTGGAAGCAGACTGTGAGGGCTTCCATCTGCAGCAGGGAGCAGAGTGTAACTATTCCTTCTCCTTCAGGGTGGAGGAACAGTGCAGCATTCATGATTCATCTGTTGTTTGACCTCATAGCTAAGACTGTCAGCCAAGCAGCCAATTGTTGTGGCATAAAATCTGCCTTCACATTTAAACTAACTTAAGACACAGACCTAATTTCTCTTCAGCCTTGGTTGTGTATCTATCACCATGGTAACTGAAATAATAAAAGCCAAACATTGCATAGTAACTTTAAGTCATTTGTTCCAGTCCCACTGGTTTAATGAGATCTATTTAAAAGCCACTTGGCTTCTGAGAGGTTTCTCATGCAGTGTGAGTGGTGAGACAGGCAGGATTCACCCAAAAGCCTCACACAGAAAGCCAAGAGTTACCTGGGCTCCAGCAGGCCTTGCTCCACGCCCCAGGCCATCTCCCTAACAGCGTTGCTGATCTCATGTCTCGATGTGTAAGCAAAGCAGACGTTCAGAAAGCACCTGCACAGAGGAAAAGCTGTGAGAGGCTCCTCCTGGGAAGGCCCAGCACATGGCAGTGATGTGTGCTCGTAGGACCAAGAAGAAAAAAGAGGTGTAGCATGTCTGACAAGTCCCAGCCCTCAGGAAGCAGAGGAAGACGCAAGCTATCAGCTCTTTGAACTGGGTGTCACTCACTTGTTGTAGTTCCTGGTTGCCAGCACAGCCTGGGCAATCAGCTCCTGGATATCCATGGGCAGGAGGGGCAGATCCCCGAGGACACGGATGCACACCCCGTGCTTCTTCAGGTTCTCCCTGCACCCAGCCACAGTGGGGACCACAGAAAACACATCAGTCCCTCCCTGCTGCACAGTGCCAACACCCACCCACAGCTTCAGCAAAGCTGGGAACTGGAGAAAGGCAAAACCACCAAATGCTTTTCAGGTGTGCCAAGCTGGCAGAGATTTGATTATCCCAAAGTACAACCATAGGCTCTGGGCACCTCTAACTAACCAAAAATTAAGACAGAGCTTTGATATTTCATGAAAACAACATCTGTCACTCTGTGTTTCTGACTGTGCTCTGTGACTCTGATTTATCTGAAAGCTGTCCTTGTCCCCGTGGTTTGGGTGGCACAGTTGTCCCAAATCTGATGTGCAGGGGGAGAGTGCATGCACAGACCTGTACACCCCCCCAGGCAGGCACAGCCCCTCCAGTCCCTGACTGCAGGTGGGGAAGGCTCTCCTCACTAATCCATTCTCACAATTTGGAACATCCCTGCCATTCATGGTGTCCTGCCCCAGTTCCAGCCGTGGGGGGCTCTTACTGTTCCTCCAGGAGGCGGCTGAACTTCTGTCTGGCCAGGTCCATGAGCCCATCCACCTCCTCCTTGGAGCGTTTGAAGTTCTCAATGCTGAAGGCATAAACTGTCACCTCCCGAATGCCCAGGTTCAGGCACCAGCGCAGCGTCTGCAAGGAGACAAAATGTAACAATCAGGCCAGCAGACACAACTGCTCCATGTGAAACCTTCCTGTGGGCTCCCACCAGGCCAGGACTGGATCGAAAGAAACGACTGTCAAAAATTTGGAACCCCTAGATGTGAATTTCAGATTCATTTCAAAGAACAGGAGGAAAATATCACTACCTGCGGATGAGAATCCACCACAGGGGACTCATCCAGCCAGGAAAAGCACCATAAATTATATCACAGTGCACTTTTCAAAACGTTTTCAGAGAAAGTCTGTTTCTGTTTCACAGAAATAAAACCCTGGAATTTGTAAGGTAGATGTTTTAGTTGAGTGTAAAACAGAAGGAAAACCAGCTGAATAGAATGACTCTGCAAGGTAACACAGAGAGGGAGGAGCTGAAGTTGTGAATCCTGATGATGAACAGCAGCTCCAAGCACAGAAGAGCGAAGAGAAGGAGCACAGGACACCAGTCCAGCAGCAAACCCAGCTGCACCTCCCACCACACAAAGACAGAAAACATCCTCCCCACCTGTGCCAGCTTATCAAAGCCTTGGGAATGTCCCTGCTGCCTCTCCACGTGACACTTCTGGGCGTAGCGGCGATTGCCGTCCATGATGAAGGCAACGTGCTTGGGCATCGGGCCTGCCTGCAGACAGGGAGAGGCACAGGAGGGCAGCAGGTGAGCAGGGCTGTCCCCACGGAGAGCCCACCCTGTCCCCTGCGTGCTCCCAGGGCTGCAGCGCTGCCTCCTGCAGCTGGAATGAGCAGGGTGCTGGCTTCCTCCTTGCCAAGCCCCTTGCCAAGTCTGGGGTCTCCAAAAGAACAGCTCAGTGCTGCCAATTGCCCTCAGGACAGAGCTGCGGCGCCCAGCTCGGTGCTGCCACAGCCACAGCCAGGGAAGGGGCACACAGGGGTTTATGCTGCATTTATTGTTTCAGAGCTCAAGGGCCTTTTCAGACACAGCTACCTTCAGAGAACACAAGAAGAGCCATAAGACCTCCCCACACAAAGAGGAGCGTTCCTTTCCACTGACCTCACTGGGGCAGCACCACCAGTCTCAAGCCTGAGCAAGGAGAGAATTTTCCTGGAACTGGTGAGATTTTGTTCCAATATTCAGTTTCCTTCCTTAAACTCCCACCATGAGGATCTCTCTTCTCCCCCTCCTTCCCATGCCCTGCCTTCCTCAGCCAGGGCACAGATCCTTATTGGCAAGCACTGCTCATTTGCAAGGCTAAGCCTAAGCAATCTCCCACCCTGGCATGGAGTTTAGGGATGCACATCCAGTGCCAGCACTAAATGCAGCCTTGCCAACAACTCTCCCTTTCCACAGCTCTGCAGCCACAGAGCTGCAGAAGAACCTGCCAGCTCCTCACCACAAAATCCACCCAAATCCATCCCTTACCTTGATGATGTTGGCACAGAACCTCTCTATGATGGTCAGCTCGCCCTCTCTGATCCACGACATTTTTTATTGAGAGCTCCTTTCCTTTTTCAAAGGGAAGATGAACATAAAGGGGTTAAAGGTGATTGTTTGAGCCCAAAGCAAACAAACCACCTGGGAAAAATCAGCTCTGACTTGCTGCTCTGGAGCCCTTTACACTGTCTATGCAAGTCCTTGGATAAGCAGGCCATGGGGAAGCTCAGAAACAGGCTCTGGAATTTTCCAGCTGTGTCATCTGAGTGAATTCTGCACCAGCAGGTGCAAGGAGAACCATCCCCGAGTGCTGCAGCCTGCAGGACTGGTCCGTACAGACCCAGCCCAGCACAAACAGCCCAGGAACACCTTCCACCGTCCCAGGCTGCTCCAAGCCAACGGCCTGGACTTCACCCCACCATGCAGGGGCAGCAGCAGATCGAGTTACACTCGTGAGTTCGTTCACCGTGTGGGCTTTCTCGGCCTCCTCCCTCAGGAGGAGATCCCTACCCACAGCCACAAACATCAGGGCAGGGAATCGCTGACCCTCGGGCTGCCCCTACAGCCCCTGTCGCGGGGCTCGGGCAGAGCGCTGACGCTCAGCTAACGGCGGCCGGTGTGACCCAGGGCTCCCGCACAACGCCCTTCAGAGAGGGCCGTGCCCGCTCCCCGGGCCGGCCGGCAGCTCCAGCCCCCGGGACCCCGTCCCGCCGCGGGCAGCGAGCGGAGCCGGCCGAGAGCGGGGCGCACAGCCAGACCCTGCGGGTGCCTCCTATTCCGCCATCTCCCCGGCCCCCGGGCGCACACCCAGGCCTCGCGGGCGCCTCCGCTCCCCGAGCCCGGGGCGCTCACCCAGACCCTCCGGGTGCCTCCGCAGCCCGGGCCCTCCCGGGCGGGAAGCGCACGGTGGGGACGGGGCGTCCCTCAGGCCTCGGCCGGCTCCGTGAGGGGAGGGACACAGGCGCCGGAGGGAGAGACACGGCGGAAGGAGACACCCGCCCGCCCGCCCGCCAGCCACGCCCCCGCCGTGCTGCTCAGCCCCGTTATGTCCCGCTCAGCCCCGACTCTCCCCGGTCCATCCCGGTCCCGGTACCTGCCCCGGCGGCGCCGCCTCAGCCTCCGCCGGACGGTGACGTGCCCTTCCGCTTACGTCACACGGCGGCCGCGCGCCGGACGGGGCGGGGCGGGGCGGGGCGGGGCGGGGCGGGGCCGCCCTGAGGGGAGGGGAAGATGGCGGCGGGGGAGCTGTGAGGGGAGGGGGAGATGGTGAGGGACAGGACGCGGCAATGGCTACGGAGGGACAGAGGGCAGCGCGGGTTGGCAGGAAATTCTCCCTTTGTGAGCGTGGGGAGGCACAGAGAGCTGTGGCTGCCCCTGGATTCCTGGAAGTGTCCCAGGCCAGGCTGGACATGAGGGCTTGGAGCAGCCTGGGATGGGGAGGATGTCTCTGCCATGGCAGGGGTGGGATTATTGGGTGGGCTTTAAAGTCCCTTCCACCCAAACCGCTCTGTGTTTCCGTGGCAGGGCTGGGGCACTTTGGGGCCCACCCAGGGGAGGTGGGGTGTGGTTCCTGGACCCTGAACCCCAGGGGAGAAAAACACAAGTGACCACGCACAGAACATCACCAGCAGCCATTGCCCATGGTCTTTATTAATTTTTTTTCCAGAAAAAAAAAAACCTCACATTTTACATAGTTGGTACAAAAAAACAATAAAACGAGCAGAAGGGGGGGGGGAAACCTGCAGCAGCAGGAGCTGAGGAGGTCGCTGCAGGGACCACGGCAGGAAATGTGTTTGGGAAGTGTGAGTAACTGCTCAGGGTCACCCTGAGCCCCCACAGCCACACACACACAGACCCCATCCCTCCCTCCTGGCCCGTAAAACTCACGGGTTTGACACGAACGCTTTGGTTGCTAGCAGTAAACATGGATTACATTCTTCCGTCTCCTCGTGGACATTTCGGCAGGGGTGGGATTATTGGGTGGGCTTTAAAGTCCCTTCCACCCAAACCGCTCTGTGTTTCCGTGGCAGGGCTGGGGCACTTTTGGGGGGCCGCAGGGGAGGTGGGGTGTGGTTCCCTGGACTCCTGAACCCCAGGGGAGAAAAACACAAGTGACCACGCACAGAACATCACCAGCAGCCATTGCCCATGGTCTTTATTAATTTTTTTTCCAGAAAAGAAAAAAACCCTCACATTTTACATAGTTGGTACAAAAACAAAAATAAAACGAGCAGAAGGGGGGGAAACCTGCAGCAGCAGGAGCTGAGGAGGTCGCTGCAGGGACCACGGCAGGAAATGTGTTTGGGAAGTGTGAGTAACTGCTCAGGGTCACCCTGAGCCCCACACACACACACAGACCCCACATCCCCTCCCTCCCGGCCCGTAAAACTTCACGGGTTTGACACGAACGCTTTGGTTGCTAGCAGTAAACATGGATTACATTCTTCCGTCTCCTCGTGGACATTTCTGGGACTCAAGGCTTTCGCCCCAGGGCAGACACCCCCCCCACCCCTTGTGAGGGACGTCTTTGTTTTATTTCTTGCATTCTCTACATTTATTTCTCACATTTTCTACATTCAAACACTCCCGTGTCACGGCAGGACCCTGAGCGTGCCCCATCCTCCCCTGTCCCCTCATGCATAGTGCCCGTGGGCAGGGTGGGCCATGATGCAGCAATTGAGTTAATTATTGTCAGCAGAAGGGAAGAGCCACAATGGCCAACACGAGGAGATGCGAATCAATCCCATCTCCTCCAGCGTGGCTTCCCAGCACAGATAAAAATCCCTGTTTTCTCAGATCCCAGCACCCCGGGGGAAAGCTGAGCAATTCCCTATTTGCTTTGCCCAGGGCAGGGATGGTTACAGAGCTCCCACCTGGCAGCTCTGTGTGGGAGAGCACATCCATCTCCCTGCTCCATAACCTAGTAGATGCTTTGGATATTTTATCTTTTTTTTTTCCTTTTTTTCTTTTTTTTTCCTCTTATTTTTTGTAAACAATAATCAAGGAGAATACTGAGAGAAAGTGGAAAGGTTTACAGAGGTATTTACACACACGAGACATCTGACAGAGAAATCACCAAACCATTAAAGTGGGAGCAGGGGGGAAGGTCCTACATGATCCTTGAGGATAGACGGGGATTAGGGGCAGATACAGGGATGAGGGGGGCAGACACAGGGATTGAGGGGGCAGATACAGGGATTGAGGGGGCAGACACAGGGATTGGGGGCAGATACAGGGACAGGGGGGCAGACACAGGGGGGGGGCAGATACAGGGATTGAGGGGCAGATACAGGGACGAGGGGGCAGACACAGGGATTGAGGGGGCAGATACAGGGATTGAGGGGGCAGATACAGGGATGAGGGGGGCAGATACAGGGATTGAGGGGGCAGATACAGGGATGAAGGGGCAGATACAGGGATGAAGGGGCAGATACAGGGATGAGGGGGGCAGACACAGGGATTGAGGGGGCAGATACAGGGATTGAGGGGGCAGATACAGGGATTAGGGGCAGATACAGGGACGAGGGGGGCAGACACAGGGATTGAGGGGGGCAGCAGTTTCCCTGGCACAGCCGAGGTGCCGGGGGGAGGCCAAGAGCCACCCCCCAAGGCTCTATTGCATTTACCCCGTCAGACTAAAGCTGTTTTCCTGAAGCAGTTTTATCCCGTTGCTAGTCAAAAAATAAAAAGTCCTTCCCCCCTCTCCCAGGAAGAGACCACCACCTCACCCTAAACTACTGGAGCAGGGCAGGGAGCAGCTGGGGCTGCTCTCCATCCCCCTCAATGCCCACGTGCTGGGGGTCTCTGGGCAGCCTCAGCAAGTGCCCCCAGAGCCCCCCATCCCTGGGGATGGACTGGGTGCTCCTGTCTGATCCAGCCCTGCCCCACAGCTAAACCTACTGCTACTGAAATCCAGCAGAAAATGTGCCCACAGCTGGACACCCTCCCTGGGAAGGCTGCACAGGAGTGTTCCTAGCCCAGAACCTGGGACCCAGAGATTCTCCCAGCCGTGGTGAGTCAGCATTTGAGGGAAGCCAGGCAGGAGAAAAGGATGGAGCAGTTGCACCTTCCCCATCCCAGGAGGCCGTGGACAGCCAGCCCTGAGCTGGAGGGGGAGGAAGGGCAGGGACTGAGGGTAACCCTGTCCCCGACACTCCCTGGTCACTGTCTGCTCTTCCTCTGTGCCTCTGCACGGGGCTGGGAGCCCCATGCTGACCCCCCAGCCTGCTGGGAGCCTGTGTGACACCCCAGCCCATGGGCAGCAGGACTCCCTGGAGTGCTCCCATCAGCTGGAGAGTCGGCAGGAGACAAACAGAGCACAGTCCCCAAAAGCCACCAGGCTGGGGGAAATACAGCACTGTTCCCTGCCCACGGCACTGCCTGGCTCCTCCATCCCCACACACGGATCCACAGACCCAAACGCCTCCACCAGTGCATGGGGAAGGGAAAGACACCACTACCATACGGTTAAAAAGAAAACAAATCCCAAACATACTAAAAAACACATTTGAAAAGCTCGACAACACGTCAGCCCACCTAGCAAACATCCAGTGAGGTAGATCTACACTTCCAATACAAACTTCATCATTTCTTTGTGCTGTTAGAAAAAACCCTCCTCTCTGTTCAGCACTGGGCTACAGAGGCATTTTATCCCTGAGATTGCTCGAATACCTGAGAATAAATTGCAGGAATTATGTCCTTTCTCTCCTTTTTTTTTTTTTTTTTTTTCTTTTCTTTTCTTAAAGATTAAAATATACAAAAATACAAAACCCAGAATATTTATATTAAAAAAAAAAAAAAAAGACCAACAAACCCAAAAACAAAGACGACAAACAAACCCAAAGATACGTCATTCACGCACGTCCTAGTGCAGCTTTCACTTGGCCTTGGCTTGGGCATGGCCGGGGGGCTCCCGGGACAGGGGGGGTCCACAGGGGCCAATAAATACAGGCAAGACTTGGGGAGGGCCCTGGGGAGGGGGGACAGCAGCCACTAACAGGGGGACAGCAATAAATACAGGGACAAGACTTGGGACAGGGACAGCAGCCCCTGGGACAGGGACAGGGGGACAGGGACAGCAGGACAGCAGCCACTAACCCGGGACAGGGACAGCCACTAACCCAGGACTCCTGTCCCTGAGGAGGCTCAGCCCCAGGGGCAGCGAGGCCTGCAGCGTGGGGTGGGCAGGAGCAGCACAGAGGTGTCCCCAGCGCAGGGGTGTCCTCAGTTGAGGGGTGTCCCCAGCACTGGGATGTCCCCAGGACAGGGCTGTCCCCAGCACTGGGATGTCCCCAGGACAGGGCTGTCCCCAGCACAGGGGTCTCCCCAGCTCCACGATCCAGAGGCTGGGAGAAGCCTGAGCGGGGAAGAGCTGGCTGCTTAAAGCACCTCGTGCCCTCTGGGCTGGCACCTGGGGAGGATTAGGGGAAATAAAGCGTTTTTCCTTAGGCTTGCTCTCCCCCAGGCTGCAGCTCGCAGCCCACAGACTGGCGGTGTTACTCCAGCCCTGAGAGAGGATCCGTTTCCTCCCAGACCGAGCCCAGATCCGGGCCCTGCTCTGTCAGCAATGGAGCAACTGTGGAAAACCCACAGATCCTCACCCCTCCCGGGAAGTGAGAGCCCCGAGGAGCAGAGGGAGCCGCGGGACCGGCCCACGGGCGTCTCCCTGCTGCTGCACGGGTCAGCCTTTCCCTCGCCTCCCCCGGGCAGGGCAGGAGCAGAGCGGTCCCCCAGCTGACCCTGGGTGTGCTGAGCCTCTGTGGAGCCATCAGCTCCTCCCTGGGGTGCTCCCCCTCTGCTCCTGCTCCCCTGACACGGCTGCCTGCCTTAACTTAGGAAAAGAACAAAGATTAATCAAGGATGTTTGGGGGTTTTAGCGTGCTGGGTGCTGCCTTCCCCTGTTCTGGAACACGCCATCCTGATGCTAACAGGGCTTCTCCCAGCCTGGCCGTGGGGGAAAGGTGTGTGCAGGGACGCCAGGTCCCCGCTGCCAGCACTGCCACCTGCCCTCCCTGTCCCCTCCCTGCCCCTTGCCTTGCCAAAGCCTTCTCACCCCGGTGGAAGCCCCCTGTGGCCGCCCGCATCATTCCCGGCTCTCGGGGAGCAGCGCCGGGCTGTGCATGTCCTCCTCCTCTCGGAAGTAGGCGGGCTTGCCCTGCGAGCTGGGCGACTGCTGTGCTTTGGCGGGGCAGTTGGCCACCATGTGGCTGATGCTCTGGCAGAAGTGGCACTTCTTGGGCTGCGGAGGCAGCTTGCACTCCTTGGCGTGGTGGTCCAGCCCGCCGCAGTTGTAGCACCTGGGTGAGGGAGGAGAAGCAAAATGAGGCGGGAGGGTGCTGGGACCGTGCCTGGGACCCAGCTGCCTTCTTAGCCAGAGCTGGGCTCGGTTTTGGGGCGGGTGGTGGCCCCAGGGTTGGTCCCTGCAGAGCCGCAGCTGCAGCACGGCCAGCTGGGGCTCAGTGGTGCTGCTGGTACCCAGGAGATGGCAGCAAACCACTGCCCTGAAGGCACACACAAACCGGGATGTGGGGGTTCCCCCCCTCTGGCTCCATCAGTGTCCCGGCTCCTGTGTCTCCAGACCCCACTCCCGGGTTACGCTGCCCCAGGAACAGGCAAAGGAACGATGACATCCCCAGCTGTCATCGTGTGGGGACAGTGCCATGGTGCCACCCTCACACCGGAGCAGAGGGAGCTGCCCTGTGTCCATTTCAAATCCTGCATCCATGCAGGACAGCTTTTTCTCTTTCCTTTTCCTTCACAATTCCTTTCTGAATAACTTAAAGCCTGTTTATGAGAACAGCTGAGTGGGGTGGACAGCATCCACTGGGAAAACCGGGATGGGGCATCCCCAGGCAGCCGGGATGGAGAGGATGGGAGAGGGGGGATGAAGAGCTGCCCAGAAACTTGCCCGGGGCTCCCATCCCACCGTGCTTTCCTCCCCACAAGGAAGGGCTTTTCTTGGACAAACTGCCCATCCCAGCGGCAGGGCTGCCCGGGGTGTCCCTGACCTCTGCCCCTTCCCCACCGCGCTGCATCTGCCGCTCATTAGGCACCGCAGGAAGCTGCTGTCCCAGCCCCGGGGTCACTGCCCGGCCCCCGGCCCCGTGCCCATCCCGGGGTGCCCGGGCAGCTCCCGGTGCCCGCGGGCTCAGCCCCAGCCCGGCCCAGCCCAGCCCTCACCGGTCTCCTTTCGACCTGCGCTTCTGGAGGCTCTTCCCCTTGGGCCTCCTCTCGCTGCCGATGCAGAAGACACCCCCGGGGCCGGTCACCCGGATGGACTCCAGGCCTTTGGATGATTTCTTGAAGGTGAACTCGACGGCTTCGCCCTCCTTCAGGCTGCGGAAGCCCTCCATGTGGAGCTTGCTCTGGGGAGGGAGAGGACGGGGGTCAGCACAGAGCTGGCTGTTCTCCAGGCACAGCACAAAGCCCTCCCGCACCACAAGAGCTGCAAATGTCCCCTCCGCCTGTCCCTTGGCTCTGCTTTTTTTTAAATACAAAAGGATCTCGAGGCTCTGCTCAGTGCTACGAGTGGCAGGCCCTGCGGCAAGGCCAGGAGGCTGCAGGCTGGCACTGCCGCCCCCAGCACAGCACAGCTCAGCTCAGCTCAAGCCTTTAACTGCCTGCAATAATTAATTAAGCAGCCATTTGGCACGGGATTATCACTGCTGGGAGATTCTCCCATTCCTTCCAGGAACACCACATCGGTTATCACCGCACAATCAAAGCAGGGTGGCCAAGAAAAACCCAGGCTGGGAAGGGAAAGGTTGTGAGGTGATGGGAAAACCCTACTCCACTTTGAGGGGCTCTGTCCATTTCAGCAGAACAAATCCCTAGGGAGCAGAGCTGGGTGAGGCAGGGGGGGAATTCTGTCTCCTGTGCCCTGAGCATCCCTGCTGCAGGCAGGAATTCTGTCTCCCTGTGCCCTGAGCATCCCTGCTGCAGGCAGGAATTCTGTGCCCTGAGCATCCCTGCTGCTCTGCCCGGGGGCAGGCAGGAATTCTGTCTCCCTGTGCCCTGGGCATCCCTGCTGCTCTGCCCGGGGGCAGCCGCTCCAGCTCGGCATCCCCGGGGCTCTGCGAGCAGGAGCAGCGAGTTCGGGGGATTTGCTGGCAGAGGGAGGAGCAGCTCCGGCTCCTGCCCTGGGGATTCCCAACGCCTGCGCGGCTGCAGCACCACCCCGCATTTATGAATGGAGCGTGTCCCATTCATGGCCGGAGAGCTCCCGTCACGTGTGCGCTCTCCCGTTCGCACCGAGGCTCCCGTGAGCGCTGTGCGGGACCGGCCGGCACCGTCTGCTCCCACCCCTGCTCTGAATCCCGCCTGGAGTCACGGGGAAACAGCCCACGGAAAAACAGAGGGGGAGAAATGGAGCTGTTGGGTTTTAGGAGGGAATTTTCTCGGCAGGGTCTTGCGGGATGTCCCTGTGTGCGAGAGACGTGGGAGCGCAGCAGAGCTCGAGGAGCAACCCTGGAAACTCCTTTTTCTGCTGCTTTCCCCCTCCCTCTCTGTGCCTGGGGGCCCAGCCCAGGGTGGGACAGAGCCCAGGTCACCCCCAGGCCCTGGATCCCCTTGGCTGCTGGGACGGGACCCAGGGTGGCCACAGGGACCCTCCTTGGCTCTCTGACCTGCTCCTGCTGCCTCAAGGGAGAGCCAGACCCTGAGCTCTGAGGTCCCAAATGACAACAAGGACGGGACAGAGTGTCACAGTCCCCTGTGCCCACCCAGCCCCTGGCAAACCCCCCGAACAGCGATCAAATACTGCTCCCCACCACCAACCCAGCTGCCCTGTGCAGGACTCTGTGCCCAAGGCACCAGCACATCCCAGAGGTGCCCCCAGCCCATCCCAAAGGAGCCCCAGCACATCCCAGAGGTGCCCCCAGCACATCCCAGAGGTGTCCCAGCACCTCCTCAGCCACCCCCCTGGCCTGTCCCCAGCCTGAGGTGGTTTGGGCAATGGGAGCTATTCCTAAATGGGGAATTTACCCCATTCCCACAGCAGCCCAGGGTGTGGGGGTAAGGAGGGGCTGAGCATCCCTCCCTGGCACGGGAGGCAGCCCTGGGAGCCGCGGCCGAGCCAAACCACCTCCCGTGGCTCCTCTCAGGGCGTTCACAGCCCCAGCTGGCCCAGCTGTGTTTACACTGCCGGGATGAAAACTCCCAGAGCTCCGGGCTAAAGCTGAGCCGTGCCCGGGGGTCTCCAGCGCCCGGGCTGGGCCCCCCAGCTCAGCCCCACCTTGGGCACCCCCGCCCCTCTGCCGGAGCACGGCCCCGCGCACCCCCAGCCCCGCTGGGAGGAAGAGGAGGGATGAGGCAGAAGCTGCCACGACATGACGGGGAAGCGATTTATTTTCCAGGAGCGGGCGAGGATGACAAGCACCCCCAGCCCCCTCCGCCAAAAGGCCAAAGGAAACGCCCTCTCCCCGGGGAAGGGGGGGACAGAGGCTGGGGCGTCCCAGCTCTCCCCCTCCTCCCCTTCAGCCTTTTGATGTGCGCTGCAGAGTGGCCGGTGGTCCCTGCGCATCCCCCCTGCCCCCTTCCCAAAACACACACATTGCTGGCATTCCTCTGTTATCAGATAGGTAATCAAACTGCAGCCCATTGAATTAGCTGCATACCTCCTGCATCTGAAAGGAAGGGGCCCAGAGCCCCTGTCCCACACCACACACAAAGCCGGAGCCTTCCCAGGCCTCCGCACACCCACACCCCCCCCAAAAAATAAAGAGAGGAAGGGGGGGGATTGGAGCGAGCCGGGGATGCTGGGGATGGGGGGAGCGCAGGGGAGGGCCGGGAGCCGCCGGCCAGGAGAACAAAGGGCCGGCGGCGGCCGCGCTCCCGCTGCCCAAATTCCAGGAGTTCCAGGCCCCGGCGGGGGGAGGAAGGGTGGCCGGCATGGCCGCGGGCCCTCTGACCCCCTCCGGCCCCTGCGCTCACAGCGCCGGGCCCAGCTCGGCTCCGGGCTCCGGGCTCCGGGTGCCTCGGGGAGCTGCAGGGTCAGTCCCGGTGGTGGCTGCGGTTTGGGGCTGTGGGGTGGCCCTGGGCTCAGGTTTGGGCTCTGGGTCCGGGCTCTGGGTCCCTCGGGGAGCTGCAGGGTCAGTCCCGGTGGTGGCTGCGGTTTGGGGCTGTGGGGTGGCCCCGGGCTCAGGTTCGGGCTCTGGGTCCCTCGGGGAGCTGCAGGGTCAGTCCCAGGGGGTGGCTGCGGTTTGGGGCTGTGGGGTGGCCCCGGGCTCGGGGTCACAAAGCGCTGCCATCCCAAAGGAAGCACAGCCCAACGCCAGCATTTCCTTGTGGCCATCTCCTTGTGGCTCAGAGCTAACCGGGAGGACAGAGGCAGAGAGGGCACAGCTCCACCAGCAGCCCCCGGGCACCTCAGCGGGCACCTCTGCCCCTCTCCCCCTCCCTTCCCTCCCTGCCCGGTTATTTAGGGCGGACAAAGCCGCAGCACGTGAGCGCCCGAGCTGCCCACCCCCCGCATATGGGTGCCTTCCTCCCTCCTCTTCCTCCCACCCGGCAAACCCCTCATCACAGCTCCCACACCGAGCCGCTCCCCGTCCCGCAGGGATGGCACCGTGGGGCGCCCCAAAGGCCAGCGCTGCCCCCCGAAGTGCCGGGCCCGGCTCTCCCCCACCCCGCCGGGCTCCCGGGGGCTCGGCCGGCCCCGGGGTCACCATTGTCCCCAGCGCGACACAAGGGGACGTTTATTCCCGGCCAGCCCCGGCCACTCAATCAAACCATCTTTGTGTCCGGCGGGGCCCGGGGCGGAGCAGCCGCTGCACCTCGGCTCTGCAGAGCCCTTTAAACGGGGGTAGAACCAGCCGGGCTGGGATGCTGGGGTAAACCCGGCCGCAGGAACGCTGCTGGCAGTGCCCAGCTGGGCCAGGGCCGCGCCTGAGCCCTGCCCAGAGCATCTGGGGCAGCCCAGCCCCACTGCAGGCAGTGCCTGTGCCTCAGTTTCCCCCAGGCTGCGGAGCAGGGTCAGGAAAAGCAGCCCAGGGGTGCCCTGTCCGTGGTGACCTCTGGCTCAGCTGGCACCCACTGCAGTGTCCCCAGCCACCGTGCAGCCCTCTGTCCCCAGAGCCGCAGTGTCCCTGTCCCCAGCCCCTCCTTCTGCCGGCTCCAGGGCACCAGCCACCCCCAGGGCCACCCTCCGCCCACCAGGACCCCCGAGGGCCATCCCGGGGAGCATTCCCGGCCCCAGGGGCTCAGCCGGTGAGAGCAGCCCGGGTGTGAGTGGTCTGGGGCTGAATTGCCCAATTCCCGAGCTCCCATCACCACTGGCTGTGGGTGTGAGTGGTTTGGGGCTGAATTGCCCGATTCCCGAGCCATGGGTGCTCCCACCACCACTGGCTGTGGATGTGAGTGGTTTGGGGCTGACATTTGCCCAATTCCGGAGCCATGGGTGCTCCCATCACCACTGGCTGTGGGTGTGAGTGGTTTGGGGCTGACATTTGCCCGATTCCCGGGCCATGGGTGCTCCCACCACCACTGGCTGTGGCACCGCAGTCCCGCGGGTGCAGCGGCCCCAGCCCAGCCCTGGCAGAGCCGTTCTGCCCTCGGCTGATGGCAAAGAGCCCCCAGGCAGGCAGGGCAGGGCAGGGCAGGGCAGGGCTGGGCTCTGCCAGCTCGGAGCAGTGACCGAGTCCCCAGCCCCAGCAGGGAAATGTCCCTTTGCCCTCACAGCCCGTGCCCGGATCGTCCCCGTCCCCAAAGGCAAAGCCCGGACCCGAATCCCACAGCAGATCTTCCCCGGTGCCAGGAGCTCCAGGGACGCTGCTGCTGCTGGGTTTGGGTTTTGGGCAGGGCTCGGAGCAGGAATCCTCCCTCCTGCACCCCACAAACGCGGGCTGTGCTCGGCAAAGGGCGCCTGCCGAGATAAGGAGGGCGATGCCTTCGGAGCCCTCGGGGAGAGCACAGAGGTTTAACAAAACACCGCCGAGGCTTTCACCGGCTCCCTCCCCTTCATCTGGCGCGATATCCCTAAGGACCCCTACCGATCTCAAATAAAATCAAAATAAAGACATTTCCCTGCCAAAGTAACCATGTTTGCTCCTAATTTTCCACCACAAGCCAGTAAAATTAAACTCCAGATACCAATTCCGAGGGGAGGGAAAAAAAAAAAAAAGGGCATCTACCACAAGTTTAATCCATCAGTTTCCTGTCCTAAATCCTTTTAGCTCCTTTGGTTGTATTTTTTTTCCCCCCACCAAAACCCTCCCGCACTTCCCAGGGGCAGCTAATTGGGATCAGTGGCCGCGTATCAATTTTGCGCTCCCGTCTTAAAGCAGGAGCACGGCCCCGAGCAGCCGCGCACCTCCCGAGGACGATTTCAGCTCCATCCCGCTGGTTCTGAGGAGAAAGGGGACGGGGAAGGGGAAAAGGCAGCGCCGGGGCCGGAATGGGGGGCGGCGGGGCCGGGGGCTCCATCGCAGCCCTGCCCGGCTCCATCCCGGAGCAGTCCCATCCATTTGGGCCGTTCTATCGGACACCATTCCAGGGTGTTTTCTGTCCCTGGGGCAGGGAGGGGGAGCTGGGGGAAGGGATGTGCCCGCGGCCATCAGTTAATCTTTAGACAGAGACAGGAGGCTTTTTTTGTGTGTGTGTGTGCGAGCGTCTTGAGGGAGTTTCAGGGGTGGAATAAAGCCTCTCTCTTTCAGTATTTCCCATCGGGACGCGGCGCACAAGCGGCGCAATACAATTTCATTCCAGCGGTTATTTTAAAAAAAAACAAAAACTCACAGAATAAACAAAACCAGAGAGATTGCTACTACCTCCCCCCCAAAAAAAAACCAAAACCAAAAAAAAAAGCGCGCAGAGATTCCAACGAGCATTTCTACCCCAGGGGATCTCTGCGGGGCTCCCTGCTCCTTGCAGGGGGTTGGACTCAATGACCTTTAAAGGTCCCTTCCAAGCCAAACGAATCTGTGATTCCCCGATCTCTTCCTTCCCCAGGGATGTGCACCTCTGGTGCCCCGGCCCCGGGGTGGGGGTGAACACGGGGAGCAGGAAAAGCGGATGGATATCACGGGTTCCCGTGTCCTGCTCCCAGGATGGAGCCCAAATTCCAGCTCGGATCCTGCCCCCAGCCCAACACAACCCAAATTCCAGCTCGGATCCTGCTCCCAACCCTGCACAGCCCAAAGCCCCGCTCGGATCCTGCCCCCAGCCCAAATTCCAAATCCTCGGATCCTGCCCCCAACCCTGCACAGCCCAAATCCCTCCTGCCCCAGCCCAAATCCCTGCTCGGATCCTGCCCCCAGCCCAGCACAGCCCAAATCCCTGCTCGGATCCTGCCCCCAGCCCAGCACAACCCAAATTCCAGCTCGGATCCTGCCCCCAGCCCAAATCCCTGCTCGGATCCTGCCCCCAGCCCAGCCCAGGAAAGGCAGCAGGGAAAGGCTGGGGTTGCTCCCTGGCAGAGGAACTGCCCCTCCTGCCTTTCCTGCACGCTCAGCCATCAGAGCTGCCTCCAAACACGATTTTTTTTTTTTAAGGCCTCACGTCGTGCTCACGTGGGTGATTATTTGTATTATCCTGGCCGCACGCACGGCGTGGCACCGGCACAGGTGGGTGACAGCCCAGGTGGGCTCAGCCGTGTCCAAACGGCCCCTTCCACCTCCCCCATCCCACCCCATCCCACCCCATCCCACCCCATCCCATCCCATCCCATCCCATCCCATCCCATCCCATCCCATCCCATCCCATCCCATCCCATCCCATCCCATCCCATCCCATCCCATCCCATCCCATCCCATCCCATCCCATCCCATCCCATCCCATCCCATCCCATCCCATCCCATCCCATCCCATCCCATCCCATCCCATCCCATCCCATCATCACAGGGGACAGGAGCCCCTCGCGGGCTGGGATGTGCCCAGCCAGTCCCACATTTTTATGCCCACCCCAGCCCCAGCGGGTCTGAGCACGGGCACAGCTTGGTGTCCCCACCAGGACATCCAGTGGCCAAACCCTGCGGCCACGGGAGCCCACGGTGCCCGGCAGAACTTCTTGCTAAAACCACGAGAAGGAACAAAACCACCCAACTAACTGCATTGATCGAGGATTTAGACCTGCTGGCTTGGAGAAACGCTCGGAAATGCAGAGCCAAGCTGTGGAGAGCAACGATTTCCAGGCACTGGGCATCCCCTTCCCCTCTGCCCCCAGCCAGAGCCAACCCAAATCCCAGCCCTGCTGGTCAGCTCTGCTCCTCCAGCTCCAGCCAGCGGCACCGAGCCTTGGTTTTCTCCTTTTCCTCCTCCCAGGCAGCTCCACACTCCCGGGAGTGATGCTCAGAGCCCGGGAGCCGCATCCCGAGGGGACCACTGCACCTCTGGGGTCTTCACCATCACCACCGACTGAATTTCTGCCACCTCAAGATCCCCATTTCCTCAGGGGCGCTGCTCAGCCCTTGGCCTCCCCGGGACGATCTGCTCTGCTCCCCTCTGCCTCATCCCTCCTGTCTCCTCACAGCCCCCAAATGAATCCATCTCCAGTGTCCAGGGGAGGCATTTGAACCCAAATGCCTCATTTTTAGCTCACAATGCGAGGGAAAGGCAGCCCCGAGGAGCCCTGTTAGTCTCCTGTCCTGCCGAGATTTTAATCTCTTTGTGATCAGATAAAGGCAGAGGGAGATGGAGACGCGCTCCCTGCAGAGAGGGGCCATTCAGACCTGGTTCCTGTAATAAAGTGATTTAATAGATCTAAAGAGGCCAATTCCCTTCTTTCTCCCACAATTACTTCCTGTGGGTCATCATTCACATATGCAAATGAAGAGGGGAAGGAGCGGGTTTTGAGGGGCTCTGGAGTGTTAAGCCCCAAAGCTGGTTTGGGGCGCTGGGCAGGGCACACCGAGCCCTGAGCTTTGCCCCCCCGGCTTTTGGTGGCTTTTGGTGGCTTTTGGTGGCTTTTGGTGGCTTTTGCGCTCGCAGCCCTGACTCCCTCCCCGGGAGCGGGGCCGACACGGGCTCTCGGGGTGGGGACAGCGTCGGGACAAGGACGCGATTCCACCCAAAAGCAGCGAGGCCGCGGTGGCAGCGTGAGCTGTTCGCTCTGCAAGGAGACACCGGGAGCGGCCCCGACTGCTCCTGCGGGAGAGCAGAGACTTTGTGCCACCAGTGAGAGGAGCAGGAGGAGAAACCCGGCCCGGCCGAGAAGAATTCTCCATCAGCCCAAAGCTTCTGGTGGGGCAAAGCCCTTTGCTGCAGCATGGGAGACCCCACACCCCCTCTGCCACCCAAAATAAGCCGCTTTTCCCCAGAGTTCCCCGAATTTCCAAACTCTGCAGTCTCTGGGATCCCGCGGCTCCCCCGGCCTTGGGAACAGGGGGGCACGGGGACGCTGCCGACAGAGCCACCCCAGCTAATTCCCTCGCCCTGCAGGAATGCGAGCGGGAGCAATCAGGAAACCAGACTGTCTGGGGGCAATAAACCCCAGGAGCAGGGCGGGAGGCTCTCCCCGGGAGCGCTGGGTCCCGCTGTGCCGCATTGACATGCAAAGGCCCATTTGCTCTCTGGAGGACACCAGCATCTGTTTTCCCCTGGCTGATTTGGAGCCCTTGGCTCCAAAACCAGCTGTGCCTGGGAGAGCTGCTCCTACCGAGGCGCTGGGCCCGTGCCAAGCCAAGGGAGAAGGGACTGGCATCTCCCCTGGCCATCATTTCCTTGCCGGTCCTGCCTGGAGCCCCGCTCGGGGGCAGGGAGTGAGCGACCCCCGGGACCCCCTGCTCCAGGAGCCCCTCAGAGCCCAGGGCTCAGTCCTGCACCCCCAGCCCCCAGGATGGACCCAGTCTGGGGGGCTTTGGGGCCCTGGAGAGCCGCAGCCACTGCAGGAGGCTGCTCCGGAGGCTCCCCAGGGCCGGCACCACGGCGCTGCTCTCAGTCCTGTGCACAAACCCCTCGGTTTGCCCCAAAAACACCCGCGCCCCCTTCGTTGGTGCTCGCTCTGCCCCCCAGTCCCGAGGTGAGGGGCGCACACAGAGCCCCGTTCTGGGCTCCATCTCCCACCCCTTCCCCAGCCCCGGGGCATCTCCCGGCACATCCTCCCCCGAGATCCGGGGCGTTCATCGCCTCATCCACGACTCCCCTCGGGGCAGGGCCCCCGACACGCGCGGGTGTCCCCGCTCCGACCCGGACACGGGACTGTCACTGTCACACGGACCCGCGGCGACACAAGCGCGGCGCCTTTGTGCCACCCGCGCCGGGGACAAAGGGCCCGGGCAGAGCTGCCCGGTGCCGGGATGGGCTCCGGCGGGAGAGCTCCGGCTGCCGCAGCCCGGCCCGGCCCGGAGCGGGTCCCGGGGCAGCGCCGCCCGTTCCCGGGGTGGCCCCGCTCCGGGCCGGCCCCGCGGGCACCTGCGGCCCCGGCCCCGAGGGGCTCCTCAGCAGCAACCACGGCAAATGAAAGGGCTCGGGATCGCCTTACAGCTCCGGGCCCCGGAGAGGAGCCCCGGCCGCGGCGGTGCCGGCGCTTCCACCCGCCCGGGGATGCCGGCAGGGGGGTCCCCATCCCGCCGCCATCCTCCGCCGGGCGCCCCCTGCCCTCCCCGGACCCCGGCCCGTACCTGGTGCACGAAGACATCGACGGGCGAGTCCAGGGTCGCGCCGCCCTTGGCGGTCATGGAGAGGAAGCCGAAGCCCATGCGGACGTTGAACCATTTACAGATGCCGGAGCCGTGCAGGGGCTGGGACTCGTTCTCGGCCTTGGGCGAGTCTCCGGCCGGCTCCTCGCCCGGCTTCGCACCTGGCGAGAGACCCACGGAGCCGCTGAGCCGGGGCTGGGGGAGCCGCGCTGCCCCCGGCCCGGCCGCCCGCACCCCGCCCAGGACCCTCCAGTCCTGCTCGGGGTCCCAGGCTGGAAAATGCCCAAAAAATCCCCAACCGCCCGAAAAACCAGCAGAGAGGCGAGCTCTGCCCCACGTGCGCACGGGGGTCACCCCAGGAAACGAAGGCAGCTCCTGCCGGCACGACCCAGGCAGCGCGTGCAGTGGGAGCCCTAAATCGGTTTCTCCCCAAAAATGTTAAAAAGCGGAAAAAAAAAATTTAAAATCCTAGACTCGCACAAAAAAAAAAACCCCAAACGAGCAACGAAAAAACAGCCAAATCATTTTCCTAAAATCAAAATATTAAAACGAAACTTAAAAAAAAAAAAGGGAGAAAAATTCCCCCAAAACACCAACCCGAAACCCCCCTGCCCCCAGCAAGCCACGCTGGAGAAACCCTCCCTTGCCGTCAGCATCCCCCGCTCGCACCGTCCCAGCCCCGCTCCCGAACACCCCCAGCAGCCCCAAACTTCTGGGGTCATCCTGGGGCTGGAGGGGGGATAAACCCCCGAGAAATCCCCCCCGAGCCCCCCAGCGCTGCGCGGGGCAGAGGAGCCGCGGGGCCCGGCCGCACTGCCGGCACTGCCCGGGCGGGCTCGGGGGGGTCCCTGCGCCCCCCAGCCCGGCTCTGCCCTCGTTATTAATAATCGCGGAGCCGAGGCGGGCTGCGACAATAATATAACTTAACCTGCAAACTGCTGGTTGGAAACAGACCCCATCCCGACACTCGCTTGCAAATTCCGAGTTGTGGCTGTTACCGCCTCCTCCCTCCTCCTCCTCGGCCAGCTTTGAGGGTATCAGGCCAGCCAAAAAAAAAAGGAAAAAAGAAAAAAGGAGGAAAAAAAAAAAAAACAACAAAAAACCCAGCTTAGACCCCGCCGGGAGGGAGCCGGGAGAGGTTTGACTCCATCTTCACTCCAACAATAGGGGTGGGAGGGAGCGGGAGGGTTTTTTCAAAGGCTCCCAAATTCTCGCAGACAATAGCAGCCCCCGCCCCCCCCAGGACCCACCCGCGGGGCCGGGGGGCGCCGGGCCCTGCTCCGCCATCCCGTCCCCACGTGATCCTAATTAACCCCCCCGGTAACAGCGACACATTCCGGGAGGGATTTGCAGCGGGGGGGGGCTCTGCGGGCGGACCCCCCCACACTTAGGGCCCTTGGGGGCGAGGCCACCTGTCAAGGCAGGAGGTGACACCGGGCAGGGGGGGGCTGGAGCTGGGACCCCCGCACACCGGGGGCAGCCCCCACCTCGTTTGCTTCTCCCCGCGAGCGGAGCCGCGGCCCGGCGGGACCGGAACCGGCACCGGCCGGGCGGCAGCGCGGGGGAGGGGGCGGCTTCCCGGGGCACCGGGGGCTCCCTGCGCCCCCAGCCCGTGTCCCGCACCGTGCGAGCCCCGGGATGCGCGGCCCCCGCGGCCCCGTTCCCCCGGGCCCGGCGGCAGCGGTGCCGGGGCGGTGTCGGGGGCCCGGCGCCCCCCGGGCCGGGCGGGGACAAAGGGCGAGCGAGTGACCAGCGGCTCCATTTCCGGCGGCGGACAATGCCCCGGCCGGCCGCGGGGGCACAGCGCCGCCCGCCGCCGCGCCCGCGCCGGGACCGGGGCTGCCCCCGCGCCGCCCCCGCACCGAACCGAGCCGGCGGCGCCCCCCGGGGGGAACCTGGGGCCGGGGCTGCCGCCTGAGCCCCCCGCGGCCGCCCCACGCGGGGCCGCTCCCGCGTGGTGTCACCGAGCCGAGCGCCGGGGGGCACCGGGCGGTCACCGGGAGCGGCGGGGCCGCGGCGTCACCCTTGGGGGGACCCCGGTCCGGGCCGGGGCTGGCGGTGAAATCCCGCGTGGGGAATCCCCCCGTGAGGGCTCCGCCGCCCGCGGGGCCGCCGCCGCTGGCCGTGGTGCTGAACCGCGGCCCTGTCCAGGGTCCTGGCGGCGCCTTCCTCCTCCTCCCGCCCTTCCTCTCCCTCCTCCCGCGCCCGCCCCGCGCACCGGGGACTCCCCGGTGCCCCTTCCCCACAGAGCCGAGCAGCCCCGCGGGACACCACGGGCGGACGGAGGAGGAGGAAGAGGAGGAAGATGAGGAAGAGGATGGTTTTTCTCTATCCATGCACCCAAGTGAGCTGCTGGGAGCGCCCCGGCCCGCCAGCACTCGGTGCAGGCGGATCCGTGTCCCACAGGGACAGAGCGGGAGGTGCCGTGACCGACCCCAGCCGGTGTCACAGGCTGTCCCCTCACCTCCACACCGCTCTCAAGGGGCGGGAGGAAGCTCCTCTGCTCTCTCCTGGTCAGTCCCCAGCCGGTTCCCCACAGCCGAGGAGCAGCACCGCACCTGCAGCAGGCGGAGGGGAGGGTCGGGCCGGTGTTTGCTGCGGGATCCCCACTCCGGTGCCCCCAGGCTCTGGGACGGGGCTGGTGCAATCCCGGCAGGAAGGAACCCGCGCTCCTGTTCCTGCTCGCCGCCCCTCTCTGCTGGCACTCACAGCTCAGGTGGCGGCCCGGGCCCATCCCGGGACCGTCCCGGGACAGGAGCGCGTCTGGCCCCCCCTCCTGGCTGCAGGGGTTCCACACTCATCTCGTTCTCCTCTGGGCTGTGGGATGGCTGGGGCAGGAGGGGAGAAAACAACCCACCCTCCACACGGCTCATCCCCCTCTGCTCATCCCTGCTTCCATCCCTGCTCCTGCCCCGCTTTCCCCGTTCTGCTCGGGATTTGGGGAGAGTCTGCACCGTGTGAGGGCACGGGGGAAGGCTCTGCTGAGGAATGAGCTCATTCTTGCCTCCTCCACAACGAATCCTTCAGGAAATAACCCACACCCGCACCAGCCTCCCCCTGCAGCCCCTTCCTGACGGACACAGTGACAGCAGCAGCCCCAGAGGCTTTTCCTGGAACTATTTGCAGGCAGCAGCAACTTCCTCAGCACCCCCCGATTTCTGCCCATCCTCGGTCACTTTCCAGCCAGGGATGGATGCAGCCACGTCCCCGATCTGGGCACTTCCATCCCCTCCCGGTGCCGTGTCCCAGCCCACAGCTGCAGTGCCACATTTCCGTGCGCGCTGTGTTTGTGTTCGGGGCCGCTGAGTGGAAACGCGGAAGGGAAGGGACGGGGACTCCTTCCTGTTCTTTCAGAGCCCGTGGCTGTGCCCTGCTCGGCTTCAAGGGACGAGCCGGCAAAGCGGCCGCTTTCACAAATAATGGCTTCATTAGATCGAAAGAAGTGGACAGTGACCTCACTGAAATGGACTTTCTGACCCCTGCTGACCTCTGGCCCCGGCTCTGACAGCCTGTAAATCTTCCCCTCGGCACGGCCGGGGCGAGGCCAGCGGCTCCGAGAGCCCGGCAGGTCCGTGAGCCCGGCAGGTCCGAGAGCCCGGCAGGTCCGAGAGCCCGGCAGGTCCCAGAGCCCGGCAGGTCCGAGAGCCCGGCGGGTCCGAGAGCCCGGCGGCTCCGAGAGCCCGGCAGGTCCCAGAGCCCGGCAGGTCCCAGAGCCCGGCGGGTCCGTGAGCCCGGCAGGTCCGAGAGCCCGGCAGGTCCCAGAGCCCGGCAGGTCCCAGAGCCCGGCAGGTCCCAGAGCCCGGCAGGTCCGAGAGCCCGGCGGCTCCGAGAGCCCGGCAGGTCCGAGAGCTCGGCAGGTCTGTGAGCTCGGCGGCTCCGAGAGCCCGGCGGCTCCGTCAGCCCGGCAGGTCCGAGAGCCCGGCAGGTCCCAGAGCCCGGCGGCTCCATCGGCCCGGCAGGTCCGTCAGCCCGGTGCTGGCGCTGCCGTCCCCGGGCCCACGGAGCTGCCCCGGGGCTCCTCCCGGGCCCTGACCCGGCAGGATCAGCCCTGGGATGGGCAGCACTCGGGCACGGGGGTCACAGCGCTGGCAGAGATGGCACCGGTGTCCCCAGGGCGCTGAAAGCCCCTCCGGGGTCCTGAAGGGCTCTGGAAAATGATCTTATCTGGGCTGAGGCTGCAGCGCCACCTCCCAGCGCTGTCACTGTCACCGCTGACCAGCGAAGCATCCTCCCAGCTCCTGCCAAGGAAAACCGGTCCCTCTCCCTGCCCAGCCCTCCTGGCTGCGCACAAACCTCCTCCAAGCCTCTCCGAGCCCACCTCCACCCTGTGCTGTGGGCACAAACCCTTCCCTCCTTCCGCACCCACCCACCCAACCGCAGGACTGCCCGCTCCTGCCGGCCCATTGCTGCTGGGGAAACTGAGGCACGA
The DNA here is from genome assembly GCA_024865655.1 of Emberiza elegans. Taxonomy (NCBI): domain Eukaryota; kingdom Metazoa; phylum Chordata; class Aves; order Passeriformes; family Fringillidae; genus Emberiza; species Emberiza elegans. The sequence continues at coordinate 7,243,950 of JALJVW010001685.1, read as the reverse complement.
GGGATGCCCGTGCTGGGCACTCCACCTTGCCCTTCCTAAGGCTGGCACAGCCCCAGGGCTGGCAGCGATCTCCTCAGAGCCCACCTCCCTCCTCCCCACCCTCCCACGCTGACCTTTGGCTACGGAGCAATCAATAAAGGAGTCCAGGGGCTCCACACCCCCTGCCCCCAGCCGGGACCGGGGGGTGCTCCCAGCGCTGGGAACACCGCCCTGGGGGGACACTGGCACACCGAGGGTGCCCTCAGCACGCAGCTCCTTCCCAGCCCCCCAAAAACGCTGCCCTGGGGCCCTGGGGCCCCAGAGTTCCGGGGATGGGTGCCCCAGCCTGTGCCCAGGGGGCTCCCCCGCGGGCACCGCACCGGAGTGCCCTGAGGGCACTGCCCGGGTCAGGGGAGGGTGAGGAGGCTCCTGAGGGCACTGCCCTGGCCAGGGGAGGGTGAGGAGGCTCCTGAGGGCACTGCCCGGACCAGGGGAGGGTGAGGAGGCTCCTGAGGGCACTGCCCGGACCAGGGGAGGGTGAGGAGGCTCCTGAGGGCACTGCCCGGACCAGGGGAGGGTGAGGAGGCTCCTGAGGGCGCTGCCCGGGCCAGGCTCACCCGCAGGGCAGGGGCAGAGGGGGACAGACCCAGCCCTGTCCCCCGGCCTGCGGGGATGGGCTGTGCCCAAATTCGGCAGCTCCTTTTGGTAGAAGCCCCAGGGCAGCAGCTGATTGATTGATTGATCGGCTGCAGAGCGGGATTGATCAGCACCTCAGCCCATACATATTCCTGCTCCCTGGTAAAGGGGAATCGATAGCTGAAGGATATTCCTCGGAGGCTGCAGACCCCCCAGACCGGAGCTCACACTCTGCCCTTGCCCCTTGAATCCCCCCAGCCCTGTTCAAACCTCACTCCCCCAGCAGCAAACCCGGGCACTGGGGGAGAAAATCGCTAAAATCGCTTTGGGGGAGCCAGGAGGGCACGCAGGGTATTGAGGAAAGGCGGAGCCTCTCCTCCAGCAGCTGAATCTCACCTCCCAAAGCATCGGCCTCTCCTGCATCTTCCTCCTCTCACTGGGCAAACAGGGCTCTCCTCTTTCTCGGGGGGCTGGAGAGCCCCGTCCAAAGCGCTGCTCGGGCTCCCAGGGAGGCTGAGCCGGCCGATACCTGCAGAGCCCGCGGCCCTCGGCGCCTCCAAACAGCAGCGGCGGCTGCCTCGCCCCGGTGCTGAGAGCTGGGAACGCTTTGCAGCTGTGGCCGGAGCCGAGCCGAGCCGAGCCGAGCCGAGCCCTCCGGGTCCCGCTGGGGACGGGGACCGGCACCCCGAGTCCACCGGGGGAGGGGACACGGCTCAGGGGGGGCTCCTTTTCCTTTTCCTTTTCCTTTTCCTTTTCCTTTTCCTTTTCCTTTTCCTTTTCCTTTTCCTTTTCCTTTTCCTTTTCCTTTTCCTGTTTTTCCTTTTCCACTCATACCTTCCCATTTTCCCCCCGCCTGGCGGGACGGCGACCGCGGGCCCCCCCTGCAGCCCCGGCAGGGCTCGGGGCAGGGGTCGGGGCTGGGTTCGGGGCAGGGTTCGGGGCTGGGCTCGGGGCAGGGCTCGGGGCAGGGTTCGGGGCAGGGTTCGGGGCGGGGTTCGGGGCTGGGTTCGGGGCTGGGTTCGGGGCAGGGCTCGGGGCGGGGTTCGGGGCTGGGTTCGGGGCTGGGCTCGGGGCTGGGCTCGGGGCTGGGCTCGGGGCGCTCTGGGGCTCCCCCGGCCCCGTTTCCCTGCCGGGAGCTGCGGCTGAGCCCGACCCCGCCCGTGCCCAGCGTGCCCCGCTCCGTGTCCCTCCCTTCGCACACAGTGACTCAAAGCCCAGGCTCGCCCCGGTGTCCCTCCAGTTTCTCCAGTGCCCTCCAGTTTCTCCAGAACTGGTTTGCTGCGGGGGGAACCCTCCCCAGCGCTGACTCAGCGCTGCGGGGCTGTGCAGGGAGCTCCCGCTGGAGCCGCGGCTGGCTCGGCACGGACACGCACCCTGGCACACCGTGGCACACCCTGGCACACGCCAAACGCACCAAACACACGCGTGCGCCCGCACTGACCCGGGCCCAGCACCGGGCCGGGACCCCACGGCTGCCCCTGCTGCGAGCGCCGGGGGATGCAGGGGGCGCATCCCGTGCCCGAGCCACAAGGACCCACTCAGCCGCCCTTGGGAGCCCGGCCGAGGGCACGGGAGGGCACCGGGGCCCGGCCGCATCCCGGCAGAGGGAGCTCGGCCGTGCCTCAGTTTCCCCAGCACGTGAGCGCTGTCACCCGGAGCCGGGTGGCCCCGGGGCTGAGCTGTGGCCACCTGCGCCGGGCTGGCGGTGGCCGGGGAGGCTCCTGGGCTGCGCCCGAGCCGGGAGTGGTGGCCCCGGGCGGGGGCTGGCACCGCAGCGGCTCCGGGAGGGCAGGGCTGGCCCTGCTGCGCTCCCAGCCCTGCCGGGACGGGCCCCGCGCCCCGGGTCAGGGCTCCGCGGTGGCCCAGGGCTCTTGGGATGCGCCCCCCCTCCCCGAGCCCGTGTGGAGCCCCTCGAGAGCCCCTGAGACCTGGGGGATGTCCCCGCATTCGGAGCCCCTCGGGAATGCGCTGGGGGCGCCGTGTGGGAGCCCCGAGGATTGACCCGGGGCGCCCCCAGCCCCGCGGAACCCCAGCCCCCGGCCCTGCTGGGACCCTGCCAGCCCCCCCTGGCCCTGCCAGCCCCCCCGGCCCTGCCAGCCCCCCTGGCCCTGCCAGCCCCCTGGCCCTGCCCGGACCCTGCCAGCCCCCCCGGCCCTGCCCGGACCCTGCCAGCCCCCCCGGCCCTGCCGCGACCCTGCCGGCCCCCCCGGCCCCACCGGGACCCTGCCAGCCCGCCCCGGCCCCGCCGGGAGCGCTGTGTGGCGCGGGGACAGAGCGGTGCCTGGTGTCCCCTCCGAGGCTCCATCGCCGTTCACTCGGTGGGTGGTGGGATAGAGGGGGGGCCCAGAGCCACCCGGGCCGGCTGGGCTCCCTGCGGCACTGCTGAGTCGGAGGAAACGGGGGAGCCGGGTCTGGAACCAGCCTGACCGGCTCCCCGGCTGTCAGCACCTGAGGAATGCCAAACCTCCGCTGCGCCAGGGCTGGGTGCTCATGGCTGGGTGCTCAGGGCTGGGTGCTCAGGGTGACTCTGCCGGTCCGCCCAGCTGTGCGGTGTGCACAGAGCAGCCCCGCGAGCCCGCTCGGCGCGGCGCGGCACGGCTCAGAGCCCGGCCGGCACAGCACGGCACGGCTCAGAGCCCGGCTGGCACAGCACGGCGCGGCACGGCTCAGAGCCCGGCTGGCACGGCACGGCACGGCACGGCTCAGAGCCCGGCTGGCACGGCGGGACCCTCGGCCGGCAGGTACGGGGGGTGCGGGGCACCGGGCGCTGCCCGGCTGGCAGGGAGGGGGTTCGGGGGTTCGGGGGTTCGGGGGTTCGGCGGTTCGGGGGTTCGGGCACCGGGGCTCCCGTCCCGCCGCCACCCGCGGGGGCTGCCCGGCGCTTGGAGCCGAGCCCCGGCTGGGCAGTGCTGGGATGGGTCCCGGCTTCCCCAGGACCGGCACCGGCCCGGGAAGGGGAACGGGGCCGGCAGGTGGGGGCTGAGCCCAGCTCTGACCGTCAGTCCCTGAATTTGGGGGGCTCCTGGGGTTGCAATGCAGCTCCTGCCGCCACGGTGCGTCCCGAGAGGTGCCGGAGTGAGCTGGGGCTCCTGCCCGCCTGCAGGACCCGGGCTGAGGGGACAGGGGGCTCCCCTGTCCCCGCTGTCCCCCTCCGTGTCACACGGCTGGCCGCGGCCCGGCAGGACAGGGGCGGCGAGCGGCGCTCCCCTGCCCTCGCCGTGACCCTCAGCCGCCCAGCCCAGATGCCCGATTCTCCTGCAGGTGGCAGGTCCGCTCTCAGCCCGCGGGGACAGAGCCCAGCCCAGCGTGGCCGCGGGCTCAGCTTAGTCCGTGGTCACCGGCTCAGGGGCAGCCGCAGCTGCCGCCCTGGGCCCCTCCGTCTGCCCTGGATATTTAACAGCACCTCGTGCCTTTGACTCGGGTGCTGGGGGACCCTTTGGGGTGGCGGGAGGCAGCAAACCGGGTCAGCGGCGTGGCTTGGCCAAAGGGGGTTAATTAGAGCCGTGCTGGGTGCCCCGGTGTGGCAACAGCGCTGGATGCAGCCTGGCACGTCCGGGCAGGCGGGGATGGCCGGCAGCGGCAGCCGGGGAGCTGCAGGGTCTTGTCCTCCTGTCCTTGCATCCTCGTGTCCTTGACCCATTGCTGCTGCAGTGGGAATGGTTTCAGCAGAAACAGAAAGTGCTGGGGCAGAGCAGGGCTCTGGGTGGGCTCCTTTCCCAGGACCTGGGGGCCCAGGGGGGCACCAGCAGCAGGGATGGGGTGGGAAAGAGAGACCTGGAGATCTTTGGAAACGCAGCTCCAGGTGAGAGGCAGGATGCTGAGTCAGCAAGTGCTCCCTCCCCCCAGCACGGAGCCAGCGTCCCTGTCCCTGTCCCTGTGTCCCTGTGTCCCTGTGTCCCTGTGTCCCTGTGCTGTCCTGCAGCCACGGGCACGGCCAGTGCATCCACCCCTCTTCCACTGGCGGATGCCATGGCCCTGGGGATCCAGCTGTGCCCCTGGGGATCCAGCTGTGGCCCTGGGGACCCAGCTGTGGCCATGTGGCTGTGCAGCCCCACCCAGGCTGGTCCCAGCCTCCAGCGGTGCTGGCTGCCCCAGACAAGGTCTCATTGCCTTCCGGAGAAATGACACAAACCCTTCCTATCTGTTCTGGAAAGACCTGCTGGGCCGGGGAGGGCAGGCTCAGGAGGGCGCACGGCGGGCTGGCAGCAGGGGCAGGCAGCTGCCTGTACCCAGCACTTCCCCGCCTGCCCCCTGATCCCCCTGGGGGCTGGGAAACCCAACCTGCCGGTGCTGGATTGGTCCCACCCGGCTGCTGCAGGGTGAGCTCCTCTCCCGAGGTGTCCCCGTTCCCAAATGGGGACCCTAATCGCAGCCTGTCCTCGGGCTGACCCCAAATCCCCATCCCTGTCACCATCCCCAGCCGGGCGGTGACACTGAACAGCTCCTAACTGGGAGATACTGGGACATGGGTGCCCTGCCAGCTCCCTCCCAGCACCTGCTGTGTCAGCTGCTTCCCAACCCCAAACCAGCAATAAAACCTTTCGGGGCAGGCATGAGGCCACAGCATGGCACATCCCCCCAGGCTGAGGTGGCACTGTGTCCCTGTCCCTGCCCTGAGCCCTGGGGACCAGAGCGATGCCCACCCTGCAGCAGCCAGTGCCAGGAGGTGGAGCTGCACGCTGGGGACAATCTCAGCTCAGGGACGAGCTTTGGATGATTGTCCCAGCTCGTTTCCTCGTGCCCGTGGAGCTGAGCACCCGGGTCCGTGCCCCACAATGCAGGATCAGCCTGACCGGCTCCCCGGCTGTCAGCACCTGAGGAATGCCAAACCTCCGCTGCGCCAGGGCTGGGTGCTCAGGGCTGGGTGCTCAGGGTGACTCTGCCGGTCCGCCCAGCTGTGCGGTGTGCACAGAGCAGCCCCGCGAGCCCGCTCGGCGCGGCGCGGCACGGCTCAGAGCCCGGCCGGCACAGCACGGCACGGCTCAGAGCCCGGCTGGCACAGCCCGGCACGGCACGGCTCAGAGCCCGGCTGGCACAGCACGGCACGGCACGGCTCAGAGCCCGGCTGGCACAGCACGGCGCGGCACGGCTCAGGGCCCGGCTGGCACAGCACGGCGCGGCACGGCTCAGAGCCCGGCTGGCACGGCGGGACCCTCGGCCGGCAGGGGGGGCGGGCACCAGGCGCTGCCCGGGGTCAGGGGGGTTCGGGGTTCGGGGGTTCGGGGTTCGGGCACCAGGCTCCTGTCCCGCCGCCACCCGCGGGGCTGCCCGGTGCTTGGAGCCGAGCCCCGGCTGGGCAGTGCTGGGATGGGTCCCGGCTTCCCCAGGACCGGCACCGGCCCGGGAAGGGGAACGGGGCCGGCAGGTGGGGGCTGAGCCCAGGTCTGACCGTCAGTCCCTGAATTTCGGGGACTCTGGGGTTGCAATGCAGCTCCTGCCGCCACGGTGCGTCCCGAGAGGTGCCAGAGTGAGCTGGGGCTCCTGCCCGCCTGCAGGACCCGGGCTGAGGGGACAGGGGGCTCCCCTGTCCCCGCTGTCCCCCTCCGTGTCACACGGCTGGCCACGGCCCGGCAGGACAGGGGCGGCGAGCGGGGCTCCCCTGCCCTCGCCGTGACCCTCAGCCGCCCAGCCCAGATCCCCGATCCTCCTGCAGGTGGCAGGTCCGCTCTCAGCCCGCGGGGACAGAGCCCAGCCCAGCGTGGCCGCGGGCTCAGCTTAGTCCGTGGTCACCGGCTCAGGGGCAGCCGCAGCTGCCGCCCTGGGCCCCTCCGTCTGCCCTGGATATTTAACAGCACCTCGTGCCTTTGACTCGGGTGCCGGGGGGCCCTTTGGGGTGGCGGGAGGCAGCAAACCGGGTCAGCGGCGTGGCTTGGCCAAAGGGGGTTAATTAGAGCCGTGCTGGGTGCCCCGGTGTGGCAACAGCGCTGGATGCAGCCTGGCACGTCCGGGCAGGCGGGGATGGCCGGCAGCGGCAGCCGGGGAGCTGCAGGGTCTTGTCCTCCTGTCCTTGCATCCTCGTGTCCTTGACCCATTGCTGCTGCAGTGGGAATGGTTTCAGCAGAAACAGAAAGTGCTGGGGCAGAGCAGGGCTCTGGGTGGGCTCCTTTCCCAGGACCTGGGGGACCAGGGGGGCACCAGCAGCAGGGATGGGATGGGAAAGAGAGACCTGGAGATCTTTGGAAACGCAGCTCCAGGTGAGAGGCAGGATGCCGAGTCAGCAAGTGCTCCCTCCCCCCATCATGGAGCCAGCGTCCCTGTCCCTGTCCCTGTCCCTGTGTCCCTGTGTCCCTGTGTCCCTGTGCTGTCCTGCAGCCACGGGCACGGCCAGTGCATCCATCCCTCTTCCACTGGCAGATGCCATGGCCCTGGGGATCCAGCTGTGGCCCTGGGGACCCAGCTGTGGCCCTGGGGACCCAGCTGTGGCCATGTGGCTGTGCAGCCCCACCCAGGCTGGTCCCAGCCTCCAGCGGTGCTGGCTGCCCCAGACAAGGTCTCATTGCCTTCCGGAGAAATGACACAAACCCTTCCTATCTGTTCTGGAAAGACCTGCTGGGCCGGGGAGGGCAGGCTCAGGAGGGCGCACGGCGGGCTGGCAGCAGGGGCAGGCAGCTGCCTGTACCCAGCACTTCCCCGCCTGCCCCCTGATCCCCCTGGGGGCTGGGAAACCCAACCTGCCGGTGCTGGATTGGTCCCACCCGGCTGCTGCAGGGTGAGCTCCTCTCCCGAGGTGTCCCCGTTCCCAAATGGGGACCCTAATCGCAGCCTGTCCTCGGGCTGACCCCAAATCCCCATCCCTGTCACCATCCCCAGCCGGGCGGTGACACTGAACAGCTCCTAACTGGGAGATACTGGGACATGGGTGCCCTGCCAGCTCCCTCCCCAGCACCTGCTGTGTCAGCTGCTTCCCAACCCCAAACCAGCAATAAAACCTTTCGGGGCAGGCATGAGGCCACAGCATGGCACATCCCCCCAGGCTGAGGTGGCACTGTGTCCCTGTCCCTGCCCTGAGCCCTGGGGACCAGAGCGATGCCCACCCTGCAGCAGCCAGTGCCAGGAGGTGGAGCTGCACGCTGGGGACAATCTCGGCTCGGGGACGAGCTTTGGATGACTGTCCCAGCTCGTTTCCTCGTGCCCGTGGAGCTGCACAGGAGGACGCAGCAATCCCACGCAGTCACAGGGAAGGGTCAGGGGATGAAGCTGCTCAGGTCTCCTCCTCCTCCCAGCCCTGCTCCCGATCCCAGCCGGGCCTTTCCCGCACGGAGCAGCTTCCCTGTTGTTTTCTGGGCTTGTTTGTTTGCTGCTTTTGCTGAGTCGGCGCAGCCCTGCTGCCCGCCTGACTCATCCCGCAGCTCGGGGCACGGCACGGCCCGGCTGCATCCTGCACGCTCACCTGAGCCCCGCCAGGCTCACCTGAGCCCCGCCAGGCTCACCTGAGCCCGCAGCCCACCCCGTGGGGCAGAGCTCCCACCAGCCCTGCCGGACACAGCGGTGCTGGCACGGCCGGGCAGAGGGAGCCACGGTGCCCCTGCATGTGCCAGGATTGATGCCATGAGCACCGCAGGGAGCCCCAAAGCCGCCTCCTGTGCCCCCACAATGTCCCTCAGGATCAGAGGCAGGTCTGGGGGGTTTAAAGGCCTGCTTCGGGACCCGCGGGGGTGTCCCCAGCTCTCCCAGACTCCTTCTGTCCCTGCAGCTCTGCCAGCCGCAGCGTGGGCCGCGGGGGCTGAGCCCGGCAGCGCGGGGAGCACCACGGAACCGGAGCCGTTCCCTGCCCGGTCCCCCGGCATGGATCCGCCGCTCCGGCACAGCAAGAGCAGAGCCTTCATCTCCAGCGCGGAGCTCAGCATGAAGCCGGGGGCCGCGGCTGCTCCCGAGGGCCGGTCCCGCTTCCAGAAGGTCTCGCTGGTGTCGCGGCGCCTGGAGAGCCCCCGGGGCCGGGACGGGAGCCCGTCCCGCGTGTCGCTCCTGCTGCAGGCCTGGGAGAGGGAGATCGTGGAGAAGACGAGCTCCGGCCCCGCCGCCCCGGCCCACCGGGAGCCCTCGTCCTCCGCGGGCCTCCTCAAGGACTTCACGGCGCACGGCCCCATCTTCTCGCAGGTCTATGCCCCGGCGCAGCGGCCCCGGCGCCAGGACGAGCGGGGCAAGGGGGCCCGGCGGGGACGGCTCCCCCGCCCCGGAGGTGCCGGTGCACCGGGAGAGCTACGTGCACGGCACCCTGCTGCCCACCCGGCCCGCCGAGCGCCCCGCGGGGGCTCCCGGGGACGGGCCCGGTGCCCCGGGTGCCGCCAAGGCCGGCGGCGCCCCTGCCCTGCCCAGGGCCCGGCAGGTCACCGTGCTGCGCACGGGCAGGGACGCGGAGGGACGGGGGGCTCCGAACGGGACGCACGGCACTGCCGGGGCCGCCGCGGGCCCGGCACGGCGGGACAGCCCCGGGCAGGAGGGCAGCGGCTCTGCGGTGGCCGCGGCGGGCGGGGAGAGCCCGCCGGGCGGCACGGAGGCCGCTGGGCCCCTGGAGGAGGCATCCCCCGAGGAGAAGGACTCAGCACGAGCCCAGCCCGCGCCGGTGGAGGCGGCTCCGGGGACCGGGGACCCGCAGAGCAGCGTGAGCAGCTCCCCGCAGTGCCCCTCGGCCGGCCAGGCTGCTCCGGCTGGCGCGGGTGAGGGAAGCGTGGCAGACGTGGATGGCACCGTTCCAGCCACGCCAGCGAGGACAGAGAGCCCCCCGGGGGCTGGCAGCACCCCCGGGACCCCCCCTCAGAGGTGAGCGACGGTCCAGAGCCTTCATCCGAAACAGCGGCATCAGCAAGGGCTGAGACAGAGCTGGAGGAGGATGAGAAGATGGGAGAGCCCCAGGGCACAGCCCCAGAACCTGAGAGCATCCCAGAGCCCCCCAGCGAGCCCCCAGCCCCCGAGCCCCCGGCCGAGAGCCCTCCGGATGCGAGTGAGGAGGACCCCGAGCTGCTGGTGGACATGGAGATCTTCGTGGACACGCTGCGGAACATGGAGCCCTCGGAGATGCGGAAGGCGCCCAAAGCCCCGCGGCAGCCGCGGCCGTCGGCGCTGGGGCGCTGCGCAGCTCTGCCGCCCATCCACGAGCACCGCGTGGCCCCCCGCGCCCCCCTGTCCCTGCCCCAGGCCCTGCGGGAGCTGCTGGCGCGGGGCCCGGCCCCGGCGCGGCCCCAGGAGCCCCGCGAGGAGGAGGAGGAGGAGATCGAGAACCCCTACCTGAGCCCCGAGGAGCGGGCGGCCGCCAGGAGCCGCCGGGCGGTGCCCGGGGACGGCGCGGGGGGCGAGGGGTGGCTGGGGGCGCTGGGGGAGGAGGAGAACGCCAAAGCGGCGGCCGGGAGCAGCGTGCCCTTCCGAGGGAACGTCCTCAAGGGCATGGCGCTGCTCTCGCACTTCTTGGAGCAGCGGGCAGCCGGAGCTGAGGAGGGCAAGCCCTACTCCCGCCTGGACAAGAGCGTGCTCTACAGCCGCTTCGTGTGCCCCGGCGCCGCCCTGCTCCAGCTGCCCCACGGCGCCGGGGGCTCGGACCCACCCTGCCCCGGGGGCCACAACGGGCTGGGCCCCGGGGGCCGTCCTGGCCCCGAGGTGGCCGTGCTGGAAGCCCTGAGCTCGGGCGCTGTCCCTCCTGTCCCCGAGGAGCCAGACAGCGCCGTGACCCTGAGCCTCGAGCCTGTCGTGGTGAGTGAATCCCAGGGAATCCAGCGCTGGGGAATGCTCTCCCGCCCCGCGGGTGGGGGCTGAACCCTGCAGCATCCTTCCCTGCTCCCAAAATGGGGCTGGTGCTTCCTCTCTGGTCAGAGAGGCCATGGGGTGAAAGTGCAGGTACTGGGATGGTGACGGGAGGATACTGGGATGGGTCATGGGAGGGCACTGGGATGGATGATGGGTGATGGGAGAGCACTGGGATGGTGATGGGAGATCAAGGGATGGGTGATAGGAGGGCACTGGGATGGTGATGGGAGGACACTGGGATGGGTGATGGGTGATGGGAGGGCACTGGGATGGGTGATGGGTGATGGGAGGACAGGGGATGACAGGGAGGGTCACTGGGATGGGTGATGGGAGGACAGACACTGGGATGGGTGATAGGAGGGCACTGGGTCCCGGCAGGGCAGGAATGCTCGAGGAGGGTGGCTGCCCCCGGGCAGGTGGGAGGCCCGGGGCGGTGGGAGGGCCCGGCGAGGGACGCGAGGCTGCAGGGAGATGGCTGCTGCAGCCGGGATCCCCCCGCGCTCCTCACCCGCCCGCCCCGCGGGCTCTCCACAGCAGGAGGACAACGAGAGCCTGGAGAAGATCAACACCAGGCCTGGCAAGGTACAGGGAGGGCGGCGGGGCCGGGCGGGGCTGGCCGGGCAGGGCGGTGTGGCAGCATCCCGGGCCGTGTCGCCCTGCCCAGATCATCCTGTACGCGGACGCCGGCTTCGCGGGGCAGAGACGGGAGATCTGGGACGACATCCCCGACGCCACGTCCTGGGAGCTGTCCCACACCATCTCCATCCGAGTCATCCGCGGCGGGTACGGACGGCCGGAGAGGACACCAGGGAGGGCAGCCCGGGCTTCGGGAGCGCCTGTCCTGCCGGCGCTAATTACCGGCGCGGTGCTAATTACCGGCAGCCCGTCCCCACCCGCACCCTGCCCCGGGGGCCCCGCGGGGCTCCGGTAACGCCGGATCTCCCCCGTGTCGCCCCCACGCCGCTCGCAGGTGGGTGATGTACGAGAAGCCGCGGTTCCGAGGGCGCAAATGCGTCCTGGCCGAGGGCGACGTGGAGATCGACAACCCCTGGACGGCGTACGGGGACAGCGGGGACAGCGGGGACAGCGGGGACAGCGGACAGCCCCGCGGCAGCCGCCCCTTCCGCATCGGCTCCTTCAAGAGGGTGGTGCGGGTGAGTGCCGGGACCCCCGGAGCCCCCAGGGCTGTCTCCGGGCAGAGGAGCGGGCCCGGACGCCGCCGCTGTTCCGTTCCCGCAGGATTACCGCACGCCCCAGATCAGCCTGTTCGCCCAGGAGAACGGAGAGGGCGCCCGGCTCCGCTTCAGCGGCTCGGCCGAGGACACCCGCGAGCGGGGCCAGGCGCTGGCCGCCGCCTCCATCATCGTCCACTCGGGCCTGTGAGGGGACCCTGGGGCTGGGGGCCGCGGGGTGGGCTCTGGCACAGGCAGGAGCAGGGGGTGACGCCTTTCCCCATCCCCAGGTGGGCTCTGGCACAGGCAGGAGCAGGGGGTGACGCCTTTCCCCACTCCCCAGGTGGCTGCTTTACTCCAAGCCTTTCTTTGATGACGATCCCTACGTTCTGGAGCCGGGCGGGTACCCCAATTTGAAGGCTTGGGGAGCAAAGGACCCGTCCATCTGCTCCATGCATCCCATCAGGCTGGTGAGTGCTGGCTCCTGGGGGCGCTGCCAGGGCTGTGTCCAGGTGTCAGTGAGCTCAGGCAGCTCCCGGCTGCCATCAGTGAGATCACGGCGTGGGAACGGGCCAAGCGTGGCTTTGGAAAGTGCTCCTGTGGGTTAGGGGTGAGGGAAAGCTTCAAAAGACCTTCTTGAATGAAAATGACCCAAAAACCAGCTCAGGCTTTGTAGGGTGGCAGCAGCAGATGTCCCTGCAATGCCTCCTCCTGCCGCCACAGCCTCACTGGGGCTCCTTCTCCTTCCAGGGCTGCCCCGTTGTGGAGAGACCTGGTGAGCCACAGGTGAGCTCTGGGGCAGCTCCCAGGAGCCCTGGGCTGGGACCACCCTCGCCCCACCTTGTCCCTTCCTCACCTTCCTCACCTGTCCCCAGGTGCTGATCTACGAGGCTGCAGCTTTCCAGGGCCGCAGCTTCACCATCAGCAGAGACATCTACGACCTGAGGCGCCTGCCCGAGCCAGCTCTGCCCACCGTGGGCTCCCTGCGTGTCCTGGGGGGCTGGTGAGCGCCACGGGGAGGGCAGGGCTGGCGTCCCAGCTGGGGAGGTGACGGCCACCCCTGGGAAGGGCTGTGGGATGGCTGTGGGGCTGTGGGGCACCTGGGGCAGAGGCTGTGCATGGTGCCCCCGTGCCCCAGCACGTGGAAACCCTCTGGGGTCCTCAGTGCCTGTCTGCCTGCTCCACAGCTGGGTTGGCTACGAGAAGGAAGGATTCCGTGGCCACCAGTACCTGCTGGAGGAAGGGGAGTACCAGGACTGGAGGCAGTGGGGCGGCTACAGCCAGGAGCTGGTGTCCCTGCGGCTGATCCGGACGGTGAGGGCAGCAGTGGGAACGGCTGGGGAAGGGATTTGAGAGATGCAGGCACCCCCATCCCATCCTCAGCCCCAAAGGGAGCCGTCCCTGCCTGCATCAGGCAGCTGGGCACGGCCTGAGATCCCCCAGAATCATCCAAGCCAAGGTTTGGTGGCTGCTCCCACCCTCCCTGTGTGTGTGCCCGGCCCACAGCCCCTTGCCCTGACAGAGCACGGGGCCTGGGGGGCTCCCTCTCCCCGCAGGACTTCTCTGACCCGGCCCTGGTGCTGTTTGAGGCCATGGACTTCGAGGAGGGCGCGAGCGTGGAGCTGAGCGCGGCTCTGCCCGACACGGGGCTGGCCGGCTACGGCAGCGTCACTCAGTCCATCCACGTGCTGAGCGGAGTGTGAGTGTGCCGGGGGGCCCGGGGGGCACCGGGGGGGGGACGGGCCAGCACTCACCTGCCCCCCACAGCTGGGTGGCCTACGAGGGCCCCAACTACTCCGGGGAGCAGTACATCCTGGAGAAGGGCGTGTACCGCAGCTGCGAGGACTGGGGCGCCACCGACTGCCACATCGCCTCTGCACAGCCCATCCTGCAGGTCAGGGGACAGCCCCCCCCGCCATGGGACCCCCCCGGGCCGGTGGTGTCACGGCCAGACCCCCACCAGCCCCGCTCTGCTTGCTTCCAGGTCAGGGAACACAACCTGCACTTCGTCTCCAAGGTCAGGCTGCTGCATGGGGAGGGGGCTGCAGCCCCTTGGGGGGCGCTGGTGACGCTCTGCCCCTCACCGAGCCCTGTGCTCCCCTGCCCAGATCCTGCTTTTCTCAGAGCCTGACTTCTCGGGGGACCACGTTGCCTTTGAGGAGGACCAGGAGGCGCTGCCCGAAGCCTTCACCCCGCGCTCCTGCAGAGTCCGCGGGGGCAGGTGGGGTGCCGGGGTGCTGGGGCAGGGACAGGTGCCCTCCACGACGGCTCTGTCAGCCCGGCAATGCTCCTCCCCACCAGCTGGATCCTGTTCGACGGGCAGGACTTCACTGGGGAGCAGCACGTGCTGTCCGAGGGCGAGTACCCCACGCTCAGTGCCATGGGCTGCCTGTGCTCCACCGCCATCTGCTCCTTGAGGAAAGTTCCGCTGGTGAGTCCAGTCCTTTCCTTTCCTTTCCTTTCCTTTCCTTTCCTTTCCTTTCCTTTCCTTTCCTTTCCTTTCCTTTCCTTTCCTTTCCTTTCCTTTCCCCTTCCCCTTCCCCTTCCCTTCCCCTCCCATCCCTGGATGTTTTTCCCCTCTCAGCCCCCCAGTTCTGGCTGTGCCCCCCAGGAGCCCTCATTCCCCCCTCTGCCCCCCAATCCCGCAGTTTTTCTCAGAGCCCTCCATCTTCCTGCACGGCCTGGAGTGTTTCGAGGGGAAGGAGATCGAGCTCAACTCCGAGGTGCGGAGTCTGCAGGCCGAGGGCTTCAACAACCACGTGCTGTCCGTGCGGGTCAAAGGAGGGATGTGAGTGACCCTGGCACCCCTGGGTGTCCCCTGCTCCCATCCTGTGCCCCCCGGGTGTCCCCTGCCCCATCCTGTGCCCCCCTGGGTGTCCCTACACCCATCCTGTGCCCCCTGTTCCCCTGGGTGTTCCCTGCTCCCATCCTGTGCCCCCTGTCCCCCTGGGTGTCCCTACACCCATCCCAGCCCCCTGTCCCCCGGGTGTCCCCTCTGTGTCCCCCTGGGTGTCCCTACACCCATCCTGTGCCCCCTGTCCCCTGTGTCCCCACCCATCCCAGGTCCCCCGGGTGTCCCCTGCCCCATCCTGTGCCCCCTGTCCCCCCGGGTGTCCCCTGCCCCATCGTGTGCCCCTGTGCCCACAGCTGGGTGCTGTGTGAGCACGGCGATTTCCGAGGGCGGCAGTGGCTGCTGGACTGCACGGAGATCACCAACTGGCTGACCTACAGCGGGCTGCAGCACGTGGGGTCCCTCTACCCCATCCGCCAGGTGAGGGGCACCGGGGAGGGGACAGGGCCGTGTCCCCCAGCGGGTGAACCCAAACCCCCGGGGCACGGGGCTCACACGGACACAGAGCTGCCAGCCCGGGCTGGGGCACCTGGGCATCCTGGCAGCTCTGACACGGGAAAGGTGCCACCAGCTCGGCGCTGTCACCCACATTGCTGTCCCCCACCCTGGGAGTGGCTGCCTTTGTGGTGAAACGCTCCCCGTGGGCAATGCCTTGTAAAACACACAGCATCCCAGCGTGGGGAGCCGTGCCAGCTGCCAGGGACAGGTCACGGGCACAGCCATCGCCCTGGGGACGCATGGGGACATCCTGGGGTGGGGGGACAATGGGGAGAACCCTCCTGAGTGCAGGATCCTCCCTCCCAGAGCCCCAGCTGGGTGAGGAGCTGCAGGCAGGCAGGTTTGGGGTGCAAAGGCAGGCGGGTTTGGGTGCAAAGGCAGGCAGGTTTGGGTGCAAAGGCAGGCTCCTCTCTAGCAGAGAAGGGTTTGGGTGCAAAGGCAGGCTCCTCTCTGGCAGAGAAGGGTTTGGGGTGCAAAGGCAGGCTCCTCTCTTGCAGAGAAGGGTTTGGGGTGCAAAGGCAGGCTCCTCTCTGGCAGAGAAGGGTTTGGGTGCAAAGGCAGGCTCCTCTCTTAGAGAAGGGTTTGGGGTGCAAAGCCAGGCTCCTCTCTTGCAGAGAAGGGTTTGGGGTGCAAAGCCAGGCTCCTCTCTTGCACAGAAGGGTTTGGGGTGCAAAGGCAGGCTCCTCTCTTGCAGAGAAGGGGTTGGGGTGCAAAGGCAGGCTCCTCTCTTGCAGAGAAGGGTTTGGGGTGCAAAGCCAGGCTCCTCTCTTGCACAGAAGGGTTTGGGGTGCAAAGGCAGGCTCCTCTCTGGCAGAGAAGGGGTTGGGGTGCAAAGGCAGGCTCCTCTCTTGCAGAGAAGGGGTTGGGGTGCAAAGGCAGGCTCCTCTCTTGCAGAGAAGGATCTGGGGTGCAAAGGCAGGCTCCTCTCTTGCAGAGAAGGGTTTATTTCCACATCAGGAGCAGGGAGCTGCAGCTCTTCCTCTCGGTGCCCGATGATGTGGAGGACATGAAGGCGGGCAGGGTGGTGGTCTCCAGCCTGAGCGAGCAGAGCAGCTCCGTGTGGTACTACGAGGACGGGCTGATCAAAAACCAGGTCAGGGCTCGGCTGTGACAGCCAGCGCCACCAAGGGGACCTGCTGGGCACTCCCCACCCCGCAGCCTTCTGGGGTTTGTGGCTCTAGAGATCCAACTCATCCCTACAGCAGCAACAGCCCTGTTCTCCACAACAGCAGCAGTTTCACTCCTAACTCTACTAGCTCTCTTCTTACTGACTATCCTGGAGGCAGCAGTAGTGATAATCCAAGCCTGTGTTTTTGTACTCCTACTGAGCCTCTACCTACAAGAGAATCCCCAATTCTCAATGGCACACCAAGCACATTCTTATCACATAGCTGACCCCAGCCCCTGACCCATCCTAGGAGCAGCCGCTGCTCTCCTGACCCCCTCAGGACTGACAATATGAGTCCACTGCAGCTCCCCTCGACTCCTCACCCAGGGTTACTCTCCACTACTCTCCTCACGTTCCAGTGATGACGTGACATTGTACAGGGGGGTTTATAAGAGCTTCTCCCAGCCCCTGATCCCAAAGATCCGCTGATTCTCCTCCCCGAGTCTCCCCTGGAGACGTGAAGCCATCTCTGCCTTCCCTGCAGCGTTTTTGCCACCCTCACCTCTCGCCGAGGGGGTCCCCCTGCCCACCCCACACTGGGGCTGCCCCAGAGGCCATCCCTGCCCGTGTCCCCTGCAGGTGGCCCCCACCATGAGCCTGCAGGTGATCGGGCCGGCGGGGAAGGGCGCCAAGGCCGTGCTCTGGTCCGAGACGCGGCTGCCGCGGCAGACCTGGAGCGTGGACTCGCAGGGACGGATCCACAGCCAGATGTTCGAGGACATGATCCTCGACATCAAGGGTGAGGCCCCAGCCCCGCACACCCCTGCTTGCCCAGGGGCGCCCCAGAACGGGGTGTTTCCATCAGGAGCGGGGTTTGCCCTCCCCAAACCTCCCCCTCGCCCTGCAGGCGGCCGCAGCTACGACCGGGACCACGCCATCGTGTGGGACATGGCCGAGGAGCGGCCCACGCAGATCTGGGACATCCAGGTGCTCTGAGGGACACAGGTGCCATGGGCAGGATGGGGACACCCTGCCAGCGTCCCCACACTGGGGCAGGAGGCCTCCGACCCATCCACGCTGCATCCCAAGCGCCTCTGTCCCAGCTGCTGGTGTGGGGGACGGCCACCACCCTCCCCAGCACGGGGGACCTCCCTGCGAGGAGGCCTGAGCACGGCCCACGGAGGATCCATGGACACGGCCAGCGTGGCACCCTCTGCACAGCAGCAGGGCCCCTCCCCACGGGTGTTTCCTCCCCCTGAACTGTATTTATGTACGTGTGTAAGATACGGCCCTGCCTGGCTGGTTGGTGTCCTTGTCCTTGTCGTGCCCACAGCCTGGCAGCTCCCCCAGGCCGGGTGCTGGTGCCAGGATGGGATCCCAGTGCCCTCTAGTGCCCACGGGCACGGCAGCTCCGTGGGCATGGACTTTGAGGAGGGAGGCACCGGCCAAGCCGTGCTCGGGGACAGGCGGGGGACAGGCGGGGACCGCTCGGGGGATGCCCGGGGGATGCCCGGGGACCGCTCGGGGGACAGGCGGGGACTGCTCGGGGGATGCTCGGGGGATGCTCGGGGGACAGGCGGGGATCGCTCGGGGGATGCTTGGGGATCGCTCGGGGGATGCTCGCTCGGGGGTCCCGGCCCTGGCCCCACCCGCCCCCCCAGCCCCGAGGGTTGAAGCCCCGGGACCCCCACCAACCCCGGTCCCGAACCGGGAGAAGGCGGAGGCGAGCCCTGCGTGGCGGCACCCGGCGTTTATTGCTCCGCTCCGCGGGGCCGGGGGTCGCTCCGAGCGGCAGGGACGGGGGCGGTGCCGTGCGGGGGAGGGTCCCGGGGGGCTGCAGGGCCCCTCGGGCTCAGCGCAGGTGCAGCAGCAGCGCCGCCAGCCCCCCCAGCGCCGCGGACAGGAGCGGGGGGCTGGCGCCGGGCGCGCTCACGCTGCTGGTGCTGGACGTGGCGTTGTTCGGGGCAGCATCCTTCGGCGCAGGCACCTCCTCCTTCCCCTTGTCATCCTTCGCCGTGTCCTCCTCCTTCGCCTGGCAGAGGGTCTGGGGGAGAAAACAGCTTCAGACACCCCCTCCAGCAGCAGCAGGGCGCTGGAAGCCCCCAGAGCCCTCCCAGGATGGTCCTGGGGGCAAAAGGACCAGGGGGTCCTGGGGCAAAATCCCCGAGTTCCCTGCCAGGATGGCCCTGGGGGCAAAAGGAGCGGGGGGCACGCCGGTGGCCGCGCTGCCCCAGCCCCGGCAGGACAAACAGACAAACAGCCGCCCGTCTGTCGCCCTGTCCCCCTCACGCCGCAGCTCCCGGCCCCGGGCTGGGCAGGGAGGGAAGCGGGCTGTCCCCGGAGCGGCTGCCCTGCTGCTCACCGGGGCTGTCAGAGCCGGGGGGAAGCGGAGGGCGGGGAGCGGCCCCCGCGCTGTGAGGAAGTGGCGAGGAGGTGTCGGGGCTGGGCTGCGGGGAATCCCCGTGCTGGGGGCAGGAGCAGGGGCGACCCCGAGCCCGGGGGGCAGTCAGGGGCTGCAGTCCGTGTGGGAATGCAGCACAGCCGGCGGGGTGCGCTCAGGGCAGCCCCTCTCCCTCCCTAACGCCGCTGGAAAAGCAATGCCATTCCCACCGGGCAGCACGTCCCGCCTCAGGGTCCCTCTGGAGATGGGGAAGGACCGCGAGCAGAGCCCAAAACTCTGCTCTCCCTGCCACACTCCCGCTCTCATTGCCTGCCCCACGGAGGGGGAATCCCGAGATGTAAATGCAGCCTGTGCAGGCAGCAGCAGGGCCCAGCTGCGGGGAGCCTCAGCAGTGAAATAAGCACCGACAGACCTGACCCCAACGCGTTGTAGGGGGAAAAATTCATCCCAAAAGCTGCCCCAAAGTGCTGGTGGCTTCATCCCTAACACGCAGGAGAGCCCCAGTGCCCCTCAGCATGGCCCTCGGCCCATGGAGCCCCCAGCAGGAAGGGAAAAAACCCAGCAGGGAGAGGTGAGAGGAAAGCACAGCCCTGAAAGCTCAGCATCCCCGCTGCAGGAGGGGCTGGGAGATGGCCTGGAGAGCTCTGCCAGGCTGGGAGATGGGCTGGAGAGCTGTGCCAGGCTTAGAAAGGCTGGGAGATGGGCTGGAGAGCTCTGGAGGGCTTAGAAAGGCTGGGGGATGGGCTGGAGAGCCCTGCCAGGCATAGAAAGGCTGGGAGATGGGCTGGAGATCTCTGCTGGGATTACAGAGGTCGGAAGATGGGCTGGAGAGCCCTGCCAGGCTTACAGAGGCTGGAGAGCTGTGCCAGGCTTAGAAAGGCTGAGGATGGGCCAGAAAGCTCTGGTGGGCTTAGAAAGGCTGGAAGATGGGCTGGAGAGCTCTGGAGGGCTTAGAAAGGCTGAGGGATGGGCTGGAGATCTCTGCTGGGCTTAGAAAGGCTGGAAGATGGGCTGGAGAGCTCTGGCGGGCTCACAGAGGAGATTGGCACCCTCAAGGCGAAGGAAAGCATCCAAAAAAGCCCCACGGGGAAGCGCCTGGCCCTCCCAGGGCGCAGCACGGGGCTCTCGCTGAGACCACAGCGCCTAAAGCCGGGCAGAGCCCCGAGCCCAGCGGTTCTGAGCAGAAAGCGGGGGCGCAGCCCCTCCTTACCAGGCCCAGGGCGAGCAGGGCGAGCAGGGCGAGCAGGCGGGCGCGCTGCATGGCCGCGGCTCCGCGGGGCTCCGGCGCCTCCCGTGCCTGCCCCGCCCGCCCCGAGCCTTTAAGGCGGCGGGGGCTCCGCGCACCGAGCGCGCCTCCCCTCCCCAAAAAGGGGAAGGTCCCGGGCGCCGCGGGGCCGGCAGCAAAGCGGCGCCAGACGGGGCGAGGGAGCGGCGGGGCTGCTCCTCTGCAGCCCCGGGCACGGCAGGGATAGGGGGCAAAATAGAGAAAAAAATTCCGTTATAGATAGATATCAGATATATATTATAGATATATAAATATACAGATATTTTCAGTTCTTCCGGAGTCACTGAAAGGAGCTTAAAGACAAAGCGGCAAAATAAGAGAAAAGGATGTAAAGGGATGTAAAGTAGCAAAATAAGAGAAAAGGATGTAAAGGGATGTAAAGTAGCAAAATAAGAGAAAAGGATGTAAAGGGATGTAAAGTAGCAAAATAAGATAAAAGGATGTAAAGGCATGAGCACTGGATGCCAAAGGTGGCTGGAAGCAGTGGGGCTGCTCCTCTGCATCCCCTGCAGCAGCTCCTGGGCATAGCAGGGATAAGGGGCAAAATAGAGAAATTTTCAGTTATAGATAGATATTAGATATATATTATAGATATATAGATCTAGATATATAGATATTAGATATATCTAGATATATGGATATTAGATATATAGATATTTTCGGTTCTCCCGGAGTCACTGAATAGAACTTAAAGACCAAGTGGCAAAATAAAATAAAAGGATGTAAAGGGGTGAGCACAGGATGCCAAACGTGGCTGCTCCTCTGCAACCCCTGGCACGGCAGCAGCTCCGTGGTGTGTCAGGGATAAGGGGCAGAATATAGAAATTTTAAGTTATAGATATATATTATATATATAGATATAGATAGATATAGAGATATAGATTTATAGATATTTTCAGTTCTCCCAGAGTCATTGAATAGAGCTTAAAGATGGGGAAAAATAAGATAAAAGGATGTAAAGGGATGTGAAGTGGCAAAATAAAAGGATGTAAAGGGGCGAGCACAGGTTGCCAAACGTGGCTGGAAGCAGTGGGGCTGCTCCTCTGCATCCTCTCCCTGCTCCTGGCGTGGCAGGGATAAGGGGCAAAATATAGAAATTTTCAGTTATAGATAGATATTAGATATATATTATGGATATATAGATATTTTCAGTTCTCCCGGAGCCACTGCATAGAGCTTAAAGAAAAAATGGCAAAATAAGATAAAAGGATGTAAAGGGGAGAGCACAGGATGACAAACGTGGCTGGAAGCAGTGGAGCTGCTCCTCTGCATCCCCTGGCACGGCAGCAGCTCTGTGGCATGGCAGGGATAGGTGACGGAATACAGAAATTTTAATATGTATTAGATGTATGTTATAGATATATGGATGGTTTCGGTTCTCCCGGAGTCACTGCATAGAGCTTAAAGACCAGGTGGCAAAATAAGACAAAAGGATGTACAGGGGTGAGCGCGTGGCTGGAAGCAGTGGAGGCACAGATAAAAAGGACTGCAGTGGGGATTTTGTGAAAATATACGTGAAAAGAAGCAGCGGTGCGTGCCCAAAGAAAAACTCCAAGGCAAGGTGGAAACCCCTCAGGCTCTGCTTCTGCCTGGGCCTCTCTGCGCTCACCCCACCGAGGAGGGACCGAAACCCTGCCCGGATCGCGGGAGGCTGGCAGGGACCAACCTCCTTCCTGCAGGTGGAGCTGGAGCCAAGGCTCCCTCGGGATTCCAGCGACGCATCCCAAATAAAGGAAATGCTCCCCTGAACCCCAGCTCCGTCTGCTCCCCGCAGATCCCCGGGCTCCCTCACCCCGGAGGGAACCCACAGAAAGGGATGGCAGCGCAGGAAACAAAAGAGAGCTGTTATTTTAGATGGTTTGGAGCGAATGAAGTCACCGGGGCGTGCTGAGAGCACACACCTGCTGTCTGGGTTCGTGCTGCTGGGGCACATCGTGGTGACGTGCTTCATCGTGGTGAGCTCCCCGCCAGCTTCCGCCCAGAGCTGGGGGTTATTCTGCAGAAAAACTTCGCCAAATTTAGTTCTGGTTTTGGCCAAGTAGAAATTAAAGCCTCCTGAGCACAGCCAACACCCCTGGAAGCGCCCAAGGCTGGGTTGGAGCAGCCTGGGACAGTGGAAGGTGTCCCTGCCCGGGGAGGGGTGGCATGGGGTGGGCTTTGGGGTCCCTGGAGCCCACAGCCGGCTGTGGTGCTGTGCACCCCCATCACAGGAGGTGAAAGTGGGGGGAGAATTGGCCTGTCCCCACTAAAGGGGGTAAAACCAGGGGAGAATTGGCCTGTCCCCATCACAGGAGGTAAAACCAGGGGATAATTGGCCTGTCCCTATCAGAGGAGGTGAAAGCGGGGGGAGAATTGGCCTGTCCCCACCAAAGGGGGTAAAACAGGGGGAGAATTGGCCTGTCCCCACCAAAGGGGGTAAAACAAGCGGGAGAATTGGCCTGTCCCGCTCACCTGCAGCAGGTGAGACCGAGCTCCCTGGACAGCAGCAGAGGTAGCAGTGGGGTGGGGACAGCCAGGAAAGGCTCCAGGGTGGGGACAGACACTGGGGGAGCTCAGAGCATCAGCAAAGCCCCAGGTGAGAAAACAGAGACCGAGGAAGCAGGTGAGGGAATCGGGAGGAGCCTCAGGCCAGACTGATGGGTGTGTGTGGAGCGGGGCTGAGAAAAAAACGGGACCTGTCCCGGTCCGGTCCCGGTATCCTCAGGCAAGGCTGATGGGTACGTATGGAGCGGGGCTGAGGAGAAAAATGGGACCTGTCCCGGTATCCCGGGAGAACGCGCGCGGTGCATGCTGGGAGTTGTAGTTCTCGACGCCACGGCGCCCACCACGTGACAGGCGCCGGGCCAATCGCAGCGGGCTCCGCGTCGCCGTGGCAACCGGGCATAAACAAGATGGCGGCGGGGGGTGAGTGTCCAGGCCAGGCCTGGCTGTGTCCCGGGCCAGGGAATCCTTTCAGAACATCCTCTGCTCCTGCTCCAGGGGACAGCCCTGCAAAAGAACATGGAGGGTGAAGCCCTGAGGGATCTGGGTCTCCTGGGCCTACAGTTTTTGGTGGCACCCCAGGCCAGACCCGTTCCTGTGGCTCCCCTCACACATACAATGAGGAATCAAGGGATTTCTACCCAAAACGTCCTCCCTGCTGTGGCGGACCAGCAGCCCTGCTCACAGATGTTTGTGCTTTCAGGTGCAGCCCACGCTGACGTGGAGCTCGTGTCCTCTCTGGCAGAAAAAATCTCCCTGTTGGAACAAAAAGTAGAGAAACAGGCACAAGAAATCCAGCTGAAGGTAAAAGTCAGCCTCTTGCCGAGCCTGCTGTGTCCCCTGCCACGGGAGTTCCACCCCTCAGACCTTGTGTGGGCTCAGTTGATCTGTGGCCTGCTGTTAATTACCCAAATGAGCCCTTTGCAAAGCAACAGAGCAGAGGGGACAGTCCCTGCTGGGGCTCCTTGCAGCAGTGACTCCCAGCACCCTGGCACTAATGGCAGCAGCTCTTTGGCTTCAGAATTTATTATTTCCCTCCTGTGGTGGTGCATGCCCTCTTTTGTTCTCTGAAACAGCAGCTGCTCACACAGCAGAGCCATCCTGGAGCAGCCCTCTCTAACTAGAATAAATCCCTTTAAAATTTAAAATAAATACCCTTTAAAATCTAAAATAAATCCCCTTTAAAATCTTAGCACAAATACCCTCTAAAATTTTAGAATAAATACCTTTTTTTTCCGTTTGGTTTGAGGTTTTCTTAGGAAGTGGCTGCAGTGCTTTGGTTTCTAGCTCAGCCCCTCCCTGCAGGCCCGAGCAGGAGCACCCAGAGGGAGGAGGGGAGCTGGGTCCCCGCTCCTGGAGCTCTGTATTTATCCCAGCCCTCAGCTGGGCCTCGTTAAGGTGTTTGTGGGGTGATTCAGCCCTTTGGCCTGCGCTGGGTGGGGAGAGGAGCTGCCCCAGCCCTGGCTGACGGTGCCAGCTGTGCCTGGAGCTGCTGAGGCCCAGGCCTGACCCAGGCCATTGTTCTGCCCCTCAAGGACAGGAGGATCGCTGAGCTCGAGGAGAAGATAAAGATTCTTCAGGAAGAGGAAGGTAAACACTGTTCTACCTGTGGAGAGCTGCAGGGCAGGCCTGGGGACAGCTGGGTCCTGAGTCCTGTCCTTGGCTCCAAAAGCCAGCAGCCTCCTTGGTGAGGGCACAGCTCCACAGAGGGGCCATGTCCCAGGGCAGAGCTGCACTCTGGGGCTGTTGCTCTGGTGTAAAACATCATTTCCTGACCCGTTTCTGCATTTCCACGGGTGTGAAGCCAACCACAGGCAGCCCAGGATGGGCAGAGGAGCAGCAAAGGGTTCAAACAGCAGGAGAGCAGCTCCTCACAAACCCACCGGGAGCCCCCAGAGGATCCCAGGCCAGGCTGGCTCTACATTGAGGCCAGCTTCAGTGAGTCCCTGGAGGGGTTTTGCCCGGGCCCAGCGGCTTTCCAGCCCCAGCTGGAGCCCACACACGTTTCCTGCAGGGCCCCCGTGGGCAGGGCTGTGCTGAGCTCTCCGTTTCCTGAGCTGTGAACAGAAATGTGGCTGTGAAACCACAGCCGTGTGCTCTGCCAGCCAGCCAGGGCCCCAGCACCCAGCTGCAGGGACTCCTGCTGCTCCTGGGCTCCTTCTGGGATCCTTGAATTCCCACCCTGGGCTGCCAGCAGCACCTCTCACACCAGCTCCCACTGCTGGGAAGGAGGAAAGTTCGACAAGAAGGTCTCACAGATATCTGTGTGCTTGGCAGAAAGATTTTTGAATGTAGAGTTTGATGAAGGAATAGAGATAGAAGCAAGTTTTGATATAGAAAAAAAGAATTGCTGGGCCAGTCTTACTGGATAACCAAGAAGGCAAAGGGTGTGTTGGTTAGAAGGGGTTTTTATGGCTTAGAGCAAAGGATAAACCCACCCCAAACAAGAAGATGTTTTTACCAAGCAGGAAGAGAGCACAGGTAAACAAGGCAGCAAATGTGGCAAGTAGAAAAAAGGTCTCAGAATTTTCCCCTGCAAGAAATCTGAAGAACAACTTCTAGCTCAAACTATAATGTACTGACTTTGAGTGATTGGAGAACAGGAACATGGATATGGTAATTACAGTAGTTATGATAGACTATAGATAATAGTTAAGGTATAGATTGGTCCTTCTGTGTTAAGATGCTCAGCAAAGAAAAGTATATAATGCATTTGTAACCAAAACCAAAGTCTATGATGCATTTATAACCAAAACCAAAGTCTATAATGCATTGTAACCAAAACCAAAGTCTATAACGCATTGTAACCAAAACCAAGGGGTCTCCAGGCCTGCCTGCAGCTGGAGCTGACATCTGTAGGCACAGCTCTGTCACCCACGACCCAGCACTGCTGGCACACCTTGGATACACTAAACTGCATTTTGGAGAGCCCCTGGAGTCCCACATCCCTCATTCAGGCTCTTACATCCCACGGTAGAAAACTTCCCCGGGGTTGTTCACAATGATCTTTTAGTCTGTCAGCAGCGTTGTCAGACCCTGCAGGGTGGGTTTTGTCCCCTCCAGCCCCTGTGTGCCAGGGTGGGAGCTCACTGAGCACAGGGGCCCCACAGCTCTTCCCCAGGGATCCTCACAGGAGCAGCAGCGTTTCTCTTGCAGGTGCTCCTGACCCAGCCAGCACCGAGGAACTGGAGCTGAGGTGCCTTCAGCTGCAGAGCCAGGTCTGGGAGATGGAGGTGAGGCTGCTCTGCCTGCCCTGGGCCAGCTCTGCTTTGCTTTGGGGTCACTGCACTCCCAGTGTGGCCTTTTCCAAGCTGCCCCTTGGTCCTCACAGCCCTTCCCCTCTGACGAGGAGGAGCAGGTTGGATGTGAGCGCACAACATTGTGTTACACACACAAACCCCTGTGCCTCCCATGAGCTTCATCCTGGTTCCCAGGGCTGTGGGGTGCCCAGCTCCTGCAGCCTTGGGAGGCTCCTCTGGCACTGCAAATCCTTCCTGCCCCCTTTTCCCTGTGCTGATAGAGCTGCTCCATCTGTCTGTCTGTCTGTCTGTCTGCCAGGCCAGCAGCCCCAGGACAATCCTGTCCCAGCCACAGCTGACCCCTGTCACAGACATCTTTTGTGAAAAATCCTTTCCTTTAGGATTTTTGCCTTCTGAGAAGCCTCAGAGACAAAATGCAAACAATGATTATCTGCTGCTGAGGAATGCAACAGGTGCATCCGTGATTGGCCCATCTCTGATGTTTGTAATTAATGGCCAATCAAGGATTGAGCTATCCCAGAGAGAGTCCAGGATAGCTGCTTTGTTTTCATTCTTTTCTATTCTATTCTTAGCTAGGCCTTCTGAGAACTTCTTCGTTCTAGCTCTTTTAGTATAGTCTTAATGTAAAATATAATATAATATAATATAATATAATATAATATAATATAATATAATATAATATAATATATATAATAATATAATATAATATAATATAATATAATATAATATAATATAATATAATATAATATAATATAATATAATATAATATAATATAATATAATATAATATAATATAATATAATATAATATAATATAATATAATATATCAAGCCTTCTAATCATAGAGTCAACCTTCTCGTCTGTCTCTTCACCTCCAAACCCCTGTGACTACAAGCAACAGACCCCTCCCAGGCTCCCTTTCCCAGTTCTGAGGCTCTGACTCTGCTCCTGCAGCGGTTCCTGAGTGATTACGGTCTGATCTGGGTTGGAGAGACGCGGGAGGAGCCGGGAGCAGCCCAGGATGGAGCGGAGCTGCCCGCAGGGAGCCTCTGCAGGCCGGGTAAAGCGCAGCACTCCCGGCTGGAGCTGCCAGCCCAGCTCCCAGAAGGGACAGGAGATAGATAAGCACCAAACCCTCAGGATTGGGGATCCAAGATGTTCCCATCAATCCCTCTCAGGGACACAGACAGGGAGCTCAGCAGAGGGTTTAATTTTATATTCCTGTGTCTTGTACACCCATTCTGGGCAAAGAGCAGAGAACCTGGTGGCTCAGCCCTGCAGGAGGAGACCTCGGAGCAGCTGTTTCCTGCAGAATTCACAAACCCTGCACATTCGAGGCTCGACTGCTCTGATGACATTGACACAGAGTGGGTGGAGAGCAGAATCAGGTGCTTTGTGTACACAGGAGCTGTGGTAACTTACCCACAGAGCCTGCTCCAGCAGGGAGTATTGTTTGCCTTTCCTCCCTGCCACATGTGAGGGTTTCACTGGGACCTGGCTCTGCTCTCTGGGGCCCAGCAGCTTTGGCACTGCCTCCTTAGGGAGTGGTGACAGAGAAAAACAGAAAATTATTTGTACTGTGGAGCCAGTGCTGCTTCCTAACCACCATGGAAATATCAGACCAGAGCTTCCCTTAGGTGCAGGAGGGGAGAGACAGAGGGAGAGCAGCAGAAACAGTTTTGGTTTCAGCTCACTGACCTGTTTCACATCATCCTTTAGCAACTCATAAAAAAAGCAGAACAAGCAAGGACTTCAACTCAACTCAACTCTTAGCTAAGACCTTTCCTCTCATTTCCTCTTCTGACTTCTTTCCTGTGCCCCATCACAGCCCTCAAAGCCCCAGACAAACATCCTGGCAGAGCCCCTGCCCTGCTGCAGGCAGCTGCCTCTGCTGCCACTGGCACCTGCTCAGCACCTGATCCCCTGATCCAATCTGCTTAATCCAGCTGGGGCAGCTCCTCATCCTGCCCAGGGACAGCACAGCACTGCTGGGCTGTGTGTGCATCCCTGCCCTGCCCCTGTGGTTCAGCACACAGCCCGGGGCCCTGGCAGGCCTGTGCCACAGCAGAAGGCTGCAGCACAGCCTGCAGAGGTGTGAAGGGCAGAGCACAGGCAGCCCAGCGGTGTCAGGGCTCAAACACACCTCAGATTCTCAAGATAAATAAATGTCCTGCCACCACCCCTAACTCGGGTCCCTCTGCCGCAGGTGAGGCTGCTGAGTGCAAGCAGCAGATCGATTTTGATTTAATCCTGGAGCACATCAGGGATCTGAACTCGCTGGTGGGAGAGGGCAGCTCGCAGGTGGAGCACACGGTGCGGGGGGCTCGGCTGCGGCGGGCAGAGCCCCTGCCCGTGACCCTGTACCGGGACGGGATCACCGTGGGACACCACGGGGCCTTCCGGCCCTACCAGCACCCGGCCACGCAGGTACGGGGGCCGAGGGGAGCCAGAGCCCCAGGACAGGGCAGGGGGCTGCAGGGCACAGCCCAGCCCTGCAGAGGGGTCATGGTGTTGGCCGTCACACACAGCTTTCATGGAAAATCTTTCCTTTGGGATTGTTCCTCCTGAGAAGCTGAGAGGCCTCAGGAACAAAATGCAAACAATGGTTATCTGCTGCTGTGGGATGCAACAGGTGCATCTGGGATTGGTCTCATGGGGTTGTTTCTAATTAATGGCCAATCACAGTCCAGCTGGCTCAGACAGAGAGTCCAAGCCACAAGCCTTTGTTATCATTCTTCTTCTATTCTTAGCCAGCCTTCTGATGAAATCCTTTCTTCTATTCTTTTAGTATAGTTTTAATATATAATAAAATAATAAATCAGCCTTCTGAAACATGGAGTCAGATCCTCATCTCTTCCCTCAGCCTCAGACCCCAACCGTCACAGTTGGCAGGGGACTGAGGATGAGGGAAGAGATGAGAATGTTGACTCCATGTTCCAGAAGGCTTGATTTATTGTTTTATTATCTATATTATATTAAAACTATACTAAAAGAATAGAAGAAAGGATTTCATCAGAAGGCTGGCTAAGAATAGGAGAAGAAAGAATGATAACAAAGGTTTGTGACTGACCAGGCAGTCTGAGCCAGCTGGGCTGTGATTGGCCATTAATTACAAACAACCACATGAGACCAATCCCAGATGCACCTGTTGCATTCCACAGCAGCAGATAACCATTGTTTGCATTTTGTTCCTGAGGCCTCTCAGCTTCTCAGGAGGAAAAATCCTAAGGAAAGGGTTTTTCAGAAAATCTCATGGCTACACAGAGGAGCCCAGCTGCATCCCCACAGTGCCTGTGAAGCCTTGTATGTGCTGTGCAGCAATTTCTAGAGATGGAAATTCCATATCTGTGGTGCAGACCTTTCTGCATGGCCACAGCACCACAAACAGGAGCTGCCCAGCAGAAAGATGAGCCAAGCAAGGCTGAGGTGTGAGCAGGAGCTCTCCTGTTGTTTCAGCAATGCCTGCAGGACATCATGGACGGCTATTTCCCCTCCGAGCTGCAGCCACGCTACCCTGATGGTGTTCCCCTGCAGGCAAGTGCCCCTCCCAGCTCCTGGGCACGGTGGGCTCTGCTGGGGGGTCCCCACGGGAGGGGGGCTGAGGTTTGTGGGGCTGTGCAGGTGTGTCTGGGGCCAGGGCAGGCGCCCGGGGCACCTGCAGCAGCCGTTACAGGAAACGTTTCAGCAGCAGGGTTCAAGGGTTCCTGTGCCTGCCTTGGAACGAGGCTTCTGAGAGCCCAGCAGGCTCGGTGAGACGGGCAGCACATGCAGGAAATGAAGAGCTGTGTCACAAAAAGGAGGGGGAAACGTTCTCAAAAGTTCCCCTGGAAAAGCTCGTAACGTGAGATTGAACAAGAACCTTTTAAAGGGGATGTCGTGAGAGTTTGTTTTGCCACAGTTTAAATGGATTTGGCCACCTGAGGTTCTCTTGGGCCCCAGTTTTTGATTTCTCAGAAATGGCAAAGAGCCAAAGCCACATTTGCAGGCAGAGAGCCTCGGAGGACTCCAATCTAGGTCTGGGAGAGCACCTGCAATGTCAGCAGGCACAGCCAGAGGCTGGACTCTCCCTGTGCCAGCAGAAACCAGGGCACAGCTGCCTGAGCAGGACAAGGTCAGGCCAGCTGGGAGCTCTGGGGGTGACAAAGGCCCAGGGAAGGGGATTGAGCCCAGCTCTGGGGGCCGGGGGTCCCTGTGCAGCCCTGCTTTGGGGGTCACAGCTGCTGCCTGCCATGGCTGCGGTCTCTTGGGCTCAGAGGCAGCCAGAGGAGCTCGTGCAACTCTCAGATTTGCCCACAGGTCACTGACAGGAGGGACGTGGTGTTCCAGAAGCCAGACCTTGCAGGGAGCTTTCCTGGCCTTGGCCACGTGGTGGGGACTTCAGAACCCAGCAGAGTGCAGGAAACCTGCAAGATCCCAGGTAAAATCCTAAACCTGCCTCGAAAATGCTGCTCCTCCTTGAGGAGGAGGATTCTTCAACCTTACCAGGTGGTAGGAGGGGAATGTGAGGGCCTCAACCCTTCTGGGTCAGGAGCTGGGAGCCAGCAGCACACACAGGATCCTCTGAGCATTAATCCTGCTCAAGAATGAGACGTGACAAGTAATAAAATAATAGAAATTCAGCAGGTTTCCAAAAACACTTCTGCCCCGTGCCTTTCTGAAAGGCCAAGCTTCCTTCCAGTTTGACCACACGAAAGGATGCTGAGGTAACCCTGCAGGCCTGGGGGAGAGCTGCTTGCAAACACTGCCCCTTTCAACAAGTCATTCCAAAAATGCAGATATCGTCAAGGCAAATTTACCGTAACTGTACCCAACATGGGACGGTTTCTCTTCAGACTTTCACAGCAGAATATGGGACATCAAAGGCCACAGATTCCTCATTTGGCTTCTAGGCACTTGCAGTCTGTGTAAGCAATATCTGGCAGGGCTGGGAAGTCAGAAATCAGTGGGGCTGTGGGTGCATCACTAAATAACCCAGCACAGGTATCATACCCTCATGAGAAACAGCTGCCTGCTTCATACAGCTGTGCTCAAGGATAAAGCTAAATATCCCCTTTATCCAAGCAGTAAAAAAAAAAATCATCCAAGCAGAAAGGAATGGACACGTACAAATTCACCCTCACAAGGTTAAAAAAGTCATTTTTACAGACTTTTTTCATAGACAAAGTGAAAAAAGTCTGTAAGAATGGTGACAGCCCCAGTTTTTCACAGCAGAGCTACTGCCTGCTGTGCACCCCAGCTGTGCACTGCACAGTTCTCAGTGCTGATGCTGACAATCAAACATTTAGTGGGGCACAGAGTGGGACAGCTTCAAGGGAGGAACCCGAGAGCTGCTCTGGGCCTGGCTGGGGTGCCGAGAGCTCTCCCTGTCGGCTGCTGCTCTCTCCTTTCACCAAATCTGCCTCTTCTGGAGGCAAAGCGTTTGTCACAAAGGTCACACACAGACACGTCTCCCCTCTGCTCCCTAGGTCCCAAAGGCTCCTGGGAGCAGGATCCCGACGAGGTTTCCCAGCCCCTGAAGCACAGAGGAAGCCTGGGCAGTGCCCAAGGAGCAGCACCCGAGGTACGAGTGGGCTCCAGACACCCCCAGCAGGAGAGCAGGGGTGATGCTCTGGGCTCAGCTCCCTGCCCAGCACCCTCAGCCCCGCCCTGGGCCTCTCTCAGCTCCGTGGAAGCTCCCGGAGAGGCAGCACCAGGGCACACGTGGCACTTGGCCCTTGCCTGGTGGCTGTGCCCGCACTGGCTGCTCTCACCTGCTTTGGTTGCAGGGCTCTGATGGGCAGCGGAGCAGCGAGGAAATCCTGCTGGAAACACCTGGGCCGGCTGCCCTGGAGGGGCACAGGTACAGCCCCCACCCCTGCCTGGTCAGGATCTCCTCTTCCTCCTGTTTCATCCCTGCAGGTTTGGTTCAGGAGTTCAGTTGAGAAATGGACTTTCCCTTTTAGACCTTAGAAACAGTTAGACAAAAGGCCAAGTTTGGTCCTTTGGGAAAACCACTGATTTTTTCATGGCAAACATGCCATATTTTACATCTCTAACAAAAAGCTTCTGTTGTTCAAAATGTCACTTATTAATGTGAAAGTTTTCCCGACAGCAAGCCAAGGCCTAAGAGTTTGTAACCATTGCAGGAGCTCTTTGCAGTCATATTAAATGGAGAATCCTTCTAGAAAACTGATGGTGAGAGGTCTCACTAGCAGCACTTTTCCACTCAGTCTTCTGGCAAGCCAAGACCCAAATAACTAATGAAAAAAAAAACCCAAGCAGATTATTTTTAATCAAAGAAGTAGGGCAAAGTACTTACCAGACAGCCCTGGTTTCAAATGAAAAAGCTAAAAAAGGCCCATAACCCTCCTCAAGGCACCTTCAGGCTGGGGAAGCTCAGCACCAGTTTGGGCACAGGGTTGGTCTGGGTGCCCCTGGTCACACGGGGCCTCATTCCCCTCAAGGACATTCCCAAACACCAAACTCCTGTGCCCTGGTCCGGGCACGGAGGCTGTTCCTGCTGAGAGGAGCTCTCTCCGGGGCTGACAGAGCTCTCTGACCCCAGGGTGAGGGCAGCAGAGGAGGCTGGAGCCCCTGAGCTCTGCAGGCTGCGCGTCAGGTCTGAGAGCGGCGAGCACACGTACGAGCTTCAAGGGTTCCTGTGCTTGCCTTGGAACGAGGCTTCTGAGCCCAACAGGCTCGGTGAGACAGGCAGCACATGCAGGAAATGAAGAGCTGTGTCACAAAAAGGAGGGGGAAACGTTCTCAAAGTTCCCCTGGAAAAGCTCGTAACGTGAGATTGAACAAGAACCTTTTAAAGGGGATGTCGTGAGAGTTTGTTTTGCCACAGTTTAAATGGATTTGGCCACCTGAGGTTCTCTTGGGCCCCAGTTTTTGATTTCTCAGAAATGGCAAAGAGCCAAAGCCACATTTGCAGGCAGAGAGCCTCGGAGGACTCCAATCTAGGTCTGGGAGAGCACCTGCAATGTCAGCAGGCACAGCCAGAGGCTGGACTCTCCCTGTGCCAGCAGAAACCAGGGCACAGCTGCCTGAGCAGGACAAGGTCAGGCCAGCTGGGAGCTCAGGGGTGACAAAGGCCCAGGGAAGGGATTGTGCCCAGCTCTGGGGGCCGGGGTCCCTGTGCAGCCCCTGCTTTGGGGTCACAGCTGCTGCCTGCCATGGCTGCGGTCTCTTGGGCTCAGAGGCAGCCAGAGGAGCTCGTGCAACTCTCAGATTTGCCCACAGGTCACTGACAGGAGGGACGTGGTGTTCCAGAAGCCAGACCTTGCAGGGAGCTTTCCTGGCCTTGGCCACGTGGTGGGGACTTCAGAACCCAGCAGAGTGCAGGAAACCTGCAAGATCCCAGGTAAAATCCTAAACCTGCCTCGAAAATGCTGCTCCTTCTTGGAGGAGGATTCTTCAACCTTACCAGGTGGTAGGAGGGGGGAATGTGAGGGCCTCAACCCTTCTGGGTCAGGAGCTGGGAGCCAGCAGCACACACAGGATCCTCTGAGCATTAATCCTGCTCAAGAATGAGACGTGACAAGTAATAAAATAATAGAAATTCAGCAGGTTTCCAAAAACACCTCT
This sequence comes from Emberiza elegans, assembly GCA_024865655.1. Taxonomy (NCBI): domain Eukaryota; kingdom Metazoa; phylum Chordata; class Aves; order Passeriformes; family Fringillidae; genus Emberiza; species Emberiza elegans. Next base: position 7,210,973 of record JALJVW010001685.1, on the reverse strand, counting down.
GCCCCCGTGCCTTTCTGAAAGGCCAAGCTTCCTTCCAGTTTGACCACACGAAAGGATGCTGAGGTAACCCTGCAGGCCTGGGGGAGAGCTGCTTGCAAACACTGCCCCTTTCAACAAGTCATTCCAAAAATGCAGATATCGTCAAGGCAAATTTACCGTAACTGTACCCAACATGGGACGGTTTCTCTTCAGACTTTCACAGCAGAATATGGGACATCAAAGGCCACAGATTCCTCATTTGGCTTCTAGGCACTTGCAGTCTGTGTAAGCAATATCTGGCAGGGCTGGGAAGTCAGAAATCAGTGGGGCTGTGGGTGCATCACCAAATAACCCAGCACAGGTATCATACCCTCATGAGAAACAGCTGCCTGCTTCATACAGCTGTGCTCAAGGATAAAGCTAAATATCCCTTTTGTCCAAGCAGAAAGGAATGGACACGTACAAATTCACACTCACAAGGTTAAAAAAGTCATTTTTACAGACTTTTTTCATAGACAAAGTGAAAAAAGTCTGTAAGAATGGTGACAGCCCCAGTTTTTCACAGCAGAGCTACTGCCTGCTGTGCACCCCAGCTGTGCACTGCACAGTTCTCAGTGCTGATGCTGACAATCAAACATTTAGTGGGGCACAGAGTGGGACAGCTTCAAGGGAGGAACCCGAGAGCTGCTCTGGGCCTGGCTGGGGTGCCGAGAGCTCTCCCTGTCGGCTGCTGCTCTCTCCTTTCACCAAATCTGCCTCTTCTGGAGGCAAAACGTTTGTCACAAAGGTCACACACAGACACGTCTCCCCTCTGCTCCCTAGGTCCCAAAGGCTCCTGGGAGCAGGATCCCGACGAGGTTTCCCAGCCCCTGAAGCCCAGAGGAAGCCTGGGCAGTGCCCAAGGAGCAGCACCCGAGGTACGAGTGGGCTCCAGACACCCCCAGCAGGAGAGCAGGGGTGATGCTCTGGGCTCAGCTCCCTGCCCAGCACCCTCAGCCCCGCCCTGGGCCTCTCTCAGCGCCGTGGAAGCTCCCGGAGAGGCAGCACCGGGGCACACGTGGCACTTGGCCCTTGCCTGGTGGCTGTGCCCGCACTGGCTGCTCTCACCCGCTTTGGTTGCAGGGCTCTGATGGGCAGCGGAGCAGCGAGGAAATCCTGCTGGAAACACCTGGGCCGGCTGCCCTGGAGGGGTACAGGTACAGCCCCCCACCCCCTGCCTGGTCAGGATCTCCTCTTCCTCCTGTTTCATCCCTGCAGGTTTGGTTCAGGGAGTTCAGTTGAGAAATGGACTTTCCCCTTTTAGACCTTAGAAACAGTTAGACAAAAGGCCAAGTTTGGTCCTTTGGGAAAACCACTGGATTTTTCATGGCAAACATGCCATATTTTACATCTCTAACAAAAAGCTTCTGTTGTTCAAAATGTCACTTATTAATGTGAAAGTTTTCCCGACAGCAAGCCAAGGCCTAAGAGTTTGTAACCATTGAAGGAGCTCTTTGCAGTCATATTAAATGGAGAACCCTTCTAGAAAACTGATGGTGGGAGGTCTCACTAGCAGCACTTTTCCACTCAGTCTTCTGGCAAGCCAAGACCCAAATAACTAATGAAAAAAAAAAAACCCAAGCAGATTATTTTTAATCAAAGAAGTAGGGCAAAGTACTTACCAGACAGCCCTGGTTTCAAATGAAAAAGCTAAAAAAGGCCCATAACCCTCCTCAAGGCACCTTCAGGCTGGGGAAGCTCAGCACCAGTTTGGGCACTGGGTTGGTCTGGGTGCCCCTGGTCACACGGGGCCTCATTCCCCTCAAGGACATTCCCAAACACCAAACTCCTGTGCCCTGGTCCGGGCACGGAGGCTGTTCCTGCTGAGAGGAGCTCTCTCCGGGGCTGACAGAGCTCTCTGACCCCAGGGTGAGGGCAGCAGAGGAGGCTGGAGCCCCTGAGCTCTGCAGGCTGCGCGTCAGGTCTGAGAGCGGCGAGCACACGTACGAGCTGAGGATGCTGCTCACAGACACCATCGGGGACCTGCGCCGGCTGCTCGCCCACCTCAGGTAGCCCAGCCCTCCCTCCCCTGCCTGCCTGGCTCTGCAGGACCCCAGGAAAGGCTTCCTGAGGCCCCGGAGCCTCAAACGTGGGCCTGAGCTGGGGCACGGCCCCGTGCCCGCCCGGCTCTCTCCAGGCAGCAGGTCCTGAGAAGCTCAGAGCATTTCACACCCACCTTTGCCACACAGCAACAGAGAAAAACTTCTTCTGTCCTCCCCAGATTGCCATCAGATCCAGCCCCCTTGCTGCCTTTGCCTCCTTCCAGCACTCACCCAGCTGGTGCCACCCTTGCCAAGGTGCTGGGAGCTGAGCTGCAGCCCTGGCCTGGCTCAGCCAGCTGTGTCCCAAACATCTAACACTGCACAAGGGCTCCCTGAACCTGCTGGGGACAGCTCCAGGTGGCTGAGGGACCCCTGTGCTGTCCCCACTCCTGCTGCAGGCCTGGCCTAGTGCGAGCCCAGGATGAGCTCAGTGCTGGTGGGATGCAGGAGCCTCCTTCCTCCCCAGTGCAGCTGTGTGTTAGCCAGGCTGCTCCACAGCTGCACTTTGGGCTGCAAACCCTTTTTTCTGCTCTTGCATAACCACAGCTGGATCAGTCAGAACCTTGGGGAATCCCGTGAGTAGGAGGGGATTGTGCTGTTCTTTCCTAGGGGTGGAAACTCGGACTATGAGATCATGAGCACCTTTCCCCAGAGGGTGTACACGGACAGCTCCAGGAGCCTGCAGGAATGTGGGCTGGTGCCCAGGGCCTCGCTGCTGCTCCGCAGGAGAGACCCCTCCCAGCAGCGGGGCAGGGGGCTGCAGCCAGCCTAGGAGCTGCTTCTCACCTTACCCGGCCTGCCCTGGCTGGGAAAAGGGAGAGGTTTTCTTTGCAGATTCGGTTTCACTGTGCTGGAGATGGAGGAGAGCAGGGTGGGAGCAGCCATTGGCCGCTCCCTTTGGCAGAGGGGCCAGGCCAGTCCTGCTGTCCCACAGTGGCCGCTGCTCCCCAGGACAGCGGGGTCCCAGCACAGGGGCACCTCCAGCAGCTCCCCTGGGCGCCAGGCCTGGCTCCTCCCCTCTGTGCAGGTTACACAGGCTGGGCCCTGCCCAGGAGCCTGCCAGCCTCACCCCAGCACCGGGCAGTGCTCAGGGCCTGGCACAACCAGGGCAGTTTGCATTCTGCACTCAGCTGCTGCTCCCCGCAGATCTCACCTGCACCGACAGCAGGGGACACACAGGCTCAGTCCCACGGTCTGTGCTGCAGCTAAACCTGAAGGCCTCGAGTTATTGCCTGGCTGGGGCTGAGCCAGGCTCAGCCGGGAGATCCTGCTGCTGCTGGGCTTCCTGTACGTGCACAGCTCCTTCCCTTGGACAGCCCCCAGCTGCAGCCCCGGCTCCAGCCTGCCTGCAGGCACCCGCCCTCCTCCTCCCGCTGCGGGTGCTGCAACAGGACACCGTGTCACTGGAGAGCAGCAGAACCCCTCTCTGCCCAGCCCGGAACAAAGCATCTTCCTCCCTGGCCCGTGGGCTGGGGCTGCCGTTTTCCCTTTCCCTAGCACATTCTTCCCATTCCAGCTGTGACAAGCTCTCACTTGACTCCCAGCTGACAGCACTCCCACTCATGCGGGGCAGGGCCTGCTGGCAGGTTCCCTCTCCACACAGACCCAGCCCTCAGTAAAGGCTCCCAATAAAACCCTTTATTCCACTGCAATTTCCACTTCCTTTAGATGTCAAAGGCACGGTTGGAAGCCCAGAGCTCTTCCAGAGCCCTCTGAGCACAGCTGCACAACTCAAACACAGGAAGCAAACCAGCAGCTTCCCCAGCTCCCCGTGAGCACTGCCTCAACCCACGGAGCTCTCCCTCAGCTTCCTCCTTTCCCACCTGGAGCAGGTTCAGGAGCAGCTGCTTCCCCTGCCCCTCTGTGTCCAAGTCTTTGTGCCAAGGGTTTGTTTTTCACTGCCGTGTCTGGCTGAGGCTGTCCCTGCCCCGGGCAGAGGGGAGGAATGCTCTGGTACCTGTCCCTGCTGCGCCGTAGGACATTCACACACGTCCTGGGAGCCTCTGATTAGCAGCAGCAATCTAAGGTGCTAAGATCTTTGTGTCAGGCTGCAGCAGCAGGTACAACCCACTCAGCTGGAAATGACACAATCCTTAGGTAGGGCGGTGTTTAACCTGTAGCCAAAATAAAACCGAATTTAAAAGAAAGGCAAGAGCGGCGCTGTGAAAGGTACAGTAACATTTAATAGCATCTCGGAAGACAACACTGGTTATAAACTTGCTTTTTGGCAGGAAAACAAAATGCACTTGGTCCAGGATTGCAAACAAGCCAACACAAAGAGGAAAAGATGGGACAGCTGGAGCATCAGCTGTTCTGGGGCAGCCCTGAGCCATTAATGCTCACCAGGGAGCCTGCTCAGGGTGGAGGGCGGCCAGAGCAGCGCAGATCCCACTGCCAGCCCCACCCATTCCCCAGGCAGCCTTCAGCCCCACCGTGCTGGGCACTCACACCCAAATTCTGTGCAGTATTTTGCATTAAATTAAGACCAAAAAAAAAAAAACAAACAAAAAACCCCCTTACTTAGTTGCCATAATCTCTGCAGTTGAGATGAAGAGGAGGGAAAAAGACAAAAAAAAAAAAAAAAAGGAAGTTAGGCAGCAGAATTTACAACTTTAACAGCAACTGGGAGAAGTGGGAAGTACCGTGCAGCCCTAAGCCCTTCCCTGGCGAGGCAGAGGAGGGGGCTGAAGGCCAGGATCACCTCACACAGCCCCAGAGGCTTTGCTGTTTACAGAGGCACTGGAAGCTGCCGTGAGCCAGGCCCAGCTCTGCTCACAGGCCAAGCAGCGAGCGTCGCTTTCTTTGGATCCCTCTGAGATGAGGCCGGGGTCAGGCAGGAGGGAGTCAGAGGCAGCTGCAATGAGGAGTTTTGGTCGTGGGTTTTTCCCTGGGCTGGGATGCAGGTGGTGGTGCCAGGACAGCGCTGACAGCCTGCAGGTGAGGGTGGTCGGAGATGAGGGCGCTCAGGAATGCAGGTAGAGTCCAGGCTGGGAGGGGAAGCAGGGCTCAGGCCAACTTGAGGAACTCCTGCAGAGTGTTTTGCTCCACAGCTTCCACGAAGAGCTCGTAATCCTGCAGGGAAACGCCACACGCTCACTCCCGAGGCAGGAGGGGCCCCGAGCCCATGGCACAAGCTGCTTGTGCCAAGGATGACAGGACAAAGCGGGCACAGCCCCGCTGCCACCCAAACCCCCCGCCCGGGTCCCCTTTTTCCCGAGGCAAACAGCCGTGAATCCTGGCAGCACCTGGTCCCTGCACCTCACTGGAAATAATTTACAGGGCATCCTGAACATGTGCAGCAAAGCCAAGGACAGCACAGCACCCACCACCCAGCCCCGGCGTGGAGCGCAGCCTCACCCCGCAGTACTGGTCCCCGTTGACGATCTGGGGTGGGATGGCTTTGGGGTTGCCTGCCTTGGCCCTCATCTCCTCCCGGAGAGCGTTGTCCTGGGAGATATCCACCAGCTCGTACTTGATGTTCTTGCCGTCCAGGATTCGGGTTACCTCGCTCTGTTGGGATTTGATCTGGAAGCCGGGTGGGAGAGGCAGGTTACGGGAGATGGAGAGGAGCGCCAAGGGCGGGTGAGTGGGCACACACCCAGCGTGCCAGCACGGTGCCCCCCGGCTGTGCGGGGGCACGGCCAGCACGGAGCGGCGCCTCTGGGGACGGATGGGGACGGTACGGGGGACAGGGGACGGCGAGGATGGGGCGGGGGGGCTGCGCTGCCGCACGGACAGAGCCGCGCGGCCCGGGCCCTGCCCCAGCCCCGCCCGGTGCTCACCTCCCGGGAGCCGGTCACCGACGTGCTGTAGACCTTGAGGGTGCTCATGGTGCGATCGCGGCCGCTCCCAGCGCCAGCCCGGCCGGGGGAGCAGCGAGGGAGGGACGGAGGATGCAGGGAGGGAAGGAGGGAGGAGCGGCAGCCCCGCCGCCGCCCGGCCGGCATGTGACTGCGGCGGCCAATGGGGCCGGCGGCACCGGGCATGCGAACTCGGCGGGGCCGGCCCCGGACACCGCCCCGCGGCACCGGGGAGTACCAGCACCAGCCCGACAGGGACCGGGGAGTACCGGCACCGCCCCGCGGCACCATGGAGCGCCGACACCGGGAACAACCGACACCAACCCGACAGGGACCGGGGAGGCACCGACACCGGGAACAACCGGCACCGCCCGCCGGCACCGGGAGCCACCGCATCTTCCCGATGGGCACCGGGGAGCGCCGGCACCGGCGTGACAGGCACCGGGGACCCACTGGCACCGGGGAACCACCGGTACCGGCCCGACAGACACCGGGGAGCACCGGCACGGCACCGGCACCGCTCCCACCGGCCGTGCCGGGACTGGCACCGGCAGCAGCCCCGGAGCTCCTCTCTCCCTCCCCAGCAGGACGGCCTCGCACGAGTGGGGCAGAGCAGCTTTATTTGATACTCCAAATACCCGATACAAACAAGCGCCACCAACAAGAGACAGAGGCTGGGACACAGACACCGAGCCCAACGGGACCGGGCACAACACCGGGGGACGTGCGTGGCACAAGGAAGGGGGGACAGGGAGGGAACACTGTCCTGGACCCCTGGCCTGGGGGTTCTGTAGCCCAAGATTGGCCCTGCAGCAGCAGCAGACAGCACAGGATCACCCTCAGGGCCAGAGGGGCTCAGCTGAGCAGGAGGGTGAGGAGAGGACATGTCCCCATGGAGGGGACACGGGACTGGGCAGCACCAGGCAGCAGCTGAGGTGGTTCCAGCCACAATAATCTCATCCCGGAATCACCTCTGCAGGGGCAGAGGGCACAGCTGTCCCCTCACAGCACCCATGAAGGAGATCTTGCACCCCCAAAGCAAAGGGGAGAAGGAGATGGAGCCCAAACCCCCTGAGAAGCTGCAGGAGCCAGCAGAGCTCCCTGCAGTCAGGACAAAGGGCTTCAAAAACAGCCCTGGAAATGCGTTTTGCTCAGTACACAGCACCAGCAGCCTGGGGACAGCCACAGCCAGGAACAGAACACCCAGGGAGACCAGGACAGACAGACAGACATGGCTGTGTGCTCTCTGGTGGGACAAACCAACCAGTTCCTGGCCACCGTCCCCCACGGCGGCCAAACACCGAGAACAAAACAGATTTGGTCTTAAAATTGTAACACAAAGGAATAACAAAAGCATTTCTGCCAAACCCAGGGCTTGCAGCCCCAGCGTGAACCAAGAGCAGCCAAACACCCCAAGTGTCAGGAGGACTTTTCCCTGTCACAGCTTGGGCATCTTCCTCCTCACTTGAGATGAAAACCCAAGTTCCACCCTCAGAACTGTAAAGCTGTCCCTGGGGTTAGGGAGGGTGGTGGGACAGTGGAACTGATCCCTCAGGGACTTATTTAGAAATCCCATTACTTGCAGAGGAGAAGAAAGGAGGGACAGGGCTGTGACAAAGCCCAAGTGGCCACTGCTGGCAGGAAGGGCTCCCTGTGCCACCCCCTCCACATCAGGACCAGTGTGGCTTTCTCCCAGTAAAGCAGAGGTGTCCCAGGGGCACAGAGGCTCCTGGGGGCTCTGACAGGGCCCACAGACACTTGGCCCCCCCAGGATTGCTTTGATGGCTCTAAAAGGCTGTGGGAGGGAAGAGCAGCCCCTCACCTGCCAGGGGATGCATTAGGCACAGAGCAGAGTGGGGGCACAGGGTTCTTCCAGCTCTTTAAGGCACTTCAGCATCAATCCACTTCCTCTGCAGCCTGAATCACAGCCCACTCCCAGTGCTGTTTCAGGGGGACAAAAGGCTTAAGGCTTCTGGGGTAACAGTGCCCAGGGGGAGCATCTCCAGAGTCTTTCAGTGTTGCTTTATTCCTCAACGCGTGCTGGCTGCTGAATGGTTGCATTACCTGAGCAGAGCAGGTCCTGCTCCATCAGTCCAAGGCAGCAGCACCTCGATGTAAATGCCAGCAGTGGAATGGCACACCTGCCTGCCTGTGGAATCCAGATATCCCACAAACACTCTGGCAAGCCTCTGGTCCCACTGGTCCCACAGGACTGCACAGGGAGGTTATCAGCGAGACCAGGGCGTGCATTTCCTTTTAGCCATCATTTTAACTGTCACACTTGCATGTTCAGCATTTGACATGCCTGGAAGGCAAGTCAGAATTCATCTCCCAGCATCAGAGGCCACGGCAGCTCCAGCAAACACAGCATAAAACACATTCCACAAGATCAAAGCTACTGCAAAGCCTGACACCGAAGCCCTGAATTATCCCAGTCAGCAGCTGAACACTTCTGGCCACAAACCCCCGATTCCTCACAGATCAGACAAGTCACACGTCCTGTACCCGAGCAGAGGGATGGTAAAGTGCTGAATAGGTTTAGGGTTGTAAGAGCACAAGGCTCCTGAGAGTTTCAAGTCTTCATTCCCTGTCTTACTTTGGGAGTGCTCTTTACTGGGTGATGCAGTTGTCTCCCATGTCCTGAGCGTATCTGTCAGATATTGCAGTCCTCAAGTCCTCCACCTCTTTGTGAAGCTGTTTTACCTCCACCAGCTTCTTGGCCAGTCCGTCAGGGCTCAGCAGGTCATCCTTCTCCTTCACAGGGTACTGCACAGCTGTGGGGTCAGAGAAGGGAGTTTGCTCACACGCAGTTCTCAGCAAGGATCACGCACATTTGCAAATCAGCCAGAAAAACCAACTCACATTTGCAAAAGAGGTTGTAATAACTGAATGTTAAGTAGAACATGCACCTTTGAAGCAAGCCAACCACAGAAAGAGCACTCAGAAGCCCAGAAAGAGCACTTTCCATGCTCTATGTGAGTTATTTCATTCTGCCACAGCACAGACAGAAGGGTTCGTTTGTTCTGCCATCGCTCGAAAGGAAACGTACTCACAGTGAATGCCCAGGAGCAGAGAGAGGTTGGGGTCCTTGCCCTGAGCCCTCTGGGTGACGATGCTGTAGACAGACTGTAAATCCTGCAGGCAGCTGGCCAGCTCCCCGTGCAGCTCCTGGGCCAGGCGGGCTGTGTCAGCAGGCAGGGGCTGGGCCGTCAGCTGCGCCTGCCGCAGCTGCTCCTGCAGCGTCAGGTTCTTCTCAATCAGCTCCTGGTTCTGCACGGACAGCTGGACACACGGACAGGGCACGTCAGCGGGCACCTGGGGCAGCACTGCCACGCTGAACGCAGCTGCTGTGTGACGGCAGCGCTGAGGGCAGGGGCTGGGCTGCGTGCAGCCCTCCAGGCCGTGGCCAGGGCAGCGAGTGTCACTGCCACAGGGGGAGTGAAGCTGCACTGTCCCTGCCAGGCCAGAGCAGTCAAAGCTTCCAGGAGCTGCCGTGCCTCAAGGGCTGGGAGGGGGCTGTGCTTGGGCTCCTGTTCTGCTGCCCCCCGCTGGCAAACTCGGCCTCCTCCATCCCATCCCCATCAATTCCCGAGGCACAACCTGCTGCTCCTGCTTCCCAGCCCTTTCTCAGCCCTGACAGGACAACTGACTGGCAGCAGAGACTCAGCTGCTGACTAAATTCAGGGCCTTGCTCAGAGACAATCCGTTGTTTATCAAACGCCCCCTGACCTCTTTCATGGCAGCCCGGAGCTGCTGCAGAGCATTTTCCCTTCTCATCGCCTCCTCTTTCAGAGCTTGGCTTGTCCCCTCCTCCTGGGCCACCTGTTCCTCCAGGTTCTGGAACAGACCATGGGAACACAGTCAGTAACTCATTTCACAGCATATTCTCAAGTCCCACGTCTCTCCCCATCACCTCTCACCTTGACTTGCAAGGATAACTGCTCCATCTTCTTCTGCTGTTTGTCCACAATCTGGAATTAAAAGCAGAGGCATCAGAAGTGGCCACCCAGATCCAGTAATATCACCAGGCATTCTCCTTCAGTGGAAAAGCATCCCCTCTCTTTCTCTTTCCTGTCCATTTACTGCTCTAATCACAGATGCTCTCAGGAGTGGACTTGGATAAAAGGCACCATTAGATTTATCAGCTAAAACCAGATGTCGTATTCTTGTGGCTTTCCTCTCCCCTCTTCTGCATCCTGCAGCTTCTCCCCAGCATTACTGGAGAAGTGTGTGGTTATCACATCAAGAAATGCTTTTGGCACCCTGCAGTTCCAGGAACTGCTGCTTCAGTGTGCCTTTGAAAGTCCCCAACTTCCTCTGAGTGCCTGGCGTGACTCAGTGGAAGGAAAAATGTGTGAATCCTGCCTGGGACAGCCCCTTACCTTCCTGAGGCAGTCACACTCCTTCTTCAGAGAGTCATGCTCCATTTTCTGCCTCTCCCAATCCTGGGCAGGGGGTCCTCTCTCTGCATTCTTTGCATGCTGCTGCAGCTTGTCCTGCAAGCTGCAAGGAGCAAAACCACGGGGAAAAAACAGTTTTAGTTATGACTCCTCCCTTACCTTAAGGAGGGAAACAATATGAGGAGTGAAATTAATTTCATATCAAATGTCAGCATTGCCCTGTTTGCATCCCAGTGCCCCACCTGCCAGGGCTGGGCATCACCCTCCTCATGCAGCAACTCCTGCAGTGCCAGGATGAGGCTGATTCCTATTCCTACCTGCGCACAGTGGACAGGAGCTCCCTCTCCTTGTGCTTTTGGGTTTCCAGCTGCAGCTCTTGCTCCCTGAAAGCTGCCTGGACATCTCCAAGCTCTGTTTCCAGTGCCAGCACTGTTTCCTGCAGGGCAGTGGTCTTCAGTTCAGACTCCTTCAGCTGCAACACAAGGGGAGTAGATGTAACTACAGAAAAGTCACCTGAGCACGTATGTGAAGAGCCAGCATTGCAGCTCACAGGAAGTTTCACCTTCTGACTCTGTTTCTGGTGGTCCTCAAGGGTTGGGAGATCAGCCAGGTATCGTTCCAGGGTCTCGATTCTCTGCTGTCTCTCTCTGTTTTGTTCAGATTCCTTCTGGCATTTCTTTTTAAGGTTATTAATGTGTTTATCTCTTCCCTTTACCTGTAGGGACAGTCACAGACAAGTTTAGTTTATTTAATTTCTTATTTATTCTTCAGTCTTCTGTATGCTCACTCATTTAGTTTTTTGCACACCACACAATGCCAAAATACAAGATCCCCTTAAATAATTTCTGCTCATTTAGTTAAAGACAGGCTTTTTTTGGTTAAAAGAGGAGGCACAAGCAGGAGGAAAGGCTTTTGCTTGTAAGCCATAGTCTACAATGAGATGAGAAAACACCTGATTACAGACCACTACTGAAAAGTTTCACTTCAGCACTACTCTGACAAGAAAACAAACTCCCATCCTTAGAGCAACAGGATCATACCCTTTCTTCCTGTTTCTTTAACTCCTCTGCATGTTTCTGCACCGTTTCCTTCAGGGACTCCCGGGCCAGCTTCACATCCAGCTCTGCAGCAGCCAGCTTCCTCTCCAGCTCAATGTTCTCCTTGCTGAGGCTCTCGGTCTTCTCTGTGAACTGTGCTCGGAGGAAGGCGTTCTCCCTCTGCAGCTCCTGCAGCACAGACAGCCCCTCAGTCTGGGGGGCTACAGACTGTCCCAGGGCCGCGTCCTCATCCTCCCCGATCCCCAAACATCCCTCAGCCCATCTGAAACAGCTCCTGCATCCCCAGCACGGCTTTAATCCAGCCAAAGGAAATCTCAGGTGATGGTGGCTCCCCACAAGGGATAATTTAGAATTTGACTCTGCCCAGTCCTGCTCAGCAAACACCTCAGCAGCGCTCTGGGCCATTGGATTCAGTGCCTGTTTCTCACTGGCCCCTGCTGTACCTGCATCCTCAGCATGTAGATGTCTCCATAGGATGCTGGGCAGCCCAGCAGGGCGCTGTGCACCTGCAGCTCACTCTCCCGCACCTTCTGCTCCAGCTGGGAAATGTGCTGCCTCTGTCTGCAACAAAACAGGCAATTCACTCTTCCCAAACATAGAGAGCAGCAGCACAACACAAACAGAGCCAGCACAGCACTGCTGCTCCACTCAGGGACAAGCAGAGCACAAACAGAACTCTGCCACTCAGGGCTCACCTGCAGAGAAATAAACACCTCAACCTTTTTTACAATTCTTATCAACTTTTCTTCCCTTCAAAACCCTTCCCCCAACCATGATTACAGATAAAACACACAAGCCTTGCATGTTTTGGAGGATCCAGATAGACTCTGGAGCTTAGGAGTGGAATAAACAGACAACAGATGACTCAAAATAAGGAAGGAAAAGTATTTACAGTCCAGATGTTGAAGGTACTTTTCATTAGGACTTTCCTTTCAAAAAGCTTGTGCACCACTAGCCATAGGTAAGAGAAATGTTGTTTACCAGCCCAAAGTCACAAAAACCCAAATTTAAAATAAAGGTCTCAAAGAGCTCTCAAAAAATCCTTAAGCAAAAGAGGCAGTTACTTTGGCATTCTAGATAATCATGAAGTGAACAGAAATCTTTATCCCTTACAAAACACAGAAAACCATAACTAAAAATAATTTATTTGAGCCCCTTCAGGACCATCGTCCTAATTCCAAGAAGGAGAGCTCAGGTTGTTCTCTAAGGTCCTTTTATTGTTCTTTGCAACAAAACAAGATCAGCTGGGCAAAAGGGACTCTGAGAAATGAGCCTTCCTTGGTACTTTCCAAATGGAAATGGACTGGACTCTTTGAACCACACGTCAGTATCAAAGCCTCACCTGTCAATGAGGAGCTCTTTCTCCTTGAGCAGGTTTTCATTGGAGTTCAGGATATTGATCCACTGGGCTGGGTCAGGTGCAGGCAGGGATGGGGAATACAGGGAGGAATGGGGGCAGGTGCCTCCATTTTGTAACTGTAAGAGGAGACAAAACAAGGAGGGAGAGGTCTGTGCCCCACAGGGGTAATTGCAACACTGCTGCAGCTATTTTGCACACTGTGTGCTCATCTGCATGCCAGGGCAGGGCTATTTCAGTCGCTGTTGATGTCCAACAACAAGAAAGTTTGCCCAAGCACAACTGGAGATTAACAAATAATTTTAGATCACTGTCCTAGCTCGCTGGAAACAATTTGTCTCCATTAGGGTACAGCTGGTGGGAGGTAGTAAACAAACTGTTTCCACCTAGTAAACTGCAGTTAGTTTCATGCATTTTTTCAAAAAAGGCTTTCTTAACCCTAGCTACAGAACAAAGCCATTCTAGACACTGCTTAAAACCTCTTGGCATGCTTTTTATTCCCAGTTTCTATCAGACAGGGCATTTCAGCTCTTGATCTGGCAGGTGGAGCAGGCCTGTAACATAATCCAGGGCTGCTCTGCACCCGCAGCGTGTCAAACGATACCTGTGACACCACAAGCTGCACAAACAGACCACTAGGAGCCTTCTGCTGTCACTCAGGGAGCAGCAGCAGACATTTTCCCCCTGGCTCCTTAGTCTGGAACAACAATTCCTCACTACAGAGACAGGAAGGGTTTTCAAACTCGCACAGCCACAGCTGCCTACCTGCATCTGCTCCACCTGCAGCCGCACCTTGTCCAGCTGCTGTTTCCAGGCACTGAGCTCGCAGACTCCCTGGTGGGGGTGCAGGCTGCAGCCTTCCTGCACCCAGGCTCGGCCTGGGGGAGCCGCCACAGGTTTGGAATAGAAGCTGTTGGCCTGGAGGCCCGCTGGCATCACCCTGCTCCCGCCGGGCCACGGCCCGTCGCGCGGCTCGCAGGCTCCGTTGGGCGCCTGTTTGCTCTCTGGCAGCACCTTGTAATGGTCCTTGCCTGCCTCGGAGCTGGGGTTGAACTGCTGGCACCTGTGCAGAGGGTCAGGGCACAGGCTGTCCAGGAACAGAGACTGGTTCAGGGTCTGCTCCATGGCAGGGGTGTCGAACTTCCAGGCTCCCTCGGCCCGGGTGCGGTCGGCGGCGGTGGGAGGCCAGGCATGCTCACAGCCACCGTCCCCCGAGGCCCTGCAGAGACGCAGCAGCTCCCGGGGGGGCACCTGAGAGCACTTCCCGGCGTTCAGGTCCCCGTTCCTGGCGAGCCCTGGCCCGGCAGGCTGCGCAGAGCCCTGGTCCCCTGCAGCGCACAGCTTGGAGGGCGAGGCACCCAGCGTGGAAGGCATAACGTGGGCTGTTGGAATGGTCACCTGGGTTTTGATGGGGTGGAATGAGGAACCGCTACTGGAGTTGCAAAAGTCTAGGGGAAGAAGAAGAGTGATACTCTAAGTACAGTCCTGAAAATACAATCCTCCAGTCAGCTTTCCAAAATGACTTTAAAACCAGTTCCTTTCCCACTGAAAGCAGCAGCAGCAGCATGACTCAGGCACACCTGTGTTCCCCCTCTCTACAAGTTTCAGGAACCTGCTGACCTTCTCCTACCACCATGGGAAGAATCCCAGTTTAATCCCTATTTTTAATCTACTCTCGTATAATCTTGAATCAACATCACCTTTGTCTAGGTTTAGAAATCAAGTCCTTGATACTGAATAAAAAGGCTGAAACTTACAGATCTGAGCACTGAGCCCGCGATCCTGCTCTGCCCGTCGCACAGCTCAGCGACTCCAAAGGGTGAGCAGAGCTAACGGGAGCCTTCCCTGAGGCCATGATGAGCCTCCAGCATCGCTGAGCCCGGGGATCTGACCTTCCAGCTCCTGCAGGACACCGCGGCAGAGCCTGGCCCGGAGCAGGGCAATGGCTCTCACCTAGGGCCACAGGAAGTGAGACAGAGCCCTTGCCCTGCCAGCGGGGCACCAAACCTGGCTGCAGGCGACCTGGGTTATTCTTAGCAGCTCTCGGATTTCAATACAGCAACAGCGAGGGCTGAGAAAGGCAAACAGCAAAGTGTCTGTTCCCACTCCTGTCCCGAGACGTTCTGTGTCGCAGCAATTCCAGGGCTGTCCCAGGAACACACACTTGATTTCCTCATGGCTTTGGCCCAAGGCCCATCCCCACGTGATGCTCCAACCAGTCACCCTCACACCTGTTTGTACCCTCCAAGCACTGCTACAACAATGAAAATAAACCCTACAATTTGAATACAGCCCAAATCAGACTGTGAAAAGACCAAAACCACGCTGAAGGAAACGGCAGGAAGCACTGGGAAGTGAAGTAGTGAGAACTGTCACAATAAAGGCACTCAATCCTTTCATCACAAATGAGCAGTGAGGGCAGAAAATCTCTCAGCACAGCGTGGAGTCCAGAGGACACCATGCCACCGGGCAGCTGCAAGCACGTTCACCTTGGCACAGGGAAGGGACAGCACCATTTCCTTTTACAGCCCCTAAATTTATCCCCTGGTGTCACCGCCAGGAACCCGAGGTCCCTGAGCAGCACGTCACGTGGGGGTGCTGCAATCAGCTCCCTGAGTGTGCTCAGGGTCCTCACAACAACATTTCTGACGGATGTTCTGAGCTCGGCGTGCCCCGGCAGCAGCCAGGCCTGGGCTCACCCTCGGCTCTGACATCACCAGAGCCCAGAAGGGTCATTTCCCAAAGGAAACCATCTCCCCTGCCCCCAGGTGCCAAATGGTGTTTGATCATCCTGAGGGAGGCCTGATGGAACACTTCAACATGTGCTCGTGTAGTATTTCCAGCAGTACTTCCAACAGCCAAACCTGCTAAAAGCTCCGTTTCACTGGCACGTTACTGAGAGCTACAACCTTAACAATCATTGCAAATCTCATTCCAAAGGCTCCCTGGAACACAGGGATGTGTGAAGTGTTTTAAGGAACACCACAAAGTCCCTCATTACTGAAAAAATAATCAATAAAGGCGAAAAAATACAGGTGGAAAGGATTGCCGGGACCAGAAATTTCACAGAGCGTGCCGCAGCCGAAGGCCAGGCTGCAGAGTTCTCAGCTCTAACACTGCAGAGCCAAACACAAAGGCACAAATTATTTCCTTAAAACACAAATTATTTCCTTAAAACACAAATTTAAATCACCCAACAGACTGGCTGATAAATCTGTCACTGGACAATAAGAACCAGCAAGCCCCCAAGGTGGCTTTTGGTCAGTGAGACAATAACCAAGCTCAGGGAAACAGTCAGTGTAACACAGCCCTCCCCTGGTCACACCGCAGCCACCTGGGCTGGAAACAGCTGCAGAATTGTGCCAGGCTGTGCCCCCGGGTGCCCCTCACCCTCGGTGCTGTCCGAGCAGGAGGTGCCAATGCCCCCGTCCCTGCTCTCGGCCACGCTGGGACAGCGGCTCAGGGACCTCAGGGACACCATGGCTGCCTTCCACTCACTCTCCAGGAACCGGCTCTTCTGACAGCTGCTGGGGTCTGCAGAGAGAAAAAAAACCAACAGAGATATTTATCCTTTAATTAAGCCATGTGTAATTACCAGGGCTTCCAAACCCCAAGCTGGTCCTTGCTTTGCTCCCTGAGTTCCTGTTAAAAAATACATTTTGCTAAAGGAAATAGCAGGAAGCACAGGGAGGTGAAATAATATCAACAGGAGACTGAAAAACAACCTCGGTAAGGAAGTCAGAATGCAGAAGCTGTAAATTATATTCCCATTGATTAGTTTGGTCATGTTACACCCAGCTGGTGCTCTGACTAAAAGGAGCAGCACAGCAAAACTGGGCAAGTTAAAGAGGCATTTTTGCATTAACTCTAAAGAACTCTCCCCTATCAGCTTAAGGGAGAAATTCCTTACCAAACGACTGCTGAAAAAGCAGGCAAGGGGAGAAAATAAGAAATTTTTTGAACAAAAAGCTTCTGGTAGAGAATCTTCTGAGGGCCATGTGTCTCATCAGAGGAAATGAAACGGGATCTGACAGCAGCAGGGCTTGGGAGAAAGGACTGTCCTTACCCAGTGGATTCTTCTGAAGGAGCCTCAGGTCTGGATCTTTCTCAGGAGCAGCCATCTTATCTACCTAGAGAACTGGATAAATGAATACAAATCTTATTTTAAGTGAGTACAATCCATGCCCTGTTCCCACTAACCAAGCAAAGGGGGCACACACAGCAGCTACTCATCAGAGGAACACAGCATTTGGTATTTGAGTAGCTTCTTCTCCCAATAATATCTGTTTTTTCCCTGCAGCAACACTTAAAAAAAAATCCCCAAACCCTTGCAGATTTTCTTTATGCCTGTTTGTACCATTCTCCAGGTATTCAGCAGCACCTTCCAGCTGTTATCTGTGTCTACAGAGATTAAAATTTTCTCTTTAAAAAAGTCTCAACTCTCAACCAGATCATTTCTGCCCTCTGTAGAGGTCACTGAGCAACTACATGAGGAAAGGAGTCCTTCAAAAATCAGCCTTTCTGTGCCACGAACGGCAACCTCTATCTGCCCGGAGTGCTGGGTTAATTTCTCTATTTCTCTGAGTGCTTCAGTCAGTGAATTTCCTGTCTCTGATAATGCAAGTGCAATTTACAAATTACACACTGGAAATTCACGGCCTCTACAAACCCATACTCCATCCTCACCCAGCAGCTGTTACAGATTTTTGCTAAACTGATTGAAAAAGCTCAGAGAAGACATTAACTCCTAGAAAAGATTAATATACACAGATGTTACAAGCTGGTAGAAACACTGGGAATACAACAGGATAACGAACCAGAAACAGCATTTTACTCAGCAGAGAAACGAAACGCTTCTACACAAATGCAGCGCTCGCTATGGTTAATTCAGGTGTAGTTAATTTAGGCAGAAATAATTTTAGGTAAATTTCTGACGGGCTGCAGGTCCCGGTCCGTGAGGGTCGGGTGGGGAGGGCGGACCCTGAGTCGCCCCCGGAGGGTCTGGGGGTTCAGCACCCGATCAGGAGGCGGCGGGGAGGGGGTGCCGGTACCCCCGGTCCCTGAGGGGGAGAGCGGGGCGCGGTCCCTGAGGGGCGGCCACGAGGAGCGGAGAGACCGGTCCCGGACGGGCGGGAGGGTCCGGCTGCGGTGCCGGTGTGGCAGCGGCGCTGCCGGTGCCCGGTGCCGGGTGGGTGCAGGTCAGGGTCGGTATCAGTGCCGGTACCGATACCGGGCTCTGTCCCTCACCTGCCGCCGCCGCCGCCGCTCCCGCCACCCCCGCGCGCCGCGACCGTTACCTCCGCCGGGAGGGGCGTGGCAGAGCGCAGGGGGCGTGGCCTCCTGGTGTATCAGCCAATCGAATATTATAACCACGCCCCTAGCGGTGCCTCATTGGCTCACCTGAATGCTGTCCCCGCCCCCGCCGCGAAGGGCTCTGGCGGGGGGAAGAGTGGCCGCGGGCGGCACCCGTAGTGCGGGCGCTGAGGGGGCTCGGCTCGGGGAAGCGGAAATGAAGTGGAAATGGAAATGGAAATGGAAATGGAAATGGAAATGGAAATGGAAATGGAAATGGAAATGGAAATGGAAATGGAGGCTCGGAGGCGCCTCTGGATCTCCTGCCAGGGGAGAGACAGGACAGGAGGAAACCGCCTCAGGGTGCCCCAGGGGAGGGTGAGGTTGGACGTCAGGAGGCTTATCTCCATGGAAAAGGTGGTCAAGCACTGGCACAGCCTGCCCGGGGCAGTTGGTTGAGTCACCATCCCTGGGAGTGTTCAAAAACACGCGGATGTGGCGCTTGGTTTAGTGGTGAAGGCGGCAGTGCCAGGTTTGCAGCTGGACGCGATGATCTCGGAAGTCTCTTCCAGCCTAAACAATTCCATGATTTGATGATTTCAGCGCCAAGAAAAACCACGGCAGGACCAGGCTCTGTCCACACGTTTATTTACAGCAGAAGAGCCCATGGCAGGGCCGGCTGGCAGCGCCACAGCGGGCGCTCAAAATCCCCTCCTTGCCGAGCTGCAGGCAAGGAAAAATTAAGACTGTCACTTAAAATTAAGGAATTAGATGAACCCTGTGGGGGCTGAGCCTTCCAGGACGTGTTCAGGCTCCCCAGCACGGAGCACCCACCGTGCTGGGCACCGGGCCAGGGCAGGGCCGGTGGGTGTCAGGGCTCAGCCGCCTCTCCCTGCTGCTCTCCAGCGCCGCCCTGGCCCTGCTGCCCTGCCCAGCCCTCCCGCAGCTCCTGGTACAGCTCCTGGTGCTCCTCCTTCCAGCGCCTGAAGGTGTCCGAGGTGAGCGCCGCCTCTCCCAGCAGCTGCTCCAGCGCCTGCAGCTCCGCCAGCTTGGCCTGCCCGCAGCGACACCGCCCGTTGTGGGGGGCCAGCCGTGGGCAGGGGGCTCGGGGGGCTCGGGGGGCTCGGGCCGCACCTTGAGCGTGCTCTGCAGGGCCCGCACGGCGTGCACCCGCTCGTTGATGTGCGGGTTCCTGTTGCGCCGCAGGAAGGACTTGCGGCACTGCTCCTGCGTCTGGACCCGCCGCTGGCCCGTCAGGGACAGCCCGCCCTGCCGCAGGCACCGCGCCAGGCTCTCCAGGCCCTCCCCGCCGGGCTCTGCGCAAGGACAGGGGCGCTGCAGCGCGAGGGCAGCGCCCACACCCCGCGGGGCTCCCCCAGGCAGGACCCTGCCCGGAGGTGTGGGATCATGGAGGGGTTTGGCTCGGAAGGGACCTTAAAGATCATCGTGTTCCACCCCTGCCATGGCAGGGACACCTCCCACTGTCCCAGGGTGCTCCCAGCTCCATCCAGCCTGGCCTTGGGCACTGCCAGGGCTCCAGGGGCAGCCACAGGTGCTCTGGGCACCCTGTGCTAGGGAAGTCTGTCCTTCTGAACCACTCTAAACCAACTCCTGAACCAACCCAAACCAACTCCTCCTGAACCAACCTAAACCTCCTCCTGAACCAACCTAAACCTTCTCTTTTTAGTTCAAATCCATCCCCCTTGCCCTATCACTCTGTGCCCTCATTAAAAAAAATCCCTCTCCATCTTTCCTGCAGGCTCCTTCATGCTGAGGTGGTTCACACCCAAGCACACCCCAGCTGGAGTCCCCCAGCCCACCCAAAAGGGGGCACACAAACAGGGTGACAGGGGGTCAGATGTGCTCCCCTGCACCTACCCAAGGGGGAGCAGGGCCGGGGGCTGCCCTGGGGGCTGCTGCCTGGGGAGAGCTGTGCCTTCTCCGGGCTGTTCTGCAGTCTCTTCCTTGCCTGGGGGAGAGATGGGCAGCAGGTGACACAAGGAACTCTGTCCCTGTGTCCCCAGGGTGCCTCCCAGGGCCACTCACCGAGTCAGATCCGTGCCTGGGGGCCTCATCATCGGGGTCCTCAGCTTCTGTCTCACTGTAGCAGTCTGGAGGCCATGGGAGCAGACAGAAATTCCCTCCCAGGGCTGAGAATCGTCCCAGCCATCCCTCAGGGAGCGTTTGTCACATCCCCCAAATCCTGGGCCGAGCTCCCAGCGGTGCCCCTGTCCCACGGGGACCCCCTCCCACCGACCCCTCCTCACCTTCCTCCTTGTCTGGGACTGCCTGCTGGGCCAGCGTGTGCTTTGTCTTGGCTGTCACCAGGTGACTGACCCACCTGGGGAGGGACAGGAGGGACACAGAGGGCCAGGGGGCTCCTGGCCAGCCCGGGCTGCTGGGGCCAGCGCTGGCCCTGGGCTCCGTTACTCACATGCTCAGGTCAGCCAGGGTTTCAGCAGCAAACACAAAGGGTTTGTATGTCTGGTGGCACAGCTGGAACACGCTGGGGACAGGGGGGTGGCTGCTGTGCTGCTGTGGGGACACAGGGGAGCCCCCAGCCCCCTGCAGCCCCCCAGCCCAGCTCCAGTCCTCAGCCTCATCCCAGATAACCCCAGGAACACAGGGCAGGCCTTGCTCAGAGTGGGGGCCAGGTGCCAGCCCTGTGGGGACCTCACCAGCCCTGTGGGGACCTCACCGGCCCTGTGGGGACCTCACCGGCCCTGTGGGGACCTCACCGGCCCTGTGGGGACCCCAGCATCCCCGTGGGGACACACAGGTGGTTCCCAGCAGGACACATCAGCACGTGGCCTTGGCACAGCATCCCCCGCCTTTTTCCACCACCATCTGGGGGTGACAGTGACACAGACCCCACTCACTATTTCTTCTTCTGCTCCCTGGTGCTCTCCAGGTTGTAGGTGGCCACGTTGATGAGTCCTGCAGCCCTCTCATCCTGCAGGGACAGGGACAGCCGTGTGGGCACCACCCCGGAGATGCCAGCTGCCCAGGCAGGCACAGGGACCCCAGGGACAGGGACATCCGTGTGGGCACCACCCCGGGAGATGCCAGCTGCCCAGGCAGGCACAGGGCCACCCCGTGTCCCCACTCACGTTGGGGTGGTTGTACCAGTAGAGCGTGTGGCCCTTGAGCACCACCCAGCAGCGCTTCCACTTCTGGGCCATGAATGCCACGTGTTCCTTCTTCTTGAGGAGCCACCCGTCACAGTCCGCCCGGCCCAGGTCCCGGCACGACACCCGCCGGCGGCTCAGCCGGGTGGCCACGCCTGCAGCACGGCCCGGGGTCAGGGCAGGGGGAGCAGAGCCCCCCAGGACAGCCCCCAGCCCCACCAGCCCAGCCTGGCAGGGCTCTGCTCACCTTTAGGTCTCCGTCCGGTGCTGGGGCTGCCCTGGGCAGGAGACAGGTGACATTTCAGTGACAGTGCAGGGCAGTGTTTGCTGAGCCCCCCCAGCAGCACCACAGCCATAGGGACCCCCTTAGGGATCCCCAATTCACACGCCCAGAGCAGGGGCTCAAGGGGAACCTCTGACCCCCCCAGCTCTCACCTCTGCAGGGCCGGGCTCTGCTCCCCCTGCTGCCCTGGGGCTCAGCTCTGTGCCGCGGGGCTCCGGGGCAGCAGGGCTGCTCGGGGGGGGGTGCCCAGGGCGCTGCCACTGTCCCACAGCTCCTCTGCAGCACCTGTGAACAGTGAGCACAGCTGCAGCCTCGCGTCCGGGGGAGCTGCTCCATCCCCGCCAGCCCCGCTCCATCCTACCCTGCCCGGCCGGGCCCGGCAGCTCCTCCACAGCTGCTCCGGGCAGCCTCAGATCCTGCTCGGCCTCTTCCTGCTCCTCCTCAGTGACGGGATCCGGCACAGACTCTGCTCCCGAGTCCAGGTCGGCCGCGACGCTGGGAGGCAAAGGGGACCCCTGAGCGCCAGAGCTGCGGGAGCACCACCGGGACCCCCGATCCACCTCGGCCTGGGGCACTCCCTGCCCGGGAAGGGCTGGAGGGGGCGCGGTGGCAGAGCTCCAGCGCAGCTCCAGCCCGGCTCCAGACCCCTTCCAGACCCGTTCCAGCCCGGCTCCAGACCCGTTCCAGCGGGCTGCCCTGCCCGGTTCCAGCCTGGTCCCAGCCCGGTCCCAGCGGGCTGCCCTGCCCGGCTCGGCTGCTGCCCGCGCTGCCGCTGGCTCTCCGCACGCCTTTCCATTCCGGGAGGGGAGAAGGGTCATGGCTAAATATAGTTCCAGCCCCACTAAAACGTTACCAAGTGAATGAATTACAAACTCCCCTTTCTGTCATTCCTTAAGACTCCTGTCAGCGTCGCGGGCTGCTCACAGGCAGCTGCTGCACTGCTGGCACCTCTCCCCCTAAAATAGGGCTGGCAAAGGCCCTGAATGCACCCAAACATCTCCTTGCTGGCCAGACCGGGGTGTTGGGGTGTCGGGATGGGGCTCACCTGGAGGTCAGGGACACGGGGCTGCCTGGGCTCTCACCACTCCTGGTGCCAGGGGAATCTGCAGCATCCAGAAATGCTCCTGGGGGCTGTGGATGGAGCATCAGTGCCAGCCCCATCCCACCATGGAGCACAGAGCTTTAGGAATGTCCAGGGTGATGGGAGATGCCCAGTCCTGAGCATCTCTGCCTGATTCCCAGCCCGGCCCAGTGCGGCACTGGGGCTGGACTGGGAGCACTGGGATCACTCACCTGCTGCCTGGGAGAGGGGGGTGAGCCGGGCAGGTCGAGGGGGATCTTCTTCAGCACCAAAGTCACCCTGTTCCCCTTCTCCAGCAGCTTCCTCGCCAGGCTGACAGGCGTCCAACCCACCTGCAAATGCTGGGTGAGCTGTGGGCCGCTGCCCCGGCCCCATGGATGCTTCATCCCCCAAACCCACCCCAGCCACAGACCCCACATCCTTCAAATCCTCCTGGCAATGGCTCCTGTGTCCCTTTCCCAGCCATGGATCCTGCTTCTTGCTGCTCATAACTCCTGCATCCCCCACCTGAGCCCCTGAACTCCCTGAGCCCTCCCTGCCAAGCCCAGCAGCAGCCTGGAGCCCCTGTCCCCCACTCACCACCACCTGCTCGTTGACCTGCACGATCTCATCTCCGGGCAGGATGTGGCCCCCGTGGGCAGCCAGGGCCTGGGCAGAGAGGGGGACACTGGGGTGCCCGCTCCTGGGTTCCCTCCCTCTCTCCCTCCCAAGCTAATCCCACTCAGGGTCCCTGCCAGGCAGGGAGAACCAGGGGGGTTAACTGTAATAATAGTGGGGACTTCTCTAGGTACGCCCGACTATTATCATATGAATGCCCAGCTAGCTCAGTACATCGAGTCTCTGGCAGAGACCCAATAGCCGAGTTAAGCGAGGGGCCAAAAGCTGCCAAGCTCCTTCCTAGCAAACCAGTGATATTCAGCTTAAGTGATTTTAGTTTTTCGTGAGTTCAGCTCAGGCGGCTAGGAGGAATCGCTCAGGGCAGTGGCGTAGCAGACGGAGAGGGGAAGAGAAACGCCGAATTTCCGCAGTGAAGGTTTATTCGGGAGGTGCGAAGGGACAGCGATTCTTCTTCTCCAAAGGAAGGGGGGTACAGAGGGCTCTTTTATAGCCTTGGCATGGATCCAAAACTAGCCAATAGCCGCAGGTTTAAGCATATTCCTTAACTGACCAATAGCTAAAAGGGTTACAATAGTATTGTCTTAACTGATTGAAGGACAAGTTCTCAACACGGTCGGGTGGAGAGGAACAGGACTACGCCCGCTCAGAAATGACTCAGCATTCAATTCTCCAAGGAGCTTTTCCTGTATCCTTGGGGTTCACTACAGTTAACCATTAACCCCACTGCACCCCCGAGCTGCTGCTGGGCTCAGGGTGCACAGGGGCCCCCATGCCGGGCTGTGCTCACTCCTGGGATGAGTTGCACGGCTCAGCCACAGGCAGCCCCTGCTCTGGGTCAGGGAGGGCAGCTTAGGGCCCCAGGAGGTTCACAGGACCCCATGGATGGGGTGTTCCCCCCTAAAGGGGCGACTGAGGGCAGGGGTGACAGGGCCCCCACTCACCTCTGGGCTGGGCCCAGCCTGGCAGGGCTCTGCTCACCTTTAGGTCTCCGTCCGTGCTAGGGCTGCCCTGGCAGGAGACAGGTGACATTTCAGTGACAGTGCAGGGCAGTGTTTGCTGAGCCCCCCCAGCAGCACCACAGCCATAGGGACCCCCTTGGGATCCCCACCACACGCCCACAGCAGGGGCTCAAGGGAACCTCTGACCCCCAGCTCTCACCTCTGCAGGGCCGGGCTCTGCTCCCCCCCTGCTGCCCTGGGGCTCAGCTCTGTGCCGCGGGGCTCCGGGCAACAGGGCTGCTCGGGGTGCCCAGGGCGCTGCCACTGTCCCACAAGCTCCTCTGCAGCACCTGTGAACAGTGAGCACAGCTGCAGCCTCGCGTCCCGGGGAGCTGCTCCATCCCCGCCAGCCCGCTCCATCCTACTACCCCTGCCCGGCCGGGCCGGCAGCTCCTCCACAGCTGCTCCGGGCAGCCTCAGATCCTGCTCGGCCTCTTCCTGCTCCTCCTCAGTGACGGGATCCGGCACAGACTCTGCTCCCGAGTCCAGGTCGGCCGCGACGCTGGGAGGCAAAGGGGACCCCTGAGCGCCAGAGCTGCGGGAGCACCGCCGGGACCCCCGATCCACCTCGGCCTGGGGCACTCCCTGCCCGGGAAGGGCTGGAGGGGGCGCGGTGGCAGAGCTCCAGCGCAGCTCCAGACCCGTTCCAGACCCCTTCCAGACCCCTTCCAGACCCGTTCCAGCGGGCTGCCCCGCCCGGTTCCAGCCCCGTTCCAGCCCGGTCCCAGCGGGCTGCCCTGCCCGGCTCGGCTGCTGCCTGCGCTGCCGCTGGCTCTCCGCACGCCTTTCCATTCCGGGAGGGGAGAAGGGTCATGGCTAAATATAGTTCCAGCCCCACTAAAACGTTACCAAGTGAATGAATTACAAACTCCCCTTTCTGTCATTCCTTAAGACTCCTGTCAGCGTCGCTGGCTGCTCACAGGCAGCTGCTGCACTGCTGGCACCTCTCCCCCCCAAATAGGGCTGGCAAAGGCCCTGGAATGCACCCAAACATCTCCTTGCTGGCCAGACCGGGGTGTTGGGGTGTCGGGATAGGGGCTCACCTGGAGTCAGGACACGGGGCTGCCTGGGCTCTCACCACTCCTGGTGCCAGGGGAATCTGCAGCATCCAGAAATGCTCCTGGGGGCTGTGGATGGAGCATCAGTGCCAGCCCCATCCCACCATGGAGCACAGAGCTTTAGGAATGTCCAGGGTGATGGGAGATGCCCAGTCCTGAGCATCTCTGCCTGATTCCCAGCCCGGCCCAGTGCGGCACTGGGGCTGGACTGGGAGCACTGGGATCACTCACCTGCTGCCTGGGAGAGGGGGGTGAGCCGGGCAGGTCGAGGGGGATCTTCTTCAGCACCAAAGTCACCCTGTTCCCCTTCTCCAGCAGCTTCCTCGCCAGGCTGACAGGCGTCCAACCCACCTGCAAATGCTGGGTGAGCTGTGGGCCGCTGCCCTGGCCCCATGGATGCTTCATCCCCCAAACCCACCCCAGCCACAGACCCCACATCCTTCAAATCCTCCTGGCAATGGCTCCTGTGTCCCTTTCCCAGCCATGGATCCTGCTTCTTGCTGCTCTAACTCCTGCATCCCCACCTGAGCCCCTGAACTCCCTGAGCCCTCCCTGCCAAGCCCAGCAGCAGCCTGGAGCCCTGTCCCCCACTCACCACCACCTGCTCGTTGACCTGCACGATCTCATCTCCGGGCAGGATGTGGCCCCCGTGGGCAGCCAGGGCCTGGGCAGAGAGGGGGACACTGGGGTGCCCGCTCCTGGGTTCCCTCCCTCTCTCCCTCCCAAGCTAATCCCACTCAGGGTCCCTGCCAGGCAGGGAGAACCAGGGGGGTTAACTGTAATAATAGTGGGGACTTCTCTAGGTACGCCCGACTATTATCATATGAATGCCCAGCTAGCTCAGTACATCGAGTCTCTGGCAGAGACCCAATAGCCGAGTTAAGCGAGGGGCCAAAAGCTGCCAAGCTCCTTCCTAGCAAGCCAGTGATATTCAGCTTAAGTGATTTTAGTTTTTTCGTGAGTTCAGCTCAGGCGGCTAGGAGGAATCGCTCGGGGCAGTGGCGTAGCAGACGGAGAGAGAGGGGAAGAGAAAACGCCGAATTTCCGCAGTGAAGGTTTATTCGGGAGGTCCGCGAAGGGACAGCGATTCTTCTTCTCCAAAGGGAAGGGGGTACAGAGGGCTCTTTTTATAGCCTTGGCATGGATCCAAAACTAGCCAATAGCCGCAGGTTTAAGCATATTCCTTAACTGACCAATAGCTAAAAGGGTTACAATAGTATTGTCTTAACTGATTGAAGGACAAGTTCTCAACACGGTCGGGTGAGAGGAACAGGACTACGCCCGCTCAGAAATGACTCAGCATTCAATTCTCCAAGGAGCTTTTCCTGTATCCTTGGGGTTCACTACAGTTAACCATTAACCCCACTGCACCCCCGGAGCTGCTGCTGGGCTCAGGGTGCAGAGGGGGCTCCCCCATGCCCGGGCTGTGCTCACTCATGGGATGAGTTGCACGGGCTCAGCCACAGGCAGCCCCCTGCTCTGGGTCAGGGGAGGGCAGCTTAGGGCCCCAGGAGGTTCACAGGACCCCATGGATGGGGGTGTTCCCCCCTAAAAGGGGGCGACTGAGGGGCAGGGGGTGACAGGGCCCCCCACTCACCTCTGGGCTGGTGGCAGACACGAAGTGCAGGCAGGAGCTGGTGGAGGTGATCTCAAAGCCCTGGGGGGAGCAAGGTGGGGGTTTGAGCAGGGGGTCCCGAGGCAGAGGGGGGCCCTGGGGTGGGGGGCACTCACCAGCCGGGCGGTGAGCAGTGCCTGGGGGCTCCCCAGAACATCGCAGGGCGGTGTTGGGGTCTCAGGGGACGCCGGGGGGCTGCTCCATTGGCTGGGGGGCAGCGTTGGCGTGTCAGGGGATGCTGGGGGGCTCTGCCACAGGCCGAGGGGCAGTGTTGGGGTGCTGGGGGCTGTTGGGGGGCTGCCCTGTGGGCCGGGGAGCAGCGCCAGCCCCACGCTCTGCAGCACAGCCCTGCGGTCCAGCAGCGCCGGGGGGCTGCAGCCCACGATGCTCTCGCAGATGCCCTCGATGTGCTGGCACTGGGGGTGACAGCGGGGGTGAGGGGGGCCCTGGCAGCCCCCCGGGCCTGCCACCCCCTCCTCACCCAGCACTCACAATCTGCAGGATCCCGCTGCTCCTCTGGGCCGCAGGGAGGTCCTGGGGGACAGGACGTGGGATGAGCACCATGGGGTGGCTCCATACCAGCTGAGGGTCCCTGTGGGGCACCCCCTGCACCCCACGTCCCCTCAGCAGAGCCCTGGGGGTCAGGAGAGCAGCCAGCCTGGGCACTCACCGCCTGCAGCGTCTCTGCCAGCTGGGCACACAGCAGGATGATGTCCCGGCTGGCCGAAAAGTCATTGAGGGTGGAGAACAGGTACCTGGGGGGAGACAGAGCTCAGCCCCGGGGTGGGGGCACCCAGCACCCAGCGGTGCCCTCACCTGCCCCAGACCTGTTGAGCCAGGAGAAGAGTTCCTTGGCAGCCCCGAGCAGGTCGATGACTCGGGCCAGGAGGGTGAGGGAGGGCGGCTGGGGGGCATCCCCTGCCCACAGCCCCTCCTGCACCAGGCTCTGGATGCCCTGCGCCAGCTCCTGCAGCCCCTCCGTCAGTGTCCGCAGGCTGGTGCTCGCCAGCCCTGTGTCCTGGGGGACAGGGGACAGGGGATGGATGGGCAGGGGGGCATTCAGGGTGTCACCTTCACCCAGCCCACAGTGCCCCATGTCCTCACCTCTGCCCAGCTCGGAGCCCCCTCCACTGAGTCAGGGTGCTCCTGTGTCCCCAGATCCATCTGTCCCCTTCCACCCAGCCCAGGGTGACCCCACAGCCTCGTCCTTCAGCCCAGGGGACCCCCACGTCCCCCTGCTCCCCCGGGATCCCGGCACTCACCAGGTTCCGGAGCTGCTCCACGGCCTCCAGCAGCAGCTCCTGGTGTCCCACGGGCCGCACGCCCAGAGCCTCCAGGAGCCCCGGCTCCAGCCCCAGCAGGTCGGGCCCCGAGAGCCCCCAGGCCTCGAAGGGGTACCCCTGCACGGCCGCGTCCAGCCCTGCACGGACCAGTCCCGCTGGCAGTGTCACCCCGGGGCTCATGGGAGGCTCCTCTCATGCACCGAGCTCACCGGGCCTCAGCCGAAAGGGTGGGAGCGGCCAGACCCCAGCCCGGGAATGCCCCTCCGGGCAGGAGAACAGGGACGGGAAGCACCACCACCCCTGCCCCATGTCCCCAGGCTGGGGACACCCACCCCAGGGCCGGGGACAGCCGGGGACTCACCTCGGAGCCAGGCGGCCGCTTGTGCGGGGCCCCAGGAGCGCAGGGGCTCCATGGGGGCGGCGGGGCCGGAGCGGCCGCGGGGCAGGAGAGGCGGGGCCGGAGCGGCGGCGGGCCCGGAACGGCGGGGCAGGAACGGCGGGGCAGGAGCGGCGGGGCAGGAGCGGCGGCGGGCCCGGAACGGCGGCGGGGCAGGAACGGCGGCGGGGCGGGCGCGGCTCTCACCTGCGCCGGGCGCGGTCCCACCTGCGCCGGCAGCCGCAGCCCCATTGGCGCTCCCCGGTGCCGCTCAGCGCCGGGCCCGCCTGCCCCGGACGGCGCCGTGGGGCGAGGCCGCGGTGAGTCACAGCCCGCACGGTGACACACGGCAGCTGGAACCCCGGGAAACGGCACCCGGTGTCACCCCCAGCGAGGGTTGAGGCCCGACAGCGCTTGTGACACCAGTGGGACCCCTCTGGGTGCCCTGTGACACCAGTGGGACCCCTCTGGGTGCCCTGTGACACCAGTGGGACCCCCAGGTGCCCTGCACCAGTGGGACCCCAGGTGCCCCAGACACCAGTGGGACCCCCAGGAGCCCTGTGACACCAGTGGGACCCCTCTGGGTGCCCTGTGACACCAGTGGGACACCCCCAGGTGCCCTGTGACACCAGTGGGACCCCTCTAGGTGCCCTGTGACACCAGTGGGACACCCCCAGGTGCCCTGTGACACCAGTGGGACCCCTCTAGGTGCCCTGTGACACCAGTGGGACACCCCCAAGTGCCCTGTGGGTGCAAAGTCAGACCCCCAGAAGAACCGGAGGGAAGCCCCTGCTCAGCCCTGGAGTTTTTGGGGTGTCACCCCCCGCCCAAATCATAACTCACACCCCTTTACAGGTGGGGAAACTGAGGCAGCCCCGTTCCGGCCTGCAGAGGGGCTCGGCCGTGGTTAAGCCCGGCCCTTCAGCCCCCCCAGATCCGGGCTGGGCTGGCCTGGCCTGGCCCCCCCGCCCGGCGTGTCCGCTCCGGGGAGCAGCGGGCGCTGATCGCGGCTGACAGCGGCAGCTCCGCGCCCTGCCCGGGGCCGCCGGCACGCACGGAGCCCCTCGCCGGGATCGGGGGGTCCCAGCCCAGCCCCGCCGCTCCCACGGGCCCGGTGGTGCCGCTGCCCCCCGCTCGCCATGATCATCCGCCCCCGCCGCCTGACCCCGGGGTACTTCCGACTGCTGCAGGTAAGGGGCGAGCAGGGCCGGGGGAGCCCCGGGGAGCCCCGGGTGCTGCTGCCCTCGCTGCCCACCGTGCCCGGCTCTGGCCCAGCGCCGCACTGGCAGTGCCGATGCTGCCGGAGCACCACCCTAAAAGCCCCCCTGAGACGCCCAGAGGGGCACAAAGCCGCCCCCAACGCCTTTACACCCCCAGTGTGATGGGGCCATTCAGGGCACGGCCCCAGGCCCCTGTGCCCGGGGGGTTCGGGGCATTCCCGTGCTGCCCTCGGCTCTCTGTGTGCCCACAGATGCAGCTGGCAGCGGGACGTGAGGCCGAGCCGGGGGGGCGGCTGCTGACCCCCCTGGCCCTGCTGCTGGCGGCCGCCGGGCTCTGCCTGTCCCTCTACAGCGCCCGGAGAATGGCTGACCCCGCCAAGGCCCCCCCGGAGCCGTGAGCAGGGGCTGGGGGCCCCGGGGACAGTCCCGGGGGTGTTGGGGGGCCCTGGGGACGGTCCCTGGTGATGTTTGGGCCCTGGGGACGGTCCCTGGGGGTGTTCAGGCCCTGGGGACGGTCCCCGAGGGTGTTCAGGCCCTGGGGACGGTCCCCGAGGGTGCTGGGGTCCCTCCACCTGCCCGAGCTCTGCCGCTGACCTGCGCCACATCCAGCCCTTCCCACCGCCACGGGTGCCCTGGGCATGGGGGACGCGCCTGTCCCTGCCTGTCCCTGCCTGTCCCCGCCTGTCCCCGCCTCGGGCAGCCGGGATGGAGAACGGAGAAGCCGCTTCCAGCTCCGGAGCTGCCGGCTGAGCCCGGCCCGAGCCACGGGGGCACATCGGGATCCGACCACCAGAGCAGAGGCTGGACGGACGGATGGACGGACAGACAGAGGGACGGCAGAGCCGGGAGCTGCATCCATCCCCATCCCCCGCGGGAGCAGAGGGGGCCGGGGACCCCAGTGGTGGCCACAGAGCCCCTCTGTCCCCATGGGAACGCGCGGCGGCCGCGGCCCCGCAGGAATGAGGGCAGCGCCGCGTTAGATAACGGCAAGGGGGGACACGGGCGGTGACGTGACCCTGGGCAGGGACATCACATCCGTGTCCCTGGATGGGCACATCCCATCTGTGTCCCTGGGCACATCCCATCTCCCTGGGCTGGCACATCCCATCTGTGTCCCTGGGCACATCCCATCTGTGTCCCTCGATGGGCACATCCCACATCCCTGGGCAGGCACATCCCTCCCCCGGGATGGGGCCAAAGCCTCCCAGGCCCCGTGAGCTGTGCCTCTCCTCCAGCATGGCCGGAGCCTGTCACAAACTCTGTGGCAGGCAGCCGTGGAAATAAACCCTTCGTTAGCCAGCATGGCCGTGTGACTGCTCTGTCTGTCCCAGCACAGCGTGTCACTGCTCTGTCACTGCTCTGTGTGCCCCAGCACAGCCGTGTCACTGCTCTGTGTGCCCCAGCACAGCTCTGTCACTGCTCTGTGTGCATTACCAGCACAGCTCTGTCACTGCCGTGTCACTGCTCTGTCTGTCCCAGCACAGCTCTGTCACTGCTCTGTGTGCCCCAGCACAGCTCTGTCACTGCTCTGTCACTGCTGTGTCCCAGCACAGCCGTGTCACTGCTCTGTGTGCATTCCCAGCACGTTCCCAGTCCCCAGCTGGGCAGGAGGGATGAAGGAGGACATGCACTCTGCAGGAACTCGGTGGCATTGTCACCCAGTGTCCCCTCAGGGGCACCAGCAGCAGCCACACCAGGCAGGGAGGCTGATCGCCACGCAGCCCTCCAGGAGCATGAAATCACTTGCAGGAGTTGAGTTTTTGGGGACAGGAGCCTCAAAGGGCCCTCACCAAGGGGACAGCAGCACTGCCCTCTCAGGGCCCAAACCAGCTGCAAACCCAAGTGCCCCGTGAGGAGGTGACTCGAGCTCACATGGCCCTCAAAAAGCTGCCAGGGCAGAGGGACTTTTACCACCCTGCCAGGCAAGAGCTCCAGGACGAGGCTCCTGGCACGGACACCTTTGGGTAAGGGGGAAGAGAACAACACTGAGGGGTCCCCTCATCCCCTGGGGGGACTGTCACCCTCATGCTCAATGCTGCCACACCGTCAGCTGACATATTTTAATGGGTGCATCACTGGAATAAGCTCTGAGCCAAGGACAGAGCAGAACTGCTCCAAAAGCAGGCAGACAGGCGTGCAGTCCCAGCAGCACTCGGAGAACAAGGAACGTGTCCCTTTCTGGAGGAGGAGGACGCTCGGGGAGGGCACCCAGGGTCCTGCTGGCTCCTGTTCCTCATCAGTGCCCTGGCCAGGGGGGCTGTGGGAGGAGCAGGGTGGATTTGGCTGGCAGAGCTGGGACACGTTTTGGTCACAAAGCTGAGGACAAAGGCGTCCTTACAGAGCCACTGAGCCGCTCAGCCCCCGTCCCTGCGCTCAGCCCGACGTCTCCATCTCGGTGACCTCCTCCAGGGGCTGGGTCTGCACCTCCACCTTCTGTGGGGGGACGTAGGAGCCCATCCCAGCAGCACGCTCAGCCTCCTCCTGCGTGTACGGAGCCTCTCGCAGCTGCTTTAGCCTGGGGGCACACGGGGGGTGAGGATCCACCTGCCCAGAACTGCCCCTGCCACCCCCTCACCCCGGGGGATGTGGGGTCTGCCCCCCTCCCCTCACCTCTTCTTGTGCACCTTGGATCTGAAGTGCTCCTTCATGCTGTTCAGGTCCACGAAATAGCGCCTGGGATGGGAGAGGACGGGGGTCAGGGGGACCCCGAGAATGAAGGGGGGCTGGGGGGGGGTCCTGCCGAGGGGCCAGGGTCCCACCACAGCCATGAATGGGCCTGGGCTCACCCTGAGACCAGGACAAGCTGCTCCCCCAGGGGTCAGAGCCCTCTGGCCAGGGGACCGGGACTACCCTGGGACCAGAGCCCCCCCTCCCAGGGACAGGGACCCCAGGGGTGACACCCCCCTAGGGATAGAGACCTCCGGAATCAACCTCCGAGGGGACAAGGACCCCCAGAGCCTTAGCTCCCCCTCCCAGGAACAGGGACCCCAAAACCTGAGCATCCCAGAGCCCCGGGACCAGGCCGACCCCATCCCAGGAACCTCAGGGACCGGGACAACTCCCCCACCTCCCCCGGGAACCCGGGACCCCCCGGAGCAGGACAAGCCCATGCCAAGGCTGGAGCCGCCCCCCGAGCCCCGGGATCCCCCCGAGCCCCAGGATATCCCCGGATGCCCCCGGTATCCCCGCCGCACGCACGCGCAGTGCAGGCAGTAGAACTGCGCGCAGCCCGGCAGGTCGGGGTCGATCTCCTGCCGCAGCAGACGCGCGGCGTTCTCGGGCTTCAGGTCCGCGTGGATCTCGTCCAGGTCGCGCCGGCGCCGCTTGGTCTTGAGCTGTCGGGCGAGCGAGTGCGCCCGGTGCGCCCCGGTGCGCCGCCCGTTCCGCGGCGACATGGCGGCCGCACGCCGCGCCGCACCGCACTGCGCAGGCGCGGGGGCTGCGGGACACGCCCACAGCGGAGCGCGCCCCGCTCATAGACAGGAGAGCGAATCGTGGCCACGCCCATCCGTGTAAGCCACGCCCAGAGCGTTCAGGCCCCGCCCCCAGCCCGGTGTGCCGGTACCGGGACGGTCCCGGGACGGTCCCCGCGGCCCCCAGCCCCCGCTGACACCGTCCCCGCGTTGTTGTCGTGTCCCCCGTGGCCCCGCGCTGCCCCGGTCACCGCTGCCATGAGCGGGGCAGGGCTCAGCGTGTCCCGCCCTGTCCCGGCACCGATCGTGTTTCCCCCGCGATCAATTATAGATGGGGACCCGCGGCGGGGGGAGCGCCGAGCTCCAGCGCCTCCTCTGCACTATGGGGGGGATGTCCTTGTCCCGGGGGTCCCGGGTGGGCGAGGGGCACCGGGGGGCTGGGGCGGGGGGCTCGGGATGGGTTTTGGGGCTGACCGCAGGAGCCGCCCCCGCGCTGCCCCCGGCTCGGCCCGGGCTCAGATTCCTTTTGTGCGGTGCAAGTGGTCGCTGAAACTTTAATGAAGCCACCGGATCGCCCGTCCGGCCCGCCCCGCTGCCCGCGGCTGCGGCCCCGCCGAGCCCCTCGCCATGGCCCAGGGCTTCTGGCGGCTCTACAAGGCCAAGGTGCTGCAGACCCTGGGGGCGCCGCGTCCCGACGGGGCCCTGCAGGACGAGGTACGGTGGGGATCCCCAAAAGGGGCTGCCCAAACTCCCTGTGCCCCCCTGCCCGCCCGCAGCCGTGCCCTCACCGGGGCTTCATTGCAGGGAGAGCCCCCCGAGCTGATGGAGACGGCCGAGCCCCCCGCGCTGCTGGAGGAGGGGGCCAGCCCCGTGTCCCAGCTGGCCCGGAAGGTGAGGAGGGGGCTGCGGGCAGCGGGGCGGGGGGACAGCGGCGGCCGGGGGTGCCCGGTGACCCCGGCGCTGCCCCCGCAGGTGCAGGGCGTCGGGGCCCGCGGCTGGCGGACGCTTTCGTCCCTCTTCACCCGCGAGGACGAGCACCAGCTGCTCAGCCCGGAGCCCTGCCCGGACCAGTGAGTTACAGATCGCGGGGGGGACCCCAGAACCCGGATCCGACCCCCGGGACCCGCCGAGCCCCCCCACGCCCCCACCCTGCAGCCGCGGGGAGAGCGGGCAGGGAGGGCACGGCGGGCGGGGGGGACGGCCCCGGTCCCTGCCCCGACGTTTCCGTCCCCGCTCTCTCCGCAGCCCTTTGGCCGCCGAGCCGCCCGAGCCGCCCCACAGCGAGAAGGCGCCCGGGTTCTGGGATCTCTTCGCTGCCAAGTGGCAGCAGGCGGCGGGGCCGGACGCGGCGGGGCCGCCCCCGGAGCCGGGCGAGAGCCCGGGGGAGCCGCCGGGTGACGACGGCAGCGACCTGCGGGAGCCGGAGGAAGGGGCCTTCCACTGGGGCTTCCTGGCCGGCAAACTGGCCGAGATCCGCAATAAAAGCGCCCCCAAGGGCAACTAGAGGAGGGCGCAGCAGCCGGACTCGCCAGAAATCGTTGCGGCTCCCCATTGCTGCTGGGCAGCGCCCCGCCCGCGCCCCAGGGCTCTGCCCTGGGTTTGGGTGTCACAGCTGCACCAAAGACCCCAAAATTGCCCTTTTCCCCTGGGCTCTGCCTGCTGCTTTCCTTCCCTCGCCCTCCAACAGCCCCACGGCCCCCGAGGCAGCTCAGCCCCGAGGGTGGGGAGCTGCCCCCCAGCCCTGGGCATTCCCCACAGCCACGCACACTGCCAGGCTAGAAAAAACCCCAAACCGATTTATTGAGGGCAGCTCTGCCCCAGCAGCCGCTGTTCTGGGGAGGAGGAGGGGGCTGAGGGGTGGGCACTGCCCACGGGAGGGAGTTTGGGCTCTGCCCACCCCCAGCCGGCAGCCGGAGCAGGATTTGGGTGGTCGGGGGGGGCTGTGGGCCCGTGCCACCGTCCTGGGCTGGGGACAGGGGGAAGGTGGGGGACAGCAGGGGGACAGCCCCGAGGGCCCTTCCTCGCCTGCCCTCAGGTGCCCCCATCACACTCAGCCTGAGGACTGGCGGCTCTCCCAGCCCGCAGCATCCCCACGGTGCCAGGGCCAGGGGTGCCACCGGGACCAGGGGTGCCACCAGGGCCATGGGTGCCACCGGGGCCAGGGGTGTCACCGGGGCCAGGGGTGCCAATAAGGCCAGGGCTGTCACCGGGACCAGGGGTGCCACCAGCCCCTCGGCCACATCCCGCGGGGGCTCGGGGCCCGCTGCAGCCAGCGGGAGCCCCGCGGGTGTCCCGGTCCCGGTCCCGGCCGGGCTGTCCCCGCTCACACCGTGGACTCCTTGGCAGCCGCCCAGGCTCTCTGGCAGCCGTAGAGCCACTTGATGACCCGGGCGTTGCGCTCCACCACCGAGACCGCGGAGCCCGCCCGGGCGTCCGGCTCCTCCTCGCCCGGCCCCGCGTCCCCCTCGCTGCCCCCCGAGGCCCGCCCGGGCTCGGACTCGCCGGAGCCGGCCCGGGCCGAGCCGCTGTCCCAGCCCGCGGGCCCGAAGCGCTCCCGGCCCAGCAGCTCCACCAGCGCCCGGTCCAGCCCGCAGTAGTTGAAGAAGCGCTCCTGCTCCGACAGCGGCAGCGACACGCGCAGAGCCAG
Source organism: Emberiza elegans (assembly GCA_024865655.1). Taxonomy (NCBI): domain Eukaryota; kingdom Metazoa; phylum Chordata; class Aves; order Passeriformes; family Fringillidae; genus Emberiza; species Emberiza elegans. Next base: position 7,175,286 of record JALJVW010001685.1, on the reverse strand, counting down.
CGGCTCCTTCCCGGGGGCACCGGGCGGCTGCTCCGCGGGCACGGGGACGATGCCGCCGCTGTCGCCGCCGCTGTCACCGCCGCTGTCCCCTCCCGGTGTCCGCGCCTCCTCCTTCTCGGCGGGCGCCCACAGCATGGGGGTCTCGGGGCTCCGGGGGGCTCCGGGCCTGGCGGGGGGCGAGCTGGGCGGGGTGGCTCTCAGCGGTCCCTGGAAGAGGCGCCGCACCAGCCCGGAGCCCTTGGCGTTCTCCTTGTCGCCGCCCAGGCAGTCCCGTTTCTGGCGGTAGATGATGAGCGAGTCGGGTCTGAGCAGGCGGCGGCCGCCGCTGCGGCGGGACACCGGGGACTGCGGGCACGGCAGCTCCGGGCCCAGCTCCCCGCACTGCTGCCGGGCCAGGCGGCGCCGCCCGTGCGGGGAGAGGCGCGGCGAGCCCCGCAGCGCCGGCTCCTGCCGCCGGCTGATCACCTGCTGCGACTTCACGTACTTGGCCTTGTCGGCCTCCAGGCGCTCCACGGCGCTGGCCCTGCGGCCCCCGCTGCCCCCCGGGCACTCGGGGCCGCGGTTCAGCCAGGCCAGCGGCGAGCCGCGGCCCGGGGCCATGAGGCGCAGGTTGCTGGAGGCGCACACGGCGAGAGCGGGGCTGCCCAAGGGCACCATGGCCCCGGAACGGCGCTGCCGATCGCTGCTGATCCCTGCTGACCGCTCCTGACCGCTCCCGATCGCTCCTGGTCGCTCTGTGCCCCGCGGAGCGGCCGGGCAGCGCTGCTGGGGCCGCTCAGGAGGCTCCTGGGGCTTCGCTCCGCTCCTGGATTCAGCCCTGGAGGAGAGAGGAGAGTCAGGGTCAGCCCCGAGGCTGAGGGAGGTGGATGGGTGAGGAGGAGGAGGATGGGGCTGAGGCAGAGCTGAGGGTGCCCTCAATGCCGCACGGACAGCGAGTCCTGGCAGCGCAGCAGGAGCAGCCCCGGGCAGGAAGGGAGAAGCGCCGAGCATCCGCCGGCTCCGGCCGCATCCCAGGAGCGGCTTCCAACAGGAAAAAATACCGGAGCCGGCCGCCGCCTTGTCCTCCCGAGCGGCGGAACAAAGCCGAGCTCAGGAGAGCTGCCCGGGGCTGGGGGGGCCCCGAGCCGAGCCCCCACAGCCGGGCTGGGCCGGGCGGGAAGATTCTCCCCTTTTCCGTGTGAGGAGGGCACGGAACCGGCCTGGGGGACAGCAGGGACACGGAACCGGCCCTGGGGGACAGCAGGGACACGGAACCGGCCCTGGGGGACAGCAGGGACATGGAACCGACCCTGAGGGACAGCAGGGACATGGAACCGACCCTGAGGGACAGCAGGGACACGGAACCGGCCCTGGGGGACAGCAGGGACATGGAACCGGCCCTGAGGGACAGCAGGGACACGGAACCAGGGACCCATGGAACCGGGGGGACAGCAGGGACACGGAACCGGCCCTGGGGGACAGCGGGGACACGGAACCAGCCCTGAGGGACAGCAGGGACAACCCGAACAGCAGGACGCGACCCCCTGGGGGACAGCAGGGACACGGAACCAGCCCTGGGGGACAGCAGGGACACGGAACCGGCCCTGGGGACAGCAGGGACACGGAACCGACCCTGGGGACAGCAGGGACACGGAACCGGCCCTGGGGGACAGCAGGGACACGGAACCGGCCCTGGGGGACAGCAGGGACACGGAACCAGCCCTGAGGGACAGCAGGGACGCGGAACCGGCCCTGGGGGACAGCAGGGACATGGAACCGGCCCTAGGGGACAGCAGGGACACGGAACCAGCCCTGGGGGACAGCAGGGACACGGAACCGGCCCTGAGGGACAGCAGGGACCCGGGGCCGGGCCAAGCAGAGCTCACGGGAAGCAAAGAGCCCAGCGAGCCTCGGCCACGCAGCTCCACACGCAGCCCACGGGCTCCACACCGCACCCAGCCCGAGTACACACGGGGAAACTGAGGCACGCGGGCTGTCTGGCCCTGCGCTCCCGGGCTGGGACCCTCACCCTCCCCAGCCCGGCCCCGTGGCCAGGACCCATGCCAGGCAGGTGGGGGATGCTCTCGCTCACCTGAGCACTCGCAGGGATGCAGGGATGGGATGCTCCAGTCTCACGCAGCTCCTGCGGCACACTGAGCCCAGAGCAGCCTCATATAGAGGATGAGGAAGAGGAAGAGCCACCCATTAACCCCTGCCAGCCCAGCCCCGCGGCAGGAGCCCACCCCGTGCTGGCCCTGGCCAGCGTTAACCCCTCTCCTCCCGCAGCTCCAGCTCGGCTCTGCTCCTCTCCTCCCTCCGCTTCCTTACGGGAGCCCCGCCGGCCTTTCAGGATCTGCAGCAGAGATTTTTCCCTCTCTGTCCCCCTGCACAGGGCGGGTCAGGAATGGGGCAGGGAAGCCGGGTCCACTCCAGCAGCTTCTCCTTCTACACCCACCGCAGGGTGTGGGGGCAGCTCAGGAGCAGGACCCACCACAATCCGCTCCCCAGGATCCCACCCAGGCGGGAAGGAGGAGGGAAAGTGCTTCTGGCACCTTCTCCGGTGGCGCTGAAAGGGTCAAAGCCAGCCCCGAGCCGCTGCCGCTCCTGCCTCTTTCCCCCGGGAAGGGCTGTAAATCGCAGGAAGCCACAATGGGCTGGAGCTGGCCCAGGGGTTTATTTTTACCACTGCCCTCTTCCCTTCCCGAGGGCCGAGCGCTCCCACAGGGACAATCCCGGCCCCCTCCATGCCCAGCTCCAGCCCGGGGGGCTGCGAACGTGGCACCGGAGCAGAGCGGGGAGGAAGGAGCCGCTGCCCCCCGTGCTGGGCTCCCGGAGCCTCGGAGAGGAGGCAGAGAAAGCCCCGGAGCGCCCCAGGGAGCCACAGCCCCTGCCCACCCTGGTTTGGGGGAGAGCTGGGGCACAGCCAGGCTGATGACAGCGGCTGAGGGGGCTCCAGGGGGACAAAGCCCCGGCATGAGGGGGGCTCTGTCCCCGAGCTCTCTGTCCCCACCCCAGTTCCTTCCTGAGGAGCTGCCGGGAACGGGGCCTGGGGCTGTGCCCGGCCCCTTCCCGGCCGATGGCAGCGGGGCAGGAAGGGGCTGGGGCCAGGACTCCTGTGCTGGAAAACGGGGGCTGAGCTGGGACCTGGGCAGGGTGAGAGGGGCCAGGCCTTGTTTGAGCTTGCAGGCTGGAAAAAACTCCCAGTGACAGCAAGGAAGGGACAGACCCTGTAATAAACCTGGCGAGCAGCACAGCAGGCAGCACTTGGTGCGGCTGCGCTGGAGCAAATCTGGTGGAGGAGAGGGACCAGGATCCGGCCAAGGGATGGAGAAACCCTCGGCAGCTCCGGGATCTGCCCCTGGATTCCCTCGCGGGAAAGGCAAACGCCGCCGGGAGGAGCCGGAGAGGCTCGGGCTTCCCTCGGGAGAGGGCGGGCGGGGGAGCCTTGTCCGACGAGTTTAAAAACCTCAAGGGTTCAAACGGGCACGAATAAACCTGAGAGCAGCGCCTCCCCGAGCAGGCAGCCGCGTGTCGGGGCAGGCCGGGACCCGAGCGCTCCCGGGGCCGCTCCAACCCCAAAGGGCTCCAAAGCCGCGGCAGGGCAGGGCTGGGACACAGGGACAGGACAGGGACAGGGACAGGACAGGGACAGGAGGAGCCCCCAGGAATGTCCCAACCCCAAAGGGCTCCAAAGCCGCGGCAGGGCAGGGCTGGGACACAGGGACAGGACAGGGACAGGAGGAGCCTCCGGGGCTGAGCGAAGCAAGCCCAAGGTCAGGATGGAGCCCTGAACCCAGCACTGCTGCAAAGGTTTTTGGGTTTTTGGGTTGCATCTGGTTCCATCCCAAACCTGAGGGTGAAGGAGCCTCTGGAAGGAACAAGAGCAGCCCGGGCTGGGCTCCTCTGCCAGCAGCGGTCACTTGACACCTCCCTGCTCCTAGAAATGGAGTTTCAGGTTTCTCCAAGCCCTTCCAGAGCTCCTGAGCAGCACCTGCAGCAGCTCAGGCTGGTGTTCCCACCTGCCCCGTGTCCCTCAGATGCTCCGGGTGGTTTGTGGCATTCCAGGCACATCCCTGTGCCTTCACTGGGCTGCAGCACTTGGCAGGAAAGGGGAACCGTTCCTGGCAGCACCCCACCCACAGCACTGAGGTTGGTGTTCAAATGGCCTCACTGGCTGGCCCTGGGCCAGTCCCTTCTGTCCCCAAAGCACCAGGAGGGACCCAAACCACGGAGCCGGGGATGGTCCAGGGGCTGTGAGAAAGGGAAAAGCCCCAAACCCCGGGCTGGCTGTGCCCCGAGGAGGGGAGCAGCTGCTTCCCTGCAGGGAGGGCACCTCCAAGGGCTCTGCCTGCCCCACAGAGCCCCAGGGAAGCTCCGGTTGAACCAAAACAAAGCAAAAGCACCAACATGAGCTCCGGTTGAACCAAAACAAAGCAAAAGCACCAACACGGCGAGTTCCCAGCCCTGGGAACGGGGAGGGGCAGGCTGGAGCCTGAACCTCTGGGGCTGGGCTCTCCCAGCCCAATGAGCTTTAATTATATCTCATTTCTGCACCAGGGCTTTTCCCTGCAGGTTTCCCCACCCTCCCTAGGGGCTAAATATATTTGAAGTACAGCATATATATAATATATACATATATGTGTGTGTATATATATATCTCAGGTTTACTTTTCTTCATTTTGTGGGGAAGGAATTCAGCTTGTGTCTCTATTTAAAAACGCCACTCTTAGAACCAATCCAAAAGTGGGACTTGCTCCTTCACTAAAGGTCTTTAACCCTCCTAAAACAGCGAATCTTGACCCAAGCACGAGGCTCCTGCCAGGTGGGCACGTGCCCATTGCAGGTGGGAATGCCTGGCACAGGAACCCACAGGGCTGGGCTCAGGTTTGCTGTGGGTGTAAGAAATTCCAAGAGAAACTCACCCACAGCATTTCCAGTCTGCAGATCCCTCTGTCTAATTAAAACATGCAAATGAGGGCCACACTTTCCTGTCATGGATTAGTAATGATGTTTCCTCACCTGCACTGCCAAGGCTTCTCAGGGCATGTGGGAACAGCAGGACGCTGTCCCTGGAGGGCAGCACCGACACTGCGCTGACTGAAAGCACTTCCCCATCAAGTCCTAAAACTTCATTGAAATTCAAGGTTTTATTTCAAAAACAGTCATGAACTTAATAAATTACACAATAATTTTCCTCATTATAAATTCTCCATAAAATATATTTTACAGTTTTTAAAGAAAAACATGGAAAAAACAAAAATCTTTCCCAAGTGCTGAGAAGTGTCTTGACTTCGTGTCACGCTGGTGAACGACCCCGCAGCTGCTACAACAACTTGATTTATTTTCTCAGAACAAAGACCTCAGACAACAAAAACCAAAGAGAACACAGAGCTCGAGGACTACCAGTGTCACCCAACAGCGAGGATAAGCACCATGAGAGGGATTTCAGGTACCCCCAACCTATAAAGTGGCAATCAGTGCAAAGAAACACTTTGGGAGTCAAAAACCCCAAAACTTCCCTGTGCCAGCCCCCGATTTCTGCCCTGCAGGCGGCGGAGCCCGCAGAGGGGACCCAGGCGATTCACAGAGCACCTCAGAGGGGAGCAGAGCTGATTCTGGCTCTGTTATTCTGTTACTCTGGCTGGGTAAGGGAGCAGCGTGCTCACCCCTTTGTTTTTAAGGAGCTCCCAGGTTTAACATGAATGATAAAGCCCCTTTTTCTCACCCTGCTGAGATGTGAGAACTGGGAGGAGGCAGAGTTGGCACAAGCAAAGTGTGTTTGTCTGAGGATCACTCCCTAAAAGGATGAAGTGAAAGGAAATAACAAGAATTATAAACTAAGGCCAGCTGGGGACAGCCACCAGCTCACACAGCACCAGGTAAGAGCCACCTGTGGCCTGTAAAGCCTCAGAAGTTGGGTGGAATCAGAATCCTTTGCTTTTGGAAAACCAAAAAATAACATTTTGTTTATTTGCACTCGAAAAATAAACACTGAGTGCCCAGAACTGCTGTCCCAACACTAAGAGGGAACAGACTTCAAAAAGCAAATTGTACAAGGAAATACTTACAGCCATTTCCAGGTAAGATTTGGGTGGGGGGGAAATTTGAATTTTGTGAAGAAAACTGGCCTTTCCTGCAGCTTTAAAGGCAATTTTAAGACTCTGCTTTTTTCCAGAAGGTCAGACTGGATGGGAGAGGTCAGCCCTGCACCCAAAAGAACAGAGTGTTGTGCTGGCACAAAGAGCTGCTGCCAGCCCTGCAGCGCCAGGTGGCCCCAGTGAAACCTGTCCCAGCTCCCCCTGCTCCAAACCCCCTCCTCCCACCTCTGCCGGCAAGGAAAGATCACTTCTTTAAAAGGAGGAAAAATTAAACACAAAACCAGCTCGGGCTGCCGCCTTTCACATCCCTGAGCTCTCTGCCTCCAGGTGTGGGCAGGGGACAGAGCCACCTCTGTGCCCTCATCCCTGCTGGATTTGGGGCAGTGCCACAGAGGAAAGGCCATGACTATTGGATTAGTAGCTGCATTCAGTCAGCGGGAAAACTGCTGCCACCACGTTTTGAAGGATTTTGAGAATGTGCTGCTGGATTCCCTCATCCATGTTTCCATAAACCGAGGGCACAGAACTCTGCTGCGATAAATCCTCAAGGTGCTATGGGAGTATGGACACCAGGGCAGAGTTGAGAAAAGGCAAATTAATTGATTACTCAAAAATAAACACTGAGTGCTGCTGTCCCAACACTAAGAGGGAACAGACTTCAAAAAGCAAATTGTACAAGGAAATACTTACAGCCATTTCCAGGTAAGATTTGGGTGGGGGAAATTTGAATTTTGTGAAGAAAACTGGCCTTTCCTGCAGCTTTAAAGGCAATTTTAAGACTCTGCTTTTTCCAGAAGGTCAGACTGGATGGGAGAGGTCAGCCCTGCACCCAAAAGAACAGAGCGTTGTGCTGGCACAAAGAGCTGCTGCCAGCCCTGCAGCGCCAGGTGGCCCCAGTGAAACCTGTCCCAGCTCCCCTGCTCCAAAACCCTCCTCCCACCCTCTGCCCGGCAAGGAAAGATCACTTTAAAAGGAGGAAAAATTAAACACAAAACCAGCTCGGGCTGCCGCCTTTCACATCCCTGAGCTCTCTGCCTCCGGGTGTGGGCAGGGGACAGAGCCACCTCTGTGCCCTCATCCCCGTTGGATTTGGGGCAGTGCCACAGAGGAAAGGCCATGACTATTGGATTATTAGCTGCATTCAGTCAGCGGGAAAACTGCTGCCACCACGTTTTGAAGGATTTTGAGAATGTGCTGCTGGATTCCCTCATCCATGTTTCCATAAACCGAGGGCACAGAACTCTGCTGCGATAAATCCTCAAGGTGCTATGGGAGCATGGACACCAGGGCAGAGTTGAGAAAAGGCAAATTAATTGATTAATAAAAGCAAAACCAACTGATCAGTGAGCCAGTCCCCCTGCCAGCACCTGACTGTACATTTCTAATTTGACTCCCTCAGTGATGAGCTCATTAAGCTCTAGTGCCAAGACCAGCCATGTTAGCACTTTGAAAGCAGCTGATCCCTTTGCATTGCTTTTTTGTTTACAAAGTCAAGTCTTTGAAATTAGATAACAAAAATAAATAATAAAGTCATTCAGGCCTGGGGAAGAAGGAGTTTTTCTCATTCACTTTCTTCACCCAGATTTCTAGCAGACCCCAATCATCCAGACCCACAGCAAATAATTTAAGTGCCACACACTCCCAGTCACTCATATACCTAAATATATACACAGACTACATTACAAAGCCTCGAGATTTGCACTGCCAGCATGCAAATCTATTTTTCCTCTTTTTTTTTTTCCATGAGAGTTCCTAATACTGACATAGGAAACTGGAATGTGTGAGACACTCCATGACAGAGTGCTGGAAATCAAGTAGTGTTGGCTCTCGCAGCATCCCCATGCGGCGCAGCCCGGGAACACCCTCAGCCTCTCTCCGGGATTTCATACCGCGGCCAACTCCACGTTCCTGTCGGGAATCTCCAGCGAGCGAGGTGCCAAGTACCCCCTGCAGGTGAGCCGGGGCTCAGCCCCTCACGTGTCCCAGCTGCTGTCCTTGAAGGCGATGTTGACCAGCCTCAGCTCCAGCTCGAAGGCGTCGGGCCGGTCCTGCGGGTTGGCCGCCAGCATCTCCTTGATCAGCTGCTTCATCCTGGCGTTCATGGACTTCTTCTTGACGGGGATGAGCAGCTCCATCTTGGGGTTCTCCAGCAGCGCCTCGCCCACGGGCACGATGGCCGTGCCCTGCCTGACGTAGCTGCCCAGCAGCTCCTTCTTGGTCTCGGTGTCCACGAAGGTGATCCTCTCCAGCATGGCCCAGATGATGATGCCCAGGGCGAAGATGTCGGCCTTGGCTGTGTAGTGGCCCTCCCAGACCTCGGGGGCCATGTAGAAGTCGGTGCCGCAGGCGGTGGACAGGAAGCACTTGTTGACGTTGACGGGCTCCTCGGGGTTGTGGCCCGAGGCCGAGCACACCTTGCTCAGCCCGAAATCCGCCACCTTCAGCGTGGGCTCGGCGGGCGCCCGGCCCTGCGAGATGAGGATGTTGTCGGGCTTGAGGTCGCGGTGGATGATCTGGTTCTTGTGCAGGAAGGCCAGGGCGCTGCTGAGCTGCAGCATGAAGCTGGTGTTGGTCTTGCGGCTGGGCTTGCGGGACAGCAGGTACTCGTTCATGTCGCCCCCGTCGCAGAAATCCATCACGAACCACAGGTAATAAGCACTTTTGGGGTCAAAGGCTATTTCTCCTTTCAATGAGGTTTCTACGAGCTGCAACGAGGAGAAGAGGTGTCGTGACTACCTTGTTATGGTGGGAAGGAAAGGATTTGATGGAAAAATGCATGAAATCAGGATCTTCACGGAGAGGGGAAATTTGGGTTAGTTACACAGAAGGAATTGTTCCCTGTGGGGCTGGTGAGGGCACAGGGTGCCCAGAGAAGCTGAGCCTGCCCCTGGATCCCCGGAAGTGCCCAAGGCCAGGCTGGAGCAAACTGGCAGAGTGGAAGGCGTCCCTGCCCATGGGAATGAGATGGGGTTTAAGATCCCTGCCAACCCAGACCACTCTGCTTCACCCTCCTCTCAACAATCCAGAGAGCAAGGTATTGCAACGGGGGAAAGAAAACATGACGCAAATGTTTTTATGTAAAAGAGAAAAAAAAAATCACAATATATTTGCCAGCCTCCTTATCTTCCCTCGTGTGGAACGTATCAAGCTCAGGCTCCTGCCCAGAAGCAGAGCTCGACCCTGATAACAGAGGTTTTAAAGATACCCAGTGGCCATTGCCCTCCCATCTGTCCCAGCTGGACAGTGTCCCACCCCGACAAAGCCTGTCCCACCCACTTTGCCAACAGCTTTTCGGGATAAACAAAGTCTCACAAGGAACTCCACACCGCTGTATTTATCCAGGAGAGATTTTTAAAGCCTGGTCTCCATTCCTGACACATCCATGAATTCCAGCAAGTTAACACAGGATCCCTGAACTCAGGAGAACACTGATCTGCAGGCACAGCTGAGCACGGAACACCCTTCCCACCATCGCTACCCACAGGGTATTTTCAGGAACAGCCAGTTCTTACAGCTGCTCCACACAGAAAGCAAAGTAAAACCTGCAATCATTTCACTAATCCTGTTTACACAACTGCATTTGCTCTTCAGCTCCTCTGAGGTGGCTCTGGAAGGAAAGTCCTGCAATTATTTCTGTTAGTAGTAAACCAATGGATGCTAAATGAAACTGGCTCTCAAAAATGAAGGGGTGTGTTAATATCTAGAGAGGAATTTTGAAATGCTTTTAAAAAGTGGCCTTTTCCAGAGAAAAAAATGGTAGTAATTTACAGTTATCTTCTTTAACAGAAAACCTATTTTAGAGCTAAAAATGCCTTATTTAGGGTTTGTAGCCAGGAGCTGTGAGATTAAGGTATATCTCAGAGAGCAGGGAGTCTCCCCTGCCAAGAGGGCACCAACACAGAGTCACAGGAGCTGCACCTGCAGATGTTGTGAGAGACAAGACAACAAAATCCACCCTCCACATCTGTGCCAGTGGCAAAGCACGGCCGACAAGGCTGACTCAGGACTCCAACTCTACAGATTTGGTTCAGCTGGCACTGAGAATCTGCCCAGAGCTCCTCACCCACAGCAGCAGCTCAGCTCTGTGCCATCCCCTGGGAGAGCAGAGGGGCTCTGAGTGCCCTTGGCTCAGCCCAGGCTGCTCCAGAGTGACCCTGGCAGTCAGCTCAGCTCTGCCCCCTGCCCTCCTCCCTGCGGCAGCAAAACAATCCGTGCTGTTTGCACCTGGCAGGCCCAGAGCCCTGTGCCAGCGGCTCCCCAGCACCGCCATCCCAGCCAGGGCTGGGGGCAGCCGGGAGCTCTTCCCCACCTTCAGCTCCACCCCGGGGCCTCCAAAGCTCCTCCCTGCACATCTGCCCTCCCTGGCAGCTCCACCAAACCAGGAAGGCGAGGCTCTGACTCCTGCCCGTGTTATTTTAGCCTAATCCTTCCCTGCAAACAAGTCAGGAGCAGCTCCCAGGGCTCCTGGTTCTGAGACTGCAGCCCACAAAGGGCCACCCCAGACAGCAGGGTGGCAATGCAAACTGAAATAAGAACAGCTGACTAGGGAGAGCACAGCCAACACTGAGCACGCTGTGCCTGTTCATACCAGGAACACTGATGTCTGCCCGGGGCTGATTTCTACTTAGGGCTGCTTCTTGACAAGGGAATTAATTAGATTGTCATTCAATGTCTTTCCAGAGCTACTTATTCTTCAAACATACACATCTTCAAACTTAAAAGGACACTTTCAGAGCGATATGTATTCCCTAATTTATACTCTTTGAAAAGAGATAACTTCAACAGTTATCTATTAAAAAATAAAACCAGCTCATGATGTGCTACCAATGGATGCTTGTTTCTTACAGAATTTTAAGTGCTGGCTTCCTATAAATCAAGACACTGATTTCCTCTTCCAAGGCACCCAGGATGGAATTCCTCCAACTTTGTCCCAGGACAGGACTGCTCTTTAACCTGCAGCTGCCAAGAACTCCACAGCCTGCACCTCCCCTGGGCTCCACCTGCAGGGCTCCCTCAAGTTATCACAGCAGATTTGCATTAAACAAACTCTGGAGTCTTTCAGAGCAGCACAGCTTCAAACCCAAGATCCAGGTGATCGTTCAGGTTCTTTTACAAATCTCTATCACGTTCTGGGTGTCAGCAATGCAGCCAATCCCCCGGCCTAGCTGAGCATGGCTCAAACCCTCGGCTGCCCCACGTCCTTTCCCCCCAGCTCACTGTCACCGTCACCAATTCCTTCCACCCCGTCCCCTCGGCCTCGTGTACCTGCAGATACAGGGAGGAGCTGGAGCCATGGGCCATCTTCTGCACCATGCCATCTTTCTGCAAGATGCACTCCTCCAGGTGAATGACGTTGGGGTGCTGGCTCTTGATACTGCTAAGGGCCCAGAACTCGCGCAGAGCCAGTTCCACGTTCTCGGGAGCGTGGCACCGGATCTTTTTGACGGCCACGCGGGCACAGGTCCTCCTGACGAGCGCTTCGTACACCACACCATAACTGCCACGACCAACCTCCCGAATTAGATCGTACTTAGGCTGGCTACTCACCATCTTCAAGAGCAAAGGTTCTGGGGAAGGGGGAGAAACCCACACAGCTAAAGCTTAGGCACAGGAGCCGGGCTGTATTTCCCCCCCTAGGGGCTGGCCTGCCCAGACCCCGCCAGTAACGGGGGGTCAGTGCTAGAACGTTCCAGAAGCTCCTCCATAAACCTGCACCTGCCTGCCACGGACCAGGTGAAAGTGGAATTACATCTTTTTGTTTGTTACAATTTCAAATACAGCCCGGCGTGTTCAAGGTGGCAACAATTCAAACCTAGACTGGGACGGTGCCGAGACAGGGCTATGGAGAGCGCTCCTGCTCCTCTGCCTCAGTGTCTTCCGTGAGCATCTGCAGGAATAACAGCAGGCTGGCATGCTCCCCATCCAGCCTGGAGAGCACAGCAGGTCCCAGCTGAAGGCCCTGGTTGGGCTGTAATCTTAATTAAACTGCCTTTTTGTGGAGGTGGCTGCAGGAGCAAATGTTTCTGTTATAATTAAATTGTTTTACTCAGAGAAGAGAAAGCTTCAATCGCTCCTCATTTATCTTTTGAGGTGACTGATTTTTCACCAAGTCTCCTCTGCATAAGGAATCTACAGCTATGAAAGGTTAAAAAGGATAACTGATTGCAGAAGTTTGCACCCAGCATCTAACTTTCACTTTTGCTCAACAGAGCAAGGACAAAAGTTATTGCTCTGAAAGTAAAACAAGAGACACACACACACAGACAAAAAAAAGAGGGAAAAAAAAAAGCCACCAAACCCTGCTGCAGATTTATGACCCTCCCTGCACGCTGCCCTACAAGATTACAAACCAAACACCAGCACCACCTTCACACAACCAAACCAAAACAGGACACTGACTAGAGACAGCAATAAATTAAAATAAAATAAAATATAAAAAAAAAAACCAGCTTGACTAGCCAAAGATCACTGGTCAAACAGAATGAAACGCAAAACCAAGAGTAAATAAACAAATAAATAAAATCACACTGATAGATCAGAACTACAATAGCTTTAAGACAGCCAGTGATAAAGGTAATTCTCTTTATGTCAGGCAATAAGAACCACATTGAAACGGCCTGTTATTAGTAGGAAGATTTCAAGTATTTCCACTGCTTTAGGCAATATTTTTTTTCTTTTAGAAAAAAAAAGAAAAAAAAAAAAAAAAAGAGAGAGAAAAAAGGTATCATCAGTCTCAAGCAATGCTACAGAGATATTTTAACCTTTCAGCAAAGCTGTGCGAGGGACATTTTCAGTAAGGATTTGAACCCAGCTGTGCCGTGGGTGAGGAACGCGGGAAGGGCCGGGGCTGCACCTGTAGCAGGGCTGGAGCTCCAGGTCAGAGCCTGAGCCCCGAGACCGAGGGGCCAGCAAGGGCCGGAGCCTTAATTTCCCATCGGCACCGAGATCCATGGGCCAACAAGGGCCGGAGCTGTAATTTCCTATCGGCACCGAGATCCATGGGCCAACAAGGGCCGGAGCCTTAATTTCCCATCGGCACCGAGATCCATGGGCCAACAAGGGCCGGAGCTGTCATTTCCCATCGGCACCGAGATCCATGGGCCAACAAGGGCCGGAGCTGTAATTTCCCATCGGCACCGAGATCCATGGGCCGATAAGGGCAGGAGCTGTAATTTCCCATCGGCACCGAGATCCATGGGCCAACAAGGGCCGGAGCTGTAATTTCCCAGAGGCCAAGCAGCTCCGGGGCAAACACCGCGCCGCGTTCCTCAAGCACGGGCACAGCGGGTTCCGAGCGGGCACAAACCGCCCCTTGTCCCGGGAGCTGTCCCCGAGCCCCGGGGCGGCCCCCCCGCTCCGGCCCGCGGTGCTGCGGGGCCCCGGGGCCGGGCCGGCCGAGCGGACACCGGGCCGGGCAGCGCCGCCCGCCGCGTTAACGGCGGCGATTATACAATAATATAAATATGTAGAGAATGTAGCTAATTAATATAGGTAGTATAAACGCACCCCTCCCGCTTGGCGCGGCTGCACCGGGCCCCCACCTGTGAAGGGAAGCACCGGCGCACCGCTCGCCCCACAGCGGGGGATGATGCCGGCCCGCTGGGCCCTGCCCGCCGCAGTGGATACCAGCCTCCCCCGCCCGATCTGCAGCGCGGATCCCGCCCGCTCCAACCCCCGGGGGCCCGGGACGACGAGGGGCCGGCCCCGGGCCGAGCCGGGCCGGAGAAGCCGCGTTACCTCAGCGCCGCCGCCGCCGCCCGGCCGCCATCTTAGGGCTGCGCTCCGCCCGCCCGCCTCCCTCAGCGCGGCCACGCCCACAGCGCCACGCCCATACCATGGCCACGCCCACTCCGCGCACACCACTCTGTGATTGGTCAGATCAGGGGGCGGGGCGAGCGCCGTGGTAATGTTTAATTACATTAGTTAATCAATTAATTACTGACATTTCTGTTTATTAATTAGGAAGGGATTGTTGCCTGTGAGGGTGGGCAGGCCCTGGCACAGGGTGCCCAGAGCAGCTGGGGCTGCCCCTGGATCCCTGGCAGTGCCCAAGGCCAGGCTGGACAGGGCTGGGAGCCGCCTGGGACAGTGGGAGGTGTCCCTGCCATGGCAGGGGTGGCACTGGAGGGGCTCTGAGGCCCTTCCAAAACAAACAGTTCTGGGACTCTATGATTTGCTGCTTGGCGTCCAGAAAAAATCAGTACAGCCCCTGTCGCCCTTGGTTGTGCTCTGGCTCGGTGTGACAGTGACACAAGAGCTGTCGCCCCTCTCTGTTCCCTGTTCTGTGCCGTGGCTCCCTTTCCTCCTCAGGCTGCAGGGCTGGAAGTGCCCCCCATGCCCGGGAGCCCTGTCACAGGCCCTGCTGTCTCCCCAACAAGTGCAAAGCCACCACAGGGACATTATGGGAGAAGCCAGGGCCACTGACTGCTCAGAGCCCTGCAAAGCCAAGCAGAGGGAGAGCCATCCCGGTAGTGGGCTCTGCGGGGTTAATTGGGAAGGATCCTGGGGTGATTAATGCTCTGGGTCCTGCCTAAGCTGTCCCAAGCCAATTAGGGCCCAACGAGCCCCTTGTGGGTTGGCAAAGCTGCTTAGGGCATTACACCCCCTCCGTTCCTGTGAATCCCCTTAACCGAGTCCAGAAGCAATTAATTAATCAGTGTCACCCGGGGCAGGGCCGGGTCGTGTCTGGGTCCAGGCAGGGTCCGAGCCCAGCCAGCCCCGTTTGCTGCCAGGGCCTCGCTGGCAGAGCCCCAAGTGCCCGAACGGGAACAATTTTGCAAGATGTGCCCGGCGGGTCTGGGCACAGTCACTCGCTGCGCACGTGAGCCAGGGAGGAAGGAGCCCGAAACTGCCCTGGAGGGGACAGGGGGGGTCAGTGCACCCCAACACTGTGTGCCTGTGCACCCATTTATCCACACACCTGTGCATTGCTGCACACCTGTGTGCTCAGGGAGCTCACCTGTGCACCCAGGTAACCCCTGCACACCATACCTGTGCACTCAGGGGCCCCCTGCACCCCATACCTGTACACACAGGTACCCCCTGCACCCCATACCTGTGCACTCAGGCACCCCCTGTACCCCATATCTGTACCCCCAGGTACCCCCTGTACCCCATACCTGTACCCCCAGGTACCCCCTGCACCCCATACCTGTGTGCTCATGGACCCTGCACCCCATACCTGTACCCCAGGTACCCCCTGTACCCCATACCTGTACCCCCAGGTACCCCCTGCACCTCATACCTGTACCCCCAGGTACCCCCTGCACCCAGCACCATCTCCTGCCCGCAGTCACTGTGCTCACCCTGCCCCTTGCCGTCCCCCCCTGGTGCCCCCTGTGCCAGGGGTAGGGTTACCCAGGGCAGTGCAGCTGCCAGCTCTCCCTGGGGCCAGCCCTGGCCCTGCCCAGCCAGCTGGCACCGTGTCAGGGCTGTTGGCAGCCAGGGCTCTGCTCACCCTTTGCCCCCATGGCTGTTTCTGGGTCAGCTCTTGAGCCCCAGCAGGGAGGCCAGCTGGGTCATGGCAGTGCCAGGGCAGTGCCAGGGCTGTGACATAGCTGGGACATGGCTGGGACATGGCTGTGACAGGGCTGGGACATGGCTGGGACATGGTTGTGACAGGGCTGTGTCATGGCAGTGCCAGGGCTGTGCCAGGGCTGTGTCATCCCTGTGCCATCCCTGTGCCATGGCTGTGTCAGGCCCGTGCCATGGCTATGCCATCCCTGTGCCATGGCTGTGCCATAGCTGTGGCCTGGCTGTGCCATCCCTGTGCCATGGCTGTGTCAGGGCCGTGCCATCCCTGTGCCATCCCTGTGCCATAGCTGTGGCCTGGCTGTGCCATGGCTGTGCCAGGGCTCTGGGGCACAGCCTGAGCAGCCCCGCTGGGCCTGTGCTCCTGGAGGAGCCCCCCAGCCCTGCCTAGGGAGGGGGCACCCCCGTCTGTGCCAGCTGTGTGCCCCCAGAGCTGCCTCTGCCCTCCCGGCTCTCGGGTGAGGTGCTGTGACATGGCTATGCCATCCCTGTGCCATGGCTGTGTTTGGGCCTGGGGAAGGGGCCAAACTGTGCCAGGGCTGTGACATAGCTGGGCCAGGCTGGGACATGGCAGATTGGCTGGAATGGCAGTGCCAGGGCTGTGCCATGCCTGTGTCATCCCTGTGCCATCCCTGTGCCATGGCTGTGCCATAGCTGTGGCCTGGCTGTGCCAGGGCTGTGCCAGAGCTGTGACATGGCTATGTCATCCCTGTGCCATCCCTGTGCCATGACTGTGCCATAGCTGTGCCAGGGCTGTGCCAGGGCTCTGGGGCACAGCCTGAGCAGCCCCCGCTGGGCCTGTGCCCCTGGAGGAGCCCCCAGCCCCCTGCCTCCTGGACACCCCGGCCTGTGCCAGCTGTTGTTTACCCCAGAGCTGCCTGTGCCCTCCCGGCCTCGGGTGGGTGTCAGGTGCTGTCCGTTTTGGGTGGACACAACTGTACAAACCCCCCCTGCCGCAGCTGGGCCAGCTCTGGCAGATTGCTGACAGCGCCCGGGAGCCCGGCGATAAATAGCCGGGCGGGGGCGAGGGCAGGTTTTGGGTCCCTTTTGGGGCAGCACGGCCGAGCCCATGGACTTCCAAGGCGGAATCCTGCAGGATGGCAGCCCCATGGAGAGCCTGGAGAAGCAGCTCATCTGCCCCATCTGCCTGGAGATGTTCAGCAAGCCCGTGGTGATCCTGCCCTGCCAGCACAACCTGTGCCGCAAGTGCGCCAACGACGTCTTCCAGGTGAGCGGGGTCCCCGTGCCCGGGCTGGGGACACCGGGGAGCTGTGGGGGACACCGGGGAGCTGTGGGGACACCGGGGAGCTGTGGGGACACCAGGGAGCTGTGGGGACACCGGGGAGTTGTGGGGACACCAGGGAGCTGTGGGGACACCACAACCTGTGGGGACACCAGGAGCTGTTCCAGGTGAGCGGGGTCTGTGGGGACACCGGGGAGCTGTGGGGACACCAGGGAGTTGTGGGGACACCGAGGGACCCCCCCCACCGTGTTCATGTCCCCCTCGCAGGCCGCCAACCCGTACTGGCAGAGCCGGGGCAGTCTGATTTCGGGGGGCCGGTTCCGGTGCCCCTCGTGCCGCCACGAGGTGCTGCTGGACCGCCACGGCGTCTACGGGCTGCAGAGGAACCTGCTGGTGGAGAACATCATCGACATCTACAAGCAGGAGTGCTCCAGGTGGGCACCGGGGCTGTGGGGACGCGGGGACACGGGGGTGGCCCTGCCATGCCCCAGCAGCAGCACTGAGACCCCGGGAGATCGCACTGGGGGCCTTTCTGCTCAGTGATCCCCGATTCAGATCTTTTCCTGACTCAAATCTCCCTCCCTGGACCAAAATCTTCTTCCCTGGACCCAAAACTTCCTCCCTGGACCCAAAAATTCCTCCCTGGACCCAAAACTTCCTCCCCCAACCCAAAACTTCCTCTCTGGATCCAAAACTTCCTCCCCGGATCCAAAACTTCTTCCCCCAACCCAAAACTTCCTCTCCAGACCCAAAACTTCCTCCCCCAACCCAGTTGTGCCCAGCAGTTCGTGCCTCTGGCTGTGCCAGGGGGATGGCAGGTCCCTGGGGGAGGTGGCACGTCCTGCTGTCCCCCGTGCTCCTGCTGGAACATTCGGGGGCAGATAAGAGGTGTGGGGAAGGAGTGCAGGCTCTGCTGTGACAGCAGGCACCGGGGCTGATAAGGGGCACAGGGACAGTTTGGGGGGGCCCAGTGGGGACCAGGATGGAGCTGGGGGGGACAGAGGGGTCACAGGCTCTCGAGGCAGAGCGGTGGCCCCGGCCAAATGCCCTGGAGCGCTGTAAATATTGTGTGAGAGCCATGGGGACGGGGACGATGGCACGTGGCAGGTGTCCGGGGGGGCCGGGGGGCCCAGGCCTGTCCGTGTGTCACAGCTCTGCCTTGGCCCCATGTCCCTCCTCGCTGTGGATGGGACGACGGAGCTGCAGCCCCCGTCTGGGAGCCCCCGGGGCTTTCTGGGTGTCCCCACCCCGGTCACACCATGGGTGACAATAAATCCGGGCAGCGCTGGGCTAAAATTAGGCTCTGGTGCAGCGCCTCTGGATCGCAGCCCCCCCGTCCCCAGTGCCACCCCTGCCATGGTGGCTTAAACTGGGACATGCTGGGGTGTGCAGGGGCACAGGGGAGCTGGCGGCTCCCAGAGGGGACCTGTGGGATTGTGCCTGGGGACCTGATTTTGGGGTGACAGAGGGGGTGTCACCACGGTGGGGGTGAGGCTGCAGTGGGGACACCGTGGTGGCAGGGGTGTCCCTGTAGGGGGGACATCACCCTGGTCATGGGGACATCACCCTGGTGTGGATGTCACCATGATGGGGACGTCACCCTGGTCATGGGGACATCACCCTGGTGTGGATGTCACCATGATGGGGACGTCACCCTGGTCATGGGGACATCACCCTGGTGTGGATGGTCACTGTGATGGGGATGTCACCCTGGCGTGGCTGTCACCACGACGGGGACGTCACCGTGGCCGTGCCACCCTCTCCAGCAGGCCCCTGAAGAAGGGGGAGCACCCCATGTGCAAGGAGCACGAGGACGAGCGGATCAACATCTACTGCGTCACCTGCGAGGTGCCCACCTGCTCCATGTGCAAGGTGTTCGGTGCCCACAAGGACTGCGAGGTGGCCCCTCTGCAAAGCGTCTTCCAGGGACAGAAGGTGCCCTGCGGGGGACCCGGGGGGGCTGCGGGCCATGTGCTGAGCTGGGACAGTGACAAATTACTGCGGGGATGGCTCACGGGGTATTAATAGCCCCCGGGTGACTTCGCCCAGGAGACAGGCTATATTTAGAATATTGCTGGTGAGGGGTGTGGGGGAGCAGAGCTGGGGATGAGCAGTGCCCAGCTGGGCATTGGGAGAGGTTCCTGTTCCTCACAGGAGTTAAAATTTCTCCTCTCTGTCTCTCGCCAGACTGAGCTCAACAACTGCATCTCCATGCTGGTGGCGGGGAATGACCGGATCCAGACCATCATCTCCCAGCTGGAGGACTCCTGCCAGAGCACCGAGGTGAGGGAAGGGGGAAAGGAACCCCCAAACACCCGGGGGTGAAACCTCAGCCGGGCCCGGGGCGGAGCGCATGGAGCAGGGATGCTGCCGGCGCCGGAGGGACGCGCGGGCGCCATCCCTTGTCCCTTGTCCCCGCAGGAGAACAGCGAGGCGGCCAAGAGGGAGCTCTGCGCTCGCTTTGACGCGCTGGCGGCGCTGCTGGAGGAGAAGAAGGCGGAGCTGCTGCAGCGCATCGGCCGGGAGCAGGCGGACAAGACCGCCTTCATCCAGAGCCTCATCTGCCAGTACAAGGAGCAGCTGGAGAAGTCGAGCCGCCTGGTGGAGACGGCCATCCAGGCGGCCGAGGAGACCGGGGGCGCCGCCTTCCTCATGGTGAGACCCCCAGAGCCGCCCCGTGGGGTGCCACTGCTGGGGACAGCCTGCGGGCTGCTGGGGCCTCACTCACCTCCTCCTTCCTCTTCTCTTCCTCCTCCTCCTCCTCCTTCCCCTTCTCTCTCCACAGAATGCCAAGCAGCTCATAAAAACGTAAGTGCTCCGCCCGGGGGAATGTCCTCGATCCAAGCCCCACGGGCGGGATGTGGGCAGTGGGGGCTGCCCCACGGCCCCCGGCCCAGGGAGGGGACAGGGACACCCGCACACATCCGTGCTCTCCCTGCCCAGGATCGTGGAGGCCTCCAAGGGCGCTCGCCTGGACAAGATCGAGCAGGGCTATGAGAGCATGGACGCCTTCTCGGTGAGCCTGGAGCACCTCACCGAGGCCGTGCACGCCCTGGACTTCGACCCCGGTACATGCAGCCCCCAGCACCCCTCACCTGGTGACACCCTCTGCTCCTCCCGGTGCCTCCTGGTGACCTCTGGCCCCTTGTTTGCAGCAGAGGAAGATGATGGAGTACTTTGATGGGGAGGAGGAAGAAGGGGTGGAAGAGAACGCGGCACCCGAGAGGACAGTGATGGGTAAGGGGCAGAGCCCACCTCCCCAGCAGCCTCCAGCACCCACGGGGGAGCTCTGGGGGCTTGGGCTCTCCTTCATCACGCCATCCTCTCCCTCGGCAGCTTCCCTGTAGCCACAGCAGCGATGGAGACGCCCCCGGGCACGGGATGTCCGGCGTTGGTTTGGGGGGCACACGCGGCAGGGCCCGGCAGCGCGGCGAGCCGGCCCTGCTCCAGCACAGGACACTTTTCTATACGGGTGCAAACAGGACAATTCCGCACGTTTTGTAATTCCCTTGTTTTGTATATAATTGTCACGCCTTTGAAATTTGTGTATTTTGTAAAGAAAACCGCTGCGTTGGGTGGTTCTTTCCTTCCTCGCCTCTCGCTCTCGGCTCGCCGGCCCCGCCGTGGGCACCGGGGGTGGCTTTGCCATCAGAGGTGCCCCTGCCAGCACCCAGCGGGGCTGAGGGACACCTCCGCTCCAGCTCTTAATTTCCAGCCTCATTAGCACCTCTGGCAGCGCTGGCAGCCGCTCCTGGCCGCCCGCCCGGGATGTAACAGGTCGGCACCCGGCAGGATTTATCTCCTGGGGATGGGATGTCCTGTCCGGGGCTTGCCCTGGGCTGGAGAGGTGGCACGGGTGGGGCTGAGGATGCTCCAGGCTGGGCCAGCCCCCGAAATGGGGATGGTGTGGGCATCGAGCTGCTGGCTTGCTGCTGAGAAACGCACCACGGGTGAAATGCATCAACTGAGCTCAGAAATGCACCTTGGGTGAAAAATACACCATAAATCTGATATACATCCTAAATGCAAAAGTACCCCGTAAATGCTTTTCTCCTACAAAAACATGAGTCCTGCTCAGAGGGGGAAACTGAGGCAGCACCCACGAGAGCAATTACCCCAGAGTAATTAACGAGGGCAGTTACCCCAGGGTAATTAACGCTGCTCACCCAGGGAGGAGCCCCTGCTGCGGAGGGAGGGGGGCCCAGGCTAATCCATCACACGGCTGGATCCAAACTGGGGGGCTCCAAAGCAGGGAGGGGGATCACCGTGTGCCTTGGAGGGGACATGGGGCCGTTCCAGCTCCCTCTGCCCCAGCCCGGGGCTGTGCAGCTCCTGGGGGGGGTCCCAGAGCAATCCCCCCCCCCAGCAGCAGCAGCAGCACCCCCGGGCTGGCAGGCGAGGGGGCCCAGCCCGGGGCAGGCCCCGCGGGCGCTTTGCAGCCGGCCTGGCCGTCCCTCCTCCAGCCGGGATTTGCACACGAATCCCGGCTCTTCACACGAGCCAAGGCCACCGGCTGCCACCAGCGCCGGCCGCACGCCGGGGTCACCGCGCCGAGCCCCCGGCCCGCAGCAGCAGCAGCAGGAGGAGGAGGAGGAGGAGGAGGAGGAGGAGGAGGATGGCGGCCGGCGACGAGAAGCGGCACCTGCTGAGCGAGGGCAGCGGCGGGTACGGGGGAGCCCGGGG
Organism: Emberiza elegans; assembly: GCA_024865655.1. Lineage (NCBI taxonomy): Eukaryota > Metazoa > Chordata > Aves > Passeriformes > Fringillidae > Emberiza > Emberiza elegans. The sequence goes on along the minus strand of JALJVW010001685.1, from coordinate 7,153,752 downwards.
GGCTGGGGGTGCCGGGCCCCCTCCGCCCTGCGCTCCCGAGCGGGGTCTGGGGGGAACGGGCTGCACCCGAAGCCCCCCAGCCCTGCCCTGGCCGCAGGTGCTACGTGGGGAAGGACGGACAGAGCGCGGCGCACGGACAGGAGCCCGCGCTGGAGCTGGGCACGCGGCGTGGGCAGCACTGCCACACGCGGGGACGCGGCGGCCACCCCGGGCAGCAGCAGCAGCGGGCGCGCAGGAAGCTCTACCTGGCCGCTGGCATCTGCCTCTTCTTCATGGTGGGCGAAGCCGTGGGTGAGTGCGGGGCGCCGGCTCCGCGGGGTCCCCGTGGGTCACCCCAGAGCCCCGCCAGTTCCCCATTCCCCGCTGGGAGCTCCGAGCTCCCCCTGGCTTTCTGGGAGCGCCGAGGGACCTGCTGGCTTTCTGGGTCGAACGCCGGCCAGGACCCGCCTGTGGCCCGGGACATGGCGGGTACCTGGCACACAGCCTGGCCATGTCCCCCTCGATGGGGCAGGACCTGCCAGCTGCCCCCCCCCCCGATGTCCCCACAGGCGGGTACCTGGCACACAGCCTGGCCATGTCCCCGATGTCCCCCCGATGTCCCTGCAGGCGGGTACCTGGCACACAGCCTGGCCATCCTGACGGACGCTGCCCACCTGCTGACGGACTTTGCCAGCATCATGATCAGCCTCTTCGCCCTCTGGGTGTCCTCACGGCCCCCCACCAAAACCATGAACTTCGGCTGGCACCGGGCAGGTAACGCGGTGGCACCGCCCCGGGGGTGACATCGGAGCACCCCAGCGAGCCCTCCCCGTGTGGAGCAGGGGCTTTGGGGTGCCCTGAGGGGCCGGGCGAGCCCTGGCAAAGCCCTGGCACCGTGAACAGGGCAAGGCAGAGGCGCTGCCAGCCCTGTGCAAGGGGCATCCCGGGATGGGTGCAGGGTGCCCACACCGTGCCCAGCACTGCCAGGGGTGGCGCTGGGTGCCCACACCGTGCCCAGCATTGCCGGGGATGGTGCTGGGTGCCCGCACCGTCCCAGCACTGCCGGGGATGGTGCTGGGGATGAGGCAGCCATGGCGGGGTCTCTCCGCAGAGATCCTGGGGGCCCTGCTCTCCGTGCTCTCCATCTGGGTGGTGACGGGGGTCCTGGTTTACCTGGGGGCGCAGCGCCTGCTCTCGGGTGACTACGACATCGAGGGCGGGGTGATGCTCATCACCTCCGCCTGCGCCGTGGCCGTCAACATCGTGTAGGTGCCGCCACACGGTCCCGCGTGTCCCCTCCCCGAGCCTGCCGGGCCCCCGGGCTGTCACCGGTGCCCTGCCCGCAGGATGGGGCTGGCTCTGCACCAGACGGGCCACGGGCACAGCCACGGGGCAGCGGCCGAGCAGCCCAACGCCAGCGTCCGCGCCGCCTTCGTGCACGTGCTGGGGGACCTGCTGCAGAGCCTCGGCGTCCTCATCGCCTCCTACATCATCTTCTTCAAGGTCTGGGGGTGCTGGGGGCAAGCGGGGGTCTGGGGGAAAAGGGGTAGCTGGGGGGAAAAGGGGAGCTGGGGGCAAACGGGGTGGTGGGGATAAAGGGGGTGCTGGGGATATGGGGACAGCATCTCCAGACGGCCGTGGCTGGGCACAGGGCAGGACAGCCAGGACTGTGTACCCACCCTGCTGGTCCCCATGGGGTTTGGGGTGCCCGCCCTGCTGGTCCCGAGGGGGTTTGGGGTGCGGTGATGGTGCCGCGGGGGTCTCACCCTGTCCCCCCCTCCCCAGCCCGAGTACAAGTACGTGGATCCCATCTGCACCTTCCTGTTCTCGGCGCTGGTGCTGGGCACAACGCTGACCATCCTCCGGGATGTCCTGCTGGTCCTCATGGAGGGTAGGGACCCCCGGGTGGCGAACGAGGGCACCCAGGGGTGCTCTGGGCCCCGTCCCTGCAGCCGCCGTGGCTCTGCCCCCAGGGACCCCCAAAGGGATGGATTTCAACGCCGTGCGGGACACGCTGCTGGCCGTGCGGGGCGTGGAGGCCGTGCACAGCCTGCACATCTGGGCCCTGACCGCAGCGCAGCCGCTGCTCTCCGTGCACATCGCCATCAGTGAGTGCCACAGGGGGGACAGGGGGGACAGGGAGTGTCACAGGGTGGGGACAGGGCCATCAGCGAGTGACACAGGGGGGACAGGGCCACCGGGGAGTGTCACAGGGTGGGGACAGGGCCATCAGTGAGTGCCACAGCACGGGGACAGGGAGTGTCACAGGGGGGACAGGGCCATCAGCGAGTGACACAGGGGGGACAGGGGACAGAGACATCAGTGGGTGGGGACAGAGCATCGGGACAGGGGGGCAGAGCATCTGGGAGGGTCGCAGCAGGGGACAGAGCCCCCAGTGAGTGTCACAACAGGGGGCAGGGGTGCCCGAGCCCCCAGTGGGTGTCACTACAAGGAGGACAGGGGTGCCAGAGCCCCCAGGGAGTGTGGCGATGGGCAGGGCAGGTCGGGGTTCCCGCACCCCCCCCCATGCCCACCTTTTCCCCCCAGACGCGGCTGCCAGCGCGCAGGAGGTGCTGGAGGAGGCGAGCTCGCGGCTGCAGGGCGCCTTCCGCTTCCACAGCACCACCATCCAGGTGGAGAGCTACTCCGAGGAGATGCGGGACTGCCGGGAGTGCCAGCCCCCCCGCGACTGAGCCGCGGGACCTCCCATGTGCGCGAATAAAGCGGAGCACACGGGGGGATGCTGGGTCCCTTGGGTCTCCGTGTTATCTCCGCTATCTGCAGGAGCCAAGGACACACCCAGAGCGGCTGTTGGAGGCCACCTCATGTTCCGTATTTCTGTTCAGCTGGGAGGAAAGCCAGCTGGAACGCCCTTTCCCCCTTTTCTGGGGAGTGCTGCGAGGCAGTGGGGGGTGCTGGGCTGCCCAGGGCCTGCGGGGGACGCAGCTGGAGCGAGGGAGGGAGGTCACACACAGCCCTTATCGCTCCTCCGTTTGCTCTCGGCGAGGTGAAGGACTCTCCCCCCCGCAGGGCCGGGGGCTGCCCGGGCCCAGGTTCCCAGGGTGCCGACGGCAGAAGCGTTGGAGAACGCAAAACCTGGTGCCCCCAAATCCCACAGCCTTGTCTCCATTCCACCATCCGGACCCTGCCTCTCGCCTCCTTTATTGCACCGGTAAAAGCCAATAACGAAAACCCCCAGGGGGGATGAGCAGCCGCCGTGGGGGATGGATTTCAACGCCCTGGGACACGCTGCTGGCCGGGCCCCGTGCACAGCCTGCACATCTGGGCCCTGACCGCAGCGCAGCCACTGCTCTCCGTGCACATCGCCATCAGTGAGTGCCACAGGGGGGACAGGGAGTGTCACAGGGTGGGGACAGAGCCATCAGCCACAGGGGGGACAGGGCCACCGGGGAGTGTCACAGGGTGGGGACAGGGCCATCAGTGAGTGCCACAGCACGGGGACAGGGAGTGTCACAGGGGGGACAGGGCCATCAGCGAGTGACACAGGGGGGACAGGGGACAGAGACATCAGTGAGTGACACAGCACGGGGACAGGGGGGGCAGAGCATCTGGGAGGGTCGCAGCAGGGGACAGAGCCCCCAGTGAGTGTCACAACAGGGGGCAGGGGTGCCCGAGCCCCCAGTGGGTGTCACTACAAGGAGGACAGGGGTGCCAGAGCCCCCAGTGAGTGGGGCGATGGGGAGGGCGGGGTTCCCGCACCCCCCCCCATGCCCACCTTTCCCCCCCAGACGCGGCTGCCAGCGCGCAGGAGGTGCTGGAGGAGGCGAGCTCGCGGCTGCAGGGCGCCTTCCGCTTCCACAGCACCACCATCCAGGTGGAGAGCTACTCCGAGGAGATGCGGGACTGCCGGGAGTGCCAGCCCCCCCGCGACTGAGCCGCGGGACCTCCCATGTGCGCGAATAAAGCGGAGCACACGGGGGGATGCTGGGTCCCTTGGGTCTCCGTGTTATCTCCGCTATCTGCAGGAGCCAAGGACACACCCAGAGCGGCTGTTGGAGGCCACCTCATGTTCCGTATTTCTGCTCAGCTGGGAGGAAAGCCAGCTGGAACGCCCTTTCCCCCTTTTCTGGGGAGTGCTGCGAGGCAAGGGGGGGTGCTGGGCTGCCCAGGGCCTGCGGGGGACGCAGCTGGAGCGAGGGAGGGAGGTCACACACAGCCCTTATCGCTCCTCCGTTTGCTCTCGGCGAGGTGAAGGACTCTCCCTCCCCGCAGGGCCGGGGGGGCTGCCCGGGTTGTTCCCAGGGTGCCGACGGCAGAAGCGTTGGAGAACGCAAAACCTGGTGCCCCCCAAATCCCACAGCCTTGTCTCCATTCCACCATCCGACCCTGCCTCTCGCCCCTCCTTTATTGCACCGGTAAAAGCCAATAACGAGTAAAACCCCGTCAGCATGAGCAGCGATCCTGCCCCCGGAGCCCGGCCGCCCTCACGGCTTCTCCAGGCTCGGGTATTTCTTGCGCAGCACCGACACCTGGTCCTTGAAGAGGACGGGGTCGAGGCGCAGCCGGGAGGGCACCAGGGGCATGTAGCCGAACCAGTTTGCCAGCTGGTCCAGGCAGTCCTGGCGCTGCGAGAGGCGCCGCCGCCTCCGCGGCTTCGGCCCGCAGCAGCGCTGCGGGGCCCGGGCGCCCCGCAGCCCCTCGCCGCACCCCCCCGCCGGGGCCCCGGCTTGCGCCACCTTGATGGGCGGCAGCTTGGTGACAGCGGCCACCAGCGCGTTCATCAGGATGTCCTCGCAGGCCGCCAGCCCGTCCACCAGCTCCCGCAGCCCCGCGGGCAGGTACTCGGTGAAGAGGCTGTGGTAGTACCTGAGGGGGCGGGACGGGGTGAGGGGCACGGTGTGGGGGAGCCCCCCCGGCCCCCGCGGCCCCTCCCGGCCCGGTACCGGTGGTAGAAGGCGGCGGCGGTGAGCACCATGGAGAGCTCGTTGGTCCACCTGGAGGTGTAGCCCCAGCGGCCCCGCTCGGCGTCCCAGAAGTGGCTCTGCGTGGGGAAGCCCACGATGCGCTCGGGGAAGCTGAGCCACACCGAGAAGGCGAAATCCACCTGGCACGGGATGGGCACGGGATGGGCACGGGAGGGGCACGGTGTGAGCTGCCGCAGTGCCACCCACCGCGGGGACTGCGGGAGGGCACCACGCTGCCCCTGCGGGACGAGGGGACGTGGGGACAGCCACAGGGAGCCGGGGCCGCGGCCTCACCTCGCTGGTGGAGAGGCTGGTGTCCTCGTCCAGGCTCAGCACCGCGTCCGTCCGGATGGCCCCGAACGGGAAGAAGCGGTCGCTGAGCTGTGGGGGGAGGAAGGAAGGACGGGTTGGTGCCCTGGGGTGGCTGTTCTGGTCCCCTGCCCGTGTTCTAGACCCCTGCCCATGTCCATGTCCCCTGGCCGTGTCCCTGTCCCCTCACCTTCCTCCTGCCCTGGATGATGGTCAGGGGCACGCTGCTCTGGGGCCATTTCCCGCTCGGGGGCGGTGGCTTCTCGCAGCTCCACAGGACCACGATCTGCAAGGGGCAGGACAGGCGTGGCCGGAGGGGCTGGGTGGGTTCTCTGCTCCAGCCCAGACCATCCCAAAACCATCTCGTGGCAGTTTGGAGCAGGATAAACCCCCAGATGGTCCAAAGGGCTTGGGAAACAGCTCTGCCCACCCAAAGGTGACACCACTGGGCACCCCCTCCACCCCTAAACGCACCCATCCCCTCTCCTGGTGCCCGCAGGACCCAGCCCCATCGTCCCCCGGATCCCTGGGACTCTGCTCCTCCCACCTGGGCGCAGTACTGGGATGCAGAGACGGCTTGGATGAGCCTGAGGAGGGGCTGGGACAGCGACCCTGCCCGGATGAAGGCCGTGAACTTCTTGGAGGGGCTGTAGCCTGAAAAGAGGGTGGGACAGGGACAGGAGAGGCGTTGGGCACGGCCCGAGTTTGCGGGGCTCAGCCGGGGCGGGCAGGGCCCTACCGTGGTGCAGGTAGTAGAAGGGGAAATCCCCGAGGTGGGTGGAGAAGTCGGGCAGCACCAGGAGCCCCCCGGGCAGCGCGTTCCAGAGCAGGCGGGAGCGGGAGCGGTGCGGGCTCAGCCGGTCCTTGATGATCTGCCGGAGGCGCCAGTGATGCTCCCGGAGCCCCGGGGCGGTGACCGGGGAGGGGGCTCGGGCTGGGGGGGGCTCACCTCCAGCGTGGTGTGCACGATCTTGTCCACGGAGGAGAAGTAGGCATCCCACAGGAACTGGGTCTGCTGCTGGAAGGCCAGCACGCGCTCGGGGTGGATGCAGCGCACGGCAGAGGGGATCTGCGCCGGGGAGCAGAGGGGTCCTCACCTCAGCCTCCCCCTCGGGGCTGGGCTGCTCGCCTGTGTCCCCCCTGACACCCTGCTGTGGGTGCTGCCACCCTCCTGCTGTGGGGCTGCATCTCCTCTCCCTGGAGCAGGATGGGGCCCAGGATTCCCAAGGGTTTGTGCCCAGGAAGATCCTTCCCACCTTCTCCCCGAGATGAACAGAGCCCCAGGACTGCAGCTGGGCTGGGACCCCCACTCCAGGCTGGGTGAGACCCTCCTGCACTGCCCACAGGGGCTGCTCTGGGCTGGGACCCCCACTCCAGGCTGGGTGAGACCCTCCTGCACTGCCCACAGGGGCTGCTCTGGGCTGGGACCCCCACTCCAGGCTGGCTCAGACCCTCCTGCACTGCCCACAGGGGCTGCTCTGGGCTGGGACCCCCATTCCAGGCTGGGTGAGACCCTCCTGCACTGCCCACAGGGGCTGCTCTGGGCTGGGACCCCATTCCAGGCTGGGTGAGACCCTCCTGCACTGCCCACAGGATTGCTGCCAGGCCCAGCTGTGAGGGGCTCACCCCCAGACCTGTTTGGGGGCTCCACCCCGCTGGGATTGGGGTCTGGTGCTGGTGTGGGGCAGGATCTGGGCCCGGTACCTGCAGCAGGAGCCTCTCGCTGCCCACGACAGCAGCCTTGCCCCAGTCGATGGCCTCGGCGAAGGGCAGCTCCCAGCCATCGCTCAGCAGCACCGGGATGCAGGCGGCCTGTGGGGGACCCCGCAGGCTGGGACAGAGCCCCCAGACCCTGGAGAGGGGCTCGCCCGTCCCCCTGCCCACCCCGTACCTGCAGGGCCTCGAGGAAGCGGAAGGAGCCCAGGCGCCTGCCCCGGGGCACGATGCAGAAGGTGGAGTTGTGCAGCAGCTCCTGGTAATCAAACCTGGCGGGGGACATGGGCAGGGGTCAGGCATGGCCCCCTCCCCTCCTGGGAGCACCCGGGAGGTGCTGCTGGCACTGCCAGGTGTGGAGCCAAGCCAGGGCAGAGTTAGGAGCGCTTTGGGCAGATTTTGGCTCTGAACATCCCTGGTTTTGTGGGAGCAGAGATCTCCTGGGTGCTGAAGGGATGGACCTGGGCATTCCTTAAAGAGGGGGGATCAGGAAGGGACCCCAGTGCCCTTTGAAAGCACCAGCCAGCTCCTCCCACCCTCCAGCAATGCCACCCCACGCACGGCCACCACCTGAGCCCCGAGCCCGAAACTGCAGCGGCTCCTGAGCCGTGCCCAGACTCGCTGGGCAGGACCAGCCCTGCCTGCCCTGGCAGCGTTCAGGGAGGGGGCAGCCCCCCTCCGGCCGGGCTCGCCCCTGGGGCTCTCAAAGCCCCTTCTGTGCCGTGCTGGGGAGAGGCTCGGCCCTGCCGGGTCCCTGCGGCCGCGCCGGAAAATCCAATATTGACTTTAGGTCGGGACAGACCCCGTCTGTTCCTGCCCGCGGGGAGGGGCAGCCGCTCCTGCATGGGCCGGGGGGCACCCGCATGGGCCAGCCGGGGGCTGGGAGGCCAAAAGAGCCCTTGCGGTGTGCTGGTCCCGGGAGGAAGCGTGTCCTGCGGTGCCGGTGCCAGGCCGGGAGCTGAGGCCGTGTCACCTCCGCGGGTGCCGGAGCAGCCGGGCAATTCCCAGGGATGTGGGAAATCAGCCCCAGTGCCAAGGCACAGAGTTTCGCAATAAACCCGCCTCTGGATGAACCTCCCCAGTGTCTCCAAAGGACGCCAAAATCCTTGACCCGTTAACACTCACACTGCCGGCCGGGCAGCCGGAGGGGTGAGAGCGGCTCAAACAGCGCCCAGACGGACCACAGCAGCCACAGCCACATCCGCGGGGCCAGAGCCGGCTGTCACCTCTCCTGCGGCCCCCAGACCCTGCCGTGACCCCCGGCAGCCCCGGGGCTGGGTGGGCAGCGGGAGCCGGCCCGGGGGGGCTGCCCTGGCCGGCAGCCGGTGCGGTGGGGCGGCTGGCGCCGGCCGGGCTGCGGGGCCGAGCGCTCCCCATGGAAATATTCGCTCCTGACGCGCTGCGGTTTCCGGGCAATCGCCGTCAGGGCTTCCTTGTTTTGTCAGGAGCCGGGACGGGCGCCCGCCGCGCTCCCTCCGCCCGGCCCCTCGGTGGCTCCGGCCGGGCACGGTGCCACCGGCACCGGCGGCTCCGAGAGCCGCTCCCGGCCCCGCCGAGCGCTCCGGGCACGGTGCCACCGGCACCGGCGGCTCCGAGAGCCGCTCCCGGCCCCGCCGAGCGCTCCGGGCACGGTGCCACCGGCACCGGCGGCTCCCGGCCCCGCCGAACGCTCCGAGCGCGGGGCAGCGCGGCCGCACTGCCACAAGCCGCCCTTCATCCCAGAACAGGACCGGATTGTTCGGGGCAGCCCCTCGGGCGTGAGGAGGATGATGGAACCCTCCGCAGAGCCTTCCTCTGCTCCCCGAGCGGGCTCCAGCCCCGGCACACCGGGCGAACGGGACCACCGGGTCTCGCTTTGTCCCCGGCCCGTGTGGGAGCCCCTCCCCGGGCAGGAGGGCCCCGGTCCCGGCGCAGAGCCGGCCCTGGGGCGGTGCCGGTGCCTTCGTGCCCGGTGTCCCACAGGGAGCAGCAGGGCTGGGGTCACACACAGCGCGCTGCCCGTGCCACGTGTTCCCCATGGATCCAGGGCAAAGCCGGGCTGGGAGAGGTGTAAATCTGCCTGTGTTTGCAAACAGCGTTAGGGGATTACCTGCGTGGGCGGTTGGGTGGGGGGGAATTCTCATCCCGCTGCCCCTCGGCGCAGCGTGGGGCTGGCCCTGGGCCCCCCCCTGCCCACCCCGCTGTCCTGAGATGCCCCATCCCCAAGAGACTTTGCTGCAGGCGCTGACCCTGCTGGGCTGGTGGCCCCCGACCCATCCCAAAGCCCCGGCTAATCCCAGTGCCAGCACCCCAGCTCCACTTTTACCTCCCAGCACCTCCTAAGACGCTTTGAGGATGATGCCCAACGCGGCCTCTCCCCATCTGCTCTCCAGCCGGGTGCCTGGGGGATGTCCCCAGGCGGTGGGACGGGCACCTGCCCGTAGTCTGCGGGATGGGCTCTGTGTTTACCAGCCCCGGATTCAGCAGCTGGCGATGGGTCCCCAGTAGTTGGATGGGGAGGTCAGGAGCTGGCACGTGTCCCTGCAGAATGGAACCCCCAAACTCACCGAACTTTGTACCCCAAATTTTTCCACCACTGTACTCATCTCACATTGCTGCCACCGTGTCCATTCGGGATGGGGGACACAGGGGGACCCCCAGCCACCACCAGCACCAATTAAACTCAAGGCTGCCCACACTGGGACGCCCACAGACCCAGCAGTTTTGTGGGATTTCCAGTGGAGCCAGTGAGGGGGGGATGTTTCGGGCTCATCTCCAAGAGAAACGTTTATGTTGGGGGAGAGCAGGAGGGGGGAGAAGAAAAGCGTCATTCATCGGCGTTGGGAAAAAGGGAAATCGTATTAGAGGCGGTGGCAGTGATGGCAGATAAGAGCTGCTCTCGCCAGATTACTCCAACTTTAATAGAGAGCAGGAAAGCCCTGAGCAGTCAGCGCCTCACTCCCCCCCGTGCAGTGAGCCCTCATCCCTCTCAGAGAAGCCAAAACCTCCCTCTCACCGCAGCTGCACCCCGCAGAGAGGCAGAGACATTTGTGGGGCGTCCCACCGCCCCAGACCCCCCCACCTCTGACCCACCTCTCATAGTCCGCGTTGTCCTGGTCACAGCGCGTGTCCTTGTGCTTCTCCCAGTCCTTGCCGTGCTTGCAGGTGGTCAGGGAGATGATGTCCTTCCCGTTGTGGATGTGGTGCAGCGCGTTGCGCGTGCCGGAGCCGATGCCCGTCAGGTACCGCTTGCCCTTGAACACCAGCAGGAATTTCCTCTCGGGGGGCAGCGAGCCCCTCTGCAGGCGCGCCCCGCGCTGGGGGTGCTCCCGGGGGAACAGGGGGATGGAGACGTCGAAGCCGGGCCGGAAGCTGCGGCTGTCGGAGCTGGCTCTGGCCAGCATGGCCTGCCCGGGGTCGAAGCCCAGCTCGCCGCCGTAGCTGGGCCACGTGCCCGAGTAGAGGTTGAAGATGAGGTGGTTGCGGCCGCCGTTCCAGAGCGGGGAGCTGCGGATTTTCTCCTCCAGGTCCCGCACGTAGTGCTCCGAGAGGCGGTCGCGGTCCAGCGTGTCGATGCCGAGGATGAAGAGGCACGCTTCCTCCGGCCGGGGCGTGTGGTACCGCGAGCGCTCGATGGAGCTGAGGATTTTGCTGTAGGTCTCCGAGACGGGCTGGCCCCGCTCCTGGGGGTAGGTGAACACTTTGAAGCCGTTCCTCTCGCACCTGGAGAGGTCGAAGCAGGTTTCCATGCGGCACCCGCTGCTCCTGTAGGCGCTCAGCCACGCCGCCCGCCGCTCCCGGGGGGACAGCAGGGCAGGGTCCCCATCCCTCTGCAGCTCCTCGGGCTCTGCAAAGCTTTTGAGGAGGGACTGATCCGTCCAGCGGGGCCAGCTCCTCCGGGCTTCTGCTTTCCTCCCCGAAAAGAAAGCGAAACGGCGCAGCTGATCCCCTCCGAAGAAGAAAAGCAGGAGCCAAGAGGCCAGGAAAGTCAGGAAAATGTATTTCTTCCTGGTCTGCATAGGTTCACACGCAGCCCCAGCTCCTCATCGGGCTCAGGTGGGGCCAGAGTCCGGTCAGGACGATGTTCCCAGCCCCGAGGGGGTGGTGGGACGGCTCCCGGCCCCAGGCACTGTCCTGTGTCCTTCAGGCCGTAACAGTCCCCACGTTGTGCCCAGGGCTGTGCTGGTTTCTCGGACCGTCCCGGTGCCTGGCTGCAGAGCCCGGTGCCCCGGTGTCCCAGCCGCTCACTTCTCCGGGCCTCCGAGCCGCCACAATGACTTTTCCATGGCTTGACCCAGCTTCAAATCCCTGGAGAAAGGGAGAGGTCGCGTCGTCACCGCCCTGTCGCCGCCAGCCGTGTCACCACAAGTGGCTCCACACATCCCCGCGGCGGGACTCCCTCCGCAGCTCCCTGGGGACTGAAACCCCGGCACAAACCCTCCCTCCCTGCCCTGCTCCTGCCCCCCGGTGCCCCCGTTACCTTCGGGCGGCCGCGGCCCCGGGTGGGTGTCGGGCCGCGTTCCGGAGCCCCGCTCGCCGCCTGCCCGCGGCTCCGGGCTGCATCCCCGGCCGGGGAAGGCGGCGGAGCGGCCGCCGGGGCTCCCGGTGCGCGGCCGGGCGGAGGAGCCGCTTCGGGAGGCTCCGCACAGCCCCGCTCCGGGTGCGCGTCCCCCTGGTCCCCTTGTCCGTCTGTCCCTGCGCTGGGCTCTCTGTTCCCGTGTCCCCCCGGTGCGTGTCCGAGCCCCCGGCTGCTCTCCGCTGTCCTCCTGTCCCTCCCCGGGACTGCCTGTCCCCTCTCCGCCTGTCTGTCCTCTGCGGGGCTAACTGTCCCGCTGTCCCCTGCCCCCCTCAGAGCTGGCTGTCCCCTGCCCGTCTGTCCCCTCGGGACTGCCTGTGCCCTGTGCCCTCCCAGATCTGGCTGTCCCTCGTCCGTCCGTGCGTCTGTCCCGCCCAGGGCTGGCTGTCCCCCGCTCCCGCCGGGAGCTGGCAGTGCGGTGTCCGTCGGTCAGTCCCCGCGGGGCTGGCTGTCCCCTGCCCGTGTCGCTGTCCCCGTGTCGCTGTCCGTGTTTCTGTCCCCCCTGTCCCGTCGGTCCCGGTGGTCCCGCGTCCCCCCCGCGCTCCACGTGCCCCCCCCGTCCGCATCTGTTCCACGGAGCCCTGGCCCCGCCCCCTCCCTGCTTGCCCCGCCCCCGGCCTCCCATTGGCTCTCCGCTCACAGGAGGGGGCGCGTTCGGCGGAGCCCCCCCCCGGCGCGCGCCCATTGGCCGCGCCCACGTGGGACGGGGGGGGGTCCTGGGGGGGGGCCGGGGCAGAGGGGGGACCGACCCCTGTCCCCCCCTGTCCCCGTGTCCCCCTGTCCCCCATGTCCCTCTGTGTCCCCATGGCCCCCATGGACCCCTGTCCCCATAGACCCCTGTCTCCCTATCCCTCTGTGTCCCCATGTCCCCGTGTCCCTGTGTCCCCTATGTCCGCCTGTCCCTCTGTGTCCTGGGCCCTGTGTCCCCCCTGTTCCCCTGTCCCCGTGTCCCCCTATCCTCCTGGACCTGTGTCCCTCTGTCACTCTGTGTCCCCGTGTCCCCCTGTTCCCGTATCCCTGTGATCCCCTGGCCCTGTGTTCTCCTGTCCCCGTGTCCCCATGGCCCTCTGAGTCCCCGTGTCCCCCTGTGTCCCTGGCCCTGTGTCCTCCCTGTTCCCCTGTCCCCGTGTCCCCTATCCCTTTGTGTCCCCGTGTCCCCCTGTGTCCCAGGGTTCTTTCCCGGGGTGATCCGGGGGTGCTGGGGGTGCTGTCCCCATTCCCGAGCCGGGCGTGGGCCGGGCCCGGCAGCCCGGGCAGGTCGGGGCTCGTCTGTCCCAGCCCGCCGCGGCCCCCGCCCTGCCCCGCCGGCCGGGCAAGCCGGGACCGGAGCGCTGGATGGCGGCCACGGGCGGGACAGCCCGGCCGGCCCCGCCCGGAGGGCCCGGGCAGCGCCCCCGCTCCTGCCCCGGCCCCGGGGACACCGGCGGCGGCGACCCCAGGGCTCTGTGCAGCACCCAGAGCGTGCCTCAGTTTCCCCCGGGCTCTGTGCAGTGCCCAGTGGTGCCTCAGTTTCCCCAGGGCTCTGTCCAGTGCCCAGCCGTGCCTCAGTTTCCCCAGGGCTCTGTCCAGCGCCCAGAGCGTGCCTCAGTTTCCCCAGTGAGCTGGAGCGGGGCTGTGTGAGTGGGAACTCGCTGGGGACGGCAGTCACCAAACCTTTGGGTGTTCCTGTGCCAGCCTGGCTTGGGCACAGCTGTCCCCAAACCTTTGGGTGTTCCTGTGCCAGCCTGGCCTGGGACACGGTCCCCAAACCTTTGGGTGTTCCTGTGCCAGCCTGGCCTGGGCACGGCTGTCCCCAAACCTTTGGGTGTTCCTGTGCCAGCCTGACCTGGGCATGGCTGTCCCCAAACCTTTGGGTGTTCCTGTGCCAGCCTGGCTTGGGGACAGCTGTCACCAAAGCTTTGGGTGTTCCTGTGCCAGCCTGGCCTGGGCACGGCTGTCCCCAAGCCTTTGGGTGTTCCTGTGCCAGCCTGCCCGGCCCGGCCCGCAGGGAGTTAACCCCGGCCGCAGAGGGGATTACCGGGACCCGGGGCCGCTTGAGCTGCAGAAAGAGGATTAAGCAAAGGGAACGTGGGGATGGGCACAGAGAGCCCCGGAGCGCCGCTGGCCCCTGGGGGGGACAGGGACACGGCTGGGGACAGGGACACGGCTGGGGACAGGGACACGGCTGGGCACAGACACGGACGGGGCAGCCCTGGGCTTGGGGTGCTGCCCGCGGGCACAGCCCCCCACAACTGGGAGCTGTGTCTTTTACTGGTGACACTGGGAGCTGTGTCCTGTTCTGGTGACACCGGGAGCTGTGTCCTGTCCTGGTGTCACTCAGAGCTGTGTCCTGTTTTGGTGTCACTGGGAGCTGTGGTTTCCTGCTGGTGACACCGGGAGCAGTATCCTTTACTGGTGTCACTGGAAGCCGTGATTTTGTGGTGGTGACACAGGGAACTGTGTCCTTTACTGGTGTCACTGGGAGCCGTGATTTCCTGTACTGGTGTCACCGGGAGCTGTCCTGGTGTCGCTGTGAGCCGTGCCCTGTGCTGGTGTCACTGGGAGCTGTGGTTTCCTGTACTGGTGGCTACTGGGAGCTACGGTCCAGGAGCACGGGAGGCACTGGGAGCTGCGGGCAGAGCTCACTGGGGCGTGCTGGGACCTGTGACCGCTGAACTGGTGTGAGCGGGGAGGGGGCACTGGGAGGCACTGGGCTGTTGTGGCTGGGAGCTGGGAGGGCACAGAGGGACACTTGGAGCTGGGAGAGCCCTGGAAGCCTGGGAGGGGCACTGGGAGCTGCGTGGGTGAGGGCACTGGGAGCTGGGGTGGAACTGGGAGCTGGGGTGGAACTGGGAGGCACTGGGAGCTGCGGGGAGCACTGGGAGCTGGGGGTCACCGGGAACTGGGAGCTGCGATGGTGACTGGGAGCGCTGGGGAGCGCTGGGAGCCGCAGGCACGGCTCGGGCACTGGGATGCGATGCTGGGAGCTGTAGTCCGGGCTCCCAGCGCATACTGGGAGCTGTGGTCCGGGGCTGGGCCATACTGGGAGCTGTGGTCCGGGGTTTGGGCCATACTGGGAACTGTGGTCCGGGGCCATACTGGGAGGAGCGCTCCGGGCTCCCAGCGCATACTGGGAGCTGTGGTTCCGCAGCCCCGGGCGCTGCTGGGAGCTGTAGTTCGGCACTGCGGGGTCCCGCAGGTGCCAGCCCCGCGCTGTGCCCCTGCCCCTGCCCCTGTCCCTGCCCCTGTCCCTGTCCCTGTCCCCGCGGGCACAGCACCGCGCCCACCATCCCGGGGCAGGACCGGGGGTCTCACCCCTGAGCCGCCCCCGGGGGCTCTGCCCTGGGGGTCCCTGGGGGCTCGGGGCAATGGGAGAGGGGTGGGGAGGGAGGGGGGGCGGCTCGGGGTCCCTGGGGTGGGGCACACACACTGATAGCCCTGTCTGTGGCCAGGCAGCATGGGGGGCACGCTGGCACTGCCCCCGGGACAGGGACCCCACCGGGTGGGCTGCACGGATGTGATGGTGGGGCACACGCGGCAGGTACGGGGTGGGCACAGGGGTGGGCACAGGGATGGGGATGGCACAGGGATGGGGATGGGCACGGGGATGGGGATGGCACAGGGATGGGCACAGGGATGGGGATGGGCACGGGGATGGGGATGGCACAGGGATGGGCACAGGGATGGAGATTGGGACAGGGATGGGGATGGCACGGGGATGGGGATGGGCACAGAGATGGGGATTGGCACAGGGATGGGGATGGGTACAGGGACAGGGATGGGCACAGGCATGAGGACGGGCACAGAGATGGGGATGGGCACAGGGATGGGGATAGCAATAAGGATGGGCACAAGGCAGGGGATGGGCACAGGGATGGGCACAGGAATGGGGATGGCACAGGGATGGGGATAGCAGTAAGGATGGGCACAAGGCAGGGGATGGGCACAGGGATGGGCACAGGAATGGGGATGGCACAGGGATGGGGATAGCAGTAAGGATGGGCACAAGGAAGGGGATGGGCACAGGGACGAGCATGGGCACGGGGATGGGGATGGGGATAGCAGTAAGGACGGGCACAAGGCAGGGGATGGGCACAGGGACGAGCATGGGCACAGGGATGAGAATGGGCGCAGGACAGGCTTCCCTGCAGAGCAAGGAGGCTGCAGGCAGCTGGTTTGGGACACGGCCACCCCGCTCTGCGCCGTCCCCACGGTGTCCCCCTTCCCCGTGTCCCTCAGGGGCTCTTCCTCCGCCTGTTCTACCCGTGCCTGGCCCGGGCGGGCACCGAGCCGCTCTGGGTGCCGCGCCCCGAGTACTGCGGGGGCCTGGCCGATGTCACCCTGGGTCGCCGCTGCTGCTCCGCCCTGCTCGGCATGGCCATCGGTGAGGGGGGCACCCGTGCCCACCCTGGGGGCTCCTTAGGAAGGAAGGAAGGAAGGAAGGAAGGAAGGAAGGAAGGAAGGAAGGAAGGGAGGAAGGAAGGGAGGAAGGAAGGAAGGAAGGGAGGAAGGAAGGAAGGAAGGAAGGGAGGAAGGAAGGAAGGAAGGAAGGAAGGAAGGAAGGAAGGAAGGAAGGAAGGAAGGAAGGAAGGAAGGAAGGAAGGAAGGAAGGAAGGAAGGAAGGAAGGAAGGAAGGAAGGAAGGAAGGAAGGAAGGAAGGAAGGAAGGAAGGAAGGAAGGAAGGAAGGAAGGAAGGAAGGGAGGAAGGAAGGGAGGAAGGAAGGGAGGGTCTCTGGGAGGAAGGGAGGAGGAGGAAGGGGAAGGGAGGAAGGGGATGGAAGGAAGGAAGGAAGGGGAAGGAAGGAAGGAAGGAAGGAAGGGGAAGGAAGGAAGGAAGGAAGGAAGGACTCAAGGAAGGAAGGAAGGAAGGAAGGAAGGAAGGAAGGAAGGAAGGAAGGAAGGAAGGAAGGAAGGAAGGAAGGAAGGAAGAAGGAGGAAGGGAGGAAGGAAGGAGGGAGGGATGAAGGGAGGAAGGGAGGAAGGGAAAAGGAAGGGAGGAAGGGAGGAAGGAAGGAAGGAGGAAGGGAGGAAGGGGGAAGGGAGGAAGGGAGGAAGGGAGGAAGGAGGAAGGGAGGAAGGGAGGAAGGAGGAAGGAGGGGGGAGGAAGGGAGGAAGGGAGGAAGGAAGGAAGGAAGGGAAGGAAGGAAGGAAGGAAGGAAGGAAGGAAGGAAGGAAGGAAGGAAGGAAGGAAGGAAGGAAGGAAGGAAGGAAGGAAGGAAGGAAGGAAGGAAGGAAGGAAGGAAGGAAGGAAGGAAGGAAGGAAGGAAGGAAGGGGAAGGAAGGAAGGAAACCCTTCGGAAGGGAGGGAGGAAGGGAGGAAGGGAGGAAGGAAGGTGGGAGGGGAGGAAGGAAGGAGGAAGGAAGGGAGGAAGGAAGGAAGGAAGGAAGGAAGGAAGGGAGGAAGAAGGGAGGAAGGGAGGAAGGGAGGAAGGGAGGAAGGGAGGGAGGAAGGGAGGAAGGAAGGAAGGAAGGAAGGAAGGAAGGAAGGAAGGAAGGAAGGAAGGAAGGAAGGAAGGAAGGAAGGAAGGAAGGAAGGAAGGAAGGAAGGAAGGAAGGAAGGAAGGAAGGAAGGAAGGAAGGAAGGAAGGAAGGAAGGAAGGAAGGAAGGAAGGAAGGAAGGAAGGAAGGAAGGAAGGAAGGAAGGAAGGGTCGGTCTCTGAGCACCTCTCAGAGCTGGGGGATGGGTTTGGGGATGGACCCCCCAGCACAGGGGACATCGCTGAGCACAGGGGACATCCTGGCACGACGTCGATTCAATGTCCCCTCCGCCCCCCAGTGACACACAAAGCACCGATGGGAACAAACCCACGGGATTCTGCCGCTTTTACCCTTTCCAGATATTAATTTTTCAGTGTTTCACACCCAAAGCAGCATTCCCAGCCGTGGGCTCAGGGCTGTGCGGGGGTGCCTGGGGACATTCGGGGTCGCTGGATGTGACAAACGGAGCCGGAGGGGACGCTCAGAGCCCGGCAGGTCCCGGCTGGGCAGGGAGAGCAGCGCTGGTGCAGAATCAGAATCAAATCCCATTTTCTGCCGGCACAGGCTGGGAACTCTGCAGGGCTCTTATGTAAAGGGGTCGGGAGGGGGGGGGGGGAATCTCTGCCGTTAACCCTTCGGCTCCCGGGGGGCTCCTTCCCGTCGCCGGTGCCCGCGGGGGTCAGGCAGGATCCTCCTCTGCGGCCCCGCATCCCGCTGCTCCCCCTGCAGCACTGCCGCCGCCCCGGAAAGCGGGTTTGTGCCTCTGGGGGGACACCCGGACAGAAAAGGGGCGAAAAAGGCCCCGGGGGCGCTGGGGCAGGGCAGGAAGCATCGTGTTGGTGTTCTGTGGGGTGTGCGGTGGGGAGCATCCTCCCCATGCGGCGGCTCGGAAACCCAGCCCGGAGCGGCTCCTGCCGGGCTCCCCGTGCTGAGCCAGCCCCGAATCCCGAATCCCTGAATCCCTGAATCCCTGAATCCCGAATCCCTGAATCCCCGAATCCTGAATCCCTGAATCCCGAATCCCTGAATCCCAGCCCGGAGCGGCTCCTCCCTGTGCTGAACCAACCCCGAATCCCGAATCCCTGAATCCCCAATCCCAAATCCTGAATCCCAGCCCGGAGCGGCTCCTGCCGGGCTCCCCGTGCTGAGCCAGCCCCAAATCCCGAATCCCTGAATCCCGAATCCCCGAATCCCAGCCCGGAGCGGCTCCTGCCGGGCTCCCCGTGCTGAGCCAACCCCGAATCCCGAATCCCAAATCCCTGAATCCCAGCCCGGAGCGGCTCCTCCCGAGCTCCCTGTGCTGAACCAACCCCGAATCCCAGCCCGGAGCCTTGAAACCCTCCCGAGCTCCCTGTGCTCCTTTCCAGCCGGGAGGATGCGGCACCAATCCCGAATCCCTGAATCCCAGCCCCCGAGCCGGCTCCTCCCGGGCTCCCTGTGCTCCGTTCCGGCCCGGAGGATGCGGCACCAATCCCGAATCCTGAATCCCTGAATCCCAGCCCCGAGCCGGCTCCTCCCGGGCTCCCTGTGCTCCGTTCCGGCCCGGAGGATGCGGCACCAATCCCGGGAAGGATTCCCTGGAATGCTCCAACCCCAGCCCCACGCAGACGCTGGGATGGGGAGAGAACCACGCGGCCGAGGAAAGCTGTGGGCTGAGATAAAGGCGGTTTGATGGGGAAAGGAAAGGAAAAGCTGTGTGCGCCAGCCAGGAATTCATCTCCCCCTGCTCCTGGGCAGGGATTCAATCCCAGGAATTCATTCCCCCCTTTCTATGGGCAGGGATTCATTCCCAGGAATTCATCCCCAGGAATTCATTCCCCCCTTTCTATGGGCAGGGATTCATTCCCAGGAATTCATCCCCAGGAATTCATTCCCTCTTTCCCATGGGCAGAGATTCATTCCCAGGAGTTCATTCCCTTCTTCCCATGGTCAGGGATTCGCTCCCAGGGATTCATTCCCAGGGATTTCATTCCCAGGGATTCATTCCCTCTTTTCCATGGACAGGGATTCATTCCCAGGGATTCTTTCCCAGGGATTTCATTCCCAGGGATTTCATTCCAGGGATTCATGCCCAGGATTTCATTCCCTCTTTTCCACGGACAGGGATTCATTCCCAGGGATTCATTCCCAGGGATTTCATTCCAGGGATTCATGCCCAGGATTTCATTCCCTCTTTTCCACGGACAGGGATTCATTCCCAGGGATTTCATTCCCAGGGATTCATTCCCAGGGATTCATTCCCAGGGATTCATTCCTTCTTTTCCACGGACAGGGATTCATTCCCAGGGATTCATTCCCTCTTTTCCACGGACAGGGATTCATTCCCAGGGATTCATTCCAAGGGGCTCAGCCTCTCTCCCGAAGGTGAGCTGGCAAGACAAACCCATCGCTCCCAGTGTTCCCCCTTATCCTGGTTTCCATCCTGAGCGTGGCCTGGGACACCCCTGGGCTCACCTGTCCCAGCCGTGTCCCCTCCAGCTCCCTGGGGGTGACACGGGAGCAGGAAAGGCCTTGGCTCTGCTCAAAGGCTGCTCAGACACAACAAAACATCTTTGTGTGACCAACCCTGCCTCCAGCACGAACCCAAACACGGCCCCAGCCCGGCCTTGGCACCGGAATTAACCCTGCCCCAGCCCAGACCCAGCTCACGCTGCTCTGCTGGGCCTGGGGGTGGCTGAGGAAGGGATGGGGCTGCTCTGATGGGTCTGGGATGGGTGAGGAAGGGGCTGGGGTTGTTCTGATGGCTGAGGAAGGGAATGGGGCTGTTCTGATGGGTGAGGAAGGGATGGGGCTGTTCTGATGGGTGAGGAAGGGGCTGGGAAGGGGCTGGGGCTGCTCTCTGGGTCTGGGATGGGTGAGGAAGGGGCTGGGAAGGGGCTGGGGCTGTTCTGATGGGTGAGGAAGGGGCTGGGGCTGTTCTGATGGGTGAGGAAGGGGCTGGAATTGTTCTGATGGGTGAAGAAGGGGATGGAATTGTTCTGATGGGTCTGGGATGGGTGAGGAAGGGGCTGGGGCTGTTCTGCTGGGTGAGGAAGGGGCTGGGAAGGGGCTGGGGTTGTTCTGATGCATGAGGAAGGGGCTGGGGTTGCTCTCTGGGTCTGGGATGGATGAGGAAGGGGCTGGGGTTGTTCTGATGGGTGAGGAAGGGGCTGGGGTTGTTCTGATGGGTGAGGAAGGGGCTGGGAAGGGGCTGGGAAGGGGCTGGGGCTGTTCTGATGGGTGAGGAAGGGGCTGGGGTTGCTCTGATTGGTGAGGAAGGGGCTGGGAAGGGGCTGGGAAGGGGCTGGGAAGGGGCTGGGGCTGTTCTGATGGATGAGGAAGGGGCTGGGGCTGTTCTGATGGCTGAGGAAGGGGCTGGGGCTGTTCTGATGGATGAGGAAGGGGCTGGGGCTGTTCTGATGGCTGAGGAAGGGGCTGGGGCTGTTCTGATGGACAAGGAAGGGGCTGGGGCTGCTCTCTGGGTCTGGGATGGGTGAGGAAGGGGCTGGGAAGGGGCTGGGGCTGCTCTGATGGCTGAGGAAGGGGCTGGGGCTGCTCTCTGGGTCTGTGACCATTCCCAGGGACAGATTTGGGCTCTCAGGATGTCCTGGGTTGCTGCAGGCTGCCCGAGCCGCCCTGGCAGGTTTGTGGCACGAGGCAGGAGTTAAAGGTTATCCCAGGGTGTGATTTACCTCCAGCACGGGCTCTGTTGGGGTTTGAGTGGGATCTCTGGGCTGTCACAGCCCCAAACCCAGGGGGATTTTGCTTCTCGGGGAGGTGGGCAGGAAACACCAGCCCCGTTCCTTTGGGGGTCAGCCCTGGGAGCCCCAGCTGCAGGATGGCCCCACAAGGGTTCCCTTCCAGCCCTGCTCCCACACTCAATCCCATGGCTTTAAAAGTTAAAAACAAAACCCATACTCAAACCCATGGCTTTAAAAGTTAAAAAAACCCAAACAAACCCATACTCAAACCCGTGGGTTTAAAAATTAAAACAAACAAACAAACCCATACTCAAACCCATGGCTTTAAAAATTAAAAAAAAAAAAAACCATACTCAAACCCATGGCTTTTAAAATTAAAAAAAACAAAAAACAAAAAACAAACAAACCCCATACTCAAACCCATGGTTTTAAAAATTAAAAAAAAACCCATACCCAAACCCATGGCTTTAAAAATTAAAAAAAAAAAAAACCATACTCAAACCCATGGCTTTAAAATTTTAAAAAAACACCCATACTCAAACCCATGGCTTTAAAAATTAAAAAAAAAAAACAAAAAACAAAAAACAAACAAACCCATACTCAAACCCATGGCTTTAAAAATTAAAAAAAAAAAAACCCATACTCAAACCCATGGCTTTTAAAATTAAAAAAAAAAAAAAAAAAAAAAAAAACAAACAAACCCATACTCAAACCCATGGTTTTAAAAATTAAAAAAAAAAAATCAAACCCATGGCTTTAAAAATTTTTAAAAAAACCCATACTCAAACCCATGGTTTTAAAAATTAAAAAAAACCCACACTCAAACCCATGGCTTTAAAAATTTAAAAAGAAAACCCCACACTCAAACCCATGGCTTTAAAAATTAAAAAAAAAACCCATACTCAAACCCATGGCTTTTAAAAAATATAAAAAAAACCACACTCAAACCCATGGCTTTTAAAATAAAAAAAAAAACCAAACAAACCCCTACTCAAACCCATGACTTTAAAAATTACAAAGAGCCGCGGCCCCAGCAGCACAAGCGCGCTGCCCATTGACATTCCCCTCACAGCTGAGCCTGCGGCAGGGCTGGGCTCTCCCTGGACACGTTCCTGCTCCCCAGGCCCCGCTCCCCACGGAATGTGCGATCCCGCAGCCGGGGCTGTGCTCCCCCTGCCAGGCCTGCAGACCCCGAATGCCAGCCCCAGCCCTCGCTGCCCTCCACACAAAACCTCGTCTGCTCCACTGCAGCTTCCCTGTTGGTTTAATTGATGCAAATCCAGGCTGCTGTTAAAGCTCCTTGCGATTACAATACGGCTCTCGTGGGTTTTGTCGGGTGGGTTTTTTTTTTCCCCCACTTTTTCTTGTGTTTTTAAGGAAAATAGCAAAGCCTGGATTGCCAACAGCCCCTGGAGGGGCAGGGCCCTCCCAGCTGGGCCCAGTGGGAGCCCTGGGGTTGTGTCCAGCCCCAAAGACCAACCTGGACACGGGTGCCCCAACCCCAACAACCCCAGGCAGCCCCTCCTTGAGCAAAATTCCCTAAATCCCTTTGGCTGGTGGGGATTCACTCCCTCTCACGCTGGGTTTTTTCCACTGGAAAAAATAATCACAGCATCGCCCTGGGTGAGGAAAAGCAAGTTTTCTCGCTCTCCGAAGGGAATTTTTATCCCCTCATCCCTGAGCCGAGGAGCCTGCACGCTGCCAGTCACGAGGGATGCAGCAGCTCCACATTTAAATCACATTTAAACCTTCCCAAGTTCCTCCCACGCTGGGAGCTGGGGCAGGACGGACCCTCGGGGGCTGCAGCAGCTCCGAGCTGCAGGCTCAGGGCTCTCCCCCTTCCCTGTCCCCCCAAATTCAGCCCCACGGCCCAGGGGGGCTCCTGTGCCCTCAGCCAGCAGCACCCAAAGCGGGGTTTGGGGCGCAATTGGTTTTTCCAGCAGTTTGCCCATTTTGGGCCGGAGCCACTTCGTGCGAAACCAGGGATGGTTCCTGAATGAACAGCGGGGAGAAGGGCTGAGGAGGGAAACTGAGGCAGGGCAGGGGCTGTGTGAGTGTCTGTGCTCTGGAGGAGCCCCTGAGACAGATGGAAGTGGTGCAGCTGGGTGGGATCCAGCCTTCCCCCACGTTAGGAAGGACAGCTGAGCTCAGCCCCTGCAGCATGGTGGGCACCCCAGACCCTCCTTTTAACCCTTTAGCTCATGTTCTCACCCCAGAATTGGTGCTGACACCGCCACCAGCCCTCCCTGGGGGGCAGCGGAGCCCCCAGACCCCTTCAGGCTGTCTCACCCCCTCCTGTCACCATTCTCCATGCAAAGCCCCGGCTGGGGGCTGTTTTGGGGGGGTTATTTATGGTTAATTTAATTAAAACAAAGCCCTCGTGTTGCCCATCACACCAGGGTGCCTCTGAGGGTGCTGGTTTTGGCGTGGAGCAGCAGATTGCTGGTTTATTGTGTAAAAGATGGGTGTTTTTCCAGCAGAAAGCCTGGCTTGGTCTGTTCTCCCAGCCACAGTGGATGTGTCAGGTTCTTTTGTCTTTTAATTTATGTATTGATCTGTCAGGGGCTCAGATTGGAGGGCGAAAAAGGGATGAGAAAGCAGGGGGCAAATGTGAAGTGCAGGAATTGTTTCTGTGCTGGTACTGCTGAGATTCCAGGGGCAGGGAGCAGCAGTGAACCCCTCTGGGTGTGGAACTGTCAGTGCAGACAGGAGGGCAGCTGCTCCTCGTCCTGACAGGGTCGGAAATGTGGAAATACAGAGCTGGATTGATCCATAAAACCCCACCCCAGGCTGGTTTCCTTGGCTCGCAAATCCTGTGGGAAGAGGCCCCCAGTGTCTGGTGGATCCCACCCATAAATACCTATATTTGATATAGATATATATATAGGTGTATATATATAAACCTATATATATACACCTAGATATATATATATATATATATATATAGGTGTATATATATATAGGTGTATATGCATATATATATATATGGAATATCTGTATTATATATAGGTGTTTGTGTATATATATACCTATATATACATGGAATATCTATATTATAAATAGGTGTGTGTATATATATACCTATATATGGAATATCTATATTATATATAGGTGTATATATATATATGGAATAGCTATATTATATATAGGGGTGTGTATATATATACCTATATATGGAATAGCTATATTATATATAGGTGTGTGTATATATATGGAATAGCTATATTATATATAGGTGTGTGTATATATATACCTATATATATGGAATATCTATATTATATATAGGTGTGTATATATATGGAATAGCTATATTATATATAGGTGTGTGTATATATATACCTATATATATGTGGAATATCTATATTATACATAGGTGTGTGTATATATATACCTATATATAAGGAATATCTATATTATATATAGGTGTGTATATATATATATATATGGAATTTATATATATATATATATATACACACCAATATATAATATAGATATTCCATGGAAAAATCAGCTCTGGCAGCTGCTCTGGGCTCTCCTGCATGCTCTGGCTGTGAGGAGGGGGGCACTATAAATTTCTGCCTTTTGGCCAGAATTTCAGCACCCGGGCACCCGAGAGCTGCAAATCCACTGTTCCCCAGGCAGGAGAACCCCTGGAAAATAAAGCACTCCTCCCATCTGGCTGTGCCAGGGAAACTGCTCTGATTTCGGTGGCCCAAGAGCTCTGCACCCAGAATTATTCCCACATTTGCTCCTTGTGGGGACAGGCTCAGTGTGGGGGCTGAAGCAAACCCATTTATTTTGTTTATTTGTTGCTGGGGAAGTTGTGCTCCTTTAAGAGGATTTCCATCCCTCAGCTCCTCCCCTCGTGACACTTCCAAGGCACATTTTGCCTCGACAGGGTGGGAGTATTTTTAACCATGTCACGCCAGGGAAGTATTAATAGCACAATGGGCTCGCTGAGCTGCTGCTGCAGCCCAACCCGTATTTTAAATTCAAGCAACTAATTAGGAGCCGGGGGATAATTAGTGCTATACCCAGCTTTTCTTCAGCTTCCCCCCTCCTCTATTTTCAAAGCCCCACTGTGCTGGAATGTTCTGTGGCTGTTGAATATTTCATAGTTCCTCTGTGCATTGCTATTCCATGGGTTTGTCGGGATCCCCCTGGGGTCTCTGCAGCGTCCCAGGGGCAGGGGATGGGCACTGTGGGGATGGGATCAGGGCATGGATAAACCCCAAACCCTCTGCAGCATCCCAGGGACAGGGGATGGCACTGTGGGGATGGGATCAGGGCTTGGATAAACCCCAAACCCTCTGCAGCATCCCAGGTACTGCCCTGGTGCTGTGGGGATGGGATCAGGGCATGGATAAACCCCAAACCCTCTGCAGCATCCCAGGGACTGCCCTGGTGCTGTGGGGATGGGATCAGGGCATGGATAAACCCCAAACCTCTGCAGCATCCCAGGGACAGGGGATGGCACTGTGGGGATGGGATCAGGGCATGGATAAACCCCAAACCCTGCGCCCCTGCCCTCTCCTGCTCTCCCTCCCCAGCCCCTGGTGCTCCCAAACCCTCTGGGCTCACAGCTTGGAGCAGCTCGGGTATTTTTGGGCTCAGAGATTCTCGGGCTGCCCGGAATAGCAGGAGGGCTCCGTGCTCCACATGGAAACGGAATTTGTGTGCTCCCCTCGGGAGAGGAGCGGGAGGGGCAGAAATGGCTCCTGGGGGCGTGGTTGGGAGCGAGGAGATCACAGGAGGGCCCCAAAATGGGTCTGGGGGCACGGGGAGGGTGGGGGGCAGCACACCTGCAGGGATGGGGATGAGCAGAACACACATCTCCTGGGATGGAGATGTTGGAATACACCTGCAGGGATGGGGACGCTCACCTGTGCTGGTTTGAGCTGCTCATGGCGACAATCCCTTATTTCAGGGTCACTCTTTTTGAGTGTTTGGGTATTTTTTAGGAGGCAAGCAGCATTCCTGCAGCCTTTGTGTTTATTCCATCAATATCTGATGTTCTCCTTGTGCCCCAGAGCCCTGGCACCCCCATGCCCTCAAGATCTGGGTACTAGTCACTCTTTATGAAGGTTTGGGTATTTTTTAGGAGGGAAGCAGCGTTCCTGCAGCCTTTGTGTTTATTCCATCAATATCTGACGTTCTCCTTGTGCCCCAGAGCCCTGGCACCCCCATGCCCCCAGGATCTGGGTACCAGGCACTATTTCTGAGTATTTGGGTATTTTTTAGGAGGGAAGCAGCGTTCCTGCAGCCTTTGTGTTTATTCCATCAATATCTGAGGTTCTCCTTGTGCCCCAGAGCCCTGGCACCCCCATGGCCCCAGGATTTGGGTAGCAGGCACTGCAGTCCCGTGCCTGAACGTGGCATTTCAGGGCTCTGTTGCCCCAATATCAAAGCAATTAATTGATATTTCCGTCCCTGTCGCTGCAGGCGCGGTCGCCATCTGTGCTCAGCGCTTCTCCTCCTCTCATGTAAGGGAGGAATTAACAGATTTCGAGTGAATTTCTCAAAAAACCCAACCTGTCTGAGCCGCAAAAATTCAATTATTTCCAACAGCGCGTTGGGATGTGCAAATTTATTCCGAAGGGAACGTTTTCTTAATGGTGTTTTTCAGCATAAATATAGTACCAGCCTAAACACCTCCAGTAAACAAATATCAATTACTTTAAACGTTTCCTGCCTGTGGAAAAGCTTTCATTGTGAGGGAGGCACTCCCTAAAAATCTCAGTTTGCTCTTCAGTTCCGTGGGCTCCTGGGCTGCGTTTGCATTAAAATGAATTTTTATCTGAAGATCAGGAATTTTTAAGGTTGGAAAAAAAACCCTGTGAGATCATTGAGTGGATTGGAAGAGATCTTGTAGCCCTTCCCCACCTCTGAATTCCTTTAAAATTTATGAAAATTTAATAACTCCTGGTTATTAAATCTCTCCAAGTGACCCACTCAGGTCAGATAACGCACTGGATTTCTAGTTTTAAAATAAACTTTGCTCATTCAGGGCTGCTGCCAGCATCACTAACCCAGGTGCTCTAAAACATCCTCTGATGAACAAATAAGCTGTCACTCCCTCCACCAGCACCAGAGCTTTAGGCTGGCAATTTAACACCCAGAAACCACATTTTCTCGTTGGAGATTAAATATTTTTGCAAGTTAAAAGAGCTGCCGTGGGCTGAGTTGTCACCTAATTGTGTCAGTCTCTTTGTGGGGTGTTTTGATAAGCACATCAGAGCTCAGGCTTTCATCTTTGGGCTCAATCTGCTCACGTCACGTCCCAAATTCACACCCAGCAGAATTCCTCTGGATTTTGGGGTCTCACCTGGTTGGGGTGGAGCTGAGGGGGCTCAGGTTGGGTTTTTAGTGGGGTTGAGCCCCCCAGAGCACTCAGGGACACGTTTGGGGTGGGTTCTGTCAGCACCAGCTCGCATTCTCCAGGGCCACTGCTCGTATTCCTGATCTGCAGAGCCTTTGTCCTTTTGCTCTGGGAATATCTCCTGCTGGGATCCTTTATTTTCCTCAAAAGGCAGAGATCCATCCGTCAGAAATTCATCCTGATGTTCCATCTGGGCCTGAAATGGTGGTTTTGGCTGTGCCAGGGAAACTGCTCTGATTTCGGGTGGCCCAAGAGCTCTGCACCCAGAATTATTCCCACATTTGCTTTTTGTGGGGACAGGCTCAGTGTGGGGGCTCAAAGAAACCCGTTTGTTTTGTTTATTTGATGCTGGGGAAGTTGTGCTCCTCCCTACAGGCACATTTTGCCTCGACAGGGTGGGAGTTTTTAACCATGTCACGCAGGGAAGTCCTCCCTCGTGAGCTGCTGCTTCAGCCCAACCCGTATTTTAAATTCAAGCAACTAATTAGACAGGGGATAATTATTTTTATACCCATGTCACAGCCAGGGAATTTTTAAAGCCCCACTGGGCTCGAATGTTCTGTGGCTGCTGAATATTTCAGTTCCAACCATTGCTATTCCAAATTTGTCATCCCCTGGGGTCTCTGCAGCGTCCCAGGGGCAGGGGATGGGCACTGTGGGGATGGGATCAGGGCATGGATAAACCCCAAACCTCTGCAGCATCCCAGGGACAGGGTGGGGAATGTTCTGGGCTGTTGAATAAACCCCCAAACCTTCATCCCAGGGACAGGGGATGGCACTGTGGGATGGGATTGGGCTGGATCCATGGGTTTGCAGCATCCCAGGTACTCCCCTGGTGGGGGGATCTCTGCAAACCCCAAACCCTGCAGGGGCAGGGACAGGGATGGCACTGTGGGGATGGCATCAGGGCTTGGATAAACCCCAAACCCTCTGCAACATCCCAGGGACAGGGAATGGGCACTCTGGGGATGGGATCAGGGCATGGAAAACCCCAAACCCTCTGCAGCATCCCAGGGACTGCCTGGCACTGTGGGGATGGGATCAGGGCATGGATAAACCCCAAACCCTCTGCAGCATCCCAGGGACTGCCCTGGTGCTGTGGGGATGGGATCAGGGCATGGATAAACCCCAAACCTCTGCAGCATCCCAGGGACAGGGGATGGCACTGTGGGGATGGGATCAGGGCATGGATAAACCCCAAACCCTGCGCCCTGCCCCTCTCCTGCTCTCCCTCCCTGCCCCTGGTGCTCGCTGGGCTCACAGCTTGGAGCAGCTCGGGTATTTTTGGGCCGAGATTCTCACGGGCTGCCCGGAATAGCAGGAGGGCTCCGTGCTCCACATGGAAACGGGAATTTGTGTGCTCGACTCGGGAGAGGAGCGGGGAGGGCACAGAAATGGCTCGGGGCGTGGTTGGGAGCGAGGAGATCGCCAGGAGGGGCCCCAAAATGGGTCTGGGGGCACGGGGAGGGTGGGGGGCAGCACACCTGCAGGGATGGGGATGAGCAGAACACCCATCTCCTGGGATGGAGATGTTGGAATACACCTGCAGGGATGGGGACGCTCACCTGTGCTGGTTTGCTCATGGCTCCCTTATTTCAGCTCATGTTTGGGTATTTTTTTAGGAGGCAAGCAGCATTCCTGCAGCCTTTGTGTTTATTCCATCAATATCTGATTTCTCCTTGTGCCCCAGGGCCCTGGCACCCCCATTCCCTCAAGATCTGTTTGGGTATTTTTTATGAAGGCATTTTTTGGAGGCAAGCAGTGTTCCTGCAGCCTTTGTGTTTATTCCATCAATATCTGATGTTCTCCTTGTGCCCCAGAGCCTTGGCACCCCCATGCCCCCAGGATCTGGGTACCAGGCACTATTTCTGAGTATTTGGGTATTTTTTAGGAGGGAAGCAGCGTTCCTGCAGCCTTTGTGTTTATTCCATCAATATCTGACGTTCTCCTTGTGCCCCAGAGCCCTGGCACCCCCATGCCCCCAGGATTTGGTAGCAGGCACTGCAGTCCCGTGCCCGAACGTGGCATTTCAGGGCTCTGTTGCCCCAATATCAAAGCAATTAATTGATATTTCCGTCCCTGTCGCTGCAGGCGCGGTCGCCATCTGTGCTCAGCGCTTCTCCTCCTCTCATGTAAGGGAGGAATTAACAGATTTCGAGTGAATTTCTCAAAAAACCCAACCTGTCTGAGCCGCAAAAATTCAATTATTTCCAACAGCGCGTTGGGAAGTGCAAATTTATTCCGAAGGGAACGTTTTCTTAATGGTGTTTTTCAGCATAAATATAGTACCAGCCTAAACACCTCCAGTAAACAAATATCAATTACTTTAAACGTTTCCTGCCTGTGGAAAAGCTTTCATTGTGAGGGAGGCACTCCCTAAAAATCTCAGTTTGCTCTTCAGTTCCGTGGGCTCCTGGACTGCGTTTGCATTAAAATGAATTTTTATCTGAAGATCAGGAATTTTTAAGGTTGGAAAAAAAACCCTGTGAGATCATTGAGTGGATTGGAAGAGATCTTGTAGCCCTTCCCCACCTCTGATTTCCTTTAAAAATTGATGAAAATTTAATAACTCCTGGTTATTAAATCTCTCCAAGTGACCCACTCAGGTCAGATAATGCATTGGATTTCCAGTTTTAAAATAAACTTTGCTCATTCAGGGCTGCTGCCAGCATCACTAACCCAGGTGCTCTAAAACATCCTCTGATGAACAAATAAGCTGTCACTCCCTCCATCAGCACCAGAGCTTTAGGCTGGCAATTTAACACCCAGAAACCACATTTTCTCGTTGGAGATTAAATATTTTTGCAAGTTAAAAGAGCTGCCGTGGGCTGAGTTGTCACCTAATTGTGTCAGTCTCTTTGTGGGGTGTTTTGATAAGCACATCAGAGCTCAGGCTTTCATCTTTGGGCTCAATCTGCTCACGTCACGTCCCAGATTCACACCCAGCAGGATTCCTCTGGATTTTGGGGCCTCACCTGGTTGGGGTGGAGCTGAGGGGGCTCGGGTTGGGATTTTGGTGGGGTTGAGCCCCCCAGAGCACTCAGGGACACGTTTGGGGTGGGTTCTGTCAGCACCAGCTCGCATTCTCCAGGGCCACTGCTCGTATTCCTGATCTGCAGAGCCTTTGTCCTTTTGCTCTGGGAATATCTCCTGCTGGGATCCTTTATTTTCCTCAAAAGGCAGAGATCCATCCGTCAGAAATTCATCCTGATGTTCCATTTGGGCCTGAAATGGTGGTTTTGGCTGTGCCAGGGAAACTGCTCTGATTTCGGGTGGCCCAAGAGCTCTGCACCCAGAATTATTCCCACATTTGCTTTTTGTGGGGACAGGCTCAGTGTGGGGGCTCAAAGAAACCCGTTTGTTTTGTTTATTTGATGCTGGGGAAGTTGTGCTCCTTTAAGAGGATTTTAAGAGGATCCTTTATTTTCCTCAAAAGGCAGAAATTCATCCGTCAGAAATTCATCCTGATGTTCCATTTGGGCTTGAAATGGTGTTTTACTGCTCCAACCTGTTTTGGGGCTAAATGTGACGTGTTGGGGGATGCTCCTGCCCCTGCTGCCTGCTCTCTGAGTGGTAAAACTGGAATTAAAGCAGAAATTAAAAAGCTTTTTTGCTGGTGATAAGGAATCCAGCAGATAAAAACTACCCCAGCCACATGCTGAGGAGGGAAGAGTCTGTTTGGAACCGCAGTAAATGTGTCAATAAACACAAATCAAATGCAAATTAAATAAAAGCTTTTCATACACTCCATTCTCCTCGAGATCAGACAGAAATAAATGCCACATAAACAAACGGGGTTTATGAAACGCTCCAAAAATAAAACCACTCTTGCAACAGGGCCAAAAAATGAGATTTTCTCCGTGTCTTTCCACCTGCTGGGAGCTCTTGTTCCTCTCCGGGTAGCACAACAGGGCTCAGAGATTGTGGTTCGGATCACAACCAGCAGCGGCAGGTGCTGAAGGGGCTGGGGAAGAGCCTCATCCCGAAAGATGGGGCATGGAAAATCCCAGAGCTGAGAGCAGGTCCCAGATCCTCTCTGCCAATGAGTTTCCTCTTACATAAGAGAGTTCTCACCCGAAGGAAATATTTTTGGCTTTTAAGCCAGTCTGCCAGGGAAGGTAAACTACAGCCAGGTCTTTTTTTTTTTTTTGTATTTTTTTTAATTTCTTTTTTTCCCCTTTTGTTATTTCTTTTTTTTTCCTTTTTTTTTTCCTTTTTGTTCCTTTTTTTCCCCCTTTAATTTTTTTTTCTTTTTCTTTTTCTTTCTTTTTTCCCCCCTTTTTTTCCTTTTTTTCTTCCTTTTTTCCCCCCAGAAAATCAGCTGGGAAGTGCTGGCCTGACTCCTACCTTTCTCTCAGCCTGCATCCCTCCCTTCCCTCCCTCCCAAGGCTGGAAAGGAAATTTCCTCCTCCCCTCCCGGGGCTGAGCACTGATCGAGGCCCTCACACAGGTACATCCCAAAAGCCCCGAGCCCAGGAATCCCCATTTCCTCTGGGAAATCCAGGGATCATCCCAGGATAAGCTCATTGATTGACTCAAAAGCATTAATATTAAAGCCTCCACCCCACTGCTGGGCTGCATGGGCCATAATTAATAAATTAAAATAAAGTCCAACACAGCCTGGTGGCAGGGGCTGCTTTGTCCATCACAGCATTTAATAAATTAATAAATGGTTAATAAATGATAATAAAGTCCAACACAGCCTGGTGGCAGGGGCTGCTTTGTCCCCCTCAGTGTTCCACCCAAGCCCTCAATGTTTTCCACGTGTGCTGGGGGTGACAGGGCTGGGATTTCCCTGGGCTGGAGCTGCCAGCAGTGATCCCCAAAAAGGGATCATTGGCCCCAAAAGGCCCAGCAGGTTTCAGGTTTCAGATTTGGGGTCTGGGATCCCGGCAGTGCCACAAAAAGGTTCCACCACCCTGCTGGAAAATGGCTCTTGCACGGCCACCGTGCCTCTCCCAGTTCCAGCAGCTCGGCGGCTGGATGTGGTTTCCATGGAAATAGACGTCAGATCAGCAAAAACCAGGGCCAGCCTTTAAAATAATCTGTGTTTTGAAAGCTCCCTGCCTTTCTGTCACAATATTAACCTTCAAAGGTAGGAGCCCTCTCTTTTTGGTGCGAAATCGTTGGGTTTAGGAGGGTGCTCGGCGAGGGGGGGTCCCAGAAAATCGGGTTTTTTGGGCTTGAGGGTGTGGAGGCTGCAGTGGAGGATTGTGCTGTGTGCCCATCTGCCTTTTGTGTGGGTTGACTCTTGGTGTGGCCAGAGCAGGGAAACCGCCACGGGATTGATTGGGGAGGGATGGAGAGAGTTCGTTGGGATCAGTTTTGGGAGCGAGGAGCTTCCAGAGGGGTGTCCTGGGGAGGAGAAGGTCCCTATGGAGCCACCGTGCCCGTTCCAGGGGATCTGCACAATTGGGGTTGTTCTAAATGGCCTTGGGCACACTGGGGTCACCCCAAAGGACAGCGTGGCCCCCAAACGCTGCGGGTGTGGTGGCTCTGTGGTGGCTGTGACCCCGAGATGACCAAAGGCAGTCAGTGGTCGTCTTGGTGATGACCAAGAGCCCTGAAGTTATGGTGGCCCTGAGGTGGCCGTGCCCTTACCTAGGTGACCATGGCTCTGAGGTGACTGAGGGCTCAAGGCCGTGGCTCTGAGGTGACCATGGCCATGGGGTAACCATGGCTCTGAGGTGACCATGGCTCTGGTGTTACCATGACCATGAGGTGGCCATGGCCATGAGGTGGCCATGGCCATGACGTGACCATGGCTCTGAGGTGACCATGATCTTGTGGTGACCGTGGCTCTGAGTGACCATGGGTCTATCACGACCATGGCCGTGAGGTGACCATAGATCTGAGGTGACCATGGCCATGAGGTGACCGTTGCTCTGGGTGGCCATGGTGAGGTGACCATGGATGACCATGGATCTGACATGACCATGGCTGTGACGTGACCATGGATCTGACATGACCATGGCCAAGGGGTGGCCGCAGCTCTGCTCACCCCAGCCGCAGCTCCACTCTGACCATTCCCCCCATCGGGCCAGACACCCCTGACTGCAGCACAGGCCCTGACGCCCCTGTGCACCCCACCAGACACAAAGGGAATCCCAGCCGCTCCGGGGGCAGGGGCGGGATCACAGCGCGGGGCTCTGGGGGTCCTTGAGGGCCGGTGGCCGTCGCGGTTCGGCCCCGCAGCCCCGGTGCGGCCCGGGCCGAGCGCGGGGTCCGCCGCCCCCCGCCGGGGGCGAACTACAACTCCCGGCATGCCCCGCGCGGCCGGGGGCGAGGGGGGCGCGTTCGTGGGGGGGGCGCGAGCCCCCCACAGCCCCCCCCGGCGGGCGGCACGTGCCGGCGGGCTCGGCCAATCGGGGCGGGGCGGGGCGGGTCACGTGCCTTTGTTTGGCGCTTTTGTGCGCGGCGGGGCGGGCGCGAGCGGAGTGTGGCCGGAGCGGCGGCGCGGGCAGGTGGGTGCGCGGCGGGGCCGCCGCGGGGGAGCGGGCACGGGCGGGCCGCGGCCGCGGGGCCCCCCCCGCCGCACCCTCCGCATCTCGAGAGGGCTGGAGGAAGGAGAGGGGGGAAGTGTCGGTGCTTCACGGGGGTCCGGCGCCCCGTTGATACGGGCGGCGGAGGGTCCCCAGGGTGGGTGTCAAGGTGAGGGGGGACTGCGGGGCGCTTCTCGGGCGCTCGGGGCGGGGGTCGCTTTTGTCCCCGCTCGCGGGCATCGCGTCGCCGCCCGGTTTTAGAGCGTTGCGGTGACAAAGGGAAGGGAGACAATGGGGGGGATTCCTCGTATGCGTCCCTGTTCTCCCCGCGCCCGATTGCGGAGGGGAAGGGGGTGGCTATTGTCCCTCAGCGAGGGGCGACGCCCTACCCGCGGCAGCGGCGCCCCCTCCCCTCCCCGCCATTGTTAGTGGGGAAGGGGCGGTATCCGGGCGGCCGCGCCCCGACGCCATCGAGCCGTGGGGGACCCTGTCGGAGCGCCCTGTCCCGGTGTCGCTGCCCAGCGCTCCCCGTCCCCTTCGCCCCTGAGGGGCTGAGGCGGAGTGGGGGGGGGGCGGCCCCGCACCTGAGGCGGGGGGCGGCAGGTGCCCGGATGTTGGCGCTGGCCCCGCCCCCTCCCTCGAGCCCCCTCGCGCGGGCGCGCGCGCGCTCTCCCCGGCCGTTTGAATTCGGTGCGGTTGGAGGGGCGGGGGCGGGCCGGGGGCGGGGCCTCCTCTGGCGCCTCGGCGGCGATTGGCTGCGGCCGCGGGGGGCGGGGCTGGGGCCGCGCGGTCCCCGCTCCGCGCCCCGGCCCCGCCCGGACCCCGATCCGAGCCCCTTCAACCCCCCAAAAAAAAACCTTTATTGTTGATTTTTTTTTAAACGGCTTCTAGAGCTTTTTCTGGCGTTTTTTACGGCGCCCCGTTTTCACGAGGTGTGCTGGGCGGTGTACGCCCTCGCTGTCTGCCGCGGTGTGAAGCATCTGACTTGAGCTGCGCAATTAAAACCGAATTTTAAATGAGCTCGATTGCGCACATTTCAGATCCTTCGGGAGTGGCAGGAATCCTAGCTGTGCTGTCCTGTGGTGCGTCATTTTTGTATTCGGCGAGCTCTTTTACGTGTGTGAGAGCAGTGAAATCCCCGCAGCCCCGTGCTAAAACGGGGGTCTTTGTTCGAGTACCTTCAGGTGGAGTAAAACAGATTGAAGATGCTCGAATATCACACACATCCTGCAACGCCAGTAATTCCATAAGCTCTCCAGTATTCCCAGCACTGTCCATCAGCTCCACAAAACGCCTGGAATCACTGGCTGCAGTGACCTACCTTGGCTGCCTTTTGTTCAGCAGCTCTAATTCTGTTCAGCAGTTTTTATTAGAAGGAGCAGGATCCCTGTGCTGGCTGTTGAAAGGCACATCTCTTTGTTACCTAGGCACCCACCTGACTGACCTTCTCCCAGGCTTGGCTTCTGGACTCTGATTTTCTTGGCCATGGCTACTTCTGGTAGGTAGAATCCTGTGCTAAATTCTCTTGTGTCTTTTTTTTTTTTTTGTTGCCTCCTAATTTCTTCAGGAATAACTTAAACCCAAATCTAGTGAAATAAGCCACTGTCAGCAGGCTTTTCTCCCATCTTGGGCGAGGCTGCTGAAGCTGGGTGGTTGTGAAAACACCCCAAAAGAGGAGTCTGGCAGCAGATGGGCTGCAGCTCCCTGCAGCCATCTGCTCCCTCGGCAGAGCTGGCTGTCACCGAGACATCTCGGGGACCACGCGGGCGCAGCTGACACCCTGCGGGGCTGGGGGAGACAGCCCTGCCTGCACATTTCTCCAAAATCCCTTTTTGTCCTTCTTGGCTCTCTCAGGTTGCAGGCAGACGCCTGGAAATTCATCCTCAGGTTTGTCACTGGAGGGAGAATGGTTTTTGATTTGAACTAATGGACTTGTTTTCACCGCTTGGGATGTTGAAGGCTAAATTAGAACAGCAGGCGCTTGGGTGATGCGGGATCAAGGGAGGGTTGCAAGGGAAATTTCCACATTTTTGAACAGTGTTGCTGCGCTGAAAACAAAACTCGTGTCCTGGCTGCCCTCGCTCAGGGGGCTCGGTGGTGCTGAGCTTTGGAAGGCTGTTTTTACTGTCACCCGAGCCAGTTCCTGCACTAAACACTCGTTTGTCTGGCTTTTCCCCCGCGTTCCCAGACATCCAGGTGAAGGAGCTGGAGAAGCGAGCCTCTGGGCAGGCCTTTGAGCTGATCCTCAGCCCCCGCTCCAAAGAGGCCGTGGCAGAGTTCCCTCTGTCCCCCCCCAAGAAGAAGGATGTGTCCCTGGAGGAGATCCAGAAGAAGTTGGAAGCAGCCGAGGAGAGGCGCAAGGTAAAGCTGGAGCAGCTGAAGTGAGCTCTGCTCCACCAGTTCTGGGGCTCTCTTTTCATTTGTTTCTTGGGATAAGTGGGGTTTTTTAATGGCAAATTGAATATTAATGGAAATTATTAATGAAATCCCTGGGGCTCTTATGAAGCTTTATGGTCATGGTTTTGGTTCCAAAGAGATTCCAAAGAAAACCTGGGAGGGAATGAGGCTGAGAGGGGCAGCTCTTTCAGGAAGAAGCTGTTTTTCTTGTCTTTTAACACCAGAACAGATGAATTCTCCCCTAGAAAATGCAGCACTGAATCTGTAATGAGAAGTTGGGGAATAAATTGTCTGAGTGATGAAAGATGTGGCTGGGGGTGCAGCCCGGAGCCCTCGAGGGTGGCAAGGCTTTGATTGAAGTGAGCCTGACCTGAATCTCAGTGAGAAGGGAGGATCTTCAAGGAAAATTCTTTCAATATTAACATCAAAACAACCAAATCCATGTCCCTCTCCAGAAAAATCCCATTTAACAAGATGTGCAATGCCAGACTGAGCTTTGCAGGTGGACGTGGTGAGGTGCGGGCTCCGAGGGAGGGTGGGAGCCCAGGAGCTGAGAGTGCGCCCCGAGTGCCCTGGGGCTCCCTCTCAGCCTGGCGCTGTGTCCCCAGTCCCACGAGGCAGAGGTGCTGAAGCAGCTGGCCGAGAAGCGGGAGCACGAGAAGGAGGTGCTGCAGAAAGCCATCGAGGAGAACAACAACTTCAGCAAAATGGCAGAGGAGAAGCTGACCCACAAAATGGAAGCCAACAAAGAGAACCGTGAGGCACAAATGGCTGCCAAGCTGGAGCGCTTGCGGGAGAAGGTGGGTGTGGAGCCCTGTCCCTGCTCCCTGCTGGGAAAAGTAGGTAAAAAACCAAAAAAAATCCTCCAGAGGAGGAGGGTGCCCTGAGCAGGTGCGGAGGTTGTGGAATCTGCAGAATTCCAGGGCTGGATGGAGCTGGGGCAGCCTCTGCACGCCCTGTGCCCCTCAGTGGGGTGGGAGCCCCCTGTCCCCAGGGCTCACAGCCCCTGGTGCTGTGTGTTCCAGCCCCTGGTGCTGTGTGTTCCGGCCCCTGGTGCTGTTTTCCAGCCCCTGTGCTGTTTTCCAGCCCCTGTGCTGTTTTTCAGGACAAGCACGTGGAAGAGGTCCGAAAGAACAAAGAAGGCAAAGACCCCGGCGAGGCCGAGACCGACTGACTCCGCTCTGGCAACTGACTCTCCCCCTCCTCCAAATATCCAAAGACTGTACTGGCCAGTGGTTTTATCTTTGGTTTTGGTTCGGTTATATATATATTTCTTTTTTTTACGTTAGAAACTGATGTAGAACTGTAAAATTAGATCCAAACTGTACACTTGCTTTGGGGGCTAGAGGGGAGACCTTCCATGTGTCACTTTTCTAAAGTGTTGTCTTTCCAGTGTAGCTTTTTCTTCTTGTTGCATCCTTTTCTACGCCAGTGCGCTCGCTCCTGGGTTGATGGCGAGTACTGTATCAGCTCTGTAAGACCTTTGTGCAAGGAATCTCTGGTAACTGTTCCATGCTCAATATCTGTTACACTTCAAACAAAAATCTCTGACTGTCCGGTCTGCTAAAATCCTGCTGTAACGAGTGACTCAATAAAGCTGCACAGTGCTGTTATCTGCCTGCCTTCTCAGGGGCCAGGGCTGGGTGCAGGGCCAGGGCCTTGTCCTGGGCTGTGACAATCGGGGCTTTGTGTGACACCTCAGCTGGGGCTGTTTGTGTCCCAGGCTTTGGGACACAACAAACGGCCCTTGTTGCCCAGGCCTCTGGGGGGACAGCAGGACCTGCGTGCCTGCCCCAAGAATTTCTGTGCTGGGCTGGAGCAGCACCTGCCCCCAAGCTGCTCTGTTCCTTCTGCCTGCGAGAAAGGGGAGGGCTCTGAGGAAAGGTGATTTTTGGGAGGATTTGGAACAAAATCACTGCTGTACCCCAAACCCTTCCCCTGAGAGTACCCACAGGTACCTGGGCTGCCCTGGGGGTGTGAGGCAGCACCACCACCCTCCCCAAAAACACCCTGGGGTGCCACAGCTCCTTGGAGGTGACACTGCTGGCACTGCTCTGGCCTTCCTCTGGCCTTGGCCCCAGGTTTGTTTTCAGTTGAACTCCACACCCAGAGCACCTGAAGGTGGAAAATCCAGAGGGAACTGATTTTTTTGAAGGGACTCAGGGGAGTCCTGGGCCGCTGGACTCTGGTCTGGGGTGTGGTGGAGAAAAGGAGCCTCAGCTCGGGAGGCTTTTCCCGTGTCCCCCTGGGCTCTGCCGCGTTATTCTTACCCGAGAGGAGCAGCAGGACACAGCCCTGGAGTGACACAGCGGGTCCCGGCCCGGCCCTGAGGGATTTGCAGCAGGTTTGGAGGTACGGGAGAGGCTGTGCTGCTCCCTGCTGGGCTCGGGGCTCCGCGGCATGGCCCGGCAGGGAGGAGGGACCTGAGGACAGCGGTGTGGGGTCACGGTCTGCCCGGGGATGGGGTCAGAACCTGCCCAAGAATGGTGCCAGGGTGTGCCTGGGGATGGGGTCAGGGTCTGCCCGAGAACGGGGCCGGGGTTTGCCTGGGATGGGGTCAGAACCTGCCCGAGAACGGGGATGGGGTCAGGGTCTGCCCCGCAGGGTCAGGGCAGGAAAACAGAGCTGAACTTTGTCTCAGAGCTTGTGAGTGCAGCCAGGAGAGAGGCTGAACACCTGGCACGGTGTAATGGAGGCTGGAGGGAGCCCTGGAGCAGCTCCCGAGTACAAAATGAGGCACAATCAGCAATGAAAACCCCCAGATCTTCATTTTAATATAGTTACCTGCTGAGGAAAGAGTGTCCCCGATGCCATGTGGGGTTTTTTTCTCCTCTCTCCAAACGTGGGGGAGGAGAATGGCAGCTCTGCCAAACCCCAAATGCTGCTGGAGCCCAAATGGATGCTAAATGTGAGGTTTAGGCTTGCCAGAGCTGTCAGAGCTCCGAGCGGGGCCTTCTGTTCCCTCCTCCTCCTCCTGCTGCACGTGTCTGCCGAGCCTGGGCTCAGCCGGGCTGCAGGGCCGACCCGGGGGGATCTGGGGGGTGCCAGGAGGGAGAGGACAGCAGTGACCTGGGCAGGGTATGGGAGGGGAGTGATCAGGGCAGGAAAACAGAGCTCGGGGTCCCTCTGGGGAGAGCTGGGCTGGAAACAGGTTCCATATAATAATAAATAATAATAATAATAGTAATAATAGTAATAATAATAATAATAAATAATAATAATAATAATAATAATAATAATAATAATAATAATAATAATAATAATAAATAACTTATTCCAGCCGCGGAGGGAGGGAGGGATGCGGAGCCCTGTTGGGGCTGCGAAGGGAGGAGCAGCAGCTCGGAGCAGCCCCAAGGGGCTGCGGGGCCGCGACCCCCGGACCCCCGCCGGGAGGAGCCGCGGGGCCGGCCCGGGGCCGTTCGGACCGGACGGGGCCGGGGGTCCCGGGGGGCTCCGCGATGGGAGGGGAACCAAAACCCGGCTCATCCCCATCCTGCTCATCCCCATCCCAGGGGAGGGAGAGCCATCCCGGGCTGCCCAGGCTCTGCGGGGGCTCCGGTGGATCAGGGGCTGATCGGAGCCGGAGAAAACCCGAGGTGGTTGGAAAATGAGAGCTGTGGGCGCTCCGGGAGGCTCCGGGAGGCTGTGCCGCTGCGTGGCGGGAGCAAAGAGCGATGTAAACAGCCGAGGGCGAGTCTTTATCATCGCACAAAAATCCAGCGGGTGGGGTGGATGCTGCCGGGCAAAGGAAACGCTGCGGAGGAAACGCCAGGCGGCTGAGGCAGCGTTACCGCAGCTCTGCGGAGGTGCAGGCTGTTATTTGGAGTGCGAGGCACATGAAGGATTTCCAGGATGCGCTCCCGTCATAACGGAGCGTTGCTCAAGGCTCCGTAGTTGGGAAGAGCTCGGCGGATGAAATCCTGCTCCGACAAGTTTTGGGGCAGCTGAAGTAAACACCGCTCCCTTTGCCGGGCTGCTCCTGCCACGGCATCTCCCGGGGCCGCCTTTCCCGCAGGAATTTCCCTCCTGGGAGCCGCACAGGGGTCGAGCTGAGGGAGCTGAGAGAGCCGAGAGCTGAGAGAGCTGGGAACCGAGCCCTGAGCCCCCTGCCCTGCGCCCGGAGGCAGCCCCGGCACCCAGGCAAGTTCTCCGGGCAGTTTTTGCTCCAAGCTGCCCGCGGAGTTTGGGTCAAAACAGCCCAACTTGGCAGGTTCTGCTTCTGCCCTCTCGGGGCTGTTGCGGTTCGGAGCGGGAGGAAGCTCAGAGGCTGAATTTGCCCCGGCAGCCCCAGAAGGTGGCGGCTGTTGCGGAGGGTTCAGGGGCCGGGCAGGTCCTGCCCCAGCCGGGCCTCTCCAACCCGGCCAGGTGGGCAAAGGGCGCTTGGGAGGGAAATGGGGCAGCAAAGAGCTTGGCTTGTTTTTCTTTCTGCACCGGTGCCCCTTGGATTCAGGCAGGAATGAGTTACAGCCTAACTTTGATGAGGAAATTACAGAGTTTTTTAAAACAAACAGTCCCATCCCCACCTCCTCCCGTTCCCAAATTTTGAAGAGTTTTTCCTGTCCCTGAAATGAGGGCACTTGTCTGGGGCTGGGGCACAGATCAGCACTGGAGCTGGACGTGAACCAGGTTTTCTTCAGGACTTGTCTGAGCAAGAGCAGGTAAAGAATCTCAGTAAGTTTTTATGAAAAGGCCGAAGAAGCTGGCAGGGCTGCCTCGCACTGGGTAAGGACAGCAGCTTCCAAAAGGTAAATATGGGAATTCCTGCTCACAAAGATGACTCTGCTGGACCTCAGTGGTGCAACAGGGCCACGATGTGGAAAGAAGCTGCTTGGAAAATCAGGAGCTGAAAAAGGAGGCAAAACTCCAAACACAGGAGTTGCAGCCTCTGTTCCTTGTTGGTATCTGTAAGGACAGACACTGCAAACAGTTTACAGGAGGGGGAATGTGCAGTGGGAGGTTGGTTTGGGGATGCTTGGTTTGTTTAGCTGTTCCCAAACCACAGGGAGGGGGTGAGCCAGGCACTGGTGTGTCCTGGTGTGTTCATTGTTGTCATTTAACCCCAGCCCCGTGTCCTTGGGGCTGCCCACACAGCACAGGCATCCCGGGGGTTCTTACATCTCCCTCCAGCCTCCTTTTTGTCGCTGTTGTTGGGGATTCCACAGGGAAAATCCCCAGTCAGAGCATTTAAACACCCCCTGCTTGTTGATTATTTGTGACCGTGTTCACAGGGGTCTGAGGGTGAGGGAGAGATGAGGATCTGACTCCATGTTTCAGA
Source organism: Emberiza elegans (assembly GCA_024865655.1). Classification (NCBI taxonomy): domain Eukaryota; kingdom Metazoa; phylum Chordata; class Aves; order Passeriformes; family Fringillidae; genus Emberiza; species Emberiza elegans. The sequence goes on along the minus strand of JALJVW010001685.1, from coordinate 7,112,601 downwards.
AGGCTGATTTATTATTTTATGATGTATATTCTATTAAAACTATACTAAAAGAATAGAAGAAAGGATTTCATCAGAAGGCTGGCTAAGAATGGAAAAAGAAAGAATGATAACAAAGGTTTGTGTCTCAGACAGAGTGTCCGAGCCAGCTGACTGTGATTGGCCATTAATTAGAAACAACCACCTGAGACCAATCCCAGATGCACCTGTTGCATCCCACAGCAGCAGATAACCATTGTCTGCATTTTGTTCCTGAGGCCTCTCAGCTTCTCAGGAGGAGAAATCCCAAGGAAAGGATTTTCCATCAAAGCTGTCTGTGCCAATGATTACATTAAAACCCCACAGCAGAACCTTCTCTCCTTCCCAGAGGTAACGAGGACGCGGAGTTTGGCCTCACCATGGCCACGGTGATGCCGGGGAAGCTGAGCCAGCTCCTGCTCAGCGTGAGGCAGCTGCCGGGGCTGCTGGGGCCACTGTCCCCGGGCACGGTGAGCAGCGCCGAGGTGCCGCCGGTGTTCTGGAAGCCCTACATCCACGGCGGCTACCGGCCCGTGCGCCAGACCTGGCGCTATTACTTCTCCACGCTCTTCCAGCAGCACAACGAGGCCGTGAACGTGTGGTCGCACCTGGCGGCCGCGCTGGTGCTGCTGCGCCTGCTGCGCCTCTGGCAGCGCGTGGACTTCGGGCAGGACGCGCACGCCCGGCCCCTGCTCATCATCCTGGCCGCCTCCATCACCTACCTGACCTTCAGCAGCCTGGCCCACCTGCTGCAGGCCAAGTCTGAGTTCTGGCACTACAGCTTCTTCTTCATGGACTACGTGGGGGTGGCCGTGTACCAGTACGGCAGCGCCCTCGGCCACTTCTACTACGCCATCGAGCCGGGCTGGCACCGGCGCGTCCGCGGGTTCTTCCTGCCGCTGGCGGCGGCGCTGGCCTGGCTGTCGTGCGCCGGCTCCTGCTACGCCAAGTTCCGCTTCCACCCGCGCTGCCCGCTGCCCGGGCGCCTGTGCCAGGAGCTGCCCTCGGGGCTGGCCTACCTGCTGGACATCAGCCCCGTGCTGCACCGCATCTGCACGGCCGCGCGCCCCGAGCCCGCCCTGCTCTACCACAAGTGCCAGGTGCTCTTCTTCCTCCTGGCCGCCTTCTTCTTCTCCCACCCCTACCCCGAGAAGTGGTTCCCGGGGAGGTGCCACTTCGTGGGGCAGAGCCACCAGATCTTCCACGTGTTCCTGGTGCTCTGCACGCTGGCGCAGATCGAGGCCGTGGTGCTGGACTACGAGTCCCGGAGAGAGATCTACTCCTCCCTGCAGCAGGGCCTGGCTCACGACTTCTCTGCCCTGTTCCTGCTCACCGTCACCTGCTCCGTCCTCACAGCCGCCTACATGGCCCGCAGGGTGAGGAACGAGCTGGCCCTCAAGGAGGAGTAAATAAAAAATGAGCTCAGCCCAAACCCAGCCCCAAGCCCCCAGATGCTGCTTCATGAACTGTATGTAACTCAGCAAGTGCTTTCTGTAAGAATGAGAGATGCTTTTAATGCTTTTTAAATCCAGCCTAAGTTCCAGCTTGCTCACAGAATGGTACAGGGTTCAGTTCAGCTCTGAATAAACAGTTGGAACAAAGTGTCCGCGTGCCCTGATGGGCTGGGGAAGGCTCTGGGAGGCTGCCAGGGCTCCCAGCACGAGATAAGGAGAGGCCATCTGGCCCCTGTCAGACTCCAAACCGTGGAAACAGACCGAGGCAAGCAAGGTTAAACCACTGAGGTGACAAATTAATTTAACATCACTTCAGGCCCCTCCTGTAGGGCTGAGGGAGTTGTTCAGGGCCCGTCCTTTCCCCGCTGGGAGCAGCATGGGCACGGCCCTGGCACTAAAGGCGCGGGAAGAGGAGGAGTTGGCAGCCCCAGCACCGGGTCAGGCTGGGAACAGGCGGGTGTGGATATCCCGCCGTGGATACCGAGGAAACCGGGGCCGTTCTGCCCCCGCCACTCCCGGTTCCGCTCCCACTACTCTGAAGGGGCTCCGCCGCCACAGGTCCTTATATAGAGCAGAGTCAGAGTAGGCGTGGTCTCATCCCATATGTGGCTCCGCCCCTCATTTCCCATTGGCCCGTACCGTGGTCGGCGCGTGCGCAGTACTGCGCAGGGGGCGGGACATATATGGTACCGCCCCTCATCCCCCATTGGCCTGTTCCCTCGGGCGGCGCGTGCGCAGTGCGTCTTAGGGGGCGGGACACAGATGGCACCACCCCTATCTGTGATTGGTCCGTTCACGCGGGCGGCGCATGCGCAGTGCGTGCTGAGGGCGGGGCCGGCGCGAGCGGGAAACCGTGAACCGGGAACCGGGAAAAACCGGAACCGGAACCGGGGAACGGGAACGGACCGGGAAAAACCGGAACCGGGGAACGGGAAAAACCGGAACCGGGAACGGACTGGGAAAAACTGGAACCGGGAACCACGCCCAGGCCCAGGCCCGGTCCCGGGGAGCCCCCGGCAGCCCCGGGATGAGGCGGCGGCGCGGGGGCGGCCCGGCCCCGGCCGAGGCCTGCGGGGTGTGGCTGGACACGGCGGAGCTGAAGCGGGGCCCGGCGCGGGTGAGGCCCTGAGGGAACCGGGGGGGGTCGGGCCAGCAGCGGGAGCATCCAGAGACCCCCGGGCTGGGGCGCTGCCATTGAACCCCGGGGCTCATTCGGGGCCTGGGGAGGGGAGGCTGAGAGGGGACCCCAAAAACCATCAAATACCCCGAGGGTGTCAGAGGGGATCCCATAAACCCATAAAATATCCCCAAGGGTGTCAGAGGGGACCCCATAAACCCATAAAATATCCCCAAGGGTGTCAGAGGATGGTACCAGGCTCTGTTCAGGGACAGGACGAGGAGCAATGGCCATAAAATAAAACACAACGAGTTCCACCTCAACCTGAGGAGAAACTTCTCGCCATGCGGGTGGCAGAGCCCTGGAACAGCTGCCCACCCCAAATGACCGATGCTTTGCTAATTATTAATAATTAGCAATTATTATCAAATGACAACGGCTTATCCAGCATTGTGATGCTGCGCAATGAAGGTGGGGGCTGTGCCACGGCGCTGGGAGAGGGGCACAGTTGGTTTTATGTTTATTTTGATATTTTTCACGTGTTTCTGCCCACAGCCCCTCACGCTCCGAGCTGCAGGGAGGAAGCAGAGCCTGGTTCTACTCCCTGGCACCAGGGAGGGCATCGGCCCCAGGCAGAGCAGCAGCTCCTGGCAAAGCTCCATCCTCAGCTTCTTCAGCCCCCGGCCAGGTACCTGGGCAGCGATTCAGCCTCCAAAACCCAGCCCCGCTCTCCTGGCTGGGCGAAAAAGTCATTTTAGGGGGCACAAGGCAAAGGTTGGAACTCTCAGGAAGCTGGATGGCCCTGGGAACTTGGATTTTACATGGAATGGTTCCAGAGGGAAAACTTGGATTTTCTATGGAATGGTTCCAGAGGGAAAACTTGGATTTTCTATGGAATAGTTTCCAAGATAAAACTTGGATTTTCTATGGAATTATTTTGGAGGTAAAACTTGGATTTTACATAGAATGGTTTCCAAGGCAAAACTTGGATTTTCTATGGAATGGTTTCCAAGATAAAACTTGGATTTTACATGAAATGGTTTCCAAGGCAAAACTTGGATTTTTTTATGGCATGGTTTCCAAGGCAAAACTTGGATTTTCTATGGAATGGTTTACAAGGCAAAACTTGGATTTTTTATGGAATGGTTTCCAAGGCAAAACTTGGATTTTCTATGGAATTATCTCTGTGCGAGGCCAGGGCAGAGCTGGGGAGCTCTGGGGGTTTTTGGTGACTTGGGGCAGCCTCTGCAGCTCTGGGGATCCCGGGGGTGCTGGGGACAGTCCTGGGGGTGGCTGACCCCGGGCAGTGGCTCAGCTGTCACCGACTCTCTGTTGTTCGCAGATGAAGGGGACAAAGAGAACCGCAGGCCTGCCGCTCCCCGGGAGGAGCCCAGCGTGAAGGTCCTGCCCTTGCCGCAGCAGGAGGGAGCCCAGAGGAGCCCCCCGGGGCTGGGCAGGGGCTGCAGGGCACAGCCCGGGCAGCACAAACAGCCCTGGAGCCTCAGAGGCTCAGCAGAGCCTCCCCCGGGGCTGGGGGGGATCCCTGGCCACCCCCAGGGGCTGGGACAAACCCAGGGACCACTCCTGCAGGGACAGGGCCACTGCCCCAGGGCTGGGGACCACAAAGGGACAGGGACAGGGGCTGCTCCCACAGGGACAGGGACCAGAGGGACAGGGATAGAGACAGGGCCACCCTCAGGGACAGCCCCAACAGGGACAGGGTCACTGCCCACAGGGACAGGGCCACCCTCAGGGACAGGGACAGAGACAGGGCCACCCTCAGGGACAGGGACAGGGACCACAGGGACAGGGACAGCGACACTGCCCACAGGGATAGGGACCACGGGGACAGGGACAGAGACACTGCCCACAGGGACAGGGCCACCCTCAGGGACAGGGACAGAGACACTGCCCACAGGGACAGGGACCACAGGGACAGGGATAGACAGGGCCACCCTCAGGGACTGGGACAGCCCCAACAGGGACAGGGACACTGCCCACAGGGACAGCCCCAGCCCCCCAGGGTCACCCCCAGACCCTTCAGCCTGAGCCCCTCCATCCCCAGCCCCACCTGGAGCCCCCGCAGGCCCCCCCAGCCCCCCGAGCCGGGCTCTGAGCCCCTGTTCACGCAGGACTCCGAAGGGAACAGGGTCATCAAGCACTGGTGAGAGCCCAGCCTGGCCCTGTGGTGCTCACGGAGGGGAGGGAGCCCCTCGGTGCAGCCCCCAGCTCCTGTTTGTTCTCTGAGATGCTGCTGTGATCCAATAAAAGCTGGAGTTTGTTTCTGAGGGTCTGGCTGTGTTCCTGGAGCTCGTTCCCAGGGCAGGGAGTGCCCCCCCAAATCCTGGTGCAGAGGGGCCCTGTGGGGACAGGGACAGTGCCCACAGCCCCCAGGGGCTCTGGGGGCACCAGCAGGGGAGGAGCTCCCTAAAAATGGCAATTCTTGCATCTCTCTGCCACAGAATTCTCTTTCTTCTCTGGTTTTTAAGGCGGGGATGATGATTTAATTTTTCAAGGACATCCAGGAGGATGGAGAAAGCCCCTGGCACCTGAATATTTGGGATTCCAGCCCCACCCCAAGCCCATCAATAACCCCACAGACCATCAGTGTCTTATTAAGGCTCCATTTTATAGAAAGGGAAAAAAAAAATCACGTTTTAAATACAGCCATGGGGGCACTGCAGGGAAGGTGGAGCTGGGGGAGAGCTCTGAGTGAGGGGGAACTGCAGCCACAGCCAGGCCAAGCTCCTGCCCTGCTCTGCTTGGGGTGCAGGTCCATAAACAGACCCTGGGGAGGTGAAATAAAACACAGGCTGGGGGCACAGGGCCTGGAATGGGACATTAAATTACCGGCAGGAAATTAAGGCCATTCTGTCATGCAACTGTGGCTGATCTGAGAGAGAAGGAACACCCAGGGCACAGGAAATCCCTCAGAGCCCAGCCAGGGGGGTTTGGGGAAACAAAATCCCTTTTCCCACCATGATCCAACAGCCCTGGAGGGCTGGGAGCACCCAGGAGCTCGTTCTCAGCTCCGTGCCACCCTCAGGATAAAAATGGGGCTTGTCCTGTTCATACTGGGCAGGGGAACTGGTTCTGCCCTTGCAGCTGAACTGGAACCTAAGGAAAGGTGCAGGAACAAAGAACTTCATCCAGCAGCACTCCAGGAGATCCTCAGCAACACCAAAACACAGCTGGGAAAGAGCTTCCATCTTCTTAAAAAGGTTTTTCTTAAATAGAACAACACATGGCAAACACATCAAATCCAATTTCCCGACCAAGTGTCCGTGCACAAACCATGATTAATAAAAGAGGCAAAAGGCTCAATCCTTGGGAGAAGGCAGCTACTGTGGAGGAGCTTTGGGGAGCAGAAGCTGCTGGCAGAGCTGAGGGCAGCAGCATCACTTCTCCTTCAGGGCCAGGTCCTCATCCTTGAGGGCAAACTTCCTCCTGAGCACCTCCGCAATGAGCACGGCCGGGTCCTCCTGCTTCAGGGAAGGGCGGCTCCTGAGGGGACAAAACCCACTGCAGTGAGCCCAAAACTGACTGAAACAGCAAAACTGACTGCAGTCAGCCCAAAACCCACTGCAGTCAGCCCAAATTCCTCACTGACAGCTCTGCCTGGCTCCTGAGGGGACAAAACCCACTGCAGACAGCCCAAAACCCACTGCAGTGAGCCCAAAACCCACTGCAGTCAGCCCAAAACTGACTGCAGACAGCCCAAAACCCACTGCAGTCAGCCCAAAACTGACTGCAAACAGCCCAAAACCCACTGCAGTCAGCCCAAAACTGACTGCAGACTGCCCAAATTCCTCACTGACAGCTCTGCCTGGGTCCTGAGGGACAGAATTCACTGCAGTCAGCCCCAAACTCACTGCCAACAGCCCAAAACTCACTGCAGTCAGCCCTGACAGGACCCAAATTCTTCACTGACAGGACCCAAATTGCTGCCTGACAGCTCTGCCTGGATCCCGAGGGGCACAGAGCACAGAATCCTCACTGCAATCAGCCCTGAACAACAAAACCCAGGGATGAGTTACCAAGTTCTGCTCCAAGGAGGTATTTCCCCCATGAAAATTCTCCATTATTTCCTGTCCCAGAAAGGCAAAACCCCAGGAATGAGTTACCAATATCTCATTTCCCCCAGGAAGGAAGGACAGGGAGCAGCACCTGCCCAGGCAGTGCACGGATCTCACTCAGAATTCAAGGAGAATTTCAGGAAGCACTTACAAGTCTTTGCTCTGCTTCATCCTATGAATGTCCTTGAGGATCCCCATCATGTCAGCAAAGCTGCTGGCCTTGGACAGGGACACCGAGTCCTCCTCGTCGGGGTCGCGGGGCTCGGGCCGGCCCTCGGCGGCGGAGCAGAGCGGCGGCAGCTCGGCCACCGAGGGCGCCTCGGGGCTCTCCAGCTCCGCCTCCTCCTCCGTGATGTCGCTGATCACAAAGGACGTGGTGGACTGGAAGGAGGGTCCAAAGCAATGAACGGGAGAGGAGGCATTGGAGCTCCCCGGAGATAACAGATCCGGGCTCAGCTGGGCCGAGGCTGCAACAGAAAGCAGGAGGGGGGGGTGGGTGAACTCACAGCAATCCGCGTGGGACAGCTTTTCACCAGCACAACGCAAGGTAAAACCAAACAAAATACAAAACCCGAGCTGCCCCCAGAGCCAACACCCCAGCAAGGGAGCTGCTGGGAACCGGCCCAGAGCGAGCCTGGAGGAACCCAGGGCTCAGCCCCCAAAAGTAAATCAGATGAACCATTAAACAAAATACATGTGATATTTTTTACAAAAACCAATTGTGTCTTGTTTGTGTATTTGTTTTGTAGTGTGACTGAAGATCTGTGACCTTGAATGCAGCTGTGCTTTGGGATATATCTGGTTCAGAGGAGTGTATATACTGGTCAGCAGCAATGGAGGAGTGAGGAAAGGAAGTAAAAAACTGGGTAAATGTTGGGAAAACAGCCCAGAGGGGCTCAGCCCCAGCAGGAACCCGGCCCTACCTGACTGTGCAGCCACGATTTTGGCGATCTGGCTCCGCAGGTGGCTCAGCTCATCCTGCAGCTCCGTGGTCCTGCTCAGGGCTGGCAAACCAGGCTTCTTCAGGGCCAGCAGCTTCTCCTCCTGCTTCCTCAGGTTGGGCACCGAGGCGTTCCTCTGGATCACCGTGAAGGGACTCGGCTTCCACTTGTGCTTCAGCGGGCGAGTGTCACTTCTGGGGACACAAAACTGTCAGGAGCTGAGGCCAAAAATGTTCAGGACAACGCCTGGCACAGCCCGAGCTGAGGCCAAACCTGCCCAGGACAAAGCCTGGCACAGCCCGAGCTGAGGCCAAACCTGGCCAGGACAATGCCTGGCACAGCCCGAGCTGAGGCCAAACCTGTCCAGGACAAAGCCTGGCACAGCCCGAGCTGAGGCCAAACCTGCCCAGGACAAAGCCTGGCACAGCCCGAGCTGAGGCCAAACCTGTCCCAGGACAAAGCCTGGCCTCCCGAGGGCAGCAGAGCCTCCAAGGAAACAAACGAAGCCTCTGTGTCCCTGTGTCCCCTCAGAGAGCAGAGAGCACCTCTGCAGCACCACGGACACAGGAAACTGTGGCTGCCCCTGGGTCCCTGCAAGTGTCCAGGGCATTTCAGTCCTGGCAGAGCTCAAGCCCTCCACCTCCTGGCCAGAAAAGCCCCTGGAGCAGGGGTTACTGTGCTGGTACTACAGAGCAGGGAGTGCAACAGGACATGGCACAGGCTCCTGGCACTTCCCACAGGAATTCCTCTCCAGGTACTTTGTCATTATTTTTCCCCCTCTCTGGGTAAAAACATCTTTCAAGAGGCACCACATGAGACCCTGAGGGGACTGGAAGTTGTGCTCATGTGAGCACAGCGTGGCCTGAGCTCTGTGCCAGAGCAGCAGAGGAAAACCAACCTGACCCTGGCGTAGGTCTCCTCATCATCCGCTGCGATCCACACGATGTCAGCCAGGGTGGGCACGGGGGGCACATCCCCCAGGTACAGATCTGAGACACTTGGCAGCACCTGGCAGGAGGGAGATGCTGCTGAGGGGAGGGTGGGTGCTGTCCTGGAGCTGCCCCAGGTGTGCTGCCAGAGCCCCTGTGCTGTGAGCAGCTGTGTCCAGCACACAGCAGCAACTCCAGCAGTTTCCTTTAATTTGCACAATTGAGTTTTGGAGCTGGGAGATAAATCCTTTGTGCTTCCCTGGGCCAGCTCCTGCTCCTTCCTGCTGTGGGAGTGAGGCAGGAGGGGACACCTGATCCAGGCCAGGCGCTGCCAAGGCCACGTGCCACCCTCTGTCACTCCAAGGGTGACATCAGGGACTCCCCAACCCTGGAACAGCCCCAGAGGGCACCTGGCCCCTTGGAGGTCACAGCAAAACCCTGGGGCAGCAGCTCCACCTTTCCATCTCCCTCAGCTCAGGCACTGCCTGAGCAGGGATTTCCTCAAGCTGCCAGGGACCACTTTACAAGAACAGAATTAAAGAAAAAATAAATTACCAAAAAAATTCCTTAAACTTCACTGTGCTGCTGCAGGTTTTGTGGCTACAGCTCTGCAGATGCGTGGGGACAGACCAGCACTGCCCCAGGTCCCCCAGGTCCCCCAGGCAGGGGACACTCACCTCGAAGGTGGCCCTGGGACAGGGCTTCAGGGGCAGGTTGGAGCCGATCATCCTGACCACGCTGCGAGCTGAGCCGTGGGGCTTGTTCTGCCAGATGGGGATGGTCTGCAGGGACACAGCACAGTCAGCACCTGCACCAGCGCCCTGCCTGGAATTCATTCCGCTGGAAATTCTCCTCAGCTGTCAGGGGCTGAGCTCTGACTTGTTATCTGTTCACTTGTAACTGAGAACCTGGTGATAACTGAGGCTATCAGCTGGTTTGGAGCTCCCTGAACACTTCTGAGCTGCAGCCAAAGGGTGAAGTGCTCTGCCCATGAGAGCTCCTGTGGCAGGAACAGCACAAGGCCCTGCACAGGGAACAGCTCAGCGCCAAAGAGCCCACAGCTCACCCAGCAATCGATTTATTGCTGGAGCTCCTCTGTGCTCTGTGCCTGACACACCTGAAACTCCTGATGAGCCCTTCAGACTGAGCCTTTGGGCTGGGGCAGGGAGGGGACAGATCTCTGTCTGGGGACAGATCTCTGCCATCTGTGCCTGGGGATAGGGACTGGGGCAGGGAGGGACAGATCTTCTCAGATCTCTGCCATCTGTGGGGGGACAGGGACTGGGGCAGGGAGGGGAGGAGGGGACAGGGGCTCTGCCTGGGGACAGATCTTCCTCTGCCTGGGGACAGTTCTCTGCATGGGGACAGATCTCTGCCATCTGTGCCTGGGGACAGGGGCTGGGGCAGTGCCCGGGAGCTGCTGCTGGGGAACGGCGCCGGGGGGAGGTTCTGGGGCAGTGCCCGGGGCTCGGAGGAGGTGCCGGGGCAGTGCCAGGGCAATGTCGGGGCAGTATCCCGAGGGCAGCGCCACGGCAATGTCGGGGCAGTATCCCGGGGCAGTGTCCCGGGGGCAGTGTCGGGGCAGCCCCCGGTGCAGGGCCCGCTGTCCCGCCCGTGTCACTCACGGCCTCCGCGTCCATGTCCGCCTGCTCAGCGCCGGCCGCTCATCGCACCCGCTCCGCCGCTCACTGCAACAACAACGGGGGCTCAGCACGGCCCGGCCCGGCCCGGCCCGGCCCCTCACAGCCCGGCCCCGGTACCTGCGGGCCGGCGGCGCAGCTCGGGCCCGCTGCCAGCGCCCGCTCCGCCGCCATCCCCGGAACCAGAACCGGACCCGCCCCGCGCCTTCCGGGGCCGCGGCGCCTGCGCCGGGAACAGGGGACAGCGGGGGGACAACGGGGACAGCATGGGGACAACGGGGACAGGGGGACTGCCCAGGGGGGACAGGGGACATCGGACGTTGGGACACCCCGGTGGGACAACCCAATGTAAAGGACGTTGGTGACACACCCCAGTGGAAGGGGACATTGGGGACACCCCAATGTAAAGGGACATTGGGAACACCCCGATGTAAAGGGACACTGGAGACACCCCAGTGGAAAGGGACACTGAGGACACCCCGATGTAAAGGGACATTGGGAGAGCACCCCGGTGTAAAGGGACACTGGGGACACCCCCGGTGTAAAGGGACATTGGGGACACCCCAGTGTAAAGGCACACTGGGGACACCCCGATGTAAAGGGACATCGGGACACCCCGGGCGCGCCCCCCGCCCCGCGGCGCAGGAAGGAGAGCAGAGCCGAGCCCAGCTGAGGATGCACCGATGGTTTTACCGGGGCCGCTCCGCCGCCCCTCCCGGCCGACATCGGCCCGGGCCCGCCGCGGGTTTCGGGCCGGGGCGTCACCAGGCACGGCAGGGGCGGCGGCGGAGCCGATACAGAGAGAACGCACCGAGGGAACGAACCGAGACAACGGGGGGAACGCTGGGCACGGACTGAGGGAGCCCCGCAGCCTGGTACGGGATAAGGGACACGGGCTGTGACCCCTCGGGCTCCCCCAGGCTGCTCCGGCTCGGGGGTGGCTTTTGGGCTCCCCCTGCCACTGTCCAGGCCCATCCCGAGAGCGCTCGCAGGTGGCTGGGGGAGCTCAGGACAGAATGAAATAAACTCTGTGGGATCCCAAAGGCTGAGTCCTGCAGGGACGGAGGGGCCCCAAGGGCTGCCAGAACTCTGCAGTGCTGCCCTGACGCCAGCCTGTCCCACCGGGGTGTGAGAAAGTGCAGAGCTAATGCATAGTTACAAAGTCAGCCATGCCGGGGTCATTAACTAATCTCACTAGAGCAATTAGTGAAGTGGCACTGCTTCAGCCCAGAGGTGCAGCTAAGCTCAGTCCCCAGGCTCAGGTATGGGCGGGAGGGCTGGGGCAGGGTGGGGACAGGGAATTGCCACCACCAGGCTCCTCCCAGGACTGAAAATACCTGGTCAGGAAAAAAAAAAAAGGCTTTTCCCTTAATTTGATTTGGTCCAACAAAATTGTGCTTCAGAGAGCAGAAAAAGCATCAGCAGCCAGGGCTGGCTGCAGGCAGCTACTGAGGATGCTTTGTCCCCTCACATGTCTGTAGGAATATGCCTTAAATCCCATTTCACTTAACCTTTCCTTCTCCCAATTACAAAATGATGCTCATTCTGTATGCAGGCATTGGCACAGAGTAGGAGCAACTGCTCAGGGTGGCTTCAGGTAGGGGATAATGGCTTCATGTGTGAACAATCTCTTTGGAAAAAATTCCTGAAAATACCTTTTTGTACTTGTGGCTTTTAGAACTGCCCAGTCCCCAGCCAGGTGAGGATCCCAGGGCAGCTCCCAGAGGGGACTTCATGGTTCCTCCCCCAGCACAACCTGGAAGCTCAAAGCAGACAGGGACAGAGCAGCAGCTCCAAGGGGACACGGGGAGAAGGCCCCAGAGCTGCTGGGGAGGGAGCCCTGGATGGATGGATGGATGGATGGGTGGGACACTGCTCACTGCTGTGTCCTTCAGCCTGGGGTCACTGGGGAGCTCAGACTGATCCTCACCTGACCCCTCTGATGCCCTGGTGCCCACTTCTGGTGTCCCTGTGCCACCCTCGGGGCACACACCCTGCCTGAGCGAGGCCACCAGGTGACACAGGGCCCTGCTCAGGGTCCTGTCACACAGACTGTCACTGTCAGTGTCCCTGGTGCCCACTCCTGGTGTCCCTGTGCCACCCTCGGGGCACACACCCTGCCTGAGTGAGGCCACCAGGTGACACAGGAGCTCAGGGCTGGCACAGTCCTGGCACACAGATTGTCACAGTCAGATCCAGAGCTGCCCAGGACACCAGGCTGGCCCCGAGGGGACAGGGACTGCCCAGGGCTGCTGGCTCTGTCCCCAGCACGAGTGTTTGGTCGCGATGGCAGTGCTGTCCCTGCACCCAGCAAGTCCTGCAGGTCAGTTCTGGGCTTGCAGCAGTCCCAGCAGGAGCTGCAAAGGAAAGAGGGTGGGTGCACACCCAGGCAGGGGCGCTGGGAGTGGATTCAAGTATTTGCACTCCTGCAGAAATGGGCCTGAAGTGAGAGGGGCGTGGGCTGTGGAACTGGAACTCTGCTCACACCAGGATCCAGAGCACAGCCCCAGCTGGGACTGCCTGCAGTTCCATGTCTGCCACAGGCACCAGGAGGATTTGCTGTAACCAAAATAGATCTCTGGAGTCTTTGGACATCTCAGGGGGGCATTCAGTGCCTGGTTTTAGGGCTGCAGGTATGGTTTTGCTCTGTGCAGCCCTTCCTTCAGGAACTGGAGGTAAGTTGCAGTTGAAGGGTCTTCAAAATTGGTTGAGAAACTAAAGATGCTGCTTTCAACATCTTCAGGCTTCATAGAAGTAATGTCCAGGAAATAGTTGGCATTGATGTGGTGAATCTGGCAAAGAAAACAGATGAGAGGAGACTTCTAAGGGTCAGAACAATTCCCCATCCCCTGCTTGGCCTGCAGCCAGCACAGAGGAGACAAGGCTCTAACAGCTCCCACAGAATATCTGATTCTTCCCAAGTGCTAATTCAGGAACCAGAATTTGGGTCTCAATTTCACAGTCAGGGAAGAATGTGTGATCCTCCCCCAAGGGTGCTGACCCTTTGCTTAGGTTAAGAAGAAGATGAAGAACTAAAACACATTTGTTTCACATTTCTAGGTGGAGGGACCAAGGCTCAGGGACAGTCCCAGCTCTGGGAGACCCTGCAGAGAGCAGATCCCATGGGAGGAGCCCAGCCTTACCACCGTGCCGTTGGGGAGGCAGATGATCATCTCCACAGGGAAGTTGTATTTCTCCAGGTGCAGCTTGGCCAGTTTGCTGTGGAGCTCGTTCTCTCTGTTGCTCTGCAGGGAGACACCAAACCCACACATTGGCACAGGCCAGAAGTGCCAGAATGGCACAGGGGAGCCCACAGGACACAGGAGAGGAGGAGGGAGGGAGCAGAGAGCTGCTCTGCCGTGCAATGGTAACTGCTTTCCCTTTCCCTTTCAGGCTCCCTCTCTCAATTCAGCTGCAGATTTTCTCCCCAGACAAGAAAATCGCCCCATCACAGGCACACCCAAGTCTGATGCCAGCCTTTCCCAGTCTCCAGCTCTGTGACTGATCCCAGCTGACAGCACAGGCTCCCAAGTGGGGAAAGGCTCAGCCAGGAGCCCCAGGGCTCAGACAGTTATTTGGTTATTTGGTTATTTGCTTGTCCCCTGGGCTGCAGGCGAGCCAGTTGGCTGATGGCACCAGAGGCCTTGGGCAGGGCTGTCTCACAGAGAATCATCTGTTTTAGCTTTAAACCTGGCACCAGGACAGAGCCAAGGGGTCACAGTGCCACTTCTCATCCTGCTCCATCTGCTGCCTGCCTGGCCCCTGCAGCGCCCGAGGACAGGGAGGGCTGGGAACAAAGATCCCCCTGGCACAGGAGGGAGCTCCCCCTGGCACCCCAGCAGAGCGTGAGCCTCACCTGCAGCTCCTCCAGCTCCTTGACCAGGGACCAGCTGCTGATGAAGCTCTCGTTGAGCAGGGCGAGGATGGGCGAACTTTCCAGGACGGTTTCCCGGAGAGTTCGCCCCGAACCTGGCACAGGAAGAGGCACAGGAGGCTTTGCTGTGGTTCCTCAGGTCACTGTCACCATGCTCGATGCCACCTGCTGAGTGCCAGCTGGCTCTGGTCCCCCCAGCCCTCCCCACTGTGTTTTTGCTCCATTTTTGGCAGTGTTCCATGGCTTTTGTTCCCCACAGGTGCTGCTCAGCAGAGCAGAGCCCAAGCCAGGCACAGAAGGCCCAGGAGAGCCATGGCAGCCACTCCGAGTGCCACCTGCTGCTCATGCCAAGCACAGCTCAGTGCTGAGGGTTCCTGAGGGCAGACAGGACTGCAGAGACCCTTCCCCTCCCACCCAGCCCTCCTGCCCAAGGTGGCACTGAGGGGGAAAAGCTGCACATGAGGAGAGCCCCAAGGCCAGGCCTGGCTCTGGCCTGTCCTGTGCAGGTGCCAGGGACAAGGCACACAGAGCAGTGCCCCTTTCCCTGCCAGTGCTGCCTCTTCCCCAGCAGGAGAGAGGAAGGGGAAAGACCAGAGCCATGTCTCCACCCCGACAAAGGCACCTGACTCAGAAAGAGCTGGTGCTGCCACTGGGCAGCTGAGATCCCACCAGTGATTCCCACTCCCAGCTCCCACCAGTGATTCCCATTCCCAGCTCCCAGCAGTGATTCCCAGCTCCCACCAGTGATTCCCACTCCCAGCTCTCATCATTAATCCCACTCCCAGCTCCCAGCAGTGATTCTCCCAGCTCCCAGCAGTGATTCCCACTCCCAGCCTCTGTCTGTTCAGCACCCCCAGAGCCCAAACAAGTGGCACAAGGTTTCCTGCTGGTCCCTGGCCAGCCCCCTGAGCCCCATCCCTGCAGCCAGGCTGGGAATGCCCTCACCTCAGCAGGACTGGTCATCCAGGGCACCCCACAGCAGGATGGAGTGCACCAGCTTCTTCTCTGCTTGTGCTCTCTCAAAGGCCTCTGTGAAGGGCAGGTAGGAGACCTGGGGGCAGAGGGACAGTGTGAGGGACAGGCACAACAGCCCTGCTCCAGCAGGAGCAGCTCTGAAGGAACCAGACCCGGGGGGACACACACAGAGCTCAGTCTGCAGCAGGAGCTGCAGATTTAAATCAGTGACAACTGTGGTTGTCCCCTCCTGGGTCCCCCGTGGTCGCCCTGTCCCTGGCACCTGCAGAGCCCTGGCCTCACACACTGCAGAGAACACCTGCACCAGGGTGGCCAGGCTGTCTGCAGCCCCACCTCAGCTGCAGGGAAGCCTGGCCTTGAGGTATTTATTACAAACCTCCTGAAAAACCCCGAGAACTGGCTGAGAGCATCTGCACAGAGCTGCTCCATCCCACCTCAGCTGCAGGGAAGCCTGGCCTTGAGGTATTTATTACAAACCTCCTGAAAAACCCCAAGAACTGGCTGAGAGCGCCTGCACAGAGCTGCTCCATCCCACCTCAGCTGCAGGGAAGCCTGGCCTTGAGGTATTTATTACAAACCTCCTGAAACAGCCTGAGAACTGGCAGTTGAGCCTGCACAGAGCTGCTCCAATCACTCAAATGAAAGGAACTGATATTTACATCTTGGCAGCCTGAAGGGACATTTGTAAGCTCGGGCACAAGGAGGCAGCCACCAAAACGTGTCCCTCCAGCCAAGGCAGCAGTGACAGGCAGTGGCCATCTGCTCCACAGCCTGCTGGCATGTTAAATAGTTTGGGTCACCCAGAGCTATCAATTTGTGTCTGGCTGCAGGCTGCAGAGGCACAGGCCGATCGTGTGTTCTCTGCTGATAAGGAAAGCTTGGTCCAGAGGCACCTGGCTGCTGTGCAAGTGAAGCCAGAGGAAAAAGCATTTGTAAGCAGCAGCACAATTACCTGCCTGCTCCAAAATCACAGCAGCAGCCACTGATAAGAGGCAGGAAGGATGAGCCTACAGCCACAGCACAGTCCTGGGGACACCTGACATGGAGAATTTGCTGCTGCCTGTGCTGCTGTGCGAGCCCAAACGCCCTGGGACACCCTCCCAGTGCCCTGGATGCTGCTCAGCCTGTGGCCTGTGGACCCTGCTGGCCCTCCAGGTCACTGGGTGGCTCAGTGAGGACAATCTGCCCCAAATCAACGTGCCAAGGAGAGCCCAGCCCCTTCCTCACCTTCTTAAATGGATACATGGCCACTTCCAGCCTGTGGGCTGCCTCCTGCCAGGGGATCTGCTGCTGCCAGGTGATCTCCTCAAACACAAACTGGATGGGCTCCCCCGAGGGGTCCCTGCTGGCCAGGACCTTCCCATCCTCATCGTGGATCACGGAGGGCACCGAGGGCCCTGTGGATTCCAGCTCCATCTGCAGGGAACAGCTGGCTTGGACCTGCACCCAGCCCTCTCCTGGGCTCCAGGACAGGACACAGATCCTAAATAACACCGTGCAGCTCCTCAGCAAGATCTCCCATCTCCTGGAGCTGCACTTTGCCAGTGAAATACCAGGAGAGGAACCTCATTTCCCTCAGTGTGGCTGCACTCCCTGGGTTGGAAATGCACAGACCACGTTCCCACCTTCCCAGTGCAGATTACTGGCTGTGGACACCGGATCCTTTCAGCCATCAGGATCTGCAGGGCCCGTTGGAAGCTCTTGCTCTGTCACCAGCTCAGCCCTGGGAAGCCACGAGAGGGAGCAGCAGGAAAAGCTGCCCAGGAGCTTCCCCGTGGTTCATGTTCTGGTACAGCTGAAATGATTCTGCTAAATCTGACTTCTGCCAATTAAAAATAATCACAGCTCTGGTTTAGGAGAACATGGGCCTGGTGAATTCAGGCATTCAGAATTCTGCCTTATGTTTCCTGTCCCAAGAGCTGGGATTACCACAAAAAAGGGGAACAACCTCGTGCACTTTCTAAATCCAGACCCATAATTATTCATACCCTGCTCAGGGCCTGGGTTCAGCTCCTCATCTTCCCTCCACCTGTCAGGAAATGTTTTAAAAAAGGAAAAAGTCTCCAAAAGCTTAGAATTCAACCCACACTGAGGGAAAAAGGAAAATACCAGAAGAGCTGCCAACAGGGGCTGCAGAGGACAGACAGAGATAAATGGAAATTCTACTGCTGTACTGAAATGCTCAAGGGAAAGCTCCAGGGAATGGGGTCCCAGAGGCTGCACAGCTCAGGGCTGTGGCAGCACAAACCCCAGAGGAGCAGCTGCCCAGGTGTGGGGCACAGACCTGAGGCAGGTATCCAATGTCCACCTCCATGTTGCTGCTCTCGCTTGCCCCGTACAGCCACTCCATGTCCACGTTCAGGGACCTGCAGGGAACACCCAGGGTTACAGCTGGGCAAGGGAACCCCAAACTGGGGGAACATCCTCCTGCAGGGAACCCACGAGTGACCCAGGGCTACAGCTGTGCAAGGGAACCCCAAACTGGAACCCACGAGTGACCCAGGGCTAAAGATGTGCAAGGGAACCCCAAACTGGAACCCACGAGTGACCCAGGGCTAAAGATGTGCAAGGGAACCCCAAACTGAGGGAACATCCTCCTGCAGGGAACCCAGCAGTCACCCAGGGCCAAAGCTGTGCAAGAGAACCCCAAACTGAGGGAACATCCTCCTGCAGGGCCAGCACTGGGCCCAGAGCCTCTGGAGATCTCTGTGCTCCCTGCAGCAGCCCAGGAACACCAATCCTGCTGGCCCAGGGCCCAGGCAGCCACTCAGCACTCTGGAAATCACACTCAACACCTCTGAGCTCTGTCAAATGACAGGAAAGAGAGATGTCTTTGCTCCCTCTTCCTTCCCAGCACCTCACTCGCACATTCTGATCCTGCTGAACTTTTAAAAGTGTTTTTTTGGAAGCAAAAGGCTGCTGGCAGAGCCCAAAGTGGCTGCTGGCTGTAAGAAATGTGCTGACAGAGCCACTGGGGTTGAGTCGCCAGGGTAACGTTGTAATAGAATTTTCACTCTTGTCATGGGCAAAGAGATTTGAAGCTTCTTCCCCCTGAACCACTTCCAGCTCCTTGCCAGAGAGCAGGAAGGAGCTGGTGCAAAGCTCTGCACACAAAACCTTAACCTCTGAGACTCCAAGCAAAAAATGTGTTGGAGGAGGAGCAGCAGGCCCTGCTGAACTTCACTGGGACTGCCAGCCCTGCCACACCCTGCCTGTCCCTCCTGTCCTCCCAGCACCAAGGGACAGTTACTGGGTGTGAATCAGGCCCTGGATGGCTCAGGGATCCTCAGCGATGTAGAAATGCATTTACAGGCAACTGCAGAACTCAAATCTCTCAGATTTTCCCAGGAATGAGAGGGAAACAGCCGTACCTGTTGTTGGGAACAAAGAGCCTGAAGTCCCTGACGTGGGAAGAGTCCTTGGACAGGACAATGTAACCTGTGAACTGCCCCGGGGAGAACCAGAAGGGGAAGTTTGGCGGCTCGTTCAGCTGGAATTCAGCGTGGATCCTGAAAGGAGAGAGGAGCCATCAGCTGGGATCCTGCACTGCAGTGACAGCAGGGAAAAGCTGTCTCCAGGCACCTGAAACTATGAACCTCAACTGGGCAGGGGAGGTGAAGCTTGAACAGCTTTTCATGTCACACAGTGAAGAGGGTGAAAGACTGGAACAGATGCCCTGGGTCAGGAGCATCTCCAGTATCCCCACGCCTTCTGGAACTGGGCAGCCAGGAAGGATGAAGTAATTTATCATTCCTTGAAACACAAGGACAGAACAAGGCCCACCTCCAGCTCAATCAGAACCTCAAAGCTGTGTGCAACAGTGCCAGTAAAACAATTCTGTGGTCTCTCCCCCTTGGAAAGACACTGATAAACCTAAATCTAACAGAATTCTTGCTAGCCAGATTCTCCCCTCTCAGCCAGCGGTGAGGCCCTGCATGAGGACACAGTGACACTGGCAGCACAGGTCACCTTTGGGCTGCATGAGGACACGGTGACACTGGCAGCACAGGTCACCTTTGGGCTGCATGAGGACACGGTGACACTGGCAGCACAGGTCACCTTTGGGCTGCTGAGGGACACGGTGACACTGGCAGCACAGGTCACCTTTGGGTTGTGTGAGGACACGGTGACAGTGGCAGCACAGGTCACCTTTGGGCTGCACGAGGACATGGTGACACTGGCAGCACAGGTCACCTTTGGGCTGCATGAGGACACGGTGACACTGGCAGCACAGGTCACCTTTGGGCTGCGTGAGGACACGGTGACAGTGGCAGCACAGGTCACCTTTGGGCTGCGTGAGGACACGGTGACAGTGGCAGCACAGGTCACCTTTGGGCTGCGTGAGGACACGGTGACAGTGGCAGCACAGGTCACCTTTGGGCTGCACCTCCCTCCCAGCCACACCACCCTGGTGTCCCTTGGGACACGCTGCAGTGCCATGCCTGCTGTGCCCTCTGCCAGGGCTGCCAGCTGCCCTGCCTGGGCCAGGGGCCAGGCTGGGGGTGTCCCCAGCCCCCGGGGCTCACCGGAATGCTATGGTGTAGTAGAAGCTGCTGCTGGCCTGGAGGCAGGCCATGCCTGCTGTGCCCTGCCAGGGGCTGCCAGCTGCCCTGCCTGGGCCAAGGGGCCAGGCTGGAACATGCTCAGCAGCCTGTGGATGAGCACCTGCAGGGAAGGGCAGAGCAGCATGAGAACTGCTCCTCTCACAGGAGGAGGGCTGAGCACAGCAAGGAGAACTGCTCCTCACAGGAGGAGGGCTGAGCACAGCAAGGAGAACTGCTCCTCACAGGAGGAGGGCTGAGGACAGCAATGAAAACTGCTCCTCCAAAGCAGCCCCCACCTGAGAACGGCTGTGATTTAACAGCCAGCTCAGAGACCGACCTAATCACACAGCCAGGAGACAAAGCAAGGCACTGCTGTCACAAATAAATCCATCTTCCACGGCTCCTGTGCCATTCCCATGGGCTGCAGCTTTCCATCAGCCCAGGCACAACAGCAAACTGATGTGCAAGGCTGCCTCCACCAGTGCTTCAGCCTTTGAAGGGGTGGGATGCGTGCAGGGGAAGGGATGCACAGCCAGGCTTTACCTGCTGAGCATGCACAGGGTCCCTCCCACCTGGCACCTAAAGGCTCACCTGGACACTGTCCCACCAGGAATGATCCCTGTCCTTTCTGAGTAACCCTCTCTGGGAAAAGCTATCCTCCAACCCCGCACAATTAACAAACAAGATGAAGTTACTCGAGTCAGCCCCATCTGGCTGTCACAGACACACACAGAGCTTTTGCCACCAGTTTAGGTGCTCCTGGCTACACACTGCAGAATTCCTGCTTCCCTAGAAAATCCAGGGATACACATATGAAATCTGAGTGTCATATCTCACCTCTTTGCCCTTGGGAGGCGGAGGGTAAAACCTGTTGTTGGAGAGATACCCAGTGAAGATGTTCAGCTCACTGGGAATGATCCACCAGGGATCCCCAAGATCCAGGTTTTCCTTAGGAGGGAGGAAGGCTCTGAACTGCCTGGCAAGCAGGACACTCATGGGGGCTGCTGGGGCTGTCCAGTTCCTGAGCCCAGACAGGGCCACGTGAGAAATCTGGGAACAGAAGATGCTGTCAGAGCCCACAGTGGAGTCTCCCAGTGTGCAGTGATGTCATGGATGCAGGGAGGCTTTGGAAAAGGGGGGGGAATCACATCCCAAATTCTTCTTACCCCACCAAACATTCTGTCAGCCTTCAAGAATGTAACAGAGCAAAGGGAACATGCCATGTAACAGCAGTGCTGCTGCACCCAGCTGAGCAGAGGCAGCTCTATTCCTGCCCCCAGCTCCCCAGGGAGGGAGGGTGCTCTGACTGGGGCAGGGCACTGCTGAGTGTGCTGAAACCCTGAAACGCTCAGGGGGTCCCTGTCACAGCAAATCCCACGGGATTCAGCAGGACCCTGACCCCTCCCAGCCTATTCCTGGTGCTGTTCCCAGCCCCCAGACGTGTTTCTCCCACAATCTGGGCCCTGCAGGACACCTACTCCCAAGAAACCATCCTTGCTCTTCGTCATCGTTTCCATGAGCAAGGGCTGGAACTTGGCCACGATGGACAAAGTCTCCCCATCTGGATCCGGCGTCTCCTCCTCTTCAGACTCTGACACTGGAGCAACCCCTGGGCACAAGGACAGGAGTTCAAGCAGATGCTTCCCCTCCCTCCCTCCCCTTTGAAGCAGTTGTGAAGTGATCCCACGTTTATCCTGCAAATCCAGGAGCGCTGGGAGTCTCCCAGCTGTCCCCACACAGCAGAACTCAGACCCATGCCCAGAGCAGCTCTGGCTGCACGAACTGAAGGGGAAGGGGATGAACTCAATGGCTTTAAAGTGGGAGGGGGTGGGTTTAGGTTGGATATTGAGAATGAATTGTTTCCCGTGAGAGTGGGCAGCCCCTGGCACAGGGTGCCCAGAGCAGCTGGGGCTGCCCTGCATCCCTGGCAGTGTCCAGGACCAGGGTGGATGGAGCTTGGAGCAGCCTGGGACAGTGGGAGGTGTCCCTGCCATGGCAGGGGTGGCACTGGGTGGGCTTTGAGGTCCCTCCCAGCCCAAACCATTCCATGATTCCCTCTTTCCCTGGCTGCAAAGCCCAGGCAGACTCAGAGCCCCTCTGAGCAAGGCCAGCACGTGCTGGAGCCAGTCCAGGAGAGCACAGCCATCCCTGTCTGTGTCCCCACTGTCCTTTGTCATCCCCACGCTCCTCCCTAGCTGGCACCAGCAGAGCCACTTGCTCTGTGCTGACACAGCCTGCAGAGATGATCCCCCAGCTGCCAGCCAGGAGAGCTGCCCCAGTGAATGGAGCCCTCACTGATGCCTCTGGCCTGGCCTGAGCTGCATTTGTTGCACTCGCCCATCCCAAATCCCCTTTAAGCTCCACACAAAGTACCTTATGTACTTTGCTAGTCCAGCAGTGGGATCCTCCACCAGTGCAAACTGCACTTTGTCAGAGTGATGGCTGCTGCTTAAGCCTTTCCAACAACATGGAAAGCTTCACAGCCTCTCTTCGTGTAAATAAGACCCAAAGCAGCACCCAGAAAACAATAAATGGATAAAATGTTCATGAGCTCAAGCTGTGGGGTTCATGATGTTTGGCTCTGTGCAGGGAGACAGACAGGAACCCACCTGTGAGCTTCTCAGCAATGGGTTTGAACTCCTCTGGGCTCAGGTACAGATCCTTGTTGGTGTCCAGGGAGGAGAAGAGGAACAGCCCCTCATTGCCCAAGGACTTGAGAGCCAGCTCCTGGTTTGGGAAGGAGAGAGATTTCACTGGAACCTCCTGCAGGAGCCCACTCTGGTCCCTCTGGAGTTAATCCCATTCTTCCCAGCACATCCAGGGGGACGATGAACGGCCCTTGGCAGGATTTGGTGCTATTTGCAACGTGTCCAGGAACTGCTGGCACGAGGATACTGAACCTGCATCTGCCTGAGTAATTCCAGCTGAACCATTTGCTCACGTTCAGAGTCTTTTGCCAGAAAAATTCCTCACTTTTTCCAGCTAGCTACTCCTAAACCTGCAACGACTGGGAGCACCTGGAGGTGCTGGGATAATCTGATGTGCAAACAAAGGCAGTCAAATATGTGAGTACCACATTCCAAAAGCACAGAGGGAGTGAGCTGAGCCTTTGGAATTAGAAACCTCCACTCATGGTGGGATCCACTCCAGCATCAGTGCCCTGCTCTGGTCACTGCCCCTCCAGATCTCCAGCCTTGGAACTGCATGGAATATTCTGGCTCCCTGCTCCCTCAGTCACCCATCACAGAGTCACAGAACCCACAGCCTTCTCCAGAAACCTCCACAGGATCCCAGCTCCTCTGTGCCTCAGTTTCTCCCTCTGCCAAGCCCCCACAAGGCCCAGAAAGGCTCTGGATGCTTCCAGACATTTCCACTGCGCAGTCTGAAGGGAAAGGGACAACTTGGAGGCAGAGAGCAAGAGCTCCAGGTTGGTGTGAGAGGAGGGAGGGACACAGAGCAGGTGGGACAAAGCCCTCAGTGCCAGCCAGCCCTTGGCACGTGCCCCAGGATCCAGCAGCTTGCCCTGCCACCCTGGAGAAGCCTGCAGCTGGGAGCACAAACACTCTGCATTCTGCTGCTCTCCACTGCCTGCAGCACCATCCCCAGAGCTCCTGAGCCAGTTTATTTTCCATCTGTTGCCTGCCAGCCTGAAGCAGCACTAATGCAGCCTGGAAGGCTTTGCTCCCATCAACTGCAGCTACAAAAGCACTTAAGAGCCTTCCAGGGCTGAGACTGAAATAAACTGGAACTCAAAACGAAGATCTGGATGAGGACATGGCCAAGGACAGGAAAAAATGAAGGGAGATGGTTTTTTGTGCACAAGGACAATGCACTGTGGACTGTCCACAGCTAACCTGCTTTTATCCCCTGAATGAACGGGGATGAGCATCCTGGGCTCTGGAAACAGGTAACAGCTCTGCTGAGCACCTTGCTGCAGGTGCTGACACATCTCCCTCAACCTGGTGTCCACCTGAACACCCACTGATGCCTGGTGGTCACCTCAGCCTGGCCACAGCCACCTCAACCCAGCAGCCACCGATGCCTGGCAGTGCCCCAACACCAGCGACACCTTAACCCCCATGGCCACTGATGCCTGGAGGTCACCTCAACCCCAGCGGCCACCCCAAACCTGGCGGTCACTTCAGCCTGGCTATGGCCTGTAGCCATGATATTTTATGGAAAATCCTTTCCTCAGGATTTTTCCTCCTGAGAAGCTGAGAGGCCTCAGCAACAAAATGCAAACAATGGTTATCTGCTGCTGTGGGATGCAACAGGTGCATCTGTGATTGGTCTCATGTGGTTGTTTCTAATTAATGGCCAATCACAGCCAGATGGCTCAGACTCTCTGTCCCAGACACAAGCCTTTGTTATCATTCTTTCTTTTTCTATTCTTAGCCAGCCTTCTGATGAAATCCTTTCTTCTACTCTTTTAGTATAGTTTTAATAGAATATAGATCATAAAATATTAAATCAAGCCTTCTGAAACGTGGAGTCAGATCCTCATCTCTTCCCTCATCCTTGGACCCCTGTGAACACTGTCACAATGGCCACCTCAGCCCCACTGCCACCATGCCAATGCTCCTCTTAGTGTCAGACCTCACTGATTCCTGGTGGTCACTCCAGC
The DNA here is from genome assembly GCA_024865655.1 of Emberiza elegans. Classification (NCBI taxonomy): domain Eukaryota; kingdom Metazoa; phylum Chordata; class Aves; order Passeriformes; family Fringillidae; genus Emberiza; species Emberiza elegans. The sequence goes on along the minus strand of JALJVW010001685.1, from coordinate 7,088,412 downwards.
CTGGTTATGGCCCACTTAACCCCTCATCGATGCCTGGTGGTCACTTCAGCCTTACTATGGCCACTTTAGCCCCCACTGATTCCTGGTGGTCAGCCCAGCCTGGCTATGGCCACTTCAGACCTCACCAAATGCCTGGTGGTCACTTCAGCCTTGCCACAGCCACCTCAGCCCCGGTGCCCACCGGTTCCTGGCGCCCTCTCAGCCTGGCCATGGCCCCCTCAGACCCCACCGGTTCTGGTGCCCCCTCAGCCCCGCTCCAGCTCCCTCAGCCCCGCTCCGGCTCCCTCAGCCCCGGTGCCCGCCCGGTGCCGCCGCCTCCCCTCACGCAGCCCGGCCCGGCCGCGCCCGCCATTCCCCCTCGCTCCGCCCGGCCGTCCCCGCCCCTGTACTCGGTGCCCGGTGCCCGGTACCTGCTGCCGCGCCGCCTCCGCGTCCCGGTAGTACTTGGCGGCCAGCAGCGCGGCCAGCAGCGCCAGGGCCAGCGCCAGGCGCGGAGGGGCCGGCCCGGGCCCCGGCCCCGCCATCGCGCCGGGCCCGCGCCGCGGAGCCGCCATGGCCGCCCGGCCGGGGGAGGCGTCAGGCGGCCGAGGAGGGGCCGCGGGCCCCGCGGGGAATAAAAAAACGTTTTTGTGTTAAATCACCTCCGCTCCGTCACGGGAAGGGGCTTTGTGGTGTTAAATCAGCGGCACCCGGTCAGCGAAAAATGTGTTCTAGTGTTAAATGAGCGTCGGGAAAAGATCATGTTAGTGTTAAATGACCGGCACCCGCTAAGGAAAAAATGTGTTTTAGTGTTAAATCCCCGTCGCCTGGTTAGGGAAAAGTTCCTTTTAGTGTTAAATGAACGGCACTTGTGAAGATAAAGCCACTCTTAATGGTAAATGAGCGGCACTTGTTCAGGAAAAAGCACTTTTTAGGCTGAAATGTCTCTGCTGTGAGGGCTCTGAGGGATGAACCCTCTCCTCCTCTGTCTCCAAAGTCTTTTTCTTTAGTACCCATGGGAGATGGGTGTGTGTCCATCCCCACATCTCCATTTTATCTTCAATTCATCTTTTCTCAGAAAGAACAAAACCCTGAACTTGTCCTGCACTTCTACTTGGTTATAGCTGACCAAAATGGGGATTTTTTAACAAAACAGGTATCAGTGGGTTCACTTGCAGTAATTCCACTGAGGTTGGAGCCCTAGAGATGGGAATTAGGGGATAGGAATGACTTGGCAGCCCTGGGTGATGGTGCTCAGCCTCCTTTCTCCAGCATCATCCCCACATTTTGGGTTATTTTTACCACCATGGGTCACATTTTGAGTCATTTCCACCCCAAGCTTTTCAACCTCCCGTGTTATCAGTGTCCCTTCCACAGCCATGGCATTTCTGTCACATTGTCCCTTAGCAGTTGCTGGGCCAAGACACACAAATTTATTATTTAGATGCACAAATTTATTATTTTAACCCTCCCTACACCTCATCCTCCTGCTCCTCAGTGCTCCCAGTCCTGCTCCAATCCCCCACAGCCGGGGAAGATTTCTGCTGCAGGGCCAGCACCGAGTGTTTGATCTCTCCGAGGGTAGCAGGCAGCGTCAGCCTTTAATCCTTTGAAGCTCTGCTGTATCCTAAGCCTGCCTAATCGTTTTTGTTTTAGGTTTAAAGAACTCTGGAGATGGAGATGAGCGAGAGCATGACCAAGCCATTAAGGGAGGAGGAGGGAGGATGAGGATGGGACCAGGCAGAGGAGCCCAGCCGTGGGTCCAGGGGGGATTTTTGTGATTCGTGCAGTGAAAATTCCTTCTGCAGCACAGCAGAAAACTTCCCTGGGACTCTGCTCCATAAAGAACCCCACTGTGGCTGTGGGATTAGCCATGGAAATGATGTCTGGGAGCAGGGGATGAGCTCAGCACCTGCAGCAGATGTGCTCTAAAACCTGCTGCTGCTTCCCTATACATGTAACCATATATCTAATAACCCAGCACGGGCCACAGAGTGTAGTGGGATGGGGTGGGTTTGGAGCAGGATGGGGCCTGGCAGGGTGGTGCAGAGCTGAGCTGGTTCTGTTTGGGCTCATTTTACACCCAGACCGTTTCCAGTCACCACAAAAGATGAGAAAGGGGGGATTATTTGATGGGAAAGGGAATGAAAGAGAAAAGGAGAAATAATTCAGGGTGGCTGCTGCTCCTTGAAAGAGAACAAACCTCTCTGGGTTTGTTCTGGGTGCTGGGATTACAGCGCTCAGGAAGAATGTTAAATATCCACACATCTGCTGTGGGGCCCACCCAGGCACACCTGGATCAAAGGGAATCATAAAAATAATAACAGGGAAGATTTCCACCCAGCAGGAAGAACGATCCCAATTTCCCCTTGGCCAGAACACCTCCTGGTTTGTGCTGAGCTGCAGGAAACTTCCTTGGAAGGGTGTGGGATGGTCCCACTCACCTGTGAGAAATGGAAACCAACCATGGAGCTGTTCCTGAAGGAAACCAGAACCACACTGTTTATTTTGAGGGTTTAAATTCCGCCAGGCAAAGTGCTCCATGTTACTCCAAGAGCAGGTCATTCTTATTTAAGAAATTCCCTTAATCCATTATCAGAATCCTTTGAGCTGCAAGAGCTCCCCATCCCCAAATCTCCCGGATAACACAGCTCACTCCCAAGATGTTTATTTACCAACACCCATTCCTCTAGGCCAGGCTTAGCAGGCAGCAGCTTTATCCCTGGGATAATGCTAAGTCCCCATCTGACAATCTTATTTCTCTCGGGGAATTACAAAGGCAGGAATTTAGAAACAACATTTTCTGTTTTCACAACTTGCTCAAAGCAACTTTATTTTCCCCCAAGTTGCTGAATGAACCAATTGTCACGAGGCTGTCACAAGAATGAGCAAAAATGTTCCATCCCCCAGGGCCGCAGAGCTGCGCAGTGACCAGAGGGAATGCTGATCCCAGATCCAGCACTTGAACAGAGCTGGGAATTGCTGCCAACCCCTGCCTAGAATCCCCTAGAAATAAACTTCTACTGCACAAAACTCTTCAAATCCACTCTTTAAATCCAGTATTGTCTCATTCCAAGCATGGAGTAGCTGGTCTTTTACAGAATCAACCCCAACAGGCTTTTTATTTTGCAATACTTTTATTCTGTTTCACAGATCTGACTATTACAGCAGTAAAATTATTACAAGTGACTCGTAACATTTAGTTCCAAATAAAAGTAGAAAAACACCAAAAAACCCCAATAAAAGGAAAGTTAAATGAGATGTGATGGGTGGTAAATGTGTTTTAAGAGCACAGAAAAAAAAGAGTATATAAAAATACATCAGGAGCAAGGATTTTGGTTTAGTTACAGTTGTGACACCACGGAGTCACAGAATGGCTGAGGCTGGAGGGGACCTTTGGGGTGGCCCTGTCCCAGGCCCTGTCCCCAGGCCCCTCAGGGCTGCTCCCCAGGGCTGGGGCCCCAGGGCCACCTGGGGCTGTGTCACCTGGGCCCCAGTGTCACCTCTCCCCAGGGCTGTGTCACCTGGGCCCCAGGGCTGTGTCACCTGGGCCCCAGTGTCACCTGTCCCCCAGGGCTGTGTCACCTGTCCCCTGGACCTGGGCCCCAGGTCCAGGCTGGGGCTGCCCCCAGGGCTCCCCTCCCCAGGGCTGTGTCTGCCCTCAGGATCCTGAACTCACCATCCCTGTCCCCCAGTCCCCTGGAGAGGTCCTCTGCAGCCCCCTGGATCCTCGTTCTCCCTGGCCTCTGCAGCCTTGGATCTCGTTCTGGGCTCAGCAGAGCTCCTCTGTTGGCTCTGTGTCCCTTGCAGGAGGAATTTCTCACTCCAGGAGCCTCCAGGATTGCTGCTGAGTTACCCCTCCAGCAGGGATCAGGGTGGTTCAAGTCCTCCCTGAAATCTGTAAATTCCAGCCTGAGGCTGCTCCTGTCTGTGCAGGGCCTGATCCTCTCATTTTCCCAGTAAAACATCACCTCTCCCTGTCCCCCCTTCGCTCCTGAGCTCTCAGCACCTCCTCAGCCATCCCCAGGAATTGCAGCTGCTCTCCCACACCAAGGACAACTCCCCTTGCTCGTTGTCCTGCAGAGCCCCCGGAGCCCAGCACCAGAAAGCCCAGAGCACTGGGAGCTGTTCACTGGAAAGGTGATAAATCCAGGAGCAGACAAAAGGCAGAAATGAACCAGAGAAAGGAAAGGAGGATGTGTGTGTGTGTTTGTGTGTGTGTAAAGTCTATTTTATGGCAAACTTCCAGTCCTTTGGCCGCTATAAAGCAAAATCAGTGGATTTCATATAAATTCTCTGTATAAAGGAATGTCTATGAACTGTGTACAGTATGGCCCAGAATAAACATCTCATCATCAGCCCAATAGAGCTCCTCACAGAGGAAAAGAAGGTGCTTAGTCATGGTTCATCTTCCCAAGAAAATCCTGTCCGCAATTGGACTAGTGCCCCAAAACACCATTTCAGGAACAACAGGAATTCCTTCAATGGAAAGGAAAAGCAGAGTCTGCCCAGGCTGGGGGAGCAGGAGCTGGGCAGGGCCTCAGGGCTGCCCTGCTGCTTTCAAGTCCGTGTGGTTGATGGGCAGGGGGTGAGCCTCGGTGTTGAACACCCAATCCTCCAGGGACAGCACGTCATCTTCACAGAACAGAAGATAGAGGTACCTGCAGCCACAGGACAGGGACACACGGCCTGGAGGAGCTCAGCAGGGCTCCGGGCAGGCACGGGCAGCAGCACGGGACACATTCCCACCTCCCTGCACATCCCCACCCTCCCCGGGTGACCCAGCTCTGGATCACAGCACAGCCCTTCAGCCCCAGCCCCTGGGCAGGAGCCTCCAGGGAGCCAAGGGCAGCAGAGCTTCTGCAGCAGGGAATTCCCAAAGACTGGCAGCCTTGCCCAGTTTCCCCCCAGAAAGGATTGGCCTGGAAAGATCCTGAAAGCATCCCTGGTTCTAGCCCCCTGCCCTGGGCAAGGACATCTCCCCTGGGAAGAGAAGACTTCCCCTCATCATCTGAGGCTCCTGAAGCAGCTGCTGCAGGAGCTGTGCTGCTCTGGAAGGCCCCTGGGAGCCCAGACTTACTTCAGGGTCTCTGCGAGGAAGAAGCTCTGCTGCATGTTGTCGTGGGTGGGCGTGGTGGTGTACACGTCTCGGATGCCAGAGAAGCCAGCTTCCACCCTGCAGTGCTTCTCCAGGGCCTGGGGGAACAGAGCCCTCAGGAACCCCCAGCAGTGTGGGGAGAAGCAAACACCCACAGGGGAGACAACCCTGACCTGAGGCACTTTGTGTATTCCTGCCCCATTGCCTGTGGGTTTGAGACCCTGCCCCATTGCTCACGGGTTTGAGATCCTGCCCCATCGCTTGTGGGTTTGAGATCCTCCCCATTGCTCATGGGTTTGAGATCCTCCCCATTGCTCATGGGTTTGAGATCTTACCCCATCGCTTGTGGGTTTGAGATCCTCCCCATTGCTCACAGGTTTGAGATCCTGCCCCACTGCTCATGGGTTTGAGATCCTACCCCATCGCTTGTGGGTTTGAGATCCTGCCCCACTGCTCATGGGTTTGAGATCCTACCCCATCGCTTGTGGGTTTGAGATCCTGCCCCATTGCCCATGGGTTTGAGATCCTGCCCCATTGCTCACGGGTTTGAGATCCTGCCCCATTGCTCACGGGTTTGAGATCCTACCCCATCGCTTGTGGGTTTGAGATCCTGCCCCATTGCTCACGGGTTTGAGACCCTGCCCCATTGCCCATGGGTTTGAGACCCTGCCCCATTGCCCATGGGTTTGAGACCCTGCCCCATTGCTCACGGGTTTGATCCTGCCCCATCGCTTGTGGGTTTGAGACCCTGCCCCATTGCTCATGGGTTTGAGAATAATCTGGGTTGAAAGAAACCTTAAAAATCACCCAGTTCCACCCCCTGCCACAGACACCTCCCTCTAGACCAAGCCTCCCAGAGCCCCATCCAACCCAGCCTGGAGCGTTCCTGACCCATCTCAGCGTTTAACACAATTTCAATAATTTCTGCTCCTTCCTCTGACCGGAGCCAAGATTCCACAGGAATGCAGGGACCCCCAGAGCCCTGTGCCTCTGCAGCCTTACCTGGACCACCTCCCAGCCCCAGTGCCTGTACTTGGGCTGGTGGGTGAGCCTCCAGAGGTACATGTAGCTCTCCACCACCTCGGGCCGCAGGATGTAGTAGCGCTCGCTGAGCCGCGTGGCCGTGGCCTCGCTGCCCGCGTCGAAGCGGAACGCCTCGGGGCCCAGCTTGGTGTCTGGGGACAAGCACAGCACTGTCACTGCCAGGCCAGCACCAGCAGGACACCGGCCAGCTGCCTCCAGGCTGCTCAGCACGCCAGGGTTTGCCTAAAGGCTTTGCTGAGCCTTTTTTTCTGCAGTGCCTTTGGAGAGAAGGGATCAGGACGGTGATAAAACCAACTGCACTGGGTTTGCAAACAGAAAATCAGGGGTATGCTGGTCTGTGGTGAGGAATCCCAGTCTCTTGCAAGCACTATCCAGCACTCAGATCCCTGCTTTCAACACCAACCCTCTCCCTGCTGGAAAAAACTGGTTCATGAGGGTGCCCAGAGCAGCTGTGGCTGCCCCTGGATCCCTGGCAGTGTCCCAGGCCAGGCTGGACACTGGAGCTGGGAGCACCTGGCACAGTGGGAGGTGTCCCTGCCATGGGATGGAATTTAAGGTCCCTCCCAGCCCAAACCAGAGGCACAGACCCCCCTGGCAGGGCAGGCAATGCCCAGGCTGCAGTGCAGGTACCTGAGCGTGTGTAGGACTCGTGGCAGGTGCTGGTGATCTCTGCTGCCAGCTCCATGTGCCTCTGCCTCCTGTCCCCCGTGCTGTGCTGGGCCCCCAGGGCAATCATGCCCCCAGAGAAGCAGGCCAGGTGGCCCATCTTGTGATCCAGGATGCCACCCCTCCACTCGGCAATGTAGGTCAAGCCTCCTGCAGACTTTTTCACCAAATGCTTTTCTATTGCCTAGAGGGATGAAAATCAGGATTTCAAGAGAGTGGACAGTGAGTAAAACTTACTCAGTGTTAGTTAGTACCAGGAGTGAGTACCAGGGAAACCCAGAGGCTCACTCTGAAGGTCTGAACCCTTCTCATGAACCATGCCCCCCCAAAAACCAGGGAGCAGCAGCTGGCTCCTCACCTCCAAGGCATCGTCGTACATCTTCTTAGCTTCTGAGTCCTTCTTGTCTGACATCAGCCAGGATTTGATGAGATATTCATAAAAGCTGTCCCCGAGCCCCCCGACGGAGACGTGGTCTGTGGGGGGAAAGCCAGGAAAGAGCTTCAGGTGCATGACAGACAGTGAGCAGCTGCCTTACAAAGGGGAAACAATCTCGTCCTATTTAATGCCCTTGTTCTCTCCTTCCTCTGCCCAGCTTCCTGGGGAGAGCTTGCAGCACTGCTGTTCAGGGAGGAAGAAAGGTGGAAAGTGCAATCAGGAGAAAAATGTTCTGTCATTTTCCAGAGCATTAGTATCCCTTAGCAGAACCATTCAGAGGCCTTATTTTACAAGTTATTTATCCTGCAACGTGAAGATGCTTCCTGTTTATGGAGCCATCATCATAAATCCAGCCTCATAAAGCAAAGGCAGTGGTGGGTACTGAGGGATTTCATGTGCATGGAGCCCCTGGGAGCTGCCTCCCTGCCTCAGGAGAGGAAGGAGAGGTGTTTGGATCGCACAGAGCTGCCAGCAAGGGGCTGTGGACACGCTCCTGTTTTTGCCATTTGTGTTCCTGCATCACTGAGGGACTCTGAGCCCTGGGGGAGGCTGGGGCTTGCTGGCACATTAAAATGATGAAGTCAGGTACAGGGATGAGCACTGCATGTTTTCCTCTGCAGAAATGAAATTTCCCAGGCTGTCTGCTCAGAGCATCCCCTGCTCTGACCTCACAGGAGGTGCTGAGGGATTGCAGAGAGAAATGGGGCTGGCAGCTGCAGGTTTGTGCCTGGGGGGAGCTGCTGGATGCATTTACAGCTCCAAACTCTGCCACAGGGGGAACAGCAGCTCTTTAAAGCACTCAAGCACTCCCATTTTTAGGAGAGCAAGACAAATGGCCCTCCCTGGACTGAGCCATCCTTGTTAATTAACAAATTAACAGTGTCCCCCCTGGCTCTGCCCCACCCTCATTGCCCAGCTAAGCTCATGCAGCAGGTGTCAGAGCTGCTCAGATTTTTGTTTCCCCTCTCCTTGTACACAGATAAAGTCCCGAGGCTTATTCCAAATGCTGAACCCTCCCAGCAGCACAAACCAACAGCCACGCATCATTTTCCTGACCTGAAGAGCAAACATCCCTGACACAGTGTGTCCAGTGATCCAGGGAATAATCCCTAGCAAAACAATGAGATTAAACACCCGGCTGCCGAGCCGGCAGGGAGGGCAGGGGATTTGCAAACACGGGCTGCCTTTAAAGAGCAGCTCTGTGATCCTGAGTGTGTCATTCAGAAACTCACCGAAGCTGCAGCCCTGGTGCAGAACTGCCTTCCATATGGCAGGGTTGCCTCCCAGGCACCCTGCATCAATAAATCCACTGCCCCCAGGTAGCAGCTGCCCTCCCACAGCCTCAGCTCAGCCTCTCCACTGATGAGATCTGCTCATTCAGCCAGGTCAAAGATACACCTTTTAAGAAAATCACAGCAATTTCAAGGAAAACAGCTTCCTGCAAAGAGCTTTAATGGCAAGAGAGCAAATGAGAGCCTGGCCTCTCTGGGGAGCAGGCTGCAGGTGCCTCCCTGCTCTGGCCCTCATCTGTTTCTCCCCAGCAGCACTGGGGGTGCACAAGGGGCTGATCACTCTTCTCCCTCCCTGGAATATGGGGTCAGATCCCAAGGCCACAAACAGCCCGTGGAAGTCTGTCTGGAACCAGGAAATCTCCAGGCATCTCCTGTCCCAAACAATCAGAAACTGCTTTTAATGTGCTCAAAAAGCATCATCAGGCCCCTCTCTGAAAATAGAAATTAAATTCGTGGCAGAAGAGACAGAAAATAGAATTAAACTCGTGGCAGAAGAGATGAGGGCTTCCTCCCAGCACCACAGGGCAGCCCTGGTTAATGGGACAGCTGTGACCATCCCAGACACTCTGCTGGGACCAGCCCTGCCAGCTGAAGGTCAGGGGTTGCTCACAGCCAGGGCTCTGTCCCTGCCTGTGCCACCAGAGCCACAAAAGCAGCACTGGGAGAGCTCTGGAGTGATCCAGCCCAGCAAAAAGTGCAACAGAGCACGGGGACAGCAGGAGCTGCAGGACTCAGAGTAACCTGCCTGGATAATAAATGTCACCCACCGACAGCTTCAAACCAGTCTCTGAAAGAGACTTTTCTTTGGCAACATCAAATCCAGCAGGCAGAACAAGCAGGTCAATACCAGAGCAGAGAGTGGAGGTCACAGATCAGGGCCCAGCTGCAGAAGTGGCACCTCCTGCTCCTAGCACAGGGCAAACCCCTGAGGAGGGGCACAGCCTCCTGGGTGCCTCCACAATCCCCCTGCCCTCTCCAAGACCGTCCCTGATTATTGCTCCGGTGCTGGGCTCCCAGCAGGAGAGAAGCAAACATCCTTATCTCATCCTTCCTTCCCAAATGGCTCTGCAGAGCTGCCATGGTAACAGCAACAGGAATGCACAGGAGAATTCCTCCCTGGATCCGAGGGGGATCCCAGGGGCATCCAGGGCTCCTCCAAGCCCTCTGCCTCTCCAGGTGGTTCCTGCACTCTGGGGGGGAACCTCACCGTGCTCCCCATGCAGCTCCCTGTGCTGGCTGCAGGATCCCAGCCTGGGCTGGCTCCCAACACCTGTGGGACGAGCCCCTGTGCAGGGAAGGCCCTGATTCTCTCTCTGAGAACACTCAGAGGGACACTCTCTGCAGCTGGGACACTCAGCAAGGTCCCAATGGAGCTGGGACACTCAGCAAGGCCCCAGTTCCCTCTCTGGAGCTGGGACACTCAGCAAGGTCCCAGTTCTCTCTGTGGGACACTCAGCAAGGCCCCAGTTCTCCCTGTGGGACACTCAGCAAGGCCCCAGTTCCCTCTCTGCAGCTGGCACACACAGCTGGACACACATCTGGGGGTAAGGGCACGGTTCCTGTCCTGCTCCCTGCCAAGCCTGGCTTACCTCCTGTCGCCCAGCCTGGCTGGCTGGCTGCTGTGCCAGGAGCCCCCTGGGGAAGGAGGGAAGGAGGGAGGAGGGGGAGGAGGGAAGGAGGCTGGCATGCTGCAGGCAGGGGGCAGGCAGGGATACCTACGCTGCACCCAGCTCCCCGTCACCGGGCTCAGGAAGTTGGGGTACAGGCCCTGGGGCTTCTCCACTCTGCTGAGCACCCTGCGGATGTTTCTGACCTGTGAGAGAGCACAGACAGCCTGGGGTTAACGCTCTGCTGCCAGGGCTGCCCTCCCTCCAGCCCTCCCTCCATCCATCCCTCCATCCCTGCCCTGCTCCAGCCCAGCAGCCTGCACACAGCTCAGGGAGGGAGAGGCTCTTATTCCAGCCCTTATCTCAGAAATGGCTCTGGAAAGCCTGCAAAGCCCCAGGTCAGCTCACTGCCATGGTCCAGATGCAATCCTGGGAGATCTTGTCCTTCCAGCACCTGAAGGGGCTACAGGGAATCGCAGAGAGACTTTTCCCAAGAGTGTGGAGTGACAGGATGAGGGGGAATGGCCCCAAGGTAAAGGAGGTCAGGGTTAGATGGGATATTGGGAAGAAACTCCTCCCTGTGCCCAGAGCAGCTGGGGCTGCCCGTGGACCCCTGGCAGTGCCCAAGCCAGGTTGGACTTGGGGCTGGGAGCACCTGGGACAGTGGAGGTGTCCCTGCCATAGCAAGGGTGGCTCTGGAGGGGCTTTGAGGTCCCTTCCAAACCCAAATCTGATTCTTTGCTTGAGGATCTGGGTGGAAATGGGAGATGTGAGCAATGCCAGGGGTGATTTTTTCCATGATCCAAAGGGAAAGGAGTGGCAGGGATGAGTGACTCACACAGCACTTAAATTCACCATGTGGTCACTTAATGTGATGAATTGGGGCCTTTAATTTCAACAAGAGACAGTTCCCTTAACACCCCAGAACAGCCAGCACTTAACTCTCTAAAGCCTCCCTTGGTTTCACCCCCATTAAATCCAATAGGCCTTTCCCTTAAGGGACCCAGTTAAATTCCATGCAGCATAAATATTCTATTATAACCTACAGAGCAGCTAATTTGCCCTAAACCTTTTACAAAATCAGACAATTTGCACGCCAAAAGCTGGCTACAGCCTTCAGCCAGTGCTTCCAAGGAAGTTGTCAGGCTCCCTAATATTTACTGGAGTTTGGGAGCTTGGCATATTCATGACAGGTTTGGATAAAAGACACAGATGGGCTTTAATTCCTGCTAAAATCACCCAGGTCCCAAGCTGGGAGCTCATGAGTTGATCTGCTCCCCTGCAGGAATTCCCCACAGAAATTGTTGGGAAATTGGTGTGGGCTCTAACAGCCCGCACCAGCCCACATTTCCCTCTCAGGGTGGCTGAGATCCATTTTCTGTGCACGCACCAGCCCAGGAGAGCCCCTCAGAAAGGTTTTGCTCTTTTCCCTCCATGGGCTTAGGAGGAGAAGAGGAAAATCTCTTTGGCTTGGGACAGAGGTTTGCCCCTGGCTCAAAATGCCACGGTTTGAACCCAGAGTGAGGATGCAATTCTGGTTTTTAGCAGTGCATCCCCAGTGTTCCCTCCTCTCTGCACTCCCTTCATTTCCTCACACTGCTCCCTTTCCTGGCCTCTCCTCAGCTCCCCCTCCCTGGCAGCAATTTGTCATTATCCCTGTCCTCAGGAACCTCAGCCTTGTCTCTGTTTCACATCACCAGCCTCTCTTGATCTTCCCACACAGTTTCCTGGGTTTCCTGTTTCCCTTCACCCTCTGCTTTTCCCTCCTCGGTGACACCCATTGCTCACCCCACCCTCACTGCTTTCCATCCCCTCCAGCCCAGCTCCACTTTGCTCTCCCAGCTTCTTCCTCCTCTTTTTTTTCCTGTCTCCCCTCCTTGTTGCACAGCTGACAGACCTGCACTGGACACATCTTGGAAAAGCAGGATTTTTGAGGGTTTTTTGGCAATCCTGTCCGTTTGTACCCCACCGTGGCACTCTGGACCAGCCCCGTTTCCCTTTGGGCACTGCCTGGAACAATCCGTGTCCCTCAAAGCAGGCTCCTGAGGGATCTGCATCCCCCTGATGGCTGTGCCCTTCTCTGGGTAAAACCCCCGGGAGGATGAAGAGGCCACCCCACGGAGCCAGGCTGGGCTCACTTGCCTTTTCTGCAAACACTGGGTTGCCAGAGAGCTCGGAGAGGTGCAGGAACTCCAGGTGCAGGGTCCCAAATTCTGCCAGGATGCTGCTGCCAGCAGATGCCCAGCCCCAGCTCCAGCTCATGCCACTGCAAGGAGAGGAAAGGGAGCTCTCGCTGCCAGGAAAGAGCCAGGGCCTGGGTGGCCCTGCCCCAGGGCAGCCCTGCCTTGGCCAGGGGTCACCGGGGCACGGAAAGGACTCACACACAGATTTGGGACACACACACAGATTTGGGACACACACACAGATTTGGGACTCACACACAGATTTGGGACTCACACACAGATTTGGGACACACACACAGATTTGGGACACACACAGAAATTTAGCACACACACAGATTTTAGGACTCACACAAACACAGATTTTAGGACAGACACAAAGATTTAGGACAGATACACAGATTTAGGGGACACAGATTTTCAGCAGCAGTTCCAGTGGCACTGAGCTGTGATTTTCCAGAGATTCTTTAGGACTGGGCTAACACACAGACTGCACAAACTGTTTTTTTGGGGGTTTTTTTGTGGGAGAGGAATCCCTCCTGAACAGCTCAGCTGACAAACAGCTTTGGAGGAGCATGCCACCCTGCCCTACACAGACATTTGGGATAAAACATCCCTGTGGAACCCCACAGCCCTGGGTGTCCCTGGAACCCTCCAGACAGGACACTCCTGGAGGATGCAGGGGTGGATGTCACCGCGGCCGCCCCTGTGGGTGCTGCCCCAGGGGTGTGGTGGCTCCAGCCCGGCATCTCCCGGCAGCGAGTCCGGGGAGGGGACAGCTCCAGGGACAGGGAAGGGTGGGGGTGACACTAGATGGCGCCGGGAAGCTTGGCTGGGAGAGAGAAGGGTTTGTGGTTTACAGGAGGTTAAAACTAATGATCCTGAGCACGAAAAGAGAGAAAAAAAAATAAAAAAAAAGGTTTCCCTTGTGATGGAGAGGAAAACGTGGCAGGTGCCGAGGTGGCTGTTTGGTCAAGAGAGGCGGTGTGGTCACAGTGGCCAGTCCTGTCCTCTGGGACATGGGGACACCTGCCAGGAGTCCACTCCTGTCCTTGATTCACTGCCCTGGAGGGAGGCTGCACCAAACACAGCCTCACAAACAGCTCAGCTCAGCTTGGCTCAGATAGGCTCGGCTCAGCTCAGCTTGGCTCGGCTCAGCTCAGCTCAGCTTGTCTCAGATTGGCTCAAGCAAGCTCAGCACAGCTTGCTCAGCTCAGCTCAGCTCAGCTCAGCTAGGCTTGGCTCAGCACAGCTCAGCTCGGCTCAGCTAGGCTTGGCTCAGCACAGCTCTGCTCTGCTTGGCTGAGCTCAGCTGCCAGGTGGGGCCGTGTTTGTTGCCCCAGCAGCCCTGGGCAGTCACAGAGATCATATCAAGGCCTCCCCAAAGCACGGCACGGGCTGCGCTGCGGGAGCTGAGCCTGGGCCCATGCAGCACGGCCGAGCTGCTGGGGAGGGGAGGGAACAGAGCCCATGTGCAGTGAGCCCCTGCAGGAAAACGTTTGGTCAGCCTCACAAACTGGGCCTCCAGAGCTGCTCTGCTCTCCAGCAGCTCAGAGGAAGCCACTGTTTAAAGGACCTTGGCCTCCAAGGGAAAGGAACATGCCCAGAACCTCCTTTATCTTCCAGATAAGTGGGTTTGAAATGTAAAATTGTTGCCTTCTCCCGTGGGGATCCAAAGCAGCAAAAGCAGTGGCAGGTCAGGAGAGAGGCCAGGAGAGGATGCTGAGGGAAAATCTGGAATACAGAGGGATTAAGGATGTGTGAAGGAAAGGGCTGCAGCACAGGGAGAGCTCACAGAGCAGAGCACAGAGCAGCAGCTGGAGCACACAGAGCACTCCAGGGCCAGCGTGGCAGCTGGAGCAGCAGGATGGAAAGCAGGAGTGAGAGATGGGACAGATGGGACACAGAGCAAAGCAGGAGTGAGAGATGGGACACAGAGCAATGCAAGCAGTGTGGGATGGGACACAGAGCCAGGGACAGCAGGCAGCCACAGGAAACTCTTCAGCAGAGAGGGGACCGCAGAGGAAAGGGTGACAGCAAGAGATAAAGGCAGCTGGCTATGGCAGAGCTGGGGGGGCTGGCTGTGCTGGGCTCTCGAAAATGAATGTGCAGAACTGACTCAAGGCCAAGGGGGTTTTTGGTTTCAAATTTCTGAACGTCCCTTTTAACCCACCCCCCAGGCTGCCACCAGCAGAGGCCCACACACGCTGCAGGACCCTCCTCCTCCTCCTTCTGGGATGCTGAGGTCTCCCTGGAATTAGCACGTCCTTGCAAAGGCAGAATTGGAGAGAGAATTTTCACTGTTGCAAAACTCTTCTGGGCTTTGTTCTGGCCCTGATGTCCGGGTCAGTGCGGTCTCACAGCCTCACCTCGCCCTCCCCTTGCACTCGGAGTGATTCCCATTCCCTGGGGTTTGCAGCCTGTGGATGCAGCTCCCTCCATCCCTGCTCCTAAATCAGCACTGGGGGCTCTGCCCATGGCCTGGGCGTTCTGTCGATTTTCTCTGCTCTCACTCAAGGTCACCAGCAAAACATTTTGGGAATGTCTGGGCAGACAGAGGCTGCTTCAATTGTCTTCACAAAGGGCAGGGGAGGGTTTGGCATTTCTGTGAAAGGTTAGTCTATGCAGAGCCTTTATCAGGCACCGAGGAAGCAGGATGTCTGTGCTGTAAAAAAGGACAATTACAGTGCTGCTGGTGGCTCCAATTTTCCCCGGGATCAGGAGCACATCAGACAGCTGAGGGCTGACAGTGATATTTGAGCAACGCAGCAGCGTGAGCCAAATGTTTGGAAGTCTTTTGCTTGCAGAGCCAAGGAGGAGATTTGGGCTAAGGGCTGGAAAATGACTCTGAGGGTTTCGCAAGAGGTGAGGATGAAAGGCTTTGTTAACCCACATTTCCTGCAGCCCTCACCCGTGGATTTGTTTGGATGCATCAGAAGCAGTAAATCCAAATCCCTGCCTGGCTGGCAGGGAATTGTCTGCCAGGAGAGGCAGGAGCAGCAGGGCAGCCCCAGCTCTGCTCTGTTTGCTGCCAGACCGTTTGCAGGGAGGGATTGACTGAACTCAGCTGCCTCCCTGGCCATGAGAACATCACCAGCCTGAATTCTGGCTCTGGGGAAGGACAGAGCCTGGCTGAGGGCTGTGTGCTGTGCGCTGTATTCTGTTTTCCAGCACCAAAACTGTCAGCCACTCCCATCCACTTGCCCAGTTTTTCCAATTTTTAAATCCATTTTTCCTGGATGAATTCACATGAATCTAGCTGGGCACACTGCAAAAATCCCTGCTACGAGCAGGGCAGAAAATCACCTTTCACAGAACATGAGAGTGAGGAAAATGCTCTTGCAGCAGGGAGCCCTGTCAGGAGGCAGAGGAAGAAACTGGAGAGCCCCAAATTAATTAATAAAACACAGCTGGGTTTGCCCTGAGTCACGACCTGCAATCTGTGCCAAGGTCTGAGCTGGCAAAGCAAGTGACCTGGAGGAATCTGCCCTAGAGGGGACAGCTCTGAGGAGCTGCTGCTGCCCCCCTGGTCCTTCCCAGCTCCCAGAATAAAGGAAATGCTGCTGAGGCTGTGCCTTGCCTGCCCAGGTTGATGACTCCACGTGGGATTCCAGTGGGGGTGTTGAAGGCTGGCAGAAGTTTCTCTCCAAGTTCCAGGGCTTTGTTTTTGAACACCTGTTAAAAGGGAGGATAAATATTTGATGGAAGGAGTCACAGAGGATTCTCCCACACCCCCTTTTCCAAACACACAGTTATAAAACACTGGAGGTGCTGCAGAGCCCCTGCTCCAGGTGTGCTGTGCCCTGAACAAAAAAATCTGAATCAAAAATCTCACTGAACTTGGGCATCTCTGAATTTCCTCTGAAATCTGCACTAAACAAGCGCCCAGAGCCTCAGCCTGCACCAGAGCAGCTCACAGCAGCACCCTGTGATCTGAGCTGATCCAGAGTGCTCCCCAAATCCTTCCCACTCCCAGCATGGCAGAGAACAGAAGGAGCTGCAGTGGCTGAGCTGGAATCAGAAATCCTTCTGGGCTGAAGCACTGCTGGATTTACAATGTGGGCTTGCCCAGATTTTGTTTTCATCTCCTGTTGTAAAAAACATGATTTGCAACCAACCATCCTCTCCTTGCAGCTCTTGGCCAAGAGGGATTGGTGGTTTCATGGCTAAGCTGCTCCTTTTGCACTGGTAATGCCTCAGTTTTGGGCTTTCCACTCAAATTGCAGCTTATGGTGCCTTGCAGCACAAAGCAAGCACACACAATTATTTTGGGACAGACTGATACCAGCACTAATCTTCACTGCAGAGATTAGTCCTGATCAAGAGAAGCCTCTAAGTGACTTAGGAGATAAAGCACAAGCCTTTTACCTCTAGCCCTGTGCTGGTGGCTCTCAGAAAGCAGGAATTCATTGCTCTAAAAATACAGCACTGAGGAAACCTGAGCTCTCCTGTGGGGTCTCAGTCCTTTGATACTCTCACAAGGAAACAGGGGGTTGGTTCAGAGGGGAAAGCAAGAGCAGGGGCTGGGATTTGCCTTTCAGGGACACTGGGTAAGTGA
This sequence comes from Emberiza elegans, assembly GCA_024865655.1. Classification (NCBI taxonomy): domain Eukaryota; kingdom Metazoa; phylum Chordata; class Aves; order Passeriformes; family Fringillidae; genus Emberiza; species Emberiza elegans. The sequence continues at coordinate 7,071,552 of JALJVW010001685.1, read as the reverse complement.
CAGGCACTGCCCCAGCTGCTGGTGGGACTTCAAGAGGTCACTGCTGGAGTTTTATGGTTTAATGTGGTTTCTCTTTGCTCTGTTGATCTGAAACCTGTTGAAGTTGTCACTGAGGCAGACTCTGAGTCGGGGGCACTGGGTCTTTGAGAGTTTTCCCTGGAGGGAAATCCCAGAGGGAAGTCATTCCTGAAACACTTTAAAATGCAGCTGAAGGAAGAGAGCTGCTCCTGGATCAATGGTGTCCCTGTGCAGGAGCCATCCCACCCTCTGTGCTGGGGCAGCAGCAGAGCTGAGCTCTCATTTGGGGCCAGTCCTCACACAACTCCCCCTGAACCAGAGTCTCCAGGGCAGAGGAATAATTAATAATCTCCTCATCTCCCTACAGATGTACAACTCCATCCCAGGCACAGCAGCAAACAGATGATGGCATCTCCAGGCTGGGCAGGAGGAGGGCAGTGGAGGTGAGATCTCTGCTTCAGCCAGGCTCCAGCATCCACCCCGGGGCCTGCAGCTCAGGAATTCCTGCTCCACAGGGATGTGGGGAGCCCCTGCCCCTCCCACTGCCCTCCTTAGCCCGAGGCAGGATCTGGGATGATGTCTGATGAAATCTCACCCGACTTGCAAGAGAGAGGAACAAATACAAAGACAAAGATCCTCTGCAAATGGCATTTCCCGGGGAGCAATGTGTCCAACTGCAAACGTGTCTGGCTAGAATTGCCCACAGGAGGGAAGATCTCTGGCAAATGAGCCATGCACGGTGTGTGCAAGGTAATTATTCGAGGCTTAATTAAAGGAACATTAGTGGCATTTCCATATTCACAAAAAGGATGGGTTTAGCCTGTTTTTAAGGGGGGATTATCTGATGCTCAGGGCAAGGCTCTCAGCTGGTTCCTGGGGCTGGGGGGACTCTGTGGGGACACTCCAGGTGCTGTGGGGACACTCCAGGAGCTGTGGGGACACTGTGGGGACACTCCAGGTGCTGTGGGGACACTCCAGGTGCTGTGGGGACGCTCCAGGAGCTGTGGGGACGCTCCAGGTGCTGTGGGGACACTCCAGGAGCTGTGGGGACACTCCAGGAGCTGTGGGGACACCCCAGGAGCTGTGGGGACACCCCAGGAGCTGTGGGGACACTCTGTGGGGACCCACCTCCTCTCCAGTCAGGTAGTAGGTGGCCAGCAGCCCCCCGATGTAGCGGATGTTCACCTCGAACAGGGAAGCTTCTCCATTCTGCAAAGACAAAGGACAGCCCTGAGTGCAGCACAGCCCTCAGCCCTGTGCCCATCTGCCAGCACTCTGTGCCCATCTCTCAGCTCTTTCTTTGCTCTGCAGGGACAGGGGGAGCCGGGAGGGAAGGGAAACACCCAAACTGCCCCATCTATCACCTGGGGCAGGCAGGGCAGATCACACAATCACAGAAGCTGCTGAGCTGGAAGGGACCCAGCAGCATCACCCTGGCCCTGCCCAGACCCCCCAACAGCCCCAATGTACCCTGGGCATCCCTGGAGTGGTGTCCAAAGGCTCCTGGAGCTCTAATCCAGCCTAAACTTTCCCCAGCACAACTTCAGGCAGATCACTGCACTCAGTTTCCAGCAGAGCTTGTGGGTCCTGCAGTCCCTGTCCTGAGAGCTCCTTGTACAGAGGCAACATTGAATTAATTTCCCCCTGCCTCCCTTGCTGTGCTCCCTGACTCCACTGATCAATCCATAGCATTCACTCTTGTCTTTACAGATCAATCTATTCTGCAGGCCAAGATTAAAAGCTTTTATGAAATCCAGATAAATTATCTCCCAGTTGATTTTGTCCCTTGTTTATCGATTCTGTAACAGACTGAGACCATTCACCAGATTTATCAGATGTGGGCTGCCTTTTATGAATCCATGAATGCCAGTGGTGCCCTCCCAAACGATGCTTCTCTAAAAAGGCAGCTGCAGGCATTGTTCCCATGGGAGAACCATTCCTCACAACAACTAGGCTGGCATTAAACAAACACAAGTTTAAGCTGCACTTTGGTTTTAACATTCTCTGTGGTTGCCACTGATGAGATGCCATCAGCTGGGGGACAGGGATGCAGGGGCAGAGGAGGGACAGCACCTTCAGCTGCCAGCCCTGCTGTGCTGCACCAGAGCCCCAGCACAGCCCCACGGGCCCAGGGAGAAGCAGCCCTGGCTGTTTCCAGAGGTGATGCCCAAACCCTGGCTCCCCTGTGCTCCCCCTCTGCTGCTGAGGTGTCACACAGGTCCCAGCAGTGACACCAACAAAGGGCCCAGACAAGGGGAGCTGGGTTTACAACCCTAACCTAATTTAATAAGAAAATTTAATAAGGAAATCTCGTTTTATCACAGGCAGACATTTACCTGAGATGAAACAGAACTTGTTCTTTGATGAGCAACATTTCCTTGGAGTGTGTAATAGTGAGTGTCTGTTTCCATAACCCAGAGCAGAACACACTGAACACTGAACCTTGTCAGCCAGGTGAGGCTGATCTGCTGGCCCCTGCTGCAAGCTGGCCTGAACCCCTGCACTGCTCCCTTTGGCCTTAGAAAGAAAATCAGCTGAGTGCTTTCCTCCCCCACAGAGCTGTGGGGAAGACTGTGATCAGGGCTGGCAGCTGAGGTGGCACAGGCAGGCATTCCCAGCAGCTGACTCACCACGTTCAAGTCAAAGCTCTTCTCCACCCACTGCTTGGCTTCCTGGAATTCCTCCTCGAGCTCCATGATGTACAGGGTGTCTAAGGCATCGATCACAGTTGCTCCTCGAAGGCCTCCTGTGTGGCACAAACACAGCAGAGAGATGAAAGCACAGCTCTGAGTCAGCCTGGGGGCTGGCACGGGCATGGGCAGCTCCCAGGCCCTGTGCTGGGGGTGCCTGGGGGGCACCTTCCACCTGGGCTGCTCAGCCCTGCACACACAATTTCCACAGGCCTGAAAGATGCTGAGCTCTGGAAGAACTTGTGCTGGTGTTCACAGGGGTCCCAGCATGAGGGAAGAGATGAGAATGTTGACTCCATGTTTCAGAAGGCTTGATTTATTATGATATATATATATTTATGAGATATATTTTTATGATATCTATTATATTGCATATTATCTTTATTATAAATTATTATATATTTATTATAAACATTATGTTAATATATAATAAAATATACAATAATATTCTTATATATTATATTATTTTTATGATATATTTTTATTATATATTGTTTTATTATATATATTATTTTATGATATATAACATATTATTTTATGATCTATATTATATTAAAACTATACTAAAAGAATAGAAGAAAGGATTTCATCAGAAGGCTGGCTAAGAATAGAAAAAGAATGAAATGATAACAAAGGCTAGTGGCTCGGACAGACAGTCTGAGCCAGCTGGGCTGTGATTGGCCATTAATTAGAAACAACCACCTGAGACCAATCCCAGATGCACCTGTTGCATCCCACAGCAGCAGATAACCATTGTTTGCATTTTGTTCCTGAGGCCTCCCAGCTTCTCAGGAGGAAAAATCCTAAGGAAAGGATTTTTCAGAAAATGTCATGGCTACAAGAACTGCCCCAAGGAACAGCTGAGGGTCCACACCTGAAGCCCCCAGCCCCAAGTGCAAGCCCTGGCCCTGTTCCCAGCCCTCAGCTCAGCAGAGTTTGTGCTCTCTCCAGGGGACACAGGCACTGGGCCTGACTCTGATCTGAAGCCCAGAGAAGGGCTCAGATCCACCCATCCCGGGCTCCTTCCCCCTCTCAGCCTTCCTCTCCCCTAGGGAAGGATCCTGCCTTATTTTGTTGATGCTCCGAGATTGCAGTTTTGACACTTCTCAGCCAGCCAGCACATCATTGCTTTCATAAAAACCCAAGCAGGACTTTGCTGCTCCACCACGGATTGCTGCCTTCCGGATGCTGTCTGCATCAAAAGCAGGGCTGGGGGAGAGCAGGGAGGCAGAAACAGCCTCCAGAAATCCATTTATTCCCGCAGGCCTGGGAAATGGCCATCTCCCTGCAGCCACCTCCAGGAGCAGTGGGTGGATGGAGTCAAACAGCCACTGGATCAACTGGTGGGCTCTGAAAATCAGCTGGGCCGAAGTGGGCCTGGAATGTTTGCCAAAAGCACTGAGCATGGAAAACAACACCGTGGCAGGCAGGGCTGCTTTCATCACCCCTAACGACTCTTCAATATTAATGATTATGTGATTTTTATACACTTTCCTGTTAGCAAGGAGAGACGTGACAGGGAGGCAGGGAGAGCATCTGAACAGGGAAGGAAGGGCAGTGGCACCTGAGGCACAGCTGCTGCTGTGATATTCTGAGAGGAAAATCACTCTGCTGGGCTCGCCTTAATTTGATGATATAATCAACAAAAGCTTTTCATAATCTGCAGAGAGACAATGAGGAAAGTTGGATTTGCTCGAGCTAAATGGAGACAAAGAGACAACAAAATCACCATTTTCTGAGATGATTAATTGAAGTGAGGAGTATTGCTGGGATTGACAGAGCCTTTTATGTTTTTAGCAAGTCAGGCCTTTAACTCAGGGAATGGCTCTGGGGACTGGGAGCTCTGCTTGGAGTGGCTCAGCTCTGCTGCCTGTGTTCGGCAGAGTGCAGGGCAAACCTCGCTCCCTGCTGCTTTGTCTTTGTGTCACATTAAACATTTGTTTTAAATATTCCCTCACCCTCTGCATCAGAGGAACCTGGGGCTGTGTGTTCTGTACCAGGGGCTGGGCCGTGTTCCCTTTTTTGTGCACCAGCTTTGAAGAGCTGCAGATGCTCAGGGACTCCTGTCCTGCAGCCCCAGAGCCCTCCCCAGGCCAGGAGGGGCTGTGCCAGCTCCAGCCCCAGGCCAGGGGTGCAAAGGCAGCTCCTGCCCCTCCTGAGCACAGAGCAAACCAGGGCCTGGCTGTGCCCGTCCCTGGCCAGGACAGAGGGCACCCAGAGAGCCCCAGCCTGTGATTTCTGTGCCAGAGGGAGCTGCAGGGGCAGCTGGCAGAATTTGGTGTGTGCACACCCCAGCAGCTCAGCGCAGCACCGACACACCCACCTGGCAGGGTGGTGACACCTCCTGCCAGCTCTGCCACAGCACCAGCACCTCTCTGCACCTGCACATTAGGGCGGGAGGGCTGCAATCAAAGGGGAGGCAGCTCAAAACCAAATCAAACCCCTCTCTGTCACTTCTGACTCTTGCTGACACCCTCATCTCGAAATTGCTGGTTTCAGCCTGACTCTGAGGGAGTGTTAAAGTAGGAACCAAGAAACCCCTGACAGAAACCCTGCTGCAAGTCCCGGGGCTGGGAGCAGTGGCTTTGGAGCAGCCCCCACATCTGAGATTGTCTGTCCCAAACCCAGGTGTGCAATGAAAACCCCTCCTGATCCTGCCCCAGGCTGGCTGGGGGGGGACACCTTCACCAGGGAGCAGAACAGGGAGCTCAGGAGGAATCCAGGGGACATTGCTGAGTGTCACCGCAGCTCTGGTGACAGGGCCCCTGCCCAGAGCTGTCCCTGAGTGACGGCCGGGCAGGAGAAGCAGCAGCTGATGGGAGCAGACAAAGGTTCATCTCTCCCTGAGCTGAAGGAGCTGTGCCACCCTGGATTTGCTCCTTTGTGCAGCTGAAGAATGGAGAGAGGAGCGTGGGCAACAAGGCTGCTCTGTTCCTGCTGCCACCCACCCCAGGAGCTGCGCCCTGCCAGAGAGCACCAACCAACACTGACTTCATTAACACAACGCTGGGAGAAGGTGCTGGGTGGAGAGAGAGGAGCTGCCATTGGTGGCTTTGCCCCGTTTTGTTTCTTCTTTGCTTAATTTTTTTTTTTTTCTTTTTTTTTGGTGGGAGATGACTCAGGCTCTAGGAAGAAATTCTGCCCCAAATGAAAAACCTTGGGGTGAGGTGTTTACAGGCTGGGATCCACGTGTCCAAGCCCAGACTCACCTGCACCTGCCTCTCCCAACACCTGAACAAGTGGCCTAAGCCCAGCACTCACCCAGCCCCCAGAGCTTAGCAAAAGTCTGATTTTCCAGAGGGGAGCAGCTGTGGTGGGAGGGATGGAGAGCTCTGCCTTCCCTCTTCCCAAAATAGCCACCATGGAGTTATCACAGGCCAGACAGACTTGAAGGGCTCCCAGCTGCAAGTCTGTCCCTTGAGAGCCTCAGAAAAAGCCACCAAAGTGAGACTTCAGCAGCCAAGTAGCTCTGAGTGGGGTCTGAAATAGCGTTTTCTCAGGAAGGAGAGCTCCTTCCAAAGGCTCTCCTAGCTCCACCACACTCTCTGTGCCAGGGAATGGAGAACACAGACCCTGCAAAGCCCCCAGACCACAGGCTGGACTCTCCTGTCCCACCAGCTTTTCTCTGGGGTCCAAGGACCAAGGAGGAGCTCAGGTTGTGCCTTTGGGAAGGTGAACACCAAGCAGCAGGAGATGGGAGCATCCTCACCAGGATCTCCAGCACTCCCTGATGTCAGGGTCCAGCTCAAATAAAATCATCCTTTCACAGGCTGGTTGGGATTGGAAGGGCCTTAAAGATCATCCCATTCCAACCTTCTGCTAGGAAATTCCTTGTGCTGTGTCCTCCCTGTTCAGAGCCACGCTCCCCTGCGCTTGCCATCACTGCCTGCCCCGGGGAGGGATGGGAGCCCACCCTGACCCCAGCCGGCCCTGCAGCAGGCAGAGAGCTTGGGGAATGCCATCTCTGATGCCCTGAGCCCCGGGGGACCTGGTGCTGCCATTTGGCCAAGAGCCCTTGATGAAGTGACTCAGTGAACAGAAACCAAATCCTTCATTTCCAACAAAGCCGTTTCCAATCCGCACAGTGCCGCTTTGTGCCAACGCCTCGGATGAACAGCACGAGCCATTAGGAAGATATCAGACTTAATCTCGCATGCAGCAGGACTCTTTAAATGCCACAGAACAGGGGGTTTAAACAGCTCTTTGCTAACTTTAATAACACAGTTTACAACTGAAAAGCAAGAGCAGAAGGGGGAGGAATTTAGATCAGCGCAATGTAAACCCAGATCAAAAATGAAAGGTCTTGACTCCCACTGTTCTTATGTCAGATCGTGTTTGTCAAAACAGAAATTAGTGCTGAAACCTTGTTTGGAATAAAAATTAGGATGCAGTTTCTATGAAACACGATGAACTTGTTAACTGCCAAGGCACAGGGGGCTCTGGTTGTTTACCTTCACCTCCTGGGGTACAGGGGGGAAAACATGAGATCCCTTCCCCTGCTTCTGCTGGGCTGAAGGCTTCCATTAAAATCAGTGCCCTGCTACAGCAGGAGTCTGAAAAATTACCATCTCCAAGTGCTGCTTTTCCTGTTCTTTTTGGTCCTTTTTCTCCATGACAGGCCTTGGAGAGCAGCCTGAACTCCTGACATTTATCCCAAATGTGTGTGAGAAGCCTGGGAGCTGCCTGGGACCGCGTCACCACACAGCTCCTGGCTGGTGGCAAACTGTCCAATTCTGGGAGAAATCCACACAGAGCCGTTTTACACAGCTCAGGATTATCTTGGCAACCAAGTAAACTGTGAAAATCACTGCAGCTCCTGGAAAAATCTGCCCTGCAGCCAAGATCTGCCAGTCCCTGTGCGGAGCGCTCCAGGCCAGGCACAAGCAGAGGCTGGGAGCTCCTGAGCTGGGATCTGGGCTTAGGCCAGAGCTCCCTGTCGGCCCTTTAGCTTCTCCTGCCAGCCAAAAAAGCAGGAGGAATTCTTCCTCAAAGCATGAAGAGAAAGAGGGTTCAAAGCAAGAGAAATGAGAATGAATCTATCCACCACATCCAAGCTGTTGTCTCTGCTCTTCCTAAGCACTTTGCAGCATCCATCCATCCATCCATCCATCCATCCATCCATCCATCCATCCATCCATCCATCCATCCATCCATCCATCCCCCCCCGGAATGGTGCAGGAACATTCCCCACCTGTGATTTCCTAACATTTCCTCCAGCACTCACCCCCACCCCAGGGATGGGCACTGGAGATGAACTCCAGCTCCAGGAGGGGCTCCCCATTTGAAAATCACTCTGCTCCCATTGCAAGGATCAGGGATCCCCAGGACAGGGCTGGAACCACTGCTCCAGCTGACAGAAATTAAACAGAAAATCCAAATGGAACTGGGAAATGGGTTTGCTTTGCAGGGAGAAAGAAAACTGCTCAGCTAAATCCACAACCACCTCATTACAGTCCTTCAGCTGCCTGTGAGTGGTACCTACTGCAGATGAAGGCAGGAACACCAGACCTGAGCTCCAGCCCTGCCAGTGCCTTATTTATTGAGTTTTTTGTCTGGGAACCTGATAGCTGTAACACACAGTAACTACATTCCCTTCATTTAAGGGAAACTAAACAAATTACATCTGAGCAACAAGGTAGCAGAAGCCAGAGATAGAGGGGACAAAGAAGTAGTTCAAGAATTAGAAAAGATCTATTTCTTTTTGTATCAGCACATTCTCTTGCAGAGTTAGGAAAAAAGAGTCCATTAGCTTTTGAGCAACCTCATTTTTCTCTGCTTTCCAAATAAACCACTGCACCTACACTTCAGGGACCTCATCAAAAACCACTCCATGGCCAAGGTTATTTTCCCATCTTCCTCTCATTAATCTTCCTCACTCTCCTCTGCAGGTACTGGTCAAAGGGTCACCCCTGAGTGCTCTCCATGCCCTGATGGGCAGCCAAGGCCACCAGGCAGGGTCACAGGCAGCTCTGTCCCTATCCTTGTCCCTCAGCTGGGAGCTGCCATCCATGGGGGTCTCAGGGTGACACCTTGTGCCAGGCCCCACCTCACACCCCAACAAACCAGCCCCCATCAGCCCAAAACACAATTTCCCCATTATTTCAGTCTCAGTTCTGTCTCTTCCCCTTCCCCACCCTGGCAGATGCAGCATTCCCAGGATGCCTGCCCTGCTTTGCAGTTACCAACTCTTCAGCTATCAACCCTGGCCCTGGAAATGTGGATTTCCACCCAGCTCCAGAGGAAATAGGGATCCACTGGAATCCCATGCATTTGTGAGCCACACAACATCACTCTCACCATGCTGAGGTCACGTCACCCTCTGAGCTTCACACCCAGAGCAGCTCCAGCTCCCACCCTGCGCATGCAGGGTGCTAAAGCCCCTTTTCCCCCAGCCAAGGAAAGGTCAGAGGCCTGAAAAGATGCTCAGGAGCAGCAGAACGATCAGTCCTGCACCAGGCTGGGAGGGAGCAGAGCCCCAGAGCTCCACTGCCAGCCCGGGCTGAGCCTCCCAGCCACAGCACAGGAACTTTGCAGGCTGGCATGAGGGAAATCACCCAAACATCTGGCTCACAGACAGCTCAGTCTGCTTTTGTTGTCAGCAGGAGAGCTCTCCCAGGCTCCTGGGAAGTGCTAATGAGTGCCAGCTCCACCTGCAGCACGGAGCAGCCTCGGCATATGGGCTGCACAGGTAAAGCTGGCAGCAGACAGGCAGCTTCAAGTGCTGCCTTTTAGGCTGCTATGATCAAATTTAATAGAGAGTGTGTTCCAGCTGGGGAAGAAATGGCTTTTTTGGATTACAAACCACTCATGTTTTTCAAATATCAATTTCCCCTGGAGAATTAAGGCTATCGTTCAAGCTGGAGCAGCAGTGGCAGCTCTGCCCTGATCCAGTGATGGGTGGGAGACACAAAAGAGAGCCTGGGCTCGTTTCGGGACGTGAGAGGCTGGGGGAACAGGTTAGCAATATCCTTATTAAGCACAGGGAAAAAGGAGAAGAAAGGTGTTCAGTACTAAAGTGAGTCACTTGTCACAGCAGCAGCCCCTCGGATAAGTTACTGCCTTCAGAGGGACGGGAGAGCAGACATGTGATAAGCACCTATTGCCAACTGACTCTTAAATATTTAATACTTGGCAGCACTCCCCAGTTTAATCCTCTTTCCCCCAGTTCCTCCAACCATCTTTCAACATTTAGTGATCCTCCGACAAGCAGCTCTGCTTCATCCCTGCACGGCTCCAGCACCTCCTGGAGCTCGGATCAAACTGTTCCTGCTCCAAAGAGCCAGGGAGGAGGGGAGGCTCGCCCGGGCTGGCAACACAGCCCCTGCCACAGCAGAGACGCTGCAAATCCACCCTCCACGGGCCTCCCATCTGCCTCCCGTGACACACGGGCAGCTCTGAGGGCCAGGGAGGGCTCAGCAGGAAATTGGAAGCGATAATCGTTCAAATGCTCCTCTGGGAAAGAGCTTCCCTCCTGCTCTTGGGCAGTGGGGCTCAGATGCTGGCCAGCAGGAGGTAATTACTTCTGACAGAGATGGGTCATTTGACAAGGCAGGGGCACTGCTGGGAGGAGCAGTTCAGGGAGGTTAAGCACAAGACAACAGCTGGGGCAAAGCACTGCTGGTGCCTCCCTGTCCTGGGTGTTTGAAATTAATTTTGGAGTGGTTAAAGGTAATCTGATTATATTCAATTTATTGCTCCTCCACAGACCTCCTGGAGGACCTGCAGCATTTAATGTGAGGGGTCCCAACAGGCCCATTAAAGCAAACACACACGTCCTACCTGCAACTATTATCCTGCTCTGCCAGAGCCACAGGTAGCAGTTAATGAGCAGAGCCGCTAATTCACCTCACAATTCAAAGGGGAGATGCTTCATTACAACAATCAGAAGAAGGTGCCCTTCTGCCTCCCAAACACACTTCCCCAAAGTGGCAGATGTGCTATGACAGCACAGCCTGGAGCTCCTGACAGTGATTTTCCCTCAGATCTGGTTTGGACGGGCTCTGCAGAACAGGCACCACGTTGGAGCTGGGGCTGTAAAACCACTCATGCCAGTCATGGTTTTATCCACAGCCCAGCCAACATCACCTCCCAGAAATTACCTGGCCCTTAACACCAGCCCAGGTGGGAGAGAATTCAGAGATGAAGAAACCAAACCAACCTTTGCCTCAAAATGAACAAACAGATTAATTGTGCTGTTCAGTACGGGGCCTGGCCACCTGCTGAGAACCCAGAAGCTGAGCTTGGAACCCTCATAATCACCCATGGAAGGATCTGAACACGTTTTCTCTGTGAATGCAGTGGGCCAGGAGAATGCAAACGCTCCATTACCACCAGCACAAACACATTAAGGCACAGAACTCCATCACTTGGGACCATCTGTCCCCGTTCTTCCCTTATTGTTAAAGTCACACCAACAAGACCCCAGCTGAAAGCCTCCAAATGCTCTCCAGTATGCTGCTTGACAGGATTAGATATCAAAATAATCTCAGCAAACTGGGGAAACAGTCAGGGATGCAGCTCAGTGAGGCCACACGGCGCGTCCTGCCCCGGGGGAAGCACAACGAGCCGTGAAGCAGAAGGAAGAAATGGTGAGGCAGCACTCTGGAAACCATTCCCGGGCTGCAGCCCAGGAAATGCAGCTCACACCAACCGTTTCCAGCTCACACCAACCGTTTCCAGCTCACACCAACCGTTTCCAGCTCACACCAACCGTTTTCAGCTCACACCAACCGTTTCCAGCTCACACCAACCGTTTCCAGCTCGCACCAACCGTTTCCAGCTCGCACCAACCGTTTCCAGCTCGCACCAACCGTTTCCAGCTCGCACCAACCGTTTCCAGCTCAAACCAACCGTTTCCAGCTCAAACCAACCGTTTCCAGCTCAAACCAAGGACTTCCAGCTCACACCAACCGTTTCCAGCTCACACCAACCGTTTCCAGCTCACACCAACCGTTTCCAGCTCACACCAACCGTTTCCAGCTCACACCAACCGTTTCCAGCTCAAACCAACCGTTTCCAGCTCAAACCAACCGTTTCCAGCTCAAACCGAGGACTTCCAGCTCACACCAACCATTTCCAGCTCAAACCAACCGTTTCCAGCTCAAAGCAACCGTTTCCAGCTCAAAGCAACCGTTTCCAGCTCAAAGCAACCGTTTCCAGCTCAAACCAACCGTTTCCAGCTCACACCAACCGTTTCCAGCTCAAACCAACCGTTTCCAGCTCACACCAACCGTTTCCAGCTCACACCAACCGTTTCCAGCTCACACCAACCGTTTCCAGCTCACACCAACCGTTTCCAGCTCACACCAACCGTTTTCAGCTCACACCAACCGTTTCCAGCTCACACCAACCGTTTCCAGCTCACACCAACCGTTTCCAGCTCAAACCAACCGTTTCCAGCTCACACCAACCGTTTCCAGCTCAAACCAACCGTTTCCAGCTCACACCAACCGTTTCCAGCTCAAACCAACCGTTTCCAGCTCACACCAACCGTTTCCAGCTCACACCAACCGTTTCCAGCTCAAACCAACCGTTTCCAGCTCAAACCAACCGTTTCCAGCTCAAACCGAGGACTTCCAGCTCACACCAACCGTTTCCAGCTCACACCAACCGTTTCCAGCTCACACCAACCGTTTCCAGCTCACACCAACCGTTTCCAGCTCAAATTGAGGACTTCCAGCTCAAACCGAGGACTTCCAGCTCAAACTGACCATTTCCCACTCAGACCAAGGATTTCCAGCTCAAATCACCAGTTTCCAGCTCAAAGCAAGACGCTGGAATGCTGGGAAAAGGAGCAAAGCCCACCCCAGTAAGAGCAATAACGCCTCACTCAAGAAAGGGCGCAGAGCCTCCCTCCAGCAGCATCTGGCGAGTGCAGAGGGCCCAGCAGGAGGAACGTGACCTGCAATTAAAGCTGGGGAGGTCTGAGGCTGCTCAGCCTCCGGGGGGAAGGCTGGAGGAAACTGGAGATGCTGCAGAGAAGGAGAGGGTAAAAGCACTCAGCACATCCCCAGGGGGAGGCCAGGGAGTCACAGCTGAGCTCTGCAGAGAGGGGTCAGGCAGCAGGACCAGCTCGAAAGCACTGAGGCAGAGCTCCCTGCCAGGACCTTCCAGCTTTTAGGGAAGCACTGAAAGAACCCTGGCTGCTGTTTCTGCGTTCTGCTGCTCCCTGGGATGAGCAGGTCTCCAAAAAGATGCTCTGGAGAGGCAGCAGAGTGAGGCTGAGGGAAGGAAAAGCTCCATGAAACGTTTCCTGCTGGCTCCATCCCCTGCAAACCTTCCCCAGAGCTCCCTTAGTGACAGAGAACATCACAGCTACAATTTGGGATGTACACACAAAAGTCGGGAAATTAAAAATGCTGGTTCCCACAGCAACCAGGATGGAGCCTGCCAAGAGAGAAGGAATGTTCTAGCCTAGGCAAAAGGTGTCAATTTTAATGCCTGGAGGTGACTTCCACTTCCAGCTGCCTGAAGGAGAAGTCCGTGAAAGCTCTGCACTCCTGCAGGGGCAGACCTTGGTGCTCAGGTCCTTTGTTCCTGGATTCCCTCTCTTGCTGCCAGACACAGCACAGACTGGAGCTTGGGAATGGAGATGAACCAGAGCTGCAAACCCAGCCCTGAATGCTGGGATCCCCCACTCCAGAACTCAGGGTTTGTGTTTTCCCACCCCCAGCTCTGTGAGGAAACCACCCCAGGGCAATCCTGCGTTCAGAGGAAAGCACTGTGCACAGAAACAGGAATAAATTTGGTGCTCTTAACCCTGTGTTTGTACCTGAGAGGTAAATTCTGGGGTTATTGAAATTAGTAGGAAACAACCTCTGCCTTTAGAGCTTTCTCTTGAAACGCTTTCATTTTCCTGCACTGAACTTTTTCTTCCCTTTTTTCCCTTCCCTTTTGGAGCTGCATATAAAGTGTGGTAAGGTGCAGAAGTGGTGTTGGGAATAAAACATCACAAGAAGGAGGAACAATTTTAGTCGGTCCAAAAAAAAAATCCTTGCAGTGTCTCACACTGATGCCTCAAGCAAAGGCTGAGGGATTTCCTTGAACCTCCAAAAAAATCCTCTCCAGAGACAGGAACAATCCTGGGAGGCTAAAAGGAAGCACTTGGTGAAAGCATAAAGGTCTTGGAGTGACAAATGCCTGCCACAGCATTCCGAGCACACAGAGGCAGCCCCGAGCAGTGACAAATCTGAAAGCTGATGTCCTGAGGGAGGAGGTTAAACCCACTGATTAAGTGAGATAAGGGACTCCTCTCCCCCAAAAAGGCAGCAGAGATGAAAAAAAAAAATCAGAAACAAGCACCTGGAGAAATTACAGAGGAAGAAATTCAGTAGCAGGACCCATTTGATATATGATCTCCTGGAGGTGAATGGAAAAATGTCAAAATCTAACACTAATCCAGATGAATATCCAATGAGATACATAATGAGGGTGGAAAGCAACCTCAGCAGCAGCACAAAATGATGTGATAAAGCAGTTAAGTTCCAAATGTGAAATCCAACACAGCAAAGCCAGTTTGGAACCCGGTTAATCTCTTCAGAAGTTTCAGCAGTAGAAACCAAGTGAATTAAAACCAAAGTGTGGTTTTTTTTCCTGTACAGTTTCCATCTCCTCTGAATAAACAAGGGAAAGCTAAAACACAGAGGGATAAAGGTAAGAAACCCATAAGTCCCAAGATATTTCCAACATTAAAAGGCATAGCTAAAAGTGTATTTTTAATATATTCTTAACCTGCTCTGGATTTTATGTAGCTCCTGGTAGTGCAGGGGGGCTGTGGCTGCAAACTCCTCCTGGAATAAAGCTGGAGCCAGAGAGGAGTCAGGCTCTGCTCCCAGGGAACAGGGACAGGACAAGAAACAGCCTCAAGGTGTGCCAGGGGAGGTTTAGGTGGGATAGAGGGAAAATTTCTTCCCTGACTGGGTTATCAAGCACTGGAACTGGCTGCTCAGGGAAGCGCTGGAGTCACAGCCCCGGAGGGCTCAGGAATGTCTGGATGTGGGTTAGTGGTGAGCACAGGGCTGCTGCTGGGTCAGTGCTTGGATTCAAAGGTGATTCCCACCTTAATTCTGTGATTCTGGCAGGAACCTCATCAAGAATCTGACTGCAAGCAGTGGCCAGAGACGGCTGGCCCTGAGCATCCCAAAATCCACCTTCAGCCCAGGCAGGGCAGTCAGGAGCCCCAGGTGGGGCATTCACCTCCCTAAGGAATCCCAGACGGGTTTGGGTGGGAATGGCCCTCAAAACCCACCCCATCCCATGGACCCCATCCCATCCCATCCCATGGATCCCACCCCATCCCATGGATTCCATCCCATCCCATGGATCCCACCCCATCCCATGGATTCCATCCCATCCCATGGATCCCACCCCATGGATCCCATCCCATCCCACTCCATCCCATGGATCCCACCCCATCCCATGGATCCCATCCCATCCCACCCCATCCCATGGATCCCATCCCATGGACCCCATCCCATCCCATGGACCCCATCCCACCCCATCCCATGGACCCCATCCCACTCCACCCCATGGATCCCATCCCACTCCACCCCATGGACCCCATCCCATGGATCCCATCCCACCCCATCCCATGGATCCCAGTGATTCCCAGCTCCCTGGAGCGGGCGCTGGATGTTTGTTCAAACCAGCTGGAAGTGCCAAGCCTCCAACTCAGCTTTTGCTGTGGAGCTGCCACCAAAGGCTCCTAATCCAGAGCTGGATCTGTGAGCAGTCCAACTCCACCCACCCTCAGCTGGCTGCCTTTTAATCACACGCTCAATATCTCTGAAGATTAGACAATTATTTCCGCATAATTAGTGTCCAGAATGAGGCACAGGCAACATCCATAATGGGGTGCTTAAAGAAAATATTAAAAGGAAAGAAGGAAAAAAATCTTAAAGACGAGCTCACTGTGTTTTAAAATACACCCAGAGCCTGAAAAAAGGATTAAAAAATAGCTCCAGCCTGATTGTTCCCTGCGTGCTGTGCCACGGGGCTGCTCACGTGTGGCGTCCTCCTCGTCTCTGCCTGCTCCTCTCTCAGCAGCCCACAGAGGCCCCACAGAACCCTCCCCACTCCCAGCTCAACGCAATTTTCTGCCTTTTCCTGCTCCCATTTGCTGCTCTAATGGCTGTTTTTCTGTTCCTTGTTTTGTTTCCTCCTGCCCCGTTTTGCTGCGCGAAGCACTCCTGACAAATCCCACGGCACGCTCTGCTCCTCCCAGGCCTCATTAAGCTCCAGCCTCAGCTTGGGGTCAGTGGAAAGTTCAGGAAGCTGCTGAGGAAGCCGGGCTGATGGATGGGCTTGGGGAGATGAGGTGGAGCTCACCCTGTTTGCTGCTAGGGCAGGTTGGGTGTCCAGAGTGCCCAGATCCCTCACTCCGGGCTCTCCATCCCAGCCTCTCCACCCCCTTCTCCTTCCTGACTTTATTTCCCTGCTAGGATGTAAATCTCAGATGAACCCACTCTGTTCAAATGACATTTTCTCAACAGTCACTGCCCTGCCCAGCCCCAGAGCCAAGGTTTGATGCCAAGGTGGCCTCATTTGGAGGCCACTCTTGAGTCATTGGGGATTTTTTCTGGTTAAACTTTTTAAATGAGTATTTCAAGCTGAGAAGTCAGCTGAGCCACTGTAATCAGATTAAACCCCTGTTTTGGGGGGGGGTTAGGGTCCAGCAGAGCCCTGAAGTTTGAGCCAGCACTGCCAGCAGGACCCAAGGTGAGAGTGGAGTGGGGACAGATCTCCTGAAGGATTAATTAGCTTGGGAGTGATCTCAAAACAGGGAAAAAACTCAAAACAGGGATTAATGTCAGCTCCAACACACAGCCAGATTCCAGTGAGTTTGGGATTTGGAGGACATCCTGATTCCCTGCTTCCTGCTGCCAGGAAATAAGTTTGTTGCTGCAGATTTCAAAAGCTAAAGTCAACTCAAAATGCCCTCCTGAAAATTATTCATCTGGGGAACATTATACATGAAAAAGACAAAAAATATGATGCCAGGGAGCAACAGAGTTCCAGCAACATCTTCATGACAAAGTTTTTTTCTCTTTAAAGAGCCCATGGAGCCAAGCATCCAATGTCATGTGCAATAGGCAGCAGGCATAATTCAGCATAGAAATTAAGAGAGCCATTATTATTATTATTATTATTTTAATCACATAAAAGGACTCTCCAGGGTTTTGCAATTTTGTGATCATAGGGAAAGAGACCCAGAGACAGAAGAGAAAAGGTGCAGTAAGTGATTGCACAATTGGAGGTTCCCATTTCTCTTCTGGTAGCTGGGATGTTGCTGAATTAATATTTTCATTCAATTATCTCTGTTATATATTCACAGACCAGCTCCTGTTGCTTCTCACTGAGCTGGGTGTGTTTGCTGCCTGCTCAGTCCTGGAGAAGGAAGCAGCTTTTTGGGAAATGTTTGGCTCAGCTGGCCAGACCGGGGGCACAAACCCTGGCATGTGGAGATTTTGGGGTCCAGCACCTGAGCTGGCAGCCCCAGGGCAGCTGCTGTTAAAAGCTGCTGTCACAGGAGCTTGGGGGTGTTAAATCCACTGGGGATTCCTGGAATTTCCAGTGGATTCCTGGAATCTCCATCCAGATCTGAGCCTGGCAGGGCAGTGACAAAGTCTGGTGGGATTTGCCAGGCAGAACAAACCTGAAGGTTCTGGACCTCAGGACAATCAGCTGGGCCCCTTCCAGAGGCCTCTCTGGATATATTCCTGTGGTCACTGCTTTTCTTCCCATTTTTTTATCCTTAGAGCCAAACAGCCCCATTTCCAGGCAGCCGAGGCCAGTGACCTCCTGTCCTCAAAGCAAACAGCTCAGCCAAAGTCTGAGCCCGGCACACAAACACAGTCACGGATTTTCCAGGAATTCCTGCGGCCTGGGCCCTGTCACCAGGCACTCCAACACACGAGAGCCCTGCTGCAGGCTGAGGTGCAAACACCTGCTGTCCTTTCAGCCCAGCTGCTGGCAGAGCTGTGCCACCCCTCCTGCTGGCCTGGCAGTGCCCTGGCTGTGACAGTTGGCACTTGGACAGCCTCACCGTGCTGCAGAAATTCAGCATATGCTGAGAGAAGCAATGGCTGCAACGAGGCAATTCATGATCTCAGGCATGATATCAAGTGGGGAAAGAGGGAAAAAAGGGGAGAAACCTGGTTAAGGTTTGCTATTTTTAAACTAAAATTAATAAACCAACATGCATTTAGGTGGTGAGAAACGCCTAACAGCACAGCAGGGTTCCATATTTACTTGCTGTCACTGATTTCAGAGCAAATTGGCTCAGGGTATAAGTCAAAGAAAGATTCTTCTGCTGCCAGCACTGCACACTTCAAGAGATATCTGAAAATCAGGCTTCTCACCTTATCATTGTTAAAAGACTGTGCAATCAAAATGTAACTGACAATTCAGCTGATGCACGAGCAGAACGAGATGCCAGCTCACTCTCCCGTAGCTACAGAAGCTCTGTAAAGCTATCAGGATTTTAAAAACATTTTGTCAGAAAAATAAGTGGCTCTGACAGAGCTGGGGAGTGGGCAGAATAATAATCCAGTGCTCTGGAGCTCAGGGTGACAGGTGCATTTCAGGGGCTGTGGCACAGAGCTGCTGCCCTCCCAGCAGCCCCAGGGAGCCAACCCCTGCAAACGCCACTGAAGTCAATCCCTACAGCACCCAAGGCAGCAGGGCTGAGCTGTTGGGAAGGGTTAAAATAACTGTGTCAGCACTGGGAGCAGAATTTGTACCTGCAGATCTCCAGTCTCACCCTCAGCCTCAAGCTCAGCTGTGCCATTTTGCTTAAACGTTCCTAAACCACCTCATTTGGGGTCCGGTTTGATCAGTGCCCGGCATCCTGCAGCTCTTCCTTGAGAAATCCTGCAGACAACCCTGAACCTAAAATTAATTCATAATAATTATAATAATAAATATAAATAATAAATATAACAATAAGATCAATTAATAATTAACCCCCCAAGCTGTGCAGCCTTTAGGAGCCACTGGAACCTCGTGATGTGGGGTTTGCTCCAGCAGAGATCATCCCCCCACCCTCTGTGGGGCACTGTGCCCCCTCCCATGGCACCAATTCCAGGGAAATCATCCCACAGCTGAAAGCCTAAACCGTGTTTACCCCACTGGAGGGCATGGGCTGGGCTGCTCAGCGTGGCACTTCTTATCACAAGCATCGCTGATGAATAATTAATGCTGATGAAAGGAGCACAGCTTGTGGGTTTAAGGAAGGGGCTCTCGAGCTGCAGTGATTGTAAATGACAGCAATCACAGGAGTTCTGTGCAAATAAACTCTGTCCAGAAACGTGGGAGAGGCTTGATGAGAGAAACAGGAGCTGGAGAACAGCAAGCACCAGCAGGAACACGAGACCAGATCTCCAGATCACAGCCCAGGAGAGGGGAATGCTGAAAACACCTGGGAAATGGCAAAATTGGATCTCTGGAGAGATTAACGGGGCTGGGGATCCAAGTTCTCCTACCTGGGCAGGAAAGGGAGGAGGGATGCTCTGTCCTGGCTGCCAGGAGAAGAAGGACACTCTGCAGGAGCAGAATTCAGAGTTCATTTTTATTTCTACTTGGACTTAGAGGGAATATTTGATCCAGAGCAGCTGCCCCCAGGCTGAGGCTGCCAAACTGGAGGCTCCAAGTGAGCAGCAGCACATCCACAACAGCAAAATCACCCTTCAGGAACTTGATTGCTTCCCATGCACGCAAACACACTCCAAAATAGCCCCAAAAAGGTTCCTCCCCTCCCACATGGAAGCAGCTGCAGAGAAATCTCAGCTTAATATTGACATTTCCAGCCTGGAGAGCACCCAGTCTGCCTCCTTCCAGCTGGAGTTTGGGATAAAAAGCCACTTGGTGTGACAGGAGGGGGAACGGGCAGCAATGCAGGGCCACAGTGCCCTGTCCTGGTTCCTCAGAGGGACCGAGGGCTGCACCAAGGCATTGCCTGATGCTGCCCTCCTTTAGAGGCACAGCCAGGAGGAGGAAAAGCCTATTAAAGGCTGAAATGTACCATGGAGCTGCTTTTCTGCAATTGTCTGCAAATCCTGGTGCTCCAAAGCATTTTTCTTGAGAGTGCTCACAGGCACACTGCAAACAAGCATAAGTACTGTCAATTGTTTTAGCATGATAAATGCATTTTAAAGCTTTCAATATTTTTGTCTGTTTACTGGCACACTCCTTGAGGAATTTTGACAAGCTTGCCAGAGTGGAAGAGCTGCAAAATGCTTCAGCTTGCTCTGAACTCCATGCAGATTCTCCAGTAAAGAACCTGGCTGTTGCTGGAGGGGGCTGAAAGAGCAAAGCAAAGGCCAAACCCACCCAAATCAGTGCTCCTGGCACAGAGGGGCTGGCCAGGGGCTGCTCACACCCAGCCTGTGACAATCCCAAACCTCCTTCCCTGAGCCTCCACAAGGGTTAATGGGCTTCCCTGCAGCCCAGCCCAGCTGTGAGCCAGATGTGCCTCCCCACCCCCCAGCAAAGAACCTGTCCCTGATGTCCCTTTGAAGCCACTCCTGTCACTCCAGACCCTCATAAATGGTCCCTCCATCTTTCTTGTCCTCCCTTCAGGTCCTGGAAGGCCACAACCCGGTCACCCCAAACCTTCTCTTCTCTGATGGTGTCAGAGACACCTGATGCCTTTTCCACCTCCACACTTCCCTTCCCCACACCTCAGCCCCCAAAGCTGAGCAGGATGAGGGTTGGGCTCCACGCAAAGCAGATCTCCACAGGCTGAAAGCTCCCCCCAGGTCCTGGAGCTGATGTGCACCTACAGAGTGCAAAACAGGATGGGAGTGCTCTCCAAACCCTCAGTGCCACCTCTGCAATCAGCTCACGGGTGACCTGCCCACGGAGGAACTCCAGGAGATAATCTCTGCACACACATCCCCTGGAAAGGAGCCCAGGGCCCTCTGCACAGCAGGAATTCCCCAGGGATGGGAAGGGAAAGGAAAGGCTCCCCATGGCACAGGCAGGGGCTCAGGGAGCCAAACAGGGAAATGCTCCCAGGGCAGAGCTGCAAAAAGAGAATTTATATCCTCAAAAGCCAACAAATACCCCAAAGCCACAACAAGTATCCCACCAGAATGAGCAGGGGAATAGCACTGAAAGTGGCTCACATGAAAAAAGGTAATCTGCTAAAGAGTAAAATTATACAAGGCAGTTAGCACAGAGTATAAAGAGCTTTTAATATTGATTCACTCAATATTTCATGGAATTCACATCTTGCTCAACAGTGGAGAAACGAGAGAGAGAAAATGCTCAATTTGGTCAGGTCCTGAAGCCTACAAGCCCAGACAAATAGCAGCATTGTCAGCTCTGGGCTGGCTTCATGTTTTAATAAAGACACTTTCATTTTAGCACATTTGGTGCTGGCTGTGCACAGAGAGCAGCCCCAGGCTGGGACTGGGAGCTGCCTGCAGGGATGAGGTCCCAGCCCTGGGACAGGCACAGCACATGGAATCAAAGCTTTGCTTCTCACCAATGATGAGAGGGACGGGGTCAAAGCTGCGACAGACACCCCCCTGCCCTGCAGAGAGAGGAGCTGCCCTGCACATGTGACTTCCAAAGCTCAGGAAAAGTGCAATTGCAGCAGCTGAGCCCCACTCACCGAACATGTTCCCGATGTGGCCGTTCTTGGTCAGCGGGCGCAGCTCGTTCTTCCCCAGGGCATACTGCTTGTAGTTATCCCAGGCAAACTTCATCATCTGGGAGGGCAGAAGGCAGTGAAAACAGTCAGCACAAGGGAGCATTTCCACACCTGAGCTCTGGGAATCCACGGCAGTTTCCCACTCACTGCTAAACCCATGGCCTGTTAATGACAAAATCTGAATTCCCACTGAACACCAGGAGCGGGGCTGCAGCCAGAGGCTGGGAAGTTTCCAGCTCATCATTTCTGGGGAAGAACCTGGCACATCTCCCACCAAAACCCCACGTTTCACCCTGGCCCTGCAAACCACGTGGGATTTGTAGAAAGCTGTCTCCATCTCTGAATTGCCAACCTTTTTCAGAGAGCAGCAGTATTTCAGAATGCTTGTTAAAATGGGCTAGGAATGCAAGGCCAAAGCTGATCTGTGCCCAGGTACAGGCAGGAACCGATCTTAGGGACTGCACAGAGGTTTTCACTCCGTTAATTGACAGAATACATTCACGAAGAGCAAATCCATGACATTTTGTTATCTTCTATCAGAACTCCACAGTGCTTTTTCTTCAGAGAGCTCTGCAGAGTGGCTGGGTGATTTCTGAGCAGCCCCTTCCAACTCAAACAATTCCTTTTGGGATGTTTGAGCTGCCCTGCCCGGGCCCAGCACCCTGACCTTCCCCTGAGGGCTGCAGGGCAGTGCTTGTGCAAGTTCCAACACACACACACACACATCCCAGTGCAGCTTCTTCTGTCCTCCTGCCCCTCTGGGAGGACAAATTGAACATGCAAGTGTCCTTTCTTCACCTGGGAGAGACTGGGACCTGTCAGCTTCCAAGGAGTGCCTTAAATCTGCCTTTTCTAACCCCCAGCCTGGCTCTGAGCAGCTCCAGCCCCAGCCCTGCACTGACCTGAACATCCTTTGATTCAATCCCTGGCAAAAAAAAGATAACAAAGGGGAAGAGGGGGCTTCAGAGAATCAGCCATGTTCTCCAACAAAGATAAGAGAAGTCTGAAACGCTTCCCTCAGACCAGGCTTTTGAGGGAAAATGGCAGTTTAAACAAAATCCTTCCTGCACAGAGCCCTCCTGTCCCGTGTCTGCAGCAGTGCTGGCTGCTCTGTTTTAGGATCAGAATCACAGGTTCCCTTGGTCTGAAATTCCTCCTGAAATTCCTCCTGTCATCTCAGCTCTTACTCTCCCCTCCAGCTGTGTGTTTCACAAACCCAACATCACAAGCCCCTGGCAGTATCCTCCTTAATTAGCACAAAGCCACATCCCCAGATTCCCCCCTCCTTTTTAAACATCGAGCTTCCAAAGTAAAGTTTCCTGGAGCTGTTCAGATGGAGGAGGATAAACATTTGCTGAACTGATTGTTAACACTCAGGCTCCAACACCACCAGGAGATGGAATGCTGGACAAACAAATAAAGGCAATTTGGGGTTTAAAAACTCAGTGTGGGATGAATTAGTCAGTGGAGAACTAAATAATGACCCAGGGAGGGGGAAGAACCCCTCCATAAAATGCTCCCAAACATGTCCCAGGCATATGACTCGTGGTGCTCACTTTATTTTCGCCAAATCTGTTTTTGGGTTTTTTTTTTTTTTCCCAGTGGCAGCAGGTTCTAAATGGGAAGCTCTCATTCTCCATGAACATAACCGGGTGAATCCGTGAGGAGCTCTGGCCTCTCTCTGGGCAATGCAGAGCAATTCTGTGTGTCAGAGCTTGCTCCTGGAGCTGGCAGCAGGAAGGATGGTGTTTGTCAAGGCCGCGTTCCCACAGCGAGCAGCAGGGCTCCTGCACCACAAGGAAACAGCCAGGCCCCTCCTGGGCTGCTCTCAATCAGGGCTGAGGATGGGGACCCGCCCTCCCGGCACACAGGGAGCCTGGACATGCACAGGATGTGGAAATTATTCTGTTTTCTTCCCTAAAACTCCTAACGCTGTAATCCTGAGTCAGCCGCATTTTAAGCTGAGTGTGAAATTTTAAGTTATTTCCTTCCCTCAACTTCTTTAACCCCTCCAGTGCAGAAGGCGCAGGGTGAACCCAGGCACAGCTCCCTGGGGGTGCCCACAGACACCCCCATCCCAGGGAGGGCATGGAAACCAGCCAGGCTTCCCTCCAGCCTCCAACAGCCACATCTGCAGGGAAAATCTCTTTTCCTGTCTCCCCATCGAGGAGGGACAGCCTGAGGCTCCCCAGAGTGCCCCAGGTCCCCCAGGATGGAGCCAACACGTGCATCCCTCATCTGCCTCTTCAGCCATTCCAGCTGCCTTTGCCACACTGCTGGGAGAAGTTCCCCAGCACAAATTTCTGCCCCAAACTCTGCCTCTGCTCAGCGCCGAGCTGATGCTCAGGGGATGGCAGTGCTGCCTCATGGAGCTGCCTTTGGGTGAGGCACAGGGTGCTGGCTGCCTTGGAACCCAGCAGATTTGGGAGGCAGGATGCAGAACGTGGCAGCTTTTCATCTCCCAGCATCCCAGAGCTCGCCTCTCTCCACTGACGGCTCCAAAAAGCAGCAAGTGAAAAAGGTGAAGAGCCAAAAAAGCATCTGCACCACTCTGCTCCCTGCAGCTGCCTCTCCAGGCCAAATTTAGCTTCCAAAGCACTGGAGGGATGCAAAAAGGTCCTGAAGAGGGGGGGCTCCACACTCACAGCAGCTTCCTCTGAGCAGAGAACCCAAATTCCAGGGATGGATGCAGGAGGGAGGGGAATGTGTGTGGTGAGCCTGTTCCAGGCTCATTTCTGATGAGCCACCAGGATTAGAAGTGAATATTTTATGAATTCTGGTCCTGACACATTACAATACATCAGTGTTAACATTGTGCCATTTTGCATTTGAAAAATGGCACTGGAACCACAAAAATTATGGAAATAGATCCATAATTTCAGATTTTGTTCTCACCAGTGAGCCATCTGCCACCTAACAGACAATTATCTATTTGGGCCTGGTATTCTAAGCACTCTGGGTCTCAACTGATTTATAGCAGAGACTTCCAAATTTATAAGTTAATTTGTCAGATTGCTCTTTCTTTCCTTTCACCTGTAAGTCACTTGTTACTTTGGAGAGTTTCAGCTGCCCAGCCAGACAAGCCTGCATTAAAATCAATTAGAAATGACAAAACTGACCTCTGAAAACCTGCACTATCATTTTCACCACTTAGATCCCTATCTTTTCCTGTGCTTTGCTCCATCCAAACCCAAAAGGGACCCGGCTTTCAAGCCCACCTGTGTTTCACCGAGGCAGCAGCAGAACAAAAAGCATTTAGAGGATGCTGTGATCCAGCTAATGAGGAAATGGGTCTCGGGACAAAAACTTGACCAAGAAAGTGTTTTCACTTTAAAGAGATGTGCAAATCTTTAGCACAATTAATAACTAAACCACTCCAAATCTCTGGGCTTATGGACTTGCAAAAAGCAGAGAGATGAGAGGGGAAGAAAAGAAGAAAAAGCTTCCCCCACCATCACTTGCCCTCCTTTTGTCAACAGGGAAGATTTCCAAAGGCAGAGCATTCCCAAACAGCTATTTGATTAGTTCTATCCATCTAGACTGGGATAATTAGTAAATGCTTAAAAGATGAAATCTAAATATACCAACCAATCAGCCCCTTTCAAGCACTTCCAAGGAACATTACACAAAGCCATTATCTAGACAAGATAACCACTTCCGTGGCTCTTCAGCCTCCTTCCTTCAACTTCCCTTCAAACATTTCCCTATAAAATATCAAAGAAATTTCCAGTTTGAGTTTAAAAAAAAAAAAAAGGAGGGCAGGGGGGTCAGTGTAATTTCAATATTTCTTTCTCCATTGTATTCCTAACTTGTTTTTTCCCCATCTCTCTTCCTTTTCCTGCAGCTGGAAGCAGATTATTTGTGCTGACAGTTTCCAAAGTAGGACCAGCTCTTTCCCACCTTTAACCTCCTTGCCCCACAGCAGCTCTGTGCCACTTTGGGTCTTTAAGCTGCAATAATGCCATCTATTTTCCCCTGCTGTATAAAACGTAATTTGCCAGATGAGAAGAAAGAAAGAAAAAGAGGAACTGTCAATCTTGTAGGAAGAAGTCTGCCTGAACACATTGGGATAACTCATTTCTGTTTGGAATAATGGATGCATTTTTCCCTTATCAGACTTGCATAAACCTGTATAATTCAGGATCTGCAGAAAAGGTAATGAAACAGCATCATGTTTATTTTGTGTTGCTGCACATGGAGATATAAATACCCAGGCAAACAGCAGGGCAGAATGCTATAAAAAGGCTGGAATTCATTTGAAAACCTTTAATAGAAAGCTGAACAACTTCTCAGGTTGCTTCTCTGGGCCCGTGTCCCCGGTAATGCTTTTATGTAACAGCAAAATGATAACAAAAAGGCTGTGTGCTCACTCCAGAGCATGGAGATGTTCCATTTAGGCAGACACCGATGGCCAGAGCCTCCCTCTGGCTGCCTCTAAAAGCCTGGGAGTGCAGAGCAGGAGGAGCTGCAGCTCCAGGGACGTTACCAAGCAACTCCCGCAGATGGACACCAACATTGATAATCCATCCTAAAGCAATTACACCTTATAATTAAAGATTACAGGAAATCCAATAGATCCCAACAGGAACTCCAGCAGTTTAAAGGCACCCTGGCTGACCTGCCTGTTTTGCAGCAGCCATGTTCTCTCCTGCTGGGATGGAGCACTCAGGAACTGCAGAGATTTCCATTTAATGGCCCTTCAAACATGGTAATCCAACATCCCCTCTCTCCTCCCACTTTAAATCCAACTCATCCCTTTAACTGATGGCCAAGGGGTAAAACCTGAGCCTGTCACTCCAAAGGAAAGCCAGGAGAGCACAAGCCCAGCTCCAGCTCTTCCCTCTCCCCTGGTGACTCTGACACATCCTCTGGGCAGCTTCCACTGCTCCTCAGCTCCTCCAGCTAAAACACGCTCAGCCCTTTCCTCCCAGAGACTGGGCACGTGGAAACATCCAGAGGGCACTGGGCACAGCAATACCCAGAGGGAACTGGACACAGAAATACCCAGAGGGAACTGGACACAGCAACATCCAGAGGGCACTGGACACAGAAATACCCAGAGGGCACTGGACACAGAAATGAGCTGGACACAGAAATGAGGCTCACACTGTGAGCCTGTCCATCCATCAGGCTCTCCTCAAACACAAGATAAAGGCTCATTTTCCACACCCAAAGCAGCAGCCTGGGCACAGAACTCCTCCCTGGGGCTCCACTCTTCCTGGAGGATTCGCACCCAAAATTTCCATCCCTGTCAGCTCCTGCCTGCAAACGTACCAGCTGAGAGTTCAGGGGGAGATGGCAGATAGAGGAATTGCTTGCTACAGGCAGCTTTATCTGGAAATAAATGTAACAGAGCAATTCCAGCAACAGGTGAGTGGGGCTTTGCTTCGATTTCTTTCTGGCAGACTCCTGGCAGCTCCTTCCCAAAGCTGCATGGGTGGATTTTTCTGCCATCAGCTGCTACCACAGCTCACCCTCTCTTGCACAACAGCCAAAGACATTGCTCAGAAAACTGATCTCCATCACTGGAACAATGGGGGAATTCTTTAGGAATTGAAGAAATCACCTCCCAGCAAGTCACAATATTAAAAAATAAGTTTGAAGCTCTCCTTGCTGTTCCCAGGCAGCCAGGTCAAGGTGAGTTCTCCAGCACAGACCTGCAGAGCCAAGCACTCCCTGCCCAGCACAATCAGGGAAAAGCAGGACAAGAAGCACTGGGAGGACAGAAAAATGCCCAGCACAGAGCAGCCCAAGGTTGTCAGTGTTAGTGGCAAGGACAGAAATAGAACTCAAGAGTCAGTCCCTGCTAGGAAAGCTGAATGGGAGAAAACAGCTCAAACCACAATTAAACTAACACCTAATTAAATTCCTAATGCAACTAGATTTAACCGTGTCAAGAGGGGGAAAAAAATAAAACCCTTCTCGGGCTATCTGAGGCACTAAACCCCAGCTGGATCCAGCTGCATCTAAATCAGGAAACATGTCAGCAAGAGCAGTTGATTTTGCAGTTAGCTCTGTAATGAGATGCTGGCCTGGAAGAGGCTGACAATGGTTTTGAGAACAAATTTGCAAGTCTAGACCAAAGCACGGGGTGATTTAGTGGAGAGATGAGGGAAACTGCAGCCTCCTCTTCCTTTGCTTCCCAGAATCAAAGCTTGGGGAAAATGCTGATGGGAATAAAAGGAATTTGTGTTCCTGGCCACCCTGACACCTCAGTTTCATGTTCCCTGTGAGTCCCTAGGGCTGATCAGAGTCAGGATATTCCAGAGCACGGCCAGGCTGGCACTGCACAGCCTCACCAGCAATAAACACAATAAATGCTCCTTCTGTCCTAACTTGTCACCGCTCAGGCACTGCTGTCACTGGTGCAGGGGGATGGCAGCAAAGGCAATCCCTGAGCTCCAGGCTGCACCTGCCATGGGGAGCTGACCCTGTTAAACCTGAGGGTCAAACACAATTCCTGAGCTGCGGGCACTCAGGACAGCAGGAGGACCAGAAAGCCACCAGCACCCATTGTGTGACACTTGTTCTTCCCATTTTTTCAAGTCCATTTCATTCCAGGCTGGACAGTCTGGCTTTTCTTAGCGACTACTATTGCATTCCAGCACACTTTAAGGAAAGAAAGTGGGGAAAAATTACTCCCCTAGTAATGATGCTTCTTCAAATGCCACCTCCGAGTCCCCTCGTGGGTTTTGAGCCTGCAGCACAAACCACAAAGGAAATTCCCCGAGCTCTTAAGATTTTGGGCACTGTCTCATTCCTGCAGGCTGCCTGGAGGGCTCTTCCATTCCAGCTACTTCCCTTCAAGCATGTACAGCACAGGGCTTTGTAAATCCCTAATTACACACAGACTACAAATTCTCCTTGAAAGTGCCCAGCATTCCAGGTGAGCATGAGCAGGAGCTGAGCAGGCAGAATCCATCAGCTCCTCCCCAGGATCCCCCCATGCTGCATGGGAAGGTGGATGGAAACACAAACACAGGATTGTTTTTACAGACCTGCATTATGGCAAGGGAAGGGTTTTTTTTTCCTTTTCCCTACAGATACCATCTGCACAGAATTCTCATTTCTGGAGAGCCACAGCCCAAGGGGATGCTCAAAAGGAGCTGTAGCCGTAAGTAACTCAAAACACTGCGAGGAGAAGGAAGGAAAGGAAAAGGTGTGGAAATATTTTGCTTTTCTTTTACAAGGAAAATAAAAAAAGAAAATCCAAGTCTCTTAGAACATACTGGGCCTGTCTGTTTGACAGCCTGTAGGACAAATGTCAAACAGATCAATAATGAAAAGACACAAAACAGAGGGGAGAGGAGGCTTTGTACTCCTGAGCCTTGGATGGGGGAGGATGGCAGGAACCCTCAGAGGGCAGGGAAGAGCAAACAGGCTCCAGAGCTCCTGGAGCCATCCCCAGGCAGGGCAGCAGAGCCTCCCAGCCCAGAGCAGGAGGGGATTTTTGAGCTCCCTGCCTGTCCTGGGTGGGATGGAGATCAGGGTGGGTGCACCAGAGCTTCTGCGGGGCTCCCAGCCCAGCAGCTGGGCCAAGGGAAGGGTTCCAAAGCACCCTCAGAGACACAAAGTGAGGATCAGCCCCGCACCCAGCACAGCTGCCACAGCCAAAAGCAGCAGCCCCGTGCCAGGCTCCCCCATGCCAGCCTCACTCCCCCAGTCCAGGCCCAGCAACTGAGCCGCCTCTCCCCCAGCACCCACAAGGTGTGAATTGCTGCTGACACATGGATGGCTCAGGGGCCCAAAACACGGCACAAGCAGATGGGAGAGCTGAGGGGAAGGGAGAAGGGAAGGGAAAAATGTAAATACACACGGCACAAGCAGATGGGAGGCTGAGGGAAGGAAGGGAGAATGTAAATCAAGGAAAATGTCATCCCAAGAGTCATCCTGCATCGCTCCTGTTCTGCACTGTGAGAACGGATTTAGGGAGCAGGAGGAACATCTGTTTGGAAACTACCTTTGTCTCAGTCCAAATGCTGGAACAGGAGAAAGAGGGAGGCTGAGGACTGCCAGCACACCTTGTGCTTCATCTCACACTTGGATGGCTTAGCAGGAGAGATCTGGGAGGATGAGTTTAGTTTAATGATTTCTTGCTGGTTCACCTGCTCCCCATCTGTCTTTGTAGTCCTTGCTCAGAGGGACAGATTGGAGCACTGCTGTCCTCTCCCTTTTCCAGAGTTTCTCGTGATTGGAACTTCTGAAGAGAGGAGCAGAGCAATTCTCGAGTATTAAGTAGTCAGCTGAGATTAGTCCAATAATTTATCACAGGTAATAGCTAATAACAGACACGAGAAACTCACTCAGAGCCTTCCTAGAGCCACGTGTCAGAGCTGTCACCTCACAAAAGTGGTGCAAGAAATCCTTGGACCACAGTAGCAAATTTATTAGCCAGAGGCTGATAAACCCTTCCAAGGGCCCCAGAGCCCGCAGTAAATCATCACAAAGCAGGTTACAACACCGGATCTCTGATGAAAATGAGGTTGGTGGGGTGGGTGTGAGAACAATGTCAGGGTTCAGCTGGCAGGATGGAGGGGCCTGGCCCTCCCTGGGCCTGACCTCCCATCCCCAGGGGGATCAAGCTGGGCCCTGGCACTGCTCCAGCACTGCCATCACACTGCTGTGACTAATGGGCTGCTGACAGAATAAAGCAGGGAATGGCAGCTTCGGGCATCTGGGTAATAAACTGCAGAAAACAGCCATAAAGGTTCATCAGAATTAGAGGCAGCTCCTCGCTCCCAGACTCCACGTCAGTGCGCAAGTGGCATCCACAGAATGCTCAGGCCTAAGGAACGAGCCTCCACTCACCAAACCCCACCCTAACACTCAGCTCAAAACTTGATTTAAGCCTTTGAAAGCCAGAAATGAAAGAACCAAGAGAAGAGAGCTGCCTATGCCTTTGTCCTATGCCAACCTTTTGAATGATTTTGCTGTGCAGCCACCAGTGAGGGTGGGCAGAGCCACAGCCAGCAGCAGCGGTGTTCTGGTTGTTTGGGCTCAGCAGCACAAACCTCTGAGAGATAAGATAATCAAACACAGCCATGGTGCTTCAGCAGTCCTGACATGGTCTTGGTGCTGGAGAAAGGCCTTCAGGAAAGCCAAAACAGCACCAGAAATCAGCCAAGGGTTTGTTTGGGTTCATCAGTGCTGCATTCCAACGTAAATACGTGTCCTTCCTAGAAAACTCCAGAGAAAAACGAGGCTCAGATGGAAGGAGAGCCAGAAACATCCCTTTTCCACTGGAAGTATTTTATTTGTATTTGATCCTGCTGGCTAACCCAGGCAGCAGGAGGGTTTCAGGATGGATGAAACGCGATTATTTTACAATTATCCTTTGTTACTTCTCAAAGTACACGGTTCTGCACTTCCCTCCCTGCCCAGGGAAATCATGTTAACACAATTAGAGCAAGAGCCCTGCTTTAAACACGGCTGCTCGGACGCTGCTAACACGGCTCCAATTCTCAGCACAGACAGTCTGCAGAGCCATCCTGCTCCATAAATCAGCAGGAGCTCTGTCACCGAGTGCCTCTGAAGGGAAGGGACACTCTCTAGGAGGAACACTCACTGTATATCATCATCCTGCGCTAGTGCTGCTGGCACGAGAGGCTGCAGGATTTCTCCGTCTCTCGCATTTCATATTCTTTATAACATTCTTTGCAGCCTTATTCTTGCAATATCAGGGAGGAAATCTAACAACAGCTCTAGGGCCACGCAAGGCAAGTATTGGAGGCCAGATTAGAACTAATGAGCTCCTGGCTCCCACTCAATCCCAGCCTTTAGAACAATTAGCTCAAATAAACCCAGGAACCGTTTTCTGCTCCGCTGTCGCCTGCCCGTCCTCCCCTGGTACCTCCTGAGCTGGAAAACTTCAATTGGCTCTGGCAGAGGGGAGAGGTCACAGAGAAACCAGAGTTCAGTGCAAGCTGCCAGCAGGGGAGACCCCCAGGGTGCCCCATGGAGGGGGGTCAGTGCAGGGCTCCTGCTGCTCCACTGAGGAACAGGCACCGGGATCAGGATGGGGCCTGGGGCTCACACAGGGGACACAAGGATGGGGAGCCCCAAGCTGCCTGACGGCTCCAAGGAGGGCTCCAGCACACAGGGCTCCCATTCCTGGAAAGCTGCACCCTGTTACCTTCCAGCCCGGGGAAGAGGCCTCAGGAACACAATTCCCCTTTCCAAACTGGAGATCCCTCCTTGCACTCCACACTCACTCCCACAGGGCACGCTGCAGCTCTGCTGCCAGCAGCAGGAGATGCAGAAGGGAAGCACAGCAGTCACTTCAGCTTAGTGCAGCCTCGTGCTTTACTCACGCTCCAGTGTCCTCCCAGCAGGAGCAGCTCTGCTGCACATTTTCCTGCTGGATCAGGGACTGAGCAGCCCATCTCACAGAGCTGCCACCACGGATCTGCCCTCGGGAGCAGAACACAAAGTGTCCTGTTTAACTCCCACAGGGTGCTCTGCCCCGCCAGCCAGGGCACAAATGAGTGCCATCCTGGCCCAGAAAGAGGGGATGTTTATTATCCAGTCCTGCAGTGTGCTCTGGGTGCATCGTGCACAAAGCCCTCACATTATGTGCAGCTCACAGACACCACTGCCCACGACAGCTCCTCTGGAGCCCTTCCAAAATGTGGTGTCAGATGATGAACTCAAGTGCCAGGGGACCCAGAGTAAAGACAGCAATCATGGCAGCGTGTGCTCCTCATGCCAAATCCACTCACAGCATCCACTGAAAAGTATTTTTCTGGGGAATGTAAATGTAGTCTCTTCCTTAAGTTTAAAAATCAGAATGCTCCCAGCACCAAGATCTCCTCTTGCTACCACTGGAGTGAATTTTCCTTCCTGCCTTCTCCTTCTGACAGCTCCATGTCAGTTTTATATTCAGGTCAGTCTCTCATTTAGTACTAAGGTACATTTCCCTTTCTCCCTCTCAGCTGCCCCATCTAAAATCTGAATTGTTTTCAATACTGGAGAACATATTCAAAAACATCAAAATGACAAACAATCTGTACAATAACAGAGTCACAGAGTAAACTAAACATGATGGATTAGACTCATCTGGCAAAGCCTTGCACACAGAACCAAAGGAAAGAACACTTAGCACCAAAATCTCTCTCTCATTAAGGGGCAGATTTAATCATTGATTAAAAGTTAATCATGAGTCCATAAAAATTTTGGCTGGGAAGATGGAATCTTAATGCAGGTGACTGCTTTTCAGTAAATATTTGAAGAGCTGGATGTGCACGGGCCCCAGCCTGATGGAGGAGCAGGGAGGTTACAGCAGGATGTTACTGACAGCTCCCAGCAGGCTCCGTCCCCCTGCCCTAACCCCACCTTCCCACCCAAACAATTTCCCGGAGCTGATGTGCATTGCCTGAAGTGATTCAGGGGAGCGCAGGTCCTGCAGCAGCACATCTGTGGGCACCCCAGGAAGACATTTCCCCCCGCCCAGCACTCGCTCATCACCCGCCCGCCAACAGCTCCGCAGTGCTGGAGCCGTGTGCTGGCTGTAAGTGGCAGTTCAGAAACCAGTCTAGCATCAAATTCAGTTGTTGTGGAACAAGTGCTTTCGCTGCTAGACTTGGGGAGAGAAGAGCAAATGACTGCAAATTGCAGAGCACTCCCAAATTCCAGTGCCCTCAGCTCGGGAGAGCTGGGTCAGAGCGAGCTCTGAGGTAGCACTGAGGCAAGCAGCTCTGCAGCACTGATCACAGCTCAGACTCCTGTGCTCTGCACTCCACCAACTGAACAAATACATTTTTAGTCAATTAACTGTATCCCCTACAGCTAAAACAGGCTCCAGGTCAGGTCTAAATTCTGTTTGCATGAATCCACCGGAGGCTACTGAAGCAAAAAACCCACTGCATGCACCATTTGTGGGATTTACACTACAGTACCCCTTTCACAGGTTCAGTAAATAAATGCATGAGGAGCGTGGAGCAAAGGAAAATTCCAGCAAGGCTGGAGCCAGCCAGTGCTTCAAACTGCAGAGAAATTCTCTCTTGCAGAGGTATTTCTACCCCAGAGAAAGAATTACAATCACAGCAGAACTGACTGGTTTGAGACCATAATTCCACTGCACCACAGTAAATATTTTACAGAGAACTGGTTTCCTTACCCCCAGCAGCCAGAGCAAGTCTGTTGGAAGTCCCTGGCTCTCCATGTGCCCAGGATCAGACCCTCCCCACGCGCCTCGGAGAGGAGATGGGCACGGGAGGAGCATTTCCAGCCGAGCTGAGCGTGGTGCTGCTCACGTACAGGACCACGGACGGATTTCACGGCTGGCCTGGAGCCTGCTCAGCCCCAGATCACAGCACTGAAAGGCATTTGCTCCAAGTGGATGGACTGGAAGCTGCACAGGGCAGGCAAAGGGAGAGGTCTGACATCCTTTTCCTGCAGGCTGTGGAAAGGAGATGGTCAGAATGACCAGGGATGGGATTCACAGCCCAGCTCAGCCTGAGAGCTGCTCCGAGCTCTGCTTTTAGCAAACTGGTGATCAGAGCCCAACCCCAGGGCACCTGTGAGCTCCAGGAGACCACCCAAACCCACACAGGTCTACCAGAGGCAAGCAGCACCAGGGCTGAGAGCTCTCCTGGCAGGGGTCAGGGCTGTGGCAAAAAAGAAACTCAGGAGAATCTGCAGCATTTCCCCAGCCCTGCCCCAAATACGGGCAATTTTTTCACTGCAGTCATAACAGTCAAAACCACACACAGGGAACTCAGCAACTAACCCCAAGGAGCTTTCAGCAGAGGCTGAACTCCTGATAACATTCCTGTCTCTTGCTAATTACCTTTCAGTGATAAGCTGTCAAGATATTTGTGTTCCAAAGACTGATCCACCTGCTGATGTGCAGAGTGATGCAGGATAACTGTGTGAGCTGGTGCCTCCTTCCCCCCAGGGGCTGATTTCTGAGAGCAAATACATCTTTAGAGCTGTGTTAGAAGAGGACAGGGGACAGCCAGGTGAGGCAGGGAGAGGTGGAGATGGCAGGAAAAGCCAGGATGAAGAGAACTTCGCTGTGAAACAAACAGGCTTTGGTATGGTTAATCCAGAGGAAATGAACGCGGGTGTCAGACCCAAGGGGACAATCCCTGCCTGGAAGTGACACATTCCCTCGTTTGAAAGGGACAAAAGGCACTGCCAGGTTCAGGCACGATGCATTCCCACACCTCAGGCATGGAAACGTGCCTTTTGCACCCAAAAAAAGAGAAGAAAAATGAATAAATATCTCCCTCTGCTCACATTTTTCTCACATCCCATGACTGAGCTGGAAGTATTTAATGATGAACTTTCTGCTCTGCCTGGTGCCAGTGGTTGTCTTTAAGCACTGGTTGGCATAAAAATAGTTTTAAAAATGCTCTTCCCTGTCTCCCCCCTGCTCCCCCACCTGTGAGACCCCGGAGTGCAGCAAGGAGCAGCCTGTTTGGCTCCATCCATCATCAGCAAAACTGTCAGCTCAGCTCCACCAGCAAAATCTTTATTACTGGTTATGATGCAGAAGGCAGGAACCACACGGTCTGATTTCCTCAGATCTGAGGCTGAGTTTGCAGAGGCAGCAGTTAGAGGGGAAATAATTTTGACTTTTCCCTGAGCCAATTTGATCTGGAAATTGTTGAGAGCAAATAAATATGGAATCCCACCGCGGAATTTCTGCAGTCACTCTCCAGCTACAACCGCTTCTCTTTTTTTTTCCCTGAGCATCAGTGATTTGTATTTGGCACATGTAAAAACCAGCTAATCCCCAAAGTCATGCCTGACTGATCAATTACACAACTAATACCTTTCCCAGAGGTCATCTTAAGAGATGAATAATCCCTTCCAAAATTTCCCAACCTGCAGCATGGGCACATTTGTTATTTGGCTTTCTGCAGCTTTCCTGGAAAGGTCAGAGTGCCCCAGCCCTGAGCTGCCCACAGGAACACACAGCAGTGGGTCCCAGACTGTTCTCCAGGTGAGCAACGACCTTTAGCAGCAAAAGCCGTGCGATACAGCTGTTCTCTTTTTTCACTTCTGAGAAAACAACTGTTAACTGACCCTGGATTGTTTTCATAGGTGAAGGCACCTGCACCCACACGTCAGCCCAGCAGATCCAGCCCAGCCTCACTCTGTTTCCTCACTCTGCAAACGGCCCCAGTGCTCTCACGCCCCAAAGGCTTTCCCAAACAGCAATAAAATGGGAGAGGCCATGGGGCTTTCCACTCTAAACTCTGGTTTTTAAGCAGGGAAGGGCTAGCAGGGCTACAGGAAAGCCATGGCACTGCCTCCTCTTTAGCTGAAGATCAGGCAGCTCAGAGGTGGTGGGAAGGAATGGACACCAGCTGGGATTCCTGGATGGAATTCCTCACACCAGAGGGTCCTGGGGAAAACAGAAAGTTCCAGGCTCTAGGCTGGGCATCACCTCTGGGCACCTTTGGTCATGCACCAGTTTTTCCTC
Organism: Emberiza elegans; assembly: GCA_024865655.1. Taxonomy (NCBI): domain Eukaryota; kingdom Metazoa; phylum Chordata; class Aves; order Passeriformes; family Fringillidae; genus Emberiza; species Emberiza elegans. The sequence goes on along the minus strand of JALJVW010001685.1, from coordinate 7,035,758 downwards.
CTGGCTTTCATCTGGCAGGCAGGAGGGGAAAAATATCTACAAATCCCATCCACACCCATCCTCCCTTGTTACAGAGGTGCTGACCTGGGAGGATGGCCTGAGGGAAGGCAGAGAAAATAACAAAACTTCCAGCGCAAGGACAGCTGGGGACTCCTTCTAGCAAGTTACAGGACTGAAGGCTCTGGAGGAAGGAGGGAAAAGCAACTCCGAGCAGCCAGCACAGCCAGCACCTGCCCTGCTGGCATCTCACACCGTGTGAGCAATATTTGCTAATCCAAAGGCTGTATCATCACTTCTTCCTTGCAATTCTTTTTTTGCTCCATCTGTTTCTTTTTATGCAGCATTTGTCTTCTAACCTCCCTGGTTTGTTCTCCTCTTGTCTTTTTGATTAACAAAAAGAGACACACCTTATCTCTTCCCCAGGCTGCACCACCCTCCCTTGTTTTGCGTGTTCAGCCTCATATCTCAGCACCATATTTGTTTCTCTCTCTCTGAATAAATAGAAGCGTAGGCACTTTTAAGAAATAAGGGCTCTGTTTGAAGAGTAATTAGCTGTCAGCATAAAACTAATATTTATGGATTCTCATCCTTGAAAACTCTAACTCTGCTACCCAGCACTGATTATGGCTGTTAGAAACAGATGGGGCTGAATCCATACAGCTTGAAATAATGCTATATTTAAAAAATAATTAACTCCAAATGAAGGACTGAATGCCACTCGCTTCCCCTAAATTTGATTTTTCAATTTGATTTGTTTGCAGGGAGTGGAAGCTGGGCTGTTCCCGGGTGTGTTGTGCTCCCTGGCACACCTTGGAGGTGGGAATCTGCAGAGAGCCAGGCACAGGTGAGGGCAGGACACTGGAACATTCCACACACCCTGCAGCAGGAAAGGATGGCTGGATCCCTCCTGGGACCATCAAGGAACCCAGCACCCCCGGGTGTGCTGAGCCTGGCAGAGGAATTGGAATTCCACCAGCGGTGCAGCCTTTGTTTTAGTGTCTGACAAAGACAGCGGGAGGGGAGCTTTAAAAACTGTTTTTCAGAGGCATGTTGGAGAGGATGAAAGCCCTCGGTGTGCTATGCCCTGACTTGATTCTCTCTTCAATCCAGCATCGTTGCTGGATGCCTGCACCTCTGCGAGAGCACAGACCCAGGAAATTTATACTCTGCTTAATTAAACCTGTGCTTTTTACTTATTGGCACCTCTTCCGAGAGCAGAATTCCCTCCAAGTCGGTTATCCATCAGGGCGAGGGATCCGACAGCCACGACGGAATCCCACACAAACCCGGTTAACTGGGTCACAGCCTGCTCCACGTGCGCGTGCCAGGCTGGAGCACGAGCTGGGGACACGGGGCCAAACCCTCCCCTCGCCCTGGCAGCCCCCCCAGCTCACAGGGGTGACAATTCCAGTGCCAGTCCCACAGGGACCTGCAGGGACAGAGCCTCCTGCTCCTCCCCAGCCCCTGCATCCCATCCCTCCATCCCCCTGCACCAGCCAAGTCCTGTCATCTCCTGGTTTTTGTGCAAATCTGACCTCCCAGGGATGGAGACTCTTGCACAAGCAAAGACATCTCCCACCAAGCAAGTTTCTTCCCCCCATAACCCTGAATAACCAAACTGAAATTTACATTTTGTTAATTTGAGTGACACCGGGTGAGTGGAGGTGTGTGGGACACACAGTCAGTGACAGGGACACTCCCCCAGAAACTGACACCCCAATTCCTGCCACCCTGCTTGGGAAAAGGAGCAATGAGGGGGGACACAGCCGTGAGGGGAGGTGACAGCTGATTGAGGGGGGACATGGCTGTGAGGGGAGGTGACAGCTAATTGAGGGGGGACATGGCTGTGAGGGGAGGTGGCAGCTGATTGAGGGGGAGGGGCCGTGAGGGAGGTGAAACAAATTGGGGGGGGACTGGCTGGGGACAGATGGCCCCTGGCTGTGAAAAGAGGTTGCAGGATTGGGGGGGACATGGCTGTGAGGGGGACAAGGGGGGACATGGCTGTGAGGGAGGTGGCAGCTGATTGAGGGGGGACCCAAACATGAGGGCTGAGGTGGACATGGGGAGAAAACTGAGGGGTGGCTGCTGATGGCAGGTGAGGACTGGGTTGGGGGCGACCTGGCTGAGGGGAGGCAAGGACTGAGTGAGGGGGAGATGTGGCTGCTGATGGCAGGTGAGGACTGAGGGACAGGCTGAGGGGACATGGGGACATGGTTGAGGGGACACACCTGTGAGGGACACACTCTGACATGGCTGTAAGGGCAGGCTGAGGGGAGGTACACCTGGGTCTGTCTGGGGGACATGGCCTGAGGGAGGTGATCTGAGGGACACACCACAGGGGAGCCGATGCTGTGAGGAGGTGAAGCAAGGTGAAGGCCGCCTGAGGGGGATGAGAGCACTGAGGTGAGGTGAGGCTGCCTGAGGGGGCTGTGGAGGGATTGAGAGAGCCCCGAGCGGGCACTCGGCTGGGAGCGCTGCCTGCTCCTCACCCACCTCTTTGATCTTCATCCTGCGGGCGCGGGTCTCGGGATCCTCTCCGCTCCGCCCGCCGCGCACCGGGTGCCGGAGGCTCCGGCGGAACCGCTCGTAGTCGAAGCGGAACGGGGCCCGCGTCTCCCGGGCCGGGGGCGCGGCGCTGGCGGGCTGGGCTCGGCTCTCGCCGCCCTGCACCTGCTGCCGGGAGCCGGGCGCGGTGCGGGCTGGCGGCCCGGCCATGCGGGCGGCCGTGCGGAGCTTCTCCCGCAGGCGGCGCGGGGCCGCGGGGCTGGCGTGGCGGGGCTCGGCGGCGGCGGGGGGGCTGCGGGGCAGGTCGGTGTCGCGGGTGGAGGAGGAGGAGGCGGAGGACGAGGAGGCGGAGGATGAAGAGGAGGCGGAGGCGGTGGCCCGGCGGGGTAGGAAGAGGCGCTTGAAGCGGGAGGAATCGGGCAGGAGGAACAGGGCCCCGAAGCACAGCGTGAGCAGGCCCGAGAGGAAGAGCAGGAACAGGAACTTCTGCGGCAGCCGCAGCCCCAGCGCCGCCGGCCAGCCCGGCATGCCCGGCAGCTTCCGCAGCACCACCATGGGGCACCGGATCGCGGCCGCCGGGCGGGACCCGCCGCCACGCCGGGGGCTGCCGCTGCCTCCTGCGGCCAAACGCTCAGCGGGGCCCGCCCTGGGCACCACCGGCCGCCTCCACCGGGGACCGCACGTGGGTGGCTCCGGGCCGGGCGGAGCGGCGGTTCAGCGTCCCCCCTGCCGGCATGAAGGCGGCGGCGAGCGCATCCCGCCGGGGCCGGGCGGAGAGGGGCTGGGCTGAGCTGGGCTGCTCCCGGTGCGGGCTCCCGGCCGGACGGTGCTCCGGGGCTGGCTCAGGCAGCGGCGCCGGGGCGGTGCGAGCCCGTCTCTCTAGGCGGCGGTGGGTTCATGCTGCAGCATTTCTGCGGGGCGGGGGGAGACAAGAGCGCGGTCACTCAGCACCGCCGAGGATGCGGCCGGCGAGACGAGCCTTTGTCCCCGGCCGGTCCCCCACCCTCCAGCGGCACTAGTTCGGTTCCCTCTGTCCGGACTCGGCATCAACTCTCCGGTCTGCGAGCAGCTCTGAGCTCTGCACCATCTCCCATCCAGCGCCGGGATGCCGGGCTGTGCTGGCGGGGCAGCCCGGGGGACAAGGGGGTGAACCCCGGGGGGAAGGAGGTGCTCCGGGACACCCCAGGAGGGGCAGGGTGCCCTGGGACAGGGCACATAGACAGGGACGAGGCTGCTCCGCTTCCCTGCCAGAAGCTGCCTTCGCCCGCGCCCGGCTGGGGACGATGGGGCTGCAAACCAGCCATGAGGAAAGCTCGGCTCGGGCTGAGCTTCTCCAGGTAAAAAATAGTAATAAAAAAAATAAGTCTACGCGTTTTGGTTTTGCCTAATAGATCCCGGTAAATTTCTCCCAAATCTCTGCCTGCTTATCCATATCCCCCCACAAATCCTCTCCTTGCCGAAGAGACAGAGCTCAACTTTCAGACCCCGCAAGCCGGTAGGACACGGCTTAAACCGTGCCCAAATCGCCCCTTCTTCTGCGGGCAGGGACAGCGCTGCCCCCGAGCGCCGTCGCACCCGCTGGGGCGGACGCTCTCCCACCCCCAGCGCTGTTTACTCACCCCTCGGACAAATCCAAGCCTCTCTGGCTCCTACAGTGACCAAGATCTTCTCAATCCTGCCCGCTCATCCCAAAAGCGACAGCCCCTCACTGCTGCCAGCGCTCACGGGTGCCCGCTCAAGTAGGAGAGGGAAGATGCTGCGCTCTCAAGCGGACAGCTCCTCTCGCTGCCCATCCGAGCACGCACGAGGAAAGCACCTGACCGCACCGAGCCCCTGACCAGGCTGGGTTTTGGCCGCCCCCGTGCCGGGCGCGGGGACCGGCGGGGCAGCGCTGCCCGGTGCCCGCACGGAGCCCCGCCCGCGCCGCCGCTCACTGCGACAGCGCCCGGCCCCGCCCCCGCCGCGCCCCCTCCCGCCAACGGTCACTCCGCCGCCGCGCCAGCCAATCAGCGCGCAAGGCTCTGCCCGCCCTCGCGCGCTATTGGCTGGTTGTCCACTCCTACCATCGCCCATTGGCTGCTGCTCGCGACAGGGAAGCCGTGAGCCCCGCCCCCTTGTTTACCACAGTCGCCCGGCTCGAGCTCGGCGAGGCTTGACCACGCCCCTTTCCTCCAGCCACCGCCTCCCATTGGCTGCGAGGAACGCCCCGTCCTCGCTGCGATTGGCGGAGGGGGGGCGCCGCTACTTTAAAAAGGGGCTGCGGGCACGCGCCGGTTCCAGAGGCTGTGAGGGCTCGGCAGGGCCAGGCCCGGGTGTTGGCACCAATTCCGGTCCTCAGGCACCGTAAGGGCTCTGAGGGACCGATTTACCCACAGATCCCCACGAGGGGCTCCCTGCCCTGCGGGTGCCACGGCCCTGGGGGCACTGCCTCACTGGCTGGCATGAGGAGAGGAGCAGGAGTTTTAGAGAGGGGCTGGAGGTGCCTTGGGAACCCCTTTTCTGCTTTATACAAGCCCATGTTGAGGTGCCATGAAACACTTCTTAATCCCAAATCGCCAATCTGCACCTTAACCTTCAATTTCTCACCAGGTAAATTGAGTGACCCTGTGAGCTAATACTGTACCAGAGGGGAAGATGGTGAATCAGAGTTTCAGCTCATAAATGTTACAAAAACCACCCTCAAACCTGCAGAATGAGCAATGAAAGGGAGAAAAGGGCATCACCCACAGCCGGAGGCATCTGGAACCCCTCAGGAATAACTGGATGGGGGAAGGGGGCAGGATGAGGCTCCCAGGAAAGGGTAAGCGCAGCCACCAGAGAACGGCTGTGACTAAACTTGGAAGAGCTAAAAGGGAACATTTTGTAGGCTGGAAAGGAGCTGGAGCTGCGAGGAAAGGAGAGAAATCATCTGCTGTGTGTGTGCTCAGTGTGTGCCTCCTGCACAATAACCAGCACCGCGGGGGACAGATACCTGAGCTGATTGCTGCAGGGCCCACACTCTCTGAGACTCAGAGCCACACTAATATTGTCATTTTCCCTGCTTTAAACCGCTTTAAGGGGCATCAACCTGGCAGCACAACTGGACTGTGGAACTGCCCTTGACCCTGGGCTGGCCATCCTCCCACTGCACCTTCCCCACAGCTGCTGCAGGTTTAGTCCAAATAAACCCAAACAATCGTGATGCTTTCAGCTCCAGTGCCTGCCCGGTGGACCTTGAAGGTGACCACCCTCTGAAAAGGATTTGCATCTCGATGGTTTGGGTTGGAAATCTCTTTTTCCCCCCTGCGGTTGGAGGCAGGGTCTGCTGAGCGTGAAGGAGCTGTGGGCACCATGGCCCACAGGGCACCAGAGTAACCACAGCCCATGGTCACCATGGCCACCACAGCCCATGGCCGCCAGTCCCCATGGCCACCATGGCCCACGGGGCACCACAGCCCATGGTCACCATGGCCACCAGAGCCCATGACCACCAGGCCACCACAGTAACCACAGCCCATGGCCACCAGCCCCCATGGCCACCATGGCCCACAGGGCACCATGGTCACCCCTGCAGGCTCTGCTTTGAGTAGATCTGGAGCTCAGCTGCTCTCTGTCCTCCCCCGTGCCTGCACCACGAGGAACAGGAACCACAGCATCACCAGATTTTGAAGGTCATCGAGCCCATCCCAGCCCCAACACCTCAGCTAAACCCTGGCACTCAGTGCCACCATCCAGGGACGGTGACTCCACCTTGTCCTAGGCAGACAATTCCAGAATTTTGTCACCCTTTCTATAAAAAGCTTTTTCCTAATATCCAACCTGTATTTCCCGTGGTGCAGCTTGGCTCCCTTAGGGCAGGAGGGAGGGATGGGGCTGCTCCTCCTTGGCAGGTTGGCGATGGGAGGGATGGGGCTGCTCCTCCTTGGCAGGTTGGCGATGGGAGGGATGGGGCTGCTCCTCCTTGGCAGGTTGTCGATGGCAGGGATGGGGCTGCTCCTCCTTGGCAGGTTGGCGATGGCAGGGATGGGGCTGCTCCTCCTTGGCAGGTTGGCGATGGCAGGGATGGGGCTGCTCCTCCTTGGCAGGTTGGCAGATGCTGCACGGGCTCCTCTCAGCCCCTGGGAGCAGCTCCACAGGAAGCTTTGGTCCTGCTCAGGACAGGGACAGCCCTGTGAGCCAGCTGCCACGTCCATCTCTTGGAGCACAGATGGATTTTGGCATTTTGTACCTCGGGCAGCCCCCAGGGACCAGCGCCAGCCAGAGAGCATCGCTCCATGGGCTCCCCACACCTCAGCTCAGACTGAACAGAAATAATCCTTCACCTTCCTTAAATCTCCTCTCCTGCGGGGAAACCTTACCCAGCAGAGAGGCTGCATTTTGTCTCATCATTATTGAAAATAACAACCCCACGCCAACCCAACAAAACCCCTCAAACCAAAGCTCCTCCGTTCCCATGGTGGTCCCTTGATCTTCTTAGGGAAGGCCCCAGGATGGGAAAGGTTGGACGGCTCTGCTTCCTAAGAGGATTTGGGGGCATCAAGGAGGATAATAAATAAAAATCAACAGCAGAGAGCAAAGCAGAGGGAGGATAAAGCAGCCAGCTGTGAGCAAAGCAAAGGGCTACGCCTCGCTCCTCATTCCAGGCAGCAGCTCTGGAAAAGTTGGAGGCTTATCTTTTAATTAGGTTAAATTAGGAAATCTTTTTGTTTTGCTTTTTTGTGTTTAGCATAACATTGTCTTGGAGGTAAAAGCTTGGAATTGGAAGGTTCTCCAGATTAGGTTAAATTAAGATATTATGCTTCTTAAAGAAGACAAAGCATTGTCTTCAAGGTAAATGTTTAATTACATTTTAAAAACAATTTTGTCTGTGCAATAATAAGACAGAGCCCAGCTCTGCCCGTGACTGCAATTCCAGACAGAAGCCAAATAAATTGAGAAATTGCTGCTGAAGGAGTTAGGAGGCAGAGTGTAATTACTGGGGAAATGGGGGTCCTGCTGCATTATGATTCTTGGTTTTTTTAGCAGCTCTGGAAGAAATAATTTAAAGAAAATTACTTTTTTTTTTTTTTATGGGCATAAGAAAAATAGAATTTAATATCCACCTTTCTGTGAGGAAGCAAACTACAGAGTGATAGATAACACCCAGGGCAAAGGAGTTTGGCCCAATTATTGCACTCGAGCCTCCAGGCCATGTTTTAGAGAGCCTCGGTGTTTATTCCTCTCTCAGAGCAGAAAACATTTCTGCTTCTGGCTGGGGGGTGAATCCCAGAGCTGGAACATGGATCCAGAAAGCCCCTCTGGCTCCCAGCTGGGGGTTTTTGGGCATCACAGCCCTGAAAGGATGGAGCAGGGAGAGGGGCTCAGGGACAGAGCCAGGAGGGGGAAAAAGGAAAGGGGGGGAAAAGGAAGGAAAGGGGGGGAAAAGGAAGGAAAGGGGGGAAAAAGGAAGGAAAGGGGGGAAAAAGGAAGGAAAGGGGGGAAAAGGAAATCAGCCCAACAAGCCAGCCTTGCTCCCCTGTGGCGGAAAGGGATCTGAACACACCTGATGGCATCCCCAGAGCAGGGCAGCCCCGGCGCGTAGAGCAGACACAGAATCGCTGCTGATCGCTACTACAAAGTGCAGGCGGTGACAACAAACCCTGCTGGGGCTGCCAGCCGTGACAGGAAGGGATCCCCTCGTCCCCTCCCTCCCTGCCGGGGAACAAGCTCGGCTGACAGAACAAGGAGCCATCTCCCTGCAACAGCCCCGTTTGTGCCTCAGCTCTGCAGCCTGAGCTCAGCATCCTGCTGGGAACGCAGCTCCTGCTGCTGGGCTGGGGCCGGGATGCTCCCAGCCTGCCCTGCCTCGCCTGTGGGGATGAGGGGATGGATCCTGGCTGTTCTCACCTGGTTCTGCCTCACCTGGGCCAGCAGGGAGGGTTTGGAGGTGAGGGGATGGATCCTGGCTGCTCTCACCTGGTTCTGCCTCACCTGGGCCGGCAGGAAGGGTTTGGGGGATGGATCCTGGCTGTTCTCACCCTGCCCTGCCTCACCTGGGCCACAGGGAGGGTTTGGGGGTTGGATCCTGGCTGCTCTCACCTGGTTCTGCCTCACCTGGGCCTGCTTTGCTTTTCACTCCACATTCCTACATACAAGATATTAATTATCTGAATTAGGAGCCACACTTAGGGACGCGCAGGAGCCTTGCTGAGAATTCCAACAGCTCTCTGCAGTCAGGAGAGAGACATTTGCGCAATGTAAACCCCATCACCTCCGCCAGACTCGTGTTCCATCCCAGAATAGGGGAAAAACCCATCCACATCTGAGATAACAACCCAGTCTGAGTCCCTCACCCCAGAACTGTGTAGGAACAAGCTCTCCCAAGAGGAGGAACCTTGCTTAATTATGGTAAAGGTCTACATCTCAGCAATCTTCCCTCCTGCGTGCCAGGGAAAATATCAAAGACGCTGAAAAGCAGCACAAAAGCAGAAACACAACATAAGGTGCATGGAGGAGAGAGCAGGAACATTCCCAGTTTATTACTTCCATCTAACACCAGGTGACTAATGGAGCAGGCTGCAGCTTTTTTCCCCCCCGTTTTTCCATCAAAATCAGCACCATCAGAACTCCTGTGCTCCATTTTGCCCTGCCGGAATAAGGAGAGGGCCGGAGGAACGCTGGGAATGTGGAGCACCAGCCCATTTTAGATGGCTTCAGAAGGAAGATCCCAAGTGGGAAAGGTCTAAGAATAATTTCCAGCCAAAGACTTCACCTGGCAGGAAATGCAGCTCAGGGCAAACCAGGCCTGAAGATAAATCAGGGAGGAACTCGGTGAAAGCAAAACAAGCCCAGCTTTTCCCTGGGTGCCCAAACCCCCTTCGGCTGCTCCTGCTGGGCTGCAGCAGCTCCCTGAGACGGGGAGAGGGCTCTGTGCAGCCCAGAGGAGCTCTGCAGTCACCCTGAGGGGAAGTTCCTGTGTCCCAGCCCGAGGAACAGCCACCCCAAGCTGCTGGGATGAGTCCCTGGCTGCTCTCTATTTAAACCCAGCCTGGGGAGGCCAGCGCTGAGCTGCTGTCACTGTGCCAGTCCGGTGTTCCTGGTGGCATCCTCGGGCCAAACACGTCCTGTGACACAGCCACAGCCTGGGGGGGCTCAGCACAGCTCTGAGAGCCCACACAGCGGATTTCCAGTGTCCCCAGTAGCTGGTGATGGCCTGAACTGGTGGCACTGTGCCAGCACAGCCCCTGCTGCTGCTGCTGCTGCTGGGAGAGGGGGGTTTCATCCTCCAGGTCCCTTCAGAAATGCCCTTTCAATTTTTCCTGGGTCAGGAGGAAATGAAATAATTTTCATTTCATTGGTGTGAGCCAGGGAAATGTTTTCCCTTCCTGGTGTCTCTGTGTGGCCCCAGCTCAGACTCCTCATTCCCTGCGATCCCTTGAAATGACAAATCTCCCACAGACCCACTCAGACTTCAGCTTTCCTTTTCCTCCTTGAAAACTGCACACAGGGCTATGCCTGATCCACATGAAAAAAACCAAAAAATATCTTCTCCACGGGGTTATGCCTAATCCACATAAAAAAACAAAAAATATCTTCTCCACGGGGCTATGCCTAATCCACATGAAAAAACCAAAAAATATCTTCTCCACGGGGATATGCCTGATCCACATGAAAACACAAAAATATCTTCTCCAGGGGGCTATACCTAATCCACATGGAAAAAACCCAAGAAATACCTTGCTTGGAGCCCCAGCCAGGCTGAGCAGACCCTCCCCAGGGACCCTGCCCGGGGCAGTGCCCTGTCCCTGTGCCCAGCCCGTGTTTGGTGAGCCCTGAGCGGGTTCGGGAGCCGTGAGTGGCCTCGCAGAGCGCTGGTGGTGGCACCTCGGGCTGTGCCTGCACAGGCAGTGAGATGCTGAGAGCCTCCCCAGGATTCTCACCGCAGCCACGAGCTCCTCTCCAGATTTTCCGCTGTGTTATCGCCCCAGCACCTCCCTGGGGCGGCCCAAACCAGATAAAGCCCGAGCTCACCAGCACTGGCAGCTCTAAATCAGCGTTTGGGGGAGCCTTTATCGCTGCGGGCAGCTCGGGATGCTCGGCCCGGGCATTTCCCAGCGCCACGCCGGGCTCTGTGCGGGGTTAATCACTCGGAAGAGACGCATTCGGTGCCATTTCACTGCGCCTGGCGCTGCCAGCACGGCGGCAGCGGTGCCAGCCCGCGGGCAGGACTCACCTGCATCCCTGCGGGCTCCAGCGAGGGGACGGTGGCAGGGCAGAGGTGCCTGGGGACAGCGCTCAGCAGCACCCTGGGGATGGTGAGGCTGCTGCCACAGGGCACAGCCGCTGCCCAGAGCATCCCTCAGCGCTCGGTGTGTGCCCAGGGCCCAGGGCCCGAGGCTCAGGGCTGGCATGCCCGATTTTCTGCCCGGGGCACAGAGCTCTGCCCTGCCCGGAGCTCTCAGCCGGGGCACAGAGCGCTCCCCTGCCCCGGGGCACAGAGCTCTGCCCTGCCCAATGCCCTGCCCGGGGCACAGAGCTCTGCCCTGCCCAATGGGCTCTGCCCTGCCCAATGCACAGGGCACAGAGCGCCCCCCGCCCGAGCTTCTCCCCAGGGCACAGAGCCCCCCTGCCCAATGCCCTGCCCTGCCCCCCTGCCCAATGCTCTGCCCGGGGCACAGAGCTCTGCCCTGCCCGATTTTCTGCCCCGGGGCACAGAGCTCTGCCCTGCCCGCGCTGCCTCTGAGGCAGCCAGCCTGCTGTGGTGTCTCTGTTCTGTGCCAGGGGGCAGAGGAAGGGCCGGATTTGGGCACTCCCGCACCCCCCGTGCGATGGAGCCGCTCCGGCCGGGGCTGCTCGGGCTCCGAGCCCTCGCTCCGCTGCCGGCAGGTGGAAAGGCAGAGCTCCGAGGGCACGGGAGCACAGCCGGGGCGGCGGCCGAGCCTCTCCTGTCGGGGCTGAAATGGCTCCGGGCTCCTGCCCGTGCATTGCTCACCGGGAGCGCTCCCACCTCTCCCCTCGCGTTCCGCAGCCGTGAGTCAGCCCAGCTCGAAATATCCCCGGGACCACAGAGGAGCAGGTGACCCAGATCCTGCCAGACCTTCCCCAGTTCAATCTTGATCTACACCACCAGCTGCCGGCTGGGTCGCAGTGTTTAACCAGCATGAAAAACAGTCCAGCCTCTGACATCCCCTGAAAGCAAAGCTCCTGCCTGCCCAGCACTGCCTCTTGCCACGCACAGCCACACTTGGTAAACCCACTGAGCCCCAAACTCTCATTTGAGCTCATTTGATGGATCTCGGGATCCATCAGAGCCTCAAACATAAACATCAAGGGTCAAATCTGGCCCCACTCGAGAAGCAAATCCCCAGCAGAGCAGCAGCCCATCCCACAGCCCCACCACGGGAGACAAATCCTCCCCATGGCCTGCAGCCCCGGCTTTGGGGTTTATTGGGCTCCTCTGAGGGGTGGGATTGGGGTGGATTTGGGGAACCTGTGGCTCCAGCTGTGGGCAGGGAGCCCCAGCTCTGTGCTGGCTCTGAGGCAGGCATGGGAGTGACCCATGCTCAGTGAAAATCCCTGACTCCAGCTGGACCCGAGCTCCAATAAAGCTCTGCCAGAGTCAGCTGGATCATCCTCCGGCTCATGCACCAACCACGAAATTACAGGTTCCTGTTCCAGGTGCTTCCACAGGAGCTGAGATTCCCAGACCTGAGCTGGATCTGCAGGTCCAGCAGAGTTTTTGCATCATTCTCATCCCTCTTCCACCACCCACACTCTGTGCTCTGGCTGTTTTTAACTCGCACTGGAGCCAAGTTAATCTGAGAGTCACTGACAGGAGATGCACCTGGCTCCTGTCACTGCTGCCACCCTGCTCACCCCAAAAGCTGCAGCCCCTCCTTTTCCACGGACAGGGAGCCTCCTCCAGCCTCCCTTACAAACAAACCCAATCACCCAAAGAATTCTGACACCTTCTCCTGCTTTTTTAACATTTTCCTTTGGGCTGGCCCAGCCACAGCCACTTCTCTGCACACCAGCCCTTGTTCTAGACGGGTTAAATGGTTGGAAATATTTAATGGATGTTCAGGCTGCCTCACCAGTCTGCAGGAATGGCAGACATGCAGGACAGGATGGCCTGGCAGTGCTCCACAGGGCAGGGGGACCCAGGGGACGCCAAAGGCGAATCCCTGCAGCTCCTGGGCAGGGCAGGACCTGCCTGGGCTCGGGATCCTGCCCACAGGACCCTGATTAAAGCTCTGCCCTGCCCCGAGCTGTCCGGGGACACTGCGGGCACTGCTCGCTGTCACCATCTCACTTGCAATAATACACGAGCTTACAGGAAGCCTCTCAGCTGCAGCTTTTTATATCTGAACTCTTTCTGGCTGAGCAATCTCAACCTACTATTGATCCACATGACGCATTTGATTCCTATAATTGAGATTGGAATGGAAAAAACACATTTCTGTTCCTCCCAGCGAGTTTGTTTCTCACGTGTGACAGCTCAGAGCGTGCAGCACTCGAGTTTTGCTGTGATTGAAGTGAAGGAGTTTTTTAAAAGTGGAAATCTGTGACTGCTCCAGCCCAAAATTCAGCGATGGTGGGAGCAAAACACCTGAGTGTGCTCTCCCCCATCGCCTTTCAAATGTCAGGCAGCTGCTGGAGCTGTTTGCTGGGGCTCGTGGAATGGTTTGGGTGGGAAGGGACCTTAAAAATCATCCCATTCCCAGCCCTGGGTGTCAGGGACACCTCCGCTGGCCTGGGGCACTGCCAGGGACCCGGGGCAGAGGGATTTCTCCCGAATATTTCATCTAATCCCCCTTTCTTTGAGCTTTCACCCATCCTCCTTTGTCCTGTCCAGCAGGAATTTGGGGGAAAAAATAGAAATAAACCCAAGAAACCCAGCTGAGAATCAAACAAGAATGCTCCTGATCTTCCATTGTATTTGCAGGGTGCCCCAACGAAGGGAGGAATGATGAACCTGACTCCAGGTCCTCTGAAGGCTAATTTTATTTTATGATACTCTATTATATTAAAGAATACTACACTAAACTGTACTAAGGAATGCAGAAAGGATTCTTACAGAAGGCTAAAAAGATAATAATGAAAACTTGAGATCTGGAAAGAGCCCCCACACAGCTTGGCACTGATTGGCCAAAGAGTGAAAACAACTCACATGAAACCAATGGAACAATCACCTGTGGGGAAACGATCCCCAAACACTTTGCACGTGAGCACAGCACAGGAGAAACAAATGAGATAAGAATTGTTTTCCTTTTTAAACACATTCCAAAGGGGCAAAACACAGGAGAAGCAAATCAGATAATTTTTCTTTTCCTTTTTCTCTGAGGCTTCCCAGGAGCAAAATCCTGGGCAAAGGGATTTTTCCAGAAAACAGGAGTGTGACCATCTCCCCTTGCTGCTTTCTCCTGGTCCAGGGGAATTTCCAGCAGCTGAAGGGGACAGAAATCCCCCAGCTTGCCCCGACTCAGAGGAGAAATCTCTGACCCCAGCCCCTCCTGGAGCCCCTCCAGCACTTGCTGCCTTCGGATCTCCCTGTAGGTATTGCACTGACGGAGAAAGTGCTCTGTGTTCTCTTGTTTATTTGCAAAAAAAAGGTTAAAAAACCCCAACTCTATTAAAATGCTGCACCTCTGGGAGTGCCTGTGAAGGGAGTGAGGTGTGACTCCAGCAGGGAAGTGATCAGCCTGCAATAATTTAGATGTTCCTGTTGCTATGGATACTTTCTTTAAGTGAAGCATACCATTATAATTTAAATTTCCAGTTACTCACCAAGAAAAAGCACATTAAAAGTAATAAAAAATGCCAGAGACGCAACTGTTTTATTCCTTGCTGTCAGTTTGACTGGTGCTGTGACAGCCCTGGAGAAGGGATAAAATTGGCACCTGGGAGCAGATTCCAGTCTTTACTCATTTACTGCATTAATTACACCTGGGGCTGGTGGCTGTGACCGAGGCAGGGGCTGGTGATGGGCTGGGAGTGGGGATGGACACTGGGATGGGACACTGGGATGGGGCACTGGGAATGGGGATGGGACACTGGGATGGGACACTGGGAATGGGGATGGGACACTGGGAGTGGGGATGGGACACTGGGAATGGGGATGGGACACTGGGATGGGGCACTGGGAATGGGGATGGGGCACTGGGACTGGGGATGGGACACTGGGATGGGACACTGGGATGGGACACTGGGAATGGGGATGGGACACTGGGATGGGACACTGGGATTGACACTGGGAGTGGGGATGGAACACTGGGAGTGAGGATGTGACACTGGGATGGGACACTGGGAATGGGGATGGACACTGGGAATGGACACTGGGATGGGGCACTGGGAATGGGGATGGGACACTGGGAGTGGGGATGGGACACTGGGATGGGGCACTGGGAATGGGGATGGAACACTGGGATGGAACAATGGGATTGGAGATGGGACACTGGGAATGGGGATGGGACACTGGGAATGGGACACTGGGATTGACACTGGGACGGGACAATGGGAATGGGGATGGAACACTGGGATTGACACTGGGACACTGGGATGGGAGAATGGGAATGGGGATGGAACACTGGGATTGGAGATGGGACACTGGGAATGGGGATGGGACACTGGAACACTGGGATGGGACACTGGGATGGGACACTGGGATTAGGGATGGAACACTGGGATTGACACTGGGAATGGGGATGGGACACTGGGATGGGACACTGGGACAGGGGATGGAACACTGGGATTGACACTGGGACACTGGGATGGGACATTGGGAACTGGGATGTGACACTGGGACACTGGGACACTGGGACACCCTGGGAACTGGGAGAAAAAACACTGGGAAACTGCCACTGGGACACTGGGATGGGACACCTGGGGTCCTGCATCCCTCTGTGCCACCTCTCTGGATGGGACACTGGGACCTTTCTGATCCCCTCCTGACACCAGGGATGGGAAACTGCCACAGGAACCACGGGGGAAAGAAATCAAATCACCCAGCACAGAGCCTCCAAAAAAAGGCAGAGTTTTTATTCCCCTCAGTGCAGAATATTCTTTACAGCATCGGGTTTTCTTAAAAAACAAAACAAAACACTCTGGACACACATAGATAGTGTTGTGAATGTCAGGATCTGCTGCTCTGGGAAAGGACAGGAGAACCCTCACACCCCACCCCAGGTTCCAGAGGAGAGCAGGATGGGTTCCTCACCCATCCCAGGAGAGCAGGATGGGCTCCTCACACGTCCCAGGAGAGCAGGATGGGCTCCTCACACGTCCCAGGAGATCAGGATGGGCTCCTCACCCTCCATCCCAGGAGAGCAGGATGGGCTCCTCACCCTCCATCCCAGGAGAGCAGGATGGGCTCCTCACACATCCCAGGAGAGCAGGATGGGCTCCTCACACATCCCAGGAGAGCAGGATGGGCTCCTCACCCTCCATCCCAGGAGAGCAGGATGGGCTCCTCACACATCCCAGGAGAGCAGGATGGGCTCCTCACCCTCCATCCCAGGAGAGCAGGATGGGCTCCTCACACATCCCAGGAGAACAGGATGGGCTCCTCACACGTCCCAGGAGAGCAGGATGGGTTCCTCACCCATCCCAGGAGAGCAGGATGGGCTCCTCACACGTCCCAGGAGATCAGGATGGGCTCCTCCCTCCATCCCAGGAGAGCAGGATGGGCTCCTCACATCCCAGGAGAGCAGGATGGGCTCCTCCCCCTACATCCCAGGAGAGCAGGATGGGCTCCTCACACATCCCAGGACCACACATCCCAGGAGGCAGGATGGGCCCAGAGATCCCAGGAGAAGGATGGGCTCCTCCCACATCCCAGGAGAGCAGGATGGGCTCCTCACAATCCCAGGGAGAAGGATGGGTTCCTCACACATCCCAGGAGATCAGGATGGGTTCCTCAAAAGGCAGGATGGGCTCCTCACACATCCCAGGAGATCCCTCAGTGCCTCAGGAATAGGATGGGCTCCTCACCCTCCACAGCCCAGGAGGGGATGGGCTCCTCAACAAAAGAGCAAACCCATCCCAGGAGAGCAGGATGGGTTCCTCACACATCCCAGGAGAGCAGGATCCTCAATGTCCCAGGAGAGCAGGATGGGCTCCTCACAAAGGAGAGCAGGATGGGCTCCTCACACTCCATCCCAGGAGAGCAGGATGGGCTCCTCCAGATCCCAGGAGAGCAGGATGGGCTCCTCACCATCCCATCCCACAGGGAGAGCAGGATGGGCTCCTCACACATCCCAGGAGAGCAGGATGGGTTCCTCACACGTCCCAGGAGAGCAGGATGGGTTCCTCACACATCCCAGGAGAGCAGGATGGGCTCCTCACACATCCCAGGAGAGCAGGATGGGTTCCTCACACATCCCAGGAGAGCAGGATGGGTTCCTCACACATCCCAGGAGAGCAGGATGGGCTCCTCACACGTCCCAGGAGAGCAGGATGGGTTCCTCACACATCCCAGATCAGGATGGGTTCCTCACACATCCCAGGAGAGCAGGATGGGTTCCTCACACGTCCCAGGAGAGCAGGATGGGCTCCTCACACGTCCCAGGAGAGCAGGATGGGCTCCTCACACGTCCCAGGAGATCAGGATGGGCTCCTCACCCTCCATCCCAGGCTCCTGGGCAGAACAGCTCTCCCTGGGCTCAGGGCTGCCCACAGCCCCTGCAGGAGGTGGAACTGCTCTGAGCCGCACCCTGCAGCGCCCACAGAGCCCGGGTTCCATCACAGACCCGGTGGGGCAGCTCCAGGAGCCCCCAGCACCTGGTCACACTCACACCTGGGGGGAAACCATCTCCAAGCCCAGGCAGAGTCACTCAGCTGCTTCCTCGTGGACTCCTGCAGCTGACTGAGAGCGCTTTCCTTCCTTTCTGCCAGCAGTTCCGAGGGAGTTCTAAAGAGCTATCTGGGGAATGAATTAGCGCTTCACACCCGAGTTACAGATCTAGAAAACAGATTAGTACACTTCATGTAAGGCCACAAACACCGCGAGGTGCCGGTGAGGCTGTTCAGGATGGTCAAACCCAATCTTTAGTTAGCACAGGTTGTACCTCCATGGCCGATTTCAGCCCCAGGGGTAGATGGAGCTTCCTGAGCCCCCTGGGAGCTGTCGAGGACAGGGGTGGGAGCACCACTGGGCACCAGGGATCGCTGCTGCCCATCCACTGGGCAACATCCACTGGGCTTTGAGGCAGCAGCGAGTCCTGGCCAGGCAAACCTGCTGGGCCAAGCTGGGAACGTGGAGCTGTGCTCCTGCTGGTCCTCCCCAGCAGAATCCAGCAGGACAAACCCTTCCTCCCTGCTGGTTTTGCTGTTAAAGCCAACTTTGGAGCTCTGGAGTCCCACCAGAGGTGAGCGAGGGTCAGAGCTGCAGCACTGCCAGGGTGGCTCTTTTTGGGTGAAAAGCTTCTGAGGAGAGCTCCAGGCACGGCTCACCTTGACAATCCAACCACTGCTTTCAGTTCAAGCGTTAAAGTGCAAATCTTCTTTGAGTTAAAAAGTCTTTGGGTTAAAGAGGAGCTGGGAGCCGCCGAGTGAGTGCCTGACAGCCGTGAGAGTGCCGCAGACACGGGCACAAAGCCCCAGCTCTGCTCCCGCTGTGGTTTCTGTGCTTTCACACCATCAGCAGCTGCTGCAGAGCCCCCCTGGCCAGGCAGGGGCCGTGCTGTCCCAGCCTGGGTGCACTGGTGACACCCAGAGCTGCGTCTGCACCCACAGGGGGCTGTGGTGCTGCCTGCAGGAGGAAGAGCCCTGCAGATGCTCCCCACACCTCTTGTAAACTGCGAGTAAACCTGCCCAAGAGCATCCTGTGGTTTGGGTAAAAGCAAGGTACAAAAATCCACGTCGGGTTTCTGAGCTTTGGTCTGAGCTGGGCTGTGGCAGCCTGGGAGAGCCCTGGGAGGGCTCAGGGAGGCTCTCTGGGCCCTCAGAACATGCAGAGATCGTCCTGCTCCGCCGGGCTGGGCTCCAGCTGCGTCCAGTGCAGGGGGGACAGGACCTCTGCAGCCTCCTGGGCCGACAGCCCCGTGTCCAGCTCCTGGGGATTGGTCCTGGACTGCGCCAGCCTGGGGCACGGAGACGGGAGACAGAGAAACACCGAGTGAGACACGCACAGAGCCATGCACAGAGAATAATGCACAGAGAATAATGCACAGAGAATAATGCACACCGAGTAATGCACAGAGAATAATGCACACCGAGTAATGCACAGGGTGAAATACACACAGAGCAATGCACAGGGTGAAACAGAGAGTAAAATACACACTGAGTAATGCACAGGGTGAAATACACACAGAGCAATGCACAGAGAATAATACACACCGAGTAATGCACAGGGTGAAATACACACCGAGTAATGCACAGAGAATAATGCACACCGACTAATGCACAGGGTGAAATACACACCGAGTAATGCACAGGGTGAAACAGAGAGTGAAATACACACAGAGTAAAGCAGAGTAATGCACAGAGTAAAATAAATATAGAGTAATACAGAGAGTAATGCACATGGTAAAAAAAACACAGAAGAAAACAGAGTAAAATAAACACAGTAATGCACAGTAATGCACAGAGTAAAATAAACACAGAGGAAAACAAAGAGTAATGCACAGAGAAACACAGAAGAAAGCACAGAGTAAAATAAACAGAGTAATGCACAGAGTAATACAAAGAGTAATGCAAAGAGTAAAACAAACACAGAGCGAAGCACAGAGTAAAACAGAGAGTAATGCACAGAGAAATGCACAGAGAAAAACAAAGAGTAAAAGCACAGAGTAAAACAAGCACAGAGTAAAGCACAGAGCAGTGGTTCCACTCCTGCTGCTCCCACGTTCCAGCTCCTCCCATGGGATGGAAACGCTCAGGAAAGGGGGAAAAGCCTGGCACGGGGCTGCTGGGCAAGGGGAAGCTGTAAATCATCCCTGAGAGCCAAACAGGACCCCAAGGGCTGAGCAGGAACTGCTGCAAACCCTTCCCCTGCCTCACTCCCTCCTCCAGCACCTCCCAGCCCCAGGGGGAGCAGGAGGAGCAGGAGGAGCAGGAGGAAGAGGAGGATGGGACCCACATAAAACCACCAGGACAGGCAGGAAAATCCACCTGAAAGGGGTTGGTTTGGCTTTGCTGGAGTGCCCAGGCCAGGGCAGCCTTTAGCCTGGAGTGGGAAGGGGAGTAAACCCCATAAGTGATGGCCACACAGCCGGAATTTGGGGGCTGAGGAAGAGCAAAGCCCCCAGGGCCAGAAGCTGGGACCTGGAAAAGCCTCAGCAAGTGGGAGCAGAGCCAGGAACTGACGGGGAACTGAATGCCCCATCACACACGGCCTCTCTCCCTCCATCCTGAAAAGGCTTCAGAACATTGGGCTTCTCAGGCAGCCCCAAAGTCTGTCCTTCAACCACCAGTGAGGCACTGGGGGCAGCTGGCCAGGTCACATCAGAGCCTGCTGACATTCTGGAGCATTATTAACAAACAGCCATTATTTATTAACGGCCATTATTAACAAACAGCCATTATTTATTAACGGCCATTATTAACAAACGGCCATTATTAACAAACAGCCATTATTTATTAACGGCCATTATTAACAAACGGCCATTACTAACGGCCAAGGCTCTGGGGCTGCTCCCCTGCTGAACTCCAGGGAGGGATGAGAGTTTGAGATTTACCTCGAGGGAGGGCTGAGAGTTTGAGAATTACCTTGAGAACGCCTCGTCCAGACCATCATCCATCTCCTTTGTGGAGAGATCAAAAAGAGAGACAAGGAGTCACTAAGAGAGCTGCAGCAAAGTGCATTTAGAGACCCGGCTCTGCACTCAGACACAGCAATGTCCCTGTCTGCTGCATCCTGAGAGCCTCAGCCACCGCCCCTGCAGTCTGCCTGCTCTGCAGGGAAAGGGGAGCGCCGGGGCTGGGCCCTTCCTGCACCCCCAAAGGGGCTGAGCCTGCCCCAGCTGCATCCAGGGGAGCAGCAGCAGGGATGGAAATCAGCCCCAAATCACCCCTCCAAGGGGCTGATCCTGCCCCAGATCCATCCAGGAGAGCAGCACAGGGATGGAAATCACCCCCAAAGGAACTGAGCCTGCCCCAGCTCCATCCAGGAGGGCAGCAGGGATGGAAATCACCCCCAAAGGGGCTGAGCCTGCCCCAGCTCCATCCGGGAGGGCAGCAGGGATGGAAATCACCCCCAAATCACACCCAGGAGAGATCCTGCCCCCAAAGGGGTGAAAATCAGCTCCAATCAGGAGGGCCCTGGAAATCACCCCAAAGGGGCTGATCCTGCCCCAGATCCATCCAGGAGAGCAGCAGGGATGGAAATCACCCCTGACCCTCCCAGCCCTGCTGCCAGGAGGAACCTGGCACTCTGAGCTGTGAGCCCTCCCTGAGCAGCCCAGGCCCCCCAGAGCTCCCAGTTTGGCCCAGTTTGGCCCTGGGGAGCCCCCTGGCTGTCCCTTACCCACTCCACGTTGTTGTTGACCGAGGGGCTGGGCCCAAAGCTGCTGTTGTCCAGCCCTGGGGGCTCGGGGCTGCTGCCCAGGGGGGACCTGCCCGGCTCCTCCAGGTCCAGCAGGTTCCCCAGGGCTGCTGCTGTGGGCAGAGCAGAGGGGAGTGAGGGGAGAGACACAGGAACAGAGGCAGAGCCAAACCTCCCTGCAGGAATCACCTCCCTGCGTCCAACCCCTGAGCCCTGAGGAGCTGCACCCACCCCAGTGGCTGTCAGAAAAATCCTTTCCTCGGGATTTTTCCTCCTGAGAAGCTGGGAGGCCTCAGGAACAAAATGCAAACAATGGTTATCTGCTGCTGTGGAATGCAACAGGTGCATCTGGGATTGGTCTCATGTGGTTGTTTCTAATTAATGGCCAATCACAGCCAGCTGGCTCAGACTCTCTCTGAGCCACAAGTCTTTGTTATCATTCTTTCTTTTTCCATTCTTAGCCAGCCTTCTGATGAAATCCTTTCTTCTATTCTTTTAGTATAGTTTTAATGTAATATATATGATAAAATAATAAATCAGCCTTCTGAAACATGGAGTCAGATCCTCGTCCCTTCCCTCACGCTCAGACCCCAGCGAACACGGTCACACTGGGGGCTGTGGTTCAGCTCCTGAGGAGCTTTGGGAAGGCTCCAGGGTGCCCAGTGATGCTCAGGGTGAGCCCCAGGCCAGGACAGCCCCAGGGCAGCGTCCTGAGCCCAGAACATCCCCAGAGCTGCACTGGTGCTTTATGGACTGAGGGCACCCCTGCCCTGGGGCAGCAGCTCCCAGCTCTGGGCTGCCCCAGGCTGGGCTGGGCCCAAGGTGCCACCCTTGGGAGAGGGGATTCCTGCAGCCCCGAGCCCTGCCAGGCGCGGGCAGGAGGTGCCAGCCTGGTGCCAGCCCAGTTTAAGGCTGCTTTTCCTCCGTGCCAAATCCTCTCATCTCATGGCCAGCATGGGGAGGGATGAGCCTCTTGTCCCATTTCTGCCTGCCCTGCTCCTCAGAGCCAGGCCCTGAACTGGGAGGGGGACACCCCCAGTCCTTCAGGGACATCCCCAGGGACATCCCCAGGGACATCCCCAATCCCTCAGACTGTCCCCTGCCCTGCTCAGGGACAGTTCCCATCTCTTGGGAACAATTCCCCATCTCCCAGGGACAGTCCCCATCCCTCAGGGACATCCCATTCCCTGTTCAGGGACAGTTCCCCATCCCTCAGGGACAGTTCCCCATCCCCAGGCTCTGCTCTGTGCCTCCCTCACCTGTGCCAGGGTGGGCAGGAGCTCCTGAGCTGGGGCTGCTCGTCCCTTCTGCTGCCAGGATGGACCTTTCCCTCTTCTCCTTCTCTGCAGGACGGGAGATTCCATCAATCCCTGCCTGCAGGGCTGCAGGGACAGGGGGGACAGGGGGGGCAGGGGGGACAGCACCAACGCCAGGGGCTCTGAGGCACCCAGGCCCTGCAGGGCAGGAGGGTCACGGGATATTTCCATATTTTTGCCAGGATTTCTTCTCCTGGGAAGCCTCTGCTGCTCTGGAATGTGATTTGCAGAACTGTTCACCCAGCATGTGAGTTGTTTTTAATGAATGGCCAATCCCAGCCAGCCGTGTGTCTGCCATGAGATTTTATCATTCTTTTCCAGCCTTCTGATGTCTCCTTTCTCTTTCTTTAGTATAGCATTTTCTTTTAATATAACATAAATCATAAAATGATAAATGAGCCTTCTGAAACACGGAGTCAAATTCAGCAAATCCCACCCAGGGGCACAGCCCAGAGCTGGCTGGGTTTACAGCAAGGGCAGCTGGAAATGTGGGAGGCAGGGGAGGGACACAAACCCAAACTCACCTTCCTTTGCTGCCTGCCAGAACTCAAAGGCCAGCCTGAAAGCCTGGGCCACGGTCAGGGTGACAGCCTGGGCCTGGGGACAGACAGCAGGACAGGCTGAGAGCTCTGAGATCAATCACTGAAATTACTGAGATCAATCCCTGAAATTACTGAGATCAATGAGATCAATCACTGAAACCACCGAGATCACAGAAATTACTGAGACCACTGAGATCAATCACTGAAATCACTGAGATCAATTAATGAAACCTCTGAAATCACTGAGAGCACCGAGATCAATCCCTGAAATTACTGAAATCACTGAGATCAATGAGATCTCTGAAATCAATGAAATCAGAGATCACTGAAACTATTACTGATCACTGAAATTACTGAGATTATCGAGATCAATGAAATCAATCACTGAAACCTCTGAAATTACTGAGATTATTGAGATCAATGAAATCAATCACTGAAACCTCTGAAATTACTGAGATCAATCACTGAAATTACTGACATCACTGAAACCCCTGAGATCCCTGAGATCAATCAGTGAAACCTCTGAAATCAATGAAATTACTGAGATCGATCACTGAGATCAATCACTGAAATAATTAAACCTGGCAGCCCCCAGGGACACGGGGGAGGCACAAACAGGGCACAGCACCCCCAGGGCCAGGCAGGGGGACAAGGGGACCCCCAGGGCCAGCAGTGCCAGTCAAGGCTGGCACCAGGAGGGCTCACTGGGATGTTGGAGCTATTTACATCCCTGATGGGAGTGCAAATGCTTTATGGCAAAAAAAACCCCTAAATATGGTAATTAAGTATGAAACTCCTCACAGCTGTTTACAATTTAAGCCGTCACATCTGAATCAAGTTTAATAGGCCCAGCTAGTGTTGAGAATTACCCAGGAACTAAAAATATGGACTAATTACATGGCTGTGCCTGGGAGCTGTGGTGCACTGCCCCGGGGAGGGCTGGCTCCAGTCTGGGAGCAGGGATCACCTCAGCAGCAGGATGTTCCTGCATTTTACAGAGCAGGAAAAAGGAAATTATCCCTACTTTTTCTGCCACAAAAGGCTTTGGAGAACTTTATTTGCAGGGGGATGCGCTGAGCCGATGCGGAACTGAGATAATTCTTTTAGCAGCAGGAAGATTTAAATTTTAATTTGCAGAGCGAGGCTTATCTTGGCCGTGCCAGGGTGGGAGCAAGGCAGAGACAACTTATAGCTGCCATTATTCCCTCCAAAGGGAAAAAAGGAGCTGGGAGAGGCAGGGAATATGAACAGAGCTCCAGGCACGGGGCTGGGATCTGGCACATCCCATCCCCGTGCAGGGGCACCAGGGAGGGACTGCGGGGGGCACAGGGTCTGAGCTGCCCCCGCTCTGCCCCAGAGGCCCTGCGGGTCAGGGCAGGGGGCTCAGTGCCCACCACACACCCCGGGGCTCGCCTTGCCCCAGTCCTGTCTCTGGTCACCAGCCCCCTGCCCCTCCTGGAGCGCCGAAACAGCAGGGAAAGGTCCAGGAGGGCTCAGAGCAGAGACCTGGCCCAGGGAAAGAGTCTGGGCTGTGCTCTGGGCCAGGTCTGAGCTCTGAGCCCAGCCTAGATCCCTTCCCACAGCCAGGTCTGAGCTCTGAGCCCAGCCCAGACCCTCCCAGAGCCAGGTCTGAGCTCTGAGCCCAGCCCAGATCCCTTCCCAGAGCCAGGTCTGAGCGCTGAGCCCAGCCCGGATCCCTTCCCAGAGCCAGGTCTGAGCTCTGAGCCCAGCCCAGATCCCTTCCCACAGCCAGGTCTGAGCTCTGAGCCCAGCCCAGACCCTCCCAGAGCCAGGTCTGAGCTCTGAGCCCCCTCCCCAGCATAGGGCAGCCTCTCCTGATGTCACAGACACATTTTATGGAAAATCTTCCCTCAGGATTTCTCCTCCTGAGAAGCTGGAGGCCTCAGGAACAAAATGCAAACAATGGTTATCTGCTGCTGTGGGATGCAACAGGTGCATCTGGGATTGGTCTCAGGTGGTTGTTTCTAATTAATGGCCAATCACAGTCAGCTGGCTCAGACTGTCTGTCCCAGACACAAACCTTTGTTATCATTCTTTCTTTTTCTATTCTTAGCCAGCCTTCTGATGAAATCCTTTCTTTTAGTATAGTTTTAATGTAATATATATGATAAAATAATAAATCAGCCTTCTGGAACACGGAGTCAGGTCCTCGTCTCTGCCCCCATCGTGGCACCCCTGCGAGCGCGGTCACAGCCTGAGGGCAGCACCCGGCCCCAGCTGTGCTCAGCTGTGCTCAGCTGGCCCTGGCTGCGTGCAGGGCGCTCCGGGGCAGGGCAGGAGCCCCAGCAGGGTCCCCTGGGCTCCTCCTGCCCCGATCTCTGTGCCCGGGGGCTCGGGGGTGCCCCTGGGGCAGGGCTCGGTGCAGGCTCAGCTCCTCACAGCCCCAAGGGCACAGCCCCAGCCTGCCCCAGCGGGGAGGAGGTGCTGGGCAGGGCTGAGCCTTCCTCCCAGCCCTCCTCCTCCTCCTCTCCCAGCCCTGCACTGACCATTTTCCTCTTGGGGCACAGGAAGGCATGGCACTCCAGGCTCTCGCTCTGCTGGCTCTGCGCGATGTAGGCGAACACCTTGTCGTGGGCCTTGTCTGCTGTGCAGTAGGAGATCCTGGAACACACAAAGGGCCCGGGCTGGGCTCTGGGACAGCCTCCAGAACCTGCTGGGGCTGCCACGGGCGCTGCCCAGCACGGGCAGGGCACCAGGATGGGGCTGGGCAGGGGGACAAACCGGGGTGGGGCAGGTGGGTGAGATCCATGGGTGACAGGGAGAGAAGGGGGAGAAAAGAGAGAAGAGAAAAGAAAAGAGAAAATAAGAGAAAAGAAAAAGATAAAAGAAAAAGAGAGAGAAAAGAATGGGATGAGGAGAGGAGAGGAGAGGAGAGGAGAGGAGAGGAAGAGAAGAGGAAATGTCTTTTCCACACAGTGGGACGGGGCAGGCCAGAGAAGGGGCAGGCTCCAGCAGAGCAGCACCTCACAGTGCCCTGCCCCAGAAGGGTTTCCCCGGAGGGTGGGGAAGCAGAAGGGAGCTGTGCTCAGCCTGGGGCAGGGCAGGAGGGGATGCAGGGGTGCCCAGGCCGGGCTGGGACCCAGGGCTGGGATCTGCAGATGCTCAGGGGATGTGGGAGGGAGGCTCAGCCCCCCCAGAGCCTCCCCACAGCCCTGGCCCAGCCAGGGGCGCTGAGCAGCAGCGCTGGGCACAGCAGAGCCCCAGCACCCACCTGTAAATGGAGATGTTCTCGATGAGCTCGCTGCTCTGGCCGTCCCTGAGCACAATCCCCCGGGGCGACACCTTCAGGGTCACCTTCTGCAGCTTCTTCCCACTCGCCTTGGCCTTGGGGAGGGAGAGAGGCAGGGGAAGCCCCAGGACTGGAACCCTGGCACCCCCAAAGGCGTGGGAGCAGCTGGGGATGCGCTCAGCAGGGCTGGCTCTGCTGCCAGGAGGGCACAGCACTGCTCAACCCTTCCCTGCCCTCCCTGCAGCAGGGTTTGGGCAGGGACACACCTCACCAGGGGGCACAGCCAGCCCTGGGATGTCCCCAGGGCCACCAGCACCTCCACAGGAGCTGGGAGCAGGACAGGCCTGGCACACCTGGGCTCCCAGGTGCTGCCAAACCCCACTCCAGTGGCCAATGGACACAACATCAGCCTCAAACCAGACTTGCAGCAGCCACTTTCCCTCAGGGGGATGGCTGGGAATGGGCTGGAGAAGGGCTGGGAATGGGGGGATGGCTGGGAATGGGCTGGAGGAGGGCTGGGAGTCAGGGGGATGGCTGGGAATGGGCTGCAGGAGGGCTGGGAGTCAGGGGGATGGCTGGGAATGGGCTGGAGGAGGGCTGGGAATCATGGGGATGAGTGGGAATAGGCTGGAGAATGGCTGGGGATCAGGGGGATGGCTGGGAATGGGCTGGAGAATGGCTGGGAATTGGGGGATGCAGGACCCCACCCCTCTGAGGTGCCAGTGGGACAGAGGCTGTGCGGGCTGGGACCTGTCCTGCCCCCCCAATCCTGCAAGGAAAGCCCAGAGCAGCCCTGGCCACGCTCCAAAGCTGCCCCTGCCCTGACCCAGCCCGGGGCAGGCTGCCTGCAGCAGGGCAGAGCCTCCTCACACGCCCCAGCTTATTGCAGCACTCAGCACGCTCCAGCCCGGCCCAGAGAGCCCCATCCCACAGCCCGGGCCGGAACCGGGGGCTGCCAGAGCCTGGGACGGGCTGCAGGGCACCCACACCCCTGCAGGGGCTGCGGCTGCCACCCCAGCCCCGTGGAGCTGCAAACCCGACCCTGCTGGAGCTGCAAAGCCCAATTTCCCTGGAGCTGCAATCCTGACCCCATGGTGCTGCAAATCCCAACATCCCCTGGAGCTGCAATCCCAACTCCCACCACTGCAGCTCTGAAAATCCATGGGACCCTCCCAAGGGCCGGCAGGGCCACCTGGTGACACTCGGGGACACCTGGGGACACTCACGGTGGCCACGATCCGTTTGACAGCGGCTGCAGAGAGCTCCTCTCCCTTGGGCTGCTCCACCAGGGTCATGCCCAGGTACTTGAGGCTGAAGAGCATCCCCTCCAGCAGCGTCTCCCTCGTGTCTGTCCAGTTCTCGGGCAGCTCTGGGGACACACGGAAGGTTCTGGCATCACAAACTCCCAGCAGCAGCACCTCAGCCACCAGGGGCTCACCTGGGAGCCCCCCTGCAGCTCTCCAAGGCAGCAAAACAAACCCCAAAACTTTTTCCATGAGCCACAGCAAACCCCAAAACGTTTTCCACACCAAACCCTGTAGGAGCCCCCAGTTTAACTGGGAGCCACCCCGTGCGCTGACCCTGCAAAGCCTCACCTCCACAAGGAGGATAAAATGGGATTTGCTGCTAATCCCGGGCAGCTGCTGGGAGCCAGGTGAGGGAAACGATCCCCCCAGCCCTGAGGAGCCCCCCAGGAGCAGAGGGTCCCCCCCTGGGGAGGAGAGGGCTCTGCTCTCCCCTTGGAAACCACCACGGAACTGTCCCTGAAGGGCTGGGGGGGAAGGAGGGTTCCAAATACAGAGACAGGTGTGGGGCCAAGGTGAAAATCAGGTGGGTGTTCCTAAATCTGAAATTCCGCCCAGGAGCCAGCGGGGATGGGCAGCTCGGGGGCTTTCCCCCCCTACAGGTGTCACACAGCCCCCCCAGGTGTCCCCAGGCCAGCCCGCTCGTGTCCCCCCGCTGCCCACCCCCGGTCCCGGTGTAACTCGGGCCGGGTCGGTCCCACGGGACCGGGGACAGCCGCAGGTTCGGTGTCGCCGGGGGGGTGCGGGGTGGCTCCCCCGGGCCCGGTGGCCCCCCCGGCAGGGCCCGGTGGCCGCTCGCCACGGGGCCATCGATCTGTGAGCGGGACGAGGTCACAGCGCGCCCGCCGGGCTCCGGCACTTGGCCCGGGCTGAGGGACACGGGGACGGGGGGACAGAAGGACACGGGCACAGGGGGACACGGGGACACGGGGCATAAGGGGATACAGGGACACGGGGCACAGGGGGACACGGGGACAGGGGGGACAGGGGGCATAAGGGGATACAGGGGACACGGGGCACAGGGGGACAGGGGCACAAGGGGACACGGGCACAGGGGGACACAGGGGGACACAGGGGACACGGGGGATACAGGGCACACCCCCAGGCAGCCCCGCGGCCGCCGGGGAAGGGGCGCAAGGAGCGCGGAGCGCAGCGGGGCGGGGCGGAGCGAACAGCGCGGCAAAAAGTGGGGCTGAAAGTGAGAAAAGAGCGGCGAGAGAGCGAAAGAGAAGGCGGAGAGAGAGAGCAGGGGGCCGGGGGAGAGAGGGGACAGGGGACGGAGCGGAGCGAGGGGAAGGGGCAGGGACCGGAGCGGGGAACGGGGCCCGGGGCAGGGAGCGGGGCCCGGGCGGGATGCGGGGAGCCGGGCTCGGGGCAGGGAGCGGGGCCCGGAGCGGAGTGCGGGACAGGGAGCGGGATGCAGGGCCCGGGGCTGGGATGCGGGGTCCGGGACAAGGAGCGGGGCAGGGAGAGGGGCCCGGGCGGGGTGCGGGGCCCGGGGCAGGGAGCGGGACCTGGAGCGGGGCTCGGGGCAGGGAGCGGGGCCCGGGGCAGAATGCGGGGTGCAGGGCAGGGCGCGGGGTCTCGGCTCTCACTCTTGTGCCGCCCGCCGGCCCAGGACGGTTTGTGCACGCTGGGGCTCCTCAGCAGGGCCCGGCCCGCGGACTTGAGCGCGTCCATCCCGGCCCGGCCCGGCCCCGCCGCAAACTTTTCCTGCGGCGCCAGCGCTGACCGCGTCCGGGGGCGGGGCCATGCAAATGAGCGGCGACGTCAGCGCACCACGCCCTGTGCCACGCCCACCCCCGCCCCCGGGGCCCGAAACGCTGCGGGGTCCCAAAAGCTGTGCAGGGTTCCTAAAGTTGTGCAGGGTCCCCAAAACTCCCGCAGGGTCCTCAAAACTCCGCGGGGACCCAAAAGTTTTGCGGGGTCCCAAAAACTGTGCGAGGTCCCTAAATCTGTGCGGGGTCCCCAAAACCCCACGTGGACCCAAAGCTCCTCGGGGTCCCTAAAGCCATGCAGGGTCCCAAAAGTTCTGCGGGGTCCCAAAAACTGTGCGAAGTCTCCAAAGCTCCTTGGGGGACCTAAAAGCTGAGCAGGGTCCCCAAAACTCGGCGGAGTTTCCAAAGCTCTGCAGGGACCCTAAAGCTCCGTGGGAACCCTAAAGCTGTGCAGGGTCCCTAAAGCTCCTCGGGGGCCCTAAAGCTGTGCAGGGTCCCTAAAGCTCCTCGGGGGCCCTAAAGCTGTGCAGGGTCCCTAAAGCTCCTCGGGGTGCCCCGGGTCTGACAGCGCTGTGGGGACATTGCGGCCCAGCCACCCCCAGGCGCTGCGGGTGCCCCCCAAAATCAGGAGCTGCTCCCCCCCCCAGATCCTGCCCCCAAATCCCTCCTCCCTACACCTGTGGGGCGCAGCTCTGCAGGGATCCCCCCCTTCCCCACTCAAATTCAGATTAAGGACCCCCCTCTGCTCGCTCCGTGCCCAGGTGACCCCAAAAAAGCTGCGTTTGCCCCAGGAGGGGTTTGGTGGCCCAGGCTGGGGTGGGATGTTGGGGTATCCTGTCTGAGCAGCCACCCTGGTGTCACCAACGTGTCCCCAACTGCCCTGGGTGCCATTGAATGGGAGATCAAACCCTCAGAAATTAAAGGATAAAGAAGAGGGGGTGAAGCCCCAAAGGGAACAGGAGCAGTTTGGGAAAGGGGAGCTCAGCCCTGCGAGAGGCTCGTTCCTCCTGCAGCCCTCCAAAGCTTCAGGCGGGCACAGCACAGGGTGCCAGCTGCCCTGGCACCCCCAAGGGTGCAGCTCAAAGGGGAAGCTGGCTGGAGCAGCTCCGTGCTGGCTGGAGCAGCTCTGTGCTGGCTGGAGCAGCTCTGTGCTGGCTGGAGCAGCTCTGTGCTGGCTGGAATTTCTTCTGCCAGGGTCAGAAGTGAGGGACCAGGAGTTCACTCGCTCATTCGGGTTAATTCTGCTCTTTATCACGAGGAATTCAGGCCTGTGGTAAACTGGATTAGTTTTACCGGCAGTGCTGGAGCTCCCAGACTGACACCAGCACATCTCGTTATGTAATGCAGCAAAGATAAAAATACAGCAGGGTAAAACAGCAGCTGGGAGAGGAAATAACTGGAGCACCCCCACTTTTAATGCGTGCTGGAAAATGGGGAAGAAACCCCCGTGTTCAGGGCATCCCCTCCTGTCACAGCCTGCCCAAGCTCTGCACAAATCCTGATTTATTTCACCCTTCTCACACCCTGCTCACAGCCAGGGCAGCCCTGGGGAGCAGCAGCGGGCAGGGAAATATTAAAATATTAAAATATTAAAATATTAAAATATTAAAATATTAAAATATTAAAATATTAAAATAAAGAGCTGGGTTTTCCTGGGCAGACCCTGCAAACCCCATCTCTCGGGTTTTGGGGATTTCCTTTGGAAAAGGTTCCACCCTCCGCTTTCCCCTCCTGTGCCCTCCTGTGCTGCTGGGGCGGCCCTGGGCAGCTTTCCCTGCCAGGCTGGGGCACAGGGGATTTTTCAGGGTGCCAGGGGAGCTCCCCTGACCCCTGTGAGAGCCACGAGCTGCCCCTGAGGTGCCACCACCCCTCGATGCCAGGCACCCTTCAGTCCCCTCCGCAAAACCCTTTTCCCCAGCGGGGCTGCCCTGCCGCGTTCCCGCAGTTGTGACGGGATTTCCCTCCCTCCAAGGTGATTTTTTGTCCCTTTTCCCAGCCCTTTGCCCCAGCCCTGCACCCCCAGGGGCAGATCTGCTGCTGCTGGTGTCACTCCCAGCCAGGCTGGGCCAGAACACGAATCTGAGGTGCAAAAGCCGCTGTAAAGCAGCAGATGGGCAGTGCCTGGGCTGCTCTGCCAGGGCAGATTTGGGAGCTAATAATAATTGTAAACATCTCCGTGCAACCTGGTTAATCCTGATCATCTCCTTAGCCCAGGCTGGCAGCTGTGGGAGCTCTGTGGGCTGGGACATCCCTGAGTGTGGTGGTGTTTGAGGGGCCCGGGACGAGGGCAGAGATGAGGATCTCGGCTCCGTGCCTCAGAAGGCTGATTTATTAATTTAGGGTAGATATTATACTTCTAAAAAATGATATATTAAATCTCTACTAAAAGAATGGAAGAAAGGATTTCATCAGAAGGATTGAAAGGAATAAAAGGAATGATGATAAAATCTTGTGAGTGACCAGAGTCCGAGCCAGCTGGGCTGTGATTGGCCATTAATTAGAAACAACCACATGAGACCAATCCCAGATGCACCTGTTGCATCCCACAGCAGCAGATAACCATTGTTTGCATTTTGTTCCTGAGGCCTCCCAGCTTCTCAGGAGGAGAAATCCCAAAGGAAAGGATTTTCCATAAAATGTGTCCGTGGCACCTGAGTGTCCCCAGCTCCGGCTGGGATTCCTGCAGTGCCAGGGGTGCCAGCCAGGTGAAAATAAAGAAAATAAAGGTGCCAGTCTGAGCCCAGGTCCCATTTCAGCCCTGGATGTGCCTCCAGCCCCAGCTCAGCAGCCCTGCAGCTCCCGGTGATGTTTGCAGCTCCCAAATCTCCATTGAAACGCGAGGTTTGGGCATTTTTGTGGTTGGAAATATGAAGAGCACGAGTTCAAGAATGCACACAGCCAGCAGTGAAATGTGAATGTTTTTTAATCTCTGGATCCGGGGGAGGAGCTGACTCTGGGGTTTGGGGCTTTTAATAGAAAAACTGGAATCTGCTCTCGTGTGATGGAATCTGCTCCTGCTGGCCCAGAGACACGGGACAGAGGGACAGGGGGACACAGGGACAGAAGGACAGGGGGACACAGGGAAACAGGGACACAGGGACAGGGTGACACAGGGACAGAAGGACAGGGGGACACAGGGACAGGGGGATGCAGGGCTGGGCTCCTCAGCAGCTGCTGGGCAGGAAGGATGCAGGTGGAAGGGGTAAAAAACACAAAAATCCTTTTTGAACTCAAATAAAAATGATTTTTTTTTTTTAAAGGCAAAATAAAAACCCAAAATCAAACCCAAACCTCACCTCATTGTTGTTAAACATTCCCTCAGAAAGGTGGTGGAAAATGTGGGGTTTTTTCTGCTGGGGTTTCCAGAGTTGCCACCTTGCCCTCTTTGGCCCAGAAGCAGAAGCAAGGCTCAGTTTTGTCTCCCCTTTCCTGATTAAAATGCTTTTCCCCATCACTAACTCCATTTACGTGCCAATTTTTCAAGCACGGAGGGCTGCAGCTCCTCTTGGAAGCCCAGGGGAGGTTTAAGGCCACTCAGGAATGTTGGGGTTGCCCTCTCCAGGTTTGGGTGCCACAATTCCCTTTTTTGCCGATTTTACATCCCCAAAACCACAATTCCCAGGGCAGGGCAGGCCCCAAAATTCATTAAAATGAAAAGGTTCCAAGGTCAGCTCGTGCCTGGCACGGGGGGCTGGCAGGGCAGGGAGAACTCAGCCCCAGGAATTCATTATTGCAGCTCTTTGTGCTCTCTGACTATTTACATTTTTGCATTCATTAAAGCAGCATTACCAATTCCCAGCCTTCCTGCCCTCCCATTCCCTGTCCCGGCCAGGATCTCAATTTATTCCGGACAAATCCTCAAGGCAGCTTCCTGAGCCCCCCTTGGATGCTGCCCCCGCCTGCTGCCCCCCACCCCGGGCACAGAGGGGCTGCCTGGGCATGGCCAGCCCTGGAAGGGGAGGGAACATTCCCCAAGCCCCATCCCATCTCTGTCCCCATCTCCAATCCCATTCCTATCCCCAATCCCCATCCCCAATCCCATTCCTATCCCCAACCCCTGCCCAATCCCATCCCCATCCCTAATTCCATTCCCAATTCCATCTCCATGCCCAATCCCTTTCCCAATCCCATCCCAATCTCCATTCCCATCCCCATCCCCATCCCAATCCCATCCTCAAATCCCATCCCCAATCCTAAATCCCATCAAAATTCCCATCCCAGTCCCATTCCCAATCCCAAATCCATATCCCATCCCCAATCCCAATCCCATCCCTAATTCCATTTCCATGCCCATCACCATTCCCATACCAATCCCATTCCTAATCCCAAATCCCATTCCCAATCCCAAATCCCATAGCCCATCCCCATTCCAATCCCATCCCCAATCCTAAATCCCATCAAAATTCCCATCCCAGACCCCATTCCCAATCCCATCCCCAAATTCCATATCCCATCCTCATTACCATCCCCATCTCATTCCCATCCCAATCCCAAATCCCATCCCCATTCCCATTCCAATCCCATCCCCAATCCTAAATCCCATCAAAATTCCCATCCCAGTCCCTATCCCCATCCCCAATCCTAAATCCCATCAGAATTCCCATCCCAGTCCCTATCCCCATCCCCAATCCCAAATCCCATCCCCATTCCCATCCCAGTCCCCATCCCCATCCCCAATCCCGGATTGGCCTCACCTGCACCCCCCGTCCCCTCCGGGCACAAATTTGGGGTGAGCCCCCCCAGCCCTGGCCCACCCGCTCCCCTCCCTGGGTGCTTTTCCATCGTTCATTCCAAAGGGATCGGGAATTGTTGGGATCCTCTCCCACCCGGGTGTCACTGTCACTGCTGCTGCCATGGCAACCTGCCTTTGTTCCTGGGAGCTGCTCCATCACAATTAACAAATAATTAATAAAAATCCTCCCCTGCGCGTGGGCCCTGCCCCGGGTGCTGCCCCCGCGGCACGTGGGGAGAGCAAAGAACAGAAAAAAAAAAAAAAAAAAAAAAAAAAAAAAATTTTCTGGCCTGGTCGGGTCTCTGGGACAGGCAGGGCAGAAACGGAATGGAATCCAACCGGGGGATTTCTGATTTCTACCCCTTCCACCTGGGGATTTCTGTGGGTTTTACCCCTTCCACCTGGGCCTTCTGTGGGTTTTACCCCTCCCACCTGGGATTTCTGTGGGTTTTACCCCTTCCACCTGGGATTTCTGTGGGTTTTACCCCTTCCACCTGGGGATTTCTGTGGGTTTTACCCCTTCCACCTGGGCCTTCTGTGGGTTTTACCCCTCCCACCTGGGATTTCTGTGGGTTTTACCCCTTCCACCTGAGGATTTTTGGATTTTTTACCCATTCCACTTGGGGATTTTTGTATTTTTTACCCCTTCCACCTGCACCCCTCCTGCCCAGCAGCTGCTGAGGAGCCCAGCCCTGTGTCCCCCTGTCCCTGTGTCCCCCTGTCCCTGCGTCCCTCTGTCCCTGTGTCCCCCTGTCCTGTGTCCCCTGTCCCTCTGTCCCCCCGTCCCCCTGTCCCCCCTGTCCCCCTGTCCCCAGGAGCAGGTTCCGCTTTCCCATGAAAAGCCCAAGGCCAGGGGCAGCTCCTGCCCCGGCTCCAGGAATTACAAACCCCAAACCATCACAAATTCCCATTTCCCTGCTGCAAAATTCCCATTTCCCTGCTGCAACTCGCGCTCTGCTGTTTCCAGCCACAGGAATGCCCAAACCTCGCGGTTCAGTGCAGATTTGCTGAGAGCCCCAGGAACCCCAAAATAATTTTAAAATCCCCAATATCAGGGGAGGCTGGGGCTGAGAATCCAAACATAATTAAAGTAAAATAAAAATAAAATAAAATAAAATAAAAAAAAATAAAATAAAATAAAATAAAAATAAAATAAAATGAAAATAAAATAAAATAAAATAAAATCCCCCAGTATCGGGGGGGGCTGGAGTCCCATTCGGTGTCCCATTCAGGGAAAAAGGGAATTTTCCCAGGCTGGGGGAGCCCAGGATTTGTTCCCAGCGCTCCTGGGCCCTCTCGTGGCTGCTGCGGACAGGACACGAAGGAATTTGGAATTTCCTTCGATTTTCTACCAAACACCCGGATCGGGCTCCTGGATGGGATCTGCGGGTTTGGAGCGCAGAAAACGCGTCTGTTACACGGAAATGTCCTCGAAATAAAATGTTTGGAGCAGCTCCTGGGCACGGGAGCGGCAGGATATTACAACAGCAAAGAATGATCATGATAAATTATAATGATATTAAATCAGAAAATTAAATTGAAATTAAATAAAAATAAAGATAAAAAGTAAAAAATAAAATGAAATAAAATAAAATAATAATAATGATATTAAATCAGAAATAAAATAAAATTTAAATTAAATAAAAATAAAGATAAAAACAAAATAAAAAGTAAAAAAAAACAAAATAAGATAAAATAAAACAATAATGATATTAAATAATAAAATAAAATAAAAATTAAATAAAGATAAAATAAAAAAAGTAAAAAACCAAATAAAATAAGATAAAATAAAATGAAAAT
The DNA here is from genome assembly GCA_024865655.1 of Emberiza elegans. Classification (NCBI taxonomy): domain Eukaryota; kingdom Metazoa; phylum Chordata; class Aves; order Passeriformes; family Fringillidae; genus Emberiza; species Emberiza elegans. The sequence goes on along the minus strand of JALJVW010001685.1, from coordinate 7,000,152 downwards.
TAAATTAAATTTTAAAATAACATTTATTAAAATTAAAATTAAATAAAATTTATTAAAATTAAAATTAAATACAATTAATTAAAATTAAAATTAATTAAACTAAAATAAAAATAGGTAAAAATTAAGATATAATAAAAAAATAAAATAAAATTTTAAAATAATAAAAATAAAAATAAATAAAATAAAAATAATAAAATAAAATTTCTGTGGGTTTTATAAAATCCACCTGGGCCTTCTGTGGGTTTTACCCCTTCCACCTGGGATTTCTGTGGGTTTTACCCCTTCCACCTGGGATTTCTGTGGGTTTTACCCCTTCCACCTGGGATTTCTGTGGGTTTTACCCCTTCCACCTGGGCTTTCTGTGGGTTTTACCCCTTCCACCTGGGATTTCTGTGGGTTTTACCCCTTCCACCTGAGGATTTTTGGATTTTTTACCCATTCCACTTGGGGATTTTTGTATTTTTTACCCCTTCCACCTGCACCCCTCCTGCCCAGCAGCTGCTGAGGAGCCCAGCCCTGTGTCCCGTGTCCCTGTGTCCCCCTGTCCCTGCGTCCCTCTGTCCCCGTGTCCCTGTGTCCCCCTGTCCCCTGTCCCCGTGTCCCCCTGTCCCCCGGAGCAGGTTCCGCTTTCCCATGAAAAGCCCAAGGCCCAGGGGCAGCTCCTGCCCCGGCTCCAGGGATTACAAACCCCAAACCATCACAAATTCCCATTTCCCTGCTGCAAAATTCCCATTTCCCTGCTGCAACTCGCGCTCTGCTGTTTCCAGCCACAGGAATGCCCAAACCTCGGCACAGAAGTGCAGATTTGCTGAGAGCCCCAGGAACCCCAAAATAATTTTAAAATCCCCAATATCAGGGGAGGCTGGGGCTGAGAATCCAAACATAATTAAAATAAAATAATAAATAAAATAAAATAAAAATAAAATAAAATAAAATAAAATAAAATAAAATAAAATAAAATAAAATAAAATAAAATAAAATAAAATAAAATCCCCCAGTATCGGGGGGGGCTGGAGTCCCATTCGGTGTCCCATTCAGGGAAAAAGGGAATTTTCCCAGGCTGGGGGAGCCCAGGATTTGTTCCCAGCGCTCCTGGGCCCTCTCGTGGCTGCTGCGGACAGGACACGAAGGAATTTGGAATTTCCTTCGATTTTCTACCAAACGCCCGGATCGGGCTCCTGGATGGGATCTGCGGGTTTGGAGCGCACAAAACGCGTCTGTTACACGGAAATGTCCTCGAAATAAAATGTTTGGAGCAGCTCCTGGGCACGGGAGCGGCAGGATATTGCAACAGCAAAGAATGATCATGATAAATAATAATGATATTAAATCAGAAAATTAAATTAAAATTAAATAAAAATAAAGATAAAAATAAAAAGTAAAAAATGAAATAAAATAAAACAAAATAATAATAATTATATTAAATCAGAAATAAAATAAAATTTAAATTAAATAAAAATAAAGATAAAAACAAAATAAAAAGTAAAAAAAACCAAAATAAGATAAAATAAAACAATAATGATATTAAATAATAAAATAAAATAAAAATTAAATAAAGATAAAATTTTAAAAAGTAAAAAACCAAATAAAATAAGATAAAATAAAATGAAAATTAAATTAAATTTTAAAATAAAATTTATGAAAATTAAAATTAAATAAAATTTATTAAAATTAAAATTAAATACAATTAATTAAAATTAAAATTAATTAAACTAAAATAAAAATAGGTAAAAATTAAGATATAATAAAAATAAAATAAAATTTTAAAAATAATAAAAAATAAAAATAAATAAAATAAAAATAATAAAATAAAATTAAAATAAAATAAAATAAAATAAAATAAAATAAAATAAAATAAAATAAAATAATTCCTCAGGGAAGCGCTGGCAGTGCCTCCAGCAGGGTCCTGGCACAGAGGAGGTTGGAATTTCCTGGTGCCTGAAGGATTTCACCTGGAGGCCCAAAGCCCAGAGGGAAAACCCAGGACATTCACCCCAAATCCAACTGCAGGATTCCCCCAAAAATAGATTTTACACCAGAGAATGGGCAGAAACAGCAACCAGGGAGAAGCTGCTCCTCGTGTGCGTCTGGAAAAGGCCAAACTCCAAACTCCTGCCAGCCTCAGTAAATGGAAATGCTCCCATTTGCTGCTGATCCAACCCAGGAACCCCAGCCCAGGCGCTGCAAAGGGAAAACCCCACCCGGAGCAACAAACCAAACTTCTCCTGGGTGCTTCTACATCAGGGCACTGAAAAAGGGGGAAATTAAAATGATTTCTTTTTATCTGCAAGAAAATGTTTATTCTTTGTAAACCCCACAGGAAAAATAAAAAGGATGCAGCCAAGACCAAGTGGTGAACGAAAAGGGGGCCCGGGGGGGACCCGGACACAGAAATCAGGGATAAATTCCATGGTGTGCCCAGGGTGGGAAAGCTCTGAGCACCTTCCCTGGGGACAGTGACACAGGGGCTCCAAGCGCGCACCTGCAATTGGGATTTTCCTGCTGCCCTCAGCGCCCTGCTCCTTGTTTTGCTGTTGTTGCTCCACGAGGCAGTGTGCCAATTAACACCATAATTAAAAAAATAAATTATTTTCTTTTCAGAGCCTCCAAAGTCCATTGTTTGTTTGTAAAATCCTAAAGCTGGGGCTGGATTTCCTCTCGGCTTCCCCCCCACATCCCCACCTTCCCACCCTGACCCACTGCAAAAATCCCTTTCTATAGATATAAACACACATTTTAAATTTGGGTTAAATTTCTATTTGAGAAAACTATAAAAACCCAAACAAACTATTTTAAATTTGGGTTTTCCTTGAAACTTTCAATAAGGACCCCAAAGACGTGTTTTTAATTTGGGTTAAATTTGAGTGTTTTTAGTGCAATTTGAGAAAACTCCTCAATAAAAACCCCAAACTCACAGTTATTTTGTGGAATTTCAGGGTTTCCTTGAAAACTCCTTAATAAGAACCCCAAACTCACATTGTTAAATTTGAGTGTTTTGTGCAATTTGTGAGTTTCCTTGAAAACTTCTCAATAAGGACCCCAAACCCACAATTTTAATCTGTGCAATTTGAGGGTTTCCTTGCAAACTCCCAATAAAACCCCAGAACCCCAAACTCAATAAAACCCCATTTTGCACATTTTTAAATTTGAGGGTTTTTTGTGCAAAAACCCCATTTTGCACATTTTTATTTTGTGCAATTTGAGGGTTTCCTTGCAAACTTCTCAATAAGGACCCCAAAACCACAATTTTAATCTGTGCAATTTGAGGGTTTCCTTGCAAACTCCTCAATAAAACCCCAACTCCTGGGCAGCAGGGCTGGGAAGCCAAGTGTAAATGAGAGCTGAATGAAATAAAAACCCCAGAACTGCAGCTTTTATTAGGCAGCTTGACAGCGTCTCGTGTACAGAACATGGCACAGCTCCACCTTCCCTCCACCAGGGCAGGAGCACCAAGGCCAGAACAACTGCAGAGTTTGGAAATCAAACAGAGGATGGGGCCTGGATCCTGACCAAGCACGAGCAGCTCGGAGTGAGCTTTGATACAGAAGCTGGATGACAGTGAAGGGGCAAAAAAAAAATTACTTTAAACCATCAAGTTTCCTCTTGAAATGTCTTTTCCCAAGGCACTGTGAACAAGACTGTTCAGCAATTCTCCATGACTAAAAAAACACCAATGGGGATAGAAATATTTCACACAACAACCACCATCACATCATCAGCTATTCTTTATTCCTTCCCTTGAACAACGCCCCTGGAATTTGTTTGGTCCTTTGAGGGGGGAAAATCAAATTATCTTCTGCAACATCCACGTGTTTGTATTGAACACATCTATAAATCAAAGCTTTGTTGGGTTGTTTAACCCTTTCACTGGGAAACTGAGGGGTTTGCCCTCACTGGATGAATCCGCAAATCCAATTTGATCATTAAATAAAAAACTGAGGAGAAAGGGTTCAAAACCAAGCAAAGCCCTGTGGTTTGTTTTTTTTTTTTCAAGAGGAAACCATGCAAGAGTACATAAAAAGGCAAAATTGGCTACTTGAAAACCAAGAATCGTTTTTAATGCGTTGGCCAAGGAAAATAAATCGCAAAGTTCTGTGAGGTTTCCTAAAAATTTACAAGAAAAACCGATGGGCAGTTCTAGTCAATGCTCTTTTCTCCTGCTGGAAATGACAACAAACACAGTCCCACACGAAACAATTTCATCTTGACTGCAAGAGACCCCCGGGGGCACAGAGAACCTTGGCATTCCCTCATTTCTTCAGGGGCTGGTACACAGAGGCGTTGGGGTCGAGTCCAGAGGGGCTGGGCTCCACGAATTTGGAAGAATAATGTGGGGACACGGGGCTCAGAGTGCTGGTGGCTGCAGTGTAGGTGATGCTGGGCATCACTGCCATCACCTCTGCAATCTTCTGCTTCAGCTCCTTGATCTCCTGATCCTTCTGCAGGATCTGCCCTGCAAACGGCAAAGCACAGCAGCACTCAGCAGCAGCTCAGGGCCCGAAACCACCACCAGGAGCCCAGAGCCTGCCCTGAAACCACCAAACCGGAGCCCAGAGCCTGAAACCACAACCAGGAGCCCAGAGCCTGAAACCACAACCAGGAGCCCAGAGCCTGCCCTGAAATCACAACCAGGAGCCCAGAGCCTGAAACCACCAAACAGGAGCCCAGAGCCTGAAACCACCAAACAGGAGCCCAGAGCCTGAAACCACCAACCAGGAGCCCAGAGCCTGAAACCACCAAACAGGAGCCCAGAGCCTGCCCTGAAACCACCACCAGGAGCCCAGAGCCTGCCCTGAAACCACAACCAGGAGCCCAGAGCCTGAAACCACCAAACAGGAGCCCAGAGCCTGCCCTGAAACCACCAACCAGCAGCTCAGGGCCTGAAACCACAACCAGGAGCCCAGAGCCTGAAACCACCAAACAGGAGCTCAGGGCCTGAAACCACCAAACAGGAGCCCAGAGCCTGCCCTGAAACCACAACCAGGAGCCCAGAGCCTGAAACCACCACCAGGAGCCCAGAGCCTGCCCTGAAACCACAACCAGGAGCCCAGAGCCTGCCCTGAAACCACAACCAGGAGCTCAGAGCCTGCCCTGAAACCACAACCAGCAGCTCAGGGCCTGAAACCACCACCAGGAGCCCAGAGCCTGAAACCACCAAACAGGAGCCCAGAGCCTGCCCTGAAACCACCAAACAGGAGCCCAGAGCCCCTGAAACCACCAAACAGGAGCCTGAAACCAGGAGCCCAGAGCCTGAAACCACCAAACAGGAGCCCAGAGCCTGAAACCACCAAACAGGAGCCCAGAGCCTGAAACCACAACCAGGAGCCCAGAGCCTGCCCTGAAACCACCAAACAGGAGCCCAGAGTCTGCCCTGAAACCACCAACCAGCAGTTCAGAGCCTGAAACCACCAAACAGGAGCCCAGAGCCTGAAACCACCAAACAGGAGCCCAGAGTCTGCCCTGAAACCACAACCAGGAGCCCAAGAGCCTGCCCTGAAACCACAACCAGCAGCTCAGGGCCTGCCCTGAAACCACAACCAGGAGCCCAGAGCCTGAAACCACCAACCAGCAGCTCAGAGTCTGCCCTGAAATCACCAACCAGCAGTTCAGAGCCTGGCAGCCCTGAAATCACCTCCCAGGAGGTCAGAGCCTGCCCTGAAACCACCACCTGTGCAGCTCAGAGCTTCCCCTCCCTGACTGAGAGCCCTGAAATCACCTCCCAGCAGCTCAGAGCTTCCCTTCCCAGGCTGACACTCCTGAAATCACCACCTGGGCAGCTCAGAGCCTGAGAGCCCTGAAATCAGCACCCAGGAGCTCAGAGCCTGCCCTGAAATCACCTCCCAGCAGCTCAGAGCCTGCCCTTCCCAGGCTGGCACCCTGAAACCACCGCCTGTGCAGCTCAGAGCCTGAGAGCCCTGAAATCATCACTTGTGCAGCTCAGAGCTTCCCTTCCCCAGCCCTGAAATCACCCCCAGCAGCCCAGAGCCTGCCCTTCCCTGCCTGACAGCCCTGAAATCACCGCCTGTGCAGCCCAGAGCCTGCCCTTTCCCTGACTCAGAGCCCTGAAATCACCCCCTGTGAGCTCCTGCTCTGTGCTCAGAGCTGGGTTTGATCATCTCCAATCACCACAGAACAAATCTCAACCCTCCCCCATGATAATTTTGCATTATTTGGATTCACAGCTGCACCACCCCTAAAGATGAATTCTATTTAATCTCATTTTTCTGCCATTTTTTCTGCCTTTTTCCATTGCCCTATTCCAAACTCCTCACAAAAAGCAAATATTTGGTCATAAAAGTTGTTAATTTTCCAAACTGTCCCACTCCCATCATTTCTCTCTGAGCTTTCACACCACCACCACAGCAATTCCTGCAGCCAGTGATGAAAAAACCCTCTGCTGAAACAAACCAAAACAATTTCCCCCTCTGATTCAATATTCCTGCAGTCAAACAACCTTCTGCAGGGAAATTAAATGCAAAGTTATTGAGTGGCTCCATGGTTTGCACAGCTGCAAAGCCTGGGCTGGGCTTTATGTTGGTTTTCTGCTCCCTCTGGTGGCAGTGCCCACACTCCCCTCACCTGCTGAGGCTTAAAACAGGTTGGGTTCTCCTCAAATTTAAGTTTTATTTACTTGAGGAGTAATAAAATATTATTATTAGGATGACAGGAGAGCAGCTTAATATCAGGCTTAATTAATTTATCTTTTTGAAAGAGAGAATTCTTTCAGAGCTTTAAAAGATCTCCAGCTCCTTGTAATGGTTTATAAACTGCAGAAAATAATCATCAATTAATTGAAACACCTATTTTAATGCTCATTATCAGTTTGACAGGCTGGGAAGGTGAGCACAGATGGTTCCAGCTCCACATTCCCAAAGCTGCAAATGCCAAATTCCCTCTGAGAAACTGCAGGATTGTGTGGAATGGAAGCCCCCAGGTACCTTGGGCAATCTCCAGCTGCCTTTTGGCATCTCCCAGGGCAGAGAAAAGGTCCAGCTTGATCCTGGTCTCTGCACTCAGGCTGTTCTCCAGGTGCTGGGTCTTGTCCTGCATGGCCGAGAGCGCCGACATCAGCACCTCGGTGTCCTTCTCGTTCTCCTTGTACTTCCTCAGCTCCTGCAGGGAAACTGGGGTCAGAATACCAGGAATGCCAACCTGGGGGCACAAATGGCATCCTGGGGGGCAGAATTATCATCCTGGGGGGCAGAAATGTGATCCTGGGGGGCAAAAATGTCAGCCTGGGGGGCAAAATGTCACCAAAAATCCTAGCACCTCGGTGTCCTTGACATCAGCACCTCAGCATCTTTCTCGTTCTCCTTGTACTTCCTCAGTTCCTGCAGGGAAACTGGGGTCAGAATACCAGGAATGCCAACCTGGGGGCACAAATGGCATCCTAGGGGGCAAAAAATCCTGTCCAGGGAACAGAAATGTTACCCTAGGGGGCAAAAATGTCATCTTGAGGGCAAAAAAGCACCGACATCAGCACCTCGGTGTCCTTCTTGTTCTCCTTGTACCTCCTGAGCTCCTGCAGGGGAACTGGGATGAGCATGCCAGGAATGCCACCCTGGGGACACAAATGGCATCCTAGGGGGCAAAAATGTCATCCTGGGGGAGAAAAAATATCATCCTGGGGGGACTTCACCAAGCAGACAGACCCAGGAGTCTTTCCCCTTCCCCAGCCTGGGCCTGGCATTAATTAAAATGCTGGCTAATTAAGGTTCCCTCCACCCTGCAGGTGATTAAAGCTGTGATTAAGCACATTTGCTCTGGGCCCCAGCCCTGCACCCCAAAACCCCAAACCCCTGTCCAAGAGGCAGCTTCTCTTTCTCTGAGGAGAAGGCTGGGATCACACGAGTGCTCAGGGTTGGAAAAGGCCTCCGAGAGCCTCAAACCCAATCAAACACACCCCCAAGCGCCACGTCCGTGGGTTTGGACATCGCAGGGATGGGGATTCCATCCCTGCTGCACAAAAACATGGAAAAGCTTCCCTAAACCCCAATCCAAATTGCTGACTGAAGGGACTGTTTGGATCTCACATCAAACCTCAATGTGCTGCAATGCCAGAAATTAAGGAAAGGGAAAAACAGGGAGTAATTATCCTGGCAACCTGTGGCTGGGGGAAAAATACAAATATTCTGTACCTTCAAATGGAGGGACAACAGTGCAAAGGGGAGAATATTAATGCCTGCAACGAAAAGCTTCTCTAACAGTTTGAAGATGCTCATGAAATTAAAAAGCTTAATTAGAGCTGGGTTTAATTATCAGAAAGCCATGCTCAAACACTCCAGGGATAAGGCACACTTGTTGTCAAGGGTTTGGTAAATCCAGGGACAAGGAGGCTGCACCTGTGATTGGGAAACAAGTCCACAGCAGCACCAGGTGGGCTTTGAAGAGGCATTAAAAATCCATTTTCATGCAGATTGTCAGTCTGAGCACATCTTTAGGACAGGAATAAGGGCACACATTGGAGCTCTTTAGCTGTAACAAACCCAACCCTGTTTGCTGCACACCTGCCACAAAGTATTTTCAATATCCAGGCACTTCCACACACAAAAAACCAGCCTGCCCTGAATCAGCAAGCCTCAGTGAAATTTATGATTTATTACAATGAGAGTGGCACAGGCTCCTTGCATGAGGAGAAAAATGCTGTTGAGGGGATTCTACCCTCAGCGTACACACACCAGTGGGTTTGGGGGAAAAATCCCCATTTAACCATGGAATGGTTTGGATGGAACCTTTGGCCCTGCTGAAACCATGGGAGGGTTTGGATGGAACCTGCTAGAACCATGGACTGGTGTGGATGGAGGCTCTGGGCCCTCCTCGATCCATGGAATGGTCTGGAAGGAGCCTGCTGGAACCATGGAATGGTCTGGAAGGAGCCTCTAGGCCCTCCTGGAACCATGGAATGGTCTGGAAGGAGCCTCTAGGCCCTCCTGGATCCATGGAATGGTCTGGAAGGAGCCTCCTGGATCCATGGAATGGTCTGGAAGGAGCCTCTAGGCCCTCCTGGATCCATGGGTCTGCAAAGGTCCTGGATCCATGGAATGGTCTGCTGGCTCCATGGAATGGTCTGGAAGGAGCCTGCTGGCTCCATGGAATGGTCTGCAAGGAGCCTCTGCTCCCTCCTGGCCTCACCCTGCCCAGGCCGGGGCAGGAGCTGCGCTCCCTGGGCATTGCTGTGCTGCAGATTCAGGATGTGGGAGGGCTGGGAGCTCTCCCTGGGCGCTGCCCTGAGCCCCTGGAGCTGGGCCATTACCTGCACTTTGATTTCCAGCTCTCTGATCTGGTCCTCCTTCAGTTTGATGTCGATGCTGAGCTTCTTGCACTCGGTCTCCAGCTCGCGGATGCGGCTCCGCAGGGTCTCGGTGCACTCCCCTCTGCAGGGACACAGCACAGCTCAGCAGCTGAGACAGCAGCAGCCCTCAGAGATAACAGCCAGCCTGCCCCTCCTCAGCTGCTTGCAACACCAACAATTAAAATAAAACAAAAACTGAGGCTCAAAAAGAAGCAGCCAACTTCGGTCTGCTCAGCACAGAGATTCCCCCCCAGCAATGCAGAGCTACTGAGTGTCACACCTCAGATTTGGAATATTGATGAAATATTTAATGTTCCAAGTGACGAGGGATTCATTCCTTTCTGGGGAGAGCAGAAAAGCAGGAATAATTCCTTTCAGACATTTGAGGCCCTGCAGGTTAAAGTGCCCCCAGGTTGTGCTGCTGTGGGAACCCAGAACCCCACAGGGAGCACTGCCCCAGCAGGAAAATTCCAGAATTATGGCCAATGTCACTGCACAAACCTTGATTCCCATGTGAAAGGAGATGTTCCTTTGAGCAGGACACAACACTGCAGGAAGAGCAGGTAATTTAGAGCACACTCATCCTTTACAAGTGTAAATGTCATGTAGGCACTGAGGCTCAGCTGCAGGGGAGACATCTCCCAGTCCTGCCTTGCTTTAACACAAATGAGCCTCTCAACGCAAATAAAGCTGGGGTTTTTTAAATAAAAGACTTTTTAAAGTAAAAGATGAGGCACAGGCTCCTCCTTCCCAGCCCAAAGGCTCCCAAGGGCAGAGCACCTGGTAGCAGCAGCAAAGGCCACAGCTCGTGCTGCAGTTGCTTCTTCCAACTTCTTCCTCTTCTTTTCTTCCATTAATTGTTTTTCTACAAAGGTTCGTGCCTCCTGCTCTGCCTTTAGCTTCTTCTCCAGCTGGCTGATCATTTGTTTGTCTTTTTGTTTCATCTGTACAGCGTTGTGCAATCTGCAGGGGGACGGGAGTGAGCTTAAAATCTGCCTGGATTTGCCTCTCATTTCAGGATTATTTAATACAAAAATCAAACTGTCATTCCCACTCCCATATCCCTGCCTGACAACCTGTTAATGTCCAGATTACAACAATCCCTAATAACAAACTGTTATTCCTGCTCCCATATCCTTGAGAATTCCATAATTTCCAGATTACAATTCCTAATAATGAACTGTCATTCCTACTCCCATATCCCTGCCTGAGACCCTCATAATTTCCAGATTACAACAATCCCTAATAACAAACTGTTATTCTTACTCCCATATCCCTGAGAACCTCATAATTAATTTCCAGATTGCGATAATTCCTAATAAAAACTGTCATTCCCACTCCCATACCCCTGCCTGAGAACCCGTTAATGTCCAGATTACAATTCCTAATAACAAACTTATTCCTACTCCCATATCCCTGAGAACCCCTTAATTTCCAGATTACAATTCCTAACAACAAACTGCTATTCCTATTCCCATATCCTTGAAAACCCCATAATGTCCAGATTATGATAATTCCAAATAAACTGTTATTCCTACTCCCATATCCCGAGAACCCCTTAATTTCCAAATTACAACAATTCCTAATAACAAACTGTTACTCCTACTCCCATATCCTTGAGAAGCCCATAATGTCCAGATTACAATTCCTAATAACCAACTGTTATTCCTACTCCCATATCCCGAGAACCCCTTAATTTCCAAATTACAATTCCTAATAACCAACTGTTATTCCTACTCCCATATCCTGAGAACCCCTTAATTTCCAAATTACAATTCCTAATAATCAACTGTTATTCCTACTCCCATATCCTGAGAACCCCTTAATTTCCAAATTACAACAATTCCTAATAACCAACTGTTATTCCTACTCCCATATCCTGAGAACCCCTTAATTTCCAAATTACAATTCCTAATAATCAACTGTTATTCCTACTCCCATATCCCGAGAACCCCTTAATTTCCAAATTACAACAATTCCTAATAACAAACTGTTATTCCTACTCCCACATCCCGAGAACCCCTTAATTTCCAGATTACAATTCCTAATAACCAACTGTTATTCCTACTCCCACATCCCGAGAACCCCTTAATTTCCAGATTACAATTCCTAACAACGAACTGTTATTCCTACTCCCACATCCTGAGAACCCCTTAATTTCCAGATTACAATTCCTAACAACGAACCGTCGCTCCCCCTCCCGTATCTCCACCTGAGCACCCCAACTGCCCCCAGCTCTGCGGGGAGGGCGTTTCCAGGTCCCAGTCCCCTGGCAGTGCCCACGTACTTGTTCTGCAGCAGCTCGTTCTCCTGGCGCAGCTGGCCGGTCTCTGCGCGCGCGCCGCGCTCGGCGGAGCTCAGCGAGCTCACCTGGCTGCGCAGCTCCTGCTCCACCTGCCTGCTGGCCTGCAGGTCAGCCTTCAGCTTCTTGATGTCCTGCTCCAACCTGGGGGCACAAGGGACAGCAGCACGGGGTGGGGACGGGCTCCCTGCGAGGGGAACAAGGAGCCCCACCAAGGCAGCGCGGCACAGCTGACTCCTGGGACCGTGTCCACAGGGCTCCCAGCATGAGGGGAGAGAGGAGGATCTGACTCCACGTTTCACAAAGCTTGATATAATATAGATCATAAAATAATAAACCAAAACTATACTAAAAGAATAGAAGAAAAGATTTCATCAGCAGGCTGGCTAAGAATAAAAAAAGAAAGAATCATAACAAAAGCTTGTGGCTCAGACTCTCTGTCCGAGACAGCTCACTTTGATTGGCTGTTAATTAGAAATAACTAACATAAGCCAATCAAAGATCCACCTGTTGCATTCTACAGCAGCAGATAACCATTGTTTACATTTTGTTCTTGAGGCTTCTCAGCTTCTCAAAAGGAAAAATCCTAAAGAAAAGATTTTTCATAAAAGATGTCTGTGACAGACTCTGTGTTCTCAAGGCTCATTTATTACTTTATTATACTGTATTATCTATTACTTTATTTGGGATAAATAAAGTAATTTAATTTATATTTTATTTGGGATAATATTTGGATTTATTACTTGATTTGGAGCCCAGGGAATTCCTCTGGCTGCCCTGGAGGGCTCAGGGGCCCTGCCCAGGGGGCTCAGAGACCCTGGCACAGAGCCCAAGGCCCTGTGCCTTTGACTTAGCCCTTGCAAAAAACAATTACCAACCTTCATATGAAGAATTACAAACCATGAAAGTTTAAGTAGAATGACAGTGAATTTATCACAGGGTGAAAAATGGATTTTTGGGGTTTTTAGAGTGGGGGTTCAGGGGGCAAGATGGAGGAATCTGGGCATGCCCAGCCTTTCTCCTTCTTCTTCTTGGCCTCCATTTTCTGGGTGATGTTGGCATTTCTAGATTGGTTTAGAGTAGCAGCTCACTGTCTAACACAGGTGATAGGAGTTGGAAAGCAATTGTAAACATTGTACACATATACCTTTTCCATGAGGCATTGCCATTCTCGAACTCAGAGAATGGTGTACAATCATTAGATGATTCCCCACATTTTGGACTATCTTACCTGAAAGGCAAGGTAACAGGAAAAAACCAGAACACCTAGAGCAAGAATTTATTGACTCTTTGTTATCAGGGAGTGTAAAAACAACAGGAAGAATTAAAATATATTGATCTAATGACCAGTCAAAGGTTAAAACCAAGCAAGAAAATCCCTGAAACATCCCAACTCACAAGAGTGTTTGAATCGTGTATTAAACTCATGAATATGTATGTGCCCCTGGAATGGAACAGGACACAGAGAATATTGTTTTACCCCACCATCACCAGTGCTGGATATTTGTCCCTTTCTATCCCTTATGAAACTGTTAAAAATTCTAAATAGTGAACTTTGTTCTTCACTATGGCAAAGACGATTCCACAGGACACTCTCCCCAAGGTCCAGGCCCGTTCCACAGAAACAGCAGAACAAACCCTGCACCATCTGCCAACCCCTCAGACCTGCAGCCCCCAAACCATCAACACCCAGTTTTCTGATTGTGTCCTTGCTAAATAATCAGCTTTTATGTAACCGCACACACAGAGCTCCGTGCAGAGCCACACACCTCAGAGCCTCCCCCAGGAATTCACTACAACCAATCCCACGGAAGCACATTTCCCCTCCAAAGCAGGACAGAGCCCCCCACACACCAACAGATTTGATTCCGTCCGCAAATGCTGAGTTGGATTTGCCAGCCAGAGCTGGGAATTGTCACCTCAACATGTTGGTGTTTTCTTGCAGCACATGATGTGCATGCCGAGTAAGAGGATGTGTTAAGTCACCCCCAGCTCGGGAGTCAGTAAATTTAGTTTTAATTGCTCTTGAACAGAGACCATCTGCTCTACACTTGAAATTGTAGCTTTGGAAAGTTCGTGAAGATTCATGTAATCTTTTTAATTAAAATATTGTTAAATAAAACACACGTTTCGGAGGAGAGGCACTCAGCTCACTTTCATTTTCCCCCACAAATGAGGTTATTGATTCCTAGACTGAAAACACATCACAGGTGAATAATCAACCCTTTTAAACTCTGTTACACACTTACTGAAAGCAATACACCCCAGCCATTCTCACACAACCCTCCTCTGCTCTGCCAGCTATTGATTGGAGAGTTTTGAAGTGTCCATAAAGAAGATGAAGGTGGTTTTATTTCCTAGGCTTCCATTCTGAATTGGTGGCAGTGGGACATTACGATGAGGAGAGCAATCACAAAAGCCAAAAAGAGCTGCCCTCAGTGACACTCAGCAGCGCAGATGAATGGCTGGAGCCTTCTGAGTTCTTAATGAAACATTTTTGGGCTTCAGGGCAGGGAAAACTCGGCCTAAAAGGCACTGAGAGATGAGCAGGGAGAACACCCTGTGCCAATGAGTGCAGGGAGAACACCCCGTGGCACTGAGTGCAGGGAGAACACCCCGTGCCCACTGAGGGAAGTGTGGGATCCCCAAGGCTGAGGAAATCCAGAGAGGTGGGTCTGGAACAGCAAAAGCACCCAGAGGGATGAGAGGGGATGAGGAGCCAGGGGAGCAGGGCTGGGCCGGGACACCTCAGCCCCCTCCAGGCCCATGGAAGTGCCCTCCCACAAGATGAATTCCCTCAGTGCTCTATAAATGGTCAAAAGAACCCTCAGACAGAAAAAAAAAATCAACTTACAGGCAAATAGTAACAGCACAAAGCAAATATCCACCTCAAAAGCAAGTGCACAAATCACTTGGTGCTCTGCTGAGGGAAAGGATTTGCAAACCTGACCAAATATTCCAACCTCAGCCCCAACATGGGAACAGCAGCAGCTGGCTTTAGGTGAGTGGTGCCACCCTGTGCAGTGTTAGGTGATGGACAGGGCAGTTGTTGGGTAAATGAAACGCTGTTTATATAAAAATTATCATTTTAGAGTACCCACGGGGCCCTGAGATGCTCTCCAAAAGCATCTGCTCTGGCACCAGCAGCTCCTGCAGTGAAGCTGCTCCTTTGCGGGGGCCACTGTGCCCTGCTGGGACTGACAGGCTCTCCCTGCAGCTCCTGGGAGCAGCCTGCGCTCCCAAAAAGCCAGGGAGTCCCCAAAAGCCAGGAGTCCCAAAAAGCCAGGAGTCCCCAAAAAAGCCAGGAGTCCCCAAAAAAGCCAGGAGTCCCCAAAAAAGCCAGGAGTCCCCAAAAAAGCCAGGAGTCCCCAAAAAAGGAATCCCAGAAAGCCAGGAAGTCCCAAAAAAGACAAGAACCTCAAAAAGCCAGGGATCCCCAAAAAGCCAGGGATCCTCAAAAAAGACAGGGAACCTTCCAAAAAAAGCCAGGAATTCCCCCCCAAAAAGCCAAGAATCCCCCAATAAAAGCCAGGAGCCTCCTCTCTCTCCCTTCCCTGCTGCTCCCAGCAGCTGCCATTCCCAGGGTTGGAAATTTCTGTTCCTGAGCTCTCTGCTGCCTTGGGAAGGGGCTGCAGGAGGGATTGGCTCCCACACTCCTCATTTCCATGCCCAATCCTGATTTTCTGTTCTGTGCCTGCCTTCCTGGGGCAGGGAAGCTTGGCCATCCCCCCCTGCAGATGCCACAGGAAACCTTCTGCTGCTTTAATGCAGGCAGGGGGTGAGCAGGAGGCACCAGCCCCTCTCTGCCCACCAGTGATGTCACCAAATTTTACAATATTAGCACCAAATGGCCACAAATTCACATTAAAAACCTCCCAGTCTGTCCCTGCAGGTAACACCATTTTAGGAAAAGTGAAATAAGCTGTGGCAGAGCAGCTTTTGCTTCCCCAAGAATTTTGCCAGTCCAACTGCCAGAAGATGTCCTCGTTATCTGTGGGAATAATTAGTACATGAGACAGCTTGTTCATCACCTCGTGTGCCAAAGGCAGGACCTCTGTGGATCCAGGCAGTGCTGCCAAGCTGCACTGCCAGGGCTTTGTGTGCTTTCAGCGCAGGGATTTTTAAGGGTGCTGAAAGGCAGAGGCAGGTCATGGGTTTTGCAGTGTAATGTGCAATAAACAGCAACAAAAAAATAATTCTGCAGCAATTACATCTTGGACTTGTTCCATATATTGAGGCTGTGAATCTGTTCCACCTCAGAAATGACAGGGAAACGGGAGAAGAGATGGATTTGCTCTGCACCTCCTGACAAACAGCAGAGTGCAAAGGGGGCCAGGCTGATCCCAAATGGATTCCTCCAGGGGCCCCGTGGCCAGGGAGCTGGGAAAGAGGAACTCACGTCACAGATTCAGTGATGAAGGGATTGACAAGGTCCCAGCACCCCCAGGAGATGTCTCAGAAAAGCCCAGAGGTTCCTGAGCCCCTGGGACCCCTCAGCTCCAGCAAGAATGGAACAATCCCCAGGGATGGGCATCAGGAAGTTCCTCTCCATAAAACTCAGGCCCTGGCATTGCACCAGACACAGCAGAAAGAAAAGCTTAGCTTCAAATAAGAGCATATATAAAATATATACATAAACCTTAACTAGCAGGACCCTTCCAGACAGATCACATCAAATATTTCAGAGTTAACAACCCTGCGAAACTCCTGGTCTCCAAAAACTCCTGATCCTGATTGTCTCCAGCCCTGCTAATCCCAAGCCCCAGCAGCAGAAGGAATATTTCACATTTGCAAAAGGAATATTTCACATTTGCAGAAGGAATATTTCACATTTGCAGAAGGAATATTTCACATTTGCTCCTGGTTACTCAGCCCAGGGCCATCCTCTGTGGACACAAAAGGAAAGCAGTCGGGTCTGCCACCCTGCTGGACACCCAGTCAGAAAAAGCAGCTTTATTTGGAAGCTGGGCAGATCTGAGCTGAGTCTGAACAAATCAGGACTTCACTGAGCCCTTTCCAGGCTCCAGCAGACTGAAAGTTTAATAACAGGAATGAGTAACACTCCTGGAAGTGGAAAAAATGATGAACAAATGCCTGGAACTCCAGGGACGGGATAATTGACAAGGTTAAAATAAAAAAAAGCACCATGAATTTTTAAATTTAAGTGCATCCATCCCATCCAATTTGTCAGGTGAGTTTATGCTCCCACTGGTGTGGGAGCTGCACAGCCAGGCTGAGCAGAACCAAGATTCCATGAACGACTGCAGGCAGCAGTTGGGGTTTGGTGCTGCTGGGCTGCCTGCACGGGGACATCAGGGACAAGAAACGGCTCCAGGGATTCGCGGCACAACTCCACAGCCACACATCCCAAAAACACTTGTCTGAAGGAGTTCAGTTCCCTCTCAGGGCAGAGTAAGGCCCCTTCAGAGTCCAGCTGTGCTCTGTGTCCTTCCAGGAGCTGCAATTCCCTCAGGACAGGATCTGTTTTGTTGCAGGCTCACTTCTGTGATCCTAAACTCACCTTGGGCAATTGCTGAGCACCTGCTCTGAGCTCCCACACAAGGGTTTCAACAGGAAACTGCTGAACACAGCAGGTTTAACCCTCACTGCCTGCCCCAGCACACATCCCAGGCCGGCAGCTCCTTCCTTCCCTTCCCTCTGCTCAGAGCAATGTTTGGGACTGCAGCAAACCGAGCTGAGCCCTCTGTCCCCCAGAGAGGGGCAAACAAAGCTCCCGAGGGGTGCAGGGCTGCCAGTGAGGTTGGGACAGCCAGGCAGGCCTGGCCAGGGCTGGAGCAGCTCTGCAGATGCAGAGCCATGTGCAGCCCACCCATCCATCCATGCTGTCCCACATCTCACTGACTGGCTGCTTCCTGAACCCCACTCAGGTCCTATACACACATTAATTATCAATTAGTCCAGTGTTTAATTGGACTAATCCTGTCACAGATCCCACTGACTGGCTGCTTTCTGAACATCACACAGATCCTATACACACATTAATTATCAATTAGTCCAGTGTTTAATTGGCAGGATCCTGTCCCACATCTCACTGACTGGCTGCTTTCTGAACCCCACACAGATCCTATACACACATTAATTATCAATTAGTCTAGTGTTTAATTGGCAGGATCCTGTCCCACATCTAACTGGCTGCTTCCTGAACCCCACACAGGTCCTATACACACATTAGCTATCAATTAGTCCAGTGTTTAATTGGCAGGATCCTGTCCCACATCCCACTGACTGGCCGCTTTCTGAACATCACACAGGTCCTATACACACATTAATTATCAATTAGTCCAGTGTTTAATTGGCAGGATCCTGTCACAGATCCCACTGACTGGCCGCTTCCTGAACCCCACACAGGTCCTATACACACATTAGGTATCAATTAGTCCAGGTGTTTAATTGGCAGGATCCTGTCACAGATCCCACTGATTGGCTGCTTTCTGAACATCACACAGATCCTATACACACATTAGCTATCAATTAGTCCAGTGTTTAATTGGCAGGATCCTGTCCCACATCTTACTGGCTGCTTTCTGAACCCCACACAGGTCCTATACACACATTAGCTATCAATTAGTCCAGTGTTTAATTGGCAGGGGTATGTCCATCAGGGTAGAGTGATTATCAGAAGGGACAATAATATTTCCATCGAAGTAATTGTGTTCCCACAGCACAAATCCTCTGAGATAAAAGCCCAATTATCAAAGGTACCTGCAGGGAAAACAAGCCTGATCTGCCAATTAAGCTGGCCACCATTGGTGGAATAAGGAATAGAGACACAGGCCAGGTGGACAGTGCTGGAGAAGGGCAGAACTTGGGGAACAGCTTTTGCTCCAGACATCTCCCCATGCACAGTCACAGCCCTTTCCTCACTGCTGCTTTTCCTGGCAGCACGTGGCAACACCTCTGAGCTCACAGCTCCATGTCCCTCTGAACTTCCAGGAGCAGGGCTAAAGCTGGGATTTCCCATGCTGCCAGATCCCAGGGCTGAGAGCAGAGCTGAGCTCAGCTCCACAGCAGCCCTGGCACTCTGCACTCGCTGCCTCCACGCTTGGAAATGGAGATTAAAGCAAAAGCCAAACACTTCAAAGGAAAAACAAAACCAAACCACCTGTTCAGGCAGCAAGAAAGCCCAGTGACCTCCCTGGAGAGGCAAGGCTGCTCCACAGAAGAGCTGGCAAGGACAGATGAGCTGATTTTCTCAGGTTTTCCTCCTGCCTTCCACCAGAGTATTTCTGGTGCCTCACATCAGAGCTGTAGGGGAGCAGCAGATCCTGAGCCAGAAATGAAGCAACCTGCTCCAGGCTGCAAACAAAACCCAGAACACAGCTCCACACGTCTCCTGGAGATCCTGTCCACCACTGCCCAATTCTACATGATCACAAATGACATTTTCCTGATAAAAAGCAAACGAAACCCCCGAGTCCTGATGGAGCAAGGGAGGATGAGACAAGGCTCAGGCCCAACTTACCTTACCAGTGCATCTGGTTTGCTTAGCTGGTTATTAGGAATACAGTTTTCCATTAAGTCCTTATGTGTGCTCGGGCTCTTGCTGGCACATTTCTGTTTTTTCTCATTTTTGGAGGATGAGGAGGGGATGCTCCCGTTGGTTGCACTGTGGCTGCGGGGTGAGGAGTTCACAACCCCACTGACATTTTTGTAATTTTTGGACGAGGCAGTGCATGAGTCCTCTTTTAAGAGGTTTTCTGTACTTCCTACAAGATCATTATTTAATCTTTTACTATTGATATGGTTTTCCATATATTCAATTTCTTGTATTTTAGAGTCTACAGGTTGCAAAATGTTGTTGTTTATTCCAAGGTTGTGTTTCTTTGCATCCTTGTCCTTTTCTTTCCCTTTTTCTCGATATTCCAGCTCTGGCAACGTTGCAGAGATTTTTTTGTTGGCTGGAATGCCTCCATTGTGCTGCAGGAGTATTGAGGAATCCATATCAGATAATCCTTTGGCTGCTGCAACACCAAAGTGAAAAAAAAAACAACTTAGTTCATTAAATCCATCAATACCGTGCCACAGAAAGAAAAAATCACTATGGACACATCCATCATTCCTGCAGGAGACAACCAGGATTGGAGACTCTCTAGAAAAGAGAGTCCAAAGTCACCTATTTTAAGGCTTTTGCCTCATTCCAGGCAGGAAAGAAGGATTTAGGAATAAACACTAGAGCTTCACACAACCCCTGACTGAGCTGACTGATGCAGCTGCTAATGAGGAACTGAGCAGAGGGGCCATAATTCCCTTTTCCTGTCACATTAACCCCTCCAAAGTGATTTCATTCCCGCCCCTCTGAGCTCACCACCCTCCCACCAAACAGAGCCAGGAGCTGCTGGAGCAGCTCCTTCTCACAGACGTATTTTATGAAAAATCCTTTTGCCAGGATCTTTTCTCCTGAGAAGCTTCAGCTTCTCCATGTTTTGCTGCTCTGGAATGTGATTTGGAGAACTGTTTACCCAGCATGTGAAATTGTTGTTACTCGATGACCAATGACAGCCACTGTTGAGGCTGTGAGCAGCCACAAGATTTTATTATCGTTCCTTTCTTCTATTCTTTTAGTAGAATGCTAATATATCATTTTCTTTTAATATAATATATCTCATAAAATAATAAATCAGCCTTCTGAGACACGGAGTCAAGATTCTCATCTCTTCCCTCATCCTGGGACCCTCAAACACCACCACAGCTCCTCCCCAGCACGTCTGGGGTTTATTTTTCCTTGGAACAGCAGAGAACAGAGCATACATGAAGGGATAACTTGCCTTCCTCTGCCTCCCTCTCTTGCCTTTGCAGCATCTGCTGCTCTGGGGGCAGAGCCTGCTGCAGGAGCTGCATGTAGAACTCATTCTCCTTCTGCACCTCCTTCTGCTTCCTCAGCCGCATCTTGTAGCTGACGTAACTTTTAAAGCCAAAGCCCAAAGTCACAACAGGGTAGCCAATGCTAAGGAGGAAAAAAAAACCAATATTAATCATTTATATACACAATTCATATACAAATGTTCATATATATATGAACAAGGTCCATAGAAACTGATTTATAAAGTGGTTTTTGCTGTTCCACAGGAGCTTTCAGGAAATGCTTGGAATATCCACACTGCAAATTCCACCCAGCACAGAAAGGTGGCACTGGGTCCTTGTTTACACACATTTCTCATGGAATATTTCACAGCAGAAGTGTGAGGGGAAAACTGAACAGCCAAGCCTTGAACCCAAATAAAAAGGCCTGATTATTCATTTTCCTGGTGAAATAAAGGTTAATAAAAAGGCCTGATTATTCATTTTCCTGGTGAAATAAAGGTTAATAAAAAGGCCTGATTATTCATTTTCCTGGTGAAATAAAGGTTAATGGGGAAAGGACAGAGAAGCACTCACCAGTGTGCTGCAAATGGACGACAAAGGTCCACGTGGAAGTTTTTTAAATCTTTAAATCTAATGGCTGCTTCAATATAAACAAAAAGTATCCACAGTGATACTGTTGGTAAGCACACACCTCTTTCTGTGGAGAGAAGGAACAGAGGCACTCAGGGACACAGTACAGGCAGCAAAGATTTGAAAGTTATTTCTACAACATTTCAGGAGTCTGAGGAAACAAACCTTAAAGATTTTCACCAAAAAAAAGGAGGGAAAAAAAAGCAAGTTCCCATCAACGTGGATGAGCACTGAAAATGAGTAATTCTTGAGGTTGCCATGAATTAAAATATTCAATCAGCTCAATAGCTACAGCTAAAACTGGCCCATCAGGTTCTTCCTTCTAAGCATCAACCCTGAACAGCTTCAGATAAGGCTTGAAGATATTAATACAGCTCCAAAAATAGCCCCAGATCCTGCAGGTATTTGAAACTGGGCAGCAGTGGCTCCCAGCCCCTGCCATCAGCTGCCAGCCTGCAGCTGGCACAGAGCTCAGGGAGGGATGATCACAGCACCCTGCAAACCCCTGCCATCAGGGCTGCCACAGAATCGTCCACAAACCCCAAATCCCAGCCATCTGGGGAGTGAAAAGTTACCCCCAAAAATTTTAAATTCAATTTGATTCTTAAAATGTTTTGATTGAGGGAAGGAATTGAACCACCTCCCCCAGCTCCATTTCTTCACCCAAAGCCAGGGATTTGTGAGAACAAACCCAGGGAGAAAAGGGCAGCAGAGGGGGATAAAAATTCTCCATGGGAGCCCCAAACTGCCAGGGCAGCCTCTGGCACCACCAGCTCAGAAACTGAATCCAGCTTTGCTAACACATAATTAATCTCTGATCACTGAAATAACCAATATTTGAGCATTATTAACTAAATTAACAGCACACCAACTGAGTGTGGAGGAACAGAACACTGTCACAAACTTGTCCTGTGTACTCTGCAATTGTTGAATCACTTCAGAAGAGTTTTAAAGTCAGGAATTTAATTTTCTTTTAACTGCGCTGGAATTCCTGTTTATTCCCCTCCAGTTCCTGCTTACTGGAGATGCACCCCAAATGCAAAACAAAAAACCAAACCAAAATGTGTTTAACTCTAAAAATGCTGCATTAAGTGAGGCAACAGCAGGGGAGATTTGTTCCTAAAAGATGTGAGATACACATGGAGCCCTGGAAGTTGTCAACAGAGAAAAGTTGGAAATAAAGAAATTATAAATGAGTCGGGAAGTTGTAAATAAAGAATAATGCCCACCTGTGTGCCACACATACTGTACCCACACATAGGTGCTGGCAGCAAAGAACAGCCACTGGATTGGGATGAAGAGCAGACAGATGATGTTGGAGGTGAATGCTACACACACAAAAAATACTGAGAAGGCCTGAAAGAAAGGAGGGAGGGGGGTAAAGAAGAGGGTTTGGTTATTCCAATCCAAATATAGTTTTTAATATATATTAAAATACATATAATAAATTTTACATAAAATATCTAATAGCTATGATTTTATAGCTCACCAATAGTTCTAATATTACATGTGTAATTTTAATATATAAAATGATATATATTTATATATACAAATATATTATTGTATATATACAAATTTGTATATAAATGAGTATTTTTAGACATAATATATTTTTATATTTATATAAAATATATTAAACTAAATAGATATTATATATATCTATATCTAAATATATATCTCAATAAACAGCAATATTTTATATGGTTAAGTATATTTTTAATATAACCATATATATATAACCCTATATATAGTTAGCATATGTCTGTGTATATATATATATATATAGAAATATTTTAGAAGTCTATATAAGAGGGTTTTCTTTAAAATAATACAGAAAATCTTGCCTGTTTACACATATATAAGGTTATATATAATTCTCATTAATTCAAAGCCAGCTCAGAAATTTCAACAGTATTTCTCTGTGGTGAAATTTGGATAAACCTTTATTTCATTTCCACCGGCCATAGATAAACTGTCCATCAGAGAGAAGGCCTGGTGCTGTGAGGGGTCCCTCAGAGCCACTTTAACATGGAAAATGGGATATTCCTGGGATATTCCTGGGATATTCCTGGGATATTCCTGGGGAGGCTCTGTGCCACATCACTGTGGAAAATTGAATATTCTTGGAATATTCCTGGGATATTCCTGGGGAGGCTCTGTGCCATGTCACTGTGGAAAATGGAATATTCTTGGAATATTTCTGGGATATTCCTGGAATGGGTCTGTGCCATGTCACTGTGGAAAATGGGATATTCTTGGAATATTTCTGGGATATTCCTGGGATATTCCTGGGGAGGCTCTGTGCCACATCACTGTGGAAAATGGAATATTCTTGGAATATTTCTGGGATATTCCTGGAATGGGTCTGTGCCATGTCACTGTGGAAAATGGGATATTCTTGGAATATTTCTGGGATATTCCTGGGGAGGCTCTGTGCCACATCACTGTGGAAAATGGGATATTCTGTGCCACTCACCAAGCCCTGGTATCGGAAGGAATCGTAAACGCTCCTGATGAAGAGCCAGAAGGGCCACAGGTACTCAAACCTGAACTCCAGCACAAAATCTGCCAGCAGCACCAGGGCCCACACCACCAGGAACTTCAGGTACAGGAAGGTGCTGGGGAGAAAGAAAAAGGGAATTTCAGGTCAGGATTTCCAACAGACAAACTGAGTTTATTATATTTTTTTTAATTAAAATATTCAGAATTAAAACTAAGGACAGCTGTAATACCTAGAAGGAAATGTCAGCCAAAATAATTTTATAAAATAAGTTTATATTTGTTTGGGTTTTTTAATTATCCCATTACAGCAGGCCTGGTGTAATGAAGCTAACACTGAAGTGCATTTATTTGTCCCAGTAATCAGCACCACCTCCCTCTGCATCCTCACACAGTGGAGTCCTGCCACAGGTAACTTCTCCCAGCTGCAATGTTCCTTTTCCAGTCCCCTCCTGCCCCCGGTGCTCAGGAATTTTGTGTTCCCCTCCTCAGCAGGCTGCAGATGTTCCCTCATTTCACACAGACTGCAACACCAATAAACTCAGATGTATTTTAAGCCTACAGCAATTTAAAGACTGTTTGGATACTGAGTTATCCGTGTTAGATTTGAAATCATTTCTCTGAAGGCAAATGGATCCCTTCAAAACAAACAAACAAAACCCCAGACAAATGGAAGCACGTGAGGCCTGAGACCAGCCTAACTTCTATTTTTAATTATTTCCGAGCCACATTCCCATGTTCTGAGTCCTGCATTTTGAACCACTGATGATCCTTCTTGGCAACAGGGCCTAAAAACATTCTGAGCTCATACCCAAGTAACACTTGAGACATCAGCCCAACCCATTCTTCAAAAAGCAGCAAAACCCCTTTTCCCCCAAAGCCACCACCCCAGATCTGTCACTCCAGCTCCCCAATACCTGGCTGCACTCTATCAGGTTACAACAACAAAAAAAAAAGGGGGATAAAAATATTTGTTTCTCATTTAAATCAAATACAAATTGTCCTTTTAGTAACTTGTTTTCCCTCCTCTGCCAGCACAACCAGCAGAACTTTGCCCTGGAATGTTCAGTGGGAGGTGCCAAGGGTTGGCACCCTGTGCCAGGCAGGGTCGAGTTTCTGCCCTGCTTTTTTAGGAACTTGCTCAGAGCTCTGGGGAAGAGACAAACCCCCAAATTTCCAGGGAAAGAGCTGGGTGCCAGCAGAGGTTTGGCAATGACGGAACTTGTGCAATTCTCACCCAAGTTCAGGTGCAATGCACAGGGCTGGGACAGCTCCTGGGTTTCTCGGGAGCCAGAGGTGGATGGCAGGGGCCCGAGAGTGCCCTTATCAACAGAACTGGCTGGGAAAAAATACAGCAAAAGGCTCCAGGAAGCACTTCAGTGCAATGGAAACAAAATTAATGGCACACACTTGCAAAGTTAAGGAAGTGAGGGTTTCAGTTGTCAAATTACTGTTAGAGAAGAATGAAACTACGGTGGGAGTACTGCAAAAACCCTCTAACCCAACAAAATACCCCACACCAAAACCCAGCCAACCAAAACCCACCAAAAGCCAACCAAAACCCACCAAAAGCCCTTAAATGGTCACACTGAGCGGGTGGATTGTGCTTCCACAGGCTGCCCTCCTCTGTTCATTTACAGGGATCCTCACCAGAAATCTGGAAAAAGCACCTGCACTCAGGGAGTATTTGACACTAAAGGTGACATTTGGGTCCAGATCTGAGGAATTCCACGAAGCCATCACAGCCAGGAATTCCCTGCCCACTTTGGCTGTGCTGTGGAGCCTTTTCCTGGGTTACTCTCACGGCTATTGGTTATTTTCCTGCCACTGGAAGGCAGGAGGAGACCCCATTTTTCCCAGCAAACGAGGCTGTCAGGAGCAATGCTGCTCAACCCTGAAGTGCCACTCCGAGTGAAAGCATTTGCTGAACAGGAGTTCTGTACCACAGCCATTCAAGTGATTTCTGATATTAAATTCATATCAATCCAAGGGCCCCGCTGACACTTAGCACCTTCTAAAGTGGAATTGGAACAATGCAACACTTGTAAGGAGGTTTTGCCAACAGTATTAAAGAGCCCATTCCTCATTGTCTGAAGGGCTCCAAAGCCACTCAGAATTCCAGGAAATTCTCAAATCCTCAATCCTTGGGCTGGCCCCAGCAGGGAAGGAGCCCAAATCTCAGATCCCTGCTGTGCCTGAGGTGCTGCACAGCCAGGTCTGTGTTCAGGCCAGCCCCAGCCCAGCTGAAACACACCCCCAGGAATTAAATCCCCTGGAAAACCTGTTCATGGCACAGCCTCAAATATATTCCACAAGGCAAATTGGAATTCTGAGGTGGATCCCAACACAGGGAAGATTCTTGCAGATAAATACCTAAAATCTGGGTTATCCAATTTCCTGACACATGGCAAAAAATCTGCCCTGGGTGGCCTGGCAGAGGTTTGGGGCCAGGGCTTTCCCCATGAAACAGCATATATGGCATCTAATCCTGGAGGGTGATACAGGAGGAAGAAGGATGGACACATCCATGCCAGGAGCAGGGCACGGGGCAGGGAGGAGCAGAGATTACAGAGCTGCCATTTCTCTGAAAGGTCAATTGATGGCTAATGTACACTGAATAGAACGATTTATTCATAACCCTGCAGTGCCTCTGCTCCCAATTTGAATTTGCAAATAAATAATTTTCCTCCTTATTCTTCCTCCCCCTGCAAGTGCCAGATGCCATTTCCTCCCCCCCCTTTTTCCCCTCTCTTGTTCTTTGTTCTCCTTTTACTGCCCTGCAGAAGCAGATCCTCTGCCAGCTCTAAGGTAAAACCACAGCCAAAAATCCCTAGAAAAAGCCCCAATTCTGCACCCCAAACCCAAACTGGGTGTGGATTAAGCCTTAATTCCATCCCACTGCTATCAGCAAGGCTCAAAGGCTGGGAAGGCAATCCTGGCATGTTCCATTGGCAGCCTGACTCATCCAAGACAATGGAGTGGGAGGCATCCCCAGCCTGGCAGGGAGCCAAGGGCACAGGTGAGCTTTAAAAAGGTGAATTTGAGCATTTGGGTGAAATCACCAAATAATCAACAACCCCCCAGCTCAGGCTTAGCCAGCAGCCACAACACCAGGCATGCTGAGGGGAGATTAGCAAATATTAAAGCTTTATCTAAAGAAACACACAGACATATCTAAGATTATTATCAGTGGGCAGAAGAAGGGAAGCGCAGCGAGTCTGAAAGGCAGAAAACATCACTGCTGGCACTGGCCATGTTTGAAAAGGAAAATAAATGTGAGGAACCCCAGGAAAGCTCCCTGAGCCCTGATTCTGCGTCCTGACAGGGCACAGAGGGCACCCACCCTGAGCTGGGCAGGAGGAAAGGGAAATAAATCCCTGCAGGGCACACAATGAACACCCAGCACTGTGGGGCTGGGACAGCAGGCACTGCCAGCGCTGGGAATTCAGCTGCCAACCCCAAAATCCCAAAACGCAGCCACAGGAGCCCCTTTAGCTGCAGGGAGAGAGAGCCAGGGCACGGCAGAGCACATTAAATGTAGGATAAATGACACTGGAGCCCTGCACTGAAGTCCAAGTCATAAAAGGCAGCTCTGCTGCTTTGTTCCAGACCTCCAGAAAATGCTTCAGCCTCTATAGGAAGCTGGAAAAAAAAAAGCCAGAATAAATGAGCAGCAGGAATGATTATGGATTTTCAAGAAAAGCCTAAAAAGGCCACATTCCTAGAGGTAGTGCTGATGTTTTCCCTCCAGTTTATTTGGCTGTCAGAAACGCAGTCCTTGGAATTCAGCCCTGTCGGGATCTGGGTGGCAGAGGGAACCTGGAGTGTATTTATGGGGTCGTGGCACCCAGGAATCCTGTCCTGTGCCACCGGGGCCACTTGGAGATGAGCCAGCCTCCCCTGGCAGGCACCCACCTGGCTGCCAGCCCATGGCGTGCCTGGCATAAAGGGCAATTTGCATCCCAGCTAAAAAAATCCTGCTCTGAAGGAACACGGAGTATTTCAGGGCTATTGTCAGGGAATCCATGAGACAGCACCCATCAGCTGATGTGACAGCACAACGCAAAGCAGGGGTGTGTGGAATTCATCTTGAAACTTCCCCAGCCAGGAAAGGGGCACCAAGCAGAGCCAAAACAAGCAACATCAGCAATGCAGCTGAAGGATTTGAACCAGAGCAAGGATGAGGACTGGGAAGACTTAGGAACAAGCTGGAACAAATAAACTTTAATTGCTTAACTGATGACAAGCAGCAATGAATACTTTAATTAACAATTAGGGGTTTAATGCATGCACACTGCCAAAGGTAGGAGATGTTAAATCAGTTTTTTGCCATTGTTTTACACAGGACAAGGCAAAATTTGGAATATAAGCCGTGGAAATAAGAGACCCTCCAATTCCTGCTGTGATGTGGTGGGTTTGGAGATCTGTTGAAAGCAGTTATTTTAAATTATAATACAGTTCTTTCCACAGATCCTGCAATACTTCTAAAGAGCATAAGTCACTGCAAAAATCAGCATTCAGAGAGTGACAGATCATCCACACCTTTCCGTGCAGCCCAGGATTTTACATTTCTAACTCTGTTCTGGTTTTCTATCACTTCTTATAATCTGCTTCAGTTTTACACATGCAATGAACTCTGCCACCAGAGCTCCCCTGCAGCACAATTCCTTCCTTCCTTGCTGTACCTGCTCCAAATCTCCTCATTTTCCCAGCTCTCACTCACAGTGACAGCTCTGCCATGCTCACATGCCAGGCTGGACAGGAGGCTTAATTTAAGGTCAGGCTTAATTTAAGAACCAAACAAAACAAAGAGTTAAGCATGCCAATGCTGCTGTTTGCTCAGCCTGGCTGCTCTGCCCATAAAGCCAGGATGCTTCCTCCTGATAACTGCATTTACTGGGTCTGTGTAAGCCGATGGGGACAATTAAGATAAGCTGAATAAATAACTGCAGTAATTACAAGAATTTAGACAACTGTAGTTCTGTGAGAAGTTACCTGTATGTGACCACTGAATTATGGAGACAGAAACAATATTTCAAAAAAAGAGAACGATCCCAGATCCACGTAGAAGAACCTCCCTCTGCTTAGATTCCCAAAGGGAAAAGCCTTCTCACTGTTTCTCCTTTTCTGTGTGACAACACTCTGAGCACACTGTTTGTTTCTGTTTAGCAAAATGCCACGTGAAACAAAGGCTAAAAATCCATTCCCGAACCAAAGCATGCCAGGAGAAGCAAAGGCAGGGGTGCCTCAGCTGCTCAGGGACTCCAGCAGCTCTCCCTGCTGCACACACTCAGCTCCCGGAGCTCCTCTGAGCTCTCCCTGATTTCCCCTCCTCCTCTCACCCCACCTTCCCTGCCAGTCACCTCAAAGGCAACACATTTGGGATGACTTTGGCAATCCAGTTATAAGCAATTCCTTATATATTTGAATTATTCTTCACCTTGAATAATAATTTCTACACAAGGGATGCTCTTCTTTACCGTTCCCGGCAGGGTTTTTCCAAAACCTGAAAGTGTAAAGCAAGAAGCTCTCTACTCTCACAGATTCACTACAAGTGGGATAAGCAGCACACTGGGACAATTTTATTCCCGTCACAGCTCCCCAGCAGCTGCTTCCCTCATGCAAAGTTAACATCTGAATTGTATGAGCTCGCTCAGGTTTCCAGGCACCGCATTCATCAACCCCACTGAACTAGAAACAGAAATGGGACAGCAGCACATTTACTACAGCTCTCACAGCTCCCGAGCCTCTCCTGACCCACACTCCTGCTGACTGAGAAATGCACAATTACTGCACGCCACAAAAACATAAAAACCTGCCACACGTGGGAGAGCAGAGCTGGAAACACTTCTTACACAGGATGGGTGCAGGGACACAGACCAGGCTGGGAGCACCTGGAAACACATCCCTGGGACACAAACCTGCCCTGGGAGCACCTGGAAACACATCCCTGGGACACAAACCAGGCTGGGAGCACCTGGAAACACATCCCTGGGACACAAACCAGCCCTGGGAGCACCTGGAAACACATCCCTGGGACACAAACCAGGCTGGGAGCACCTGGAAACACATCCCTGGGACACAAACCAGCCCTGGGAGCACCTGGAAACACATCCCTGGGACACAAACCTGGCCTGGGAGCACCTGGAAACACATCCCTGGGACACAAACCTGGGAGCACCTGGAAACACATCCCTGGGACACAAACCTGGGAGCACCTGGAAACACATCCCTGGGACACAAACCTGGGAGCCCTGGGAGCACCTGGAAACACATCCCTGAGACACAAACCTGTGAGCCCTGGGAGCACCTGGGAAACACCAGCTTAGAATTGGAGCATCACATCCCTGAGACACAAACCAGCGCTGGGAGCACCTGGAAAACAAATCCCGCTGCCCGGATGAGGCTCATCCCACGTGCATGTCCCTTCAGCACTGCTGGGCTCCTCGCTGCCAGGGTCAGGGGTGAGCCGGGCACCGGCTGTGTCCCCGGCACACCGGGCTCTGCTCACACCGGGCCATCCATCCCTGCTCCGGCAATTCCCAGCCACCCTCCTGCTCCCGTGGCTCTCAGGGCTTCCCCGCAGCCCCACCAGCACGGCAAGAACAGCTCTGTGAGACCCCGAGCGAGCAGCCGGGTGCGAGCCCGAGCCTGGGAATGCCCGGCCGGGAAAGCCTCCCTGGGCAGACCCAGCTGAGGCGGCAGCGGCAGCTCGGAGCTCCGGCAGTGCCCAGCTGCCAGACCCGGCCGGGGAACACTGCCCAGGCGAGGCTCGGAGCTCCGGCAGTGCCCAGCTACCAGACCCGGCCGGGGAACACTGCCCAGGCCCGGCCCGGTGCCCACACTGACCCGGCCGGGGAACACTGCCCAGGCGAGGCTCGGAGCTCCGGCAGTGCCCAGCTGCGAGACCCGGCCGGGGAACACTGCCCAGGCGAGGCTCGGAGCTCCGGCAGTGCCCAGCTGCCAGACCCGGCCGGGGAACACTGCCCAGGCGAGGCTCGGAGCTCCGGCAGTGCCCAGCTGCCAGACCCGGCCGGGGAACACTGCCCAGGCGAGGCTCGGAGCTCCGGCACCACCGGGGGTGACCCAGGGCGAAAGCCCCAGCGCTGGGAGCGAACCCCAGGGCCGGCTCCGGCCGCTCCCTCCCGGCAGCACCGGCAGCACCTTGGCCAGCAGCACCCCCGTCCCCACGGAGCCCCGGGGGCGCGGAGGGCCCGGGGCGGGGCAGCGCCTGAGGGGCGCCGGGGCGCCATGACGGTGACAGGGCCGGGGGGCGGCCGGGGGACCCGGGCCGCGAACCGCCCGCTCCCGGCGCCGCGGCGGCCGCTCGGTACCTGCCGTAGATGCCCTCGGTGATGCGGTTCCGCTTGAGCGGCCGCCGCAGTTTGCTGCAGTCCGCGCTCCGCCGCTTCATCCCGCCGGCCCGGCCCGGCCCGGCCCGCCCCGCTCACGGCAGCACCATCCGCCCCCGCGGGGGGTTCCCGAGCGCGGGGCTTTTTTTTGGGTTTATTTTTCTTTTTTTCCCTTTTTTTTTCTTTTTTTTTTCCCCGGGAAACAAAGAAATAAAAATAATTCCTGGTCCGTCCCTCCCCGCCGTGTCCCCCCGCGCAGCCGCCGCGCAGCGCCCCGCCTCCCCGGCGACCACCAATCAAACGGTTGATCCTACCGGAGTGACGGCATGTCCGACCAATCGGCAGCGGGGAAACGCAGACAGACGGTAGAATGGACCAATCACAATGTCAGAAGGTTGAGCCCGCCTCGTGCCGTCGCGTGGCACGCCCACCACTGTGAGTGACGGCCCTGCAACCCAATCAGAGGAGACTATTTGTGATTGATGGCTTGCTAACCAATCAGAATGCAAATTTTGGTCTCCTCCTGCCTACTGTGCTACGGGCTAGCTCCCGCCCCTTGCAGTGACCGACAGCAAAATTGCCCAATGGAGGAGAAACAGAGAAATAAAAGGACAGCTCAGCCATCCACTCGGAAACGGAAGAAGGAGGGCTCTATTTCCTCTGTCACCGTAGCACCGAGGTGCCACCTCTCCCGCTTGATTGACAGCCTCGCTGGCAAATGGGCAGTTGGGGAAGGGGATGCCCCGTCTCAGGTGCAGAGTCAGGCAGCGACAGTTTGTGCCGCCCGGTGCCGCCCCCACAGCGCGGCCTGCGCTGCCGCTCACCGGAGAGCAAAATAACCCCGGCCTGACGGATAGGCCGCGCCAGCCAATAAGTAGCGTGCGTAGCTGAGTGACAAATCACCGGACCAATCACAATACAGGACGCGCGGCCCAAAGACGGCCCGTGCTGGGGATAGGCCAATCAGAGGCCAGGAGGAGCTGCGCTCGGCCAATGGGAGGGCAGTCCCTAAGGGCGGCCTGTGGGGGAGAGGGCGGGCATTCCGTGAGGGGCGGGGCTGGGCGGGTCCGACCGGCGCTGCCGCCGCCGGGGGCTGCCGAGTCACGGCCGGGCACTGGGACCGGCCCCGGGGGCGGTCGAATCACGGCCGGGCACTGGCATCGCTGTGGATCCCGGCTGCGAGCCAGAGCCGCCCGGCTGAGCCCCTACCTCAGGGCCCGCGGTTGGGGCCTCCGTGGAGCGCCCGGCCCCCGCGGTCTGTGGGTGCCGTGAGGGGAACAATGGCGGCGCCGCTCCTGAGGGGGCCGGGCGCGGGCCCCAGGTGGGTGCCCGTGCCCACGGGCCTGCCAGCGGTGATGGATCGCCCCAGAACAAGGCTCGGGCAGTGATGGGCTGAGTGTGAGGAGTGCGGGTCCCAAACGGCGTTAGAGCTGCCCCGGGAGCGTGCTGGGCTGAGGCACGGGGGTGTTTTCCTGGTGGTGGAGTTACAGTTTGGAATTGGAGCATCACGGATTTGTTTGGCCTGGAAGAGACCTTGAAGATCACCTCATTCCATCCCCTGCCATGGCAGGGACGCCTTCCACTGTCCCAGGCTCCCAATATCCAGCCTGGCCTTGGGCGCTGCCCGGGATGCAGGAGAACCTGTGCCAGGACCTCATCACCCTCGTGGGGAAGAACTTTTCCCTAATAAAAGTTACTTTGTGCTTCACCCTGTCAAAGATCACCAAATTTTGGTTGCAGTTTGGAAACGTAAGCTGTGAATCCAAGCATCACCTTTCCAATGTGTCAACCTGAGGGAAAACCGGTGAATTCCTCACCTTTGGGGTGTTCTCCCTGGGTGTTAACACTGATGGGATTTAGGTAATAGGTAGTAAAAAAGCCTCGTTGTGCTAGCTAAATTAAATCCTAAATTGCTGCTTGAGCTGTTGGCCTGTTCAGAGAACACCAGGTTTGGTTCTGTGTGAATTATCAATGGGTTCGCAGGATTGCCAGAAGGAGGAGCTGGATGTGGCTGTGCCCATGGCTGTGCCCGTGACCATGGCTGTGACCATAGCTCTGGCTCTGGCCGTGCCCATGGCTCTGGCTGTGCCCGTGGCTGTGCCCGTGACCGTGGCTGTGACCATAGCTCTGGCTCTGGCTGTGCCCGTGGCTGTGCCCGTGACCATGGCTGTGACCATAGCTCTGGCTCTGGCTGTGCCCATGGCTGTGCCCCTGACCGTGGCTGTGACCATAGCTCTGGCTCTGGCTGTGCCCATGGCTGTGCCCCTGACCGTGGCTGTGACCATAGCTCTGGCTCTGGCTGTGCCCGTGACCATGGCTGTGACCATAGCTCTGGCTCTGGCCGTGCCCATGGCTCTGGCTGTGCCCGTGACCGTGGCTGTGACCATAGCTCTGGCTCTGGCCGTGCCCGTGGCTCTGGCTGTGCCCGTGGCTGTGCCCGTGACCATGGCTGTGCCCATAGCTCTGGCTCTGGCTGTGCTCGTGGCTGTGACCATAGCTCTGGCTCTGGCTGTGCCCATGGCTCTGGCTGTGCCCGTGACCGTGGCTGTGACCATAGCTCTGGCTCTGGCCGTGCCCGTGGCTGTGCCCGTGACCATGGCTGTGACCATAGCTCTGGCTCTGGCCGTGCCCCTGGCTCTGGCTGTGCCCGTGGCCGTGTCCGCAGACGCTCTGAGCTCAGCCCCTGTGAGCTGGACTCCGTCTGGCTCCTGCCACAGCCCCGATAAGGAGCTGCTCCCTGCTCACGCCTCTCGGCCTTTTTATCTCTCACTGAGCTCTCATTGCTGGCGCCCGCAGGTCCTGTGCTGCTGGTGTGAGGGCACAGGGACCAGAGGAATCTCTCCTGAGCTGCTGCTCCATGTAGCCAAGTGCACGATGCCTTCCCGCTACCTCAGCTTCCGCTGCAGCGTGCCCTGGCTGATCCTTCTGCTGCAGGCTCTGCTCCTCCTCCGCTCCTTCTTTGGCTTCCCAGGGGTCAGCGACACCTACTCCTCATCCAACTCCTACCCAGGTGAGCCTGGCGCCCTGCTGGGGAACGGGGGGCCCCTGCTTCTCTCGTGCCCTGCGCAGCGGGGTCTGGTGGGGGGCAGCAGAATGGTTTTATTGCTCTGTGAACTTGCCAGGAGTGCTGGCAGTTTCTTTATGTCACAGGTGTGATGGGGATCCAAGACTAAATTGTAATTTTGGTCAGTTTTCTGTTGGGGTTTTCACCTCTCAGGCCCCATCTTGATCCGTTTACACATCCTGATCCATTCAGATCAGTGTGTAAAAATAAATTCATCATTAAGGGTATTTTTATTAAGGGGATTTTTTTTTTTTTATTAAGGGTATTCTTTCTCTAATTATACATTGGAAAGAAAGCTCTGGAATTCTTTGCAAGCTCTAAACAATAGTGGCACTTAAATTTTGATCTGAAGGCTTCTTAGTTAATTGTAACTTTTTAATTGATTTTTTTTTTAAGCCAGAAATCTGCATTAATAATTTCACTGCCATCTTGCTCTTTTCTGTCCTGCAGAATTTCAAGATGTCAACCACATGGTGATTTTTGGATTTGGCTTCTTCCTGATGGTTCTGAGAAGATATGGCTTCAGCAGCACTGGCTTCAACTTCTTGCTCGTCGTTCTTGGTGTCCAGTGCTCTGTGCTGGCAGAAGATTTATTAGTTTTCCTTAGGGGAGAGCAAAATGAAGTTGGTTTGAAAAGGTAATGAGTTCATGCTAGAGCTGGGCTGGTGCAGAACTGCTGATTGCTCCCTGTGGAGTGAATGCCTCCTTGTGGGGCCCTGGTGGGGATGGGCAGAGTGACATTTGCAGGTATTTTAAAGAGCTTTTGGTTTTTAAGTACATTGCTCTGTGTAATTCCTTTTTATTGGCCCTGGCGTCACCCTGAGACCCAGTTGTTCTTTCCTCCCTTTCTTGCAGCCTAGCAAAGGCTTTTGTGAGCGTGACTGCTGTGGTCATCTCCACTGGGGCTGTCCTGGGCAGGGCCAATCCCGTGCAGTTGATTGTGATGACCCTGGTGGAATTAATCTTCTTCTACGTGAGCAGATACATCAACGAGACATTCCTGGAGGTACCGTGGTGGGATTTGCAGATATGTGGGGGGAAATGTCGCTGGAGCTTTGGAGCAGCTCTGTGAGGCCTGGCTCAGCCCACAATAAGCTGTGAATGTTGTGCTGGTGCAGGTCGAGCAGGACCTCAGTGGGATGCACGTGTTCCTCTTTGGAGCCTACTTTGGGCTGGCACTCGCCTCCCGCTTCCCTGAGGCTCCCCCGGGGCTGGACAAGAACAGGAGCACCCCGAAGTCAGAGCTGTTCTCAGTGCTGGGTGAGTCCTGCTGCAATGCCCCAGCTGCATGAGGCACTGCAGGGAGAGCATGGGCAGGGGTGGGGGTTTAAATGCGAAATGCAGCTCTGGATGCAGCCAAGCACAGAAACTGCTGCTCTTTGTGACAGTGGCCCCCTTCCTGCCTGCCCCAGAGGCCACTCCTGCCACAGCTGGGGCTCGGTTTGCTTTGTCACCTCAGCATAAAGGCTACTCCAGGCTACCAGCTCTTTCTCCAGGCCCTCCACTCCCTTTCCTGGCCAGGCTGTCCCCTTGGCTGGCTGGTGAGGGGCTGTGTGCCAGAGCTGAGCTCAGAACTTGTGTTTGAGCAGAGCTCAGGCTGCTGCTCCAGGTGGTGCGCAGAGATAGAAAAGGGCAGTCCCTGCTGGTAAGGGAAATAAAGAGATAAAGCCTGCTGAAGGGTGGGGAGTGTGATACAGACAGGCCCATGAGGGCAGGGACAGGCTCAGTGTCTGGGACTTCCATTCCTTTTCTTAGGGAAGCAATTTGGTGTCTTTATTATCACAACTTCTGTAGTGCAACTGCCACCAGCTGAGCCCAGAGCTTCCTGCAGGGGTCAACAGAGTCTCATTCTCAGTCAGTCTTTGCCCAGTTTAGGGAATACAAAATTTAAATGCTGCTCTTTTGTGTCCCTGGAGTTCTTGTTTGCTGTTTATTTCCAGAGCTGAGCAGATCCTCATAAGAATGCTGCAGAGGATTTTATGTCTGTATTTATGACTGACTGCCTGATCAGAGGGAATAGGATGAATCATTTTACAAGCCCTCAGTGCCACCATAAGTTTAGAGTTGCTGAAATGGCCTGTCCTGTCTGAGGCAGGGTTATCTGTGCCTTGGTGCACTGAAATCATGGATATTAGCAATGGAAACTGGAATTGTGCCTTATGGCAATGCCTGTGTCACCTGTTAGGGGTTTTGGACAAGAGCACATCAATGTCACTGTCAGGTGGATTGCACAAGGGTCTGGTACCTCTGTGGGGTGGGGAACACAACATCGGTGATGGGAACGGGCTGGAAATGAAATACAGCAGCTGGGAATGCTAAAGGAGCCGAGCTTGTGTTTGTGTGGGAGTCTGTGCACAGCCCAGGGCCACAGGGCCGGGTGAGACCAGCCTGAGGTGCTCTGGGGCACCGCGGTCCCTCTGTCCCTCTGTCCCCCTGTCCCCCTGCTGGCTGGAATGCCGTGTGCGCAGTGCTGCCCCGGGCAGGTGAGGAGCGGTGCATCCTGCCAGGCGGGGCACTTGCTCCAGGGAGCCTGGGCTGCCCAAACGCTGCCCATTAGGAGCAGAAGAACCTGTTTGCATTCCTGCTGGAGAAGCCTGGTGCTCCTGGAGGAGTGACACTGCCAGCTCCTCACTGGGAGTGACCTCAGAGCAGCTCTGCTTTGGGAAAGCTTGGGGAATTACACTGAGTGCACACTGTGGGCTGGAGCCCTGCAGAGACAGGCAGAGATGGTTCCCTGTGCTTCAGAGCAGCTCCTGAGGGTCTCTTTCCTTGTCCCCAAGGCACTGTGTTTGTCTGGGTGTTCTGGCCAAGCTTCAATTCTATCCTGCCTTTCCTCGAGGTGCTCAAGGTGCAAGCAGTGCTCAACACTTACTTGGCCCTCGCAGTGAGTGCCGTGGCTGCCTTCATGTTGTCTGCTCTGACCTCCAGGGATGGCAAATTCAGAATGGTAAGGACAAGAGAAAACCCTGCGTGGGCTTTTTCTGTTCAAAGACGTTTTCTGGTACCTTCAGGAAGTGAAACCTTGTCCAGGGTCTGACAGTCACAGACTCACAGAGGGGTTTGGATGGGAAGGGGCATCAAGGATCACCTCATTCCACCCCCTGCCATGGCAGGGACACCTCTCCCTGTCCAGCCTGGCCTTGGGCACTGCCAGGGATCCAGGGGCAGCCACAGCTGCTCTGGGCACCCTGTGCCAGGGCCTGCCCACCCTTCCAGGCAACAATTCCTTCCCAGCATTGAATCTGCAGCTTCCCCCTTTCAGTGTGGAGGCTCTGCCCCTTGTTGTATCCCTACAAGCCCTTGTAAGGAGTCCACGAGCCCTTGTAAGGAGTCCCTGCCCCTGTTTCTGTTCTTGCCAGGCTCAGATCCGCAGTGCAGTGCTGGCTGGAGGGGTCACCATCAGTTACACCGCGGAGCGCATCCACCACCCCTGGATTGCCATGATCCTGGGGCTGCTGGGCAGTGTCATCACCATCCTGGGGTCTCACTGTGTGCAGGTAATGCTCAGTCCCCTAAATGCTTCTTGGATAAGCTGTGTAAGTTTTTTTTGCAGTACAGGATACCCCAAGGGAAACCTCTCTTCCAAACTAGGAAACCTGAGGTGTTTTGAGCAGAGTGCAGGATTGCAGCCCCTGAGAGCAAATTTATCCTCTAGGTCTGCAACAGCTGATCTGCAATTGCCAACTTGTGTTTCTGGGTGTCAATTAAACCTTTTCCTCTTCCCAGAGGTGCTTCAATCCTGCCTTGAAGCTTCAGGATACTTCTGGAGTTCATTTCACTTTTGGTTTGCCTGCTGTGCTTGGAGCTGTGGCCGCTGTTGTTCTCAGGGTTGTAGAAGATGGGATTGACACACGATGGAATGAATTATCC
Organism: Emberiza elegans; assembly: GCA_024865655.1. Classification (NCBI taxonomy): domain Eukaryota; kingdom Metazoa; phylum Chordata; class Aves; order Passeriformes; family Fringillidae; genus Emberiza; species Emberiza elegans. The sequence continues at coordinate 6,962,320 of JALJVW010001685.1, read as the reverse complement.
AGGTACATAAATTCTTGTATTTAATAATGAAGCTAAATAATCATCACTGCAGTGTGCCCTGAGAAGAGTTGCTGGATATCCAGAGAGCCTGAATGTCATCACAGATCCATTGTTTTATATCAGGTAGCCCACAATAACCCTGAAGTCCAAAAACAAAAAGTCAGTAAAAAGGAATTTGAGATTTGAGCAGACTTTGGGTCCTGTTCTCTGTCTCCCTTTTTGTTTATGTTAAACACAGCAGACACAGGAGATGAAGGCTGGCATGTGCCTCCCTCCAAGGCTCTCTTTAGGGTTTGGGATGTTTTGGGGAGCTCAGGAGCTCAGGAGAAATGAGAGTGCAGCATGAGGGCCTGACACTTCTCATCATGTTCTTAATGAAACATTTAAAGAAGTTTTAATACCAAAAGGATGGACAAAATAAATCTTCTGAAGTCTGCATTAGGCTTTGGGATGTTCCTAAAACATCCCACTGCAGCTGCAGATTTGAGAATTACAGCTTCTGTGAGAGATTTAATAGCTGCAGATTCATTCACAGTGGTAATGCTAAATACAAGGTTTTTTTGCTTTCCAGACTGGGTTATGATGCCTTTGTTTATATTGGTGCCTTCTGCCAGACCATCAGCACTGCCTTGATAACAGGTTTGATTACAGGTCAGTACTGAAACATCCCAGGAATCCCTTTATTTCCTTGGAGCAAGTTTCTCTGGGTAAATCACTTGTGGGATAAATGAGTGCCAGGGACTCTTCCCAGCCAGAGCTGTTTTGCACAGAAATAACCCAGCAGCACCATTCTTTCAGTGCTGAGGTTTTATTTTAACCAAGGTTTAAGAGCTGCCTTCAACCTGCAGACAGGAGAGGTGTGAAGATGAAAATACTTCCCCTTTTGGGTGTTGTCTTATTGACAGAAGATGCCCCAATCTGGGGCTTGTCACTTTTCAGGCCATTTGGAGCAAATGTGCAAAGTTTCAACAACATCAGGAGCTGCCTGAGCCCAGCTGCAGCCCTTTGATCAAGAGATTTGGGGATTTTTGGGACTTTTTGCTGCTTTGGGAGCAGCAGCCCTCACGTGGCTCCCGTGGAATGCTCTGGTTTGTGGCAGCTGCTGCTTTTCCCCAGCCCCTAATTCTGTCTGGAGAACAGAAATGGCCAGTGAAAATGGCTGGGAAACACACCCTACAGTGATTTTTGGAGTGTTTTAATTTATTTAAACCTTTGCATTACTTTAAGCGTAATGAAGAAGGGATTTTCTTTAGAAAACATCCAGCTGAAATAACCAAACATTCAGTGTTTAACCAATTGTTCAAAAACCCAGAGATTCCCATCAGAGACCCCAAGCTAACAGTGCTGATAAGGCAGATTGTTTTTAATACACAGGCACTTCTCATGCAAGAAACTCATCATTTTGATGTATTTTCATAATCTAGCAGCTGTTTGATGGGGTTTTACCTAAAGTAATTCATTTTTAGTATCCCAAGCCTTGATCCTGGCAAGCCTCTTTTTGTAGTTTAAGGCCAGCTCGAGTGAGGGGGGCTCTGCTGGAGGATTTAGGTCTGAATTTGTGTTTTGATCTGTTACATTGGGATAAATGTTGCCAAGAAACTCCTGTTACACAAAATCCTCCCCTTGCCCTGGTATTTATTTTGGATCTCTCTCTTTTTACCAACAGGTTTAATCTTAAACATCAAGCTGCTGAAAGCTGTGCACATCTCCAAGTACTTTGATGACCAGTTTTACTGGGAGGTGAGTTTAGAAATGATTTCAGATTCCCTGTGGGGGAGTTCATAAGCACCTGGATGAAGAACTCCAGGTATGTGAATTAAAAATATGGGGGGAAAAAGAGTTATTCCTTTTCCCAGCACATTTTGATGCACAAATAGTCCTTGGGCACCCTTAGGTGCTGATGTGAGGCTGTATCTGAATTACAGGATTAACAAATGGGTGAAAACAAGCTTTTAATCAGCTTTTCCCTTGGTTTGGGGGCTTTTCCTGTGATGATTTGATATGTTTTGTTTACAAGAATGTCTGTGTTCACAGTTTCCCCACTTGTCTGTTGGATTTTGAGTGGAGGATCCCAGCTGACTGACAGGACCAAGATAAGATTTTCCTCTTTATCACCAGAAAAACTGAACAGCTATGATGGCTTCAAGGAGCACTGAAATACCAATTCTCAGGCCCCAAAAAGCCATCCCAATGGACACTCAAAAATGAAACTGTTCTAGTTATTCTTGAGAGATACAGAGTGTAAATTCACAAATGCAAACCTCAGGTGCATGCAGCTTTTCTGCTTTGTTAGCCTTACCTTAAAATATTTTTATAAAGATGTGCATTCATGGCTTCTCAATCCAAATGCTTGGAAACATTAAACTATTTTTAACTCCCGAGTTTACAAGGCAAAATGATGGATTGGAAAGTGTCATTTCTCAAGGAGCACCTCTTATCTAGCAAAGTACTCAAGTTTTTAAGCTGATTTGATTCTGCTGAAGGCCTTGACAAGCCAGGATTTGATGAGTGAGCTGGAGCAGGGCCAGAACTCTGCATCCTGCCTGACTGAACTCCTGAAAAAATCGGGATATTGGGAGGTTCTGATGGCCAAAACTCAGCTGTGGGTGGTGTTCCTGAAACCCCTGGGGTTCGGTGCCAAGTGTAAAACACAGACAGAGCTCAGGGCAGTGTCTGGGGGGGACAGCACAGGGGAGGGGTCTCAGTGCTGCCAGCCCCCCACTCTGGAGTGCAGCACTTTGGGGACAGAGCATTCTCTGCCAGTGAGCCCTGGTTTTAAGTGGATTGTGATCCTCAGTGTTTCTTTCAAAAATTGTTGACATAGAAAACCTTTGAGCAGTGCTTACCTAATAAAGAGTGAAAACTGAACCGTGGCTGTTTCCCTTCCTTCAGCCCCCCGTGAGCAGTGATGTCACAGACATCTTTTATGGAAAATCCTTTCCTTAGGATTTCTCCTCCTGAGAAGCTGAGAGGCCTCAGGAACAAAATGCAAACAATGGTTATCTGCTGCTGTGGGATGCAACAGGTGCATCTGGGATTGGTCTCATGGGGTTGTTTGTAATTAATGGCCAATCACAGCCCAGCTGGCTCAGACTCTCTGTCCGAGCCACAAACCTTTGTTATCATTCTTTCTTTTTCTATTCTTAGCCAGCCTTCTGATGAAATCCTTTCTATTCTTTTAGTATAGTTTTAATATAATATATATCATAAAATAATAAATCAGCCTTCTGGAACTTGGAGTCAGATCCTCATCCCTTCCCTCCTCCCGGGACCCCTGTGAGCGCGGTCCCACAGTGAGGGAGGGAGCTGGTGCCAGGCTGAGCCTTTGCTGAGGCTCCCTGGCCTCATTCACCCCCTGATGCATCAGCAGATCCCTGCAGCTCCCAGGAATGCAGCCCTGCAGAGGAAGGGCCAGTTCTCCTTGTTCCCAGCTCCCAAAGAGCCAGCAGGAGTTCAGCAGCTGCCCAAACCTTCTACACCCAGCTGGGAGCTGGTACTTCCCAGACAGTTCCTCTTTATCACCACAGGATAAAGGAAATATTCAGGGATGGGGGAGAAAGAAAAATCCCAAACCACTACAGTTCTGAATTACACAAGAAAAGCCACACACCAGAAAGTTTTGAAATTGAAGAAATGGTTATATTGCCCAGATATAGGAAATATTTAATAAATATCTGTTAAAAGGTTGTTTAAATGCATTTTTAATAAGTTTTGGAGTGTAAATAACATCATAGAAAGAGCTGATTAAATACATCCATATTCCACTCTACTTTTATTTGTAACAAACATCATTTTAGAAAAGTGACTCCATTGTTGTTTGTAGGAATTTTACACTTCTCAAAAACACCACAACACTGAAGTGGACGTACAAGAGTAAAAAAAATAACCAGAATAGAGCTGGATTTAGTGCTTTCAGCTTTCCTTGATTTCTCTTCAGACACGATGGAAGGTTTACAAAATGGTTTTACAAAACTTTTGGGGTGCAGTTAAAGCCCAGGGCACTCCAGGGGGGTTCACTGCCACAGATCCTCTGTGCGACCAAACTTGAACACCAGGCCCCTGTGGGAACACAAAGGGACAGCACAAATCCAACTCCTCTTGTTTAAAGCACAGGGTTCCAAAGGGGGTTTGTTAATCCAGCTCCTGGGCAGGCACATCCCACTTTATTCACTCAGGTCTGCTTACAAAACAGGACCTGAGCACCAACCAGCTCACAGCAAGTTTCAGGGTTTTATCATTAGAATTAAATGGTAAACAAATAAAAGAGGTCAGTCTTACCCAAAAAAGATGAATGCATTCTGGAAAAACACTGCTATTCCTGGGTACACCACTGGTTTTTCTAACAGGAAAAAAAAAATCTCCATAAATTTTTTTGAAGTAATTTTCAAGCATATCCCATTTCTGACATGTCATTTCCCTTGTGCTAATTTAGCAGACAGGCTTTGGGAGCAATCTGCAGGAACTCAGTAATTTGTATTCTGGGAATAAATCTTCACCCAGGGAATGATTCCCTTAAAACTGCAGCAGTTTAATTATATCCATGGAGCTCCCAGCTGGGTTTGTAGAGGAAGTTTGTACTTAGAAATAGCTCAAATCCATCCCAATATCACTAATAATACGGGAGAGTGGTGTGTGGGGCAAAATATTCAAACTGGGCCTCTAAATACCAGTTCTAAGATCCAGGACAGTGGATTTAGAAACTTGAACTCCCCAAAACAGGCTCAGCTCTTACCTTTAACCACGTAGCCCCCAAAGAGGATCCACATGGAGGCAATGAGGGACCCAAAAGCCATCATGAAGCCAAGGAAGAGCCAGATGCGAGCCCCTGCAATGGGATGGGGATGGGCCTGTGGGACCCCAGCCCCACAAACCCCCCTGGCACAGCTGGGACCCAGGTGTTGGATTTTCTGAGACCCCCGTCATTGGAAGGAATGATGAATCTGACTCTATGTTCTTAAAAAGCTAATTTATTATTTTATAAACAAATAAAATTACCTGAAATAAATAACTTATAAATAAGACATAATTATATATAATAACTATAATATAATTATCATATATAATAATTATATAAAATATTTTTATAAATTATTTTTTACATTATACTTAAAAATGCTATACTAAAACTATACTAAAAAATACAAACAAAAAGCTAAAAGATACTAACAAAAACTGGTGACTTTCTTTCCAGAGTCTGACACAGTTTAGACCCTGATTAATAAAAACAATATAATAATATATAATATATATCATACATAACAATATATATTATATAATATATACTATATAATATATAAAATAAATATATAATAATATATATTCAATAATAGCCCCTGATAAATAAAAACAATTTACATGAAACCAATAAAACAATCACCCATTAAATAAACTATCTCCAAAACAACAGAACACAAGAAAAACAAATCAAATAATTATTGTTTTCATTTTTCTCTGAGGCTTCTCAGCTTCCCAGAAAAAAATCCCCACAAAAATAAATTTTTTTTTCAGAAAATATCAAATGAACAGGGACCCCAGCCCTGGTACCTGTCTGGCCCAGGCAGCCCTCGCTGTAGCTGTCCCCCCGCACCTGCCCGTTGGACACCGCGTTGATCCTGGGGAAAAGGGGACAAAAATGGCATTAAAAATCTCCTTTTCACTCTCAGTGCCCTGCTGGGGTGGGGCCTTGTGTGAGACGTGCACATCATGTGGCTGCCACCCTGGTTTTTTAAGATTTTCCCAAGCCTTGTGATGCTGACATTCTTGTAGTGAACTTTCTCTCACTCTTTCTGTAAATAACTCATTGTTTTGCATTCTTTTGTGCAGGAGGAGAAATCTGATGGGCTGTTGGTTTGCCCGGTGCCATTGCAGAGGTGGCACCGTCACCCTCCAATCCACTGGCACTTTTGGAAAAATAGGAAATGTTGGAGTCAGAAATTTAAAAACTCTTTCACCTTGAAAGAGCAGCGTGTCCCCACTGTGTTATCTCATGTCCTACAGTGACAGGTGGCTCTTGGCAGATATTTACTGCATGTGTTATGCTAGATTCATTAGTAATACTGCATGAATCTTTTTAAACAGTGTGGTAAATAGAATTCTAGGTTATAATGTTAAAATAGAAACTATGTGATGCAAGATATTTTAAAAACAATTAAATTAAATATAATTTTCAGTTATAACATAATGTTAAAAGAGAAACTCTGCAATGTAAGATACCTTTTTAACTAGCTCAAGAAAGAGATGAGATATTCAAGAAATTCTTTGCACAGAGATAACAGCAACAAAACAACTAAATGCCCAAGAAAAGAATTATTGCCTCCTTATCAGAAAAAAAACTTTCTTCCACCTCCTGCCCATCTTTGAGGAGCCAGCAGGATTAAGGGGGAGAAGTAGGCAATAACCAGAGAACAGCCTTTGTTTGAAATCAATTTCTGCATCCTGTATGAGATATTTATACATACAACAGGCCATTGCCTTTAAGGGTTAATCCTTTTTAAGGGGGGGTCCTTTCAGGGCTTAATTGCCCAGGAAGGCACCCAGACCCTCCATAACTCTTTGTTTTTATTGTCTTAACCCTGATTGTCCAAATTCTTATTACTCTAATTGTATTGCTATTTTTATAACCTATAAAAAATTAAAATAATTTATAAATATAATTTATAAATTAATTTATAAATATACTTTAAAATTATTAAACATACTATTTAAAAATACTATTAAAATAATTTATAAATATCCTATTTTATGACTATTAAACTTTTAAAATTTTACAACTTTTCCCCACTCACATGAGGAATGCAATGGTGGCTATCACCCCACAGGCGTGGTAGGAATGGTTGAAGTCTTCCACCTGAGGGTATTTCACAGCAGCATCGATGATGATCCACCAGCCTGTGAAAAACTGAGGGGGAAAAGAGCTTAAAATGCAGATAAAACTTAAAATACAGAGCTTAAAATGCACATAAAACTTAAAATACAGAGCTTAAAATGCAGATAAAGCTTAAAATACAGAGCTTAAAATGCAGATAAAACTTAAAATACAGAGCTTAAAATGCAGATAAAACTTAAAATACAGAGTTTAAAATGCAGATAAAGCTTAGAATACAGAGTTTAAAGCACAGGCACAGCCTGTCCTCAGCCTGTGAGCCGGCTCTAGAACAACATCAATATTTAAAGAGCCTGACAGCCTCCAACCCAGACTAAACTGAGCCACCATCAGTTTGGGATCGAGCTGTCTGCAAAGCCAGGGATTTGCCCACTCCAGCAGTTGTTTTCACACTGTGGAAATTGTGGAAAACGGTGAAATTTGAAAAACGAGGAGGAAACCAGGCCGGATTTTGTCAGTAACTCTGCTGCTACACACAGGGACAATGTATCCCTGTTCTTCCTTTCCCTGGGATTGCTGAGGCTGGAGCAGCTTCTAAAACCATCAATCCCAACGCACTAAAGCGCGTCCCCAGATGCCACATCCAGGTATTTTTTAACCATTCCCAGGGACAGCGGCTCCAGCACTGCCTGACCACCCTTCCATGGAGACATTTCCCCTTTTCTCCAACTGGCCCAGCTTGAGGCCGCTTCCTCCCGTCCTTCCGCTCGGAACGCGGGACAAGAGGCTCCGGAACCGCTCCTGATTTTATCTCAGGGCAGAAAACCCCAAAACAACCCCAAAGTGGGGAGCAGGGCCGTACCAGCACCCCCGCGGCCACCGAGGCGATGGTGTTGCGCTTCTCGCCCCAGTCCACGCACTCCGAGCAGCGCAGGCTCTCCAGGAACCCGGACATGGCTCCGCGACTGCGGCAGGAAAGGAAACGGCGGCTCCGTCCGGGCACGAACCGGGGCGCGGCACCGCCCGCTCCCACCGGGGCACCCCCGATCCGCGCACCCCACCCCGCTCCCGCGGTCACGGGGCGCGCACCGCGCATCTCCGCACCCCCGTCCCTGCATCCCGGGCATCCCCCGCACCCCAGCCCTGCATTCCACGCACCTCGTCCCTGCACCCCGCGCATCTCCCGCACCCCAATCCCCGCATCTCCCGCGCCCCGGTCAAGGCACCCCGCGCATGCCCCGCACCCCGGTCACGCATCCCCCGCGCATCCCCCCCGCACCCCCCATCCCTGCACCCCGCGCATCCCCCGCACCCCGGTCACGCATCCCCCGCACCCCCATCCCTGCACCCCGCGCATCCCCCGCACCCCGGTCACGCATCCCGCGCACCCCCCGCAGCCCCCGCGCATTCCCCGCACCGTGCGCGCCCCCGGCCCCGCGCGCTCCCCGCGCGTCCCTCGCGCACCGTCACGGGACGCGGCGGCGGCGGCCGCGCGCAGGCGCAGCGCGCGCGCGCGCGCGCAGGGGCGGCGGGGGGCGGGGCCGCTGTCCGGGGGGCGGGGCCGGCGCGTGCGCCGCGAGCGCGCGGTTGCGTAACGGGAGGGACGTTCTGGAAGGTTCTGGGGCCGCCTTCAGTCGCTGGCGGGCGGCGGCAGCGGGCGGAGGCGGTTGGGGTTCTGTCGCGCTTCTATCGCTGATCGCGGCTGGCGCAGCGGGCCCGGCGCTATGGGGGTGACTCACGAAGCGGGGCTCTCCCCTCAGGACCCGTGCGGAGGCAGCCCAGCGGGCTGGAGCCGGTGAGGCGGCGGGCCGGGGCAGGGCCGGGGCACGGCCGGGGCGGGGGGGGGAAGCGGGGGCGGCCGGTCGCGGTGGCCGCTGCGGGGTCAGGGCCAGGGCCATGCATCACTCACGGGTGGGTTTTTATTTGTTTTATTCCAGGAGCGCGCAGGTGCCTCAGGGGAACCAGCGCGGGGCGTGCCCGGCAGCGCCCAGCGGTGAGTGAGGGACCGGGACGGACTGGGAGGGAGCGGGGGGTCCGGACCGGCCCTGGGCCCCCACGGACCGGGCGGGACACGGGCCGGAAAGTGGTGGCAATGGCAGCCGGGGGTTTCTCTCATTACCGTCCCGGCAGAGTGACCTTGGCCCTGGCGTAGGGGTGAAATAGTGAAACTTTACGTGGAGTAGTAGCGAGAAAAGTGCGTCTGACAGCTCTCCCGCAAGCTATATTTTAAACAGATTTCCGTGCGGGGGTTGGATTTGTTGCCTAACCTCGCTTTGCACCGAGCGCTAAATAGAAATCGGGTGTCAGAGCGAGCTTCCCTAAACTGTAAACGGGTTACGTAACTCTGGGCTTAAGTCTTGTGATAAGATCCTTACCCCGAGTAACCTTTGTAGCCATAAAATGGCTGCCACTCTAGGGACAGCCATTTTAATTATTAATATAAGGAGTACTGCGTCCTGTGCGAGTCACGGGCACTGAATCATCGCCCGGCTTTGCACAGAGCGTTTTTAACAGCAGCTTGTTGCACGCACTGCTGGGATGTATGGAGTGTGTGCCACGAGTTTTATAACAAAATACAGGCACGATCTTAGCTGCTTTATACTTAAAAGGTACTTTCATTTCCGCTTGTTGGAGTGAAAACCTGTGTGGAATCGTAGCAGAAAACTTCTCACTTTGTACAGAGCTTCAGGCAAATGGTTATTGTGTATTGTAGATGTGTCATAGTGGGTGATGAAATACCTTAAAAATGCTTTTCAAAAATCTCAAGATTTTCCTCCTTTTTGGAGGAAAAAAGATACTGCAAAAGGAATTATTACACTTAGGACCTACACAGACTTACTTCTGAAAATTCCACACAGAACCACTCATGCTTTAAACTGAAGCCTTTATTTTTTCACACAACTTTGTGTTTCAGTTTTGTGGCTGAGTGCAGGGGAGGGAGCTGCAGAGCTGAGGTGTCACTGGAAGATGGTTGGAGTGTTTGGTTCCTTGTGTTTCAGTTTTGTGGCTGAGTGCAGGGGAGGGAGCTGCTGAGGTGTCACTGGAAGATGGTTGGAGTGTTTGGTTCCTTGTGTTTCAGTTCTGTGGCTGAGTGCAGGGGAGGGAGCTGCAGAGCTGAGCTGTCACTGGAAGATGGCCGGCGGTTGTTGGGGTGTTTCATTGTCCCTGGCCTCTGCGTGTCGCCGTGTTTGTTGTTGCTGGGGAAGTGCCCTGGTGCCGTAAGCGCTGACCTCGGCTCTCTCCCCGCAGGAACAGAGACGGGGCACTGCCGAGCCGCAGCCCGACCCGAGGCAGGGGCTGACAGCGCGCAGAAAGGCAGCGCGGGGCAGACGGCCGACATGGCGGAGTTCATGGACGACCTGAGGCTGGGCTCCCCCGAGCGCCGGGACTCCCCGGGCCGCTCCCGGCGGAGCTGCTCCGGCTCCAGCCGCTCCTCCAGCCGCTCCTCGCGCAGCTCCAGCTCCAGCAGCTCCTCGGGCCGCTCCTCGCGCAGCTGGAGCCGCTCCCGGTCGCGCTCCCGTTCCCGGCGGCGCCGCTCCCGCCGCTCCCGGCGCCGCTCCCGCTCCTACTCGCGCAGCCGCTCGCGCTCCCGCGGCTCCCGGCGCTACCGCGGCTCCCGCTACCGGCCCCGGCGCTACCGGCACCGCTACGGCCGGCGCCGCTCCCGCTCCTGGTCCCGCGGCAGGGCCTGCTACCGCCGCTCCTACTCCCGCAGCCGCTCCCGCTCCCGCGGCCGCCGCTACTACGGCTTCGGCAGGACCGTGTACCCCGAGGCCTACCGGGGCTGGAGGAGCCGCTCCCGCACGCGCTCCCGGAGCCACTCGCCGCTGCACCTCAGCGAGAAAGGTACGAGGGGGTTTGGGGGAGAGCCTGACAGGAGGCTTGGCTTGGGCCAGGCAGATCGTCTGTCCTTGGCTTGCTTGGTTTGGAATGCCCAAGTGAAGGAAATGTCAGTGTGGCCGGACAAATGTGGTAAAAATTGCGTTACAAATGTAATAAAAATTGTTCTTCAGAATGTTAATTGGCATAAGGGACAGGCTGTGATGGGATCAGTCCCAGCTGATGATTGCATGGATGTAAAACCTGCAGGTTTTAGGCTTGAGTAGGTACATGTGGATTTTAGTGTGACACAAAGCACTTTTTTTTATTCCTTCTACTTCTAGATAAGAGGGAGCTCCTGGAAATTGCAAAAGCCAATGCTGCCAAAGCTCTGGGAACAGATAACATTGTCCTGCCAGCCAGCCTGAAGATCTCTGCTCCTACCAAGGAGATCAAAACTGAGAAGCAGGAGCGTGAGGAAGCCATGGAGTCAGCTGAGGTAAGTATGGAGTGTTCTCCCTGACAAGGTAAACACCTCTTAGACTTGTCTGCATGGCTGTGCTGTAGTTCATCTGTGGAGGTTGTGCTTATGAGCTTAAACTCTTGAACAAAGACTTCTCCAGAAGCCTCGAGGCTCTGCCTTAAGCTGGAAGCACAGAGGCCCTGTGGTTGATCCCTGAGTGTCCGGTAGGGACAGCTGGGGAAGGAGAGGAGACTTGTTCCTTTGGCTTGTTCTCCTGATGGGATCATTCCCATGAATTCCACTGGTTTATGCCTTTCTGACCTAAAACCAGGAGTCTCCTTGTCAAACCTAGTGAATAGCCTGAGGTTTTTGGGTTTTTTTTTAAAGGTTAAATCTTTCTGCATTTTTTAACTGTTAAAAGCTTTTCATGTGCAACAAATTGTTTCCCAGAAATTCCATACCCAAGCACACAATGCATTTTACATACTTTATTTCTGTCTTATAGAAATCATGACTATGGTTCCAGACATGAGGAAGAAAATCTGGTGGTAATTAAGGGACTTGTGGGCTGTAGCTGCTGTGAATTGAAGGGAGGGAGAAACTCGAGCAGCTTAAAGTGAATTTTAGTTTGGTTCTGTCGTGGTGTGTTCCCCGAGTCACAGTAAATACAAACCTGCAGCCCCTGCCTGGCTCAGGTGCTGCTCTTGGAAAGGGAAGTGAATTTGCTGAGGGTTTGACACAAATGGTGCAGGCATCTCTTTCATAAACATATGCAATATATTCCAGATGTTGAGAGAGTACAGAAGAAGAGGCCTGCATCCCTTGCAGATAAGTTTATTGTTGTTCTCCAGAGGATGGGTGTGCAGAGCTGCTGCCCCTCTCTGGTGTGGAGCTCGTGCTGGGGCCCCGAGTCCTTTCTGGGCTGAATGGGCTGGAGCTGCCTCCCTTGCCCAGGAAGGGGCACAGCTGCACTCTGGGCTCAGCCCTGCTGTGCTGTAGCTTCACAGCTCCTTGAGATGAGATATGAACCGCTCCACAGAAAGCTGTGCTGTGCCCTGGGTCAGGGATCCCCTCCTGAGCTGTGTCTGCTCTTCTTTAGCAACCTGGGAGTGCAGCTGAGGACGTGAGCAAGGCTGGCATGGAGAGGGCAACCATCCAGAGGAGCATTTCCTTCAGCCCTAATGTGAGTGATGCAATCCCTGCTCGGGCTTTTCCCAAATAATCATCCAATAACAAAGGAATTGGATGTTTGGTCATGATTTCCCTGCAGGAGGTGGTAGAGCACCCTGAGTACACCTCAGCAGTGTGTTTGAAATAAGTGTTTACCCTCAACCCAAACCCAGTTTAAAACTAGAACTAGTTTGAAACACAGCTTATCTCAAGTTACGTGTTTCAGTAATGCAGACTCAACCCAAACCCAGTTTAAAACTAGAACTAGTTTGAAACACAGCTTATCTCAAGTTATGTGTTTCAGTAATGCAGACTCGGGATTCAGGGATTTCTCCTTTGTTAAGTGCATGTGATTGATACCCAGTATAGGCATCAGGAATTCCAGGAGCTGGAGGGAAAACATTTTAATAAGATCAGCACAGATAAACCCCTTGGTTCTAACACCATTTCTCACAGGAACTCTCTTTTTTTTCCCCCAGAACACAATGGCCAAGCCTGCCCTGCAGAAGCCAGTGAGCCATACTGTGGTTAAGGAGCCAGTGGTTTCTCCACCCAGGGAGGATGACAGGAAGGGAAGCCCCTATGGGCAGTGGGTTCCTGTCAAGAAGGAGGAGAAGAAAACATTCCTGAACTTCTCACCCAAAAGCTCCCTGTTCCGGGCACGCTGAGGGCAGTCCTTGTCACTGCAGCACTTGACACCCTCAGCACAGAGGGACACTTCGAGGGCTTGAAGACTTGTTAATACTGAGTATTTATTTTGAGGTCTTAATTTTTGGAATCTTAGGTTTCTCTTTCAGATAGAGAGCACACAGATCCAGAAGCCAAGATGGGAATCTTGTGTATATTTGTAAATATTTTATATTGCTTTATTGGACTAGAACTTACAGGTGGGTAACTTTTTCTAAACCCTCGTTGAGTAGCTGTTCTTTGCACACCTGGATTTACCTTGTGTAACTGTTTACTTCAAGTGAATAAAGTTTAGTTTTGCACTGGCTGTGTCAGGTGTTAGGCCTGAGTTCATGTGGTCATTTCTGGGTCTCCCTTGCACTCCCAGCTCCTCTCTCGAGGTGCAACACAGGAGAGCTGTTGCATCATTCCAAAAGTGGGTCCTGCCTTGATCTTCCTTCCCTGGCTTTCCTCTGGAAGTGGGGATTGTGTGGGATTTTAGCTGCCTGCCACAGAAATGTCCCCAGTTACTACAGCATTACATTTACTTGGTTTAAGATTGGCCTCCCTGTGAGGCAGGCAGGGAAAGTGCAGGAGGGTTCCAGACCTCTGCTGCAGGAGAAAGGAGTTCAGGAACACAAGGAGCTCTTGCATGGACTGGGAGTAACTGGTTAAACCTGGCTTTTGTATAAATAAATTATTAATAAACTGAATTGGACTGCTCCTGTCTGAAAGCTTCTTTAAATAGCCCTTGAATGGGTGGGAGGATCCTGTGTTTATCCTGTCCCTGGGGGTGAGGCTGGACACCTGCAGTGCCAAGGGAATCCCACCTTGGAATTGCTGCTGGGGGGCAAATCCCACCTTGGAATTGCTGAGGGACAGAGGGAGCTGCCTTTCCCCTGGGAATGTCACTGCTCATCCCTGCTCGTACACAAACCTGAGGAAATCAACTCCCAAATTAGACCAAAGAGTTTATTTAGAGCACAGGAGGCAGAACCTGGCTGCTACTGCAGCCAAAGCTATTTACAGCTGAATTCTGCACGCTGTTCAGCGCACTAAGAGCAACAGCTACAATCTACTTTGATACAATTTAAAATAGAAAACAGCAACAGAGGAGCCAGAAGTGAGCAGTGCCACGCAGGCTCACAGGGCCCAGGCTCTGAGCTGTGCCAGGCAGGCTCACACGGCCGTGCCCCTCTGCAGGCTCTGTGTGAGCTGTGCCAGGCAGGCTCACACGGCCGTGCCCCTCTCCAGGCTCTGTGTGAGCTGTGCCAGGCAGGCTCACACAGCCCAGGCTCTGAGCAGTGCTAGGTAGGCTCACACAGCCATGCCCCTCTCCAGGCTCTGTGCGAGCTGTGCCAGGCAGGCTCACAGGGCCCAGGGCTCTGTGTGAGCTGAGCTGTGCCAGGCAGGCTCACACGGCCGTGCCCCTCTCCAGGCTCTGTGCGAGCTGTGCCAGGCAGGCTCACGCAGCCCAGGCTCTGAGCTGTGCCAGGCAGGCTCACACGGCTGTGCCCCTCTCCAGGCTCTGTGTGAGCTGTGCCAGGCAGGCTCACACAGCCCAGGCTCTGAGCAGTGCCAGGCAGGCTCACACGGCCGTGCCCCTCTCCAGGTTCTGTTTGATCTCAGCCGTGTATTTCCCGTAGAACCTCTCTGCCTTCTGGTTGAACTTGGCGTTCCTCTCGTTGATGTAGTCGATGTCAGCGTCATCGTTGTAGGGCCGCCTCCTGCTGTACTTCTCCCTCTTCTCGATCCTGGGGGGCAGCAGGGGCTGAGCCTGGGCCTGCAGCACCCCAGCCCTGCCCTGCCCTCCCCCCCGTGCCCTCCCTGTACTCACTGCTTCTCCAGGTCTGCCACCATCCTGTCCACGCCCTCCTTGGAGGGCACGTGGGTGCCGTGCAGGAGGCTGTCCGAGGTGGGGTACAGGGCCTCCCCGCTGTGGGAGAGCACAGTCACACACCTGGCAGAGCTGCAGGGTCCTGGCAATCCCAGCAGGGACCTTACAGCCCAGCCAGTGCCACCCTTGCACCTTCCACCATCCCAAATTGCTCCAAGCCCCGTCCCACCTGGCCTTGGGCACTGCCAGGGATCCAGGGGCAGCCACAGCTGCTCTGGGAAACCTCTGCCAGGGCCTGCCCACCCTCACAGGGAAGGGTTTCTTCCCAATATCCAACCAAAATCTCCTCTCTAAATCTCCCCTCTTTCACTCTGAACCCTCACCCTTCTCCTGTCCCTGTCCTCGTGGTTTCCCTGCTTCTGCCTGAGCTCCCCTGTCCCACCTCACTCAGCTGTGGCAATCCCAGACTCCGTGACAAATGTCAACATTAAACCCAACAGAGGGAGCAGCAGGCGCCTCTGGAAGATACAGAAATGCCCAGAAATGCCAGATCTGTCTGAACACAAACTTAAACCAAGCTTAAAAACCCCAAACCCTGCTCCAGGAAGTGCCTGATTACACACTGGAACGTGACCCAACTGGGTGAGTATTTCCTCCACCTCAGCAGTGCCAAGCTGGGAGAAATGAACCTCATTAATTACCCACACCCCTCCTACAGAACATCCCTCAGCCAGGAGGGGTTTCAGGGTGTGCTGAGCCCTCAGAGATGCCCCAGGGACTGACACCAGGACTCACTGCTGCTCCTTGAGCTTCTCGTACTGCTCCAGGTCGGGCTTGATCTGCCGGGTCAGCCGCTGGTACTGGCGCAGCTGTGCCGCCGCGTAGTCTGGGTTAAAAATGACAATATTTATTGGCTTTTACAGCACTGTTTTACATATTTTATAGCATTATTTGACATATTTTGTACCATTTTTAATATATTTTATACCATTTTTAGTATCTCTTATAGCATTGGCTTTCACATGTTGTTATTGACCACAAAGATTCTGCTATAGAACAATTTGTAATCTCTTTTATCTGCCTTTTGTATAGTGTAATCTGTTATTTTATATATAAATAGCATTATTTTATGTATTTTATAGCATTTTAATGTATTCTATAGAATTTTTATATATATATAATATAAATAGCATTATTTAATGTATTTTATACCATTTTTAATATCTTTTATAGCATTGACTTTCACAAGTTATTATTGACCACAAAGATTCTGCTACAGTACAATCTGCAATCCCTTTTACCTGCTCTTTGTATCTTATACATAAATACCATTATTTTATGTATTTTATAGCATTTTCAATATATTTTATACAATTTTTAGCATCACCTGAGAAGCCCAGGTCGGGGTTTTTCTTCTTCTTCTTCCTCTCCCACCTCTCGGCGTCCTCGGCGCTGACCTCCAGCAGCTTCACCCGCTCGTAGTCCTCACCCCGGGCAGCACATTCCTGAGAGAGCAGCTTTGCTAAGCCCAGCCTTGCACAGCCCAGCCCAGCTAATCCCAGCCCTGCACAGCCCAGCCCAGCTAATCCCAGCCTCTGCACAGCCCAGCTTTGCTAATCCCAGCTCTGCACAGCCCAGCTTTGCTAAGCCCAGCCCTGCACAGCCCAGCCCAGCTAATCCCAGCTCTGCACAGCCCAGCCCTGCTAATCCCAGCTCTGCACAGCCCAGCCCAGCTAATCCCAGCCTTGCACAGCCCAGCCCAGCTAATCCCAGCCTTGCACAGCCCAGCCCAGCTAATCCCAGCCCTACACAGCCCAGCCCAGCTAATCCCAGCCTTGCACAGCCCAGCCCAGCTAATCCCAGCCCTGCATCCCAGCCTTGCTAAGCCCAGCCCAGCCCAGCTAATCCCAGCTCTGCACAGCCCAGCCCAGCCCAGCTAATCCCAGCCCTGCACAGCCCAGCTTTGCTAAGCCCAGCCCTGCACAGCCCAGCCCAGCTAATCCCAGCCCTGCACAGCCCAGCTTTGCTAAGCCCAGCCCTGCACAGCCCAGTTTTGCTAATCCCAGCTCCACAGAGCTGACTGAGGGCTGTTTGAAGGATTTTATCCCCCCGTCAGTCTCCGTGCAGGGGGAGCCACAAGAGATGTAAAACTCCACCAGGACCCCCCTCTTTCCTGGCTGCAATGCCTCAGAAATGGTTTTCAGCCTCTTGGCTGTTGCCACACGATGCTGTTATTGCTTCTAACACCATTAGAAGCGGAGTTTAAAAAGAAATATTTTTTAAAAATATTTTTAAAAATGAACACTACTGTTTTTACCCCATGTGCTCCTGCTACAATGCATCTTTCACAGTTCTAATTCTCCAAAATGTCTGGGTTTTTTGCAAGGCCATGGTTTGAAACTTGTTTCCAGCTCAACCTCTCCCAACAAAGTCATCTGTGCTCCATGGCCTTCCCAGGCCAGCACAGCTCCTCTCAGAGCTTGCACTCCGATGGACAAAACTGTCTGAGCTGTCTGCCAGGGCTGGAATTCCTCCCCAGTCCATTTCTGACAGGCACCGCAAGCAGGAGTTCACTAGCACAGGGATTTGGGGCGACAGGAATTAATCAGCACGTGGATTTGGGGTGACAATCAGCAGTGAGTTAATTAGCACAGGGCTCTGGCAGTGGGTCCCTGCACAGCCCAGCCTCTGGGGGAGGTTTCTGTACCTTCTTCTTCTCCTGCACCTGCAGCTCCCACTCCAGCCGAGCCTTTTTAGCTTCCCAGTTCGGGGGCAGCTTCAGCCTCTTGTCCTCCTCCACCACCTCCTGGCTGTTCAGCTTGCAGGCCTCGTACTGGAACCAAGCAGGGCAAAACTCCAGCACAGAGAGAGAGAGAGAGCAACCCCGGGGGGAATAATCCCAGACTGAACAACCCCGCGGGGAACAATCCCAGATTGAACAATCCTGAACCCCGGGGGGAACAATCCCAGATTGAACAACTCCGAACTCCCCCCAGGGGGACTGAAAACCCAAACAATCCCAGATTGAGCAACCCTGAACCACGAGGGGAACAATCCCAGATTGAACAACTCCGAACTCCCCGGGGGCACAAACCCACCCCGAAACCCTGGAGGGAACAAACCCACCCCGAAGAACCCCAGAACGATGAGGGCTGGAAGGGATCCCTGGACACCGCCCAGCCCGACCCCCAGCGCCAGCCAGGCAGTGTTTGGGCCCGGTTCTGGGCCCGTACCCGCTTCATGTGGAGCTCCCGGAACCGGCGCAGCCGCTCCTCCCGCCTCTGCTCCGCCGCCGCCGCCGCGGCCGGGCCGGGCTCTGCCTGCTCCTCCTCCTCTTCCTCCTCGCTCTGCAAGGACCCGCACTCAGGCAGGAGCCCCGGGAGGAGCCGGGACCCCGTCCCGCCCGATCCCGTCCCCGCCTCACCCCAACATCGGCCTCGGGCACCCCCAGGCTGCTGAGGGCCGACACCGCCGCCGCCATCGCGCCCCGCCGGCACTTCCGCCTTCCGCCACTTCCGGTGCTCCCGGCACTTCCGCCTTCCGCCGCTTCCGGCTTCCGGCGCGTCCTGCAGGGCGCCCCCCAGCGGGCAGGAGGTGCTGCTGCCGCCGCTGGATCCTGGAATTCTCCCAAAATCCGCAAAATCCCTCAGGAGACCCAAAACAGGGCAACGTTACAGGAAAAAAAAAAAAAAGTTCTGTTGCAACTTCTGAGCGAAGCAAGTGCAGATTTTCGTGGAGCCGGGTTTGCCGCGGAGCCGCGGCCGCCCAGCAGAGGGAGACACAGCCCCGGCCATGGGGCGGCTTTGCCGGGCCTGTGTCCCTCAGGAAGGGGTCCTGGGATTAAAACCACCCCAGAACTCCTCTGTCCCCTCAGCTCTGCTGCCAAAGGATTAAAAACACCCCAGGACAGTTCTGCCGCCTCAGCTCTGCTCTCCTCTGCTGCCCAGTCCCAGCCATGGGGCACCCCTGCCTGGCCTGTGCCCCTCAGCTCCGCTTCCCTCCTCTCCTGAGGGATTAAAAACACCCCAGAACTCCTCTGCTACCTCAGTTCTGCTTCCCTCCGATTAAAAACACCCCAGAACTCCTCTGTCCCCTCAGCTTCGCTGCCCTGGCTTTAAAAACACCCCAGGACAGCCCCACCCTTGGGGTCTCCCCCAAACAATTAACCCCAATATGAAAACGGGCCAAAACTTACAAAAAGTGAAAACTCTGACTCAGATCCATCTTGGGTGTAGTCATGGCCAGGCTCTTGTGCTGCCCCAGGTGTATCCTGTGAAGGTTTTTTAATAAATGCATGTAAATATTTTTAACAAACCCCTACTTTACTCCTTTGACTCTGTCCAGCCCCTGTCCCAGGTGCTGTCTCTAGCAGAGGGTGCCCAGCCTGGCCTGGCCCAGCAGGGAATTGTCCCAAATTCCCAAATCCCTGAGCTCCTGCCGGGCTGCTCTGGCTGGCACTGACATTTATTTTATTTTTAGATTTTAGAGTGTTTGTGTTTCTCGGAGCTGCCTCCATTGTCTCCTGCAGCTCTGCCTCCCCTGCAGGGCCGAAATGAAATGAGAAATTCCAGTTCCATGTGGAACAGGGGCTGGAGCTCGGAGGAACTGACTCATCTCGGTGGATTTGGGCCCCTCAGAGGGGAACGTGCCAGCCAGGGCTGGGGAGCAGCATCCCTTATCTGCCCCTGAGCCCTTATCAGGGATCTCAGGGTCCTGGGCTGGGGCAGGGGGAAAGGAGAGCCCTGGGAGGTTCCCAGGAAAATAATGGGAAAATAATGGGAAAATAATGGGAAAATAATGGTGACAGCATCCCTGAGGCCACAGAGCCTGGGACGCCACAGGTGGTGACCCCAGCCCTGGGGACAGGGATGTGGAGGGGTTGGGTGTGCAGTGCTGTGGTTCAGGTATGTAATTCCATGGTTTGGGTGTGCAATTCCAGGGTTTGGGTGTGCAATTCCATGGTTTGGGGTGTGCAATTCCATATTTTAGGTGTGCAATGCCACAGTCCAGACCTGCAATGCCACAACTTTGACCTGCACCACATTGGGTCACACTGGTGTCCCCATGGCTCTGTGATGGTCACTGCAGTGTCCCTCTGTGTCCCCACACTCTGTGATGGTCACTCTGGTGTCCCTGAGCTGTGGTGGTCACTCTGGTGTCTCTGATGGTCACTCCCATGTCCCCACACTCTGTGATGGTCACTCTGGTGTCCCTGAGCTGTGGTGGTCACTCCCGTGTCTCTGACGGTCACTCTCGTGTCCCCACACTCTGTGATGGTCACTCCCATGTCCCCATGGCTCTGTGATGGTCACTCTCGTGTCCCCGCAGGTCCCTCCTGTCCCGGTGCCCAGCCCAGCCCTTCCTCCCGCTGTCCCCCCCGTGTCCCCCGGTGCCACCAGCCCGTGCCACGTGTCCCTCGCGTGTGAGCCCCGGCCCAGCCCCGCAGCTGCGGGAGCCGCCGGCGTTTCCTGCCCGAGCGAGCTCCGGGTGCTCCGCAGCTGCTGCCCCGGCCCGGGCGTGCTCCGAGCGCCGCGGCTGCGGAAGGAAGGAGCCCTGGCGAGCAGGGGATGCAGGCGGGGCTGCAGCGAGGGCTGC
Source organism: Emberiza elegans (assembly GCA_024865655.1). Taxonomy (NCBI): domain Eukaryota; kingdom Metazoa; phylum Chordata; class Aves; order Passeriformes; family Fringillidae; genus Emberiza; species Emberiza elegans. The sequence goes on along the minus strand of JALJVW010001685.1, from coordinate 6,941,947 downwards.
GGGGATGCGGGGATGCGGGGAGAGCTGCGGGGATGCAGGGATGCGGGGAGAGATGCAGGGATACAGGCAGGGTTACAGGGATGCAGGGAGAGGTGCACAGATGCAGGGAGAGCTGCGGGGATGCAGGGATGCAGGAAGGGATGCAGGGATGCAAGGGTCCAGAGATGTAGGCAGGGTTGCAGGGATGCACACGGGGATGCAGGGATGCAGGGACAGTGCAGGGAGAGATGCAGGGATGCAGGGGTGCAGGGGTGCAGGGATGCAGGCAGGGTGCAGGGATGCAGGCAGGGGTGCAGGCATGCTAACCCCACTCGTTTACAGTGACAACAGGGCACTGATGTCCCCAGCCAGGTGGGGACCCTGCCACACCTTGGATGTTTTGGGGGCACTCCTCTCTTTCAGTTTAAAACTCGCCCCCTTTGGAACCCCCATTTTCCCCAGCTGGGGATCCAGACCTGGGGCAAGTCTCCTTTGGGGCAGGGCCAGGGGTTCCCTCAGGGCTGGGGGCCCTGGGGCTGGCTCCAGTGGGATACTGGGATCAGCCTCCCTGGGAAGCCCTTTGCAAGCACCAGCCCTGATCTGAGTCAAGAAAAATAAACCTGGGCCTGGAACTTGCACAGGACCCAATCAAACTTGTAATAATAACATTAAACCAGCAAAATGGGGGGTCTGGACTGTGGGGAAATTAATTAGGGACAGAACTTATTGTGTGTGGTCATTAATGAGGGAGGAATTTGGAGAGGGTTTGGTTTTTAGGTGCAAGAGAAGCTGGGTCTGTGTCAGGCCGGTTCCTCTCCATCACAGGCTCTGTTTGTGTCCTCTTGGGTTGCAATTACAATCTTTCAGATCAGACACAAAATCATTGGGCTGGAGAGCCAGAAGTACCTGGCTAATGGGATTAACAGAAATTAACCTGGTTACGTGGGGACTCCATCGAAAATGAGAAAGTGCTGATGGCCAAAATCAATTCCTCCCCAGCCAAATGACTGCAGGCCTGGCTTAGGGTTTCAGTTTAATGCTCGGCCCTCCAACAATGAGCAGGGTGGGATTGAATTAGGTCCTGATCGTGGAGTTCAAATGATGGCAGTGGTTTGTCCTTAATGCCAGCAGAGAGCCAGGGGGAAAATGGGAAACCCTCCCTGATTTCTATGGAATCACAGGGAGGATCCTGCTGGGTGTCCCTGTGATGGGGAAAATGGGAAATCCTCCCTGATTTCTATGGAATCACAGGGACGATCCTGCTGGGTGTCCCTGTGATGGTGAAAATGGGAAACCCTCCCTGATTTCTATGGAATCACAGGGAGGATCCTGCTGGGTGTCCCTGTGATGGGGAAAATGGGAAATCCTCCTTATTTTCCCTCTGGAATCACAGGGAGGGTCCTGCTGGGTGTCCCTGTGATGGGGAAAATGGGAAATCCTCCCTGATTTCTATGGAATCACAGGGAGGGTCCTGCTGGGTGTCCCTGGTGCCCTCATGAGGAGCTGCTTTGCCCAAGCCCCTCCCTGCCCGTGCTCCAGCCCAGGATCAGAGCTGGAACTGGGGCAGTGGGCTGGGAACAGTGGGGTGGGATGGTTTGGGATCCACAGTGGGGTGGGGAATGGGATGGTTTGGGATCCACAGCAGGATGGCACAGTTTGGGTTCCACAGTGGGGTGGGGGAGCAGGATGGCACGGTTTGGGATCCACAGCAGGATGGCACAGTTTGGGATCCACAGCAGAATGGGGGAGCAGGATGGCACGGTTTGGGATCCACAGCAGAATGAGATGGTTTGGAATCCACAGCAGGATGGCACAGTTTGGGATCCACAGCAGGATGGGGGAGCAGGATGGCACGGTTTGGGATCCAAAGCAGGATGGCACAGTTTGGGATCCACAGCAGGATGGCACGGTTTGGGGTCCACAGCAGGATGGCACAGTTTGGGATCCACAGCAGAATGGGGGAGCAGGATGGCACGGTTTGGGATCCACAGCAGAATGAGATGGTTTGGAATCCACAGCAGGATGGCACAGTTTGGGATCCACAGCAGGATGGGGGAGCAGGATGGCACGGTTTGGGATCCACAGCAGGATGGCACGGTTTGGGATCCACAGCAGGATGGCACGGTTTGGGATCCACAGCAGGATGGCACAGTTTGGGATCCACAGCAGGATGGCACGGTTTGGGATCCACAGCAGGATGGCGCGGTTTGGGATCCACCCAGACCTGGGGCAAATCTCCTCTGGGCAGAGCCAGGGTTCCCCAGGGCTGGGGCCCTGGGGCTGGCTCCAGTGGGATACTGGGATCAGCCTCCCTGGGAAGCCCTTGTGCACCAGCCCTGATCTGAGTCAAGAAAAATAAACCTGGGCCTGGAACTTGCACAGGACCCAATCAAACTTATAATAATAACATTAAACCAGCAAAATGGGGGTCTGGACTGTGGGGGAAATTAATTAGGGACAGAACTTATTGTGTGGTCATTAATGAGGGAGGAATTTGGAGAGGTTTGGTTTTTAGGTGCAAGAGAAGCTGGGTCTGTGTCAGGCCGGTTCCTCTCCATCACAGGCTCTGTTTGTGTCCTCTTGGGTTGCAATTACAATCTTTCAGATCAGACACAAAATCATTGGGCTGGAGAGCCAGAAGTACCTGGCTAATGGGATTAACAGAAATTAACCTGGTTACGTGGGGACTCCATCGAAAATGAGAAAGTGCTGATGGCCAAAATCAATTCCTCCCCAGCCAAATGACTGCAGGCCTGGCTTAGGGTTTCAGTTTAATGCTCGGCCCTCCAACAATGAGCAGGGTGGGATTGAATTAGGTCCTGATCGTGGAGTTCAAATGATGGCAGTGGTTTGTCCTTAATGCCAGCAGAGAGCCAGGGGAAAATGGAAACCCTCCCTGATTTCTATGGAATCACAGGAGGATCCTGCTGGGTGTCCCTGTGATGGGGAAAATGGGAAATCCTCCTGATTTCTATGGAATCACAGGACGATCCTGCTGGGTGTCCCTGTGATGGTGAAAAAATGGGAAACCCTCCTGATTTCTATGGAATCACAGGAGGATCCTATGGAATCCCAGGGGAAAAATGGATCCTCCTTATTTTCCCTCTGGAATCACAGGAGGGTCCTGCTGTGTCCCTGTGATGGGGAAAATGGGAAATCCTCCTGATTTTCCCTATGGAATCACAGGAGGGTCCTGCTGGGTGTCCCTGGTGCCCTCATGAGAAATTTGCCCAAATCCTCCCTGCCCAAGCTCCAGCCCAGGATCAGAGGGAACTGGGGCCTGGGCTGGGAACAGTGGGGTGGGATGGTTTGGGATCCACAGGGGGTGGGGAATGGGATGGTTTGGGATCCACAGGATGGCACCCTGGGGTGGGATTGGGATCCACAGCAGGGGGTCCACAGCAGGATGGCACAGTTTGGGATCCAGGATGCAGGGTTTGGGATCCACAGCCAGGATGGCCATGGGATCCACAGGGAACTGGGATCCACAGCAGGATGGGGGGAATGGGATGGTTTGGGATCCACAGCAGGATGGCACAGTTTGGGATCCACAGTGGGGTGGGGGAGCAGGATGGCACGGTTTGGGATCCACAGCAGCAGGATGGCACAGTTTTGGGATCCACAGCAGGATGGCACGGTTTGGGGTCCACAGCAGGATGGCACAGTTTGGGATCCACAGCAGGATGGGGGGAGCAGGATGGCACGGTTTGGGATCCACAGCAGGAATGAGATGGGGGAGTTTGGGATCCATCCACAGCAGGATGGCACAGTTTGGGATCCACAGCAGGATGGTTTGGGATCCAGGGATGGCACGGTTTGGGATCCACAGCAGGATGGCACAGTTTGGGATCCACAGCAGGATGGCACGGTTTGGGATCCACAGCAGGATGGCGCGGTTTGGGATCCACAGCAGGATGGCACGGTTTGGGGTCCACAGCCAGGATGGCACGGTCCACAGCAGGATCCATCCAGCAGGATGGCACAGTTTGGGATCCACAGCAGGATGGCATTTGGGATCCACAGCAGGATGGCGCGGTTTGGGATCCACAGCAGGATGGCACGGTTTGGGGTCCACAGCAGGATGAGATGGTTTGGGATCCACAGTAGGATGGCACGGTTTGGGATCCACAGCCCCACGGGCTGATAAATCCCAGCTCCCCAGGCAGGGCTGCTCCTCTGGGAGCCTCTCCGAGCCCGCGGCGGGGGCGGCTCCCGGCAGCTCCGGTCTCATCCTTTCCCCTAAAAGCCGGAACCTGGCGGGGTTTCCTGGCTGAGAGCAGCCCGGTCGTTACCGTGCACGGGAAATGAGGCGGATTCGGTGTTTGGTCGCACGAAGCTCCCCGTGCCGTGCCCGTGTCCCCGCGGGGACAGCCCGGCCGATGTCCCCCGTGTCGGGAGGTGCCAGCCCGGCCGATGTCCCCCGTGTGGGGAGGTGCCAGCCCGGCTGGGCCTCACCCCGCTGGGATGGGGCAGCGCCCCAACCCTGCAGGGATGGAGAGCCGGGCGTGGCCGTGCCACAAGTGACAATTCATTCATGTCCCCAACGCGGGGAGGTGGACCTGGGGTCCTGCTGGCGCTGTTGAGGGGAAAGAGGAGGCTGGAGGGAGCTGGGAGAGGGGAAGGGACAATCGCGGTGATGCTGGAAGGAGTCCCAGCGCCTCGGGAGAGCCGGGAGGGTGCCCTGGGTGCTCAGGATTTGCTCAGGATTTGCTCCTGACCCCGCTGCGGGACACCCGGCGGGAGCACCCCCGGCATGGAGCCATCCCTGGAGGGCAGCAGCCCCTCCGTAGGGCGCTCAGGGAGGGAGGATAACGTCACGTTTCCCCCGGATCAATGAAGATTTTGGTTCGGGAGTTATTAGCCCGGTGTCATAAACTATCTGAAAACCACAAAAGTAAAATAATAAATCTCCCTGTTCGCCTCCTGCGCGGGGTTTTTAAGTACCCGAGTCCCTCCAGGCAGCGGTTCGATATCGCAGCGGACACAAATCACCGAGACAGAGCCGGATTTTGGGGAACATCCCTCGGGCTTTGCTGTTTTCCAGCACTCGGCCGTGGCCGGGGAAGCTCCCCCGGGCTCCTCGGGCAGGGCCGGGGGTGGGAAAGGGGAAGGGGGCGCTGAGGGGGCTCCAGGATGTGTTTGGGGCAGTTTGGGGCTCCGGGGATGTGTCCCTGTCCCTGACCCTGTCCCCCAGCGGGGCACTTTGGGATGTTTCTGGCATGGGAAACACGCCCCAGGCATCATTAAAGGATTAAAATGAAGCTGGGGCTGGTAAAGCAGCAGGGCCGCAGCCCCGAACTGGGGTTGAGTGGCTGGGGGGGCTCCTCCCAGTGCCCCCAGTGCCCCCAGTACCCATCCTCCGGGTGCCCTGCTGGGAATTCTGGGGGTCCAGGGCTGTCCCTGGATCCCGGAGGTGTCGGGGTGTCCCCTGGCCCCTCCCAGCCACAGGTTTGCTTTTTAAAGCTCTTTTTGCTGCCATTTCCCGGTGGTTTTGTCTCCGTGCCGCGACCGCTGCGCTCTCCCTCCCTCAGACAGGATCTATGGGATACAGGGGATCTATAGGGCAACTTCTATGGGGTACAGGGGATCTATAGGGCAGGATTTATGGGGTACAGGGGATCTATAGGGCAGGATCCATAGAGCAGGATCTATGGGGCAGGATTTCAGGTTATTTCCACCCTGCCTCGGGCTCTCCGTGGGTCGCCCCCATCCCAGCGGGCTCCCCCTCGAAACCCACCAGAATCAACCTCTCAAAGGGAAAAACAACCCCGACCAAACAAACCCCGATAAAATAAACCCGATAAAACAAACCCGACCAAACAAACCCCAAAAAATAACCCCGAAAAAATAAACCCGACCAAACAACCCCGACCAAGGCGATTTCGGGCCGGGCGGGTTCCCTGTGCCGGGGAACTCTTCCAGCAGCCGAGGGAACCTTCCCCGGGAGGGACTCGGGGCTCGCCGAGCCCGGCCGCGCTCCGGGGCTGAGGTAATTAGCGCCGGGCGTTAATGAGAGCGGCTCACAGGGCCGGGCTGTCCCTTCCGCAGGGACACGGCGGCACAGGGCTCCGGGGGCACATCCCGGCCCCGGGCGGGCCCCGACCCCTCGGGACACCCCGAGCCCGCCCCACACGCGGCCCCCGTGTCTTGGCAGGGCCGGGAGCGGCGCTTCCCGTCCGGACACCTGGGACCGGGAACCCCCACGCTGTTCAAAGGGACGGAGCCTCTTCCCCGTCGCGCTCCCTCCGTGCCCCCGGGCCACCCCCGGCTCGGGGCTCGCAGGCCGGGGAAGCAGGAGGAGGCTCCGGGAGCGCAGATCCCGCTCGCCATGCGCTCCCCAGCCGCCGGGGCAGGATGCTGGTCCCGCGTTCGTGCCTCACACACCATTCCCCAGCGCGGGGAGGGCTCTTTGTGGCTCTGCCGCGGGATGGAAACAGGTGCAGCTTCCTGGGTTGCTGCTGAGGCCCGATTTTGGCTCCTAAAGTGTTAAGTGAGTGCTAAGCCCCATAAAATTACCCTTTCAGCTACTATTTCTGCACAAAAGGCTCGCTGCGAAGAGATATGCCAAAGTATCTGATGAAGTAATATGTCTATTCTCATTTGTGACATTTATTATTAACAGGGAAAAGGAAAAAAAAAAAAAACAAACCAACAAATCCCAGTCAGAAAGAACTCTTAATTGAAGCACCATTGTGCCGTGGTAACTGCTATTAAATTAATCTGCTGCATTCCTTTCCACCCACACACTTTAAAACTTCCTGGTTATAATTAGAACCATCTAAAACCAATTTGACACTCCTCGGATGATGCAGTTCAGCTGCTTAATATGGTGAGACTTTGGTGAAAGGAGCGGAGCAGGGCTGCGAGCAAGCTGGGGCTGCTGCTCCTGCCCGGGGATCTCAGTGCCTGGGGGAATTCGAGTTTCGCTCTGCTCTGAGCCTGCTCCATCCCGCCGGTCCCAGGGGGATGCTCCTGCCCCGAGCATCCCTCACCCAGAGCCCTCCCGGCTGCCGGGCAGGCGATTTTGGGAGGTTCGGGTTTTGTTTCGGGAGCCCCTCGAGCTCTGCCCTCCTTTGTGGCAGCTGGGGAAGGCACCGAAGGCGATAATTCCCCGATGGAAAAGCGTTCGGGTGGTTCGGCGTGGGGAAAAGGCCCCCGAGAGCAGGGCTGAGAGGGGATTTTTGGGGAATGGGGGGATTTAGAGGAGTGGGGATGCTGCCCACCCCTGCACCAGCACTCAGCCTGCCCCGGGTGAGGAAATCTTTGAGGATGCTCATCCAGGGCTGGGTTTGGGGAACGCGCTCTGGGACCCGAGGTGAGAAACCACCGGGCCCGGCCGAGAAGCGGCGCGGGTGTCACTTCTGCAATCGTGTTCCTGCTCGCCGCCTTTATCTGTCATCCTCGGAACCACCTGGGTGCCATTTGATGCTATCAGGGGCCGCGCCGAGCTCGCAGCACATCCCCGGGCAGCGCCGGTTCCCCCGCAGCCCGGGAAGGCCCCGTTAGTCACGGTATCTCCGCTGTCACCTTCTGCTTCCTTCTGCATTTGGCTTTCGCTCCTCGGCCATGTGTTCACCAGGGCTCCGCAGCTTCCTCACCCTCCGCTGGGGCCGTTTCCTCCCGCCCGGGCCCTCGGGCTGCCCCCGGGGCCGGGATGGCTCCGGGACACGCGGGGCTTTGGGCTCCGTCCCCGCTGTGTCCCTCCGGGCAGGGCTGAGCTGCGAACCTCGAGCGTCCCGGGTCCCTCTGCCGCGCCTCCCGCTCGGCCTTCGGGCTGTGAAACACAGAAAACGCAGAAATTCGGGGCTGCTGCGAGCCCGGGGGCTCCTGGACGTGTTTGTTCACCCCCGGCGGGGCCGGGACAGCTCCTGGTGCTGCTCGGAGCTGTCCTGGGGCCATCGAGCCACTCTGAGCGGGCCCTTTGTCCCTTTCGGGGCCAGCCTTGCCCTCCCTGCTGTCCCTTGTTTTCCGTCTCTGCCCCCTGGGCTCATCCCCGTGCCCGAGCCGTGCCAAGGAGAAGGAAATTGTGGATTTTGCCCCAAACCAGGCCCTGCTGTGGGACGGGACCCCCGGCTGGCGCTGGGGAGCTGCAGCCGCCGGGTCCCTCCGCAGGGCTGGGCTGGCGTCACTGCCTGGGCACATTTGCCTTGTTTTGGTTGGGTGTTTGTTTTTTTTTTTTTTTTTTTTTTTTTTTTAAATTAAATACACAAACTGCAGTTTTTTTACATTTTGAGCTTTTTCCCTTCTTTTGCCCTGGAGCACGATCAACCCCCCAGAGCCCAGAGGTTATTTATGCTTTTGTCTAATCTCCGTCGCTTGGCTTTGAGTCGGGCCGTTCTTTCTTTTTACTTTATTTTACTTTATTTTATTTTATTCCCCCCGCCTCCCACCCCGCCCCTTGCTACTTCGTAACTTTTTCCCAACTTTGGAAGCGCAACTTTGGAGTGGCCAAAGGCAAAAAACCAAAGCAAGGATATTTCTGCTACCCTGTTCACTTTGCAAAAATGCTGCGTGCCTGGAGCGCGGCGGGGGGGTAACGAGAACCAGGGGCTGCGAGCTCCGGCCAGAGCGGGTAAAATTAGCCCGGGGGGCGGAGAGGGGGAAGCGGCTCCGTCCTGGAGCCTCGCACCCAGATGGGCTCGGAGGCAGCGAGCGGGGCTTGGGATTCGCCGCTCTGCGCGCTCCCTTTGCCTCCTCCCTCGCAAACCCAGCCCAGGGATTTGTCCTGTGCCCCCTCCCCGAGCTGGGGCATTCCTGCTCGCCCCAAAAGTGGGGCTCGGTCCCCTCCTGGGTGTCACAAAGGAGGGAGAGGCCTCTCGCTGTCCCCCACCCCGCCGGGACACCCCAGGGCACTGATCCCGGAGTGATTCCAGAGTTTCATTCCAGTTTTATTCCAGATTTTTATTCCAGAGTGATTCCAGAGTTTCATTCCAGTTTTATTCCAGATTTTTATTCCAGAGTGATTCCAGAGTTTTATTCCAAGCGTGCCCTGGCAGGGAGGCGTCAGCTCGGCCGGTGGCTCTGCCAGCGTTTGTCACCGTGGCCGGGCTTTGTCTTTGTCACCTGGGCCAGGATTTGTCGCTGTGGCCGGACTTTGTCACCTCGGCCGTCCCTCCGTGTGCCCACGGCAGCCCCAGCCCCGCGGCCGCAGCGTTTTTGCCAATGCAGGGCAGGGTTTTGTCACCTGCAGAATGTCCTGGTGCCGCCTGGATTTGGGGCTGCAGGGGTAAAAATGGGAATAAAGACGGGCCAGGCTGTGGGGGGGTCCTGGTGTGGGGATTTGGCGCTTTTGGGGGGTTTTGGGTGTTTCTGAAACACCTCGGGCTGCGCTGCCGTTTATCCACAGAAATGTCCTTTAAATAAAGGAGGTGGGGATGGGGCCGGGAGCGAATGGGATTCGGGAATCGCTGCTGGATCGGGGGCTCCGGGTTGGGAATTCTGCTGGAAATGGTTTGGGCACCGCAGACCGTAATTGAAGGGGATAATTAGCGCGACAATTTGCGTTAATTAACACCAGGACGGAGCGGGATGGGAGAGGATGATGATGATGAGGATGGGAGGGATCGGGACCTCGCCGTGGAGCACGGAGGGTTTGCCGGTCCTGCCGCTGGGGGGACAAAAGAACGGAAAAAAACCAAAAAGGGAAGCAGATAAAAGAGCGAGGAGCGGCGATGGAAGCACGGAGGGGCTGCGGAAGGGCTGGCCCTGCTCCCGAGCTGCTGCCAGCACCAGCTGGGGAAGCTGCTGCGGCTCCCCGGGGCTGCTGTGATGCTGAAAGGGCTCAAACACTCCCCAGATCCTCGTGGGACGGAGCCCTGGAAAAGCAAAGCAGCAAAAAGGGAGAATCTGGGGTGCTGGGGAGCGGGGCAGGACCGCAGGAGGCTCTGCAGCCCCGGCCCAGCAGGTTCTGGGGTGTGGGCACGGGTGGGTGAGCGGCAGCCGAGCTCACCTGGGGACGCCTGCACGGCCCTGGAGCCGCAGGAGAGGAAAAGCTGCCCTTGGGTGGTCCCTGGGGCTGGCTGGAGGCTTCTGGGCCAGGCTGAGGGGCACTTCCAGCCAACATTTCGGGGGAGAAAGCTCCGTTCCAAAACGCTGCTTTAAGAGCAAATTTAAATGGATTTGTTTGGTCAGGGAAAGGGGAGAGCCCGGCAGAGCCTTTGTGCGTCCCTGCGCAGCTCCTGCCCAGCACAGAATCACAGAATCACAGAGTGACAAAATCACAGAATGAGTGAAAAAATCACAGAATGACAGAGTGACAAAATCACAGAATGACAGAATGAGTGACAAAATCACATAATCACAGAATGACAAAATCACAGAATCACAGAATCACAGAATGACAGAATGAGAAAATCACAGAATCACAGAATGAGACAAAATCACAGAATGAGTGACAAAATCACAGAATCACAGAATCACAGAGTGACAAAATCACAGAATCACAGAATGAGTGACAAAATCACAGAATCACAGAGTGACGAGGTTGGAAGAGACCTCTCAGATCGTCGAGTCCAGCCCGTGCCCTCACACCTCAGCTCTAGCGCCCAGTGCCATGTCCAGGCTTTTTTTAAACACATCCAGAGGTGGCGATTCCACCACCTCCCTGGGAAGAGCATTCCGGTGCTTTATTATTCTTCCAGTGAAAAATTTCTTCCCGACATCCAGCCTGCACCTTCCCTGCCGTAGCTGGAGGCTGCGTCCTCTGCTTCTGTCGGCGCTGCCCGGGTGCCCTGAGCCCCCGCAGGCTCTTTGCGTTTCTTTGGGATTGGCCATTTCTTTGTTCGGGCAGGGAGGGCCCCAGGGGGCTGCAGAGGCTTTGCCCCCAAGGCTGGCAGCTCCCAGAGGCTGTCACCCAGCGGGTGACACCGCAGCACTTAGCGGCCTCCTGGCAGCCCCAGATGGATTCCTTCTCCTGACTTTTCTTGAGTCGGATTCTCTCCATTTGCTCTATTGATTTGAATTTTAAAGTGAGGGGATAATGCTGGTTTTAATGCTGGTTTTAATGCTGTTTTTATTGTGGCGAGTGAGGAGCTGGTGGGGGCGTGGGCACTGCGGAATAAATGGAATTATTGCCGCGTTTTGGCGGACCTGGAGCTGCTGCGGCCAGGGGTGAAGGTGATTTGGGGGTTTCCTCGTGGCACTTTGGGCTGCTGGGATGAGCTTGACCCTGGTGGGAACCCAGTCCATGCTGGCTGTCCACAAACCCAACCCAACCAAGCCCTGCACACCTTGGGTGGCTCCCACATGAAATATAAATGGGGAGAAAATTACCTTAATCAAGTCTAAGCAGAATTGATTAATATTTTAGTAAAAACCTCACGCTGGAGTTTAACAGACTGGTTAAATCTCAGCTGGAAAAACCACTGTGGTTCCCCACCAGCCTTTTTTTTTTTCTCTCCTTAAACCCAGCCTGGTTTCCACAGCCCCTCTTTGCCTGTGGGGCCTGCACTGGGGTTGCTGGGGAGCTCTTTGCCCTTTAGCTGAGCGAATTATCAGCGGTTTAAAAAGGCCCCTTCTCCCCCTCCCGGCTCCCTTTTATAGGTACAATAATCAGATAAAATATTTCTGGAAGACTATTTACAAAATCCCCCCATCCCCATCAATCTTACGGTTAAGAAGGAGCAGAGGAAGAAATCTTAACCTCAAGAAGCTGCTAATGCAACCGAGCTCTTTAATGGTGGGGTGGAGATCTTCTTTTTTTTCCTGCTGCCATTACTATGGAATACATAATAACATCAATAATTAAATATAAATTGGATTTAATATTTTATGCTGGCGACATGTAATTTACACTCTACCCGAGAAATCAAAAGGTCACGTCTGAAGTGAAGGCAAGGAGGGAAAGGGAGAGGGGCTGGGCCCTGAGATGGGTCTGGCGTTGGGAGCATCAACAAATGGCTGCAGGGAGGGGAGGGAGGGCTTTGTTTGGGCTGAAAGACGAGGACTTTGGGCTGGCTTGCAGGTGGAGGGGGCTGTTCCTGCTCTGTCCAGCCGGTTCTGGGCTCTGGGGCTGTTTTAGGGGCGATTGGGGCGGTGTGGGATCCCCATCCCTGCTGTCCTGGCCAGCAGAGCTCTCCTGCATCGATCCCTGGGCCCCAGGGCAGCTCTGGGTGTCCTGCCAGCACAGCCCAGCGCAGCAGCAGCTCCATTAACACGAGGTAATTCAGGAACTGCCCGGGCTATTTCTGGAATGGGCCAATTTTCAGTCTTTTATTGCTCTCCCTGTTGGGTCATCGAAGATTTGGCTCATTTTCACCTCCATACCCAGGATTTTGTGCCCCAGCTCTCTCTGCCGTGAGCTTTGCATCTTTAATTAATCAAAACCAGGAGAAATCCACCCTGTCTTGGGGGGTCTCCAGGTTGGGATTTGTGTCCCCTGCCTGGGCTGGTGGCAGCAGGGAGCCAACCTGGAGCCATCCCTGGCGTGGGGAGAGAGGATTTCTCCCCTCTGATGAGTTCTTGCTCATCGGGCCTGCGGGCAGAGAGGTTTGGGGCTCCTTGGGGCTGCCCAGCACAGGTTTCTCTGCAAGTGAGGCTTCTGCTTTTTTAAAGGTTGTGCAACACATCTGGGCAAAGCCATTCCTGATTCTTCTTCTCCTTCTCCCCCCGAGCGGGCTCAGCTGGGGAAGTTGGGGGGAACCAGCCCTGGGGGTGGTTGGCTTTGGGGTCTCACCTGGCACGAACGTGGGTGGGGAGGCAGGTGGAGGGGCTGGGGCTGCTGGGGATGTGAAATTAAAGTGGAATTTGGGGAGGGAATAAATCCTCTTTGTGCACTGGGGGGAGGCTGCTGGCGGGATCTGGCTCTGTGCCGGGGCACGGTGGGGTTGGGAAAGGGGGGGATGTCCTTGAGGGACACTGGACAGGCCAGGAAAACCCCTGGGTGCACCCTTGGGTGGTCCTGGGGGGGGACAAAGGGACAGCAGCACCCACTGCCCTCACTGGAAGTGCTGGAAGTGCCTGGCTCTGATTTTGGGTCCGTTTTGCCCAGATTCAGCCACTGCCATCACATCCAGGAGGCTTTGCTGCCTGTGGCCGAGGTGGAAATTCCTCCCTGAGCCTGGGGTTAATTGAACATCCATTGGTTTGCTTTGGTCTCCGTGGCCAGGTGAAGTAAAAACCCCACAAGAGCAGAGTTTCCATCCCCTGCAGGGGCCACGAACCCCCTCAGGTCCCCCAGGAGTGGGCAGAAAATGCCAGATTTTGTTTGGCAGAGCCACAGCTGGGGCCGGATCGGCTCGGTTTGGATTTTCACAGAGCCACAGCCCCTCGGGGAGCCCAGCCCTATTGGAAGAATTTGGGAAAGGCTGCATGGGACAGGGCTGGGAGCAGCCTGGGATGGTGGGAGGTGTCCCTGCCAGGGTCTGGATGGGCTGGAAGGTCCCTTCCAGGCCAAAAAATCCCATAATTCTGTGAACAGGAGCTGAGCCTGCCCCACACCCAGATCCCTGCTGGGATTAATCCTGATTGGGCTTTCAGCATCACCTGAGCTGCCTTGTAGGGCACAGCTCCTTTGGGGGCCCTCAGCATTTTGGGGCCTGAGCTGGGCTGCCCCCAAACCACCCAAGGCTGAGCTTTATAGGATCGTTACCTTTTTTATAAGGCTTTGGAAGCCACTTGGAAAAAAAAACCCACTTGTTTATTGTTGGGATTTAACCGGTTTTGATCAAAAATGGGGCGACTTTTTCCACCTCCTGCCCCTTCCCTTGATCAGCACCTGCCCCGGGAGGAGGAAGGATCTAATGAATTGCAAGAGGATGGGACTGCCCCTGCCCTCTCAGCGCTCCTTCCATGGATTTATTTCATTTTTCCAAGTCAAGCATGGAAAATCTTCATAAACCCTGCGCCCTTGCAGCTTCTGGTGCCCCTGAAAGTGGAAACACCTGGTTTTCAAAGGGCACTCCTGACTCTCACTTGCTCTTAATGGCATATTTCGATTTTATGGATGGGATAATGCGACTGGGGGGGCGCTGGCTTGCTTGGCAGAGGAAAAACTGGGATTTTCTGGGCCTTTGAAGCTTGGTGGTTTTTGGTGGAGGAGAAAGCTTTTGGGTGGGAGGGGAAGGGTTTATGGGTATCCCTGACCCCTGTAGAGGCTTTTTGGGGACACAACAGCGACAGCCTCACAGGGAACGAGCCAGGAGTCACCTCAGACTTTTCATTTTCCACTTTTTCTGCCCCAAAACCCAGAGGAGCCCCGCAGCACTCCTGTCCCAAAGGGCCGAGTGAGCCGCGCTGAATGAGCCGCGCTAATTCCTCCAAGCTGAGCACAGCAGCCCCCGTCGATACCCGATTATTTTCCGTCTTTATTTTCCATCTTTATCCATCCCCAGGTGCAGCAGGAATGGTCCCTCCAGGCCGTTCAGATGCTTTTAAGCCTTGAAGAGGCGCAGGCTGCGCTTTGCAAGGCGCTGGTTTATGGCCTGGGGGGAGGGAAAGGCTTCACTGGTGCTTTGCAGGGCTCGGGCTGAGTGATTGATGGCCAGGGATGGCATCAGGGATGGCAAACAGCAATGGCAATATTTCAACCCTTTTCAAAGTTAAAATAGTGGATATAGTGGAAATTTTAACCTTTATAAAGGTTAAATATTTTAATCTTTAAAATATATTAAAATTTTTAAAATATTATTTTATATTATATTATATTATATTATATTATATTATATTATATTATATTATATTATATTATATTATATTATATTATATTATATTATATTATATTATATTATATTATATTATATTATATTATATTATATTATATTATATTATATTATATTATATTATATTACTATTATTACATTACATTACATTACATTACATTACATTACATTACATTATATTATATATAATATATATAATATCTATAATATATTATATATATAATATCTATGTTATGTATATAATATATATTATCTATTATATATATTATATATAATTAAAATATTTTCAAATATTAATAATATTTTAACCTTTTAAAACCTTTACAAATGTTAAAATACCCACAACAATGGATATTTTTTGTCCCAATGAAGGGAGAGAATGATGAGGAGGACTCCATGGATATCAGAAGGCCAATTAAGTAGCTTATTCTACTATATTATTCTACTATATTATTCTACTATATTATTCTACTATATTATTCTATAAATCTAAAACTGGACCTGTCAAGCACTCAGCTCTGCACACGCTGCACGGAAACTCGCGACTGTCAGCAGAAGGCTGCAAAGAACGATAATGAAAACTCCTGACTCCCTCCGGAGTCCCCCCACAGCCCGACCGTGACTGGCCATTAAGCTAAAACAATTCACAATTGTTAGATAAACAATCTCCAACCACATTCCAAAGCAGCAAAACACAGGGAGAAGCAAATGGGATATTCTTGTTTTCCTTTTTCTCCGAGGCTTCTCAGCTTCCCGGGAGAAAGCGCTGGGCAAAGGGATTTTGGAGAAAATGTGATGGCGACAATGCAGGGATTCTCCTCTCACCCAGGGGAGCTGGGGAGGGCCCAAAGCCGCTGGAGGTTTGGGTTTGGGGTTAAAGAGGCCAATGTCACAGGGTTTGGGGTTAAAGAGGCCAATGTCACAGGGTTTGGGGTTAAAGAGGCCAATGTCACAGGGTTTGGGGTTAAACAGGGTTTAGGGTTAAAGATGCCAATGTCACAGGGTTTGGGGTTTGGGGTTAAAGAAAGGCCAATGTCACAGGGTTTAGGGTTAAAGATGCCAATGTCACAGGGTTTTGGGTTAAAGAGGCCAATGTCACAGGGTTTAAAAGATGCCAATGTCACAGGGTTTATGTGTCACAAGGGTTTAGGGATGCCAATGTCACAGGGTTTGGGGTTAAAGAGGCCAATGTCACAGGGTTTGGGGTTAAAGAGGCCAATGTCACAGGGTTTGGGGTTAAAGAGGCCAATGTCACAGGGTTTAGGGTTAAAGATGCCAATGTCACAGAGTTCTGGGATCCCAGAAGGGTTTGGGTGCGAAGGGAACTTAGAGCCCATCCAGTGCCACCCCTGCCATGGCAGGGACACCTCAACCTGCTCCAGCCTGGCCTTGGGCACTGCCAGGGGTCCAGGGCAGCCCCAGCTCCTCACCCCTCTCTGAGTGATGAATTTCTTCCCCATATCCCGCCCGAATTTCCCCTCCATGCGTTTATAACCACCCCCCTTGTCCTGTCACTCCCTGCCCGTGGAAATTCACCCTCCCTGAGTTTCTCAAACCCTCCAAGGCCTGGGAGGCTGCAGGGGAATCTCCCCAGATCCTTTTCTGCCCCAATATCGAGGATGCCTCGAGCCTTTCCCTTAGGGCAGCTGCAGGGAGAGACAAAGGCGAGGTGCGAACCCTCCCAAAATCGCCGTGGCGGGGGCTCCATGCCTTTATTTCCATCCCAGGGATTTTCTCCCGGCTTTGAGCTCCTCCGAAGAGCTCCTGGCCGGGATCATTGCCGACAGGGAACCTGAGCAGCGCTTTTGTTTCACCTTCTGCAGCACAAAGCAATCCCCGCTGCCAGGCTCTGCCCCCCTGAGCCGACCCGCCCTGTCACGTCCCATTAACTTCAGTCCAGCCCTAATCCCTGCCCTGAAATGGATAATGAAAGACGTTCAAGATATATCAAAATGGCATCGGTATTGATTTATTAATGCTAGGGAATGCTGCCCTAATTGAATTTAGCTCCAGGAAGTCAGTTAATGCAGCTGACAGTGATACAGGAATTCAATCTCCCCAGCGCACTGAGTTAGGACTGTTTTCTCCTCTCTTTGTTGTCAGTTGGATAAATAACAAATCAATTTAAATTTCAACGAGGTTGCTAAAAACAAGGCAGGCTCTGCCGGGGCCGGTGGCTCACCCGGGGCTGGCGAAGGTCAGAGCTGCTCAGGGGGCACCCCTGGGTGCTCTGGGGGTCCCTGCGGCTGGGGCTGGGTTTATTTTGGGCTCCAGAGGAGGGGCTGTGTCCGTAAATCCGGCTTTGGGCATTTCCCCCCAATCTTGACACGGAGGACTCGGAATTTTCTTCTCTCAGCCCCACCTGAGCTCAGAGCAGCAGCTCCTGGGGACAGCGGATCCCTTCCCCAGGCTCTGGGGGTGTCTCCCTGCCTGACCTGCCCAGAAATTCCAATGTTCCCTGGACTTTTTGGTGGGAAATCTCAGAAATCTCAGCAAAACACCCAGAGCTGCCCTTGGGTGCTGCCCCTCTCAGCATCCCCGTGGCTGCACCTTCACTTTTGGGTGCTGAACTCATCCATTCACCCCTGGTTCAAGCTTAGGCAACAAAAGTTTGTTCCTAAGTGAGTTTAAGATTAGACAACCAACCTCGCAGTGGCAGAGCCCAGTCCTTCAGAATCATCATTTTTAATTTCTCAATGCTTTTATTTTAAAGCTTCAGCCCAAACCCCCCACCCCCGACCTCAATCCTGCCTTTGCTCTCCAGCCCTGCTGGGGTTGGTATGGTCAAGGAGGCAGAGGAGCCTGAGTTAATTAAATCAACAGCTAACAGTGGAGGTTACCCACAAAAGTGAACCTTGGTGCCCCTAAAACCACTGACCAGAGAATGGCTGGAAAAAAACAAAACCACAGTTGGAGTGAAATGGAAAAAGAAATCTTCAGCTCTATATCACTTCAGCCAGCCACAGGTATCAGAATATTAATTGCTCTTTGACTTGATTTTGTTGTGGGATTAAGGGCACATTGTGGCTTATGAAGATATTCTAGGAGCCACAAGGATGGATGCAAAATCCATCTGAGCAGCGTTTCTGTGCCTGCTGGGATCCAGGACGCTGCTCCAGCTGGAGCCCAGCGGCTGCTCCTGCTCCCCCAGCCCGCGCGCTCCCCTCCACAGCCCCAGACTCCCTGTCCCTGCCCGGGAGTGCCAAAATAAAATAAATAAATTAAATAAATGTTGTCCCAATGAAGGAGAGAATGATGAGGACTCCATGGATATCAGAAGGCCAATTAAGTAGCTTATTCTACTATATTATTCTACTATATTTATTCTACTATATTATTCTATAAATCTAAAACTGGACCTGTCAAGCACTCAGCTCTGCACACGCTGCACGGAAACTCGTGACTGTCAGCAGAAGGCTGCAAAGAACGATAATGAAAACTCCTGACTCCCTCCGGAGTCCCCCCACAGCCCGACCGTGACTGGCCATTAAGCTAAAACAATTCACAATTGTTAGATAAACAATCTCCAACCACATTCCAAAGCAGCAAAACACAGGAGAAGCAAATGGGATATTCTTGTTTTCCTTTTTCTCCGAGGCTTCTCAGCTTCCCGGGAGAAAGCGCTGGGCAAAGGGATTTTGGAGAAAATGTGATGGCGATCATGCAGGGATTTTCCTCTCACCCAGGGGAGCTGGGGAGGGCCCAAAGCCGCTGGAGGTTTGGGTTTAGGGTTAAAGATGCCAATGTCACAGGGTTTAGGGTTAAAGAGGCCAATGTCACAGGGTTTAGGGTTAAAGATGCCAATGTCACAGGGTTTAGGGTTAAAGATGCCAATGTCACGGGGTTTAGGGTTAAAGATGCCAATGTCACAGGGTTTGGGGTTAAAGAGGCCAATGTCACAGGGTTTGGGGTTAAAGATGCCAATGTCACAGGGTTTGGGGTTAAAGAGGCCAATGTCACAGGGTTTAGGGTTAAAGATGCCAATGTCACAGGGTTTGGGGTTAAAGGGTTAAAGGGTTTAGGGTTAAAGATGCCAATGTCACAGAGGGTTAAAGATCCCAGAAGGGTTTGGGGTTAAAGAGGCCAATGTCACAGGGTTTGGGGTTAAAGATGCCAATGTCACGGGGTTTAGGGTTAAAGAGGCCAATGTCACAGGGTTTGGGGTTAAAGATGCCAATGTCACAGGGTTCTGGGATCCCAGAAGGGTTTGGGTGCGAAGGGAACTTAGAGCCCATCCAGTGCCACCCCTGCCATGGCAGGGACACCTCAACCTGCTCCAGCCTGGCCTTGGGCACTGCCAGGAGTCCAGGGCAGCCCCAGCTCCTCACCCCTCTCTGAGTGATGAATTTCTTCCCCATATCCTGCCTGAATTTCTCCTCCATGCGTTTACAACCACCCCCCTTGTCCTGTCACTCCCTGCCCGTGGAAATTCACCCTCCCTGAGTTTCTCAAACCCTCCAAGGCCTGGAAGGCTGCAGGGGAATCTCCCCAGATCCTTTTCTGCCCCAATATCGAGGATGCCTCGAGCCTTTCCCTTAGGGCAGCTGCAGGGAGAGACAAAGGCGAGGTGCGAACCCTCCCAAAATCGCCGTGGCGGGGGCTCCATGCCTTTATTTCCATCCCAGGGATTTTCTCCCGGCTTTGAGCTCCTCCGAAGAGCTCCTGGCCGGGATCATTGCCGACAGGGAACCTGAGCAGCGCTTTGCTTTTGTTTCACCTTCTGCAGCACAAAGCAATCCCCGCTGCCAGGCTCTGCCCCCCTGAGCCGACCCGCCCTGTCACGTCCCATTAACTTCAGTCCAGCCCTAATCCCTGCCCTGAAATGGATAATGAAAGACGTTCAAGATATATCAAAATGGCATCGGTATTGATTTATTAATGCTAGGGAATGCTGCCCTAATTGAATTTAGCTCCAGGAAGTCAGTTAATGCAGCTGACAGTGATACAGGAATTCAATCTCCCCAGCGCACTGAGTTAGGACTGTTTTCTCCTCTCTTTGTTGTCAGTTGGATAAATAACAAATCAATTTAAATTTCAACGAGGTTGCTAAAAACAAGGCAGGCTCTGCCGGGGCCGGTGGCTCACCCGGGGCTGGCGAAGGTCAGAGCTGCTCAGGGGGCACCCCTGGGTGCTCTGGGGGTCCCTGCGGCTGGGGCTGGGTTTGTTTTGGGCTCCAGAGGAGGGGCTGTGTCCGTAAATCCGGCTTTGGGCATTTCTCCCCCAATCTTGACACGGAGGACTCGGAATTTTCTTCTCTCAGCCCCACCTGAGCTCAGAGCTGCAGCTCCTGGGGACAGCGGATCCCTTCCCCAGGCTCTGGGGGTGTCTCCCTGCCTGACCTGCCCAGAAATTCCAATGTTCCCTGGACTTTTTGGTGGGAAATCTCAGAAATCTCAGCAAAACACCCAGAGCTGCCCTTGGGTGCTGCCCCTCTCAGCATCCCCGTGGCTGCACCTTCACTTTTGGGTGCTGAACTCATCCATTCACTCCTGGCTCAAGCTTAGGCAACAAAACTTTTTTCCTAAGTGAGTTTAAGATAAGACAACCAACCTCGCAGTGGCAGAGCCCAGTCCTTCAGAATCATCATTTTTAATTTCTCAATGCTTTTATTTTAAAGCTTCAGCCCAAACCCCCCACCCCCGACCTTAATCCTGCCTTTGCTCTCCAGCCCTGCTGGGGTTGGTATGGTCAAGGAGGCAGAGGAGCCTGAGTTAATTAAATCAACAGCTAACAGTGGAGGTTACCCACAAAAGTGAACCTTGGTGCCCCTAAAACCACTGACCAGAGAATGGCTGGAAAAAAACAAAACCACAGTTGGAGTGAAATGGAAAAAGAAATCTTCAGCTCTATATCACTTCAGCCAGCCACAGGTATCAGAATATTAATTGCTCTTTGACTTGATTTTGTTGTGGGATTAAGGGCACATTGTGGCTTATGAAGATATTCTAGGAGCCACAAGGATGGATGCAAAATCCATCTGAGCAGCGTTTCTGTGCCTGCTGGGATCCAGGACGCTGCTCCAGCTGGAGCCCAGCGGCTGCTCCTGCTCCCCCAGCCCGCGCGCGCCCCTCCACAGCCCCAGACTCCCTGTCCCTGCCCGGGAGTGCCAAAATAAAATAAATAAATTAAACAAATGTGCCCCTTCCCTGCGGTGACACCCCCAGACGGGATCGGGGGACTGGGGACAGGACACCCCTGGGGTGTCACCCCAGCAGGGCAGGGAGGCCGCCAGGAGCCTGTCCCTGCTGTCCCTGTCCCCACAGGGCTCGGGTGTGGGCTGTGCCAGGGGCTGGCAGCGCGGCTGGGGCCGTGCCAGGCGGGCACTCACTGTCCTGGGATTGCCAGGGCTGTCCTGAGTCACCTGTGGCCAGCTCTGGTGGCTTCTCCTGGCCCTTCCTGGGCTGCCACTGGTTTCTAGGCGCTGGTGTGGTGTGGCCGAGGCCCCGGGGAGCTCCTGAGCCCGGCCCAGCCCTCATTAAGGAGCTCATTAAGGAGCCCCCTTTGTTTATCTCGGTCTCAGAATCTCCGAGGGCGCTCGCACAGGGCAGCAGGGCCCGGCCCTGTAGTGGCTCTTTCATGTGCCTCGGGCCGGGAGACAAGTTCGTGCTGGCAGCGAGGAGGCTCAGAAACGCTTTCATAGCAGAATGGCCAGGAGCGCCCTCGTGATTGCCTCCAAATTCCCAGCGAATAAATGAATCATGGACAGACAGATGAATAATGGATATTCCAGCGGGCAGGGAGAACCAGTGCCCGTGCCAGGACCGGGGCGCGAAGGACACACGGACGGCACAGCAGGGATGGGGCGCAAGGAAGGGGTTGTGGCACCGCAGGTGACAAACCCGGGGTGCTGTGCCCGCCTCGGGGGTGCCAGGCTCTGCTCGGAGACCCTTCCCTGGGACAGGACAGGGGCAGGACGGGACAGGACACCGGGCTGGGACAGGACAGGACACCAGGCCAGGACAGGACAGGACACCGGGCTGGGACACCGGGTTGGGACACGGGGCCAGGACACCGGGCACGCTAGCAGGAGGGGCGGATGGGGCTGGGCATGGGGGGCTCGGGGGCGGCCGGGGCACGGCAGGGTCGGTGGGCACGGGGTGGGCGAGAGCCGCTGCCCACGGGCTCCGGCCGTGCCCGGGGTGCCCTGTCCGGCCCGGCCGCTGGCCGGAGGCTCCGGAGCTCCGTGCACTAGAGGGAGACAAAGCCCCACGCTCGGCCGGGGGTGCCCGGGGCACGGGGAGGGGTGCCCGGGGTGGGAACGGGATCCCCGGGGAATGGGAACCGCAGGTGATGGGATTGGGATCCCCAAGGGATGGGATTGGGATCCCCACGGGATGGGAACAGGAACCCCCGGGGAATGGGAACCGCAGGGGATGGGAATGGGATCCCCAAGGGATGGGATTGGGATCCCCATGGGATGGGAACAGGAACCCCCGGGGAATGGGAGCAGGAATCCAATGGGATGGGAACCCCAGGGGATGGGAATGGGAATTCCGTGGGATGGGAACCCCATGAGAATCAGTGCCCCAGGTCATGGGAATGGGAACCCTGGGGAATGGGAATCTCATAGAATGGGAATGGGATCCCCGTGGGATGGGATTGGGAACCCCAGGAGGTGGGATTGGGTGCCCAGGGGAATGGGATCCCCATGGGATGGGATGAAACCCCCCAGGGCTGGGTCTCTGCCCGGATCCTCTCCCAGGTTTTGTGCTGGGAGAGCTCTGGGAGCCCCTTCCTTTGATCCACGGGGGTTTCCCGGTTGGAAAAGGCTCGTGGAGGGCCAGGGGTGTCTGCATGGGGGGCTGGAGCTGCCCCCATGGAATTGGGGTCTCAGCCCTGCCCCAGGCCTCCATGGGAGCTCTTTGGGGTTCAGGGCTCCGTTCCTGCTGGCACTGCCCGGTTCCCACTGAGCCTGGCCCGTGCCTGGGTGCTCCTTTTCAGGGAGGTTGGTTTGTTTGTTTTCTTGCCTTTTACTCTGTTTCTGCTCTGGAGAAAATCCATTTTCTCTCCGAGGCCTCACTGCCACCCTTGCCACACAGGGTGGCCTGAAAGAAAAAAAGAAATCAGCCTGAAAATTCAAATAAATAAATTAAATAAATGAAGGAAGCAGAGGCTGCTCTCCCTAGCCCAGCTGAGGCTTTTCCCTCCTTTTTCCTCTTTTTCTGGGCCACAGAAGCTGAAGCTCTGTTGAGGTCTCAGGTGATCTCACTTTGGGGTGACAGTGAGACCCCTCAGCCAGAGCAGCCCTGGGTCAGCAGCTCAAACCTGGCCAAATAACAATTAAAGCATCCCTTGCACCCTCCGTGCCACGGCATCGGGGTGGGGACGAGCCTGGGCAAGATTCTGGGGAGGATTTGGGCTGTTGGGGGCCAGGTGTCAGACACTGGCTGTACTGTCAGCCCAGAATATCCTCTGTGGTCGGGCTGAGGGCTGAGGGATGCAAACGAGCTCCTGCTTGATTTGTTTGTTGCTTTAGAGCCACCGTTGGTCTTTTTTCGGCTCCCTCCGAGCAGCCTCATTTGTTTGGGCAGCTCCTCCGTCCCAGGCCTCGCACAAAGAGTTTTCCTTGCACTCCTTGTGCGATCACCCAGCGAGGCCAGAGCTCCCTGGGGCTGCGGGGGCTCCTCGGTGGCAGCCGAGCCTTTGGGACACCCAGAGAAGCCACGGGAAAGCCCCAGGAGGTTCCAGCGCCTCTGTGGGGTGGTGGAACAGGAGCATCCTTCGGGCATCTCATCAGGGTTCCCTTGCCCTGTAAATCTGTTCTCCAGCACCAGCGCCATCCCCAGGTGCCATCCCCAGGTGCCATCCCCAGGTGCCACCCCCAGGTGCCACCCCCAGGTGCCATCCCCAGGTGCCACCCCCAGGTGCCATCCCCAGGTGCCACCCCCAGGTGCCATCCCCCAGGTTCCATCCCCAGGTGCCATCCCCAGGTGCCACCCCCAGGTGCCATCCCCAGGTGCCATCCCCAGGTGACACCCCCAGGTGCCATCCCCAGGTGCCATCCCCAGGTGCCACCCCCAGGTGCCATCCCCCAGGTGCCATCCCCAGGTTCCATCCCCAGGTTCCATCCCCAGGTGCCATCCCCAGGTGCCACCCCCAGGTGACACCCCCAGGTGCCATCCCCAGGTGCCATCCCCAGGTGCCATCCCCCAGGTGCCATCCCCAGGTGCCACCCCCAGGTGCCATCCCCAGGTGCCACCCTCAGGTGCCATCCCCAGGTGCCATCCCCAGGTGCCATCCCCAGCTGCCATCCCCAGGTGCCACCCTCAGGTGCCATCCCCAGGTGCCACCCCAGGTTCCATCCCCCCAGGTGCCATCCCCAGGTGCCATCCCCAGGTGCCATTCCCAGGTTACACCCTCAGGTGCCACCCCCAGGTGCCACCCCCAGGTGCCACCCCCAGGTGCCATTCCCAGGTGCCATCCCCAGGTGCCATCCCCAGGTGCCATCCCCAGGTTCCATCCCCAGGTGCCATCGCACGGCTGGCAGCCTCGGGGAGGGCTTTGCAGCCCAGCTGGGCGGGTCCTGGCGCTGCCGCGTTCCCTGTGGGGCAGACCCCGAGGCGGGGCAGAGCCGCGCGTCCTCTCCCGGGCGATGGAATTTCTCCGGGAATTCTGCCGGGGAATTCATTCTGCACAAAGGAGGGAGGTGCAGCTCCGCGCATCGCCGCTCGCTGCGGTGAATCACCCGGCGGCCGTCCCGGAGCTGCCGGGGCTAATGCTGCTTGTGCTAATGTAGGAAATCATTAAAGATCAATGAAGGGATCATTAGCAGCGCGACGCCCTCGCCCGCCCGCCCGGGCTGCAGATCCCCCACTTAATCCGGCCATAAAAACGGCACCATGAGCTCACTTTAATGGGTGTCAGCAAGATGGATTGGCCGGGCCAGAGGTTACGGCGGCGGCGCGGGAGCAGCACCGCTAATGCACTTGCAGCTCCGCTCCGCTTTAATGCGAGTTGAGCAGAAAACGGCCCGGAACGCAGCCAGGCCTCCCCTGCAGACGCTCCCAGGCTCTCGATGCAATAACGCGGGTCTGGGAGGGGAAACAGCAGCGCAGGGCTCGGTTAAAGCCGAGCCGGCCCCAAGGGGGCCCCGCCTGGGCCTGGGGGCTCCACCGCGACCCCATCGCTCCCTCCCGGCTCGGGGGCTTCCCCCGCCCCGCCTGCGCTTCGGAGGGGCCTCTGCGCTGTCCAGTGCTCGCTTCCTCCAGGAGCAGCCCCGCGCTCCCCGGTTTCGGTGCCTTTCGCCGCTTTTTGTGCTTTCCCAGCCGCCGCCGGGAGGCGGCCTGGGGCGATGCCCCGCCCGTGCCTCAGTTTCCCTGGCTGCGGGGCGGGCTGGGGGACACCGGCATTTCGGGGCTCTGCCACAGGGGCGGGTGTCGCATCTCTTGTCTGGGTCGCTGATAAGGGACAGGCGGCCCTCATGGCCGCAGGGGTGACACCGAGCTCCTGCCGTGCCCGCGGGTTGCGAGGCCTTCCAGCGGAGCCGCCAGCCCGGTCCCCTCTGCTCGCTGTCCCCAGGGTGCCCAGTGTCCCAAGGGGGTCCCCACGGTGTCCCTAGGGTGTCTCAAGGGCGCCCAGTGTCCCCAGAGTGTCCCCAGGGTGTCCCCAGGGTGTCCCCAGGGTCCCCAGGGTGTTCCCAGGGTGTTCCCAGGGTGTCCCTAAGGTCCCCAGGGTGCCCAGGGTATGCCCAGAGTGTCCCCAGTCTGTCCCCAGGGTGCCCAGGGTGTCCCCAAGGTGTCCCCAGGGTGCCCAGGGTGTCCCCAAGGTGTCCCCAGGGTGCCCAGGGTGTCCCAAGGGTGCCCAGAGTGTCCCCAGGGTGTCCCCAGGGTGCCCAGAGTGTCCCCAGTCTGTCCCCAGGGTGCCCAGGATGTCCCCAGAGTGTCCCCAGGGTGCCCAGAGTGTCCCCAGGATGTCCCCAGAGTGTCCCAAGGGTGTCCCCAGAGTGTCCCCAGGGTGCCCAGGGTGTCCCAAGGGTGTCCCCAAGGTGCCCAGGGTGCCCAGAGTGTCCCCAGGATGTCCCCAGAGTGTCCCCAGTCTGTCCCCAGGGTGTCCCCAGGGTGCCCAGAGTGTCCCCAGGGTGTCCCAAGGGTGTCCCCAGAGTGTCCCCAGGGTGCCCAGGTGTCCCCAAGGTGTCCCCAGGGTGCCCAGGGTGCCCAGGGTGTCCCCAGGGTGTCCCCAGGGTGGCCCAGCCCTGCTGGATGTGCAGCCCCAGCCCCACAGGGCAGAGTTTGCGTTTCCCTTCAGGCACAGCTGGGCAGCAGCAATTTCAGCGCTGAAATTTCCCCCTGAAACCTCCGAAAAGCGGGCGCCCGGAACGAAGCCTTTCCCCCCAGCCCAAACCTCGCTGACGTTTTTCTTTCTCCCTTTCTGATCTGCTTTTTAGGTTTGCATCCCCGAGGGGCTCCCTCGCAGTTCTCAAAATCGCCGGATTTGGGGTGGGTTTTTCCTCCCAGAGCTCTCTGCCCTGGCCCTGCCACCACTGCCACCACCGCTGTCCCCCATGCCACATGCAGGCCCAGCCTGCCCTGCTGCCCCCACAAAACAAGTGGAACGCGGCCCTGTGAATTATTTTTAGGGTTTTTTTTTCCCTAAATGATTCAGAGCAAATTGCAAAAATTCAACATTTCAATCTCGCGGCGCTTTGGTTCCAGTGGGGGCCCTGGAGGGAAGCGTGAGCAGCCAGAAATGGGCATTTCCCACCCCAAAAACGCCACCCCGACAGCCTGGGTGGCTCCAGCTCAGCCTTAGGGGCTAGCAGGGAGGACCCCGCGGGCCGTGCCTCAGTTTCCCTCAGTGCTGGGTAGGGAAATGTGTGAATCCTGAAGGAAAGGGGGTTTTGGCACACCTGGATGTGCCTTTCCCCCTGCTCTGGTCCAGTCCATGGGGTCAAGGGCGGTTTTGCGAAATAAAAGCAAAAAAAAAAAAGCAGAGAAAAAGGCCAAAAAGCAAAAAAGGCAAAAAAGCAAAAATGGCAAAAAAAAAGCAGCAAAATAATGAAAAAAGCCAAAAGGCAAAAAAAAAAAAAAGTAAAAAAGGCAAAAAAAGCAGAAAAAGTAAAAAAAAAAAAAAAAAAAAACCCCAAAAAAGCAAAAAAAACCCCTGCAAAGATAAGTTTTAAAAAGCAAAAAAACCAAAAAAAAGCCAAAAAAAGAGCAAAAAGAGCAAAAAAAGAAGGCAAAAAAAGCAGGAAAAAAACCAAAAAAGAAAAAAAAAAGCCGAAAAAAGCAAAAAAAAAGAGCAAAAAGGCAAAAAAACCCCAAAAACAAAAACAAAAAAAAGCAAAAAACCCCTGCAAAAATAAGTTAAAAAACAAACAACAAACAAACAAAAAAACCCCCAAAAAGCCAAAAAACGAGCAAAAGGAACAAAAAGAGGCAGAAAAACCAAAAAGGCAAAAAAGCTGGGTTGGGAGCTTTATCTCCTTCTGGGGTGCTTTTTAAAATTTTTTTTTTAATTTTTTTTTTTTTTTTTATTTTTTTTTTAATTTTCTCCTCTGGTTTCTTTCCTTCCCTGTCCCCGCTCGCCTTTGCCGCGCCTGTGACTCACCCGGGGCGGCGGCGACACGAGGGGACACGAACCGCGCACGGTTCCCACGCTCTGCCTCCGGCACGGCCCCGCTTCCTCCCCGGCCTCCTCTTCCTCCCCGGCCTCCTCCTCCTCCCCTGTGCACACCCGCGCGTTTTCACGGCTGCCTTTGGCCAACGCTCAATTGAACGGTGCGCGCCGTGTGCCGGAACCTCTCGGGGACACCCCCAGCCCTCCACGAGGACCCTCGGACCCTTCCGGGGACCCCCAAACCTCCCCAGGCATCCCCAGAGCTTCTTGGGGACCCCCAGACCTTCTCAGGACCCCCAGCCCTTTTTGGGGACATCCATCCCTTTTTGGGGACATCCATCCCTTTTTGGTCATCCCCAGCCCTTTTTGGTGACCCCCAGCCCCTTTTGGGGACCCCCAGCCCTTTTTGGGACCCCCAGCCCTCCCCAGCCCTTTTGGGAGACCCCCAGCCCTTTTGGGGACCCCCAGCCCTTTTTGGGACCCCCAGCCCTTTTTGGGGACCCCCAGCCCTTTTGGGACCCCCAGCCCTTTTAGGGACCCCCAGCCCTTTTTGGGGACCCCCAGCCCTTTTTGGGACCCCCAGCCCTTTTTGGGGACATCCATCCCTTTTTGGTCATCCCCAACCCTTTTTGGGGACCCCCAGCCCCTTTTGGGGACCCCCAGCCCTTTTTGGGACCCCCAGCCCTTTTTAGGGACCCCCAGCCCTTTTTGGGGACCCCCAGACCTTCTCAGGACATTCATCCTGCCAAGGGCAGTGGGGCAGGATTCTTTTCCTGCCCCACTTTTCCCCCCTTTTTTGGGGGAATAATTGGGATTTTGGCCTTGCTGGGCTGCCCAAGCTCAGCCCTGCCCTCCTGCCTGGCAGGTGCCACCAGCAGGGACATCCCAGCTTCTGCAGGAAGCTCTGCTGGGGCTGTGCCCACTCCCAGACCTCAGCCCAGACACTGAAATTCCCTTTTCTGCCCTAAATTGTTGTTTGTTTTTGCTCGATAGCAGCGGCTGAGCCGGGGGGGCACGGCTGGACGGTCCCGGGGCGGTTCAGACGCTTTAACCCCGAAAAGGGAAGCGAGTTTTCCTGTGCTCCGCGGCTCAGTTGAGGTTTGGGGGATTTTCAGCCTTTCCCTCCGTGGGGCTGGAAGTGGCTTCGGCCCCGTGGGCACCTCCCGGCCCTGCTTGGATGGGAAATGCCCCAAATCCACCCAGGCCCGGGGGGCACCAGGGCAGGAATGGCCCCTTGGGTGGCTGCAGTGCCCGTGGCTGTGGGGTCAGGCAGAGGGCAGGGAGTGACCCCCGTCCTGTCCTTCCTGCCCTCGCTGCCCGTGTGACTGCGGTGTGACCCGGCCTGGGGCTTCTGCTGGGGCTGGAGCGTCCTGGCCGGGCCCTGACCCTGATCCCCACCCCAGGTTCTGACCCTGATCCCTACCCTGGTTCTGACCCCCATCCTCACCCCAGACTGGCCCTGACCCCCATCTCAGCCTGGCCCTGACCCCAATCCCTACCCTGACCCTCACCCCCACCCCAGACTGGTTCTGACCCTGATCCGTACCCTGGTTCTGACCCCATCTCAGCCTGGTTCTGACCCCCATCCCCACCCTGGCTCTGACCCCAGCGTGGTCCTGACCCCCACCCCAGTCCTGACCCTCATCCCCACCCCAGACTGGTTCTGACCCCAATCCCTACCCTGGCTCTGACCCCCATCTCAGCCTGCCTCTGACCCCCATCCCCACCCCAGCCTGGCTCTGACCCCTCACCCCAGCCTGGCTCTGACCCCATCCTGGCCCTGACCCCAGCGTGGTCCTGATCCCCACCCCAGTCTGGCTCTGACCCCAGCCTGGCTCTGCCCCCCACCCTGCCTGGCTCTGACCCCCATCCCCACCCCAGCCTGGCTCTGACCCTGGCCTGGCTCTGCCCCCCACCCCGCCTGGCTCTCCCCTCCTGGGGCAGATTTGGGGCGCCCCTCACAGCCCTGCAGGGCCCTGGCTGCTCCCAGGAGCTGCTCTGCTGCCACCCCACCAGGCTGCCCAGGGCTGGACCTTCCTCTCAGATGTTTGTGCCCTGCTAAATTTGTCCCCAAACCCTTTTAGGCTCTGGGACCTCAGTCCAAATGGAGTCACCAAGTTGCCTCAGATGTTTGTCCCTGGGCTCCAAAATTTGGGAGGGATTTTGGATGGAAATTTTTTGGATGGACTGCCAGGACCTGGAGTGCAATGGATGGATGGATGGATGGATGGATGGATGGATGGATGGATGGATGGATGGATGGATGGATGGATGGATGGATGGATGGATGGACCCCTGGACAGGTTCCCTGGGCTGATGGGGCAATGGATGGATGGATGGATGGGATGGATGGATGGATGGATGGATGGATGGATGGATGGATGGATGGATGGATGGATGGATGGATGGATGGATGGATGGATGGATGATGGATGGATGGATGATGGATGGATGGATGGATGGATGGATGGATGGATGGATGGATGGATGGATGGATGGATGGATGGATGGATGGATGGATGGATGGATGGATGGATGGATGGATGGATGGATGGATGATGGATTGAGGGATGGATAGAGGGATGGATGGATGGATGGATGGATGATGGATGGATGATGATGAATGGATGGATGGATGGACAGGTGATGGATGTACAGATGATGGATTGATGGATGGATGGATGGATGGATGGATGGATGGATGGATGGAGGGATGGATGGATGGATGGATGGATGGATGGATGGATGGATGGATGGATGGATGGATGGATGGATGGATGGATGGATGGATGGATGGATGGATGGATGGATGGATGGATGGATGGATGGATGGATGGATGGATTGATGGATGGATGGATGGATGGATGATAGACAGATGATGGATGGATGGATGGATGGATGGATGGATGGATGGATGGATGGATGGATGGATGGATGGATGGATGGATGGATGGATGGATGGATGGATGGATGGATGGAGGGATGGATGGATGGATGGATGGATGGATGGATGGATGGATGGATGGATGGATGGATGGATGGATGGATGGATGGATGGATGGACAGAAGATGGATGGATGGATGGATGGATGATGGATGGATGGATGGACAGGTGATGGATGTACAGATGATGGATTGGGGGATGGATGGATGGATGATGGATGGATGGACGGATTGATGGACAGGTGATGGATGGACAGAAGATGGATGGAGGGTGGATTGAGCGATCCCGTTGCCGACCCCGCTCCAGGCTCGGCGGGCAGGGGTCACAACGCCGGCTTTGTGCCCGGCCCCGCGTTCCCAGAGCGCGCTGGCGCCGGCCGGGAGCGCTGGCAGGGGCTGGGACAGAGGCCGGGGTTGTTGCTGGGTGGTGACCGGGGCTCGGGGATCACAGGGATCCCAGGATCACATGCCTGCTTTCCCATGGCTCCGGGCAGCCCGGCCGGCGCTGAGCTGGGATGTGGCTTTGTGGCCTCGTGCCTCGGGCACAGGGTCCTGCCCTGGCCAGCCCTGGCCTCTGCGTCCTTCTGAGACGGGCTTTGGTGTCGTGACGCCACCCTTGGGTTTCCTTCTGAGCAGGAGGTGATGGAGGGGCAGAAGGAGGAGCCAGGGATGTGATGGGAGCACAGGATCCTGGAGTGGTTCGGGCTGGAAGGGATTTAAAGCCCATCCAGTGCCACCCCTCCCAGGGCAGGGACACCTCCCACCAGCCCAGGTTGCTCCAAGCCCTTTCCAGGGACATTCCAGGGCTGGGAAATGGAGCTGTGGATGGGATGGGGATGGGATAAGATGGGGGCAAGGGTAAATCCAGCCTGGCCTTCCCAAACCCATCCCAGAGCACCAGATCCATGTCCCTGCCCTCTGCTCGGAGCTGGTGGCACCACAGACGTGTCCTTTGTACTCCCTGTAGTTAATTAAAGGCAGTCCCATGGCAAGGAAAGAAGAGAAGTTTATAAAAACCATTTGCAGGCTTCTTTTGAATCTCTCCTTCTCCCTCCCTGAGCCAGATGAAGAAACGTCGGGGTTGGAGTTGCTTGTTTAAAAATAAAAAGGCGGCGAGCAGCAGAGATCTCACGTCTCGTCTGCAATTTCCACACAAATAGGAACCCATAAAAGCAATAAACATCTTTGTCTCAGACATTGTTTTTTATTAAATGGGGGGGAATTAAATGATTGCACCAAGGCTGGAGCGTGGCCAAATGGCGAAACATTTGTTTAGGATTAGGACAAGAAATCCTTGTTTTCTTTAAGGAGCTCAGTGTCTTCTCCTGCCCGGCTGGGTTCGGATCAGCCGCAAAACGTCCTGGGATGCTCAGCCCAGCTCCTCGTGCCTTTGGGGGACACAACCACAGCCGCAGTTTGGCTTTTCTGGGCACATCCAGGGGCACGGAGGGTTCTCCATGGCAGCATCCCGGGGATGCAGCTCCATCCTGCACATCCCTGGCAGGGGAAGGCGGGGATGGAGGGGATCCTCCTCCCATGCAGGACATCAGCATCCAGCCTGGGATGGTCCCAAAAAGTCAGGATGCTGGTCTTCAGGCACAGCCTTTATCCTCCTCTTCCTCAGCCCTAAAAATGCTTAAAATTCTTATTATTACTATTACTACTACTCCTCCTCCTCCTACTACTACTACCACCACTACTATTACTACTACTATTCCTCTTCCTATATTATTATTATTATTATTATTATTATTATTATTATTATTATTATTATTATTATTATTATTATTATTATTATTATTACTACTACTACTTCCTACTACTACTACTAGTATTATTCCTATTCCTATTCCTATTACTATTACTATTATATTACTATTACTACTATTACTATTACTATTATTATTTTTAAGACAGTGGAACAGCCAACACCTCTCTGATCCAGGGTTATTTTCCACAACATAAACGTATCAAAACGAAAAGAAATTAAATTAAAAAAAAAAAAGAAGAAGAAGAAAAAAAAAAAACAGAAAAAGGAAAATAAACCAGAAACAATGATTTTCCATTCCCACTGGAAGCAGCAAGGGCCTTTGGAACATGAGGAATGTATTACTCGGGCTATTGTAAAGTAAAATATAAAAACAACCAAAATAGGAGGAGAAGGGAGAGATTTAAAAAATAAAAAAGGCCTCAATTGGGAAGGGAGACACTGAAAATTGGGCTTTTATCCAGCAAACTCTGCGGTGCAGGAGAGTCTGGGATTGGTGAATCCTGGCTGGAGGGAGAGGAGGCTCCAGGGTTTGGATTTCCATGTGGGGAGGCGCAGGGATGCCTGTGACGCTG
This sequence comes from Emberiza elegans, assembly GCA_024865655.1. NCBI lineage: Eukaryota > Metazoa > Chordata > Aves > Passeriformes > Fringillidae > Emberiza > Emberiza elegans. The sequence goes on along the minus strand of JALJVW010001685.1, from coordinate 6,909,469 downwards.
GAAGGGACCTCCTGCCACCCCGGATGGTCCCAATGTCCCAGGAAGGAGGGTTCACATCCCTGGGGGTTCACATCCTGGGGGTTCATATCCCTGAATGATTCATATCACTGAAGGATTCACATCCCTGGAGGATTCACATTCCTAGGGGGTTCATATCCCACGAGGATTCACATTTCTGAGGGATTCACATCCCTGAGGGATTCATGTCCTTGAGGGATTCGCATCCCTGGGGGTTCACGTTCCTGGGGACTTCACATCCCTGAGGGGTTCATATCCCACGGGGGTTCACATTTCTGAGGGATTCACATCCCTGGGGATTCTCACCCCACGAGGAAATCTCACCCCACGAGGTGTTTGTGTCCCATCCAGCAGGAAACCCTTGCCGGGCTCTTTTCTCTGGGATTTGGGGCTCCGGGGCTGCTTTCCCTGCTCTGTGCACTCACGGCGGCCACACGGGGATGAGATTTGAGAGGCTGCGTGGATTTCGTTAAAATAACTCCTAAAACCCTTCAAGGACAAGGGCAGGGACGGTGCGAGCGGCACGGCCTGGCGCGGGGACAGACAGACGGACAGAGGCCGGGACAGACCCCCGAGCGCGCCCTCACGGCCGGGCTGAGCTGCTCATTAAGGGATAATTAGTTTGTTAATGAGCCTCGCTCAGGGCTTTGGGGGAGGATCCTGCGCGGCTCCGGGTGCAGCATCCCCCGGCTCCGTCCGTGTGTCCGTCCGTGACCGCCGGGGCCGGGCCGCGGCTCCTCCCGGGAGCAGCACGGGAATGTCCCCGCTGGAACTCGCCAAAAAGCCGCGGGGGAAGCTCCAGAATATTCCCTGGAGCCATTGCTGGGTGCACCCTGGGGAAATGGGGAATGGGGAACGGTGCTGGAAATGGGGAATGGGGAATGGGGAACGGGGAATGGGAAATGGGGAATGGGGAAATGGGGAATGGGGAATGAAAAATGGGGAATGGGGAATGGGGATTGGGAAATGGTGAATGGAAAATGGGGAATGAGGACTGGGGAACAAGGAATTTGGAATGGGGATTGGGGAATGGGGATTGGGGAATGGGGATTGGGGAATGGGGATTGGGGAATGGGAAATGGGAATGGGGAAATGGGAAATGGGAAATGGGAATGGGGAATGGGGATTGGGGAATGGGAAATGGGAATGGGGAAATGGGAAATGGGAAATGGGAATGGGGAACGGGGATTGAGGAATGGGGAACGGGGAATGGGGAATGGGGAATGGGGAATGGGAAATGGGAATGGGGAATGGGGAAATGGGAAATGGGAATGGGGAACGGGGATTGGGGAATGGGGAATGGGGGGGAATGGGGAATGGGGATTGGGGAATGGGGAAGGGAACGGTGCTCCCGCAGCCCGGGTGGGGCAGGGTGTGCTGGAGCTGGGACTGGGGCTCTGGAAAAGCCAGGGAGATGTTTCTGCACAGCCTGGCAGGGGTGGAATGCCAGGCAGGGGCTGCTTCCCTCGAAACCGGGAGTGACTGCGTGGAGATAATTCAGGGATTTCAGTACCTGGGTCAGGAGTGAACCCCTCAGGGGGCTTTGGGAAAGGCTGAGCTGCTTTGCCTCCCCAGGGCACAGAAAGTGGCAGCCGGGGGGTAATCCCGAGGGTTAAATGAGATGTGCTGCTGCAAACCCCAGCCCTGGTCCTGCAGCTCCCTCGTGCCACACCGTGTTTTACTGGGCACGCTTGTGCCCAATTACCCCGAGCCCTCTAATTGAACAGCTTTATTTTATTAGCCCAGGGTCGGTTTGGAAAACGAGGGAGCTTTCCCTGGCTTGTTCCACAGAACCTGGGGAACGTGCCAGGCTGGGAGGGGCAGCCCCAGCCCCGAGCCCTGGTCCTGCGGGAGGTGAGGGGACAGAGCTCAGAGCACCCTGGGCTGTGGGAGCTGTGCCTGCCCCGGGCAGCGTTTGAGGTCACTCCAGCCCAAACCATGCCAGGATTCTGTGTCTCCCCTGCCCTGCCAAGGCTTCTCCAGAGCCAGCCTGTGGCCAAACCACAAAGCCACTTCCCACCCCCAGTTCTGGGGGGTGGCAGGTGCAGGCTGAGTCAGGGCACTCTGCATTTGTGTTTCCCAGCCCAGATCCCCCCTCTGCCCGTGGGAGCCCCAGCGCTGCTCCTGCTCTGTCTGGACAAGTTCTCCATTTCCCATCCCCAGCCCCAAAGCGCTCCAGAGCCTCTGTGACTTCCCAGGCCGTGTCTGGGCTGGCTGGGGAGGCTCCCGTGGTGGCAGCCAGCTGACCCAGGCACCTCCTGCTTGCGTAGGAACTTTTATAAGAAACTTCTGCAAAAGCCCAGATGAGCTCACGCTGCTGAACGCTGGGGACGAGTTCCCTTTCCAAGCTGGTGGATGAGGAGCAATCGGTGACTGCAGAGCAGCCCTAAATAACAGCGAGCTGGAGCTGTCTCAGTTCATAGCCAGGAACCAGAAAAGCACCTCCTGCCTCGTTTTTAGCCTGTGACTAATCCCCCCAAGCTGGGGATTTGTCTGGGCCTAAGGGGAGGTGTAAATGTTGGGTGGATTTGCAGACTGAGCCCCCTCAGGGGATTTTTTTGGAGCTGCTCTGCAACCTCCAGGCTCTGTTGGGCAAAGCCACATCCATGAGAGCCCTCATGGAAAGGTGGATCTGAAATAAATGTTTATACAGGAAAAAACAATCAGAGGAGGGAGCAAAAGCAGCACAACCCTGATCCCATGCAGTCAGGGCAGAAATCACATCCCTGAGGTTATTCTAGGAGTGAAAGTGGTGAATAATGGCAAAAAGCAGATTAACCTGGCAATAATGGCACAGGCTGAGGTCTGGGACAGGGGGAGATTCTCCCCCTGCAGCCAGGGGATGTTTCAGGAGGGCTTTTGAAGCGGAGCCCAGAGGTTTCTCCACTGCCTGTGCTCAGTGCAGGGGGGCAGCACAGCCCCGTTACCCCTCGCAGCAAGGGGCAGATGGGGCACAGAGGGGGCCCCGCACAGCTGGGGCTGGCCTGGGGCTCTCTGGGACCAGGGGGTGCCCTCAGGGGGACCAGTCTGGGCTCCTGTGGCCGTTCTGGTGTCCCACAGGGGAGTTCAGCAGAACCGGGGAGCCTCTGAAGCTGCTTCTGCTGAGACGTGACCTCTGAGAGACCCGAGCCAAAAGGGAAACTGGAGTTCCCTGTCTGAGAGCAGCAGCCAGGCCCTGTCTCAGGCAGCTGCCAGACCCTCCTGGGGAGGGGGGAACACGCTGTCCTGTGCCCAGAGAGAGGGACAGACAGGGACAGACGGGCACAGAGACACAGCCCTGGTGCAGGAGGCCTCGGGTGAGGTTTGGGGCTGACGGGGCTGAGCTGTGGGGTTGTGTTCCCCGAGGGTCACTTTCTCTCCTCACCTTCGACTTCCCCAAAGGGAACTTTCCACAGCAGAGCCCAGCTCAGCTCCCTCACCCTGTGGGGCTCAGCACAGCCCTGGGCTCTGCTTGGTGTGTGGGTGCTGGCCCTGCCCAGGGATGCTGCAGCAGCTCCGCTCACAGGAGAGCTGCCACCTGCCTGCCTTGTGCCTGGGAGCACCCCAGCATGTGGGGCCAGGCTGTGGGGACAGCACTGAACATGCTCCTTGGGCAGCACCCCTGCCCTCCAGCCAGTGCACAGGGCTGGATTTTGGATTTCACCCCCCCACCCCTGCCCTCCAGCCCCTGGATTTTGATTTCTCCCCTCCAGCCAACCCCTGCCCTCCAGCACAGGGCTGGATTTCGATTTCACCCTCCTTGGGCACCCCCTGCCCTCCAGCCAGGACTGCAGCGATTTCTCACCCCTCCTTGTGCCCTCCAGGTCCGGGCTGGATTTCGGATTTCCCACCCCACCAGGACTGCAGCGAGTGCTGGGTCCGGCTTTAGCAAAGCACCACGGCTTTCCAAAGCAAGGAACCGCTCGCACAGCGTTTTCCTGTGGCAGCAGGGCTTTGCTCAGCACGTGCAGGAGGATTTCCCTGCGCCTTGGAGCTCTGCCCGGGAGCCTTTCCGTGACAGAGCTGCTCCGAGCTCCTGTCCCTGCAATCAGGACTCACACCCTGCTGTGCTGTGCCCCTTGTGCTTCTCTCTCCGTCATGTGCCTTTCAGTTCCTCTTTTCACCTTCCAGACGTTTCCCCTTTTTCTTTCCTTTGGAATTTTTTTGAATTTCTCCCCCTGTCGCGTTTTGGGTTCGGGGGGTCTGGCGGCACCCGGGGCTCTGTCCCTGCCGTGGGACAGGAGCCTGGGGCTCTGTCCCCTCCGGGGTGGCTCTGGCATTTCCAGGAGTCCCATGAAACGCCTTCCAGGGGGAATGGACGGGCTGGAGGTGCCTCCAGCAGGGAGAGCCCTCACTCCCCGCAGGACCCGGCAGAAGCAGCCTCACCCTTCCCTGAAGCTCCCCCGAAACCCCCTGAGAGGGAGAAACTCCCGTGAACTCGAGCAGCTCCGAACAAAGCCCAGTGTTTCCAGTTGTGCTCTGCACCTTTGGGCATTTTTGGAGGAGATGGGGCGTCCTTAGGTGCTCCATAACCTTTGCATGAATGGCTCCTTTTCTCTGCATAAGCACATTCTTGCAGGAGCGTTGGGCTTTCATTCTGCTCTGCCCCAACCCTCGGACTCCTCTGTTCACTTGTTTAAATCAAGCATAAAGCTCTAACTGTTCTTTGAATATTTATGACCAGTTTTTATCTCATGCCATGCATACAAAACATACTTGATTCCTTTCCTAAAAGTTTTTTCAAGTGCAAAGTTTTAAAAACATGTGGCTTTTATTGCAGGCAGGAATGAATAACAGCATTCCGCCCATAACCACATTAAATGGAACAGTAATATTCATATGCGTAAGGGCAAAAGCTGCCTTGTTTCCTATTTGCAGCCGAACTCTGAAATTAATTAAGAACTAAGAGGATCTGACAGTCATTAGGATCTTTTAAGAGGGAGTGGGAGCGGCAGATGGGACCCACGCTCGGGCCGCGCTATCAATAGCGCAGAGGATGTGAGCGAGCGCCGAGCGCGCTGCGCAGCACAGCCCGGCCCCGAACAATGAAGAATCGGCGCTTCCGTGACTGCGTCAATCGCACTCGTGCTCCGGACTCACTCCGCAGCCCTTGAAAGCCCCGGCCGCTCCCGGGGCGCGGCGCACGCCCGGCCGGGCCGCGCCTGCTGCGGGGCAGCGCTCCCGCGTGTCCCCGGGAGGTGACAAATCCCTGGGATCGCCCCTGGGTCCCCCAGGGCACCGGGATCGCTCCGGGATCCCCCCAGGGACAGCGGGATCGCTCCTGGATCCCTCCTGGATCCCCAGGGCAGCGGGATCGCTCCTGGATCCCCCAGGGCACCGGGATCGCTCCTGCATCCCCCAGGGACAGCGGGACCGCTCCGAGATCCCCTAGGGCACCGGGATCGCTCCTGCATCCCCCATTAGCAGCGGGATCTCTCCTGCATCCCCCAGGGCACCGGGATCGCTCCGGGATTCCCCCAGGGACAGCCTCATCGCTCCTCGATCCCCCAGGGCACCGGGATCGCTCCGGGATCCCCCAGGGCACCGGGATCGCTCCTGGATCCCCCAGGGCACCGGGATCGCTCCGGGATCCCCCAGGGACAGCGGGATCGCTCCTGGATCCCCCAGGGGTCCCCCATTAGCACCGGGATCGCTCCCCCATGGATCCCCTCAGGGCACAGCGCTCCGGATCCCCTAGCTCCTCCGGATCCCCAGGGCACCGGGATCGCTCCTGGATCCCCCAGGGCACCGGGATCGCTCCGGGATCCCCCAGGGACACCGGGATCGCTCCGGGATCCCCCCAGGGACAGCGGGATCGTTCCTGGATCCCCCAGGGACACCGGGATCGCTCCGGGATCCCTCATTAGCACCGGGATCGCTCCTGGATCCCCCAGGGCACCGGGATCGCTCCTGGATCCCCCATTAGCAGCGGGATCGCTCCTGGATCCCCCCAGGGCACCGGGATCGCTCCGGGATCCCCTGGGCCAGCCCAGCCCGGGTGTGCGGTGGCTGCCGCCGCTGCCGCCCGAGCGGTGGGCAGTGTCCCCCTGGGATGCCGGTGGATTTGAGGCCTGGCGCAAAACCTGCGGGACTCCCATGGGGATAAATGGGAGCACAGGCAAGCCCCAGAGCCGTCAGGAGTGTCACTGACGGCGATTTCTCCAGCGCAGCCTCCTGTAGCGGGATGCTGCCTTTCTCTCAGGTGCTGCCGAATGACACCTGGCCCCGGCAGCCGGGTGGGAACCTCGGACTGATTTTCCCTGCTGGCAGCGGCTGAAACTCGGGCTGAAGCCTCGCTCCTGCTGCTGCCCCGGGCGAGGCTCTCAGCGCCAGGGCTGTGCCCACTTAGCAGGGTGACATCCCGGGCATGTCCTGGCTCAGGATCCGACCTCAAGCAGCACCATTGGGACTGGGGCTGAGCAGGGTCCCCACTGCAGGACCCCCGGGCCCAGGGCAGCCCCCGGAGCCGTGCTGGGGCCGCTCTGGCAGCTGCTCCCTGCCCAGGAGGGGATTTCCCTGATTTATGTCGGGGCAGCCGCTGCCCTTTCCTCCGCCGGTTTCCCCCCATTCCTCCCCCTGAGCCCCGCGGTTTCCTCCCGCAGGAGCCTCTGCCCCAGGCCGGGGCTGCCCCGTGGGAGCCCGCTCGAGCAGTGACGCTCAGGGGTTAAAAACTGCCACCGCCGTGCACCCCATTGGCCCCGGCATCTGCTGTTTGATTTATGAATGAATTGCACGCTCCCTCCCTGCGTGCTGCTCTCAGATCCCCTTCCCTGAGCTACAAAATAGATCCAGACACCCGCCTGGCCCTACTGAGCGCCGAGCTCCTGAGAGTTTGCGATGAATTTTTAATAGAAAGCTTCCTCTGAGCCTCTGCTCTGCTGCCGAAACGGGCGGCTCTGCTGCGAGAAGAGCAGCTCAAACGAATTAAAAACTACAGAGGAGCCTGTAAGGGAAGCAATCCCAGCGAGGAATGATTTAAAGAGCTGCTGACCTCCCCGCGATGCGAACAGTAGCTTCTGAGTGTTTGTAAAGAGGCCCATGCAAATCCTGGGTCTGATACTCTATTAACCTCCTCGGGAGCGCGGGGAGGGCGGCGTTGGGATAATCCCCACGTGTCGACATCTCCTGGTTTGCGGAGGACCAGAGCAGCTGGATCCCGCTGTGTCGGAAAAGCAGAATTCACATGAAAGCTCCTTCCTCCCCGGGCACAGCTCCGCCGCGGGTCCCCGCGCTCGGGGCCGGCTTTGCCCGGCCGGACACCCCTCGCAGGAGCAGCCGGGGGCTGATGCGCCGGGCTCGGCGCCTCGGGAGGTCCCCAGACAGTTCTGGCCTTGTGGGCAGCCTGGTTTGTCGCAGCGCTGCTGTTTGGGTCTCATCTCTGCACTGCTGCGAGTCAGCAGCTACGTGCAGGGCCCTGCCGTGGGTTTGGGGTGAGGCTGCACCCCGGCACCCCGAGGGGAGAACGGGGCGGGGAGAGAGGGCAGAGAGCGGGGACAGAGAGGGTTTGGGGAGGGCAGCAGGACGTGGCACCCAGCACACCTGGGGCTGCGGCTGGGAGTGAATCGGGAGTTGCTCGGATGGTGCTCGGAGGAATCCAGGTGATGCCTTCAGGTGGCTCCCGGTCAAAACGGGGATCAGACAAACGTGTGCATGGCGGGGCTGCCACACAATCACCGGATAAAGCGGTGGAGGCAGGGAACCACCGGTCCTGCTGCAGGGAGCACCTCGCTCCTGCAGGGACCCAGCCCCAAATCACCCCAAAGAGCTCCAGCGGGGCTCCCCCTGCCCTCCGCGGCCCCGGGGGTGGGACGGGTGACACCGCCAGGGCCGGACGGGGCGGGGGCAGAGGCGGGGTAGCCCCGGGGGTCGGGAAGGGGCAGGAGAAGAAGAGGGAAAGGGGCAGGAGAAGCAGCGGGGCGGGCAGGGCGGGAGGTCTCGGGATGGTGAGGGAAAGGGCAAGAGAAGAAGAGGTCCATCCCATCCCATCCCATCCCATCCCATCCCATCCCATCCCATCCCATCCCATCCCATCCCATCCCATCCCATCCCATCCCATCCCATCCCATCCCATCCCATCCCATCCCATCCCATCCCATCCCATCCCATCCCATCCCATCCCATCCCATCCCATCCCATCCCATCCCATCCCATCCCATCCCATCCCATCCATCCCATCCCCCATCCCATCCCGTCCCCCTCCCATCCCATCCCATCCCATCCCATCCCATCCTGTCCCATCCCATCCCATCCCATCCCATCCCGTCCCGTCCCGTCCCGTCCCACCTCATCCCGTCCCGTCCCGTCCCGTCCCGCCCCGGCGGAGCCCCGGTGCCAGCCAGCGGCCGCACCGCGGAACTGCAGCCTGGCCCCGCATGCGCCCCCCGGTCCCCGCTCCGCGCCCCGCCGGGGGTACCGGGGGGCACCGGGACGGGCCGTGCCCGACCCCCCGGCAAACCCCGGCCCCGCCCGCAGCCCTGGCCCCGCCCCGGGGGTTGTGCGGCTTCCCCCCGCTGGCGAACGGGGGCCGAAAAGTAGAACTGAAGCGGCGGCCGCTTTCACCTAAAAAGGGCAGAATTTGAGCGCCGGTAGCGGCGGGGCCGGCCCGACCCGCGGGGCTGGCGGGGCTCGGGGCTGCTCCCGGCGGGCTCGACGGTCCCGGCGCGGATCCCGGTGGTTGCCGCGGTGTAACGGGAGCCGCGGGCCGGGAGCCGCCGCTCCTCGGTTAAAAATCATGTGTATTTATTGTTGCTGTTGCTTATTTCTGGAGGAACACCGGGGATTCTGGAGCTTGCAGAGCCCGGCCCGGGCTTGCCCCTCGAGGCACGGCGGCTCGAGGAGGAAAATGGTTCATTACTGAGTGAAAGGAGGATTTTCTGGTGTTGGGCTTTATTTTGGCTTGTTTTAAGGAAATTTGCGTTCCACACCGGGCAGCGTGGAGCCAGGAACGCCGCGGCCCGGCCGACTCCTGTCGGATGGACAGTGCCGGTCTGCAAACACCGTAGGACCGAGCCGGGCACCGGAAACTGCCGGGGAGCAGCGCGGGCACAGCAATCTCCTCCTCCTCCTCTGCCCCCGTTCTGCCCCCGCCCGTCCCGCGGCTCGGGGCACCCGCGGGGCGCGGGGAGCCGCCGCCTTCGTTGTGTTTGTTGCCGCAGAACCGGTGGCTCCGCCACGAATTTTCTCGCCAACGGATTCCGGCCGGAGCCGCCGGCCCTGTCCGCAGCCGCAGCCCCGGGGGCGCTGCCGGGGGCGCCGGGGGCTGCGGGCGCCCCGAGACCGCCGGCGATGGGGCGGGTCACGCTTTTGGGGAGGGCAGAAGGAGGAGGTTTGGGAGCCGCGGTTTTCAGCGCAGCCCGAGAGGCGAACGCCCCCGCCGGGTTCGCGAGTGCCGCTTGTGCCGGTGGTCCCCGCGGCCGCCGCTGCCCCGCCACGGTCCCGTCCCCTCGGGGAGGGCGCGGGGCGGCGGGGCCGGGCTGTGTCCTCAGCCGCTCCGGACGGCAGCGGCTCCGGCCCCAAACCGGCCCCACCGCACCCCAAAACCTCCCCGGCGGCGGCGGCGGCGGCGGCGGCCAGAAACCACCGGAGCCCCGACGTGCGCCCGCCGGGGCGTGTCCCGCCGAGACCACGCCTCTTTCCCCATAACCACACCCACTCCCGTACTAACCACGCCTCTTTGCTCAGAACCACGCCCTCCGCCCCGCGGGAGAGCGCCGGTGGGCGGGGCCAGGGTCTGCCGCGGGTGTCCTATTGGCGGAGCGGCCCGTCCGTCACGGCCGCCCCGCCCCGCCGGGGCCGGCAGTAAATACGGTACCGGGCGGCGCGGCGGGGCCGGCAGCGGGGCTCGGGCTCGGCGCGGGGAGCGGCACCGGCACTCGGCACGGAGCGCAGCGCACCCACCGGCGGCGAGCCCCGGAGCCGCGCGGGACCCGATCCCCCGCGCCGCCGGTCCCCCCGCGCCGCCCCGCCGAGGACGGCGCTCCGCCGGCACGGAGCGAGGCAGCGCGGGGCTCGGCCGCCGCCGCCGCCGCCCGCCGAGCCCCGCCGGGTGCCCGCCCGTCCCGCCCGGCTCCCCGCCGCCCGCCGTTGTGATGCGTATTCCCGTAGACCCGAGCACCAGCAGGCGCTTCACTCCCCCGTCCACGGCCTTCCCCTGCGGTAAGATGGGCGAGAACAGCGGGGCGCTGGGGGCCCCCGCGCCGGGCGCCCGCGCTCGGCCCGAGGTGCGCTCCGTCGTGGATGTCCTGGCCGACCACGCCGGAGAGCTGGTGCGCACCGACAGCCCCAACTTCTTGTGCTCCGTGCTGCCGTCGCACTGGAGGTGCAACAAGACGCTGCCCGTCGCCTTCAAGGTGAGTGCCGAGCCCCGACGGGACCGAGCTGCGACCCGCTCGCCCTTTCCCCTTCAAATCGCTCCTGACATCACCGCCGAGGGAGCCCGGGTTATTATTTTTAATCAAATAGCCCAGTTTATTATTTTTAATCAAGTCTCCGCATTGCCCCGCGGTCACGGCATCTTAGATATTCCGTACAGTTAGGAGCTCTCAGGCGACTTTGAAGTTTAATGAGATGGAGGTTAATTACCTTCCTGGGAGAGGGAGAGCGAGGCAGGGAAGGGAGATCTAATCTGCGAAAAGTCGAGCGAAGAGCTGAATCCCCGGTGCGGCGCTGCGCTGCCCGGGCTCCCCGGGGCACCCCCGGGCTGGGCATCCCCGTTACCCCCGGTCCGGCCGGGGAAGCCGAAACCGAGCCGGGAGCGGGGAGCGGAGCGGGGCGGCAGCCCGGGGGGATGAGGGGGGCTCGGACCGCGTTCCCCCGGCTCCGGGCGCTGCTCCCCGGCGGGGTGCGGGCCCTTCCCCGGTGCCGGCGCTTCCCCGGCCGGACGCGGAGCTCCGGGGCCTCGCCCGCGGCCGCCCCGCGCTCGGCCCCGCTTGGTTTAGACGCCGAATCCGACAAAATAAACGCACAGACTCGTCCGACGGGGCCGAGGGTGGCCTGAGCCCCCCTTCGCCCCCTCCCCGCGGACCCCCCGTCTGCTTTTAACCCTTTTCGAGCTCGTTTTCCCCTTCCCCCTCCGACTTTCTCAGCCTCCCTCGGGGGCTCGGGATGCTTTTGGTTTTGCTTTGGGGTTTTTTGGCGCGGGTCTGGGGAAGCGTGGCGCAGGCTGGCTCCGGTGAAGGTGGATTTGAGGCTGAAATGCTCTGGCCCTGCCCTAGGTCGTGGCGCTCGGAGATGTCCCCGATGGGACCGTGGTCACGGTGATGGCGGGGAACGACGAGAATTACTCGGCGGAGCTGCGCAACGCCTCTGCCGTGATGAAAAACCAAGTAGCGAGATTTAACGACCTCAGATTTGTTGGGAGAAGCGGCAGGGGTAGGTACCGGCCAGGAAATGGTTGGCCTCTTTATTTGTTGTTTTTTAGGGGGGGGAAAAAAGAAAAAATCAAAGAAAAAGGAAAGAAAAATGTTTCTCTCTTTTCTTATTATTTTATTACTGTATTTTATATTTTTTATTTGATTTTTAAATTTTATTTTGTTAGTTTATTTTTTTATTATTATTATTTTTATTTTATTCTATATTATATTTTATTCCAACCGTGGTTTCGTTGCCGGGTGAAGCCCCCCAGCCCCAGAGAGGTTCCCGAGGATGAAAGAGATGCAGGAGGGATGCGGGAGCAGCCCCGACCCCGCCGGCAGCTCTGCCTCGCTCCACTCAGGGCTTCTTCTCTCTCCAGGTGTCGGGAATGGGCGGTGCAGATGAAAAACAATTTAAAATACAGACATAAATATATCTAAATATCTATAATATATCGAAATATCTATAAATCTATCTAAGCACAAAGAAGGCGGCCCCAGCCCGAACCTTCCCCAACTTCTCCCATCACGCAGGAGGCAGCGGCGGGTGAGCCAACCCCACCTGGCAGCTCGACTTTAAATAGCGAAAATCGAGAGTTTAAAGTGAAATAATGACGCAGAGCTCGGCCTGCAGGGCTGGCACGGGAGGGAGCTGCGGCTGCTCGGGGGGGATTTTACTCCATTTCCCCTCGCTCGTGGCAGGGAGAAGCAGGACGGCAATTTGCCTTCCCGGCTTTTCCAAACAAATCCGTCCGTGCCACCCGAGCGGAGGGAAATAAATGCCCTGGAAATGTTAAACACGGAGCCCTGCGTGCCCTGCCTGTACCTGCGTTTCCGAGGGTATAAATAGAATTTCAGCATTTCCTCACCAATGAGCACTGCAGATCGAAGCCCTCAGTCCTGCCTTTGAGCCCGAACAAGAACTCGATATTTTAATGGCCATATGGCAGCACTTTCTCAAAGGCTTCGAATGTATACACACAGTGTCAGATATATTTTGACTTCTCCGCATTAATTAAAAGCAGTGATGTTAGGAATTATTTGCATGTAATAACTGTTTACTTGTTCCTCTTTATGAAACTTGAATAGTTTACATTCTTTCATACATTTCCTTTTTCCTGTTGGCTCCTTCTCCATGTTGCAGTTTCTTTAAAACTCTCCACTTAACTGGTTGCAGGTTGATGGATGGAAAATGTTTTTCTTTTATGAATTAAGCTTTCATTTCTGTAATCAATTATTCTCTTAGGCTCTTTTCTTTCTGGTTGGGCTTTTTCTCCTTTTTATTTTTTTTTTCCTCTTCATCCTCGCACAAATTTCCAAACTGAACGCAACCCAATCTCAGCGTGACTCTTGAATTCATTACTAACTTGCTTCCTCTGCGCTCTCAAGCTCGGGATTAGCAGAGGTTGGGTCTCACGAAGCCCTCGGTGAATAAACGCCTTCCCCGGGCAGAGCGGTGCCGGCACCTCCGCTGCCTCTAACGGGCGGGACTCGGGCGCTAATTATTTTAATTTTATTTTTTTTTTCCATATTCGTGTGGGGTGAGGCTTTGTCATATTGAGAGAGGAACAGCCCCACCGGGGCTCCCTGGGGGCGGCTCCGTGGGGTTTTCTCGCCGATTTCTCTCCCCGTGGCTGGCGCTGCTTTCCCGGCACGGGGCTCTCCTTCAGAGCAATTTGCTGTGGAAAATCGCCCCTATTGAATTTTTATTCCGGGTGTCACACTCGCTCTGCCTCGTTTGGCTCCATCCCCGACAGCCCGGTGCTGCTTTCATTTATTCTGGCAGAAATTTGGAGTCGCTGTGGAATATTTCGCTCTGTGTGTACAAATGTTTGTGTAAATCCGAAGCGAGGACGTGTGGATCCGTAAACACGGATCCCGCTCCAGCCCTGCCGTGTGCCCGAGCTGCAGGAGCCTGGAAAAGCCCGGCAGCCTTCCCAAGGCTCTCCTTGGGAAAACACCGCTTGAAGCGGGCCAGATTTGGGTATTTTTAGTAAAAAAGTGTCAGGGATTATTCCCCGGCGCTGTGAGCTGGGAAGAGCCTCTCCTAAATCCACCCAAAAATAAATTCCCATCTCCATGTGCAAGACAAAGATGGGAAAAAAAAAATCAGATTTTTTTACTCAGATTGAGCTGTATAAAATGAAAATTATCCCCGCTGCATCCCCGCCTGCTCTCCCAGCTGGAATCTCCCCCCGAGCATCTCCCGAAGCCGCCCGGAGCCGCGATCCAGCCCCGAGTCCGCTCTGCCGGGGCACGGCGGGGATGAGAAACCCCAGCCCGGCTTCCTGAGAAGGCGGGAAATGACTAAAAGTGATGCTGGGGCAGAATCATCATTTTCGGTTCAGGGCAGGTTTCTGAGAGAGGCAGAACCGGCCCGGGCTGGGTTTGTGTCTGCGGCGAGGGACTCCGGGGCAGGGAGGTTATTTCGCGTGGAGAATAAAAAATTCAAGATGATAATAATAATAATATTAAATAAAGAAATAAATCAGTATTAATGCAGTTTAAACAGGAGCACGGAGGTGTCGGGCTCAGCTCTGGGGTTCTGTGCCTCGCAGCCGGGTTTTGCCACATGCTGCCTGCATTTATTTAGGGAATTTGAGGGGCTTCTAATTCCCTAAATATTTGCTCCTTCAAATTCCCTGAATAATTGCTCCTCATCCTCCTCACCCCGTGCTCTGGCTCTGTGAAGGTTTTCCCCCTAAACCCTCGGTGCTGGTTGTTTTTTCTGGGATCCTCCACGGGCTCATCCCCGTCCCCGCAGGCTGGCAGCAGGGGCTGCATCCTCGGGGATTCAGAATGAAATAATTCTGTTTCTTTTGCCCTCCCAAATGTCCTCTCTGTGCAGAAAATGAGCTGAAGGTTTGTGCGTTGTTCAGTCCTGCTTTGAAAGCCGAGGTGAGGCGGGATTGGTGATTGCTGTCGGCTTTAGAACCCGCATTCCCTCCTTTCCCTGCTCCCTGGAGCAACTCTCCCACCTGGGATAATTCCAGGATGTTCGCGGAGGAAGAAAATTTCCTTTTTTCAGTTTATTCCTTTTTCCCCTCCTAGCTGGATAAATCCTGTTGAGTTTTGCTGTGGATATTCTCAGGCCCGGCCCCGTAGAGAGACGATGGTCGGGATCTGGAAACCCCTGATTGCTTCAGGGGAAAAGGGAAAGGAGGTGGTTCCGTGCTGCTTTTATCTGCGGAACAGAGGCTGCAGGAGCACAAATCCATCACAGCGAGGTTTATACCTGACACCCTGCCGGGGTTCAGGCCTCTGATACCTCGGGAATCGCGCAGGGATTGCGGCTGGGGCTTGGCCGGAGTGGTTGGTGCAGCCTCTTCCTTCCAGCTGAGGGTTTGCTGAATTTGGGGAGCCCGAGGGAGAGCTGAGGCCCTGCCTGGGGGGTTTCTGTTCTCCCACAGCCGGACATGGAGCCCCAGCCAAGCCAGGCCAGGCCAGGGCGAGGGGCTGGGGTGAGGCTGCAGGAGGTGAAGGGTTTGGGGTCAGGGTGGTGATGCCCTCTGCGACGATAAAGGCATTTTCAGGCTGCGGATGGAAGCTTGTTCTGCTGGGGCAAGGGGGGCTCTCCTTGCAAAATTTGGCTTCCAAGAGCTTTTCAATGCTTCATTCCTTTTTTTTTTTTTTCATAAAAGGTGACAGGTTGGTGCTTCAAAAGCACCCCTGAAACCCTCCCCGAGGGTGCCCAAACCCTTTCCCAGATTTTCCAGATTCCTGCTTTGTGGGCAGGGCTGCGAGAGGGGACAGTCCCTGCGGAGCTCTCTGTCTGCTGGCCGGAGCTGGCCGGGTTCAGTTCCCATTTTGCAGTTCCCGGTTTTTGGCCCTCCGGGGTTCCCTCCCTCCGAGTGGGAACAAGCACAGGATCAGGCCCTGGATCCCTGCAGGTGATCCCAGCTCCATCCCAAGGGAGCATCCCCGAGGGGATCCCGCACCCAGCGCTGATCCAGGGCTGGGTCACCGCGGACAAGGGGAAGGGTCCGAACGGGAAACCCCCGGAGGCTGCCCTGGATGGAGGGGCCGATACGGGGACAGGGCAGGGCAGGAGAACCAGTGACTTTTCCGAGCGGCTCCGGCGCTGTGCCTGCCGCAGCCGCAGCCGGGCTCTGTGTCTGGGCAATCACGGCTCGTTAAATGCAATGATGTGTGCAGGACTCCTGTCCCAGCCCGCTCCCGCGGCAGCTGAACCCATGTGGGATCCTCACGTCTGTTTTTCTTTCCCTCCCCACCGTCCTTAGGGAAAAGCTTCACCCTGACCATCACGGTGTTCACCAACCCCACCCAAGTGGCCACCTACCACCGAGCCATCAAAGTGACCGTGGACGGGCCCCGGGAGCCCCGCAGTAAGTGAGGGGCTGCTGAAGGGCTGCTGTGGGGTCTGGCAGCGCTGGTAATTGTGGGGAGGGGGTGCAGGGTCCGGGCTCTCTGTACCTGAGGGATGCAGGGTGCAGAGCTGGCACACGGAGCTCAGGGATGGCGTTGGGGTGGCATCTTTGGCTGCCCGGGTGTTCCCGTGTGTTTCTCCCTCCCTGCTGGCCTCCTGCTCCATATCCCATCATGGAGGGATGGTTTATAGCTCCCTAACCCATCTTGGAGGGATAAATTCACAGCTCCGGGTTGGGATGTTGGGAAAACTCTTTGGGCTTCGAGGGCAAAAGCAGGAAAGGCCCAGCCTGGCTCTGCACAGGGGGACGGGGGCGGTTATGAAACCAGAGGTCTGTGCTCGGCTTGGGGGGCTGATTGCTGGCTGATTAAACTAAAAGTGGTGCAGGTTCCCTGGGTGCTGAGGCGGTGTCTGCCCTGGCACAGAGCTCCTTCCCCTCGGCTCCGCGGCGGTTTCGCTTTCGGGCTGTCAAAGGCTGGCGCTGGCAGCGCCCGCGGCCGGGGGCTGAGCCTGGAGAAACCAGAGAGACTCTGCGACCGCAGAAGCGTCTCTGTTGTGCTGGGGAGGCTCTCCCGGGGGCAGGATGGTGCCTCGTGGTTCGAGGAGGCTCCGGGAGCTGCCCTGCCCGGCCTCAGCCTGCTCGGAGCTGCCCTCGGCGGCCCAGCTGCCCCCGGACCCTCTCAGGAGCTGCTGCCCGCAGAGTTTCCCCTGCCACGAGGGTGATTTGCCCTGTGGGACCCCCCCGGGTGCTGGGATCCTGTCCCTGGGGGCTCCATCTCCACCTTTGCCTTCCTGCTGGCCCAGCAGCACCCCGGGACTATAAAGCCGAGCTTGTTCCCTTTGCGTGTCAGGCTGTGGTGCCCGCAGCGAGGGGAAGCAGTTTGATCCCTCAAAAAACGCCTCCAAAAACATTTTCTGTTGATGCTGTCGCTGGGCCATCGGTGCCCCTTGATGTCAGGCCAGGTGGAGGCCGTTACCTCGGCCAGGGGGTTTTATTTGCATCAGGCTTTGGAGGATTTTCCCCCCTCCTTGGTTTTATTTTGGAGCCTGTCGAGGATGGATTTAGAAGCTGGAATGCAGGAAATCCAACGCTGCTGTTGTGGGTTTATTTTTTTTTTAAGCCAGAGACATCAGGCAGGTCCCTGGTGTGTGGCACCTGTGGGTCGCATTCGTGGGTGCTGGGGCTCAGCCCCAGGGCTGGGCAGGGGATTTCACAACTCTGCCAGGAGTGTCAGGAATAGAAACCAGCCCTCCTGACTGCTGGCTCAGCCCCTTATCAGCTGCATCAGATCGCCTTTCTAATAATAATAATAATCATCATCATCATCATCCTCACCATCAGGAATACATAAATAATAATAGAAGGTGAGATAGTTGCTACTCTTGGAGCTCGGTTTGGCCTCCCCAACAGCCAAACCCTGGTGAATCACACCTGTTCCTCCTGAATTTCAGCATTTCGCCCCAGAGCTCCCCGTCCCTCATTTCAGCTTTCTGATACGGAGGCCGTGGCAATCAGGGGATGGAGCAGCTTGTGCTGGCTCTGGTGTGGGTGCCCTCCCTGGGACACAGCCCAGCTGCAAAGGCAGCGTTTTCCTGGGGTTTTCTTTTTATTTTTGTGATGATTTCTGGACCTCACATTGTGCTGGGAGTGTCGGCTCCTCGAGGAGATCTGTGTGGGGTTTATTTGCTGCTTGTGCCCTTGCCTGGTGTGGGCCCCAGAGGTTGATCTCTCCCCCATCCCTGCACACCCCAACCCATAAAATGCTGATAGAAAAGGTTTAGCCCCAAATTGTGGCTATTTTGGATTTTTTTTTCAGGGCATCATAGATTTATTGGTCATGTTTTGGCTCCCAGTTTGATCCTGGTGCTTGAACTCATGGTTCACAAATTTCCAATGGGAAAAAAAACATTTTTAAAAGGATTCCTTTCTGGCCACACTTCTGAATGAAGACAACAATTTCTAAAGACAATGAAATAACACCTTTCATTCTCCCCCCTGCTCTGCAGAATCCCTGGGTGTGGAAACAGCAGCTGTAAAACGATCCTGGAAAGCCGAGGTGCTTTTCCTGGCTCACCTGCCACTGGGTGGCTCCCGGGCACAGCACCCTGGCAGTGCCAGCATTGGCATTTGGGGCTGGCACAGCCCTGGGGATCCCCACCTTGGGCCAAACACCAAGGCTGGGGCTGCTCTGCCTTGTTTGTCTGTGGGAGGCGAGAGAGGAATTGCAGTTTTTATTTATATTTATACATATTATATACACTTTTAAACATATATACATTACTGTGTGTATACATGTGTGGGCATAAAAATATATTGAATTTTTTCCCCTTCTTGGCTTCAAAAGATGGGCCACGGTGCGTGCTGGCTGCTGGTGTGAGGATCAGCACTGGCCAGGGCTGGAGGCTGATGTGGGGCTGGTGGAGAGGACAAAACCCATCCTTAATGTGGAAAGAATTGGCCATTTGTCTTGGTACCCTGGGAAAGGCCTGGGCAGCATCTTCTCAGCTGCAGCAGAATCCCTCCAGCCAACGTCCCCGTGGGCTCTGGGGCCAGGGCTGTGGCTGGGCTCCACCTCTGGGCATCCCATTCCTCTTCCAGCCCTGGCCGTGGCTGTATCTGCGCCCTTGAGCGAGGCTTTCAGCTCGGGCTGTGCCCAGCCCCAGCTCCCGAGGGGTCTGACAGCGAGGGGGCACGGCTGGGGAGCGCAGGGTGAGGGGCACAGCCCTGCAGGGCAGGGGGAGCACGAGGAGGCTCCTTGGGGTCCCCCAGGGGTGACACCAGCGCTGCCATCTCCTCCCCAGACTCCTCCAGCACCCTGCTCGCTCCGAGCTCCTTTTCCTCCTGCTCCAGCTCTTTCTGGGTTAGATCTGGACAGGAAAGAAAGGACATTCTGTCACGTTGGCACCTTAGCTCTAAACAAATAGCACAGCGGGTGCCAAGTGTTGACATACTTTGTACAAACAGGAAGTAATAAAATATTTGAACTTCCTGTGGAATTTCCTTCTTTCCCCCCTTTCTGCAGGCCTGCGTTCAGGCTGCAGAGCCCTCTCACATCCCCAGCTGCTGCAAAGTAACCCCCAGCAGGCAGAGCCTGGGGAGCTGAAGGGCTGGGGGCTGCGCAGGGGCGTTCAGTTCATTCCTGGGGAAAAGGAGCATCCCCAGGGCCCCCCCTCACCTCCACCTGCTGCCTGCCTTCCCTTCCCCTCCCTTTTCCTTGCTTTCCTTCCCTGGGCTCTCACCTTCCCTGCTCTCACTTTTCCTTTCTCCCTCCCATGTCCCTCCCACAGCTCCAGCCCCTTTCTGCCCAGAACTCTTGTGCAAAGTCCTTTTTCCCCTTTTAAATTCCTTTTCTCCCCTCTTGGACTATTTTTTTGTTTGTTTGTTTTTTTTTTTGGTTTTGTTTTTTTTTACCATTTACTTTTTAACCTCTCTCCCGCTTTCTAATTCCCTTTTGGATTTAATCCCTTCTTTCCGACTCCCACCCCATTGCTGCTGTCCTTGTTGGGGAGGAAAGGAGACCAGGAGGAAAGGAGACCCCAAAAAAGGCTCCTTGTCCCCCAGGGATGTGGCTGTCCCTGTGTCCCCACATTCCCTGCTCAGTCCCCTGTGGACGTGCTGGCTGTTGGTGCCTCCTGCCCTGCTCATTTTTGGGGTGTGCATCAGAGATTTGGTGCTTTTGCTCGTTTTTGTCACTTGCTGTGGCGCGACCACAGCATGTGACAGAAACGTGTCCCCAGGACAAGGGGGGACAGGACAAGGGGTTTGTGGCCACAGCACTTCACATCCCCTCTCCCACCCTGTCCCTGCAGTATTTTCTAGCCGGGCCCACCCTGCCCAGCCCCAGGTTCCCTCTGCGGCTTTTCCCTGCCCAGAAGAGGCTCCGTGCCCCCGGGGCTGTGGCTGTCCCCTGTCCCTGTCACGTAGCCAGCGGGTGGGAAGGCTTCTCACCTCCCCCGAGCGCGGCGTTTCCAGGAACCGCCGCTGCTCGTTGGCTTTCAGACTTCTGAGAGCTCAGCTGAGAGAGGGTTTCCCTCCCACGGGGGCTCACGGCCCTGTGCTCTGCGCTGGGAAACGGGGGTTTGGGGTGTGCAGAATTAAATGGGGGGTTTGGGGTGTGCAGAATTAAATGAGCGGTTTGGGGTGTGCAGACATGGGGGTTTGGGGTGTGCAGATATTAAATGGGGGTTTGGGGTGTGCAGAATTAAATGAGGGTGGTTTTGGGGTGTGCAAAATTAAATGGGGGGGTGTCGGTTTGGGGTGTGCAGAATTAAATGGGGGTTTGGGGTGTGCAGAATTAAATGGGGGGTTTGGGGTGTGCAGAAATGGGGGGTTTGGGGTGTGCAGAATTAAATGGGGAGTTTGGGGTGTGCAGGAATTAAATGGGGGGTTTGGGGTGTGCAGGAATTAAATGGGGACTTTGGGGTGTGCAGAATTAAATGAGCGGTTTGGGGTGTGCAGACATGGGGGTTTGGGGTTAAATGGGGGGGGGTGTACAGATATTAAATGGGGACTTTGTTTGGGGAGTTTGGGGAAAGATATTAAATGAGGGGCTTAGGGTGTGCAGAATTAAATGAGCACTTTGGGGATTGCAGAAATTAAATGAGCACTTTGGGGATTGCAGAAATTAAATGGGGAATTTGGGGTGTTCAGACATTAAATGAGGAGTTTGGGGTGTGCAGACACGGGGAATTTGGGGTGTTCAGAAATTAAATGAGCAGTTTGGGGTGTGCAGGGGGTGGCACCCCCGTGTCCCTCCAGTGGAGATATTTGTGGCATTGCTGTCCCCACGGTGCTGGTTGCCCTCACCCCATGCCTTGTGAACTCTTGGCTTGAATATGAGGTGAAAAAGCAAAAAACGGTGAGAAAGATGGACTGGGAAGGGGAAATCTTGGTTTGGGAGTGCTGTGGGAAGTTTGGGATGATGTTCTCTGGGATGGCAGCTCCAGGAACCTGGAGATGGTGAAATAAAATCCTCCCAATCCAGGGGCACAGGGAAATTGGGATTGCCACTGAGTGGCAGGCGAGTGTGGGTCAGCCTAAAATAGCCGAGGGTGAGGAAGATGGAGTGGGGTTATGGGATGGGAGCCAAAGAGGAGCAGGCACAAAGTGATCCCCTGCTCCCATATTCCTGTGGGTGATTTTTGGACCTCGAGGCAGAGATCCAGAGATCCTGCGCTTCCTGCACATTTATCCTCAGAGATCTGGGAAGTGCTCGGAGAATAAATTATTGGAGAGTCTTGTGCCTCTCAGAAGCTTGAGTGGAGACCCAGGACAGGGGTGGGTTGTGCCAGTATTGTCCAATTCCAGATCTTTATCTTGGCCAAAAGGCTCCCTCGTGGGGCTGCGTAAAACTTGAGCTGGAGATGTTTTCTGTAATTAAAAGCAGACTCGGTGCTGAAGTGCTCCCGTGGGGTGATAGTTTTGGGTATTATTGAGGTCTTTGTTTTATTCCCCTGCTTGTCCTTAGCTAGAAATAAATACACAGACAGTTCCCAGATTGTCTGGGAATAAGGAAAAAAAAAGGAAATGGCAAAAAAAAAAAAAAAAAAGGAATAAATAGGAGGAAAAAAAGCAACAAAATCAATCCAAGATAATTTAAATAAATAAATGACCTCAGCTCTTCCTGGACAGTGATTTGTCCATGTCATATTGCTGTAATCTGTTCTAATTTAATACTCAGTACTTAAAACAAGCTGATTTCCCACTTCTGGAGGCTTGTCCTCTTCCCTGGTGAGGAAGAGGAGGAAATCCTGAGTGGCCTTTATGGTTTCCCTATTGCCTGAGCCCTGGCAGGGTGATCCCAGCCCTGCTCCAGCCTCTGCTTTTGTGGCATGGAACCTGTGCAGCTCCTGTGGGTGTCTGCTTCTCCCTGCTGGAGGAGTGGGAGGGCTTTGGTTCATTCAGGAGCCTTTGGGGGAGCCTTGGTGCTCCTCAGTTCCTCCAGGAGCTTTTGGGGGATCTTTGGGGTTCCCCAGTTCCTGCAGGAGCCTTTGGGGGAGCCTTGGCGCTCCTCAATTCCTCCATGAGCTTTTGGGGGAGCCTTGGGGCTCCTCAGTTCCTCCAGGAGCTTTTGGGGGAGCCTTGGGGCTCCTCAATTCCTCCAAGAGCCTTTGGGAGAGGCTTAGAGCTCTTTAATTCCTGCAGTTGCCTTTGGGGGATCTTTGGGGTTCCCCAGTTCCTGCAGGAGCCTTTGGGGGAGGCTCAGAGCTCTTTTTAATTCCTGCAGTTGCCTTTGGGGGAGGCTCAGAGCTCTTTAATTCCTGCAGTTGCCTTTGGGGGATCCTTGGGACTCCTCAATTCCTCCAGGAGCCTTTGGGGGAGGCTCAGAGCTCTTTAATTCCTGCAGTTGCCTTTGGGGGAGGCTCAGAGCTCTTTAATTCCTGCAGTTGCCTTTGGGGGATCCTTGGGACTCCTCAATTCCTCCAGGAGCCTTTGGGGGAGGCTCAGAGCTCTTTAATTCCTGCAGTTGCCTTTGGGGGAGCCTTGGGGCTCCCCAGTTCCTGCAGGAGCCTTTGGGGGATTGGTGCTGGCTCGCAGGAGGTTTCCCTGTCTGTTTTCCCATCTCTAACACGTTTTGATCCCAGGGGAAATTTTCCCCCTCTGGGATTCCCCATGTTGATAAAAACCCCTCAGGGACAAACGCAGCCTGGCCCTGGGTCTGTGGTGGGGCTGTGCCAGACCCCCAGCCCCAGTGGGATCTCAGGGGAGCATGGGGGTGTCCCAGGGGACACCAGGGAGCAGAGAATTCCCTGGGCAGAGCAGAGCAGGGATGAAAGCTGCCTGAGAGTGCTCCAGGCACTGGGTCTGCATCACCAGGGCCTTTGGTCCTGCAGCTTGAGGCTGTACTCCAGCCTCAAAAGGAATTACAGAGCAGCTGAAATTATCTGGGCTCCAGTAAATGCACTCCTCTAATTATTTTATTCGCCACATGCAGTAAATTCCACCTCTCCTTTCCAATCGCCTGCTGCGTAACAACTCCAAAATCATTTCACTTGAAAACCTCCAATATTTTCTAAGTGCAGCAATACTGGGAGTCAGAACAGGGAAATTATTTTTGCTTGCGTCCTACAAAGGAATCTTTGTTGGGATTGGTTGCAACACCTCCTGCTTTTGAAAGCTTTGGGAAAACCCCAGGGCACGGTTCTCGGCTGGGGTGGAAGAAGCAAACCTGGCCCTGGGGTGGCTTTGGAAATAACTCAGAATGGAGAAATGGGCATTGATCCCGAATTTGGGAGAGACTAAACTGACCAAAAGGGTTTTCTGGTGGGATCTGGTGGTCATTGAGGGATTTTTGGGGGTTCAAGTTGCATTGAAGGCTTTTTCCAGGAGGATGTTGGTGGTGCTCTGTGTCGGGTTGTGTCAGGGGCTGTACAAAGACACAGCAAAAGAAATTCAAATACAAACAAGAAACTCAAATTCAAACACACAACAAGAGAAATTCCTGCTGGATCCAGCAGCATGATCCAAAGGGAGCTGTGCAGGAGGAGTGGGCTGGGATGGGATGCAGGTGTGGCACCAAAAAGGAATTTTTCTGAGCAGTGCAGCAAGGCTTTACTCCTTGCTTTACTCCTTCCCAAAGGAGCTGCACTTTGCCCCGTGCCTCAGTTTACCTGTCTGTGATTCCTGGGGGCAGCAGGGATGTGCAGGAGGCTGGTGGGAGGATTTGCAGGGTTATTGGTGCAGCGTGGCCCCAGCTCCCACGGGCAGGATTCAGGAGCTCGGGAGGACAGAGCGAAGAGTCACAGATTGGAAAGGAGAGAGGGGAAAAAATTTGCCCGTGCTCAAAGGCAAGTTTCGTTTCAGGGAAGACAACAGCTAAAGGACCAGAACTATCAACCAAAACCGCAAGATCACATCAGATGTCAGGCAGGACACATCTTGTTTCTCCCTCCCGAAAGGGCTTATCAGTGCAACCAATCACTTTAATGATGTGGCAGGGGGAGGAAGAGGATTTGACTCAGAGTGAAATGAAATTGAGTTCCTACGACCCTTCTCTTCCGCTGCCGGAGCGCAGTCACCTGTCCTGCAGGCAGGCAGAGATAAATCAGAAATCACCTCCTGCAGCGGAAGGGGCTCAGACATGAGTTTGCATTATTTTCTCTTACTCTTTCCAGTGTCTCTGCTGTAGTGGGAGCAGGGCAGAGAGGCGAGGAAGAAGAGGGACACAGCGAGCAGGGAGTGCCCCTGGTGCCCTCCCAGCCTCCAGGGATGGTGGCAGTGGGATGGGAACCTCTGTGCTGGGAGGTTCCCCTTTCCAAATCAGGAGGTGGGAGCAGGGAACCCCTTTCCCCATGGTTAGCTCTGCTCCCTTGGCTTTGGGGAGCAGCGCTGCAGGGAGGATGAGGATGAGGATGAGGGTGCAGTGCAGGTGTCATCGCTCTGGGGCTCCTCCTGCCAGTGCAAAGCTATTATCCAGCTATTATCCAAAGTAAATATCCAGCAGGATAACACCAGCCAGGCTCTGGGGATGGAGCTTGGAGCTCAGACCTGGGATTGACAGGATCAGTATTCAAATGCAGGGCTCAGCTCCAGCTTTCTGAGGGGAAAAGCAGTGCTCAGCATCCTCAAACCTTGAGAAAATTCAGGTCTGCTCCCCATGGCACAGGCCAGGCTGGCAAATTGCTGCTCCCTCCCCACAGTGCAGGGACATCTCAGCTCCATCAGCTGAACCACGGCGCATTCCTTGCACAGGGCTGAGCCCAGCAGCTGGTCCTCCCCATCCCGGGCACGGTGTCCTTAACCAGTGTCACCCCAAGGAATGTGATGTGCTTGCCCTAATGGAACAGGTTGTGAACTGGGAGAAACCAGCTCTACTGGTAGGTCCCAGTCCAGGTTGTTAGATAGCAGCAGGAGCTCACGGGGACTGGCATCTCTCCATGGATCTATGGAATCTGAAAATCTGATCTCAGCCGGGGCTGAGGCAATACCAGCTGGATGTCCTTGAGATCTGTCTGCTTCCTCCCAGCACCCGGCTCAGAAATCTTGGAATCGGGGAGTTTGCCTGATTCCATGAGAAGCAGATCACAGCCCATAAGTGAATTTTGCCTTCCTGGAATGGGGACTGACTGCAGAGAGGCCGTCAGGGCTGGTGGTTTTTGCACCCTGTTCTGAAAGCTGCCCGATTTCCCGCAGATGTGCACCCACCTGCTGTGCTGTGACACCCGGGCTGCAGCTTTCATATCTGTAAATCACAACTTTTAACCCCCACCCAGTTCACTCTGCAGTCTCTGGGGCAGATTTTCAGACTTCTGACTCTGGATGGAAAAAGGCAGGAAAGCTCTGGTGGGGATTTTCAGAAAGGCACAAGTGGCCTGAATGCTTAAACCTGATGTATTTTACCCACTGCTGAGAATACCTTCAGTTTTCCCTGTGTTCTGCAGGGCTTAAAATATTTTTGCAAATCCAGAAAGTCTCTTGAAACCCTGGGAAGAGGGATCCTGTGTCCTTCAGGCATTTGAGCTGCAGTTGTGTGGAAATTTGGGCGTGATGTTCCCTTTGATTTGGGAACGGGCCACAGCTCCCGGGTCCCTGGAGCTTTTGGAAGCATTACCCTGGATTTCTGTTTAAATTAATGCCCTGCTTTGTTTTCCTTCCGAGAGGGCTCAGTTTTGGGGTCTCCCAGCACAATCAAAGACCCCAACAGGTTTATCAGAGACTTGCCAGGGTGGGCACAGGGCAGGCAGGGAGAGAGGCAGAGGAGAGGTCTCAGCACTAACCCAGGAGTGAGAGGAGATCAGGGGCTCCCAAAGCCTCCTAATCAATCCCAGCCTGCCTAGAACGAACATCTCTCCCGCTGCTGGAGCTTCAGACACTAAAAAACCTACTGTAAATGCAACATATCTCTGTGCTTCCTGCCAGCTGGCCCTGAGCCAGCCTATTTCCTTCAAAAAGAGGGATATTTATTTTCATCCTTTTAGAGGCAGCCAATTCATCTCAGACCACCACCAGCTAAAAAAGCTTTATAAATTAGCAGCCCTTTTTTCTTTTCTTTTTTTTTTTTTTTTCCTTCCTAATTCTCTCCCCCACCCCTTTAAATATTATTTTCCTTTGGTTGTTGGTGTGAAGGCTGTGCCAGGACAAGCGGGCCGGGGTGCATTGCGCCACACTCCCCTTTCTCCCCGAGCTGCAGAAAGACAGTAGCAGCAGTGTCTCACGAAAGCCAGAGGAAACCAAAGCAAAGCCCGGCCGTGACTGATTCTCCTTCCAAATGGCGTAAGCAGGCCCACTTCAAACATGTGAATAATGAGTTATCTGTGCCTGACTTTGTTCGGCAGCACAAGGGACGGTGCCTCCCAACATTTCCCTCCTGCTCCCTCCTGTGAACTCCTGGGCTCTGATTTTAGCAGCGGGGTTGGCTCTCACTGGGGCTCAGAGGGCACCTCCGTCATCCTGCGTCACGTTTGGGTCCCTTCCAGCTCCCAGCTCTGCACTGTCCTCCCTCCCTCCTTCCCTGGCACTGGGGCTCCCTCAAGTTCTTCTTGGCTGGGCATTTCCCAAGGCAAGTCTGGAGCTGGACGTGGGATCCAGGGAGAGCCTGAGCCATGTTCTTGCCTTGTGTTAGAGGTGTGCAAAGGTGAAACCAGCCCAGCATCAGCTGCAAGGGACAGGCCTGCTGTTCCCATAACACAGGAGTTTCACATGTGGCTTCTTTCTGGAGCACATGCTGGGACTTGATAGTCTAGCCGAGACTCAGACTGGGAAAAAATTCCAGCCTCTGCAGAGGACTGGCGTGTCTCTCTGAAGTACCTATTTCGAGGGCCACGGGAGGCATTTGAAAGGTGTTTTGCACATTGAGACAGAGTTTTATCCACTGCTGATTCCTTTCTTGTGGTGCCTTCTCACGGACGTGTAGAGACTAAGCCATGCTTTATGTGCAGGGACTGCTCCTGGTGAGCCTGGCTCAGCCCTGGAGTTAGGCTGGGAATATTTGAGCAGAGCCTTGGTGGGAGGATGGTGGAATGCCAGGGGGATGCTTTGAAGGAGGCTGAATGTGGCTCAAGCTGCTGTGCCAGCCCATGCCACCCTCTCCTGGCGCTGTCTCCTCCTGTCTGGAGCTGAGGCAATGATCTGCAGTGTGTGTGTGTGCTCGTGAATGTCCCTCGGCGTTTCCTCCGCTCCAGCTTGCCGCCAGCATTCCGCAGCCAGGCTCCCGGGGAGGGCCAAGCCACTTCCCAACATCTGCTGAGCCGGGGGCTGGGGATGAGCATGACACCCAGCTCTGAGCCCAGCAGGGCTGGGAGGAGGCTGTGCAGCTCCTCAGCTCTCATCTGACTCCATCTGCAGAGAAATCGGGGAGCTGGGGCTCCCACTCACCCCACTGAGAGTTCTTTTTAATCAAATCTCTCAGCTCTGAGATTTTGGTGTCACTCAAGCCATGAAGTTCCTGGAGCTCCTTTCTACCTTTGCTCAACCTAATATTCTGCATCTCAGTAATCTGAGGAAATCAGCTGTTTTTGGAACTCCCCCTCCACAGCCTGGAAACCCCATCGTGGTCCTGGCTTGGGAAGCCACATCAGGTTGCACACTCCTAGAAGGAAGAGCAGACTCTATTTGGTCTTTGAAATATTTTAGCGCAGAAAGCATGTCTTTAAATCATGGCTCTGAGGGCCTGAGCTCGTGTGGCACACACTGCTTCGCTGTCTGCATTCCAAGGAAACACCCAAAACTTCCAGTATGCTTCTTATTACTGGCCTAAAGTGTCAAATTCACGTCGGCTCTTCCAGCTGGGAAGTGTTCAATGGGATAGTTTGTTTGATATGCTGATACAGATCTTGTTATTACATCAGGATCATAGGTGATCTGTCAATGTTTACATCATGTCACGTTCAATACCAGAATTAACCGATTCTGAAACCCGATCCAGCGTTAAAACCCTGGCGCTGCTGACAAGGAGTGCCCAAGGTCAGGAGCTGCCACCATTTGACCATGATGGGCTCTGCTGTTTCCATAAACATTGACCTACAAGCCAGTGGTGGCCCAGCTGGAAATGCAGTGCAGAATCTCCAGCCCCAGCAGTCCCTTTTGTGCCCCAAAACTCACAGGTTGGGGAGATTAAGGGCTTCTCAGACAGATTTTTTTGGGATGAGGGCTGGGGCTGTTTGAAGTTGAGTGAAAATCCACCCACTGCTTTGGGAGGCTTTGAGTCAGTGCTTGGGTGAAGGTAGAAACCACCTTCCTGTTCTCTAAGGTATGAGCCATTGTTCACTGGTTTCCTCTCCGTGACAGCTGTGGGCAGATGGGGAAGGGCTTTTAATGAAGCCAACCGCTGCAGAAATTAAAAAGCTCAGGTTGTTCTGATGAAAGAAACCCATTAACAGCGATTCTCTCTTGCGTGACAAAGTCTGACGTCCCCAGCCCTAAGTGACAAGCGGCAGGAAGTCCTGGGGAGACAGCCTGAGCTAAAGAGGGCTGGCAGGCCAAGCTGGTGGTTTTTAACTCATTCTCTGCCTTGTTTCACAGGGCTTGGGGCTGCCAGGTTCCACACATGGGGACAAGGTGAGAGACAGACTGGAGAGGGGCTGGGAAGAGCCCTGATCCCACCACCCCTGTGTTTGTCTTCCCTTACATTTGCGTCAAGTTTTGCTCTTTCTTTTCCGCAGGATAGTTTCAGGGGTTTGGGAGGTTTTGCTGGGTCTCCCCACAAAACAGCCCCTTCTGGATGTGTTTGCTCCAGGCTGGCAAAGCCCACGGGACTGTGCCCATGTTCAGACATCACGGGCACCGGAGCAACCACAGTGCAGCATGATACAGGCACATGAAGCCCTTGGTGGGGCTGCATGGCTGAATAATCTTTCAAAACTTTATCAGCATAGAGATCACTTGATATATTTCTTCAGGATTTTCCCTGTCACATGCCAGATAACACCACAGGATAGGGTTTGTGCTGAGATAGAGGAAGGGAATTTAATTTTCATTAGATTTCTGGGGAACTTCGTCTTTGAAGTCCTTTTTGGCTTTCCTGCGAAGCTCTGCCCAAAAAAACTGGGTAAATGTGAAATATAACACTATTTTTCTTCTTCTGTTCTTAAATGTATAGTGAAATAATAAAATGTGGGCTAAAACAAGACATCTCAGTGCACACACTTTTTCCCTGGAGAAAGCACCATGGGACAGATGCTCCTCACAGCTCCAAAGGCCCTGGACAATGCAGACGTGCCTGAGGTCTGGGGACACAGAGATGAGAATAGATCGTTTATGGTCTTGCTTTGAGGTTTCCTTGGTTTACTTCACACAGCAGGGAAAATACATTTTCAAAATACCGCTGGGTTTTTGCTTTCTGCTGGGTTTGTCCTCCCCAAGTTTTGCTCTCTGGTGCCAGCATGTTTTCCCTTGGTTTGGACTCTCACATCCTCGGAAGTCTGGGGATTATAGAGCTTGGAGGGGACAGTGGGGCTCACCTGGATGTGGAGAGAGCAGAGAGGGGTCAAAGCCCCTCAGAATCTGTGGCTGGGATGGGTTTGCTGCTGGGACACCCGTGGAGCTCAGCTGGGAGCGTGAGCTCCCCTTGGAGCTTCCCTCCCATCGCAGCGTCCTCGCAGCCAGCCTGCCAAGCACAGCCTGAGCCAGGCAAGGGGGAGATCCGGAGGTACCAGACGCTGGATTTAAGGAGGGGGAAGTGTGAGGACTTTCTGGGACTCTGCTATAAACTGACACAGCTCGCAGAGCTGTGCAGATGTGAGGGGGAAGGGCAGGGGGGTGAGAGGTGCCTGTGTTCATCGCCCGCACTGCTTTGCTTTCCTTTTCTTCTTGAGAAGCCACCAAGGGCTGAGCTTGGCTCGGTGGATGTCGGGCTGCAGGATCTGATAAGGGCCAGCTCTCTGAAGTGCTGCAGAAGGGTTTCTGGCCAGCCTTTCCCGGCGTGCCTGCACACCTCCAGTGCCCCCGGGCGCTGGGATGGTGCCGGGATGAGGCGGTGCCACCTGGGCAAGGTCCCTCCGTGGCAGGTGCAGAGAGCTGGGGGTGTTGCGGGGCAGTCTGGCTGCGGCAGGGGAAGAACAAGGAGAAGCCAAGGTCTGAACCCCGCACTGATGTGAAGCTGAGGCTCCTCTGGAGCCCCTCCAGCTTTGTGCGGGTGTAACTGAGACTGGAATCCGGTCCAGAGAGAGCGAAGCTGTTTGGCGATGATTAATACAGTAAAATGTGAAAGTTATGTATCAAGTGCGTTTCATGCGCCTCTCGCCTCGGGACAATTAGCATAAATTTAATAATTATTGCCCTGTGCCAGCAGCTGCTACCTAAGGAGCTGGGAGTGCTTTATGAACGCTCATTAGCTGCTGCCCTGCCTGGGGGAGGTGGGTGATTAGTCTGCCCGTTTAATGGGGAGGAAAGAGGAACAGAGAGAAGCAAAGTGAGGTGGCCAAGGTGTGGCACCAGCGAGGGCTGATCCCATCCCTCCTGCGCCTCCTCCAGCCCCACTTGGCTCTGACCGAGCAGGGTGGGCACAGCTGGGAGGGGGCTGGAGTGAGATGGGAGTTTGTTCTTTAAGCAATGAGCAAATGCTGTAGAAAATACTTGAAATTCAATGTTTGCCAGTCGCCCTGTCCCCACTTTGCCAGGACATGGTTTCTCCTGCCTTGCACATCTCCCCTCTGTGTTCAGAGTCAGTGAGGGCTGGTGGAGGTTGGTCACTCAGGCAGGGGCATCCTGATCCAGCTCCTTGAGTGGAGACTTTCTGGATGATCTGGAGCCTCCCCTGTGGGTCACTGTGTGTCCACCTGCCCCGGGAGCTGCTCTCTGCCGGGGCTGGCACCCTTTATCCTGTGTGAGTAACAGCAAACCACAGAGACAGAGGCTGGCTCCCTGTGTAACCAGGCTGCTGCAGCCAAAGGGGAGCTGATCAGATACCAGACTCTTTTATCATGTTCCAGGGCACAGACAAAAGCTGGAAGACCAAGCCAAACCCTTCACTGACCGCTATGGAGAGCTGGAACGGCTGCGCCAGTCCATGAGAGTCACGCCGACAACACCCAACCCCCGTGGATCCCTCAGCACCCCGAGCCACTTCGGCTCCCAGGCTCAAACTCCAATCCAAGGTAACCACCTGGGTGTCCCCATGTCTCCCCCAAACCCTCGTGCTCCTGGCATGGCTGAGTGGGACCAACCCTTTGGGTGGGATTTCAGAGTTGGAGTCCAGCTCTCCCCTGGTTAAGGGTTTGGAAGGGTTTGTGTGGGTTTCTTGACCTTGGAAGCCTTTTTACACCCATTAAGTCACTTTTTGCACCATTAGATCTGGGTTTTGAGGAACAAATGAGCAGCAGGAGTGTGAGGGAGGTGAGAGCAGCACCCTTTGAACCCAGCAGCTCCTCTGACATGAAGGCAGCCGCGCTATGGTTATGCATCAGCCAGAGAGGGTGTTCCGTGCTTTACATGCTAATCCCAACGGTTTCTTATCATTGTGTGGGTGCCAAGTGTGGTGATCCCTCACCCAGCTCCAGCATAATTCCCCACACGGATGCACACCTGCACAGGCACACACACACACACAGAGCTTTGCTCTTCCCAGATCTGCCAGCGGCAAAGAGCGCCCGAGTCCCTGGGCGTTCCCCAGGAATCCGCAGCTTGCTGCCAGGACAGGGGCAGGAATTGCCACTGGAGTTACCTGACAGAGATCAGGCTGCTAATCCCGGAATTTCTGTCCCAAACTAAGCAAGGCATTGAAATATCTCGGCTGCTATGCTGGCCCTGTCTTTCTGCACAGGCAGATGTCCCCAGGATGAATTAAGAGACCATTCTCCTGTCCTTTTCTGTGCTGCTTTTCCATGCACTTTTAGTCTCACCGGTTCTTTTCCTTCAGAAATCAGCAGAGATACTAACAGGGCTTCAAGGAACACTATTTAAGCTGTCTGTATTTGGAATTTTGGTGAGAATAGGCCCTTCTGGGAAAGTTTCTTAGAAAAAGCTCCCAAAACCCTCGTGCTGTGTTTTCAGAAGGGATATGGTTGTTTGAAAGCCTCGGTGTCATTAGCAAAGAGGGAGTTTTGGGTGTAAAAACATGTTTGAAAATGTTACCCGAACTGTAAAAGCTGCGCCGCTCCTCCCAACCCAAAATTACAGAGAAAATTTAATTTCTTTCTCATTGAAATGCAAATCTCCACGCTTGGAATTTTCATTGATATTAGCAAGGTTTATGAGAAGAACACAGGCATTTTGTGTAGGACTATCATTTGGGTTTTTTAAAAAAAGCAGGAGAGAGAAAAAGAGTTTTCTAGGCTTGTCCCGTTGGCGGCATCATAAAGAAAGAGATTCTTGGGGGAAGAAAAAAAGATTTGTATTTTAAATTAGCACAGCCCCCTGCAGTGCCAGAAACCCAAAGAGCGCCGTTTGGAGCAAAGAATCAGGTGATGACACAAATTCAACGAGAAAAAAAATGGAGTTGGCCACAAGCTACCGCCCCTGCCAAATTCCCAAATGTCAAGTGACAGCAGGAGTGGAGACACACAAAATTAGCCTCTGAAATCATTCCTGCGGAGTGAATCCGAAGTCCCAGGAATGCTGCAAAAGGCGGTTTGTGCACGCTCTGCTCTTGGCTCCCTCATTCCCGAGTTGGAGGAACCGTCTTAAAATGACTGCGGGTTCCTACCAGCGTAACTCGGAGCAGGAGCAGCTCACTCATTTTCATCTCAGCCCTGTCCTTTTGACACAGCTCTGGCTATGACCAATCATAATCATCATTTTAAAAACCCCTCTTTCTCTCGCACACACACACACACACGGCTTATTCACAAAGATCATAATTTTTACCCGAGCAAGTGGAGCCCGGCCCGTGCCAAGAACAACACGGGAGTTAACAGGCCTGTAATTCTCACGACTTGGCACGTTCTTGGGTAACACACAGGAGAGGCCGATTAGTGGGAAGCAGAACGAGATACCAGCAGGGAGGGGCCACGGGCAGGCTGGGGTTCATCCGGCCCCCGCTATCTTCCACGGGGTGCTTCCCAAGGTTAATGATTTTAGCATTCCTGTGCAGGGATTAAGAGGGGGACAGGGAGGTTTTTCCCTCCAGCAGTGCCCGGCTCCCTCTGCTTGCGTGCCAGGGGTGCTTGGCTTCCCTGTTCTGCTGACCAAGCAGTTTGTACAAGCTTCCTAAGCCGCTCCTGGCAAAAGCAGACTGGAGCTGGGATGCTCAGGGACAGCCTCAGCCACTGCGGGGGGATCCCAGCACCTCAAATCCACCTCAAATCCCAGCAGCTCCATGCCACGTGGAATTTGGGTTTTTAGGCAGGCAGGAGACAGTGTTTATCTGGGAGAATTGGGGTTCTTGGGAGATGTGTGTGCTCTGGCCCAGTCCAATCTCTCCTCCTGAGCAGGGAAAGCCGTGGCTGTGGTGGACATCAAGGCAAGGGCGCCGCGGGGAGTGGGAGAAGGGTCTGGCCCTCAGCCACTCGCAGAGGCTTTCAGTAGAGCAGCCCCTGGAGGTTATAAATAGCCCCCATGTAAAATGATCATCCTGAGGTTAGATGGTCTCAAACCAAAACCCTCCTGGTAGGAGAAAGCTGATGGTTTCTGAAGGGCATGCCAGGAAATATGTGAGGAGAGAGCGCGGCTCCGACAGCGAGCGGGTCGGATCCTGCTCTCTCCAGTGCCAGGGGATGTCCGTGGCTCTGGCCTTGCCTTGCCCCACTCAGATGGGCAGAGACTTGATCCCTTCCCATGCCTATTCCCAAACTGGATGGACACTGGCAACCCTGCCCACACCAGATCTCATTCCCACTTGTGCTGCTCTGGGAGTAAATAGGGGAACTCTGGGTTCACCCCTGTAGCCGTGATGAGAATCTGGCCCAGTGCTGGGCAGGTCAGACAGGCAGCCCCCCATCACCATCCAGCTCTGCTTCCCAGGCTTCAACCAAGCAGAGCCTCTGTTGAGGATTTGGCCCAATGCTTCTCCAGAAAGGTCTGGAAAATGTGAGTGTTTGCAATCCCAGCTCTGCCATCCCCACAGCGAGACACCAAGCTGTCATTAGGATGGCTTGAAATGGTTCCTTATTACGGGGCACGCGAAGCCAGAGCCTTGCGTGCCTGCTTCAGTCCAGTTTTGCCTTTTTTAAAAAATCAAGTAGCTCTCAGAAGTGAAGCAAGATGTTAAAGGGACTTCTGCTGTCTGCCTTCAGCTGCTGCTCAGGGAAGGCGGGCTGGTGGCAGACACAGGTCCTCCCCAGGAGCAGCCCCCAGTTCTCTGTGTCCTCCCTTGCCTGTGTTTCAGCAGGGGCTCAGGCTGAACCATTTTGTTCCCAGCACAGCAGAGCAGGACCGCCCACGCCCCAGTTCTGTGGTGGAAACATCTTCAACCACTCAAAAGCAATTGTGTGCCTTGTCCAGCAGCATGGAGTGCTCACCAGGACAATTGCAAAGGGATTTTAGATTGGATCTCCTTGGTACCAGAACAAGCTGTTTTGATTGAGGCACTTCATGTCCCCCTGCACACTCTTGTTTTTGCTCCAGAGAAGCCAAACTCCCTTGATTTCACAGGGAGGACAGTAAATGTTAGATCCTTTTGTAAGCCTCTCCTACCCCTCGTGCCTGAAGAACAGTTTTTGGGAGACTGTGAAGAGCCTCAGATCTCCTGGTCTGGAATTCACTCAACTTCATTCCCAATCCATTATTTCAGGCCAGTACAACATTTTTATCATCAGCAGAATGCTTCATCATATGCCTTTAAAGTAAAGTCTTTCTCTCTCTTTTTCTTTTTAAATATACATTTTTAAAGTATTACATTACTTTTAAGAAGGCTCTTGGCAAAGGCAGCAAGTGCCCCTATTGTTTCCGAAATGCAACGTGGCTGCTCTGAGGTTAAGTCCTGAATTATGGGCCCAGCAAATACACTGAATTGCTGCTTCCTAATCCCTGTCCAGATTGACTTATGGTTTCTTTAAAATATCCGTTTCTTAATGGATAAAAACATTCTACCACGGGCAGAGACTAAATTGTTTCCAAAGGAAGCTAGGCAAGCATTAGTGGGAAGAAAACATATTGTGGGATTCAGCTTCAGCCTCAAAGGAAGGAACAGGCTTGAGATGGGTTTCCTGCCTGCTTTCAGGCTTCTGTGTCTATCTTTAAACTGCTTTTCTGCTCCTCTCCTTTACATTTGTGATGTCCCTTCAGTGAATTTGGCATGGAACTGTCACAGATGAACCACAGAGCAGTGCTGGGCAGGAGATTCCCCCAGGACAGAGTCCAGGCACCCGCGACCGCTGCGTTTGCGCCACGGACATGCGGCCAACCCCAGCCACAGCTCAGGGTGCTGCATCCCTACACAACAGCAAGGAGTCCCTCGGAATTTGCCTCAGGGGCGCCATCCTGGATTTTCCAGTGTGCTGGGATCCGCAGTGCCGTTCTCAGAGCGGGGTGGGGAGCCCCCAGCCGGGCTCCCGGCCGCTGCATCCCCCTGTGCCATCACCCCTCCGCAATGGGATTCCCATGGCAGGCGTGGCCTGGCCCAAACCTGCTCGGCAGGCAAGGTGGTCTAGCTGCAGGCTGGGTTGTAAATCCAGCAGCTTCCTTTTATGTAGTCAGGGCTTGTTAATTTGTTTTAATACCCTTTGAATACAGGTAAAGAGCAAGGCGCGGGCAGGGCGGAGGGGCGTGCCCGCGGTCCCCGCTCAGCCCACCCACCCGCTCCAATTAGCACCGTTATTCATTAGCTCGGCGGGATGCGCCGGGCAGGGGGATGCGGGCAGAGGGCTCTGCGATGAGCGAGGCTGTGCCGGAAGCTGGGAGAGAGAGCTGGGCTTGTTTAGTCTAGCAAAGGGCAGGCGGGGAGCGGAGCCGATTGCTCCGTGTAAATACATCGAGGGGGTAAACACGGCCGGGCAGGGGAGCTAATGTAAGCTCTGGAGGACACTGCAGGCACAGGACATGGGGCTGAACTGGTTCTGTGTGAATCCACACTGGAATTAGGAGCAGGGTCCTCCCCAGAAGGATGGGTCCAGAGAATTTGAGCATCTCAATGCATCTGGAAGGATTTTCAGAGGAGGTAAAGATGTGGTGCATGATCCACTGAGCTGGGAGCACCTGGGATTTTCCCTGCTCTGCTGCTGCACAGTGTATTTGGGGTGGGAGAGGACCCAGGGGCTGGGGTTGTGCTGCTCAGCACGGTGGGTTTGGGCCCGCGTGTGTGAGCGCACGGCAGCACACGGTGTTCGGGGAGAATCACAAAACTGAGCAGCAAACGTGCTTGGCAGTGTTGAGGTGGTGCCTGGCGATGCTGTGATAAGGACCTGTGTGTTGTTGTGTTTTGGTTTGGGGTTTGCATTTTTTTTTTCCAGACTGCAGAGGAAGTCCGTGCACCCAGTTTGTGAGCTGGTTCTATCAGATACAGAGCACTGCTCCATGGGCGTGTAACAACGGATGCTGTTCACACCCTCCTTTTTTTTCAACACCTCCCCTCCTCCCCCAAAATATATTTTGCTCTGTTTTACGTGGGCTGAGAGGAAGGGGCCGTTTTCTTTTTTAGTTGGCCCTGACTTGGAAACAAATGAACTTGTTAACATACGTGACAGAGGCGTGAGAGCGTGCCTGCATGCGTGGGTGGGGAGGAGAGCGGCGCCTTCTCTAGAGATGAGCTGGGCCTTCGCAGATCACATGCATCTCGTGCACCTTCCCATGGAGATTCTCTCCTTCTCTTGGCCTCCTGCCTCTCCGTGCTCTCACATGGAGTTATTGTCAGAAGCGGAGAGGGACAAAGATCAGAAAAATGCTCAAAGATGGCTTGGAGGTCCAGGCGTGACAGAAGTGAGCAGAGAAAAACCAGCCCAAGGTATATTCAGAGCAGGAATGCCTGTCCCCACTGTAACACACACGCTGGTGTGTTATATACAGAAGCATAAAGTATCATTAGTGTTTACATTGTCGTCAATCATTGGGCAGTGAGACAGGAAAGCAGGGCTTTTTCCCCTGGGGTAGATTTTTCATGACAATTTCACAAGGCACACATATGCGTAGAATTAGAACAGTGATCTATGGCCAGGCTGATGATATTTTATATTCTATACACTTGGAGAGTGCCAGGCTATCACGTTCCCTTTAAATTCCCTTAATTCTCTGTGTGTCTCGCACACTGTATTTGTTGTGTAACGTATCCACACGAGCTCAGGTTTATTGCTGACTGGGTTCACCAGCCACCGCGTGCTCCCCACATCTCTAAGGTGGGGACCAGGTGGTATCTGGGGTGCTGAGGAGCTGCTCAGGTTCCACACGTCCCTGCCTGGCCCCAGATGATCTGATAGTGATGATCCTGCTGTACATCAGCGCTGTGCTCTGCCACGTGCCTGGGGTGAGCTGGTTTTCTGGGTACCATTGCAGCCCTGAAGAGGTCCTGATGTTGCTTTTGCTGCCCTTTCTTCCCTCCAGGCAGGGCAGATGTGCTCCTGGGTTAGGAGGTAGTGGCAGCACCCGCTGCTCCTCCAGGATGGATGCACATCAATCCCTAAAACCATCTACAGGGTTCATTGCCTCATCTCCTCAAAGGCTTCCAGGGACCTCAGAGCAGATCCACCAGCCCTGACCCCGCCAGGGTGCAGGGACCAGTTCTACTCCATCCAAGGCAGCTCCCAAACCCAACGTGGTCTGAAGGGAGGAGGCTGAACACACCCAGAGAAACCTCTGTGGTTGGCAGCCTCACGAACCAGCCCTTCCCACCTCATGGCCAGCCCTCGCCACCATGACCCAGCTGAGGTCTGGCTCCCATCAGGGGCATCTCTCTGCATTTATGTCCTGGCCACCCACCCAAGGAAAGACCCGCATTGTCTCTGAGGCAGAGAGAGCTGCTGTGTCACTGCAGTGCTGTTGTTTTATCTGGAAAGGGGCTGAGCAGCTTTTGAAGCATGTTTCTATCTGGCCTCTCATGCAGGGGGGACTTGGGGGTCCTCAAAAGGTGCAAATTGCAGCTGCACAATTAAATCATGGGGTGTGTCCCGGCCTCTGTGGTCCCTGGGGCAGCTCAGCCCTAAGGAGGAGACAGTGGCATTACTAATCAGGGCTTTGACCTTTACATGGCTTTTATTTAATACACATTCCACACTTCCCCAAACTCCCATCCAAAACATTGACATTTCCGCTGATAGATTGGGTCAGATTTTGGAGTAGTTGCGGGACTCAATTCACTCTTACAATGGTTAAATTCTTACAGCTAAATGGGCTTATTCAGTTAGTGCAGCAGCTGGTGTGATTTCGAGAAGAAAATAAACATTTCCTTCAAATATTTTGATTGGCAACTGGACAACTGAAGTACTCAAGCTCAGATTGCCAGGGTCCAAAAAAGCAAATGGGGGCTGGACGGTGAGTAAGCGAGGGAAAACCGTAGTAAATCCTAAATCCTTGGAGGCAGCACTACGGAGCAGATGTGTGTGATGTGAGCCGGGGAAGGGGACAGCAAGAAGGGGAATTTTAAGCCCATTTTGAGCTGTGATTCCAAAGGGAATGCAGGGTCCAACAGTGCAGCTTCACCCACTCCTTGTTCCCCGGCTTTGCTCAGCAGCTGCTTGCTTCAAGCTGCTGTTTGATCCTGGCTGTGGCAGAGGGTCCTTGCTGCTGAGTTAGGTGGTTAGGAGGGTGTTAATGGCCATGTTTTAATTGGATCTCGCTGGGGTTGTTTCAGTGGAGATTTCCTCGCGTGCAGGGCAGGCGCTGGGGCTGTGTGGCTCCGATCTGCGGCAGCCAGGATGGAGGGGCAGCCCTGAAGTAGAGGAGAAGGGATGGAGAGGAAACCTTGAGGCGAGGACCAAGATGGAAGGGGCAGTGCTGAGGTGGGGGGACAGTTGTGAGGTGAAAGAGATGGATGGAGGGAAGCCCTGCGGCCAGGACCAAGATAGAGGGGAAACCCTGAGGTGATGGAGCCAGGATGGAGAGGGTGCTGAGGTGAGGGTGCTGAACTGGAAAGACAATTGTGATGCGAAGGAGAAGGGACAGAGGGGCAGCCCTGAGACGAGGACCAAGATGGAGGGGCAGCCCTGAGGTGAAGGAGATGGGATGGAGGGGAAACCCTGAGGTGATGGAACCAGGATGGAGAGGGTGCTGAGGTGAGGGTGCTGAACTGGAGAGACAGTTGTGAAGTGAAGGAACCGGGACAGAGGGGCAGCCCTGAAGTGAAGGAGATGGGGCAGAG
This sequence comes from Emberiza elegans, assembly GCA_024865655.1. Taxonomy (NCBI): domain Eukaryota; kingdom Metazoa; phylum Chordata; class Aves; order Passeriformes; family Fringillidae; genus Emberiza; species Emberiza elegans. The sequence continues at coordinate 6,870,635 of JALJVW010001685.1, read as the reverse complement.
GGGCAGCCCTGGCACGAGGACCAAGATGGAGGGGAAACCCTGAGATGAAGGAGACGAGACAGAGGGGCTGCCCCGAGGTGAAGGACATGGGATGGAGGGGAGCTCTGAGGTGAAGACGGGACAGAGGGGCTGCCCCGAGGTGAAGGGCACATGAGAGAGGGGCAGCCGCGAGGTGAAGCACACAGGACACAGCAGCAGCCGGGAGGCGCCGGCCCTGAGGCGATGGCGAGGCCCCGGCCCCCTCTGGCGGCCGCCTCCTTCCCGCCTCTTTCCCGCCTCCTCCGCGGGGCGCCCCCTGCTGGCGGCGGGGCCGCGGCCCCCTCAGGCGGGCCCTGCGCGGACCGGGGGCGCCGCGGTTTTGTTTTTAGAGTGGTTTGGGGGTTTATTTGTAGCCTCAGGGAAAAGCTGAGAGCTTTTCCGGTCAGGGAAAGATGGAGCTTTATTCTGGGCCAGACTTAGAGCCCAAGGCTGGCGGGGATGAAAGCGAGCTGGTCACAGCCACTTGGATGCCGCGTGGCTCGGCCGGGCATGGATTCTGTTTGACGGTTTCACGCCGAGAGATTTGCTTTTTGAAGGATCAAAATTCTCAGATCACAGCCCTGCATAGTGCTCTGGGGGTTCAGAGCCTGGCAGAGCTCCCCACAGCCTTGCTGTGCCTTGCCTGTCACACACAGAGCCCGTAATTAACACTCTTACATGCTCCTGTCCAAATTAGTAGCAGGGACCCACTGCCAAACGGTGCGCGTTCAGGCCAATAAAATGTAGCCTCTAAAAAAACCCCTCTTTGAGTGAGTTATAGAGGAAAAAGGAAATGTGCCCTGAGCGCTCAGGTTTGATTTAGATTTGCATTTTATGGAATATTATTTATGGAGCTGTGAAAAGTAATGAAGGAGCGCGGTCTGAGCGATTGTCATCTGGGAAGGCAGCGAGTGGCAGTCTGGGTGTTTTGGGGGCTGAGGGGGATTTGGAGGCTGCTTTTTCTCAGTACAGGGCTGCCAAGTTTAAGGGGAGGCTTTCAGAAGACAGCACTTTTTCTTTCCAGTCCAGGTGCAGGCAGGATTTCTGCCCCATGGTCCTGTCTCAAGCCATGATGCTGCTGGATTGCTACCGCCACAGGGCTGTGGTCAGGCTGCTTCTTGCAGAGCTGGTCTCCAAACCTCAGCTCCCTCAAACCTCAGTGCCTGGCAGCCGCTGTGGCTGCAGCACGGCTTTGGGTTGGGTCCCTGCTGGGCTGTGAAATCAGGCTGGGAGCGCTTTTCCCACCGCTGTGCTTTTCCAGCCAGCCCAGCACGGAGCAGGGTCGGCCTTGTGGCCGGGCAGCCGCTTCCACGGGCGCTTTCCAACGCCGGGTGTGTGCAGACCAGTGTGGTTCGGGACAGCTTTGAGCTCTGCTCCTCTCTTATCTCGCCCCAAAGCCACAGCCACGTTCACAAACCAGGTGCTCCCCCGCCTTTCCCCTCCGTGGAGCCTGCGTGGGAAGGCAGGCGCTGCTGGGCGCCCGCAAAAGGGCTGCAGGGGAGGGAGGGAGGATCCTCCCCTTCTCCTTCCACGGCTGAAGGACTCACCTGGCATCAGAAGGGAGGTTCACATCAAATCCCCTCCATACCTGCTCCTCCAGAGCATGCCCGTGTCACTCGGTAGCTGGAAGGGATTAAATCAAGAGTTTTCTCCAGGGGAAACGCTTTGGGGCCTGGAACGCCAGCCCTGAGAAGTTAAAAATGCTTCATTGTAATAAACAGATCTAAAACACACGTCCTTGTGCATGCAGAGCAGCCACACAATCCTCTGGATGTGTGTTATATGTATATGCATTTCCAAAACCAACAGGCGTGTTTAGCATGCTCACCTCACATTCTCTTGCTCTGGGGGATACAAAATCCAGCTGATGGCAACCAAAAAAAGTCACTTTTGAGGCTGGATGGTGTCCCACTAGCAGAGGAGAAAGGCCCTGCTTTTAACAATAGGAAAATAGAGGAGGTCTGAAGGGCACTTTCCTTGGAGAGCAAACCCCATTTCTCTCTGCTTTAATGCACCAAGGCCAGAGGTTCCTGGGCTCTGTCTCAGCCTTGGGACAGCTGAGAGAGCCACAGGAATGGCTCCAGCTCCTGAAAGGAGCTTCTGCTGTGGATTCCCACCTCTAACCTGGGCTTCCTGCAGGAGGATGGGATCCCAAGCCAAGATCCCTTTCCAGTTCCAAGCTGGCTGTGACCTCCTTTGGGTTTAGACCTCCAGGAAAAGGCGTGGGGGGCTCCATCACCCAATGGAGCTGGGGAACATTCCCACTGCCCTGATTCTCCCTTCCCCCAGCAGAGAGCCTGAATTTCTCACTCTCTTTATCCTCTTGGAAGGAGAAAAATACACAGAGAAGTCGAGCAGAGGGATATAGTGGCTCCTGGCTTGGGAGTTTTCAGCTGTGTGTTTATCAGCTCCATCCCCTGATGGTATCAGCACAAACAGGCCACCCACAAGAAGGCTTAGCAGGCTGGTCTGGGCTCCAGCTTTTCCTGCCTGTCTCCGTGTGTGTGTGTGTGTGTGTGTGTGTGTGTATACACAGGGATGGATGATCCCAGGGCCCGGCCGTCTGGGGCCTGCCTCCATTTATTTACTACACAGCTGATGTCATGGCTAAACATCTTTTTTCTGTGTTTATGGGGCGTGCTGCTTTAATCTGCCCGAGATGAATAGACCCCTAAGAGAAGTCAGTTTAGCCGTGTCCCTTTTTGGATAGGAAACAACAAATTTTAGGACAGGAAATGGGAGCAACTTAAACAAACGGGTTTAGGGTTTTTATTTAAGTCCCTCAGTTCTTTTCCCTGGAAGACCCAAGAGGTGCTTTCCCTTCTGATTCCTTGGGAATGCTCTAATGTCGCTCTTGCGCCGAGATTGAGGCAGGAACAGGCGAGAGGCAGGATGGTAGAAAAGGCAAAGAAGGCTTTATTCAAAAGAACTGCGCAGTTTTTATAGAGTGGTACAATAGGTTCTAATCTACTGGCTAACTAACAAAAACACCTTCCTCACCCTCTGTCCTTCAGAGGAACAGAAAAACGAAGTAGAAAAACACCACCTGCAAATTGTTTATACTCAACGAGTTATCTCATCTTTCCAACTCCCTACCAGCCACTGTGAGAAACACTTGCAGTTTGTCTCTCTCTGTCCCGTGGCATCCACACTCTAACCACCCCCTCTCCTCCTGCACCCCGGCAGGCACGTCAGAGCTGAGCCCCTTCTCGGACCCGCGGCAGTTCGAGCGCTCCTTCCCCACGCTGCCGGCGCTGACGGAGACGCGTTTCTCCGACCCGCGGATGCATTACCCCGGCGCCATGTCCGCCGCCTTCCCCTACACCGCCACGCCCTCGGCCACGGGCATCGGGGGCATCAGCATGACCAGCATGCCCACCACCACCCGCTTCCACCACACCTACCTGCCGCCCCCGTACCCCAGCTCCACGCAGAACCAGAGCGGGCCCTTCCAGGCCAACCCCTCTCCCTACCACTTGTACTACGGGACGTCCTCGGGCTCCTACCAGTTCTCCATGGTGGCGGGAGGCGAGCGCTCGCCCACCCGCATGCTCTCGTCCTGCACCAGCGCCTCGGCGGGGAACAACCTGATGAACGCCAGCCTGGGCGCGCAGAGCGACGGCGTGGACGCCGACGGCAGCCACAGCAATTCCCCCACCACCATGAGCACCACGGGCAGGATGGATGAGTCCGTCTGGAGACCCTACTGAGGAGGAGCTCGGCTGGGCACCCGTGTCTTTAACTTGATCAGCCACCGTGGCTCCTTTTGGGAGCGACCAAAGCGATGCCAAGGGAAAAGTTAAACCAAAGTCTTCCAAACCCAAAGTTAAGGATCCTCTGCATGCAAACATCAAGCGAAGATCAACCAAGACCTTCGTTACATTTCAAGGTGAACACCCACGAGGCTTGAATGTGTCGCTTGATGTGGTTCCTTCCGTATGTTTTAGGTATGTGGATTGTACATAGGGAAAAAACCCCAAGGACGTGTGGAATCAGATGTTTGGTACTTGCAGAACACTTCTCGTTCATCTCACTCGCACCTCTTCCCCACACAAAGCATTCAGAAGTGAGGAGAATCTCACCCTTCCTCTGCAAAATGGTTCAGAGGAGAGAAGACACCAGGGAGTCATCCAAGCCATCTCTCTGCCAGTGCAGGAGGACTGAACTTAACTTTAAAAAAAAAGGAGAAAAAAAGAAAAAAACCCCATTGTCTCCTGTCCTTCCCTCCCCGCTGGTGAAGGGTCCCTGAGCACCACAGAGCAGTGGGGTTTGCAGCACAGCAGGGGCACTGGGGCTCAGTCAGCCACGTGAACAGGAGCTGTGATGTGATTGTTGTTATTATTTGTTGACGACACAAGTTGTATTGTTCATTTTGGTGTCACTGTCGTCGTTTGTCAGTCAGTAACATGGCTGACCCCCGGCCTGGCTGACCCCTCCTCCATGTTTACACACAAGATGTACTTTTTATGGAGATGTTTTGTTTTGTTTGTTTGATCTCTTGTCCTGACCTCACCTTTCAGCTCTTTGCTCCCCTTAGCAAACCTCAGTGATGGTGGCTGAAGTGAGGGTGGCATTCAGGACAATCTGAGACATTTGAGATGCACTTCCAAGGGGCTCAGGAGCCTCTGGCATGGCCTTGCCACCATTTTCCAGATGTTCCTTCCGTCCCTTCTGAGTGGCAACACTCACAGCTGGTGGCAAAGCATCATAATTCTGTTCTGGTCCTTTCCCATGTTCTCACCCAGAGAGGATTACACAATTTTTTACTTTGATTTGCATGTGTCAGTTCATGCTGAAAGCTCTGAGATCTGGAGAAAGAAGCAGTTTCTACTCCTGGTGGTGGGAATGTTGTGAATTGATGCTGTGCAGCCTTTTCCATCCCCTCACCCTCCTGTCCTTCCCCAGGTGACCCCGAGCACGGGGATCTTGCTGTAGCGGAATAAGCTGAAGAGGGGGCGCTCAAGGTGCCACTGGTGGCGGTGGCATCAGGTGGCATCTGCAGGAACCAGGTCTGCCAAGCACCGCACACCCTCCGAGCTGGCACCACAGAGATTAAAACCAAACAGGGCCGTGGTGGCAGGCAGCTGTGGGCTCCTCCAAGGCCAGCTCGGGAGCTTGGCTCTGATGCACAACACAGGGTTTGTCACCTCCTGCGAGCCGCCTGTGCCCTCTGCTGGCATGAGAATTGGGGCTGGATTCAGGATTCTTCGTGCTGGCAGGGCTGGCTGGGCACAGACAGATTCCTGGGGATCCATAACCGCAGTACCCAGTGCCCGGCAGAGCCCTCCCTGCCGCCAGGGGACAGCCCCAGCCCCAGTGCCACCAGTAACCACGCCTTTCTTCTTCCACTTCTCCCGTAATCACAAGCGAATGGCAGGCCCAGAGCTGCCCTCCTGGCCCCTGTGCCTCAGCCACACCGTCCCAGCCCTGTCACCTGTCCCCAGCTCCCAGCTGGCAGCCGGTCACCCTCAGCACAGAGCGCTGGAATTGCACTACCACGGCGAGGCTGGAGCAGCACGTCCCGGCTGCCCTGGAGAGCTGCCATGACCACTCAGAGTTCCACAAGCAACGAAGAACAACTCTTTTCAATAATAATAATAATGATAATAATAATAATAATATTTTTTTTTAAAGCCTTACCCCAGCATAACTGCAACCTCCACTTGCCTTAGCGCCGGCGCTCGCCGGCTCTGGAGCTGGACAGGGCAGCCTGTGTTTTGATGCCTTTTTGCATTTGTCATCCCGTCCCACTGGTTGAAAGCACAAAGGAAGCAAGGCATTCGTAGTTGTAGGTTAATTTAAGACTCTTTGTAGTGAGTTTTAAAAGAGAAAATAATAAAAAGAATGGCAACGATGTTGTTTTTATGACATATTGTCATGTGAAGGTGTAAATAGATGCACCTCTGTTGTATGCAAATGGTCATGAGACAGGCCAATGTTTTTTGCTTTGCACTATAATTTGCTTTTTTTAAAAAAAAAAAGAATGCACAATTGCTTGTACAGAAAAGCCCCTTTGTCTGGCTCACAGAATATTTAACTATAAAATCTAATTTTTGGTCTTATTTGTTATAATAATATAATTCTTAAATGTGTTGAAGGATACGATTCTTAATAGTGCTTCTAATACTTGTATGTGCAGGGTAAAAGATCACCAGACTAAGGAGATGAGATCAGAGATCTTTGTAGATAAAGAAGGCTAAAGTTGTTGGGTTTTTTAATGGTGTCTTATGATGGACATTAAAAAAAATGCTAGTGATACCAAAAAAATGTGGTTATTTGTGTAAAACCCCAGCCCTACTTGAAGGTAATGCCCTATATTTAATATGTAGCCCAATTTTTAACCTGTAGCACTTGTCACTGGGGAGGGGGGAGGCGGGGAGGGCGGAGGAAGAGGAAGAGGAGGGTCTGCTCCTGGAGAAGCCATCGGGGAAGCTGCGGCTGGAGGAGTCTCCCGGCCCTGGCTTCCCTGAGAGCAGCGGGGCTGGCGTGGGGACAGAGCCCCGGCTCGGGGGACAGTTCTGCTTTTCTGGTGTGGGGTCATTTCTGCTCCTCGGGCCGCCGTGTAACCAACCCTGTCAATGCCGTGCGGATCAATAAACGATGGTTGCGATGGCCCCGCCGCCTCCCGCCTCTCACTCCTCGCCGGCCGGGGGGGCTCCTCACGCTGCTCTTTCTCCAGGCTCTGATTTGCGGCTCGTTCCGAGCGCCCCAGTGCCAGCTCCGGCGCTCTCGGCCGCGGTTTGGCACCGCAAGGGTGGGCAGGGGAGGGCAGGCAGGGATGGGGTGGGATGGGATGGGGTGGGAGGACCTGGGCTCGCTGAAAAGCCATTTAAAGCTCTCCCATTTAAAGGGGTGTGGAGCGCTGCCCGTGCCCGCGGGCAGCCCTGGCGGGGCGATCGCTGCGTGCCAGCCCAGCTGTGTGCCAGCCCAGCATCGCCTCCTGCCCTCCTCCTGTCAGCGCCGTCCCAGCCGCAAAAACCCCGCACCGATCCAGCAGGACCCAAACTCCCGGGCGGTGCGAGCCCAGACCCCTCAGCACTCAGCGCTCGCCTCCAGAACCCAAATGACAGCTGAAAGGCAAAAATGAAAAAATCCCAGCCCACAACAGGATCCGATGCCAAGGCGCTGCGGGCCGGGGCTCCCGAGGAGCCGGGGAACTCAGCGCCAGAATTATTCATGAGCCCGGGGCAGGAGCGCCGGGGCCATTCCCAAAGCTCTGCCTCCCCTCTGCAGCATCTCCGTGAGGTGGAAGGAGGGAAAAAAAAAAAAAAAAAAAAAAAAAAAAATTAGGAAAAGCCCAAACCAAACCACAAGAAATGCTCGTACCCAGCTCCACAGCCCTGGCCAGCGGGAATGTGTTCCAAGGAAAACCCGAGCGTTAGCTGCCTTTTCTTCACGGCTACCGGGAGAGGAAACACCCCGAGGTGCAGCTGTTATTTACAGGAGCTTTCTGTTCCAAACGGATCCGTGCTTTTCTTGCTGCCTCGGCCAGAGCTGCAGTGGGAAGAGAGAAGGAGAGGGAGGGAAAAAGAGAACAAATAAAAAGGATCTTACTGCATTGACATGCACTGGATCATCCATGAAACCCGTGGGGTTCAGGTGGGTTTGGTGCTGGTGTCTGTGGAGAGGATGAGGATGGGTCAGGTACAGCAGCATCTAAAATCCTGATGGGAGGCCCAGGGAGCTGATAGGGTTAAATGTGCCCAGCACCTGAGGGCCAGAGCGGTGTGATTTTTATATGGGCATTATTTTTATATGGGTATTATTATTATTTGTGTTATTCCATGGGTGATATTTTTATAAGGCTGATGTTTTGGGATATTTTTACCCAGGCCACCTACCCTGCATGGCATCCAACGTGCTCCTGCTGCTGCATCCTGCTTCCACACAGGTTTTGCCCCAATTTAATGAATTTAAATGGGAGACCTGGACCCCAGCACAGCAGTGTGGGGTTGTGGGGTACATCAGCCTCTCCCAAAGGGTCCCAAATACCTGGGGGATCCCTGTATTCCGGGGGGAAGCTGAAAAACAGGGCTGGAAGGAACAGCGTGGGGCAGTCAGAGCAGGAATGTTCGGATTTTCTTTAGCAACAGAAAACAGAAAGGGGGAAAAAAATAGCTGGAGCTTGAAAAGCTATTTTTTGAGCATTCAGATATTAAATTGCGTGGAGTTTGGGCTAAAAAATCTCCTAGGAAAAATGAAGACTATTTCCTTTGAGATCAGAGCTAACAAAAGTGTCAGGAAAAAGCTTGTTTTATTCTCATTCCAGCCCAAACTCCAAAGCCCAGCCTCTGTTTTCATGACTCTGTTGTGCCCAAACTGCCTTGGTTTTATCTTTTAACTTGCACAAATTCTGAGACTGCACAGGACATACGGGAAGGATCCTGGCTCTTGCCTTGCCCCCATCAAGCCCTTAACGAACCGTGCCCAAACGAGCAATCAGCATCATTAAGGCCCAATTCTGCTCCTCTGAAATAGGAATGAAATCCTGTTCCTCTGAAATAGAACCAGATGTCCCTGAGAGGTGCAGAGCACCCATCCAGCACCCCCAGGGACCTCCTGCACCTGCAAAAAAATCACCCTGTGGGCACCCAGCTGGAGCAGAGCGAGGTGCCCACCCTGGCATCGTCTCCGTGGGCATCCACGGGGGGCTAACCCTCCTGCAGGGCCTTCCTGCTGGAAAGGACGGGGGGTTTGTGGGGCTGGGGTGGCTGTTTTTGTGAATGCTGCCTATTTAGAAGCTAAATGATGGAAAACATGGAAAATTCATTAGGGTGTCTGGGCAAGTGTTGGGTTACACGTCATTCACATCCACTTACTCAGCGGGACCTCGCGCCTTGGGGGAGAGATATATTTATATACATTTATATACATGGGTTTTATATAGAGGAGCAGTTGGGGAGGTTTTTTTCCCCTCCATTTAATTTCCAGGCTGGCACAAAAATGAGACTTTTTGCCTCTCTTTAAAACTCGCTGCCCCCTCAGCCTGGGCTCGCTGGGCTCTGTCCCCTTCCCACTCCTGGGAGGTGACCAGTGCCATTCCCAGGGCTTGGAAACGGAGGGAGCTGCTTGCCCAGGATCCACAAAGGGCAAATCCATGGCCAGGGCTGGATCTGCAGGCTGACATCCCCAACTGGCTGCTCCTTCAGTGCTGGCTGGGGGACAGTGAGAGCTGGTCCTGTGCCCAAAGTATAAAACCCTAAAAAACCCCAATTCTTCATTCCTGATAACTCAGAATTTCTCCAGTTTGCTGCAATACAAAACCAACCCAATGAAAATGTTGTTCCAAGGTCATAGCAGCTGTTTTGTTCAGGATGTTTCAGTTTTCGGGGAGCTCTTTCTCCCCAGCTTCGGCCCATCCTGACCACACCTTCCAGCCCTGAACCACATCAGAGATGCCACCAAGCTGGGCCATGTCACCTCCTGATGGCACCTGAACCTGCATCCCAGTGCTGGCAGCCCCAGAAACCACATCTTGAAAGCCTCAGCATGCACCTCGTGTGCTGTTCTGTGATTTAATCACACGTTTTATTTTTATTTAGTCCATGCAAAGCAAGGCCCTCGTGTAACTGTTTATTCCTGCCAGCAGCAGCCTGGGATGCAGGGAAGCTGTTTTCTTGTGCAGGGGCTGGGCTGGGCCGGGAGATCAGAAGAGTTTAAATTAAAATAGGCTCATGTGAGTCTTTATTCTTGGCTTAGCCCACAGAAGCTAAAAACGCTGTTAAGCGACGCAGCGCCGGGACCCCGCCGCCGTCAGACAGCCGGCCCTGAGCGCAGCTCCACTTCAAAGCGCCGGGGCAGGGCACGGAGCACAGCGAGGCCTCATTAACCCGGGGATCGCGTTAGATGGGCCGATAGCGGGCTCTAATTAGGGCGGGAGGGGCGGGCAGGGGAGCCGGGGCCGCGTCCCGTGTGTGAGTGCGCGGGGCCGTCCCGGAGCATCCCCCAGGTGAGCGCCCCGGGCGGGCACCTGCTGCGTGGGCCGGGCTCACGCGTGACGGGGCAGGTCCGCGTGGCGGGGGACGCGCGCCCGGCGGCTCCCGGAGCCTCCCGGAGGCACCCGCAGCACCCACAGCTCCCTGCAGCTCCCGCCGGCCCCGCCCGGGCACCCCCGGCCGGCGGCTCCCCCCGGGATGCGCGGCGCTGGCAGCGCGGGATCCGCCCGGGGAGCGGGTCGGGAGCGTCCTTCCCCCGCTGCTGCAGCCCCGAGGCTCAGGCAGGGCTGCTGGGCTTGTCGGTGATGCTCCCTGTGCTCCTGGCAAGGCAGCACCGCGTGCCTCGAGCCCGACGGGGCTGGAAAAGCCGCGGGTGTCTTGGCTGGGCAACCAAGCCATCCCTGGGATGGCACCGGGGCATCAGGAGAGCACTGGGAGCAGTGGGTGCTGCCCAGAGATCCTGCCCAGAGCACCACCCTGCAGCAGAGCAGGAGAGAAAGAAAACCCCGGGCACATTTTGGGGCTGGATCACCCAAATCCAGGCTCTGTGAGCACCCAAATCCCGGCCCTATGAGCACCCAAATCCTGGCCCTATGAGCACCCAAATCCCAGCCCTATGAGCACCCAAATCCTGGTCCTTGAGCACCCAAATCCCAGTTCTGTGAGCACCCAAATCCAGGCCCTGTGATTACCCAATTCCCAGCCCTGTGAGCACCCAAATCCTGGCCCTGTGAGCACCCAAATCCTGGTCCTTGAGCACCCAAATCCAGGCTCTGTGAGCACCCAAATCCCGGCCCTGTGATTACCCAATTCCCAGCCCTGTGAGCACCCAAATCCTGGCCCTGTGAGCACCCAAATCCTGGCCCTGTGAGCACCCAAATCCTGGCCCTGTGAACACCCAAATCCTGGCCCTTGAGCACCCAAATCCCAGCCTGTGAGCACCCAAATCCCAGCTCTGTGAGCACCCACACGGCGATGCCAATGGGGTAGGTGGCTAGGGATCAGCTCAGGGTCTCCACCACCGAGGCTGTTTCCCCTGCGGAGACACCAGGAGCCCCTTCCCCAGCCCCGGCCGGGCTCTGGCGGCGCTCCAGGAGGGATATTTCACATCAGCGCTACCAGGAGCAGTATTTCCTTTCCATCTGAGTGATTTGCAAAGCCCCCGGGTCCCTGCAAACATACACAGGGAGGGTTTTAATTCGGGCAGGAAAACAACCCCACAGAGCTGGGTTTGGCTGGGAGGGCGGTCCCGGAGGCGCCGCTCCCGGGGCTGTTCCCGGTGTGTCCCCGGGGTGGCTGCAGCCCAGACCCCCCCTTGGCAGGTTTTGCTGTTTGTCTTTGCAGCCGGTGGGTTTATTAGGGCAGGGAACACCCAGGGTTTTTTTGCTGTCTGCCATGAAATCGATACAGTAATTTCATTTCTCAGTCATAAATGAAATGAGCTGTAAAACAAAGTTGGGTGTTTAAGCCGCAGTGAAAGAATGAATTGTTCTAATGGGGGATGTTAATGAGGGGATTAAATGTTCCTGCGAATCTTGGGGGTCCCCAGGCCACCCTGACTGGCACTGGGCATTTTTGGGGCTCCATGCACCCCTGCCTTGTGCTGCCTCTGACCTGTGTGGCCCAGCACCCTGCCCTGCCTGGCTGGGACACAGAACTTCACTGAGCCCCACCAGGGACCCCTCTGGGCATGGAGATACTCCAGGGGGTTTGGGGCACTGGTGGCTAAGGGAAAGAGCAGAGGGGAGTCCTTGTGGGATGGGGATGGGGCTGGTGGGGAGCTGTGCCAGCCCCTCATCTCCTCATCATTGTCTCCTCATCCTCCTCCTCCTCCTCCTCCTCATCTGCTCCTGGCCACACTTCCACACAGGAATAGAATAAAAGGAATGGGAAAAACGAACCCAAACCAAGGAGATGTTTGTTACCAGCAGCCTTTCAGCTGACCCAAAGCAGCTGGGGTTTTTTTGCTGGGTGTTTTCACGGGGACACAACCCCTGCTGCTTTCCGAGGAGGGTGGGCAGAGGTTTCCTCTCCGTGGCCGGGTGGTTCACAGCTCAGGGGATGTTTTTCCCTGCCACAGAAGGCAGGATGCTTGCCCAGCTCCACACCCTTACACGATTAAGCCCAGAATCTGGTCTTTGCTTTCCTGCCCACAGCCTGGCAGCCCGACCTCGGGAGCCCTCCTCTCATGGCAGGCACCCAAGACCCCCAGCTCCCCTCCTGCCCTTGCTCCATCATTTATTTTCCAGTGGAAAATAACCCAGCGCTGATCCGGAGCACTTTGACAAGTCGAAAAATACGAGGCCATATTATCTTTAAACCATTTTTAAAAGCCCCACAGTGAAAGCCCTATTGGGGCAGGAGAAACTCCAGCCAAGTTCCCCACGTCCGCCCCCTGCTCCAGTTGTATTCCCCTGGAAATCCTCGCAAAGAAAAACACAGGGCCTGAAAAAAAATTTGGTTTTCATTAAAACCCTCGAATGTGAGGGGTTCTGTAGCTTTCAATGGGTCTTTGATTCCTATAGATGATGGAATGTTTTCAGAACATTTAAAAAATGTTCTCCACCTTTCTATCTTATATCGGCGGGAACTGCGCCGGCGTTTTTCTGCCTGATAGAAGTGGCGAGGGCTGGAGGCAGATCCAAACCCTTTCCTTTATTTACCTTGAGGTTTCGGTTTAAAAATGTGATGATATTTTCTTGTGGCTTTGGAACCAGAGGAGATAATCCACGTGGGGGGAAAAGGAATGGGCGGAAAACGTTGCAGGAATTTTTTTTCAAGGGGGTTTTTAATTATTAATTTAATTTTTTTTCCACTGAGAGGAAGCGGGGTCACTCAGCGCATGCAGGCACCCACGTACCTCTCTGAGCCCTTTTTTGGGGGAAGCCGAGAGGCATTTCCAACCCTCTAAATCATCTCCAGTTTTGTGGAGACTGCCTGAAGAGATGATTTTATTGCCGTGTTCCATCCCTGCTCCTGGGTGCGCCAGCTGCTGCCTTTTCTAAATCCCCTTTTATAGGAGATCAGCCTTTTCATGTAATTTAATTCCTCTTTTTTTAGTGAGTGTAAAGTAGGTTCCTGGCCTTGGTAGTTTTGAGGGTGAGGTTTAAAGGGCTGGAGAGAGCTGAGGTGCCCCTTCCCATCACCCCCAACCTCACCTGGTGCCAGCGATGCCCGAGGAGCCCCGGGGCGCTGAAATGCCAGGCTGGGACAGCTCTGGGTCCCCTCCGGAGCCCCGGTTCCTTCCCACCCCAGGGAGTGTCCCCAGGGCCCGGCCATGCCCAGGGCTCTCTGCACTGAGCTCTATTCCATCGTTTTTCTGCTGCTGTGCCCGAGTCACCACCCAGTGCCACCCCCAGACCCCGCCAGGGGCCAGCGCTGCCCTCCTCCCACAAACGCCACCCGAGCTGGCACTTTGGGGTGGCTTGGTGCTCTTTCCTGCAGGAAACCCCAAACCAAAGCCCTTTCCTGCGGCTCGGCGGGGCTCTGGGCAGGGGCAGGAGGAGGAGGAGGTGCGAGCCCAGCCCTGGGCGCCGCTGCTGCTGGAATCGGGCACCGAGCCGGGCTGGTCGGACCGGTCGGGCCGGCCGGGCGGTGCCCTGGCACCCAGACACGCCGTGCTCGCCCCTATCGCTGTCCCTGCCCCAGCGCAGCTGGCAGCTCAGCCCCAGCTCCATCGCCGCTCGTTAACACCGCCCTGAAGGGGCCACCCAGGCTGGGGTGGCCCGGTGCCACCGCGGGTGCCCAGCCCTGCTGCCCCGTGCCCGGGGAGCACCTGCAGCACTCCCGGCCTGGCCTCATCCCAATTCCTTCCAGGGGGATTAGAGGGATTTGAATAAACCTGAGGGAGCTGAGCACCGAGAGCCAAACCCTGGCTCCAGCCCTGCCCTGCTGACCCGGCGCCTTGGGAAGAGGGCTTGAGCTGGGGCTGGGGCTGGGCTTGGAGCTGGGTTGGAGCTGGGTCTGGAGGGGCTGGGATGTCCCATGGGATGTGAGTCCATGGGATGTGAGTCCATGGGATGAGAGTCCATGGGATGTCCCATGGGATGTGAGTCCATGATGTCCCATGGGATGTGAGTCCATGGGATGTCCCATGGGATGTCCCACCATGGCAGCCTGGCCATGGGGCTGCCCTTCCCCAGGCAGGGATGAGCCCATCCAAGGTGGGAACAATGCAGGGTCCCCCCCCAGAGCTCCTGGGCTGCCAGGGCAGGGGGTGATGGCTCTGCCCATCCCAGCTCCTGCCCCAGGCTCTGGGAGCTGAGGAGAGCAGGGTGTGCCAGAGCTCACGTAGGCAGGAGGAGCTGCTGCCTCTCCAGGGCGGGATGAGGACGGGATGAGGATGGGACGCGCTCCCCTCTCACTCTGGGCAGGCAGCAGCAGCAGCAGACGGGGCTGGTTCCGAGCTGGGAATGCCCAGAGCCCCCGAGCAAGGAGCCAAAGGCAGCCCCTGGCTCTCCCCTGCCACAAGAAATGCAAACATTATTAATTTTTTAATATCTAATTAAGAAGTTTTAATGTGCTCCCCCGGCACGAGGGGCACGGCAGCTGCCACTGGATTGGAGAGGTTGTAAAACACTCCCATGGAGCCTCTGTGGATTTGAGGATCTTTGTTAATTGTTAATTAGCACGTGGAGCCGGGCTCGGTTAATGGCCAAGGACCTTGTGGTCCTTGTGTGGCCATGGACCAGCACAGCATCCCAAAGCAGCATCCCAAAGCAGCATCCCAAACCAGCCTCCCAAAACAGCATCCCCAAAACAGCATCCCAAAGCAGCATCCCAAAGCAGCATCCCAAACCAGCCTCCCCAAAACAGCATCCCAAAGCAGCATCCCTAAACAGCATCCCCAAAACAGCATCCCAAAGCAGCATCCCAAAGCAGCATCCCAAAGCAGCATCCCAACGCAGCATCCCAAAGCAGCATCCCCAAACCAGCATCCCAAAACAGCATCCCAAAACAGCATCCCAAACCAGCATCCCAAAACAGCATCCCAAAACAGCATCCCCAAAACAGCATCCCAAAACAGCATCCCCAAAACAGCATCCCCAAAACAGCATCCCCAAAACAGCATCCCCAAACCAGCATCCCAAACCAGCATCCCAACACAGCATCCCAAAGGGATCCCAAAGCTGGGGCTGAGCCCCTGAGCTGGGCAGCTGGGCCGGGCCATGGCTGAGCCCCCAGGTCCCTCCCAAAGCCCCAAACACTCTGAAATTATCCCACTCAAAGGCCCCTCTGTAACCCAGCCCGGGCTTGATCTGTGCCTTGAAGAGCTCCAGCATTTGCCTACAGGGGAAAAAAACCCTTATTAGATTAAAAC
Organism: Emberiza elegans; assembly: GCA_024865655.1. Lineage (NCBI taxonomy): Eukaryota > Metazoa > Chordata > Aves > Passeriformes > Fringillidae > Emberiza > Emberiza elegans. The sequence goes on along the minus strand of JALJVW010001685.1, from coordinate 6,855,362 downwards.
CAAGCCCCTCTGCATGAATCCTCTCCCTCTTCCCAAGCCTGGTCACTTTAAAAGGCAGAGATGGAAAAAAAAACCAAAACTGGGATAGGTTTAAAGAACTCAGCCCTTCACAGGAGATGCTTCAGCCTGCTGGAACTTCACAAATAAACTTTGCTTTTTGCCTCTGACTCGTGGCACAGTTTTGGCAAATCCAGAGCCCTTCAATGCAGTTTCCTGCATTCCCGATTGGGAAAATATACAGGTAGAGGGAGCAGATTTAACTCTTTGCTGCCCGGCCTCACCCCCTGAGTCAGGAGGAGCTCAGGGCTGCTCCAGAAGGGACCAACGTTCTTGGATGGGGAACAAATCCCTGCCTCAGCAGCACAGGGAGATGCTCAGGGTGGGCTCAGGAAAAACAGGAATTGGGACTAAAGGGAAAGGCTGGAAGCCAGGCTCCAAGCCAGCTTCCCACTCCTGTGCTGGAGAAAAGCTGGGGACAAGAGGCTTTCCACATCCATGGAATGGCCCCTGGCTGGCATCAGCCTGCGAGGCTTCACAGCTGCAAAGGGATTTTTATTCTGGGTTTTTGAAACAAAACCAGGGTAATAATGATAATTTTTGTGTGAGGAACCACAGCCCCAAGCCTCAGGTGAGGCTCAGGAGGTCGGGACTGGCTGAGGTTCATCGAGGAAAACCCAAGCGCAGCAAGTCCACTTTAATTCCCTACAAATGGCAGTGGTCCTGCTGGCCACAGCTTGGCTGGAAAGCCAAATAAATGCAAATAAAGTAATAATAATTAAATAAAATAACAAATTTTAAATGTCAGGCAGGCCTTTTGGGCCTGGACCAAGCAGGAGGAGGAAATTCCAGCCCCTCCGTGCCAGCTGCCACCGCAGGAAGGTGCCCAGAAAGTGGCTGGTGAGGAATGCAGGGGCTGGGCTCAGCAGGGAGGACACATCCACACCGGGATGGAGGCCCTGGATCTGACCCTTTTCCCCCCTCCAATCCCAGATTTCAGCCTTGGCCTCGCTGGAGCACTGGACATGTGTCAGCCCGGACATTGCTGAGGGACAGACGTGTCCTGGAGCTCCCAACAGCCTCCGGGAGCAGCGGGAGCTCCAGACCTCCCAGGGGAGCCCGGGTGAGCTGGCCGGGACACAGGGTCAGGGCAGGGATCCTGTTTGGTGCCTTTGCTGGTCCCCTTGGCCCCGGGGCCACCAGCGTGCAGAAAATCCCTTTCCCAGCCCGCAGGGACCCGGCGCAGCTGGGGAGGGAGGGGATTACTCATCACAGGGATTGCGGCTCCCAAGGGAGGAGGGGATGTTCCCCATCCTCCCCTCGCACCAGGGATGGATTTTTCCTCCCTGGGCCAGCTGGGCCCTCGCTGAAGCACCGGAGAAAGCCCCGTCCCTGCCCAGCTCAGCGAAGGGACCTCGGCCGCCTGCCCAGGCACCGCTGTAATGCACCGAGGGATTGGCGGGGGCGGAAAAGCCAAAGGAGCATCACGGGGCCCGGCTGGGGCTCGGGCTGCCCTTCCCGGGCCGGGCCGGGCTCTTGGCCCCTCGGGGCCGGGCAGGGCCGGAGCCGCTGCCGGGAGAGGCCGGCCCGGGACGCGGGTCACACCCCGGGGGCTCTGGGAGCCGTGGGCAGGACACAGGGAGAGGGGGAGCGGGCAGAAACCCGGCCCGGGCGCGCGGGTCACACCGCGGGTCACACACACAGAAACCCGGCCCGGGGCGCCGTGCGGGGCTGCGGGAGCGCGGGGAGGGCGCGGGCTCTGAGCTCTGCCCCGCTCTCGGGCGCTGACCTCGGGCGCTGCTCTCATCTCCTCCATCTCGGCAGGTCCGGGGAAGCGCTGCCCTCGGGGCTGTGCCGGGGCTGAGCCACTCCAGGGCCCGGCTGTCACAGGAGCCACCAAGCCTGGGTGTCCCCAGCAAACCTCCCCACTCACCCCGGTCCGGGAGCATCCCCAAACTCCTGTTTGCTGTAAAAGAGGGGAGAAATGCAGAATGGAGTCAAAGCTGGCTTTGCAGCAGGGGGAGGAAATGTGGGCATCAGAGGGGAGCTCCTGCACTCACCATCAGCCTCCTCCTCACATTTCCAAGGGATGGAGCAGCAGCAGGAGCAGGAGCCGGGACAGGGGCAGGAGCCGGGGCAGGGGCTCCCTTTGAGCCCCAGATTCCCAGGATTCACACCCTGCCCTGCTTTGCCCGGCTGTCCCCGACTCCCCCTGGGGTTTGGGAGGGAGGAAGGCGCAGCCCGGGGAGGAGAGCCGGGGAATCGGCACGGGCACTGCAGGGGAGAGAGCAGGGAAAAGGGAGCCCGAACCCAAACCCACGCTCCGCTGGTTTCTGGGAAGGGTTTGCAGTGACCACAGGGAAAACACACAGGTCTGGGCAGGGCTGGGCAGCACCTGCGGGGCCACAGCCTGGCCTGGGGACGTGGCACAGCGGGCACTGCCGAGGAAATGTGCGGTGGGAAGGCAGGAGGGATGCGCTGACCCCAACGCCGTCATTTCCCACCCACACGCGGCCGTGGCGCATCCCCTCCATCCTCTCTGCACCCTCCAAGGTCCACCAGGACTTTGCCCTCCCGGACAAGCCCTTCCCACTCCCAGCGCCGCTGTTTGACAGCGATCCCGGGTGTTTGGGAGCTCAGATCCAGCTCAGACCCCGATTCCCTCGGCCGGGCCCGGGAATTCTCCCAGAGCAGGGAGCTGATCCCGCACCGGGGCTGCAGCGGCCCCGGCTCGCAGGGAAAGCGGGAGAGAGGCCGGGCCCGAGTCCCGGTTGGGAAATCAGCCCCGGTACCTGCCCGGCTTTGAAATGCAAAGCGCTCGGCTCCGCTCCGGCAGCGCCGCTGCGGTCTGGGGCCGGCAAAGCTCCCGGTACAAACGGGCTGCAGCCGCTGATCAACGAGCAGCTTCAGACCGAGAGGCATCTCGCATGCAAATGGCCTTCACCGCTAATTACATGCACAAAGGAGATTCTTCCAGGCATCCAAGGTTGCTCCTGCGGAGTCTGAACTCCCACACGCGCACACACCCAGCGCCTCTGCCGAGCGAGGCTTTTTCTGCGCACAAAGCGCTTCATTTCCATGCGCGTGGATTGGGCAACGCCGCCGTTCCCGGCTCCCTTCCCTGCTCCCGCCGAGCACATCCTGACCCAGCATCAGCTCTGGGGCTCCCGGTTTCACCCCCGAGCCCAGCTCGGTGGGAATCCCAGCTCCGGGGCAATTTCAGCCCATTCCCTGCTCACTGGAGGCCTCGCAGCTGCTGGCTCCTGCAGGCTGGGGAAGAGTTTTGGTTTGAGGGACAAGACCCACAAGGCCCCATCTCCCAGAGGGATCCATGGGGCTGTTTGCTCTCCTGTCCCTGTCCCTGAGGATGTGGCACTGGTGATGCCCATGAGCCAGGCCAGGGATTGCTCTGCCCCAGGAACAAACCCCAGATCCCCCCGGGCTCACCCACAGCCCCTTCCTGCCCTCGGGGCAGCCTGTGTTGTGCAGCCCCTCTCCCTCCTCCCAGCACAGCCAGAGCCCCGAAGCCAATCCCAAACCCAAACCTCCCCTCTGGAGCTGCTCCAGCCCTCCCCGATGGCCCAGCCATGCCCAGGCTGCCCAGTGGGGACAGGGACAGGGGCTCCCGAGGGCAGGCTCTGGAGTCACCCCAGCCTGAGCGTGCTGCTGAGGGGCAGCAGGGACACCCCAGCCCCGGGGGGACGCAGGGGACACTCAGGAGTCAGACACGGCCCCGTTTCACAATTCCGATGGCTCGGGCTCCCCCCGCCGCCACCACCCACACCCGGGTGTGTTTGCAATACCGAGATGATGCCGAGTTTGTATCTCCTGCTCATCTCCAGCTGAAGCATTCCTGCTTGTTTACTGGTGCTCTCCCCCAGTCACAGGATCCCAGTCCAGCAGAGGAGCTTTCATTTCCTGGGGACATCTTGCATTCATTAGGACATGTTGTTATTGACTTACAAGGCTGCTAATTCCCAAGGTCCAATTTAGCCCTCAAAACCACCAACATGTGTGCTGGGGAGTTGCTACATCCCTGCCAGCAGCCAAGTGTGCTCAGCAGGCACAGAGGGAGCCCAGATTTAAAGCCAGGGAGCTTTGGGACCTCTGTGTTCCACGGTCAGGATCTGCAGCCCTGAGGGGTACCTGTGCTGGTGGCTCTGCGGGGGCATGGCCGCCGCACCAGCCCAAATATCCACCCTCTGCAAACGGGGAAAATGGGATGAAAAGCAGCTGGGGAGATGCTGTGGGGTGACAGGGACAGCGGGACCCCTCGTGCAGCCCCGGATCGGGGCAGGTGTGAGCCAGGAGCGGGGGCAGAGCCCTGAGGAGCAAAGGCCGGGTTTGAGGAGTTGCCTCAGCCGCGGCTGAGCTGCCCCGAGACCGCAGCTGCGCTCCTCGTCTGGGCCGGGTTTAGTCCGACAGGTTCGCTTAACTCCCCATCTCGGCCTATCTGTCCCGCAGCCGCGCTGCCCATGAATAAATAAATAAATAAATAAATAAATACATAAATACAATGTACGGTGTGGCGAGAGCCAGCTCCAGCCGGGCCCCGGGGGCACTGAGTCACCTCAGCCGGGATGAAAGGCTGGTGGCTGAAGCAATCCCGGCCCCCGCTCCGGCCCCACCCCGGCCGGGAAGCTGCAGCCCCCGGTGGCGGAGCCGCATGGAAGCGGCCCCGGCCCGCCGCGGTTCGGGGCTGGGCGCGGAGCCCGGGGCGCTCCGGGGCCGCGGCAGCCCCGCCGCGATGGCTGCAGATTGCGAGGAGGCGGCGGCCCCCGGAGCCGCGGGAGGGGATGGCGGGGATGGGGGATGCACCTGCGGGGCCGCGACCCCCGCTCCGAGCGGGTGGGGAACGCGCCTTCCTCGGCCGGGAACCCGAGACCCCAAAAAGGGACAAAACCAGAGCTGGAACTGCGGCAAAAAGGGACAAAAACCAGAGCTGGACCTGCGGAGACCCCGGAAAAAGGGACAAAAACCAGAGCTGGAACTGCGGGTTCTGCCCCAGCACGGAGCTGGGACAAGGCATGGCCCCCCTGCCCTACCGGGGTTGGCAGCTCTGGGGGGCACTGGGGGCAGCACCCCTGCCCTGGGTGTCCTTGTGTGGCACCAGGGGCTCCCAGGGGGCCCAGAAATCCTTCAGAGAGGGGAGGGAGCCGTTTCTCTGGGCCTGAGGAGCTGCAGAGGTTTTGCCTGGGGGCGCAGGGACAGCACGGGAGTGAGCAGAGGGCTGGGGTTGGCATCCCGAGGTGCAGCTGTGACCCTGAACCCTGGGAAGGGGCAGAGACAGCAGAGCAAACTCAGCACCCAGAGGGCTCCGGGAGATCATGCACCTTCCTGCAGGGATCCTGAATCCTGGGATTGGGCTCCAGGCTGGCCCTGAATTCTGGGAATGGGCTCCAGGCTGACCCTGAACCCCAGGAATGGGCTCCAGGCTGACCCTGAGTGCCAGGAATGGGCTCCAGGCTGTCCCTGAACCCCAGGAATGGGCTCCAGGCTGACCCTGAACCCCAGAACCAAAGCCCAGACTGACTCTGAATCCTTGGGCTCCTCTGACCCTGAACCCCAGGTTCTCAGGGAGTGCTGAGTGCTTTTGGAAATCAGGCTCCTGGAGTGCTGCAGGAATTCATTACCCTGGATTTGGAAAATGCAGATGCAGAGGGCTCCTCTGGAGCGTGGGCAGGACAGAGGGACCATTACCCTGGCTGCAGGCAACCTGGGCTACAGAGGCACCTCGCTGCAGGCAACCTCTAATTAAAGGGTTCAATTAATTCTTCCCAGGGTCAGGTCACCACTTCACTGCCCCTCAGAGCACTTTGTCCTGGGAAAATCCCAATCCCGGCCATGGCTGGGAGCACGTGGGTGACATCAGAGCCAGAGAATCACCTGCTGATCAGCCAGGATGGGACAACAACCAAGAAGGTCCCTTTTGGCATTAAAAATCTACATCTCACCCTTGGAAAAGCAAGCCCAAAAGCCTTTGGCTGAGGATACACGTGTCCAGATGCAGCAGAGGCTGAGCTGTTCATGGAGATCCAGGAGAGATGGCAGAGGGTCTTCCCAACACACTGCCAGCCCCTGAGAAAGCTGAACAGCTCCAAATTGTTTTCAACGGCCCTAAAACAGCGGCTGAAAAATCCAATGGGATTATTTCCTTCTGGGCATATTTGGGAACCTATTTATTTTATACCTTGTGAAGAAAAGAAATTCCAGGATGTAAGTGAGAAGCCAAGAAAGTGGGGGGGAAAAAAAAAAAAGAGGGGAGGGGGAAAGAAAGAAAACAAATTTGAACTGGGCCTGTTTTCCGTGCAGTATTAAATCTCCAGCACACAATGAATCATGCAGCCCTCGGCCTAACAAGGAGGACTCCAGAAAGTCTGTAGGATGAAGGAGTCACTGGAGACTCCAAGAAATATGACAGGCTTGCTCCAAAGTGCACAAAAGGTTTTTTTAGTAAAGGAGAAAAGAGAAAAGAAAAGAAAAGAAAAGAAAAGAAAAGAAAAGAAAAGAAAAGAAAAGAAAAGAAAAGAAAAGAAAAGAAAAGAAAAGAAAAGAAAAGAAAAGAAAAGAAAAGAAAAGAAAAGAAAAGAAAAGAAAAGAAAAGACTCTGAAATTACAGCCCTACAACAGCTTCATTTGTATAATCCCTCTCAGGGCCGGGGGCTGTTTGCAGCTCTCAGAAGGAGATGGCAGAGCCCAGCCTGAGGAGTGTGGATGTGAACTCCTGTCCCAGGCCCAGAGCTCGTGTTTACGGTGGGACAGGGGAGGCCCAGGCCAGGGCAGAGGTCTTCCCAACACACTGCCAGCCCCTGAGAAAGCTGAACAGCTCCAAATTGTTTTCAACGGCCCTAAACAAAGCGGCTGAAAAATCCAATGGGATTATTTCCTTCTGGGCATATTTGGGAACCTATTTATTTTTATACCTTGAAGAAAAGAAATTCCAGGATGTAAGGAGAAGAGAAGAAAGTGGGGGGGAAAAAAAAGAGGGAGGGAAAGAAAGAAAACAAATTTGAACTGGGCCTGTTTTCCAGCAGTATTAAATCTCCAGCACACAATGAATCATGCAGCCCCGGGGCCTAACAAGGAGGACTCCAGAAAGTTGTGGGATGAAGGAGTCACTGGAGACTCCAAGAAATATGACAGACTTGCTCCAAAGTGCACAGAAGGTTTTTTTAGTAAAGGAGAAAAGAAAAGAAAAGAAAAGAAAAGAAAAGAAAAGAAAAGAAAAGAAAAGAAAAGAAAAGAAAAGAAAAGAAAAGAAAAGAAAAGAAAAGAAAAGAAAAGAAAAGAAAAGAAAAGAAAAGAAAAGAAAAGAGAATCTCTGAAATTACAGCCCTACAACAGCTTCATTTGTATAATCCCTCTCAGGGCCGGGGGCTGTTTGCAGCTCTCAGCAGGAGATGGCAGAGCCCAGCCTGAGGAGTGTGGATGTGAACTCCTGTCCCAGGCCCAGAGCTCGTGTTTACGGTGGGACAGGGGAGGCCCAGGCCAGGAGGAGCCCACAGAGCCCAGAGAAGCAGGGCTGGAGTGGCCAAACCTGTTCCCTGCCCCGGGCAGTGCTCGCCCAGCACAGCCTTCACCCCACGGCCTTGCCCCGGCAGCTGCAGCGTTTTCCAGACATCCAACCTCAGTCTGAGCCTTTGGTTCCTCTCCCTCCGACAGCAGTGCCCTCCATGGGCATTGGTGCTTCTTCCCAGCCCTTGTTTCTGCAGCTCTTGCTCCCTCTCCCTCCATTTGTCCCTCCCAGTCGCTCCTCTCCTCCATGGAATTCCAGGAAAAGCCACTTTAACCTCTCAGGTTTGACCTGGCAGCCTCAGCCCCGACAGGGCAGGAAAAGCCTCGGGGAAGCTCCAGCAGCTCTGGGCCAGCCTCCCCAGGCTCAGGATGTCCCTCCTGGTGAGCAGCAGCCACGTTCCTGCCTCTGGGCCGGCCATCCCGGGGGATGGAGCTGGAGGAGCATCCCTGGGGGCTCTGAGGCTGCAGAACCAGGAGCTCTCCAGGATCTGGGGAGCCCAGGAGCTCTGGCAGTGATTCCAGAACCTCCAGAGCCGGTGGAAACCAGCAGGGAGAGGCAGCCCTGGGCACAGCAGAGAGCCCTGAGCATGGTGCCACCAAGGCTGCCCAGCCCTGCAGCCCAGCCACCATCCAGGCAGCAAAACACCTTCTGCTTTAGCTCCATCGCCGCCATCCCAGACCCTTCCTGGAGCCACTTTGGAGCAGGATGGATGCACTGAAAACCTGGGGAGGGGCAGAAAGCTCAGCCCTGGGCAAGCACAAGCACAGCAAACTCGTTCCTTGGCCTTTCATCTGCTTAATAACACTCTCTGTGGCATCCAGAGAAACCTTGGAACGGCAAAGAACGTGAGCTTGAATAAAACAGGGATCCACCTTCTCCACATGTGCTGGAGCTCCAGTGGGGACAGTGACCAGGGAGCAGCAGAGCCCGGCAGCCCTGCTGAGCCACCAAAGTCTCCATGGGGTTGCAGCTCTCCTGGGTGGGAAATGGAAAGAATTATTGCTCTGATAAAAAGAATTATTGCTCTGATAAAGAGAGACCAGATCCAGGGTTCAGATCCAGAGAAGCCCCCCAGGAAACCACCCCAAAGCAGCAAACGGAGTCCCAGGGTCCATCTGTGGTCATTTCTGCACCCTCAGAGTGCAGGACACAGCTCAGCACATCGGCAGGCCCTGCGGCGGGGACACAAACATTTCTCCAAGCCGAGCCGAGATCCCGCTGTGTTCTCCCCTCGGGATCAGTAAGAAAATCGCGGAGGATGCTGCAGGAGGGCAGAGAGGGGCAGCGAACCTCGGCAGGGCGGGAGGCGCAGCCTCAGAGGAGCCCGGGGAGGTTCCCGAGCCAAGGCTGACCTCCACAGGCCGGCGGGATCATCACAGCCCTGGAATCATCATCACAGCCCTGGATCTGGGATCATCACAGCCCTGGAATCGTCATCACAGCCCTGGAATCGTCATCACAAACCCGGGATCGTCACCACAGCCCCGGCTGCTCCTGGCACCAGCCCCACCTGCAAACGTCCCCAAACCCTGCCCACAGCCTGGGCCTTTCCCCACCCGCCTGTCCCAGTGCCACCAAAGCTGGGGACACCTCTGAGGCCAGGAATTCCTGCCCTGTGTCCCAGGAGGGCAGCTCTGCAGGGAGACACAGGAGAGCCTGGGCTGGTTCCTGCTCTCCATCTCTGCTGCATCCAGGACTCGTCCTGGGAATCTCCCCCACCGTTTCCCACTGCTCTGGAAATTAAGAGGGAGTGAGAGACAGGAGTGCAGCAGGCAGGGAAGGTCTGCAGTGCATGGAGGGTCTGACAGGACCTGCAGCAGATGGAGCCCTCAGGAGCTGATCCAGAAATCCCAATTGCCCCAAATCCAGTTGCTCCAACAGGTGACAGCAGGCAAGGACTGTTTACACCTTTGCATTCCTGGGAAGGCTTTTCCTGGGTCCCAATAATCAATAAGGCAGCAATTTGAGGATTTGGTTTTCAGCTGAAAAAGAGGGAAAGGTCCCACGGGTGGAGCTGATACCGTTGCTCCTGCTCCAAGAAAGTCTGAGCGAGCACAGCCCTGCCAAGGCATCCCTGGAGGGCAGGGGCAGCTCCTGCCTGGCTGAGGTTTGCAGCAGCAGCTGCTGCTGTGGATTCCTGCACACAGCCTCTGCCTCCCCAGAGCCCGGGCTCTGTCTGGGTGTCAGCTCCAAATTCCAGAGTGGATCCGCTCTGCCCTCGGCTGTGGCAGGAAGGGAAACCTGGCAAGGTCCCCAAGGAGGGGCAGCTGGAGCCGCTGCTGGGGCTCCAGAGCTGTCTGGCACTTCAGGCTGGTTTCCCCTCTGTTGAGCCAACACTCCTGATGGAGCCAGGAGCCTTCTGGCTGCTCTCTGAGTGTGAAGATACAAAGATCCCTCACCTTTCATCCCCTGTTCCAGCGTGGCCAGAGCAGGGATCGTGGGGGCCAGCACTGCTGGAGCCCCTCCTGGTCCCTCTGCACAGGATGTTCTGCTGCAGCAGGGGTTTGTCAGCCCAGCTCCTGCAGCTGTGATAAAATCAACCCTCGGGAGCAGTGAAACCACGGCAGGACCATGCAGAGGGGCTGTTCCACCCAAACCACAGCTTTGCCCCACGGTCAGGAGCTCTGCCCCAGGCTGGGGCTCACCCCAGGGCACCCAGAGGCAGCTCCTGGGCCCAGGGAAGCCGGAGGGACCCCCAACGATGCCGTGGAGCTCAGCTCTTCCCAGGAACCAGCCCTGACTTGCCTGGGATTCAAGGCCCTCTCTTATCTTCTGCAGCAGCTCGGGCTCGTTGTGAAATCTCCCCAGTGGAGATGCTGGCAGCCAGGATTTATGGCTTCTGTAGTTTCCCTTTCATGGCTCCAGCTGGGGAAGCGCTGGCGAGGGATGAAAGGTGCAGCTCGGGGAGGGATGGCAGGAGAGCACTTCAAAGGCTCCCAGAGTCGCGTTAGGATACTCGGGATCCTTCTCGTGCAGCCCTCCAGAACTCCCAGCAGCCTCTCCCTCCTCAAGCACAGCCCTGAGACCATCTGGAGCCAGAGTCAAGCACCTGCAGCTGAGCTCTGGGGCAGGAGCTGCCCTCAGGAGCCCCCAGCAGGTTTCTCTGCACCCCCAGACACTGAGATGCCAACTGGCACAGGCAGGGCAGCAGCCATGGCAAACCCAGGGCTTTCATGGGAAACACCAGCAGGTTTTGCTCCTAAGGGAAGTCTGGGCTGGAGGGGAAGGAGCCTGAGAAGGGATTTTGGCCACTGATGCCCCTGGGCATGTCACACTGTGAGCAGCTTTGCTCATGAGCACCTCTCACTGCCCTCTGGGCCAAAAGGATCTCACAGTGCCTGAGCTGGGCTGCCACACTCTGCAGGGAGCCAGGGACCATCTCCATCCTGGGAGCTGCCTGCAAGCGCAGTCTCTCCTCAAGGAACCTCACAGACAAGAACTCACCCAAAGGTCAGAGCAGCATTATTTCACACTCCTCCTTGGGTGCTGACTCCAGCTCCAAGGCCACAAAAAGCTGGGAAATGAAAGCCCCATGAAGAAATCTCACCCTGAACACTTCAAACCCACCAAGCCCGTGCATGGAGCCTGCAGTAAATGCTCCTGTGCCGTCGTGGATCTGATTCCTGAGTGAGTGGGTGCAGCAAGATGAAGAGCCAACCACTGCCCTAAAAACACCCAAACACAGTCTGCAGGAACTCCCAGTCCCTATAAGAGCAATTGCCTGAGGAAATTAAAGCTCAGAAGTAGCTGAAGCAGCACATGCCTGCCCACACTTTTGCATGGAGCCTGCAGTAAATGCTCCTGTGCCGTTGTGGATCTGATTCCTGAGTGAGTGGGTGCAGCAAGATGAAGAGCCAACCACTGCCCTAAAAACACCCAAACACAGTCTGCAGGAACTCCCAGTCCCTATAAGAGCAATTGCCTGAGGAAATTAAAACTCAGAAGTAGCTGAAGCAGCACATGCCTGCCCACACTTTAAACCCCCAAAAGCTCCCAGCACTTTCCTGCCTGTCCTTGCCTGGGCATCCTGGCTCCTGTGCCACAGGTGATGCCACCTGGCAGCCAAACAGCAGCTGAGGTTGCCCAGGTGCCCTGAGTGACAGAAAACAGCACAGGCCCCCATTCTCCAGCTCCAAACTCATCCAGGGATCCAGAGCAGGCTGGATGGCAAAGCTCAGCTCCAAGGCACAGAGCAGGGCTGGGTGCTCACACAGCTCTGGGACCCTGCTGGAGCTTCACTCCCAGCAGCCAGGGGAGCTGATGAACTGGAGTCACTGTGAGCAGCACTGCTAAGAAAAGCCACTTTCCTCAGAGCACGTGTCCTTGTCCTCAAGCAGCCTCCAGGGCAGCAACTCAGGTCCCCTCTTCAGCCCAGGAGCCTCCTGACAGGAGGAGCAGCAGTGCTGGGACTCACCTGGAGCCACACGTGAGATTTGGGCCGGGGCAGGTTCAGCAGCCAAGCTCTGCCCTCCACAGGGTCCCCACTCAGCTCTCAGAGGGAGATGATTGCAGCTACAGATGGGAAATACCTCCAAAATCTTCCAAAGGAAGTGATTACTTTGAATTTCTGAAGTTAAATTACTTGAAATGGAAAAAAACACCCAATCAAGGAAAGGGGAATAGTTCACCCTACAATTACCCTACATTTTCCCAACAGATGGGAACAGCCTGCCTGACACAGACAAGAAATGAGCTCATGGCCTCTAAAGCCAACTCCAGGGATCCAGTTCATCTCATTCCTCACTGGGCTCTTCCCAACAAGAACTTTACCCCAAAAACAACCTCCAAGAGCTGTGCAGGAGCTCCACGTGGCTGCTCACAGGGTCCAGGGTTCTGCTCTGTGTTTTCAGGCAGCAAAGCCTCTAATGCAGCTCAAACCTCAGGCAGGACATGGCTCAGGAAGACAACTGGGGGTCCATCACCTTCTTCCTGGCATCCCATAATGGCAGGAGGATCCAGGAGCTGGAGCTCCCCTGGGAGAGCTCTGTGCAGCTGGGAGAAGCTGTCTGGAGCTCCTTGCAGCAGCCCGGGGCTGCTCTGCACTGCAAACATCTGGATAGAGGCAGCAGCGAAGTCATGGAGGCAAGGGAGGAAAACAGGAGGAGCTGCAGAGGATGGAGGGGCCTGGGTGCTGGAATGGGGGCCAGGACTGACCCACAGCAGTTCATGGCCCTCTGCACACTGCACAGGAGGAAGAAAACCATAAATAACATCTGTCTGTCTGTCTGTCTGCTCCCTCTCCCAGCACAGCTTTGTGCAGGACCCTGAGCAGTGCCTGCATGGTGCAGCCCTGGCCCAGGCTGGCAGAGCTCAGCACATCAAAGCAGCCCCAGCTCCCTCCTGGCAGCCTCTCAGCCCTGCTGCCCTCGCTGTCTGGCTGCCCCAATCAGCATTTTTAATCACGGAGGATCATTTAGATTTAGAACATTGCAGAGCTCAGCCCCATAAATGATTTCTCCTCTCCCCCACATTCCCCCTGTGTGGACAGGGATGTTTTCAGACTCATTAAGAGGAGCAGTATCACTTTAATCAGCCTCTTTAAAATAACAATTCTGTGTGCAAACTGACAAAGTCATTCCCTAGGTCCTGCCAAGCCCTTTGCCGTAGGCAAAGGAGCTGAGACGTCCCTTAGCATCAATTTTGTTTGTTTATTTATAAAGTTCACACGTTTGATCTTTGTTTAGCAATTGTTTTCATCTCCCTGTCCAGTGGTAAGAACACAGCAGTTCTTCTCTTGAGTCAAACAATCATGAGCTCCCTTTCCCAGCTCTGGAAAGCATCCAGCACCAGCTTGGAGAGCTCATCCCAAACTGAGGCAGGCCCAGTGCAGGAGGCTCTGCTCATCCCCCCCTGCTCACCAGGCCCAGGCCAGGCTCTGGATCCCCCTGAAATTAAGGTTTTCATTAATTACCTGGTGACTAACTCTCCTCCATGGCTGCGATTGCTTTTCAAGCGTTGCCATCACGACCCCAGCGTGCTCAGTCACAGCTTTTGGCAGTCCTGGAACAACACTAACCCAGATTAAAACACGCTGGGACTGCCAGAGCTGCTGCACCTTGTCTGAAAGCAAAACACAGCAAAGAAACCCATCTGAAACTCAGAACAAGAGCTCTGAAATCCAGGAATTCTGTTACAGGATCAATTCAATCTCAACTCCTGACGTGGCCACTCAGGGGATAAACTTGAACCAAAGTTGAGATTTTTTTTTTAATGTCTTTTAAATCAAATCTCACACATCTCTGAAAACCTGCATTCCACAGAAAAACAAACTACCAAGATCTGTTCTTAACTTCCCACTGAAAATCTGAAAAAAAAATCATCTCACTTCTCCTAAAGAAATTGTGGAAAGTCGTTGTTTCTCAACTTGTTCTTAATTTTAAGGAAGTTCTAAATTTTCAGAGGCACCACAGCTGGTTATAATGTTAAAAAAAACATTAATTCTGCCTTAAATCACATCACCACTGAAAAACCCCTAAACCTGAAGGCCAAAAATGGAGAACAGAATTACCAATAAGTTGTGTTGTGCAGTTCAGCCCATCACCCTGCAGTCCTGGATTGCACATGAAATCTTCAGAAATAAGAGAAAGATCTGCTTGGTAGTGAAAATATAATTTTATTTAACAATAGCTGCCAGCAGTATACTGGTATATCTGTAAAAGATGTTCCAGAAAGTGAAAGACATAAGCAAACTACAACAAATTGTATCAACTCTTCAAGTATTTCTGCAAACCACGCTCCAATCCTTGATTTCCTGTCTCGGGAGTCTCCATCCCCTCATCCTGCTCCCACCCCCTGCAGAAACCAAACTCAGGAGTTGGTGGCACAGGTTCTGAGGCAGATGGAGCATTTCTCACTTGGGTTACAGCCTTCTCCTGAAAAATCTTCACTGGATGGGTTCAGATGCCTCTGAGTGGCAAAGGGAGAGCAGCAGAGTTGGCTGCACTTCACCACTTTTTGTTCTGCACCCAGATAGGCATCAGTGGGTTTGGCTCCAGCAGCTCCCATTTATTCCTGTCTGTGCTCCTTTGATACCAAATGCTAATTTGCTGCTTTAGCATAAAAATTTGATTACATCTCTCTCCTTATCACACAGCTCTGGATCAGTTTGGACATGCCCAGTGTGGAGAAAACACCGATTTTATGGGAAAATGCAAAGCTGCAAGCTGGGGCTGCCTTGTGGGACACCCAGGGAAGGGATGGACGGGCTGGAATTGTTCCACAAGTCCCACACACCTCTTGTTCCACAGGCAGGCCTCTCCACAGCAGGGATCTCCTCAAGAAATGAAAAGCTTTGTTAAGGGGAAAAAATAAAATAATAATGCACCTAGGATAATCTGTTCTCCCACACAAAAACAGGGTGCAGGTGATGGATTTTCCCCTTGTGTTCAGGAAATACACAAGTCACCTGTTTTAATGCGAATTTAAGCATATTTCAGCTTGAGAATAAAGTAAGTTATTCAGCATGCTAATACATGCAACCAACTTGCAAACTGGAATGCCTACTTGAAAGGGTAACTGCTGTTTTTAAATTGGAGAAGGGGCTAGAAGCAGCATTTTAAATTTAAACAGGGGGTAGATTAATTGCTGTTTGATGAAATTAAAAATGCATTTAAAGATCAGATTGTAAACAAGTTGACAGAAGTCAAGAATTTACATAGTTATGAAAGGGCTTTTTTAATTAGTGTGGAGCTGGTGATTGGGGCCAGATGAAAGTGCTCTGCCCACAGCAGACGCTGCCGTTCCCCTGCTCTGCAGGGATCACCTACGGAGCTGGAGCTGCTCCTCTCCACCAGATTCCTGCTCCCTCCCCGAGCCACGAGGGGCTGGGCAGCTCCTGCCACAACAGAACTGCAGCAGGAAGCCTGAGAGGCACCCAGGACAGTTCCCATGCCAGGCTGGAGCTCACTGGGATTCCGGCTCTGAGGGAAAGGCTGCTCTGGGTGAGATCAGGAACCCGCTGGTCACAGCCAGAGCTGGAACTCTGTTTGCAAGCTCTCAGACACAGTTAAACCTCTGAGGGAGGAGGGCAGGGGTTTGAAGGGGTCTGAACAGTGTCAGAAGGAGCCTGAGCTGCTGTTTAAGGAGTGGGGGGTGCTTGCAGGAGCTCCTGGCTGTGGGTGCTCTGCTCTCTGCACTCCAGGGACAATTCCTGACCCCACAGCCCCATCACCACAACTTCCAAGGGCCATCCTGATCTGCTTTTGTGAAGTTTTTAGCTCTCCTTTCAAAGATACGCCCACAATCACGTGCTTCCTACAGCTTTGTGAACTCTGTGGTGGCCAAGAGCACCAAACCAAGGAGGGTTGGGTTTGGGGTTTTTTTCACCCTATGTGTCGTTAAAAATGCTGTTATCTAAATAAAAAAGTCATTCCTTTTTCTAGATGTCACGTTGTAGCAGAGACTGAAGCCCTACAGAGGATTCTTATGGCTGAGGAACTTTATTGAGGAGGGGAACGTGACATCAGAACACAGTAATTAATTAAGGACTACAGCCAAAGTTCTCCTAACCAGGTCACTCCCCAGGATTTCCCTCTGTGCCTAAACATTCCTGAAACAAATCAGAACAGGGGTTAAGTGTATCTAAGAGAGTTGCCTTTGAAAGAGACGTGACACGATTGCTAATTCTAGCTCTAGGAAGGCAAGGCAAGGCACCACAAGCCAGGGATACAAATATGGATCTGGTTCTCTACCTCTTCTATGTCCAACTAACTCCACGGGTACATAAAGTAGCAAAAGCAGGATGCTTAGAAAAGTCAGGCTGGTTTTCAGAAAGCCAGTGCTTTACCAAAAAAAAAAAAAAAAAAAAAAAAAAGAAAAAAAAATTAGTGTATAAAAGTGTTTGTGTGAGCATTTCCACGTTATTGCAGAATGTTAAATATTCCAAGAACAACCTAGCAGGAATAGCACTTTCCAGCTTCTAAAATCAGTTAAATATAAAAGTATCTTTACAAAAAAATAGGCATATAAGTCTAGCATTCTTTGGAGTTGTTTATGATGGTCTTTTAAAAATAACCTAACAGTTTATTTCGTGCATCAAACCCATTAATTTTAAACAAGAAAACTATTCCCTGGTTTAGAAACATTTGAAAATTGCTTTTAAAAAAATTGTAGTGCTATTCCTCAGTGTTGCTGTAAAAAGATTTCAGTATAGTAGTGCAATGATTATGAGTATGCAAAACTGCAGTCCAGGTGCACAGAAACAATTGGGAGAAATTCCATGGAAAGGACTGGATTCCACCACCATTTCTTTACAAAATTCCCAGATTTCCATTCAGGAAAAAAACCACCCTACTATCATTTAAGGCAAATGTTCTTTTTAAAGGTCACTTTAGCTTTCTTCAGAGAAGAAAGGGCATTAAAAAGTTCCCATTTCATGGCTCTCAGTCCATTTTGCATCACTAATCATTGCACTGCTATTCCCCACCCAGAGTTAGGACACTACAGTTTCCATGGATTTGGGCTATGACAGAACAGATTTTTAAGTAAAAATCACCAAAAATACCTATACAAAACAAAAAGGCTCTTAACTACCAAAAAGAAAGCCACTTGCAATTCTTAAGGTGAACAGAGGGCAGCTTCCAACTCTGCTGCTTCCTGATGGAAAATCCTGACAATTATTTGTTTGCTGCAACTCAAAATTCATACAATGCAGGTGTTTCAATCTCCTCAAGCTCTTGAAGACACAAAAAACATCAACTCTGAGCTTTGAGCTTCCTGCCCCAGCTCTCAGGTCTGGATTCAAACTTCCCTGATGCTGAGGTCATTCAAATCCAAGGTTCACATTGAGTCCATTCTCAACCATCACCGTGACTTCAAATCCAAGAGTTTTATAAAAATACAACAAAACAAACCAACAAAACATTGCCAAATATTTTGCAAATGGCTCTTTTGGATACTAAGTTCCCTTCTCTATGTAAATAGGATAGACAAGCAGGTACAGTTCAACATGTCACAGGTATGACAGGTGTGTACAGATCTTCTGGAAAAGCAATAAATTCCAAAATACATAAATATTCCTTGTACCATACAGTGAGACAGGATCCTAAACCAATTCCTGGACAAATCATGGACCAAATGTTTACAGAGAAAAGCAGCAGGGGTGAGCCAACCCTTCAGACTGAAGAATCCAGAGTCACCCCAGTGCAACAGAACACGACTGCATCGACCATGCTCAAAGGCTGTGAGAGGAGGTCAGGAAAAACAAGCCTGTAATTAAAGTCTGCAAACTTTAGGTAATTACTGTACCTGGTCTATCCACGTGGCTTGGAGTAACTGCGAGTTCATGCAAAAACCAATTGCTATTGATATGAAAAGAGCAGTCTGTTAGAAGCATTGTTATGGGATACGCAGGACCCGATCCTTTGCAGGTGCTGGTTACTTGGTGAGTCTCTTGGCTACATCACTGTAAGCTATTTCGATCTCCTTGTCTCCAGGACAGGTGTTGGTGAACTCATCCCTGCTGTAAGCATTTGTCAGGTATCTCCAGATCCCTGTCATCTCCTTGGGAATCTCAAAGTTGCGGTATTTTTTGGCCACCACCTGGAAGGGCAGAATTACATTATGAATTTACATCTTTCACTTCAAACACCTTGCCAGCCCTGGCCACTCTCTTATGAAGTTATCCTTCCAGCCTGGACACTCGGGATGACTCCTGCAGTTTCCAGAGGCTGTTCCTGCAGGATGCCCTGGCTGTTCCTGCCCTGCTCCCCTTGGGGCTCTCCTCACCCAGGGAAACTCCTGCAGGCAGCCAGAAACTGAGCCTGTGGCTCCATCTGCAGTACAGAACTGACACAGAGCACTGCAGGCAGGGGAGGAACCAAACCACACCGATGTGGGCACATCTGCACTCCTGTGGCTGTCCCAGGCTGCCTCTTCCAAGATTCCAACTTGGTTATTTATCCAATCCCTTTATTTGTGTCATTAACGTTGTTCTGGAGCAGTGTCCTCTACAGAAGTGAGAAGCCCCCTTCAGCCATTACCTGCTCACCTGATCTTCATCCTCCTCCTCCTCCTCGTGAGCTCTGCAGCTCCCTGGGACCACGAGGTCAGTGCAGGGAATGGGGTTTGGCTCTCTGCTGCCCAGCTTCACACCTGCCCTGAACTCC
Source organism: Emberiza elegans (assembly GCA_024865655.1). NCBI lineage: Eukaryota > Metazoa > Chordata > Aves > Passeriformes > Fringillidae > Emberiza > Emberiza elegans. The sequence goes on along the minus strand of JALJVW010001685.1, from coordinate 6,836,744 downwards.
ACTGCCCAGAGCCCTCTGAGTGACCCAAACCTTGCACAAACTCAGGTGCTAACAGCGCAGTTAGGCTTACAGAGAGCTGCAATTAGCTGGGCTCAGGAATAACCCAAACCACAGATATGTTCTGCTGCATTTTCCCTCGCAGCCCCCCAGGTTTGACCTTGACAATGTGCAGTTTGGGCAGCAGGTTGCAGTCGGCCAAGGTCATCTCGTTGCCATCCAGGAATTTGCGTGTGGAGACTGTGACATCCTCCAGGCTGTTCTCATCGATCTCATCAGGCAGGGGGGAGTTCAGGTACTCATCCAGCTTCTGCAGGGTTTTCAAGAGGCCACGTTCTAAGGCTGCACAGGAAGGGATGATTCAAAACAAATATTAAACTGAGGCTGCTACCAGATCTGAAATACAAACCCCACATCCCTGTGCTACCCTGAAGGATTTGTAGCCCTTGGTCAGTTTTTGTGCCTCTGGGCTCACCAGAACACTGAAACTGGACCAGAATCTCTTTAAATATCCCACAAATGCAGGTTATTTTAAAGCTGGCTAACACAGGAGTTTGCACTAATTTAAAATACTGTAAGACTGCCCACAAGGGTTTATTTTTGGTTTAAAAAGTGGCTTATGTCAGTTTCTTAAGACTGTGCCTAACTGGCTTAAACTGATTAGAATTAAGCTATGCTGGGGTTTATATACATTTAAACATAATCTGTTTAATGTCACATGCTCAGCAAACAGCCCTGACCAACCCAGAGCACCCAGGCTGGTGCTGGAACACAGGAATCCAGCAGGATTTGGAATGGAACAGAAGGTTTATGGAATGCAGCAGCAGAGGGCAGCACATCCCAGAAAATCCCCGGTTATTTCCCAACTGTTTACAAATATTTTGCATCTGTCCCTTTGAACTGCAGCAGAAAGGAGCCCTGATTCCCTGAGTTTGGTTTTCCCTCTAAGTACTTTGAGGACAGAATTGATTTGTACTGAACTACTTAAAGGCCCAGCTGTGAGTTCTTCACCACTTATTGATCCCTCGTGTGAAATCTCTGTTTTCCCTCCACACAGAAAGGTTTTAATCCTTTAATGGAAGTGACACAAACTAAGCTTAGCTCAGAACTCTGAATGGGAACCCTCAGTCCTAGAGAGGTGAAATAAGAGCAGCAGTTGCACAGAAATTCAACCATTGGGGCATGACACAAACTCTGCCTGAAATTTGCTTCTGGATGTTGAAATATTTATCCTTCATCCAAGAGTTTTGAGTGGCTGCTGCACAGAGAAGATCCAGTGCCAGGGATATTTACAAATCATGCACACCCCACTGAAATTCTGATTGAAGTTCTCTTTCAAATGTTGAAATCTTTGACATTAAATTTAAATAAGATTTTAATTCATGAGACTCTTAAGTGCCCACCAACATGCAGCCAAATCTGTCAGGGAGACACTTCCCACAAAGCTGCTCTGAAAAACACAGCCAGTGAATCAGGAGTGCACTGTGCCCCCAGTGACCCACCTTCATTAGCTTCTGGTCTAGAGTTCTTGATAAAAGCAGAAAATTTGGCAAATATATCCATTCCAGCGGTGTTGGATTCTGGATGCTTTGGTGAGAGTTTCAGGTACCTGAAAAGCAGCAAGGAGCAGATCTACAGCACATTCAGCAGAATGGTGCTCATTATCTATTAATTAACACAAAATGGCACTTTGGTACTGATTTATCCTTTTCCAGACTGGCTCCTGAAGCATAGTTTCACACAATGAGGTTTTTAAACCCAGCACTTTCCAGAGGGAAAAAAAGAACATTGCTGCTTTCTGAATGAGACATTTGGTACAAGCAGAGTGTCTGAGGAGCCCAGGGCACCAGAGCTCCTTCAATCAGTGCTGCCAAGGGAGCACATCACTCATCTGTAAGCAAAATACAGGGTTTTCCTCTTCAATTAGCATCAGAGAATTATGGACTCCACATCTCTTAACAAAAACATGAAGTTTTGCCATGCTGAAAAGACAAAACAGTTCAGTCTGTTAAAGGCAGTGTCTGGATCTGCCTGCCAGCTGAAGAGTACAAAGCCAAGAGTCTGGAGAAAGTTTGTAACCCATTAAAATAAATTCTCACTGCAGTTTAGGACTGAGTTTTGTACTGCAGACTCATCTTCATTTGCATTATTTGGACACAAATGTGCCTGTCATCAAAAGGGAGAGTCTGGAAGTGCAGAAAGGATGACTGGGGTATACAAAGGATATTTATAAAATAATCTTAAAGAGAAAACAGTTTTTGGTCTAAAGATGAGGGAGCTGAGGGGAGGAAGGTATGACAAGCAAGAACTATTCCATGTCTACTGATGCTGAAGAACATCTTGGGGCAGAAATCCCCTGTGAGAGCTGTGCCTGAGGTGACAAACCATCAGTTTAACACTTACTTGGGTGGGGCCAGAACATCTTCCAGGAACTCTTCAATCTTGTTCACATCTGTTCTCACTTCCCCATTGTATGTGATGAAGGGGGGGTGAGTGCCTGGAGCCAGATTCTGAAGGTCTGCTGGTTTCCTGGGGTGAGATGCAAACCCATGAACGGTAAGCAGGGGACAAAATTTCATTGCTACGACCACAAAAGCACTGCTGAGGTTTCCACATCCTCAGTTTTAAATAGACACCACCAGTTTTCTTTCTTAAATGTGAGTTTACAACTAAACATTTTGAATACACGTGCTAAAAATTAATTTAAAACAGTTAAAAACAATTTCCTCCTACCTCTGGCTGCGTTTATTCTCAACTCAATCCAATGTTGACTAGAAGAGGGATACCTATACACACACCTCACAGTGTCCCTCCTTCCCCAGCCCTACAGAGCAGTTTATATATAGCATAATCTGTGCTAATCCTCCCCCCTCTCACAGAGCTGCTCTGCAAAGAAGCAGCTCTGCCCCAGCCCAGTGAATAAAGCATTTATTACATGCCCAGGGAGGCTGGCTCCAGGCAGGCTGACAGATGCTTGGACATCATTTAAAATTATGCTTCAGTTTCCCCCAGTGAAAAAGGTCTTTACAAACAAGAGCAGCACACCTGGGAGAGGAACCCCACATTGGGATTATTCCCGAGAGCAACAGCAAAAAGCTGAAATACTCAGCCATTTCTGGCTCTATTTCTAACTAACACTTCCCTCGGGCAGCCTGGCCACCACCTCCTCCTGGCCCCAACGGCAAAGCCCAGCCCAGCTGAAAGCTGTGCCAAGGCAAAGCTGCCCCTCGGTTCCTGTTTGAGCAAAGCCAGACTGGGCCATCACAACCCTGAGCTGGGCCTGAGCCCTGTCCAGCCTGGCCACGTTCCTGGGCCAGCTCCAGGCCTGCAGGAACTGGATTGACTGGAAACTGCAACTGCACTTCAGGAAATGCTCCTGACACCACCAGACAGGGAAACTGAGCTGGTGCCACCCACAGCCCCAGTCCTGCAGGGACTCAGAGAGCAGCTGGGCTCTAAGCTGAGCCCAGCTTACAACTCCACCTTGTTCTCCATTTCTTACAAAATTAAGAACCCCTGCCAGAATTTCATGTCCTGCCCACTGCCGCCCCTCTTATAGAGCCAAGGTGTGTTTACTTGTAAGACTGAATGAGAAAAGTTATTTTCATGCTTTCCCCTGCTTTAAGCAAGGGGATGGAGACCTTATGAATACAAGAATTTAACTCCTTTCAATTTTTAAGCTTCTGAGAAGTTATTTCTCACCAAGAGTTGCCACCTCTCTCTCACTTTTAGGATTTAAAGTCTCATTGGGTAATGCTTTAAGTAGCTTAACACTTCATTTTAATACAGCTTTGTAACTCCCAACAATTACAGGAAGTCATCGTGGCTCCCTTCCAGTTCCCCATGTTGGCCAGATAAAATTCCTCAAAAGGAATGTTATTTGAAAAACAAACAGGGGCAAGGGCACAGGATCTGCAGGAATACTATCAAAGGCAAGCTTTAGCTCAGAAACAGATTATTCCAAAGAACTTCCCAAAAGAGTTTTCCAAAGAACCAGAGTGCATCTCAGGGCACCTTCATCCATCCAGTCAGAGCAGCTGGATCTTTCAAGAGAAAGCAGAGCTGGAGATCCCACAGCCCAGCTCAGGGTTTGACTGCAGTTTTCTGCCCCTGCAGGAGATCCCAGCCAAGCCCTGCTCTAGCACAGCCCTCGGAGCACTCAGGAACAGCCTGAAAGGGCTCAGAGTACAAATTCCCTCAACAGTCAAACAAGGAGGCAATTACTGTACCAGTGATGTTTTCCTTCTGAGATAAAGCTGGAGAGCTTAAAAAAACAAACCAAACCCAAACAAAAACCCCTCCTGTAACCACTCCAAAAATTCCAAGATGGTTTGTGCCTACCCCAAAGTTTACCAGGGTTTTGGAGGCAGGGCCACATTAATTATCTGGCCATCACTACCCTCAGAGTTAAGGTGTAAACACCTCACAGCTTTGCCACAAACCAGAACAGTAATTAGCATGCAAATAATCTATTGTAGAGCAGACAAATTCCAGCCCCCAAATGTAACACATTTATAAATTACATAAATACTGCAATGAGGATCTGAAGAGTAACATGGGGAAAAGTCAGCACTAAAACCCCCGTTCTCATCAGTATTTCACACTGCTGGTGTTGGATTCACCACTGGGTGGTCTTTAATATTTAATTTCAATATTCCACATCATCATTTAAGCTTTGCCTGTCAGAGGAACTGCAAAAACTCCAAATGAAGATGATTCAAACAGGATTTCAGCCCTCAGCTGAAGGCAAGCTGGCCCTGAGTGCTGCTCCAAGCCCAACAAATGGTTTGTGCAGGGCAGCTCTGCTCTGGGCCCCAGAACAAGGCAGAGCTCTGGGCACTGAAATGCTGCGGCCCAGAAGGGAAGAATGAAGCCTCTGTGTGCCCAAAGAGAGGGAAGAAATGCCTGACTCCTTGCAGAGGGTGGGACTGCCCTCCTCCCTTGCCTATGTGCACATTTTGTGTGTTGAGGGCAGAGCTGAGCAGTGCAGAATGTGCCTTTGTTAGCTCAGGGCAGCTCTACACGGCACAGGCAGCAGCAGCTCAGATTTTCCTGTGTCCCAAGTCCCTCACTTGTGAACTTTTGTACCCAACCATGACCTTTTCAGGCTCACAAACAGAGCTGGCCTTCCTGTTGTGCAGCACTGATGTTATGAGGCAGAGGCAAGCAAAGCTTTTTTTTCCTTTTTTCTGGTTTTGGCCAACAAAATTAATTCAGTTTTTTTAAACAATTCCTGCTCTGCTCCTGTTAGACACAAACTCAAAAAGAGCAGAGCAGATAATTGGCTTGAATAAAGTGCTCACAAAAGCAGTTTCTTGTGGCAATATTAAGGCACCACCTAACATCTATTATCATTCTGGCAGTGATAACAAGGGGAAACAGCCCCATGTGATATCAAGCATTTCCTGCCCAGCACTTAGCTGGATGTGATGCTCTGCAAGCTGCACTGCTCTGGGTATTGACCAGTCCACAGTGCTAAAATTGTATTTAAGGACACCTAAATAAAGTCTAGAAGGAATTAAGTTTGTATCAATGTCTATTCCAACCTGAATTAGCCTCAGTGGTCCTTTGTTTCCTTTCCCAGAGAACCCCTTCAGTGCACAACACAAAGGTGGTTTATTTGACCTATTCTCCTGCAGAGCTTTAATTTTGCACTTATTTTGTGTTTCCCTTTCCTCAACAGAAAAAAATCCTGAAAGAAAGCTTTCCTTGTGTAAGGAAGGTCAACTTTAAACATCTGCAACCAATTTATAGGCTAAAAGTTAGTCTTACATCCCATTCCCCCACCCAATTAACTCCAGGTTGCCAAGGGGACACAAAATAAAGCCAATTCATCAGGAATATTTGGCATTTTAATGATATCTAAACTGGTTCAGCAGTAAAAAGCCTTTCAAACCTAAAATATCTCTGCCCACCCCAGTAACTGCAATAGGTTAAACAACCCCATCACGAAAGGAAAAGGAAATCCCAAATTACCAAGAGCCCACAAGCACCAGTTCTGCCCCTGGGCTTGCAGAAACCACAGCAGGGCTTGGTGGAAGATGTGACACATTTGGTTTATGGGGCTGGCAGCAGCAGCATCTGCAGGGAAATCCCACACTGGCCAGAAAAGCTCTTTGAGCAGCTCCAAATGCACCCAGAGCTGACAAAAGCTGCTTTCTGCCCCTCACCACACATGGAAGCCTTTAACACTCCTTGCCAGCACTGAAGCAGCAGCTTCAGTGATTTTTAAAACCCAAACAAGTCACCTCCCTCAAAAAAATCCCCAGAGGTTAAGCCCAGCAGGATGATTTCTCCCTTCTAAGTTGGATTTAGTGCAGAACACGGTGTTTCTGTTGGCTTTGTTCCTGAAATTCAGGTTTGAGGCACTGGCAGCCTCCCCTCTGCAGAGCTGTGGCCAGCAGAGTTTTCCGTCAGTGCTGGGAAAACATGACTTCACACCCAAAGCAAACACAAGGCCCCTGCTGAATTTAGCACTTTCACAAAAAAGAATGCCCAGCCTGAGGAAATGAAGACTCCTGGATTCACTTCTCACTGGTTTTAGCCACCAAGGTACTCATTTCACAGAGGAGCAGCTGCACTTTAGGTGACAGCAGCATGACTTATGTGGCTGACACTGAACAAAGGCAGAATATTCTGCATTTTCTCCCTACCCATTTCACTTGGATTTACCTCGTGGGCAGGTATTTTCATTATTATTGTACAATAACCAAAATGATCTTAAAAACATTAAGAAAAGGAGGAGGCTGCACATTGTTTGTGACAATTATCCATCACTGGAGTTTGACCAGAGGGTGGCTGACTGAAAACATCCATCTGTCCCCACTCAGGGCATCTTGATGTGAAGTCAGGAAAGGAAGAGTCAATACTCCGTGAGTATTTGTGAGTTTTACAGAAGAGCATCACTGAACAAATTCAAGAGAACTTACCATTATTTTTGGTTAAACCATCAATGAATGCACCATTTACATCCAGTCAATTATTAGGACAGATTTTAATTTCACGAAACCAGCCTGTGAGCCATAAAAGCTCTGGCCAAAGCTTTGTTCCACCAAGGGTGCTGAACTCTTGCTGGCCCAATAAATGAAGTATTTCTTACCTCTTCAGGTCCACTGTTGTGACACTGAACACGACTCCCTTCAGCCACAGGATCATGAAGAGTCTCTGGGAGAAGGGGCAGTTTCCTATGCTCTCACCATCACTGCCAGCCTGCAGGACAGAACAGAGCATTCATTAATGTGGGCAGAGATGGTTCTGCTCATCTCACAGCCTCTGGAACAGCTGTGGTTAAACACACACTCAGTGCAACTGAAACTGCCACATTTGTCAAGTTTTCACTTGTCACGTCCTGCAGCTGCTCAGACAATGTACAGAGCAATATTTCAGTTATCTGTGGCACTGCCAGGGCTGCAGTGCCCTTGGCAGCTGAACATCCTCCTCTGAGCAGCCACACCTTCTGATGGCAGCTTTCCAATGGCACTGCTGCTCTTTGCTCTTTATTATTCTTTTTTCTTTCTTCTCCAAGGCGTGGCTAATTAATTGGAGTCGTCTCCCCAGTTCAGTGCCTCTATCTCTCCCTGTGCAGGGCTCCAGGAACTGAGAATTGATTGTACTGCAGGTGTTGTGAGGAAAGACATAACTGTGAGTACATAGAGACTTCACTGACAATTAAATAATATCCCAAAGCCACTTTTTATAGGCAATTCATCAATCAGTCTTTGTCCCAGCACCACAAAGGCCCGTTAGAAAGCAGCAGTGAGCTCCCAGTGATAGCGCCCATCTCATCATCGCTCTCACAATGAAGGATGCAATGCTGAGTTGGAAAATTTTAGTTTTTTCTGGGCTAGAATGAGGCACTGGAAACCTTTGTTATAAAATTCAATCCTCTCAGAACTGGTTCAGTACTTAAAGCAGCCAAATATGTCAGATTATCCTGACATGTACTTTATATCAGAGGAGTTTCAATGGATTTTGCTTATTATTGTTATTATTAGAGTCCTTCCAAGAGTGATTTTCATCCATGCAATTCTCAAAGCCTGGCCAATTCTTTCATCACCACAGTGAGGAGAATTCAGAAAGACTTTGAAAGTTAAGAAGAGTAACAGCAGGATTTTCAAAGGCCAGGAAAAAAGAAAGTTTTCAGTGAAACTGTCTTAAATTCCGAAAGCTGGTTTGGGTTTTGTAAACTCATGGGGCCTTTGCAGATAGAGCGGAGTCTCTTTAACAGCTGTTGAAGATTTTTAAATTAATTACTGTTCCTACAGCTAACGGACACATTCCTGCAAGTGTCCCTCCAGCCAGAGCTCCCAAAGCCCTTGGTGTAGATACAGAATCAGTTTTCTTCAAACCTTTATCAGTGCCATTAATGAAGACTTGACAGAGAAAGGAAGTTGTTATTCTGCCATAAATTACAAATTGCCAGCTTTATCTTTGGACAGTAGAGTGGAACTTGCAGCAGATTATTGTTAATGGATTGTCTTAAACTCTGCCGTGTGTCTGCTCAGGAGGCTGAATTCCAGAAGCATCTAGAAAAAGGATGATATGTTAATATTTAACCCTTCATTGTCCCTGCACACAGCAGGCTGGATTTCAGCAATTCCCCCTCCCATGTTTACACTGGAACTGACATTTCCTACAGGTAAATTATAGATTTATATTCATCTGCTTTTTCTGCTGCCACATGTCAGGTCTGATCTACCTTTGGAAAAAAGGGACTGAAAAACACAACACTGCAACCTATCTAAGGAAAATAGATATTCTGTACTGCCCAGGGTAATTCATGCTTTGAAGCAAAAATAATTCTTTGACTCAGAACTGATCTGAGCCCTCAAACTTCAAGCAAAGCCTGAGTTACACTGCAGTAACAGCACAGGCTGAAATCCCCATCCCATTGAACTTTACCTGGCCCACTGGAATCCAAACCAAAACTACTTGAAAATGATAGAACTGCACAAAAAGTTGTTTAAAATTTCAGGCTGACCTGTGACTTGCATTAAGGTCCATCCTCCTAAGCCAAAACCAAAGTGACCAAAAAAGGCCAAATGCATTTACTTATCCTGAAACTTCCCTTCTCTCCCAACACAAGTGCAACACGCAAAGTGAACAACCAACAGCAGCATCTGCTTTAGTTCAGGACAGGCTTTTTGGGTTATTTGAGTCAGAGGAGGGGATTAGAGCCCAGTAAGACTCAAGCCATGAACAAACCCTGATGCACTCAGAGCCCAGCAGCCCAGACTGTTCCGTCTGCAAACGTTTGTCCCACTTCTGCTCCAAAAAGTCCCAAGTTATTCTGAGCACACACTGGAGAAGGAATGCACTCAGAATGCCAAGAAACTCTGGCTCCAATGCTCTGGAGCCAAGGAATTCTGCTCTGTAGCTGTTTGCCTGAGAGGCCCATCTGGTGCTGGATGCTCCAGCCCCTCCTCAGGAGCAGCTCTGGTTCCCCCTCAATGCATGGATTCTCCTCAGAGGTCCCCACTGTGCTGGGTGCTCCTGCACCAGTCACTCCTGGCTCTGGTTTTCTCTGCCAGAACAGAGCTGTAAACTCTAAACTTTACATATTAGAAGAATACTCTGAAATCTGACATGATTTGACATGCAGGGGTTAATCACAGAATAATTGCGCTTGTCATTGCCTTGTCTTTGAATTCAGGCCATAAAATTCCAGGATATCTTCAGTGTCTAATCCTCATCACCATCAGAGTAAAGCAAATATTACATGTTGACTTCTTTGCACTAATCTTAACATAGGTTGTTTGTTATTTAACAAGGTTATAGTCATTCTATACCAAGAAGCTTTGGGGTTTTATTTCAAATTCTTGTTAAAACCAGTCTAAAAATCTTTATTACCACTAATATTGGTAATGTTACTAATGCCAAACTGCCTGCAATCAGGGCAAATTTCCAATTCTACCATTGCACACTGAAGGAAATGTATTCAAAACCCTCACATATATCTAATTTCACTGAATTTCAGGTTTTCAGTTGTAGGGATTAGGACAAGAGAGAGGAAAAGTGCCACACCTCTTACACAGTAAGGAACATGGAATTTCTCACTTGTGTGTTACCCTCTATAAACTGAATTGAATTCAAAAACCTCCTGAGAAGGTGGCAAAAAGGACCTTGTTAATTGTAGGACGTGGCACAGGGAGAGCAGAGCCCACACCCTCCAGAACGCTGCTCCACAGTGCTCTAGGAAAACAAATAAAGCTATTTTTAAAGAAACATTAAATAAGAAGGAAGTTCAAACAAGAATGGGAGAGTTCCAGGGCAGTAACAGAGATCAGCTGCTCATTGAGGAGCCAGCCTGGTTTATCACAGCCACACTGAAATTCCTGGCAACTCCCAGAGCCCAGCAGCTCGGCCCATGCAGGAGTGCAGCCCTTGGGAAAGGGAAAAAACCCCAAAATCTGCTTAGCCCAGTGTCTGCAGGAGTGAGCTTAGCTTGGAAGCCACCTCCTCCCTTTCTCTTCCCCTGAGCAGTGATTTCATTCAGATGAGACTGTCCAAAAAACCAAAACCCCAGAGAGTACGAGTAACCAAACATCTGTTTGAGTGGCTGAACAAGCTAAGGGGAGGAAAAAAATCCATTTAAATTGTGAAATGTTTGTCTTTACAGCTGCATAAAAATTAACCTGACTCCTGACACGAGAACCTGAGTGAATTTACCTTAGCAAGGGAGTGCTGAAGTTTATTGCAGGACCAACAAAAAGCCAGACAAGCAAAGAAACATTAAAGGGCACAAAACCCTTCTTACACAGCACAGATCTGAGAATTCTGGAAATCCTTGGTCCCAAAGACTTCTGAAAAACTGTTTCAAATATTAACCAGTTAAAAGGAGCCCACTACAAGTTTCCCAAACTGGATCAAATAACTGCAGAAAAATAAAGTCAAAGTGCATCTGATGAGCAATGGAACACAGCTCAGTCTCTGCCTGCAAAAATAGAACAAAAGGAAAGGGCAGAACACCAGAAGACCATTTCTTAATTTACCCAAAACTCTCAAGGGAATTTCTCCCAGATGTGACATCTTTACCAGAAGTGGTAAAAGAAGTTTGGATGAAGAGGGATTTTAAAAGACATTTTAGAAGCATCTCACAGAACACTTTCCACCAGAGACAACGACTGGAGCCATGTGACTGCAGCAGCAAGGAAATCCCCACTCCCCAAGTGGGAACGCTGCACTCTGCAAAGTCTAGAAGAATAATGTTCCAGCCAATAAACAGATTGGGGGGAAATGAAAATAAAGAGAGGGTATGTTCAAATTCTGAACTCAGTCATCTTGAAATATGTCTTGAGTTCTAACAATGAAAACCAAACCTGCTGAGAAAACTGCATGAGCAACCCAGCATGATGCAAAGCCATTGCCTCAAACCAGCAGATAACAATCAATTTTGCCTGCTTAATGAGCAGTAAGCTCATTCCAAAACGGAGTAATTAATAATAATCCTTTAAGGATTACTGTTTTGAGAGGAAATGGTTTAAGGTGAGCTAACAAAGCCATTCAAGTGAAAAACCTGCAGCAGTTCTGAGGTCTGAGATAAAGGAACAGAGGATACAGGAAGGAGTGGTTCGATGTTCCACACATGAAAAGGATCAGCCCAGTCCCTGGACCTTTACCTTGCCAAGCTGAACAGGCACAATTGTGCTGCTGACCGAGGCTGCTCCAGATAAGAGGGAAAGAATTGCAGCCATGGAAGGAGTGACAGCAATCGATGCAACAAATGCTCCCCACAGAGCCATTACTGCAACTGCTCCCTGTGCTGGGGCAGGGATGGAGGAGCCTCAGGGATTGAGGAGCCCCCCTGGGGATGCTCTCTGCTCACACCCACTCTGCAAAGCAAAGCAGACCTTAAAGGCTCCCGGTGGCTCAAATATTGATAAATATTGATGTTCTCCTCTTATTCAAAGAGCAAAACAAGTGACAGAGCAGTGAGGTGCAGGCCTGGAAAAGCTTATCTGCAGTAATGTTCCACTCCTTGCCACCCTCCCAGACCTGCAGTTTGAAAAGGGAGTTGGTTTGTTTTTAGGGGAGGAACAGGTCGGGGAGCAAGGCAGAGTCCAGCCCTGACTAAATCCGGTTCAGCCAGATTTAATCTGAGGGCTGAGTGACAGGGACACTTCTTCCTGTCACCTCTGGCTCTCCGGGACAGGGGCCACGACCTCCAGGGCAAAGCTTTCCCTTGTGCCACCAGGCAGAGCACACATGAACAGAACATTTCAGCACAGGGCTGGCACAAAAATGGGGCTGACAGGCCAGAGAACTTCCCTGCCACGATGAACAAAACCAGGAAAGGTGGGAATCGGGGAGAAAAACCAACAGCACATCCTGCAGAGGGTTCAGGACATCAGAAGTGCCTTTTGAAAGTGAATTCTTAATTTGGTAACACTGTGTGAAGGTAAACTCTCAAGTCACAACCGCCACACCCTGCCCAAATTTAGCTCTACTGAACAACTTAGGCCATCGCTGCTACTTTAAATAGCCATTCCTTTGAGAAAAACATAGGAAAATGGAAAACAAAAAGTATCAGGTCAGTGCTGACACCTGGAATTCCCTAAGATAATTACCCTAAGATAATTAGTGTACATTTGCTATATGTTGACTGACATTAACACACCCAGGGCAAAACCAACCTGAGTTACCACTGCCTCTCCTGACCCCATCACCATTTGTAACCAGCCCAAGTTCCACTTCAGCTGAAATTCCTTTAAACTCAAAAAAAACCCTTCAAAATAATTAACTCAAGTGCCTGTGTTTACTTGAGATCTGGCTCTTTCAGCAGGGAAAGGAATGTTTGCCAGCCCATCCAAGCTGCCCCTTGGGTCATTACCTTTCTGATAAGTCCCTGTGTGTCACACACTGGAGCACCACTGACCATTTTAGGATGATGCTATTTTTAGCCCTGTGATGCTGCTCCCAAGAAAATCATTAGCAGGCTTATCCTGCACGCTTTCCTGCAGCTCCTGCTCATCACTGCCCAATTCTCACTGAAAAGCTTTTGGAAGATGCTGTGGGATCCTCATGGTGTAGGGAAGTAAATTCACAATCCAGCAGAATTGAATTTAGTGCTTCTAGTCCTTTACAGAACAGGAATTATTCCATGCTCATCCTTTGGAAGAAGCAGATGGAGAGTCCCAAACCTGCTTTAAATACAAATCACCATTTTCTTCAGTGAAGAAATGAGTTTAATGACAGGAACTCAAAACCCTGGCTTTATTGTGGACAGACTCAGGACATTTCCTGGGCTGGCACAGGAAAATCCAATTATTCTCTAATGGCACAGGCCTGGCATCTCTGCTGTGGCAATACCTGGGACAGAGAGCTGGTGTTGGACAAACCCCGCAGGATCAGCAGGGCAATGTGCTGGGGCAACATCTTGACACAATCTTGCAATTTTCTGCTAGGAAACTGCTGGCAGACGATTAACTCCGCGGCACTGAGGGTTTCTTTTACCCTGCCTGGAAGTTGCCTTTGGGTTTCCAGCACACAAACCTAGAGCAGGAATTGTTCATGACAGTGATTGTCTCTCCCTGGACTTATTAAATTTGCTGAAGTACAGTGTGTGCCTTGGCTACAGCCCAAGAGACCCATTTCCAAACCTCCCCCACCAAATCATGGAGCACCAGAGTGAGAGGAAAGAACAGCAAACGCTGTCACTGGGGCTCAGAAGAGCCCAGTCAAATCTGTATCTGTGGCATTTCAGAGTTCTTCAAATAAACCTCTGGCTGTGCCTCACTTCCGTGGGACAGGAAAGACAGAGCTGTGTTTGTGGTATTTATAACCTCATTTACAGAGAGATGAGCCAGGGGCTGGGCAGATGGGCAGAGAGAACAACTCAGAGCTGCTCCAGCCTCACCCTGGGCTGCTCCTCCTCCTCCAGGTCATCCCAGCACGGCTGACTTGGACTGAGCCCAGCAAAGCCCAGAGGAGTTTCATGTCAAAATGCCAGCCCAAAAGGCACCAGCTGGGGGTTCAAAGCCTGGTACAACGCAGGATGTGCAGCTAAAGCAGTGCCCCAGCCTGGGGGGGAGCAGCAGAGCCCACAAAGGAGGGGCAGTGAGACACAAAGTGCCCAAATTCTCAGCAGCCTCTCAAAACCCAGCGCTGTCCTGAACCTGTTCCCCTGGCAGCAGCACATCCAGAAGCTCTGGGCAGGAAAAACATTATCTGAGACCAAAAGTGGGGCTGGAGTTTCAATTTCAGAGTGAAGGGACTGGGGGAGGCTTGCTCTGTGTCCAACACAAGCAATTCACAACCAAAAGGCACCTCCCTGACTGAATTCCCCCTCCCCTGGGAGATGGGACCCGAGTTTCCCCTCTGGGAGCTGTGTCCTGATCTCCCTGAGCTCCAGAACGCCATGTCTCACCTCATGCAGCACCCTGAAAGGCCCAAAAATCTCCTTAGGCTTGCTTTGATTTTATTTTTAGACAAAACCACGTTAAAAAGCTATTTCCTTTATTTCAGAAAAGCAGCTCTCCAAAGGACTGAGCCAAAATAGAAAAGCTCCAAGAGAGCCAAAAAGCTCTGAGGCTGGCCCAGTAGCACTGGCTGATCCCATCAGCTCTTCTCAGGAAAATATACAGATATGACTTCACCCCTGGATCACACTCCTATATTTAGTTTATACCTAATATGGAGATTCAGTGGGGAGAACTCAGTCATTTCCTTTCCTTGCCCTTTGTCTGGCCAACAATGCAAGGAATAAGTCTGAACTCTCCGAGAATTCCCACACAAAGATGTTTGTCATTAACAGCAGTTTAGCTTATGTTTTTCACTTCAGCAGAAGCAAACACCCTAAAAATCCAGATTGTGCCACAAATGTATTTTGACCTGAATTTAAAACCCCAAACTACTCAAAGCAAGTTTAAAAAATTGTTACATTTTTTTTTAGGGAAAAATATTCTAAATAAAGGATTTAAAGCTCCTGCAGTTAAACCTCTATTGAAACTCCTGTGAAGACAACATAACAATTTTGGGTTTGGATGTTTTTACTGTTAAAATATGCACAAACTCTTAATACCACAAGGGAGCACCTAGCATCTATTTTAAGACTAAATCTATATTATTCCACATTGAAGAATATGCAGGAAAAAAAAAAACCCCAAACCTGATTAGGACAATAAGCTGTTTGTTGCAGCTTATTTACCAAGAACTTTGAAGATAAAAATCAAATTAGATGGATAACAAATACAGATGTAAACTATTTTTTCCATGAACCATCAATTTGCAACCAACCACCACCTTAATTAAATTTTGTTGTCTTAGACAAACCAAGTGCTTCCCCTGGCAGACAAAAACCACCTTGTTTTCTCCCACTGTCCAGTTCAGGCTTTACAGAAGTGCACTGCTCAGTTCACTGGGAAAAGAGAACATCTACCAAAACAAGGCAACAAATCCAATTACTGCCAAGTACAGTTATCCAGCCTTAAAAGTCGTTCTTGTGGATTTTTAAGTGGTATGTCCAGCCTGGCCAGAAGCTGGGATTGGGGCAGGCACTGTTACAAAAGCTTGCAGGCCTTGTGTTTGTCACATCACAAGAAATGTTTCATTTAAACACAATCTGAGCACACACTGGTGAGAAAATAACAGTCCAGGGCTTTTTTTTTTTTTTTTGTCCCTTTGAGCTAATGAACACTTTAAAAATCAAACTTTAGAGTCCAACAGTCACTTCCCAGAGTACACAGCTTACTGTTTAGCTTGGAGTTCAAGGAATTCCCCAATTAGATCCTTCCAAATACAGATTCCTGGAAGGGACAACTCAGCCTTCAAAAATCCACATCTAGAGAACCAACGACTTCTCTGCTCTCCCATTCCAGGACAGACAGGCTTGCTCCTCGAATAAAGAACTCTTTCCATGCCCAAGATGAGGTCAGGATAGCCATGGAAGGAGCAGACAGTGCCGTGAGTCACTCCAGGCTGGGAGGGGGATGATCACCAACTTCTCATGTGCTAATCCTGTCCCAGGGCTGCCCACCGCCGGCTTAGCAGGGCCTCCCACCCACTCCAAGCTGATGTAAGGATTTCTCATATCTCATCAGTTCTCAACAATCAAGTATTTTTATGGCCACACAAAACTCTCTTTACAGAGAACCTCACTCTCTTTATTCATTTTCACAGGAATGCTGGTGTTCACAGGGCCCTTCCCTGCTGGGTGAACTCATCACTGCACACACCAGGACAAGCCCTGGGTCCTCACTGTTCCTTCATCCCTGACTTTCAGCAGCCTCCAGGCCCCAAAGTTTGCCCCACAACATTTGCTCTGACACACAGGCTTCTCCTTCCTCCTCAAGCCCTGGATGCAAACCCTGAGAAATCCCAGCTGGGAAAACTGAGGACAGACTTGTCTTTTGTAGCAGGATCTGTGCTGCAGGAATGTGTCCATGGCATGTGTCCCACGGAGGGAGTGACTCACAGGCACCACCACAGAGCCCAACCCTCAGCCTGCCAAGGGCCACAGCTGAAATCTGGGAACTCACACAGACTTTAGAGGGGAAAAGAGAAAAATGCTTGAATGTCGAGACACATTTCAGCTGCAAAGTCAAACAGAAGTTCTCCTGACAATCAGAGCTGTCTGATGTTAATCATTGGGAAGAGGAGAAGGGATGCCAGGGAATACAACCATTACTCAGAAGCAATTCCTGACTGAAGGAAAAGCTAACTCATCTGGAAATGAGTTAACCCTCTGGAAATTATTACCAGGAGGTTTTAAGCTTACTAACCAATGATTTGCAAAAAAAATTTAACATTTACACTGGAGACCATCTCTGTACTAAGAGCACCAGTTCCTGCATCACCAACCAGACCCAAATGAAAAAGCTGAGGATATTTCTGTCTGTGAGGACTTCCCCAGGCAGAATTCAAAGGAATTTGCTGGCCAGAGAAGGAAAAGGCCTGATTTATACCCACTGAGCACAGGCTATAACTCAGTGGTTACACCTCAGTTTACAAAGGGCTCCTTTACAACACTCCCAAGAAATAACCCTCACATGACATTTTGCTGTCTATACCAAACACATATCAAAGACAGGCTGAGGAGGTTCTCAGCTGCTGAGGTTACATCAAACCCTCCAAGGATGATCTGGTGCATAAGGAGGAGACTTATCTAATAAGATTATCGAGCAATAACCCTGCCAAGGCTATCTCTGAGAAGCAGCACTGCATGTCTCCAGTCCTGTTATTTCCTTGTACTGATGTGCCTCTAAATCATACAGCTACTTTGTGGGTGAAAAAAAAAAATAATAAAAACTGATGACAAAGCAGCTCAGGGATGGTTTGTAATAAAGCAAGGTACAGAGCTACAGGGCTGCAGTGTGCCACAGCAGAGCTTACATAAGGGAAGAGCACAGGGCGAGACAAAGGCAGACCTGAATCCACACAAATCCTGGAGCCTCTGGAGATGCTCACGTCCCTTCCTGCCTCAGCCCCAGCACTCACTGAACAAAACAGACCCCGAGCCTGGGAGACAAACAGTTCACCTGCCAAATCTCTGTTTGGTTCAGATACACAAAAACAGAGACAAGCTTCTGCTACAATCACTGGGAATGCTTCAGAGTGGGCTATTTATTAAATGTTAAATCACAGCTTTTTCTTTTGTACTGACAGACAACTCAAGGGTAAACAGACAGCAGACTCTATCTGATTTTCAACACAGGTGCCCCATTTCGCAATGACATCTCACTTGGGAGCTGCCAGAAATCCAAGGTCTGATTAATTACAAGTACACACACGTTACCCAGTGGAGACCTTCCTCACTGGTTCCTACATCTGCTCCAACCCATGCCACGCCAGCAGAGATACACAACTCTGAATTTCTCATTGGTGGAGCCTGGTGTTTGTTTCCTTTAACACCGAACTTGTTGACCCTCAGTGTCTCCACCTCGGTAGGAGCAGAGGATGCAGTCACTGAGTGCCCTCCAGAATGCCCAGGGCTGAGCTTTCAGCAGCTCCATCCTCACACAGTCCCTTACGGGAACTGCAGAGGCAGTTTGGTAACTGCTCTGTGATTTCCACAGGTGACTGGGCCTATTTGACCAATTCACCTCACCACGGTTTTTATTTACAATAAAATTCCGAACACCACCAACGAAAGCACAGCTATTATTCCAAGTGACCTGTCTGAGCTGCACTCCGATCCCAGAGCTCAAGTTTCTGTGAGCACATTCACCACAATGCAGCCTTCACTGCTCTGAAATGCCACTAGGGCACATAAAAATATTCCTGCTAGACAATGGAAGCCTCCCTTGTTAATAAAACATGGACCGGACAAGGAAACGAAATGAAATCAGATACATCACTGCTTTTGTCCTAATCAGCTCTCAAGAGAAAAGACTCAGAAAATATTTACACTTGGTTTAAAAGAGACCACAGGCAGCCCACCGGCTCTGGAATGAAACCAATTCTGGAAGTTTTCATTGTGACACCAAGAAACAGAATCGCCACTGCAACAGTTTCTTACCTAAGCACCCTAATCCTGCAGGGGGTTCCCACAGACCGTGGAAATACAAATTACAGCAGACTGATACATTCTCTGGTGGGAAAACTGGTACCAATGTGCTGGTGACAACACCGTGACAGCAATTCCAACCGAGCCCAGCCTCGCGCGCGCTCCTCCCTGCGCCGTGCCCATCCTATTTTGTTACTGATCACAATTTAATAAGGCTCAAACCCCACGGTTTGGGCACAGAGCCAGAGCCTTTCTCCTGCTTCACAGGTTTGTTTCTCAAGCTTTAATCCCTACCTTTGTTTCATCTCAGGTCTGGCTGCTACAATCCTTTGTGCTCAGGTCATGCAGTCACCGCCCCTGGGCCGGGCGTTGGGCTGAGTGTGGTCCAGACCTTTTCCCACTACCTCTGCCTGAAGAGCTTCCCTGGCTAACAGGGCACAGGCAGATCCCAGACACGGCTTGAAAAGTGATTATCTGAGTGGAGAAACTCTCAGTAACCTCGGATTTTTTTTTTTTTTTCTTCTAGATTGCACCCACAACCACGTGGAAAAAACTGCAAGTGAGTCTTCCATTCACAGACGAAAAAATAATTACTAAAATCCAAATTTAGTGCTCATTTAGACAGACACTGGTGATTCTCTTCAATAAACATATTCTGCTAGCAATTTCTGAAGTGAGCATCTAAATGAGTCAGAAAACAAGATTTTCTTTGCCTTACAAAAAAGCTGTCCTGATAATCCTCAACAGCTTCAATAAAGTGTGGGACAGGCAGCACAACCCAGGAGAAACAACTGTTTTGGTTCTGTCTGCTGGGCTGGGGGTTGTGCTTTACCTGGAGGATTTTATAGGAAATAACCTTTACCTGAAGATTGTGAAGGCAGGCAATAATAACCTCTTATTTTAACCTGAACTTTATCCTTAGGGCAGACAGTGCTCAGCGTGCAGCAGTCATCCTTAACAATAGGAAAAGGTTTCCTTGAGGGAAAAAATCCTCACTGATGACCCAAAATTTAGCCTTCTTAAACCCATGCCAATAAAGAAACTGCAACTGAAAAGGAGAGAAAAATTCCCTGATTTCCCTCTTTCATATAATCTCACACATTTATTGGTCCAATTCTGATTTAATCAGAATGAACACATCTCTCTCAAAACTATTTTTACAGCTTCTTCCATGCCACTCCTCATGCATGAAATATTCTCTTTAAACACACCCACAAAGCTGATTTCCCTCTGCCCCCAAATCATTCTGCCATCAATCACTGCTTGAATTTCTTTTAAAATAAGAAAAATCAGCTGACGAACTTTAGGACAGATGAAGATAAATTGGCACATTATATTAAAGATACACTGCTATAAAGAATTCAAAGTAACCTGTAACTTAATTGCTGCAGTTGTAAGTTCTAACCTCTATACTAAGAGTCTAAATATTCTGACCAAAATCAGGTCTGGAATCCTCCACTGCAATGCTCTCCCTGGGGTCCCATTAGTGCCTCTTGATACTACTATTAGGAAGTCTGAACAGAGGAAAAATTCAACACCTTTAGAGAATATCATTTAAGAAATAAACTCTATATTTAATAACTTATTTCCAAAGCTCTAGCTGGAAATTTTCACGTTTGCCATTGTTGCTTTTATACAAAGTAATTCCCAAGCTGCCAGATGAAGAGATCTCTGATTTTCTCTCTGCAATTGGAAGAAACTTCATCTGAAGAATGTAAATACTTTCCTGTAGAAGCTTTCATTAAAGGACGTTTAAGCACAGAAAGAGAAGATTGCACGGAGTAATTGGTGTTACTTTTGATACGAAGTAAAAGTAAGATGCTGCATCACCAGAGCCCCGGAGGATGCAAAATATTGCATCATACAGCAATAAATGAATGCAAAACATGTGGAGATACCATATGGTATCTTCGCCAGATAAGGGCAGTACAACACATGTTCATTCTTCTAGTTTGGATAAAAACCTGGTGTTACTTTACATATTCACTTCCCGTCATAAAAAGTAGACTTTTGAGGCGGGGAGCGAGCAGTAACTCGTGTTTTTGCTGCTTTTTTTGCCGCCTTCCTGCGCTTGGCCGGGCACACAATGCCGAGCGAGGGCAATCCATTGTGGCGCTCGGTTCTTCCCTTGTGCCAGCGCTGCTGCCCCGCACCCGCGGCACCCTTTGCTCCGGCCGGAGAATCTTCCAGCAAAACGCATCCGGGCCGCACTTTTCTCCCAAAAAAAGTGACTTTTCTTGCGGTCCGCCGGCGCTATCGCCCGCTCCATCTGCGCGCTCTGACTCACCGCGGCTCCCGCACTCCCTCCCGGCGCCGGGCACACGCCCTCGGCTCCGCTTTTGTGCCCGCACCGCGCCGGGAGCCGCCCCGAGCGGAGCCCCCCGTGCCCGCGGGGTGTTCGGGGGTTGCTCCGAGGGGCTCCCCTCGCCGTGCCCGGTTGAGGAGAGGGGTCCGCGGGGAGCGGGGCGCACACGGAGGGGCCCGAGGGAGCCGTGAGGGGACCCGGAGCCCCCCGGGCGGGAAAGCTGAGGAGGAAGGGGCGGGGGGCAGCGCCCAACGGTCGCGGCGCGCGCGCGCTCGGCGCTCAGACGGGACGAGACTCCCCCGCCCCACCTCCCCTCCCCTCTCCTCCTCTGCCTCCCCTCGGCCGTACCTTGACGAAGAGCTCGATGACGGGCTCCTTGTCGCCATCCTTCAGCCCGTTGACCGGCACGGACAGCGCCATTGCTCTCGCTGCTGCAGCCCCTGCCCTGCCCCGCCTCGCCCGCCGCTGCCACAGCCGGGACGGAGACGCCGCTCCGCTCCCCTCACCCGCCCTGAGCGCGACTGAGAGCGGCCCCGCCCCGCGCCTGGAGCCCGCCGGGGATGGGCGGGGCCTCGGGAAGGGGCGGGACAATGAGTGAGGGGGCACCGCTGAGGGGGCGTGGCCTCCCCGAGGGGACAATGCTGGGCAGCGCTGAGGGGGCGTGGCCGCGGCGAGGAGGCGTGGCCGTGGTGAGGGGACAGTTGTGAGGGGCAGCACCGGCCATGGCGGCCGCGGAGCCCTCCAGGGACGGGGGTCCCCGCGGTCCCCTCCTGGTGGCGGGGATACCCCCGTGTCAGTCGTGGGCGTCCCGGCCGTGAGACACCGCCCGCGGCTGATGTCATGCTCGGTTACAACGTCTGGGAGCGGCCTTGGCGGGGCCACAGCCTTGTGGGTGCTGCCAGTCCTGGGGTATGTGTCCCCCCGCCATCAGCTCAGCCTGCTTCACCCTCAAGGGAAAAACTTAAAATCTAGAAACTTCCCCTTATAAATCCACCACACCAGAGTAGCACGAACAGCTCCTTTCCTGGCAGGGGGAAAAATCCATCCCAAGAGGCAGTTGAGTCTCCAGCCTAATTTTCCCCTCACTATTAAGGTCAGGGACTGAGGAGCCGGACAAAAAAATGTGCAGGAGAACTGGGTGAAACATCGGAAAGAGAAGAAACCGCACTTTTTCCAGCCTTTCCAGCGGAACAGCAGAGCCACGATCACATTTTCCCCGTGCGGCTTCACACAACAGAGCAGCTTTCATGGCTCGGCGCCTCCCGCCCTTGCTCCCAGTCCTTGCTTTCCTTTTGGAAGCCCAGACTGTATTTTTAATAGTCTGAGAGGAGCTGCACCTGAGCGTCTCGGCAGAGCCGTTCCCAGGGCAGGCCGGGGCTGTGGCATCCCCCGAGGTGGCACGGATTGACTTCAATGCTGTCTGTGACCCGGGATGAGCCTCCCTGTAATTTGTAATTTGTACCCAAATGCAGCCCGGGATGGCTCCATGGAATGGTTACCAACGGAGCGCTCGCTGCTAATAACAAAACCTCCTGTCTCTCCAGGCGTTTGCTGCATAACCGGATGTCTTTACGCAAATATCAGCTTTGAATGCCCTTGAATTCATCTGGAGCAGGAAAAACTGCTGCGAGCCCCTCTCCGGAGCTGACAGGGCTGGGCCACCAATGTGACAAAGTCCTTTTTATTCCTGTTCCTGCAGCTCCTGGACAGCCCCAGCTCCCCGGGAGCCAGTGGAATATCTGTCTGTGCTTGGTTTAGAGTCCAAGGAATCTCGCTGATTCATGGGGTGGGACAGTCCGGGCTGGAAATTGGTGTGGCTCTGGAACCAAACTGATGTGGGGCTGTGCAGTCCAGCCCTGGCCAGGAACCTCCCTTGGTAATTACCCGTTAATTAATTGCAGCCTGTACCACAAAGGACACCGTCCCGCCACTGTTGTTGTTGGAACGTGGGTTCCAACAGAAAGGAAGAAATTTCCCTTAAATGGGGTTGTCCCAGAGACTCCACAAGCATCTGTCTTAGGCTTTGCATTCACTTTTTTTGCATGGCAGAGTAAGGAATTTGCACCAGCTGGGGCCAAATGTGGATTCCAGGACTGGTTTAACGAGGGGCAAAGGAAAGTCGGATCCTCTGCCTGCTGGGAAAGGCAGGAGCTGACTCCTTACTCAGGACAAGGAACGCTGAGCCAGGCTCTCCCCCTCAGCCAAGGACCAAGCCTTCCTCTCCGCTTCACCAAAAAGTTTAAAATCCCAGGGTTTTGTCAAACCTGCAGTACCTCCCAGGGCTCCCACAGCCCAGACCCACCTGCTGGAGCACAGGCAGTGGTTTAGCACAAAGGAACAGCTCTCCCACGGCGCCCACAAAAGTGGGTGTAGAGCAACAAATTTGAGGTCTGTGAGGCTCTTGGGGCCTTTTTATGTTTCCCAGCCCCACAAAGGAGCTGCCAGGGCTGTTCTTCCCTCACCGCTGCTGCATTTCTGCTCTAACAAAAGCTCTCCCCTGCTGCTATCTCGCAGAGCAGCTAATAGCTTATTTCATTTATACCCAGCTGCACCAGCCCTGGCTCTGCTTTAATATCTTTTCAATTATTTCACTTTCAGATGACATTTTCCTGGTTTCCAGCTACCACTTACCAAGCCCCTCGTGCTCCCCATTCAAATGAAACACCTCACAATGTTCAGTCTGAAAGCTCTCAATTCTTTCCTCCTTCAGTAATTGCTGTTTGTATTATTCTGGATTTATTTCTTTCTTTTTTAGAACACTTAGAATTAATTTGTCCACGCTTTACATAATAAATCACCAGTGCTCCTAACAATCCATAGGGAAATGAGCATCACCCACCTTTAACAGCAGTGAGGAACGAGTCAGGAAAGTTCAGTGACTTACTCAAAGCTAAATTTGCACCGAGCCACGGAGTGGGAACAAAGCAACTCTGGCCCCCCACGTGTGCTCAGTGGGTCACTCCCTCAATATTATTTTATGCTGCATTCAGGAGCTTTGTCCCCATTTGGCAGAGCAACAAAACAACGTGGGATTGTTTCACTTCTCCAGCAGTTTTGGCCTTTCTGCAGCAGTTTTTCCATCTCAAACTTTCCAAGTGCTTTTGAAACTGGAGGCATCAGATGTTAAAGATATCAAAGCAGGCCCTCTCCTGCCCTGGCTGTGCGTGTTCCTCTGGTGGAATTCTCTGCCACGCTGACCCTGGGGCTCAAAAATGGGTTTTTATTTCCACGGGGAATTTTTCAGGCACAGGAGGAGCTCAGCACACAGGTCAGGCTGTCACTCAGTGGGACACGTGTAAGAACATCCCACTTTGTAAATGATAATGAAACTGCTGTGAGGAGAAAGATGCTGAGGAGGTTTGGGAAGGAGAGCATCCAGGGCTGGCTGTGACGGAAGCAGGAGCCTGTCCTGACTGCCGGGTTCATTAGAGCTCCTGAAAGCCATGCTGGACGCAGCTGGGACAGGAACCTGCCCAGGGACACCTATTAAAGGCAAGCAGGGCTGCCACACCCTGGCTATAAATACCAACATTCCCATTCCACAGCTAATTCGGGATCCTGGCCTGGGATGCAGCCATGGAAGCTCAGGCCCAGCCCTCGTGTCACAGATGCTCTGAGGAGCTGCTGCCCCCTCAGCAGAGCCATCCCAGGAGCTCCACGTTCCTCCCTCCCCTCCAGGCACCGCGAGGGGTTTTGGGCTCCATCCATCCCCTGCCTCCTGGGAGGGAGGAATTTGTTCTGCCTCATTTCTCTTTCACTGCCCCTGCGTCGAGCAGGGTTTGCTTTGCCAGATTTCCAAGGATTGCAGGGGAAACCCAACTTCTGCCGGTGTCAGACTGTTTGCAGCTTGCTGTGATTCCCAACCAGCTGTCCCTGGATGGCTCATTTTCCTCCGGGGTGGCTGCCAAACTTTAGGATTAGCTGCAGTGAGCAGCTGAGGACACGCGTGGAGCCGGCCCTGGAGCTCACAGCTGCCACAGCTCACAGCAAACAGCTCAGTGCCACGGGCTGAGCAGAGTTACCCTGCACAGGACACATCCCGTGGCAGTATGTGGGAAGGTGACCTCATCCCACAATTTCTGGGTCACTCCTGTGCTCCACAGTCCGAGTGCAGAGGTTGGAGAACTCAATGTTTCTAGGAAATGTTCATCAAGAACTTTCGGTGGCAGTAATTGCACTTGGAGTAATTTAATAATCAATGGCCTTTCCGTGCTTCTTCCTTTTTTTGTTTCCCCTGGATACTGGCATGTGGTCCTTTCCCCGGGGAGCTGGATGGTAATTAATGCATTTTGTGGTTCAATGTTTGGACTCAGCATCTCAGGGCGCCCAAGAAGCAGGGAGGGGACAAAGCAGGCATTGTCTGCAGGTTTCCCTCTGCAGTGGGTCCCCTCCACTGAGGCACCAGGGGCAGCTTTTTGGGAATGCTGACACAGGCAGAGCTTTCACCTCCTTCCTTTGGAACACGGGGGAAGTTGAAGCGCTTGTCACCTCCCTGCCTTTGGAGGTGATATCCAAGGGGGAGGAAAGGAAAGTTGGCTCCCAGGACCACACACACAACAGGAGTAATTGAATGCCTGACTCTCCCCTTTCAGCAGGAGGCTGTTGCTGTGCTCTGCCCAGGGTTTCTCGCTGCCCTACTTTCCAAATTCAGATATCAGCCTGTCCTCTGCTGTGAGCATCAGGAAACAAAGATTTGGGCTTCTTCCTTCTGCAGGAAGAGACCTGGAAAGGATAAAGAGGCAGAGATGGAGCTGGGTCTGAGTGCTGGGAAAACTTCCCATGGCAGCACTGGACACACAAGGAATCCTTCAATAAAAACCCCAAATCCACTGCATTTCTAGTTTGAAAAGTTATTTGGGAAAGAGAGGAAAAAAAAAAGCTAGTTTAGTGAGCCTGATTAAAATCTATATTTCCCCACCTTTATGTATAGAAGTTGCTTGAAAGTAAATAAATTCAGGTATTGGCTGTTTTCTTTTAAGGTTAGTCCCCAGGTGATTCAAACACCTGGGCTGATAAGGAGATTTGGTGAAGAAAAAAGCACTCCACAACCTGCTTCTCCCGAAATAACAACCCCAGCTTTGCCTGGCTGAGGTTGATTAAGTGGTTAAATCAGCCACAGCCCCCTGCCGCAGCAATCAAACACACCAGCGAGGTTTCCTGCCGAAATCCCATCATCAGAAAAGCCTGGAAGCTGCTGGTAGCTGGGGCTCCCCTAATGAACCCTGTCCATTATACCCCAGCTGGGACTCAGCACCAGGACTGGCTCCTGCCAGAGCTGAAATGCAGAAACCCTGTTTGCTGTGGGGTTTAATGGGTGCAGGTCTGAGGGAGCCAGGGAAGGCACTGCTGGCTCTGTGTGCTGCCCTTTGCGTGGGGGGAAAGGGGAAGCAGCAGCTCCTTTCCAGATCCCATGGATCTGCAGGGATCAACCCAGTCACAGCAATGACACCACGATGCTTAATTTTGTCTCTGAGGTGCAGCCCAACATCAGAGAGAAAAAGATTCACGAAAAACCAAGTCCAACACAAAACCTTTTTATCTCCAGGCTGGCTTGATCCAAAGCTGTGAGCATTAGGAAAAAATTCTTCCCTGTGAGGGTGGGGAGGCCCTGGCACAGGCTGCCCCTGGATCCCTGGCAGTGTCCAGGGATGAGCAGCCTGGCATGGTGGAAGGTGTCCCTGGAGCTGGATCATCTTTAGGGTCACTTCCACCCCAGACCATTCCATGATTCTCTGATTCCGTCAGTGCAGGCACCCGATAATCCATCCCATCCCATCCCAGTTTAGAGCAGGACCGACACATCCACAAACCCAAACCTCTTCTGCACTGCTGGGCACCAGCTGAGCTTTCACATCTCTGCTCTGCCTGTGGGGTGAAGCTGTGCATCCCAAACCCCCTGAGCTTTCCAGGAGGTTCCTTGGGCAAAGTCCACATCTGGGAGGGATGACATTGATCCCAAGGAACAAAGGGAACACCTCTCCCAGAGCCACCCTGCTCCAAAGCGATGCCGTAAATGCTGATCTGACTCAAGCAGTGACATGATGAATGTGGGGCTTATTTCCTCCTACCTGAGTCACACTGGAAGGAGCCAGATTTTTTTCCAAGTACTCAAGAAAGGAAAGGAATTGTGGGCAGGACAAGAGGCCAAGATCTCGCAGTTCTACCAGGATTTAGAAATAATCTTTCTGATAAAAGTATTTGCATTGCAGCAGCATGTAGAATGCTCCAGCTCTCCAAACATGGACAGAAACTCCACCTTCTCCAAACCTTGCAGCCTGAGGCACTGCCAAGGGAATGACATCCCAAATCCCTGAGATAGCCACAGCAGGACGGGGAACTGAACCCAAACCTCCTGAGTCACCGACTCAAAAAGCAGCTGCGGTCCCCAGCAAAGCCACCGTGCCCTGCAGATGGGGAGAACAACAACAATCCTGCAGGGCAGGACCAAGAGTTCCCCAATCTTCCCGTCTCTCTGCTCCTTATCTGAGCACAGGCTCGACCTGCTCAGGCTGAAATTCTGGTATTTCAGATCATCGGGTCCTTGCTTTTGCAATTGTAATTATCACCTCTTTACCCCGGTGGTTTGTCTGTGTAATGATTGCTGTAAGGCTCTTCGGGCTCCTACTGAGCAACGATAAGAGCTGGTTAGAGGCAAAAACTTAGGCACAAACCCGGGAGAGATAATTGAGGACTGGAGCCATCCCTCTGCCCAGCCAGGCATGTCCAAACCCAGCCAGGCTCTCAGAGCCCCTCTCTGAGTACCAAGGCTGTGGAGATTTTCTCTTTTTAAATCCTTTGCTTTTATCCCAGCCCTGAATCCCAGCTGACCAGTGCAGCAAGGTGGGCAATGGGATGGAAAGGGGAGGAATTGCCTCTGAGGGGGTTAAACCACGGACAGCTGCTTCTCTAACCCTGCCCTGATCAGCTGCACAAGAGGTTTCCATGATTCAGGTTTCTTTCACAGATTTAAAACTCATTCCAGATAAGCAAATGAGCAATTAGCAGCGCTGTATCTGTGATGTCATTAAAATTCAAATGGTACCCTGGCTGCTCATTAATAGTGGGGTGTGCAGCTGGAGAGGATAAACCCAAATCCTCTGTTGGCAGCAGGGGGAACCCCCTCTCTGCACAGCCCCCTTCTCTGGGGGCTGGTGCCAGCAGGACCAGCCCCTGCTCAGCCCCCCAGCTGCTGCTCTGAGCAGCAAAGCCTCGGGGCTGCAGCAGCTCCTGCAGCTGGTCCAGCCACGATGGAGACCCTGGGGTGGCTCAGCTTGTGGGATGCAGAGGCTGAAAGGGTCTGATCCCTTTTATCCAGTGGAGAAATCCACCCTGCGCTGAGCTGGGAACCCACAGGGCACAGACACAAACCCAGCACCCGTGGAGATCAATCACCCCCAGGGCCCTGTTCTCCCACAGAACATGGGGATTTCTCCTTTTCACAGAGCTCCCCTCACTTATCTCTGTCCTGGATAACAGCAGGTGTCCACTTTCCCTGTCTGGAAAGAAGAGTTGAACTGAAAGCAGAGTCTGCCTGCAGCCACAGGGACGGCTCCCTTTATCCTCCCCCATAAATAATAGAAGATTCATTCACAGGCTTGTAATAGATTAAAAATAAATAAATAAAAAAGAGCTCAATTTTGTTTTGCCAATCATGCACTTAATGCAATTTTCCCTTCTCGTCCCCTTGTGCTGGTGCCTGTGGATTCACAAAGGTTTTAATAAGCTGGAAAGGTGCCAAACCATTTCTGTCTCATTAAAAAAATATCAGCACGGTGACAAAGGTAATTTTTTTCACATCAGTAGTCAAATCCACTTGCTGAATTAAAATCCAGCTGACAGGGAGACTATCAATTTTTAATGGGAGCTTCCTCCCTCCTGGACAGGGGAAACCTGGGGGGGTTACCTTTAAAAGGGATCCACATTTCTCTCAACCGTTCCATCAGCTTTGGTTTCATCTGAAGCTCGAGTTTTAAAGCCTGAGCGAGGAATTACAAAAAGTAAAAAAACTCCTGAGAGCTTCCCAGGCTGTGCCCCCACAGACATTCCCTTCTCCCACTGCACGTGTGGGTCAGGGGCTGGACCCCTCTGAGCTGTGTGCACTTGGGGCCAGCCCGGAGCAGGACATGGCTCAGCACAGGTCAGGGGTGGGAACAAACTCAGAGGAAGCTCTGGCTGAGCTGATAAGGACCGCACGTGCCCTGGAGAGTCCGGCCCCTCA
The DNA here is from genome assembly GCA_024865655.1 of Emberiza elegans. Classification (NCBI taxonomy): domain Eukaryota; kingdom Metazoa; phylum Chordata; class Aves; order Passeriformes; family Fringillidae; genus Emberiza; species Emberiza elegans. The sequence continues at coordinate 6,807,782 of JALJVW010001685.1, read as the reverse complement.
CGCTGACCCTCCTCTCCAGGGGCCATCCCCAGCTGGCGTGGGCAGAATTCCATTTATTTCATAGCCACAACAATTTACACGACCTGCAGCTCTGCCCCTGCACTGAACACAAAGCCTCTGTGGGGGAACCGAACAATTCCCCAACAATTCCCTTTCCCCCAGCGCTGCTTTCCCAGGACAGCTGCTTTCCGTGTTTTCTTTCAAGTGAAACAGAAGGATCCTGAACTTCCCGGGGATTCTGAGCATCATCCTCCCCACACCTGGATCAGCACAAGGACCAGCCTCATGCCAAAAGCAGCCTGAGCTCCCCAGGATCTGCTGGACAAGGTCCTTCTCCATTTCTCCCTGGGATTCAACAGCTCCATGCAGGAGCAGCCCCGGGTGTCCCAGCCCCGGCTCCAAGGGTGTCCCAACCCCGGCTCCATGGGTGTCCCAACCCCGGCTCCATGGGTGTCCCAACCCCGGCTCCATGGGTGTCCCAGCCCCGGCTCCAAGGGTGTCCCAGCCCCAGGCCGGTCCCTGCCCGAGGCAGGCAGCACAAAGCCCACATTGACGCCGGGAGCAGCCCAGGGGCAGCCACATCCTGCCTTTGTGTGGGAGGAAGGACGCTCCGGACCCACATCCCTCCTGCCTTCAGCTCCTCGGCCCGGGGAAGCAGAGTTCAGAAGGATTCCTGACCCCATCCTGGGCTGGGCCCAGAGGTCAAGTCCCACACCTGGCCCTGGGAGATGCTCACCACACAACTCCCGATGGATTGATCCTGAATGGGAAAAAACCACGATTCTTACAGAATCTGTCACAACACGAGTGCTGAAGATAATTAATGACTTGGTGATTAAAACACCTTGCACTGAAGGCTCAGTCTTCCCTCCTGCAGCAAACCCCAACCCGTGGGGAGCGGCGCTCCTGGCACTGACCCCAGCCCCGCTTTGGGAGCCAGCACGTTCCCTCCTGCAGCGCTGATTTGTGGGATTATCCAAACCCCAAACCAGGCTCGGTACGACCCCAAAGCACGGCACGAACGAGCTCGGGTGGCCCCGCGGCTGCATCACCGTGAGTCACCCCCGCCCCAGTGGCGGCTTCACCCGGCCCGGCTGCGGCTGCGGCTGCCCTGACTCACTGCCCGGGAGCTGGCCGGATCCCATTACAAAATCCGGCACTCCCAGCTAGGGAACAGTTTCACAGCGTTTTCTCTCCCTGGGAGATGGGCTGGAGCCACACAACTCCCGTTTGCTGCTCAGGCACAGCCCCTACACAAGACACCAGCAAACCCCAGAGGAGGCACTTTGTGACTCTTGATTTTAAATAAAAGATCGGGAAAAGAGGCAAGAAAAACCCAAACCCTCCTTTCCAGCTCCACAACAAACTGTGATCCTAATCTCTTCAGGAAGAGCTTCCAGTCCATCCCCAGCCTGGTGAGACAGAGCCAAAGCCGCTTGGGGATGTTTAGGTACAAACCTGCAGTGAGAACTGAACATCATCTCCCTCTGTATATTGGTTGTTCTCCTGCTTTAAGAGCCATTAAAATCAACCCCACTTTTCCCAGCCATCTTCCCAAGGCTTAATCCACACTCAGGATGGGACAAATGAAAAATTCACCACCTGACAGCCTCCAGCCACCAAGGCAGCAAACACAAACCATCTCAAGTGGACCAGAAGATCTCTAATGATGTTGGATGCTCCCTGAGCTCTGCTCACAGCAAAGGAAACGCTCTGGCTCAAGTCGGAACTAAACTGAACAAGTGATAACAAAGCCAAGCACTTCTTTCCCCCAGAACCTGGCTCAGAGCAGCTGAGCTGTGTCACCACACGGCAGGAAGGACCCCAGACCCTGCTGGACTATCTGATCCTGAGCCAGAGGCAGCCCAGATAAGAGAGGCTGGTACAGGACATCCTCTGTCCCAGCCACTGGGGGGGACCATCCCCAGCTGTGGTTTCACACCCAGCTGAAGGGACTCCAGCAGTTCCAGCCTCTTTGAACTCATTCAGGATTGCTGCATAAAGTTCAAAAGTCAAACTGCTGATTAGTCTGGGAATACACAACTCCCCATCCCATTGTGCTGAGATTCAATAATCTTTTTATTACCCTGGAAAAGATATAATTACTTCCAATAGTAATTTATGAGTAAGACCTGATTTAAGAGAAACACAATTCCATTGAATTGTCAGTGCTTTGAGATATTGGTGACATCCAGAGTGGACTTTAAGCAGACAAATCAAGGGTTTATGAGATGATCCTGTACCAGATCATCAGTTATGACACACAACAGGTGGAATGGAACTCCACCAAAATACAGCTCTGTGCCCTGCTGAGCTGCTTTGACACCAACACACAGGGATTTGGAGTTTGGTGCTGCAGGAATGAAGTCACAGTGCAACACTGCTCCTCCAAGCCCAGGTCCCTCCCAGCAGCCCTCACTGCTCAGGACATGGATCTCTGTGAGGTGAGGGAGGTTTTGGGATGGCTCCCAGCACAGAACTCTGCCCTGGTGCTGGGATTCATCCCTGGGCTCCCAGGGAGCAGCAGCAGAACAGTTCTGTGTCCTCGGGCAATTCAGAGTAAATCCCTCGGCTCAGGAAGCTCCACGAGCACTCCCAGGCAAATTGCCAAAGTCACACAAGTGGAAAAATTTAACAATGCAGCCCTGAGTTTCTATAAGCTTGGAACTGTTGCACACACACCTGCCATTGTCCCACCTGTTGACACAACAAACATCTTTCTTCAGAAGCAGCTACAGAGACTGACCTGTGACTCACCTCAGCCTCACACTCACTGCTGAGGACTCAGTTCCATTTCAATTACACTGCCCAATTAAACTTTTTGTGGAGCTGGATACAATCGTTGCAGCAAGTCCCTTACCTAGACCCTGTGTCTGTAACTTCACGAGGGTGGCCTGGGTCAGGAAGCCAAAATTCAGCATGAGCAGATCCAGGATAAAAAAGAAGTGAGATCCAGGTAGGTCCTGCCTCGTCACACCAGGAACCTGCAGGGTCATTTCTGAACTACAAAGATTTAAAACAGAGAGAAGTTAACCAAGAAGCTGGAGTGGGGAAGGGATCAGACAAGTTTGGGTTTGGATGAGGGGAGCTCAATTGGAGGATCAGGAGAGAATTCAGCGGTGTCAGGAACAGCAGACACAGATGGAACCCAGCCCAGCAGAGATTCTGTGCTAAAAAGGGTCTCTGCAACAGCAGGGACAGCTCAGGAGAGGAGAGGGCTCATTACCCCAATTGATATTCAAATGAAATGTTACTACTTGAACGGATAAGTAGGAAGAAATTAAAATACTAAGCTAAATGCAATTTAGAAGTTATATTCTTTTTAAACACTGCATTTAATTGCTCTTTTTAAGCCTACACCATTCTTTATGAAGAGATGAAAAAACAGGCAGGGGGAGCAGCAACAATAGGAACTGCAAGAGAGATGGAAATGTGGAGGGAAGGCCTGGCCCATCCAGAGGTCCTTTATCAGCCTTGGAGGCAGGAGATGGAAATAGGTGTGAGGGAAGATAAGCAGTGACTCAGGCCCTGGATGTATTTAAAGAACTTCTATTAGTGCTCAGATTAAAAGGCACTCAGAGGTCACCAAACCCAGGTAGAAGCAAGATTGGGATGATAAAAGAGGAGGCATTAAACCCTGGGGAGCTGCACCCCTGCAGGACATCAGGGAAAATCCAAGTGAATGAGGATCAGCACGTCCTGAGTTCAGGTCTGTGGCTCCTCAAGCACCAAAATCACCCAGATGGACTTTGAAAAATGCCTCTGTCCAGAAGCTTCTTGGAATTTATCACACACGTTTTAACAGCAGGTGATCCTCAGCATTCCAGCTCTGGAGGAGGTTTACAAGCACTTGAGCACACAATGACATTTGTGTGAAGAAACAAAAGGTTCAGCACAGAGGGAAGAGCAGAAGGAGCTGCTCTGAAACCTCCCCTCCCAAGCAGGACCTGGAGCTGCCCTGCCCCAGGTTAGACCCTGCACAAGGCAAGGAAAGACTCACCAATCTCCAGCTTCACTGTGGACACCTCAGCTACTGCAGCTGCAGCACAAAAAGAATTCAAAAGCACCTTCCAGAAAAACCTCAGCCTTCAGAGCTGATTTCAGAAACACAGCTGGAGTTTTTACAAGAATTCCACAGCAGCAACCCAGCAAGTTTCCAGTGATTAAAAGGGGATTGGAACTGGGTGCTTTGTAAGGTCCCAACCCACTCTGTGATTCCACAATTCTGGAAAGGCAGCGAGCCCCCAGGATGCCTCAGATGAGCTCTCACACCACTACAGCTCCTTCCCCAAGTTAATCAAACCTGCTGTTCACTTCTTGCAGGGCCTTCAAACACTTTACTTGTTCTGACCAGCAATTTTCACAGCAAATATTGAGTTTGAGCTTCTCCATCCTCTCAGAGCACTGCCCAGGTAAGGCTGTTTGACTCCTGCTCGGCAAGAACTCCACAGGAGCATCACTAATTAAAGGGCTTTTCCTGCTCCACCAGGCCAGTTAAAAGCCCCAATTTTTCCAGAGCCAGCACAGTGGATCAAACACTTTCTCATCTCTGAGCAGTCATTAACCCTGCACAAAACAAAGCTGATTAGCAAATGTAAACGTCCAGATAAAAATAGCCAACATCTGTTTAAATTTAGAAATTTATTTTGTTTAATCCACAAGCTTTATATAGCTTTAGTTAAAAAAACAAAAACAAAGAACAGTGAAAACATGACAATATCCAAAGTTCAGGTTCCTCTAAACTTTCAAAGAACACAGCTCTGAAAGTTGCTCAGACCATTCCGAAGAACCGTAACGAGACAAGATTTATGAATGGGGCAACGACAGCTCACAAACAAAATTTATGGAACTGAAGGAATTATTATTTTTTTTCTGGGTCTGCTGATCATGGAAACTGCCCTTTAAAAAAAGAACATAAAAATACAAATGAAATTCCAGTGTTCCAAATCAACATGTTACATCAATATAAACCCACAGTGTCCTGGTAAACAACATGCTTTCATTTATGTACCACTCTAAATTGCTATTCTTGATTGGCTTTAATGGAGACTATACAGGCAACAGTAGAAAGCACTAAAATAGAGATGTACTTCCTTGAATTCTGCAGTGGTTTTACTCCTGGGTAAGCCTACAAACCACAAAGGTTAGTAGCATCATGTAAGTGATACAAAAAAAAGTCAAATGAGCCCCTCACAAATTCTGCTCAAGGCTCTGCTGGATTTCAAAGAAATGAGGGAACTGACGGTCATGTTTCAAACCTCCAAAACAAATTCCTACTGCTTCTAAAAAGTCTCACTCTAAATGAAATTATGCTGTCAATGAAAGAATGTCACTAGTACACTGTGGACACCTTTTGTAATGTAAATCCATGCCCTTTGTACATGGTGAACCTCAACCTAGCAATTATTACAACAAATGTTATATTCTAAAGCTCAAACACATTTAGCAATTTGAAATTGAATTCTGAGTACAAACCAAATAAAATGTACATTATATCAAAGGGTTGGCCTAGGAGGGGGGGGACACCTGCGCCTTCCTCATGGACCTCAGGGCCTTCTCCCGCAGGTGCTTTTCGAGGTCATCCAGGTTGTCCTCGGGTTCACTTTCTGTCTCCTTCAAACAAACACAAAGAGCTGCTTCAAACACCACAGGCCCGGCCGGGCTGAGCCCTCCCAGCACTGAAATCCCCACAAGGAATCTCACACCCCAAATCCCACTTTGGAACTGGGGCTGTCAGAACACCAGCAGAGCAGTGCACACCCACCCTTTCCAAAGTCCCAAATTCTCACCTTTTTGGGTTCTGTCTCTGCTTCCTGCTCTCCCTGTGCTGAGGTGGTGTCTGCTGGAGCCACAGCAGCAGCTACTGCAGCTGCTGCTGCCTTTTCCTTCTTATGCTTTTTGTGTTTCTTGTGCTTTTTATCCTTTTTATGCTTCTTATCCTTCTTTTTCTTCTTCTTCTTGCCACCACCTTCTTGATCTGAATTCTGTAATAAATAATTCAATACATGTTACAACTCATCTCTAAGGCTTCAAACTTCTCTGGCAAAGAATGGAACTGCCCCTGGGAAACCCCTCAGAAGAAGAGGTGAAGATAGCAAACAATCTGTTCTTTTCCCACTGGGAATACTCTGAGTTGGCATTTAGGATACTGACCATAAATAAGCCCCCATCACTTTTTAGACCATAAAACTCATGTACACTCATGAAATGGGACAGACTTTTTCCCAGAAGTCTGATTTTCTATAGAGCAGCATTTTCTCCCACATCTGGAGATGTTAAGCTTGAAAAATTCATGTTACAAATTGTTTTTAGAAGTTTTTAACTACAAAGAACAGCTTTCCCCCTGTGAATAACCCTGGGGCTGCTCAGCAGCTCAGCCCTCCCAACCAGAGGCGGCCCTGGAACCCAAAGCAGTTCTGTTTTATGAGCACACAAATACCCTGGCAGGCGATGGGCTCTGAGTTGGGCTCTTGGCCTTTTTTGCAGGTGACCAGTTTGCAGAAGGAGAGCGAGAGCGGGCAGGAGATGCAGGTCCTTGGTGCTTCTTGGGAGCTGTCTCAGGTGACCCCGACGCAGAGCGGGACGAGGACACGCGCCGGGGGCTGGGGGTGGAAGCCCTGGGGAACAGAGAGTCAGAGGTGAGACACAGAACAGGGCAACATCAACACAAGAGCCAAATCCCCACCACACCTGTGCTTTGATTTGGTCAGGCTGCACTTCAAAGTCGATTTTAAAAAGAAAAGAGATTAATTGCTTTTCTGGTGCAATAAAGGCAAAACAATCCAATGGCAGAGTGGATCCATAATGCAGAGGGATAATGCAGCCTGAAAAGCTGTTAAACAACTCTGATGCTGCTCAGAACTGATTGCTGCCTTTCTGCTTTAACTAAGTTATAATCACATTAAAAGGCAAGAGAACAGTAATGCTATTTAAATGTGCAAGGCTCTCCACTCTACATTTTCCTTCTGAAAAAATCATAAGCCAGCACCACACTTCTCACAGCCTGCTCAGAAAAGCAGCATCTCACTAAAGACAAAAATATTTACAATTTTAGCAGTTTATCATGAATGGTCACTTATGGAATTATTTCTGAGCTAATGAGAAGTGCTGGTCCCCTTCCACAGTTAGGTTTAAAGACAAAGTTAGGTATTCTTTCAAGCCAGCAAATAAAGGGAAGGATCTGGGGAGACCTCGTGGCAGCACTCCAGGGTCTTATAAAAAGGAGGGAGAGGAGCTTTTCATGGAGGCAGCACAAGGGGGAACAGCTTCCGCTGCCAGAGGCAGGGTCAGATGGGATACTGGGGAAAATTTCTTCCCTGTGAGGGTGGGCAGGCCCTGGCACAGGGTTCCCAGAGCAGCTGTGGCTGCCCCTGGAGGCCTGGCAGTGCCCAAGGCCAGGGCCACTGGAGGGGCTTTAAGGTCCCTTCCCACCCAAACCATTCCAGGATTCTGTGATTCCTTAAATACTTCCACTGCATCACAACTAAACAATGACCCCTCATCAAACCCTGAGCAGACAAAATGAGTTTTTTTACTTTGTTTTCTTGGGTTCTGGCGTTCTGGACACCCTCCTGATGGGCCTGCTGCTGGGTGAGGGTGACTGTCTCCTCTGCGGCGACGCCGACGCTCCCCGGCGCGGCGGCGGAGGGCTGGAGGAGGGGTGGGAAGCTCGAGGCCGTGGTGAAGGTGAATGCCTTTTGTTTTGTGGTGGAGAACGTGTTTCCCTGTTGGATCTGCTGGGAGGAGACCCCTTCCTGTGCTTGGAAGACACGGAAGGGGAGCGCCGCTTCGCAGTGGGGGAGCTCCTCTGTTTTGGCGGTGGGGAGTGGGAGACTCTGCGCTTGGACTGGGGGGAAGGGGAGGCCCTTCTTTTGGGAGGGGGAGGAGGAGAAGCTGTTCTCCTCTTGGGAGGGGGAGATGGGGAATATCGCCTCTGGATCGGGGGGGAGTATCTCCGTGGAGAGGGAGAACGTCTGCGCGGGGGTGGCGATGGAGACCTGCAAAGAGAACAAACGGTCAGGGGCCACCCAGGCAGTCAGCAGTGCCCTGCAGGGGGGAAAAGGACTCTAGAGTTCTTGAAACTTCTCAAAATTTAAACTAGAATTCTTTAGAAGTCAAAAGAGTTTAAAATCAAACTCTTTAAATCCAGAAAGGTTGTGGTTGCCCCATCCCTGTAAGTGTCCAAGGCCAGGTTGGACAAAACTTGCAGCAACCTGGACTGGTGGAAGGTGTCACCACCCACTGCATAGGGTGGGACTGATGATCTTTAAGGTCCCTCCCAACCCAAACCATCCCACGGTTGTGTAATTCCAATTCAGGATTTGCAGCAGCAACCCAACGACATCCAGGCCATGCACCCACCACACCCACCACAACACAGCCCCCTCAGCTTCCCAGTTTAGGAACCGGGAGCAGAGCCCTTTTCCCAGGCCCAGAGCAGGCAGGGGGTGCCCGCTGTGGTCGGTACCTTCGGCGAGGCGGGGACGGGGAGCGGCGGCGCCGGGGCGGGGGCGCCGGGGAAGGGGAGCGGCGCCGGCGCGCGGGGGGCGGCGAGGGGCTCCTCCTCCTCCTGCTGCAGAAAACAGGGACTCATCAGGAAATGCCAGCTGAGCCACCAGCTGCTCCCTGCTCTGCTTCCACTACACAAAATCTGCTCCTTCGTGCACCTCAAAATGGAATTGTACTGGGAACACCGATGGAAAGAAACGTACTTGAATCTTTCTGAAGAGTGTGAGATGATGAGTGTCTGACTGTGACCCTGAGCCCACCACGGGTGTCTGACTGTGACCCTGAGCCCATCTGTGACCCTGAGCCCATCTGTGACCCTGAGCCCACCACAGGTGTCTGACTGTCACCCTGAGCCCATCTGTGACCCTGAGCCCACCACGAGTGTCTGACTGTGACCCTGAGCCCACCACATCAGCCAGGACACAATTTCACATCTGCACAACCTGACCCATCACCACCTTGTAGCCAAAGAAAGACCAAGTGGTTGGAATAAGTGATGGATCATATGCTGATTTTGCCTTGGGTGGAGTGAATTTTCTTCACAGTGTGAAACTGTGCTCCATCTGAAATCCAAAATTATTTATTTCTTGAAATGCAGTGAAAAAAAGCAGAGTGGCTGCTAAACTGCAGCTCTCTGGATTAAAACTGTTCACCAAATGAGCCATTTTCTGCTTTGCAGGGTTTACAACACACTTCTGGAAGGGGGAATTCTAATCCAACACATTCTTGCATAGAATTTAAAAGGAAAGGAATATTGGCAAAGTGAAATATTCCTTTTTTTAAAAAAAGCAATTAAGATAAAATGACTGGATAAGGGAAAATTGAGAGCAATTAAAAAGCAAAGCAGCTCATTTACATTAAGTGAGATCTGATTTCAAACATGCTGGGTATTGTTCTCCAAGGCAATGAAACACACTTTTATAGATAAGAGTTTGCTCCAAAATACAATGTTCTTTTATGATCCAAAAAACCCCCAGCCTTCAAATGTACTAACTGTCCTAATCAAACATGTATTTGTGCAACAAGCAGTATGTGAATTCAGTGTGTTGCAAAACAAGATCAAAGCCTTTGAATCCCAACCTGTTTTCCATAGAAATGTTTGACAGGATCCATAATTAGGGAGGTCTGCATTGGTGAGGGAGTCATCCTTATCTCCAACATCATGATGTGTGCTGGGAGTATCTGCTAGCTAAGGCTTAATTACAGCCTGCTCAAGGGTCATTACATCCAATTAATAAACCCATCGAGCTTCTTGCACCTTTCTGTATTTCTAGATCAACACAGAGACACAGAGCAAAAAGTGTCACAAATAAAGAAGTCACTGCTGTTTTACTGATTGTCTACTTCCAGTAGTTTCAAAGATCTCATGAACTGAGGAATGAGAGTTTTGAAAACTCCAATCATCTCTGACCCAGAAGATCAAGACCTTAATTGCTTGCTGCAAGTGTGCAGGAGGGTTTTGAGTCAGTGGCAGCAGGAACCCAACACTGCTCACCCAAAGCTGGGTGTCTGGATCAAGGAGCCCCTGAGGAACACAAGTGTTCAGCTGTTTCCAGGCATCAGTGGGATGCAACAACATCAAAGTTATTGATGTCACAGGCTGATGTGAATTAACAAGGGGTGAGCAGTGAGGGACACAGAGCAGGGGCTGCTCCTTCTGTTTTTGTCAGTGAAATGGTTCCAGGTCCAACACAAGAAGGAGTTCATCAGTCTGAATTTCCCTCACCGTGAGTGTGCAAGTCTAAAGGACAAAAGGATGGCAAATGCTTATCCATGCCAAAATAAATGACAGCCTGTTTAAGAGATGAACTTCTAACCAACCTTTTCATCACTGGTGATTGCCACCTCTTTTCCATCTGCATCCTGAGAGCAGTGGAGGGAAAACAAAACAAAACAAAACAGATCTATCTGCCACGGATCTGAGGCAAAAATGAACACCATCAAAGAAAGGTCAGAGCAATTTTTGCCAAATGAGTGTAATGGGAAGGAAAATCTTGAAAGAAGTCTGGGCTGAGTGGACATGATTTGATGTGTATTTGGTGAGAGTTGCAGAGAGACAGACATAAACACCAGGAAGGGATGAGCTAAGCTCAGGCAGTTACCGAGGGGAGGAATCCTTCTGGCGCTTGCGGGGCGAGGGGCTGCGCGAGTGCGAGTGCCGGTGGCGCCTGCCCACCTCCCCGTTCTTCACGTTCGACCTCTTGGGCCTCTCCTCTTCTGAGGAAGATGAAGAACCAGAATCTGCAAACATAGAAAGAATCACTCTCTGGAAAATGATCCTTGGGATGCTGGTCACTGACAGGGTGATGCTGCAGTTCAAACCAACCTCATCTCCCATAAAATGAGAACCCAAAATTTAAAAGCAGATCGACTGAAGGTGTTGGCTGAACTTAAGTGATAAATAAGATCTACCGGGTAAAAAACTGTCCTCATAAAATTTGGCTAGACAGATAATTTAAAAGGTGAACTGCAGCTGCTTTTTGAAACTATGTGGACAAAAATACCCAGGTGAATTTACTGATCTCAAGCATGAAAGAGTCCAAAGTAGGGAGAGATGATGTAATCCACAGCACACAATATTTGTGTGTGATGTTAAGAGTTTAGAAGCGTAATTTTAAAGATGCAAACCCATTAACAAAAGACGTAATGACCTTTAAAAGTCATACTTTTATTCCTCCTGAGTAATAATTAAAGTGACCTCATTATGAGTGGCAAATCTGTAATTAAGTTTACAATAGCACTGCAGAGCACAGAACAAATAGTTTTAATCTGTATTTGAACTTAACTACTTCCTGCAAAAGGAAACTACAACGCAGTTTTAGGGAATTTCTGTGCTCCATACCAGATGAAGACTGTTGATTTTGCCTCCTGTACTGGCGCCTCTGTTGGACAGAATCTGCTGCAGCCATTTTGCCTCCTTTGTCTTCTTCTGAAAGGACACACAAGGACAGGGCACTTAAACCAGGGATAAAGATTTGCCTATGCAAGCAGAAGCAAAGTTATGGACAGCAGACCATCAGGTATGGGGCTTTCCCACACTCAAATCTGAGGATAACATAAGGCTGGAATACACTTTGGCTGAACTTTTATTCCAAGCAATCTTGGATAGAATGAGGCAGTAGGAGTGATCATCTTTAGAGTTCTGAAAACTCTTGATTTCAATGCTGGACTCCCCGGAGGGCTCAGCACCTCCCTGCCCAAGTATTTCTGACTAAAAACCCCACACTCAGCAGCAGAGCTGAGAAGCCAGAGCCGTACCTGATTCCGACAATTCTGCTTTCCTGGGCTTGGGTGCTGGCGAAGGAGACTCTCTTTTCTCAGTACTCTTATGTTTGGGCGCTACAAGACAAAATGCAACAGCTCAGCTGCAATTCACACCATTCCTTCAGAAGGCACACGCGAACAGCAGTCCCAAAGGGAGCCCAAGCTGTGACGGCGTCCCTCACCTGAAGCCCTGCTGGGCGAGACGGAGCCGCGGCTCTTGCGGGCGCGGTTGGACTGCTGGGGGGTGGGCGAGCGGCGGGGCTTGGCCGGGGGGCTGCCGGGGGGCGAGGGCCGGTGGCGGCGCCGGGGGGGGCTGGCAGAGGGGGACAGCCGGCGCGTTTTGCGGGGGGGGCTGGACACGGGCCTCTTGGGAGGCTTCTTTGGTGGAGAGCGGGAGCGCGACGACGATGAGGAGGAGCTGCTGCCGGACAGTGAGGCCGAAGAGCGTCTTCTCCTGCAAATCAAAGCCACATCAGGTCCTGCCCGGTCACAGTGGGGAACATGTCAGCACAAAGAACAAAGAACTGCGGTTGTTTGCAAGCACAGACACTGAGCCACAGACAACAGCACTTCCCAAACATGGTGGACTGCCTGCAACACTTGGTTTGGAGAAGAGGAGGATAAGGACCAATCTTTCACAGTTACTCTTAACTATAATAGTGAGCTAAAATTGTTAGTGTCACCTTCACTGGCTTTCTGTCAATCTACAGGCTACAGCTAAGCTTTGCCCCGGAAACAATTAGTTTTGGTCGGGCTCTCTAACTTTTGGGTGGTTAAAGAATTGTCTGTGTTAGAATGTGTGACTTAATGATCTCCAGAGCAGATCTGGGTAAGAGCTTAGTGTGCAAGGACACTAAAATGTTTTACACCAGGAGGTGAAAATTTCAGACAACTTAACAACTTAACAATTCAGAATCCATCTATCCATCCTTATGGTTTTAGTTTTTCATCTTTACTTTGCAATTTTAAAAGGTAGGGCCTCAGAATTCTGCGGCAAAATTTGTGGCAAGTTCTGTTGCAATTGTGTACCTGCAGAATCCACCTTTGGCTGCAGAATTCCTGAGAACCTGGAAAAAAGAAACCCTACCTTGAGTGAGATAAACATTTGCTGAAAGGGTGCTCTTGTACATCTTGCAACATACATGTTTGATACTTTCCACAGTTTTCCCAGTAACTGTGTGAAATGAACATATTGACAAACTCAGGCAATAGTCATCACCTTGTCACAAAAAGGAAGAGAAGTGTTCCTTCCTCAAAAACAACTGCTGTACACAAGAAGCATCACTTTGATTCTCTTCCTATGAAAAGGATCAGAATCTGTTCTCTCCTCATGAAGACAAATCTCTATTTTGACACTGCCAAAAGCACATCATTTACTTTGCAAGGCAGCTAAGAGCTTTGCCTCTAGAGCAATTCTTATGCTGTGAAAAATGTGACTTTCAACACCAAAGGGCAAATCTTGAAAAATCTTAAGGAAGAGAATATGAAGAAGAAACATACTTCAATGTGATAGAAATACAAGTCATAACTAAAAATTCCCAAGAGTAAAATTCCCAACTTGTTCTCATTTTTTCCCCCAGTCAGGAAAGAAAAGTACTAAGACTTAGGCCAAAAAGCCCTAAGGGATATCATGTCAGCCTGTGCTGGGAGCTACCCAGAGCCATTTGAAGAAGCAAAAAAGAAAAAAAGCTCTGAAATTGTCACTTTTCAAAAAGGTGGAATTCTCATCACTACCCTAACTCAGAAGGAAATCATTTCACATCTGCAACCATGTTCCCCCACAGCACACTCAGGAAATGTGACAGTGCAGTTTTTCCATCACTCTGATCACACACCTGCCACTGCTAAGGTGAGATGAACAGGGAATTTTGCTAACACAGCTACAGTTCCCTTTAACTTTGCAGGTTCAGCACTTCAGCTGTCTCAAGAAGCAGGGCTCTTACCGCCTGACGGGGGATCTGCTCCTCCTGTGCCTGGGTGGGGGAGGCATCCTCCGGGGTGGGCTCCTCCTGCGCGGGGACGGCCGGCGCCGCGGGCTGGGTCGCCTTCTAGGGGAGTAAGACCTGTCACAATCAGAAATTCCAATGAAAAGCAACTACCTAACTTCCATAGCTGAGGAAATGTATCCTCGGGGCACTGAGTGCCGAGCTGCTTTCCTCCAAGGGCATCGTATCAAGGCTGTATTTAGGTGAGGATGCCAAATGTACAGACACAATCAGGACTTTGAACCTTAACAATGTCACTCCATTAAGTAGTAGAATAATAAAAAAAGGAGGTAAAGAAAGTATTTTACAGCATTTTCAGCATCAAACCCATGTTCTAAAGAAAGGCTACACAATTCTCATTACCAATATTAAGCAGGTGAATTCCTTTTCTGGTCAGCGCTGGTCACCATGAGCATCTTCTCATAAATCAATACAAACAAAATACTCCCAAACACATTTATACACCAAATGCATCTTTCTCATTTGGCCCAAAACATCCACAGCTCAACAGCTCTAAAAACATCACTAACCAAGAACATTGAGTGGCACCTTCAGCAGAAAATATTCTCAAGCTTCACAGTCAGCACCTGAAGCCCTACCTTGACCGTGATCTGTGGCGCCTTCTGGGTCGGGAATGAGATGGAGAACGGGACCGGGATCTTGACCTGGACTTGGACCGAGATGGGGATCTCTGACGAGTCTTCTCCTTCTCCTTCTCCCTCTCCCTCTCCCGCTCCCTCTCCTTCTTTGAATTACGTTCTGGTGAAGTTTCCTTAGTCTCTGGTACAGGTGGTTCAGGTTTAGGAGCTTTTGGGATATCACTGTCAAAAATAAGGACTTCATTTGTAAGCATATACAAACCACAGCCTGCACTTTAGAAGCTGCCAAGATAGTCCCCTACAACAAACATTCTCCTGCCCATTCTCTGACAAACTGCTCCAGAACTGTGAAAAGAATGTGGTACAATGATTCAAAAAGAATAAGTAACATAGAGGCTACATGATGACAACCAGCTGGAAGTCAACATGACATTGTCACAAGTGTCAATGATGAGCAGGACAATGAAATCAGAGTGGCAGCAAAGCACACTGCCCTTAGAATTCTACACAGAACAAAGAAACCTCACTGAAGATCCTAAAATAAATGCTTTGGCGGTTGCAGGGGCACAGGGACAAGCAGGCATTGCCCAAGCCAAGCTCCAGTGAGGTATTAGAATAGTAATTCCACTTTTAAAAGGCAACACATGGCTCTACACACAGAGCTCTCACCTGTTTGAAGCTGCCTCTTGCACAACGGTCTCCTTTGGTTTCACGGAGGGCTCTGGCTCAGGAGTGGCCTCTTTCTTCTCGGGGGCAGGGGTGGCACTGCGGCTCTTGGTGCGGTGGTGGGGGGAGCGCGAGTGGCTGCGCTTCCGCTCGCGGCGCACGGGAGACGACCGCCGCCGAGGGGAGGGAGAGCGGGACTTGCGTCTGCGGAGAGACAGGGCACTCACAGCCTGGGGACACCCAGCACTGCCTGGGGACAGCCACACTCAGAGCCCTCTGCATCCAGGGACACCCAGCACTGCCTAGGGACAGACAGAGCCCTGTGCACCCAGGGACACCCAGCACTGCCTGCAGCACCCAGAGCCCTCTGCATCCAGGGACACCCAGCACTGCCTGCAGCACTCAGAGTCCTCTGCATCCAGGGACACCCAGCACTGCCTGCAGCACTCAGAGCCCTCTGCACACCTAGGGACACCCAGCACTGCCTGGGGAGAGCCACACTCAGAGCCCTCTGCATCCAGGGACACCCAGCACTGCCTGGGGACAGACAGAGCCCTGTGCACCCAGGGACACCCAGCACTGCCTGCAGCACTCAGAGCCCTCTGCACCCAGGGACACCCAGCACTGCCTGCAGCACCCAGAGCCCTGTGCATCCAGGGACACCCAGCACTGCCTGCAGCACTCAAAGCACACAGCACTGCACTTTCTGTTGCTGACAGACAGACAAATTAAGACGTCAAACAAAAAACTCAACTCCCTCAAAACTAAAACTAACAAAGCCTGGAACAGATAAAGCACTAAAAACAACACCCCTGTCAGAGCTGCTCTGGTTTACTTGCAGTTCCTGTTCAGCAGTAGGTCAGGCCAGCCTGCTACAATAGCTAAGGGGAGTATTTCCACAGCTCAATTAATTCTTCTCTGCCACGTGTCCTCCCTCTGTTCCTGATATGCTGCCTGTACATTTTCATTACCTTCTTGGACTCCTGGATCTGTCTCTTTTCTCTCTGTTGTCTTTGTCTTCCTTATCTCTCTTCTCTTTGTCTTCATCTTGTTTCTTCATGGAAGCCAGTTTCTCCTGCTCTATCTGTGCAACCAAATATCAGCACTTAACTCAGAGGCAGCACACAGACCTTATCAAATATGCATGTCCAACACCAGCAAATATCTGCTTCAGGACTGGAACATTTTGCCCAGACAGAATTCTGCTGATCCCAAAACGTCTGCTGGAACAGCCACCAATTCTGCCCCATGCTCACCACCAACCCACAATTCCATTTAAAAGAATCCCACCTGTCGTTGTTTTATTTCTTCTTTCTTCAGTTCCAGAAATGCAGTTGGAATACCAGCAATGTTTTCTTGTGCACTTAATAGCAGTGGCCACAGTTCTCCCATGAACTCCCTAGCATTTTTCCCATTCAAAAAACCAGTCAGGTTGATTTGCATCATTTTGGAATCTGGGTTCTGCAAAGAGATATGACAGGAAGACAAACCGGTTATCTGAAAAAACAACAGA
This sequence comes from Emberiza elegans, assembly GCA_024865655.1. Taxonomy (NCBI): domain Eukaryota; kingdom Metazoa; phylum Chordata; class Aves; order Passeriformes; family Fringillidae; genus Emberiza; species Emberiza elegans. The sequence goes on along the minus strand of JALJVW010001685.1, from coordinate 6,791,247 downwards.
CAGTCTATATTAAACTTAAATTAAAACTACCATGGGGGCTAAAATACATATACACTCAAAAACTACTTTTAAAAAATCTTTCCCTAGTCATTTCTCATCAATGTAAGTTTATTGTATTATTAATTTTTTTTTTTTTTGTGCCTTACCATAAATATTCAGAAAGGCCTGTTAATCCTTTGTGGGTTTTGTAAGTTTTTGGACCATGTGGCTGCTCTACAGGAAATCAGGGGCCTTTAATTTAACACACCATTACAACGCTGCTACGAGATTTCAGAATTAAGTTCTAAACATAATTTTCCTGGTTGTTTTGATTCTGCTTGCTTGGAACTCTCTCTCTGAACATGTGCACAAGGGACAGAAGCCGTGTCAGTGCCTAGCACTGGAGATGGCAGCCTGTCAATCCCTCTCCTCCTGCTGTGAAAGGCCAAGAGTCATGCATGCATTTTCTGACTTTCTCCCAAACTAAGGCTCTGCCTGCCTGAGGGAGCACGAGCTACGTAGGTGCCTTACAGATTGTCTCAATGTCACCATGTCATGTCCACAAAGGGTTAAGAGGTCAAAAGGTTTCAAAGTTAAAATGGGCTTTTAAATTCTAATGTCGTTTGTTGGTCAAGCAACAAGGTCCATATAACAAGCACAGCTCAACAGCACAAAGCAAGTACAGATTCCAGGTGTCTTCAGTTTCTTCTTGGAACCTTGGGGGGTTTGGAATCGCCAAGTCCCCTGTAGAGAAAGATGTTCCCTTGGCTTGCTTCCGACTCCCTACTGCAACTCAACCACCTTGAGTTTAATGTTATATCATTTATCTAAATTGCAAAAGACGAACAAGCAATAATGAGTACACAACCACAAAAAAAGAAAAGATTGTTTTTTAAAAAAAGTTCTAAACTTTAATCATGCTTAGTATAAGGGGAATTAAAATGAGTATTCAGATTGTATTACACTAACACATGATAAGAAAACATTTCCTATTATGACCCCTGGCTTTAGTTAGCTTAGTACTTTAAAATTATTTCCCCTTTTTGTTCTCTATACATAAAAGCATCTAAATATTCATGAAATAGATATTAACATCTTCAAAATAGAGTGAAATTTAAAGGGGTTTTTTTAAACAGCAATACCTTTATCAGTTGAAATGTCAACTGTTCTCTCAAAACACAAGGTTGAACTCTTAGGAAGAAAGATTAAGTGTAAAGTACATCAGCATGAGAATGTTTGCCAATAATTCGTATTGTACAGCTTTTACTGTCCCTTGGGTTGCAGTGGCACAGTGGCAGATACTAAGAAAAACTGAGTTTATTACCACCTCATGTTATTCATAGCCTTCACATGAAGTTTACTGCATTAAATGATCTGGTGTATCAGTCTGAAGGTTAACTACAGCAAATAGAATACTATTTGTAAATACTGCCTACAGCAATTAGCAAAAGGAAAAATTAACATGGCTATAGATGTGGTGTCTACACTGATTCCAGCACTCGCCATTAAATTACCATCGGATCAATTCAGAATTCCCCTCATGCTGCACACAAAACCTGAGCTACTTTACAGTAATTTCAAGAGCAGTGTAAAGCTTTGCCCAATTGCTCTTTCCTGGATGTTTTGGTTCGGCCACTTTACACAACTCACCTCCAAACACACACTGCATCATCAAGGGAGTTGGGTCAGAGCGACATTGGACACTCACTCTGCTGTGACCTAATAAGGTGATGGTGCTATACTTCAGACGCAAGGAATAACTTCCATTTTGGTTCAGGCCTTTTAAATCATAAATCACATCATCATTAGAAAATTGCTGTCAAAGTAACTTAACATGTAACAGCAAAATTAAAACAGTAAGTTTGATTTTTCACCTGAGCAGTTTGCAAACTATGCACCTTCACTAAACTTCCAGCCTTACAGCTGTTACACAGTGAATTTCTTTCAAAAATATACAAAGTAACAAAACCCCTCCTAACTGTACTTGAGAAATTCACAGATTCAATAGAATTCATAAATAATTATGTTACACATTTAGAAACAATATCCACAACAAAATTGTTACCTTCACTTCCAACTGGTTGAATATAAATTCAATTACTACATCATCTTCAAATCCAAGGATTTCTGTTACTCGTTTTGTTATCCATGGTTTGATTACTTCCAGATTTACTTTGCTCATGTCCACCTGTATCAAAGAGCCAGCAGAAACACAACATTTTTCCTGAATTCTTTCACTGAAGACTGAATTTTGTGCTGCTTCATAATTACCTCAGCCTAGTTCTGTTCAAACCACTTTGCTGTTGTTCAGCAGAGGTTATAGTTTGATCAAAGCACACCTCTGGATACCCTTTTATATTTCCCTAATATAGACTTGCCTCTCCTGAACAGCTAAAATTAGAACCTAGAGGTGATAACAGAAGTCAAAACATAGTTTCTAGTAAACTCTAATAAAGTACTAGCAAAAGCAGAGAGAGGGAAAAATTGGAAGTGAAACTTGTATGGTTTATTGGTCACTCTCAAGTAAATGATGAAATGAAACGAAATGAAACTGAGTGATAAAGCAAGTCTTGATCCAGGCTCATGACTTCCCCTGCCAGATTCGGCAATTTGGGGGGCTGCATTTAACAATACTTAGAATTCCAAATTAATCAATATTTGCTGGGAAGTTGACTTCCTTTGAAGCTGTATGTGACACAAAAGCCTGCTGGTGATATTTAGTACATCAACCAGATAATTTATATCACTGCTGCACCTGATGTTCAGGGGACATCCCAAACATCCTCCAGACTTTCCTCACATTCCTCTGCTCCACCATACCCAGTGAAAACTGACTGATGAGTTTGACTCCCCGTTCCCCCACCCCACTTACCTTCTTTTCTAAGCATTCTGCAAACTTCAACTGCTTCAACAGCTTCTTCTGCTTGTTGCTGAAGCGATTGTCCTGCTCTGCACTGGTTCCCTGGAGCACAGCAAACAACAGTTTCAGCTGCGGGGCCTTCCCCCCGCTCCAAGCATTATTTCCCACATGTCTGCACAGTGCACCAGTGCCACCAATCTGCAAGGCTGCTTTTTGCTCAACTATTCCTTTCCAGGTGCTTTTCAATCTGAGCTCTCACCAAGTGCTGAGGATTTGGGGTGAGCAGCTCCTGAGCCCCACAGTGAACCTCAATCATAACCCCCCAGCACTGCCCACAAATTCAAGTATTAGCAGCATCAAACTGCCAGGAAAAGGCTTTATTAATTCCTTAATAAAAGAAATAAAGTGGTTTTCCTCTGTCCAGGAGCAAAAATGCCCTGTTTGCTCACAGTGACATCCCTGAAACCTTTGGGCAGCTTTCCTGAGGCCAAGAGAAGTACAAAGAATGCATTTTATTGATCCTGCTCTGTTAAAAGTTCACCAACTGGCTCCACTTCCACGGACAGGAGCTGCAGGTTAATTCATTCTGGAGGAAAGGCCTGGAGTCCAGTTCTGGAAAATTTACAGGCAGAGTTTAAACAGAGCCAGGCAGGATCAGAGGAGATGCAGGGCTGCAGCCAGGTCCTGATGGGCTGCTCCTGACTGAGGACAAGCCCACAGCTGGGGAAGTTTATTCTGGAAAGCACTGATGGAAACCAGGGAATTTTACACAGGTAATTCTGAATGGAAGAACAGGCTCAGAACAAGCAAAAATATACCCTGCCAAAGAATTAAATTATAATCAAGAATAGAAAAACTCCAAATTCTAAGTTCACTTTGGACAGAAAGCACCTGGAATTAGCAATGTAACATATTGCAAAGTCATCCAGTTATTGAAAGGGAACAATCCACTGACAATTCCCAGTTGCTATTCCAGAACATGGGAATCCCAAAGTCTGACTGTGACACAGGCACTTCCAAGATTAAAACTCTTTACAACGAGTCTGCAGTGTGGCTTACAAAACAACCCACAGTACTTGCCAGTTCACTCAACAACTCAATGTCCTTTTGGGTTTTTAATTATTTCACAACCCAGAAGGGAAATGGAAAGGAAGTTTCTTGTTGATAACACGTGGCAAGCAGCAAAGGGAACCAAACAAGACAGAGCAAGGGGGCTACAGGAATTTAAAGACAGACAAAATAAGTTTGCACTGAAACGTCACAGAAATGTGAAGAACTGACAGAATTATAAACAGGAGGTTGCTTGGTATGGGGAATCCAAATTGCTGCTCTGCTGCATTTCTGTCATTTCACATTTGGTTCCTCCTGAACACAGAATAAAGACAGAACCAGTTCACAGCCCCATTTCTGTGCCATGCTGCTTTGGTTTTTATAAAATGCCACGTTCCACAGGCCAGTTTAAAAGAATATTAGATTTCTAATCCAGAGTTTTCAGCTCCAGTAATCCTGCTGTCAATCAACTGTAAACCTTTTAACAACTGCATTAGAACAAGTGCAGAATTAATCTGCAATTATTTTTCTCAAGTTAGTCCATGAACACAGAACTGAACTAAGGGAGGGGTTTTGTGTGCTGCCTTGCTTTAAACGCATCCTAGCAGCAAGAAATGAAAACAATATGGACTAAACATATGAATGAACCTTGAAATTTGGATTGGTTCTCAAAAACTATCACGGAAACCCCCCATATAAGGTCCTTTCCATTAATGGAGGAAAAAGAAGGAAAGAAATAGACCCTGCGTAGGTTTCACGGTCTCTGCTGAAAATGCAGCACAGCTCTAAGACTAGAAAAGAAACTCAAAGATTAAAAATAAAATACCAACGTATGAATGCAGCCCAACTTCTTTTTGCTATGAATACACTTAAAAACCTCTAAAAAAAATCTCAATAAAAACAGGAGCAGGGTTCTTTATTTGCTCTGACCGTGGCCACTAAAGAGCGTGGACAGCGCAAACCCGGCCTGGCCCCTCAGAGCCCTTCGGCCCCTTCTCCCCCCGCGCCTGGGGGGTCGCAGCGGTGACACGGCCCCGCGTGGGTCGGGACCGCCGGGGCCGGGGCCGTGAGGAGCACCGTGAGGAGCCTCGTGAGCAGCCTGCCCGCGGAGCTTCCCCCGGTGCCGAGTCCGGCCCGGAGCCGCTCGATCCCCGCGCTGCCGCCCGGGCCGCGCCGCCGCGGCCTCTTCCCGCCGCCATTTTCTCCGCGGCGAGGAGCCTGCGCAGGGCGGGGGCGGGGGGGCACGGCGGCGCCGCGCGGGGCAGTGCGGCTCCAGCGCGGGCCTGCGGCGGGGCCGGGCAATGCCCCCGTGCCCCGGCGGGGCCGCCGCGCCGCCCGCCCGCCCTCGGGGCCCCCCGGGCCCCCCGGGCCGGCACTTACGCGGAAGAACCCGGCGTCCATCTTGGCTCCTCCGCCTCCTCCCGGCCGCGGCGCGCGCTGCCGTCCCGGCGTGCACCGCGCGCCCCCTCAGCCGTGCCGGGGGTGGGGGGGTGGCGGAGGGAGGGAAGGCGGGAGGGGCGCGAGCGGGTGGGCGGGGCCAGGCACGCGCCGCGTAGGGTTTCCCTTCGCAGCCTGCTGATTGGCGGAGCGCCGGCTCGCGCGCGCAGGAGCCGGGCCAATGAGAGAGCGCGGCTGCTCCGGCGCGCGCGCGGGGGGGAGTGCGTCAGCGACTCGCGCTCTCGCGAGATGTTGGCCCCCGCAGCGATTGCTTATGTCGGTGTCTCGCGAGATCTCCGGTGCCCTCACGGTCGCGGCTCCCTCAGGGGTGGCGGCGGGGCCGGTTCGGATCGTGAGGGCACAGCCTCCTCAGCCCCCGGCAGCGACACCTCGGTAACGGCCCCTCGGCTCCTTCCCGCCATAACAGAGGTCCCTGAGCGCAAGGCAGGGCTTTGAAGAGGTCACAGGGGAGTTGGGGTTGGTGGGACCTCTGGAGCTGTCCCAGCCCAAGCCCTGCCCAGGCAGGGTCACCTGGAGCCAGGTGGCACAGGGACACGTCCAGGTGGGTTTGGGATGTCCCACAGAGGGAGACTCCGGCCCTCCCTGGGCAGCTTTTCCAGGGCTCTGCCACCCTCATGGCAAGAAGTTTTTCCTCAGGTTGAGATGGAGCTCGTTGTGTTTTGTTTTATGGCCATTGCTCCGCGTCCTGTCCCTGAACAGAGCCTGATACCATCCTCTGACAGCCCTTGGGGATATCTTATGGATTTATGGGATGCCCTCTCAGCCTTCCCTTCCTCCAGAATAACCAGGCCCAGCTCTCGCAGTCTCTGTTCATCAGGGAGATGCTCCAAACCCCAAATGATCTTTGTGGCCTCCATTGGACCCCCTCCAGCAGCTCCCTGCCTTTCTGGTCCCAAGGAGAAGTCATGAGCTCTCCAGCCCATCCTGCTCCGGACAAACTGGTGTGACTGGTGTAGGTCACTGGTCTCTGTGGCTCCTTCTGGGCTGAATTACAGATGCATTTTTGGGAAATAAATTTGGTTATGGGGCTCAGGAATAAAACCCAAGGGAAATTATCATATTTTATCTGCTTAGACTTGTAATAATCTGAGTCTTGCACAGCCAAACTTGGGACAGTGCTTGACTCAGCTGCTCAACAGCCCTGGCACCGTGAATGAGGGAAGTTAGTAAAGGTGACAGCTGAAGCTGGAAGTGCTTTGTGTTTTTGTTGAGGAACACGGGTTAGAGCCCGTGGGAAGGCAGGAGGACACTAGGTGGAGCTCCGTGCTCTCTGCTGGGACAAGGAGGATGGAAATCAGGGGGGACAGCTGAGTTTTGGGGTCAGGACTCACCCAGCAGTGAAAAATTAAACATTTTTCCAGAGTATCTGGATCACTGAAATTCCAGCTGGAGGATGTGACCTGATGAAGATCCTGCAGAACTTTCAGGAGGAAAAAACCAACCATTGATTCTTGCAAGGCAGGGCCAGCTGAGGGGGAGCATTCCCAAAATCTGTGTGTTTGGAAGTGGAACCTGGGGGCCACATCAGGACAGGCTGGATGAGCCCTGAGGCAGCTGATTGTTACCAGGGCAGGGAGAGTGTGCGATTGTTCCTGGAAAGCTCAAATGCACAGCTAATGGCACAGAGCAGGGATTTTTCTTCCTTGGGAAGGTGTTTTGCTTGCTCAGCACGAGCTCTGGGTTTTGCTGCCAGGAGGGGTTGTGGGGCCTCCCAGGAGGTGCCAATGTGATGCAGATTTTAGTGGTATTTGAATTTTTCAGCTGGAGCAATGCTGGTGTGGCCCCAGCAGCCAATTCCGCTGCCAGCAATAGTAATTCTGTGAAACTGGAGCTGCTTGCAGTAGTTCTGCTTACTCTGCTTGTGAGCTGTGCTGGCTTGAAATGAAGCAAATGGAAAGTAAACAAAATGTGCTACAAGTAGGTCTGGCTAGGGATGTTAAAAACAACAACAGTAAGATGGGCTTATCTTCCCCAAAAATCTTGATTTTGATCCCACGGAACTTCTCAGAGAACATCCAGAGACAGAAACAGAAAATCAGCTCCTTTATATTTTTTTTTGAAAAAAGAATTAGATGTGCGTCTGCTGTCCCTTTTGAATTCTTAAATCAATCCTCCCTGCCACAAAAAATAAGGTAAAGAACCAGGACAGGAGAAATATTTACAAGGAGATTCAGAAACTTCACAAACAGCTGTCTCAATATTTGGTTTGGAATCCAAACCGTGCTCCAGTTTCAGCCAAAAAACAATATTGCAAAGTAATTAAATTTAGTTTCTGCACAATAAAAATTACCAGTTAGTTAAACTGACCTGCTCAAGAGATCCAAGCTTATTGGAAAAAAATACGAAATATAAAATCTCAGACAATCTGGCAGTCAGTGTGTGACAATGGTGCTCTGTGTTCCCACCCCGTGGGCTCTGAGTGTCCCTGGGAATTCCTTTGTGCCACTGCTGCACACCCACAGCCCTCACACTCACAAAACAGCCTCGCTTCGGGTTGGTTTTGAGAATAAAAAATGGCTAAAAATAGTTGGGCTGCACCAGAGAACAAAGCCTTGCAGGGTGAGTGGCACATTGGGGCTGCACAGAGCCTCCCCTGCTTTGTCCAGGCTGGTTTTTTCTATTTCCATGCTTATTTTTGTCAGTTAAAGAACTCAGATTTTGTGTAACTCGGAGCATTCTAACAGAGCTCCAGCCATGAACCTGAATTGAGAGTGAAACCCCTCAGACACCGAGTTCCTTCAGAAATGGAGAGTTACAGAGTTTATAGAAACAGATAAAATACTTGAAAATAAGAAGTAACTTTTTTCCTCAACCTGTACATATGTGAGATTAGAAATATGAAATATGAGTGAAGATAAATACAGTTTGATACCTCCTGTACTACCCATCAGGTATAAAATAATCCACAAACCTCTTCCATGTAACTTGTAACAGACTCAGGTCCAAACTGAGTTTGGGGCATGTCCAGACTTTTCCTCCAGCTCATCAGCAGAACACAGAGGGTACAGAGTCTCTGAGGGAGCAAAAGCTCCACAAAACCTGGGACATCTCTTCCTGGTTTATCCAGGCCCAGAGGAGGCCTTGCTGCCATCCTGGTGATTCCTAGACCTCCACCTGTCATTTCAGTCACAGCAAAAGTGTCCAGACCTCTGGTTTTTCCTCCCAAAGCAGGAAACCAGGCTTTGTATCACTTCACAGAGGGAGTAACAGCTGGCTGCTGCTCCCAGTGCAGCTCTCTGAGCAGGCCCAGCTCCCTGGGTAACAATTCCATCTCTTCTCTGGCAGGGAGCTCCTGGTTACCTGCTCTGCAGGTGGATGTCCACAGGGATGAAGGTCACCGAGGGCTGCTGGGCCAGGCTGTGGCTGCTGTGCCCCACAGGAGGTGGCACTGCCAGCTTGGAGCCTTTGGGTTCCAGCTCCCGCCGCACTCGCATGCGCCTGGCAAAGGTAAAAGGGGAATGGCACCTGGGCTGGGCTCTCCTCTCCCAGGTAAGTTTTGGGGAGGTTCCCACACAACACAGTCAAACCAAGCCAGGATTTCATCCCCAAGATACCAAAAGTGCTCCCAGAGTGTGTGAGCTGTGAGAAGTGAGGAATCAAGCTCTCCCTCTGGCAGCCTGGGTGCACACTCAGACCTTCCCTGCATCGCCATCATCCCTGAAAAGAGCTCCCACCACGCAGCCCCCATCAAGGAGCTCTTTGTGCTTCCTAAGATCCAAGCACAGAGCACTGACAGAGATTCACTGCAATCAGCACTTCAGTGCTTAGATTCTCCTGGAAATTTTCAGCAGCAAGCCCTGAAATGCTCTGTGAGCTGAGAGCAGGGACTTTGGCCCATCCTGCTTTGGCTTGGTCACGTACCTGTTGTATGTTTTCAGGATGAGCAGAACCACTGTGAAAATAATAATCACCCCCACCACGATGGCAGCAACTATTGCTCCAGAGCCTGGGAGAGAAGCAGGAAGGGAAAAAAGCCATATTTACAAAGTTGTCACTGTAGTGTTTGAAGTTTGATAAGTTCAAAGTCCACTTAAAACCAAAAAGAGCCACCACCCCAGTCCTTTCCTTACTTTGATAGAGATTGTGTTCTTGAGACTTTGTGGTCACATTCACTGAGAGCTGAGGGTTACTGGTCAGTGGCGTGGCTGTCGTCATCTTGAGTCGGCTGCAGAGGGGAAAGAGGAGTGAATTCCTAAAATCTTAACCCAAATTTCACACTGCTAATTAGGCAACTGCCCACCAAAGGCTCACTGAACTGGGGTTCTTCATATTTTCATTGTGGTGGAAACCTGGCCCTGCTGAGGGAATGGAAATTTGAAATGGGTACAATGGAAACTTCAGTACCATCTTGGGCAATTTGCCTCAAAATATCCCCTGGTCAGTGGTAATAGGATAAAATAAGATACAAACACAATAATGTATCTTAAATGCTTTGGGATTTTAGATTATCACCTCTGGTTGAGATTCAGATCACTGAGCAAATGAATGTGAAGGATTCTGCATCCAGAATTCAGCAATATGTTGAGGGAAGGGAAAAACTCATCACAGAAAGGTTTAAAAACTCCATTATAAAACAGAATTTAAAGGAGCTTAATTCATCTAACATGGAGAAGAAAAATCATTTAGCCCCTTCACTTGGAGCTCCAAAAAGTGTCAGGACAAACACCAGCCCCTGAACATTGCAACGTGGCTGTGGCAGGAGCTTGTGAGTTCAGCCCAGTGTCAGCTCAGGTCTGTTATTGGAGTGGATGAACTTCCAAGGGCACAGCTGCAAACATGCCTGTGTTTTGATGGGTCAAACTGTGGATCTGGAAAGAGCAGCCGGGATGTTTGCTGGTTTTAAAAGGGTTTTCCAAGTGTCCCTGGAAACCCGAGCCATTAAAGGGCTCCTTCAGCCCGAGAGGGGTGTGAGCACCACTTCAAAGAGCCCTCTGGAAGCAGCTCAGCTCCCAGTCCCAGAGCTGAGACACTCCAACTGCCCCTTGAGAAGTAAATTATCCTTCAGCACTGGATATGGAACTGTTTCCCACTTTAGATGCTGCTCAGTGCAGCCAGACAAGACTCTGGTGCTCCCCTGGGATATTGTGGCATGGTAACTTCAATTTTACACAGCATAAGATAAACAATACCCAGAAATAAATGAGTGGAAATCAGTTGGTAATAAAAATTAATACCAATTAAAAACCTGCAGAGCAGGTCAGTGAGGAATGAGGGATCAGGAAGCAGCAGGAAGGGAAGTGGTTGGTATCTGAGTGGGATGCAGGATCAGAACTGCAAGGGCCACTCTTCAAATACTCCAATCCTCTCAAGTTAAAAGTTTGGTTTTCTTCTTTTAATCTAAAAACCAAAATAACTTTGCCACAAGCCTGTAACTGGGTCATTCTCCTGTGAGTGAATGATTCCTTTGTTTAGCCAAGGCCAAGTTAATTCAGCAACATGAGCATCAGCTGAAATATTTTGTGTTTAGACTCTGCCCAGCCCTATTGTCCAGCACAGGGCTCACACACACCTCAGAGGGACCTGGGAGCACCAGAGCTCAGGGACAGCTGTTCCTGTCTCCCCACCCACCCTCCCATATGGAAAAAGGTTTAACCAGTGGCAGCAGAGGCTCAAGAGACTCTTCATGAAAAGCTGATCAACTGTTCTGACTATGGGCATAATTCAGAAAAAGCCACATCCGGCTCTCACCTTGTGGCTCCTGACTCGGGCAGTGCAAATGCCAGACCTACAGAAGACTTTTTTTCCTCCTCTGGCTACCAAAATAAAAACTCCAAATAAATAAGGCTGAATATTTTAATATTTAGCCATGAAATATTCATCCTTCCTACCTTCCCTCTCAACCCACCTTGGGAATGGGGAGCTGTTTGTGCATGAGTCACCCAGACCCAAAGAATTTTTATTGTCGTAGTGAAACCACCTGTTTATGAAAGGGATTAATTTATCCAGCAGGCTGCACCAATTGAGATGCAGTTTGAAAACTGCTGCAGGTTGGGATTTTTCTGCTTTGTGAGCTGCAAGGTCTGTGTCTCCAGCCAGGGTGGAAGGTGCCAGTCCTGCTCTTACCTGGAGTCCCAGCTCCATTCCTGCCCCATGAATCAGCAGGTTACACCTGACCAAGCCTCTGCTGCAAGAAAGACCCAGAAAAGCCCAGCAAAATCCATGGGAACCTACTGATTTTCCGCCTGGATCCTACTCTGTTCAGAAAAACGTTTGGAAAACCAGGAGTGCTGGATAAAAGCCATTCAGCAGGGGAGAAGAAGTGGACTTTGATACAGTAATCACAGGACATTCTTTGTCCATGACACAGGGCTGCACTTCCCCCTGTGCACACACACCTGCCTGGGCTCTCAGAGCCTCTCATTCACTCTCACTCTCCACACTGCTGGTTATTTTTGCATCCCCACGTTATGGAGCTGGAAATGTTTCCATAAAGTTCAGCTTTGGGCACGTTTCCATTTCAAACACCTTGGCAGATACAGGGGATGGGTTGTTCTGGCAAGGGGGAGCAGTGCCCCCTTTTCCAAAGCCTCCCTGCTGCCCCTGCCCTGCTGGGCTGAGCTGAGGGGCCCTGCTGGGCTGGGTTTGTTTGTGAGGAGATGGGGATCAGAGCTCACCTGTCAGCAGCACCTGGCAATTACAGCAGAGGGGCCACAGGGAACAGAGGGGATTGTTTGAGGGTTTTTGCAGGGTGGCTGGACTTGGGAGGCAGCTCCCTGCCAGGGAAGGCAGGTGCTGGTTAGGAGGACACAGATTCAGTGGGAAAAGGTGGGGTTTATCTGGGAAAAGGTGGGGTTTACATGGAGCTGGGTTCTTCCTGCCCTCACCTTCCCAGCACCCCGGGAACACCGCCAGGGATCGAGGCAAGCTGTGATTTCAGGGAGTAGTGAAAACATTATGTCCTTCAGTGAGACCTGAACGTGCCTGGGTTTACCTTGAGAGGCTCCATAAAGGGAAGAAGGAGGAATGAAAAGCCCAAGTTGAAAGTGGCCTGAGGCAAACAACCCTCCCTGTGTGAGCCTGAGTGTCCCCATGTCAGGGCAGCACCTTTACATAAGCGTTTTCTCAGGTTCTGGCATGAGCTGCCCAGGTTGAGCTGCTGCTAAAACACACATTGAAAGCAGTTCATTGCCTTGCCAAGACAGAGGCAGTGGCACAAACTGCAGGCAGCTCTGGGCAGTAGCACCAACTAAAAACCCCTCAGTAATTTTACCTGCCTGGCTTAGATCATGAGAGGAGGCACCAAAACCCCTCAGCTCCCACAGGTGACAAGAAGTGACAACAGGACCTCCAAAAGGAACACCCTCATTTCTAAAGCCATGCCTGGAAATATAAACTTGGTAGACTTTTGTCACTGACTCGTCCAGAGCAGTGTCTAAACCAGACTGTGAACTGCACATGGCCCAGTTGGGTTTTCTTTAAAGCCAGCAATTAAAGGGTCTTATAAAAAGGAAGGAGAGGGGCTTTTAATGCAGGCAGCACAAGGGGGAACGGCTTCCCACTGTCAGAGGGCAGGGATGGATGGGATATTGGGAGAAACTTCTTGTGAGGGTGATGAGGCCCTGGCACAGGGTGCCCAGAGCAGCTGGGGCTGTTTGGATCCCTGGCAGTGCCCAAGGCCAGGTTGGACACTTGGGCTTGGAGCAGCCTGGGACAGTGGAAGGTGTCCCTGCCATGGCAGGGGTGGCACTGGAGGGGCTTTGAGGTCTTCTCAAACCCAACCTGTTCTGTGCTTCTATATGTAAAGAATTCTGTACACAGTACAAAGGCTCCACATAGGAATGCAGCCCCTCTCAGTGCTCACAGCAGCCCAGAGGCAGCCCCAGGATTTCTTGCCTATGCCTATTGTTGAATCAGTGAGGCACCTTCCCTGTGCAGAGCCCTGAAGACACACACAGCAGCTGACACCTCACACTCGCAGCCCGTTCTCCACCAGAACCCCTTGGCAAACCCTCAGTGCCCCAGCCTGGCACCCACAGAGGGACAATAACTCTGTCATACCCTGAAGTCACTGGTCTCTGCTCTGCCTTTGTCTCCTGGTTTGAAATCACTAAATCAACCCCTCCTGCCACCCAGCACAATGCATCCCATCAGTGAAAGCTGTTTACACAAAGCTACGCTTCCTTTAGCAAGGACTTCCTGGGGCATTAAATACATTAATTACCGGGAAAAACCAGAAGTCACCATTTAAACCTGTCAGCAGCTTCAGTGTGTTCCCAAATAATGCAAGCAGTGTAGTTTTGTTCTGTGCTGGAGACACTCAGTGAACTGTAACACAATGCTCTGAGCTTTCGAGTTCTTTTCCTGTTAAATATTACTCTGCCAGCTCTTTCCAGCACGCTGCTCAGCAGATTGGAGGGGAAAAAAAGTAAAGAACAAAAAGGAAAAAAAAAAAAACAACACAACCCAAAACCACAAACAAATAACCACCAACAAACCCATATTTATAGTGCCAGGGTTGAATAAGTCAGGACAAGAGATTCAGCGTCCCCAGCGATGAAAGGACACCGCCGGCGATGGAATGAGCTTTCAACAGCCGCGCGGGCTTCCCTTCCTCCGGGGAGGAAACCGCGCCAGAGCAGTCCCAGTGCCGTCCCTTACGGGCTCCCGATTAATGGAACAACTGCTCAAGCAGCAGTTGAACAGAAAAACGTGCGAGGACATCTGCTCTCTATTTCCCTCTGGTTTGGAGGCACCGATAAAGAACTCGCGCTTCCCGTGGTACATCCACAGTGCCTCGCACACAAACCCGGTGTAACCGCGCTCCCACCACCGCTTGGAACGGGCGGAAAGGAACAGAGCTTTGAGACAGAAAGGAAGAGAGTTTTAGGGCAGAAAGTGACAGTTATAGGGCAGAAAGGTTACAATTATCCCCGTTCAGAGCGGTTCCTACACCCGACCCTCAGCCGGCGCTACTCACGGAGGATGCTGCGGGCTCGGGCTCCGGCGCTGCCGCAGCGGCTCCCGGCTCCGTCCGCCCGCCGGGGCTGCGGGGCTGCCCCCGCCGCCGCTCCCGCCCCTTCCCCAGCGCGGAGCTGCCCAGCCCAGCCCAGCCCCGCCGCTGCCGGGAGCCCGGTGCCGCTGCGGCCGGAGGGAGCCCCGGCGCAGCCCCGCCGCCGCAGGTGCCTCCCCGGAGCCGCCCAGCCCGGCCCGGCCCCCGGCGCCGCCTCCCCGGGCCCGTGCGGGGCTGCGGGTGCCCCCGATCCCACCGGGCAGCGGCTGTGGGGATGGAGGAGTCTGGGATAAAGCCCCGTCTCACAGCGGGAGTTCCCAGGCTTTGGGAACAGCCCAGTTTCTGCGGCCCTTGCATGCCCAAAGGTCTCCCAGGCACTTCGGGATCCCAGGCACATCCAGCCCAGAGACAGAATGAGTGGTTTTGTCCACTCATCAATGGAATCAAAAGGATCAAACTGGAAAGGAATCCTCGCCTTTAACTTGTACTTCATTGGCTTTATCCTCCAGAGGAGTGTGATCCCAGTCCCTGTCTGGATTTTTCCTGTGGACATCACACTTTAGAAAGGGATCTGTTCCCTGCCTGGGCCTGATGCTGCTCCCAAGGGAAAGCAGGAAACCACAGGAACAAGCCACAGCCCTCATTCAGGCTCCACTTGTGGTTTAGGGTTGTTGAGCTGCTGTGCAGGAGATGCTTCCCCCAATTCTCCATCTCAGCTGCCCCAGCTGCAGCCAGAGCCACATCACCCACCTCCTTTAGAATGCAAGCTGAAACAGGAGAAAGCCTGCTCTGCACAGAATCCCACCTCCCTATGGAAGGCAGCAACAGGGGGGTCCTGATGGTCCATAAACATTTCCAGTGGATTTCTTGGGAATACCAGAGTCCAGTTGGGATGAAAAATGAGGTCCTTCCTTACCTTGCAGCTCTCCCTTTCCTCCTCCAGAAACATTGGTGCCCTTAACACAGCTCATGCTTCACTTTGGTGTCCACCATAGGCTGATTTCCACACAGAACCCACAGAACACAACCACAGGGGCTTTTCCACCAGAAACCAGAGTTTCCAGATCCAATTATTTAGCAAATGTTTTGTACAGCTACAAAGACCCACATTAGTCACTTCCACCTCAATCCCGTGCAGCTCCTTAAAACCAGAGACTGAAATCCCAGCAGGGATTACTCACCAATCATCTTTCCAAGGGAATAACTTTCCCTTGATTGGTTTCCTTACAGTGACTGTCCCATCCTGCATAAACAAGCAGGAGCACGAGGCTCTCCCGGGAACAGGTGGGGTTTTCCAGCCACAAACCTTCCCTGGGCTGTATCTCTGGAGAGCAAAGGGGCTTCTTTCAGCAGTCAGCAGCCATAACTGGGAAGAGGTATGAATGTAAGCTAATGAAAATAATTAATGACTCAATTTAAGTAGTACAGGAAGGGAGGCAGCAGTCCCTGTGACCAGCCAGCAGCCCAAGTAAAAGCAAATGTGAGTTCCCAAAGCCTCTGTGACAGCAGAGAGGGAGGGTGGGACTTTCCCAAGAGTTTGTCCCTCACCAGTCCTAAATTTGTAGCCCTTTACTACCAGCTACAGGCACACACCAGGTTTATACACTGTTAAATGGATAAATAAATGTTTCTACACTGTTACTGTAAAGCTCTGCTGTCACCATCAGTGACCCAGTTTGTGGCACCAACCCTGAGCTTATCCCATTAAAGGAGGACCAAAGGAGACTCTGGGATGCTCCATAAAATCCTGATGAAGTCAATGGACATCAAAGGATAAAACATAACTCTGAATTAACTCCAGGCTTACTACAGCATTACCAACCCCTAGGAAGTGACACAGCCTTACAAGGTGTGGAGTCTCAGTGAATTTAGCCATGGAGCAGGTTTGGACTCCTCCTGGAGCAGCCCTGCTGGTTAATCTGCAGTTTGCCTGCCCCTGGCAGGGCACAGCAGAGCTGGAGTGGCTCAGTGAGAACCAAGAGGAAACAGATATCACAGCAGATATCAAAACCAGCTAAAAATTCATTATGATTGAGTTTGGAACCGAATTGTGAAATCAGGCCCTCCATGCACCCACGGCCTCAGAAATAATTACCAGACCCCCCTGGAGGGATGAAGGGAGCTGAGGTGACCTGTCCCAGCAGGAGGGCACAGCTCAGCCTGGCTGCCCTCCCAGTCCCTGTCCTGAGCCTGTGATCCCAACACAGAGCCACAGAGGACAGGAATTGGTTATTTTTATATGCTTTATGTAAGAACAAACCAGACTGCCAGAATGTCTTTCCCACTGCCTCACCCCGATGCTGCTGATGGTTGGAATATGTTCCCTTCAGCAGGGGAATCAAACATTCCCTCTGCAGGCCTGAGCATGCCAAAGTGTTCCAGTACAGAGCCTGGTTCAGAGCAGGATTTTAACACATTAGGTAACATCCCAAACACAGAGTTTTCTACTCTCTAGGCCCTGCTCTTGTTTTATGGAGCACTCAGGCCCTGTGACCCTCCCTGTAAGGGTGAGTGATGGCAGGGACAGCTGTGTCACACTCACTCACATCTCAGGGTCAGTGCCTACAGGAAAAGTCTTTTATCTTGCTCTGCATTTTCTCCAAGGGGATGAAGCTTGGCTGGGGTCTCTTTCCACACCAAGATTCTCTCCTAGCAAGTTTTACACTGAGAGTGGAGCAAATAAACAAAACCCAGTAAGATTCACAAACCAGCCTTCTGTTCTGGGCTCAAAAGTATCCCTAATCCAAACCCAGACAAAAATGGAAATTAAACCTTTCTGGGAATAAATGAAGCAATTGGGATTTTATGCACAGGGAGCAAGGCAGAATGAGGATCTGCAATCACAGGTTCTCGGGTTTTATAAAACCAAAGTACTCCCGTAACTCCAGGACACAAAGAAACACCACATATTTCAGCTGTTGCTCAGGGAGGATGTTTTAAAGGAATTTGGGGTATTTATTTATACAAAGTGCAAGCTCAGAAAGGACTGAGTTGGTGCCTCTGTGCAAGCTTGCTGCTAAAAATAACCCTCACCAGCAGGTCAGTGATTGGGAGAAACAGTTCTGGTGGGGGCACTGAATCATGGCACGGAGGAATAAAGCAAACTCCAGCTTCGTTTCCCAAGGCAGGCTGTCACCCTGGAGGGGAGAAAATCACTTCTGATATTGATCAATGGCTTCATTAAAGCTTTGAAGCCTCTGTTTGGCTCCTCCTTCCACCCAAGGATCTCAAATCCTTCCTGTGGGTCCCTGCCACCCTCATCCCATCTGTCCATGAGAACATCCAAGCAGACGCCACCATCACAGATCTCAATATCCACCTTGTCCTGATGGAACACAGTCCAAATCCCAAGTGTGAATGGCACTGCATTTATTTGAAGTGTCCTTACACAATGGAAAGTGCTGGAATGTTGTTCCACATTTTACACATTTATACATCAACAACATCACACTTGATTCTCATTATAAAATTGTTTCTGAAGGTTTTCCACTTACTCCTACTTACAGCAACTTCTACACTGGGGTAGAAATGAAATAATTTAAAAAATAGAAACACCACAGAGGATCCAACCCGGACTTCTGGAATTTCAAAAATCCATAAGCCTGCTGGATAACACAGGTTTTGTTGGGTTTTTTACCTTTGTTTTAATTCCATGGAACAGTGAGACAGTGAAGCTGGGCTTGGAGTGATTTAAATACCTGAAGAGATACATAAATACCACACCTGTGATAGAAGGACAAACCCCATTTCCCTCCCTTCTCACTCTGTCCTATTCCTGTCTCTGGAGCAAGGACCTGCCTGCAGGATCCCACTTTGAAGCTGGTGGCCGGAGGGATCCTGAGCAGGCACAACACAGAGTTGAAAACCTCCACATCCATGAGAATCCCTGCCCATTCCTTTTCCCCCTGCTGTCAGCCAAGTGAAAACACTTCTGGAAGTTCAAGAAGCACGTTAGGTACAACTGAAACACACTGAAATGAACCTGAAAATCTGAATTTCAGAATGATTTCTACACAGGAACATCAGCAGCCTGGTTTGTTCACAAATCATTTTATCTTTTTAAATAGAAAAAAAGAAGAATCTGTCTAGACTAAAAAAGTTTGGCTATAAAATAGCATAAAAGCACAGGAGCAGGTGTTGTTATACCAAGGCATATTTTCCTCCTACTAAAACACTTAACACAAGATCACAAAATCAAAGGTCTGTATTCTAAAAGATGCATCCTGGTCTCAGAAGCAGCAGATGCTCTGTCAGACACACAGGAGGCCACACAGAAAAAGTCTTCATGAAAAACAGCAAACAAGGGCTGAAACTGCATAAGAACTGGCTAAGCCAGGCAACTGATTGTCTCTGAAAATACAAAACAGACTGGAGAAGTTAACAATTAACCCTTGGATGTTTTAGCTCCTGCCAGGACCTAACAGTCACTGGATTGATTCAGAGGTGGAGGCTGTCCCAAGGACTGGAGAGGAACAAACATCCCCGGATTGCCAGAGAGGAGCAGACACAGCACACTCAACAGCTGGATCCATATTTCACTCCACCACTGTCATTAACTCCTAATTAGGGCTCAGTGCACCACCACAGACACCAGAGCAGGAGTGTTGGTGGTGGACTCTGAGGTTCTTCCTCTGGTGTTCTCCCCCATGAATTCAGCTCCTCAGTGTATTTGTGCCTCATGTCAAACTACAAACACACAGCTGGTATTTCTGAGAAAAGCAAAGGTTAACCCTCACCTCTGCTGGCAAGGAATCTGAGCATACAGAGTGCATTTCACTTGTGTTTAACACTAGATTAACTGGAAGCTGTTGGACAGGTCAGCTTTTAGCTGCTGTACAAGGAACTTGCTGGAACCCACTCGTGACAGGAGATTATTTCAGCACTTGGAACATCACACTGTACAACAGAGAGCAAAGGGCGACATCTTAAAAAACCAAAACACAGCCAGACTCCCTAATTGTCACTATTTCAAGTCAGGTGGATTTGCTACACTCGGGGGGGACTAGTCCCTAAAATTAAAGTGCTTTTCAGAGCATTGGCATCCAAAATCTTGAACATGAGACAACTACAAGTCAGATCTGTTGTGACCTATAGCAGCAGCACAGACAGAACACATGGACTGGCCGGGTGCCTGGAGCTGGTACCAGGTGGAGCAGCTCAGCTCTAGCAGGGCATTGTCCCCCCCACCTCCAGGGCACACTCGAAGGCTTTGGAGTCACTCAGGATGGTGGGGGGCGGGTCTGGGCGCCGTGTCTGCAGGATCTTCTGCTTGGGGTTCTTCATCTCCTCCTCCTCCTCTGTCTCACTCTCACACACGTGCACAACCACGCTGGGGGTGGAGTCTGTCCCTGCGTGCAGCTCGTACTTCTCCCCTGGGAGCAGCCAGCAAGAGCAAGGTTAAAAACGCCCCCAGGAAAAGCATTTAGCTGAAAAACCCCTTAACTTCAACAGCACAACCAAGTTATCATTAATTCCCACCCCATCTTTAATGTGCTCAACTTCCACTCATCACCAAATGCCTTAAAACAGTCCCTGTAGCAGTTACAGCACACTTTGAATACAATCAGTCTTTTAATTGACATTTAGAGGAAGGGAAGGATGTAAAAAACTCCCAGGAAGACATGAGAACATGAGCAGCAAACACATTTCTAAGTGACATCATTTGTGCTGTATATTTCTGTGACATTTGTAAACTAAAAGCTACAAAAGAAAACCTTTGAGCACATCAAGCCTCCCCATTTCCTGCTTTTCACAGAAAGCAAACACCACATCTCCCAGGAAGCCTTAGAAAGAGAAGAGACTCATTTTCTTCGCACAGAAAAGGACAAGTAGATAAACTCCCTCAATAGCCACTTTGGAAGGGAAGTGCCAGACAAAAGCAGGTAAATGTCCTCACCTGGCCCCAGCTTGGAGACAGCACAGAGCAGGTCATAATTGATCAGAGGAGTTGCATCTTCACTCTGCTTCCACCCCACTGGGGGAGAGGCAGGGGGGGAAATCAGGAACTGTTTCACAGGTTGTGGAGGAAGGAGGTAGGACTTGTCCCCAATTTCACTGGACACCTGCACCTGCAGGCGAAACCAGGAGACAGAGAGCACAAATATTAATTCCCTTGTTGCTTGGTTTATTTCCCCACTCATGCACATCCATGTCCTGCACTTAATTCAGCCGAGCTTTAAAAAACAAAACGGGTTCAGCTCTTTGTACAGCACCTCAGGGAGCTGCTGCAGCTCAGAACCTGCGCAGGGGCTGCTGTGGGACCTGTGCCAATGCAACAGGGACAAATCTCTTAGAAAGAGAATTTGGGACCCACTTATTTTGTTTCAGCCCCTCTGTGTGTCTGGTTTGGTGACTGTCCCAACCAATCTCGGCTCAAGACAAAAACCAAAACTGTGCCCTAAAATTTTGGCACAGCTCAGAGTAGAACAATGAGGTGATTTCAGATATTTCCCCAAATGGAGCTCATGGGCAAAGGAGGAATAAGGGAACAAGGACAGAGGTACAAGGTCTCTGTGTCCCACTGTACCTGTGCAAAGTAGAGCTTCAGCTTCTTCCCGCTGAACTCGGTCTCGTGCAGCTCTATCCGAGCTCGGGCTGCTGCCTCGGGGTTGCTGAAGTTTATCCTCACCCTCCTGAAGCTCTTGAACAGCTGGAATGTCACCTGCTCGTCATAGACTGTGAAAAGTGCTTCAAACCTTTCCTGGAGAGAAACACAAACATTCTCACTCCATGAAAAGATATTTTCCTTTACTCTCCTCTCCCAAATCCCATCCATTTCCCAATCGCCTCAACCTGCACATTCCACACCTCCCTCCCTGCTTGTAAATCCACACTCAGGGCAGCACAGCTTTGTCTCACTGGTTTCACCTGAATCCCAAGAGCAAACCGATGTGAATGAGCCCAGAAACTCTGAATACACCAAGTGCCACCTAGCGAGAGCTGCTCAGTGCTGCAGCTGCACTGCGCTGTCATGAAAATCCATGTCCTGCTTCTGAAATCCAATTAATAATTTCCAATTATGAAATTCAATTAATTTACCAGCTGTCTGATCCACAAGAGACTTCATTTACAGATTTTCCCCCCTCAACTATAATGTGCATTAATACACTGAAAATCCAGACAAAAATGTTCAATGGAACACTGAGAACACCTCACACTCCTCCCTTACCTTCTCCTCCTCTACCTCAAACACGGCCTCGTGAACACTGCAAGCAAAGAGTGAGGTAGGCAAGTCACTGAAATCCATCATCTCTTCCAAATCCTCTTCATTTTCACCAAAAATCATCTGCTCCTCCTCCTCCTGGTCGCTGCTGTACAGGTCTGACTGGCTGTCGCTCCAGGACTTCATGGAATCCCTGAGCATCCTTGCCCCCCTGCAGCTCCTCAGGTGCCAGCTTCCAGCAGGTCCTGCCAGCCAAAACCCAAACCAAACGTGAGCATAGCACAGCTCCCTGCCCCACTGTGAAGGCAAATCATTCCACAAAGAACAGGAATCAACACGGAATTTGTTCTGTGCCCACGAATCAGCAGCACCACGTCGCCCTGCTGAGGATGCAAGGAGGACTCTTTGCTCCTTCCAAGGGAAGATAAAATCACCCCTCAAGAACTGCAATTTCTCCTCCCTTTACTCTGATAGGAATCCAAAGTGACAGCGCTGTTCTAGAAGCTTTTCTCCATGACACACTTTACAGTGAGCAACAATTTCTTGTTTAATAATTAAAACCATTTCCTGGGTAATTAGAGCAGTCCTCTGAAAAAATAACTTTATTTTATCAATGAGAGCACGTGGACAAAGTTAAATCCTCTCTCAAAGCCTCTCCAAAATCTAAAATCTCCTGATGTAAGGAAATGTTCTTTTCCTACACCTTTCCCATAGGTAGGAATACTTACAGGAGTAGACACATCAAGGAAGACAAAAAAATGCAAATAAGCAAGAGACTAAATAAAAAACATCAGGGAGAGTATTTTTTATACAATAGAGAAGATTTTACTGGAGTGGACCTTCTGCCACCCATCCCTGCAGACCCCCTGAGGTTATCACACTGCTCTGAGCTGAGAGAAAAACAGGTTAATTGCACCAGATCTGGGTTTGGGAACAGTGATCATTTGTGACACAACACTAAAAGAAGGTAGTAAATAAGTGATGTTTCATTGGCAATGATCTCATTTGAATATCTGCCTAATGAGGGGGGATTAAGTGGGTTAATGACAGTGACTGCCCCAGTCACACCTGGGGATCTCAGTTCTGCTGCCCAGCACGGCAGGAAGGATGGAAATTTGGGAGAACAGGCAGCTGGTGGAAACCTCAGTTCTTGTGCTTGCTGATTCATGCAAGGAGGGAAGAGAAAAGGAACAAAAATGTGCCAGCATGGTGAAAACAAAAGGCACCATCTGGCTCTGAGGAGATCTGGGCTCATCCAAGCAGCACCAGGACAGACACCCACATCCAGCCAAGCTCTGCTGGACTGGGAGCAACATTCCAGCCTTGGCCTGCTTTTGATCCCACATTCCTGAGGGATCAAACCACCCAACCCACGAACTCTGTCTTCCTGACAGCCCAAAGGATGGGGAGGCCTCCAGCAAGGAGAGAGCAACACTGGCAGAGACAAGGGAGAGTTTGGAAAGTAAACTCACACACTTGGATGAATGGTGAATGAAGCATGGAGTGAGGAACACACAGAGCAACTCGAGATGTGGTCAGGTCTGAGCCTCAGTGCAGAACAAAGTCAGGGCAGCAGTGACATTAAACCAAAGCCAGCTCAGCACAGACTGCTTCTGCAGAAACACACTGGGCTATAGCAGCTACTGCAATCATTTTGTATGTCTTTCTTTTTTTAATTAAGATTCCATCATAGTTGTGTTCTTTCTAATCATAAACCTCGTGGTTAATTCTATTTCTTTTATCAGATAACTGATTTTTCATTACTTCACCCAAATCAATTCAAAACACCTGATGACTGAGCACGGCAAAAATCTCCAGCAGCCCCCTGCCATCAGGATGAGACAGGTGAGACTCAGAAATGAATATTAATTAAGAAGTATAGTGAGTAACAGCCCTGTGAGCAGTGATATTTGAGCAGACTGGGTAGAACTATTTACTGTGCCATTATTAGAAAGCATCAAAATCAGAAGAAGGACACTCCAAACTTGACAGGTACAGGAATGTGATTATCAGTGCAACAGCCAAACTGCTCTGCTTAGGAAAAAGGGAATTTCTTCACTTACCTCCTTGGAAAGGTGAGAGATTCCTATTTATAAATTGTTTGATGTGAATGGAGATATGCAAATCTAAGTTATTTATTACAATCAGCTTATTCTTATCATAGTATTAACAGCAATAGTATTATAAACAATTTAATTGCAATACTCATTAGCAAACTATTGGATCATTCAATCGCTCATAGATTTCAGATTGAACAGCACAATTTAAAGGATTCCAAGAACTAAAGCCACTGGGATCAGACCTTTCACTAAGTCCTTTCTCTGAGCATTAACACCTGCTTATCATTTAAATACCAGCTGACAGGGAAATGCTTATAAACAAACTCCCCAACTTCACAGAAAGCTAAAAATCATCTGAAATGAAAGCAAAGCAGCTCCTGCCATGGGGAGCTGTGGCTCTTCACCAGCACGGGCAGCACCGGGGAGTTTTCCTTGGCATCCTCTGGAGCAGCGGCTCATTCACGGTCACATCCCACCGCCCAAGGAATGTAAGGGCTGGGAACAGTGGCAGTTTCCACAGGAACAGTTAAATCTGCTCTGACAGGGAGAAATCCTTCCGTGGGAGGGCGGGGATGCCCAGAGCTGCTGTGGCTGCCCCTGGATCCCCGGCAGTGCCCAAGGCCGGGCTGGGCACTGGGGCTGGAGCAGCCTGGGGCAGCGGAAGGAGTCCCTGCCATGGCAGGGCTGGCACCGGGTGGGATTTAATCCTTCCCACCCGAACCATGCCACGATTCCAAGCCCTGCGGACCCCTCAGAGCTGCCCTGGCTCAGCGCGCCGGGACAAACCCGGCCCGGGGGCCGGAGCCTCGGCTGCGAATATTCTTAAATTCAAACCCCGAACGCTCCATGTCCGCCCTGAGAGAGGATGAAAACACCTTCCCCGCCCGCACCCGCGGCACGGCCCGGCCCGGCACGGCCCGGGGCGGCTCCGGCGGGGCCGCGGCTCAGCTCACCTGCGGACGGCTCTGCCCGAGGGGCGCCGGGGACGCGCAGGGTCCGTGCGGGGCGGCGGGAGCGCGCGGGTCCCGCGGGTGTCCGTGAGCGGCGCCGGGAGCGCGCGGCGCCCGCGGGTCCCGGGGCGGGGCGGCGGCGGGAACGCGCCTGCGCGCGCGTCTCCCCGTCCCCGGGAGCTGAGGGGTGTGTGAGGGGGGTCGGTGACCCGGATAGAGAGAGGGAGGGAGCGGTGAGGGAAAGGGAGACGGAGCGGGAAGGAGGAGAGGCGGGAGGGAGCCGGGGCTCTGCGCATGCCCGGCCCCGCTGAGGGGTCGCGGCGGGCCCGCTCCCCTGAGGGGCCGCGCGGTCCCGGCCCCGCCGCCGCCATCCCCGGAGGTTTCAGGGGGAGCCCCAAAAGCGCTCAGGGGACACTTGGGGCGGTGTTCGTATGGCACTGTGGCTCTGAGCCAGCCCTGGAGAGGCCCCGAGGAGCGGCCGTCCAGGCTCCCTGTGGGAATGGCTGAGGTCAGAGCGATGAGAATGTATTGTAAAATGCTGCAAATCGCCCTCGGAGCAGCTTCCGGACGAGGGCTGGCGGCTGCTGTGGAGGAAGGAGCTGCCCAGAGCAGCTGGGGCTGCCCCTGGATCCCTGGAGGTGTCCGAGGCCAGGTTGGACACTGGGGCTGGGAGCAGCCTGGCACAGTGGAAGGTGTCCCTGCCATGGCAGGGATGAGATGGGATGAGATTTAAGGTCTCTTTCAACCCAAAACATTCTGGGATTTTTCCCCTGGCATCAATCGGGATGGCTCTGCCATCAGCCTCGGCCAGCTGCCAGCTGGGAACAGTGACAGTTTGTGTCCTCCTCGGAATAAATCACAGCTTAATCCAGCCATGAGATGGTTCAGACAGCCATCATCTGAGCTGGGTGATACATCTGTGCCTGTGCACATTTACCTCTAGAAAGAAAGCACAAACCAACATCCTTTCTTTGGTTTTTCACAAAAAACCCACACAAAACTATTGAGTTTCACTGACACTAATATTGAGTTCAACAGCTTCGTCCTCACTTGGAAAGACAGAAGACAGTGTGGGTTGGTGATAGAAGTAGTGAAATTTCTGTGGCTGAAATATCTTCCTTTAAATTTCAGAAGCAGACAGAGATGCTGAGCTGGGCTTCTCTACCAGGATTTGTCCACCTTTGCCCCGTAAGAAAACAGCCCAGCAGATGTCACTTCAGCAAGGCAGGATCAGTCTCCCCTGTCCAGGTAAAGGCATTCTGCAATTCAGATGCAGTGCAAACTCAGGTGGTAACAGGTTACTCTCCATCCTCAGCCCTCCCTTGCTGCAATCTCCTGCTTTATCGATTCAATACCACATTTTCCTCCCTGGGTAACAATAGAGTCTGCTTTCATACCACTAACTGCAACATTTGTGTCCACTTCGGTGGCATTTAAAATACTTTGTCTCCTGCAATAACACCTCGTTTGTAGCACTCCTGTAACCCTCCTGACATCAATGGCACATCTTTGTATCAGCACTTAGAACACTTGTAATATAACCCTCTAATCTTTGAATGGTGGATGTTAACAAAGTACTTTTATCAGAAATTCTGGGGATTAGGGAATCCAGGATTCAGTGAAGTGCAGCTCTAACACCGAGGCTGCCCTTGGATTGTTTGTCTTCTCCCTTTGTGCTTTGGGACCCCAAGAGATACATTTAATTAAAAGTGTCCTGAGGGTTATCCTCCGCTTCTCCCCACGGACTGCAAACCCATCTGGTGAGTGTTAATTAGGTTGGCAAGCAGTCGATTAAGCCAAATTGCCACTTTTCTGTACCCCAGACACGGTGCCCTGTGCCTGAGGGATGACACCTGCCACAGCTGCATTCCCAGCTGTTCTCAGGGGGCTCTGATGTGTCAGAGAAGCTCAATTTCAGTAAAAAAACATCACTAGTCAGGCCACCAAAAATACAGTGATTTTGGGTTGTGTCCCAACCCCTTTCTTTGGATCACAATTTCAAGCTCTTCAAAATACTAAATGTGTAATATTTTTTCAAAGCCCTGTAAAAGGAAGTTTTAAAGGTAAATTGCACAATTCTAACAGCTGACCCCAACTATGTGGAGAGTCCTGTGAAGCTGGGAGCATTAGTAATGCTGTAACAATCTGCATTTCATTTACAAGTGTCCTGTTAAAAACAGACAGAGAGCTCTTTCAATATTCACTTTAGTCACCTAAATCCTGTCAACTTCTCCCAAGACATTTCTGGTCAATGAAAGCTCTACCAGGAGCATGGAGCAAGCCAGAATTCCATAGGTTTTACCACAATCTTTTATTCAAAGTTTGGTTTCATTTGTCTCACCTGAAAGACAAATAGAATTAAACAGACATGCAACACTGCCTGTGAAAAATGAAGCAGTTATCCTTTATAGTGCAAGAGTGTAAAGCTTGATTTATTTACACATTTTAAGGTGAACAGGAGAACGTTGTAGGCAGGTCATTTTATACATTCAGCTGTGCTCCACAGAGTTCAGTTACACATAAAATACACACTGAGGATGTTTTAAGTGCTCTGGTGCCTCAAGAAGCCACACGGGGGGAGGCCAGAGATGTCAGTTCACACTGGTAAGGAAGGCAGGGATGAACCCAAGGAGCTGCTCCAGGTGCTGAGCAATCCCTTCCATTTGGGGTCTGGGGGTGCTGTGCCGTGTGCAGGGTCCTGCATCAGCCCTGCAGTGCTGACATTCACAGATCAGAGTGTGCTGGGCAACACTTAAATAATTTTTCACCCTGGAATGTGGCTCCTTCAAACCTTGCTGTGCTACTCTGCTGTAAATATTTACTGCAGTCCCAGGCATGGCCACTGTCACCTCAGACTGACAAATATTCTGTGAAAAGCTCAGTGTGAGGGTGCAAAACCCTTCCTGTTCCAGCTTCTCTGGACTAGAAGGGAGGTGAGGAGTTTAATTCACTCCTGAAAGAGCCAGAAAGAGCACAGAAGTCCTTCAGTCAAGTTCAAACAAGATACTTGGCTTCTCTGGGCCCTGCTCATGCCTTTTCTTAGGCTGAAGAGCAGAAAATAACTTTTTTTGGAAGATTAGGAGAAAAAGTAAGAAAAAGGAATGTGCATAAAATAAAAAACAAACAAACAAAATCAAACCTATTTTGAGATTCCAGTGTTGAACAGCAGCAGCAAAGAGGAGTGAGGTGCAGTCCCTCAGTCCTACCCCTACATCAGTCATGGAGCTGAGGCCCATGGCCAAGGAACACCCCAGGCTCCACTGCTGTGGCACAATGATCAAAAATATTGTGATTTATGTGCTGTAGAAACAGACACCACCTCCAGTGGAGGCCTTTGGCAGGGAAGTTTCCAGAAGCAAACAAAGGAAGATCTCCCTGTGGCTGCAGGTAAAGGGAACTGTCATTATGAAGGAGAGTTATTTGAGCACACAGAGCTTGTGTAAATAAAACATGGTTATGTAAAGCTTTGGAGCAAGGCTTGCCTTTAGAATCTTTGCAAAGAAAGGGCCAAAGCCACACAATAGCACAAAGGCCGAGCTCGTGGCTGGGGGCAGTTTCACTCAGAGAAGGGCTGACACCTGAGGGCTCTGTGCAGGCAGCAAGGGCTCAGGAGAACTGTGGAGTTTACAGCAAAACCACCCCTGAGCAGGCCAGAGCAGCCTGCAAGGGAGGCACAGCCACCTCAGCTCTGTCCCCTGGCTCTGTGTCCATCCCTCAGGGCTGCGCTGAGGAGGAAATCCCAAACCCAAATCCATGGCTGCCAAGTCTGTGCTGGGTTTAATCCCTGCTGAGAGCTGGGACCAGTGCACTGGCACACACAGGACCATCCTGATCTCTATATCAGCAGCCATTCAGGCCCTTCTGAATTATTTCATAGCACCCAATTAAGCACAGAGAATATTGCCATGGAACAAGTGTGTGGTGTAGCACAGCTTGTTTGCAGACTCTGTTCTGTGGCTGCAGAACCAATAGGTCGGAACAGGTTGATGAAATGGGAAGAGATAAGGAAAGGCAGCATTCCTGTGCCCTCCCCATCCAGCCTCCCTGCAGTGCTTCATTCTGCATTGTTCATGAACAAAAGCTGCCCATAAATTCACCAACAATCGATGGCCACATCCAAAGGCACTAAATCAGTGTCACTGCACCCCAGCAAATGAATGCTCTGGCAGCAGGAGCCCATTAACATCCTTATCTTGCTTAATCACAAATCAAGTATTGAGAGTGAAAGGAAAGCTGTTGTTTCTTGAGGTTTCCTAAGTTCCAGTGCAGGGGATGCCACTGATAAGATCTGAATTGTGCCCAGCTGGTGAAGGAACCTGGGTACAGTCCCAGGGCACCTCCCCTGGGCAGGGGGAAGGTTATTTTTCTAAACTGCACAAAAATGCCAAAGCAGTCCAAAGCATGCCCAGATTGAATCAGTCTGGCAAAGCAAACAAATGCAAAGGAACAGTTCTGTTGTCATTTACAACAACAAGAACCTAGAATAATCATGTGCAGGTCAGGGGAGTTGTTGGGAATTTCTGGCAGTGGGAACAGAAACTGGCCATGAGTCAATTTAACAAATAAAAATAAAAATAAATAAATACAGAAAGACACTATTCCAAATCTATGATAATCCCAAACTTCATTGTACTGGGGAATCACTTAAAAACACACAGAACATGAGCACTATTCCTTTCAAATAGTTCCAGGGTCCTGGAGACTCCAGTGTGCAGACAGCCCAAACCACACTGAGTGGACTTAAAATTCAGTTTCCCAGAAAAAAAAAAAATATTTTAGAGCAGCCAGTGCTATCAAAGTGCCAGGATAACCAGTGAATGTTGCACTTTCTCCTCAATTGACAGTTCCCCATTGTCCTCCCTGTGTCCATTCTCCCTCAGTATCAGCTCCTGGCCATCTCCTGGAAGCTGGAAAGATAAATATCAAAGTACACAAAGCTCCATTATCCTCACAGGCCTCAGTGAGTGCTGGGCAACTTCTCTCCTTGGGTCATCCACAATAGTAGACAAGTATTGGTTTTCCTTTTTTTAAAAGAAAGGGAAAGGGGGAGGACCCCAGCTTACATCACCTAAACTGAGCTTTTGAACTCAGGAACTTCAACACCTTTAAGAGTTGGGACCACTAAAGTTGGAAATCCTGCCTCAATCAGAAAGAAAATAAATAAACATGGTAAAGAATTCAGATTTTGTCCAAAATTACATCAATTCCCAACAGATACAGTCACATCATTCTCATTTCTCCTTGTCCTCATCCTTTATAGTGCTCCCTCTGCACCATTTAATCCAACTTGAAGCTCCTGCTATAAAATCAGAAAACTGGCAAATAATCTTTGTTCTAAGCCATATAATCCAGTGGTGCTCTAAAAACAACCCCCATCCTCAGTGCTTGTGTTCAACACCAGAACAGAAGTGCCCAAAATTGGTGGTTTGAAAGGATAAATGTTCACTCTCACCAGTTCTGCTGCTCTAAAGACACAGCGAGTTCCAGTGTTGGTGCTTCAAAACAATTCCATTTATTGCTGTGTCAGGGGAGCTCCATGGTCACACCAGGATTTAGAGCCTTCCTGGAAATCTGTCACAGTCCCTGTAAATGAAAGATTAAATCCTGTCCTCCTCTCTCTGTGAGCAGCTCCTGAAAACTTGTCTGGAGATAAAACCACTCCCAGCAGGGCTGAAAACTGCACAGTCACTTCCACAGCATCTCCTCTCCCATCAGTTCCACAGGGCTGCGCTCCCCAGTCCATCATTCCACACTCCCAGCCACCAGAATGCCATGCAGAACTGGGATCTCCTTCCTGCCAAGTGTTTTCAACTTCCCAACTAGAAAAAGTTATTTATTTTAATAATCAGCCTGGAAAGTTCTGTTTGAGACGAGCTTGAAACTCTTCTCAAGGTCGGCTTTACGCTCACTTCTATTTGAACAGGTAAATAAATAAAGGTCAAACTGCTGAGTCCTTGAAGGTCACTCACTCCTTCTTGCTGTGCTCCAGCACCCTGTAGGGAGGGGCAGAGACCCCCTTGGGTCCGTGCTGCTCCTGCACGATGGGCAGCGTGGCTGGGGTGTAGATTTCTGGCATGCTGTCGTTGTTCTCCAGGGCGCCATAGGAGAAGGAGGCTTTGAGGTCAGGCTGCACTGCAATCCCTTTGTCGTGCATGTTCTGCATGCCTGCAGGAGCAGAGGCACAGATTAGGGACAAAAGTGCATTTTGCTGCTCTCTGTTCAGCCAGGAAATGAGCAGTCCCTGAGGCTCGTCAGCTGCTAAATCAAAGACAGGGTTTGTGCTCAGCACTGGAGCAGCTGATGGAGAAATAAGCTCCCAGTGAATGCGGGATGGCTCTCAGTTATCCATCAAGTGCTGCAGATCTTTCTTACAGCTCACCAGAGAGCTTAGCTGTGCTTCCCAAAGGAGATTTCTGCTCCTCTACCTCACTTCTGAGCCATCCCCAAAAATCACTTCTTCCTGCTGGACCCAGCCCAATCCCGAGCATGTGCTCAGACCAGTTCAAATTCAGATAACAACTGCCTGATCCACCCAATCCTGAGCAGAGGCACAGCCTGAGCCCTCCCTGTGCAGCCCAGCTCCCAAACAGGGGGATGAAGCCCTGGGCTTTGGTCACCTGGCATGGCATCCATGGAGATGTAGGGCTCGAAGGGGACAGGCTTCTTCCTATTCCTGGTGATCAGGAACACTCCCAGGAATGCTATGAGGCACCTGAGGGGGGAGAAAGGATCACTGGGATGCCTGGCAAGGGAGAGCACAGGATATTCCCTGTTGCTCCTACAGAATTCAGAGCTGCAGTTCAGGCACTGCCAAGGCAGAATTCCAGGGCACTGTCCCAGCTGAGACCCCTTGAGCAGCACTGGAACACCCCCAGCAACCAGCACAACTTCACCTTTATCAAACACAGGGAAAAGTTTTCATGTTAATTAATTAATTAACCTTGACTAACTGCAGGGGAAAGGAAGCATAGCAACATTTGGTTTTGCTTTGATGGGATTCCAGGACTCAGCAGCCTGACCTTTCCAAGGCTCCCTGTAAACACACCAACAACCAAAGATCTGCATTGTCACAGAGCAAGGTGCAGCTCAGAACAATGATCTCCCAATTGTTTGGGGATTTTTTTCTGTACTTATCTAGAAGCCATTTGAGAATGTCCCCTGATTATGGAGAGCTAATTACACCAAAACACTGAGTTACAGGAAATGTTTTACTGATCAGATCTGCATTGTGCCTTCTCCATGCTCTAAAAACTCCAGAAGTCAGACACAGTTCAGGGAAGGTACAAAATCTGAAATCAGGTTCCCAGAGAGAGTCTTTGGGTTATTTTACAATTCATGAGCAGGCAGCTTGAAAACCAAGCCATATGCTGAGCACCCCAGCTGATCCCCAGGATTTAGTGATTAATTGTTGTGTAATTGTGCATTACCAAGGGTTACACAATTTTTTCCAAACACAACACTGAGCTCTAAGGGCCATTTTTAAAACAGATTTGTATTTTTAAAATTTGAGCCACATGAAGCAACAGTTTTCTCTGAAGGAAACCTGGAGCACTTACCCCAGTGCAAACATACAAATGTGGAGAACATCTTCACCCATGAAGTCCAGGTAAAAAGTTGCTCCTTGAAAAGGAAATCATTCATTACATCTTCTCAATTTCACGTTCAGCCACAACCCACATCAGCCAGGATTTCTATTTTTATAGACAGCACCTTTGTTTATTTAATTATCTGAAAATAGGTGTCCTGATTTCTATTTTAACACCAATTATTGACAAATCTATTCGAGTTTCACTACCAAAATAGTTCTGCTGGTGTCACTAACAGAGATATAAATGAACCTGTGCAACAAAAACAAGAGGGAATATTTTGGAATGATGAAACAAATTGGATTTAACTATAAAAAGATGCAAACTCTTGACCCCAAACAACAACAAACAGCTCCAAATTCTAGAAGTGTCCTGGGTGGCAGCAGAACACACGTTCTGCCTCCTGCTCTTTACATTTTTAATGTAAAGAAAAGTCAAAAATAAATAACAAGGAAGCATTTTACCTGCACATCTAAGAATACATATTGAATGAGGAACAGTCTCAAACATAAATTCCCCTGCACTTTAAACAAAATGACAGCACTGGACAGAAAATTTTAACGGTCCACTGGGATAATATACATTTTTAAAAAGGAAAAGAAAAACCAAACAAAGCCAGTGAGATGAGAGATGACAAAAAAACAAGAGTCATCATATTGCTGAGTATTCACCTTCTTCAGGAGGATTATTTCCCAAAATCTCTTGCCCTTTTTTTAGAAAGGTTTGTGCAGTTACCTGCTGAGATTGCTGCTGTGGTGGATAGGATGTAGCCAATGCTGGAGATCTGAGCTGAGTCATAGAGCTGGGAGGCTTGAGCTAAAAACCTGCAACACAATCACAGGCAACAGGGGCTGATTGGGAAGGATCCTTTTTTTGGAAACACCTTTCAAAAGTGATGCAGAAATTTAAGGAAATTCATTCTTTTTCTCACTGAACAGTAGCAGCAGCAGCAAGCCTTGGAAAGAATAAAAAGGACAGAAGAGGGAGGTTTGTGGCTGCACTGAAATTACTGCCCCAACCTCAGGGCCAGAGTGTCCCTCATATTTTGAGAAGACTTTTATTCCTGCTGCTAGCAGCTTTTTATGTTATTGCAAGTACAAAGGGGAAAAACCCCTAAAAATAGACCCATTTTCAACAACACTGATCCTGCACTTTGATTTTAGCCAGTGCAGAAACTGCATTTGATTGGCCACCATCTCAGTCCTAAATTTGTTTGGCAAATACTTGAATGGTGGCATTAAAACATTTTTATGTTATTGCAAGTACAAAGGGGAAATAACCCTAAAAATAGACACATTTTCAACAACACTGTACTTGCAATAACATAAAAATGATTTTAGCCAGTGCAGATACTGCATTTGATTGGCCACCATTTCAGTCCTAAAATTGTTTAGCAAATATTTGTATGGTGGCATGAAAACCACCTGGCAGTAGAAAAGCAAAGACCCCCCAGGCTCCTGGGACAGATCACAGGAAAGAGTGGATAATTCTCCTACATTTTAATGGGTATTTTGGGCATGGTAGCAAAGAGCCCCTGACCCACACCCCACAGATTGCACAGAAAGAGAGGAGTCCTTACGTGGCCTGGTAGACGGCTGTGGCAGCCATGCACACCAACATGATGTAGAAGATGGGGGAGTCCAGCTGCAGGGTGCCCTGGATGGACACCAGGATCATCCCAGCCACTGCCTTCACTGTCACCACCGTCATGGAACCTGGGGGTCACCGCACTCAGCTGGGGCAGCTGCACGAGGCTGCAAACCACCCCAGCACCCCAAAAACCACAGCACCCCTCCTCCTGCCAGGCCAGACAGGCCATGCCAACTGCCAGTCTGCCACCAGCTCTGCCCATTCTACCCCCACAAACCCACCACAGCAAACTCCAATAAATCACTGAACCCTTCTCCATCTAGAGAACTGGGAGCATTTACTGTGACTGTGCTCACTGGGGTCCGATTATGAGGGAAGAGACGAGGATCTGACTCCATGTTCCAGAAGGCTGATTTATTATTTTATGATCTATATTATATTAAAACTATACTAAAAGAATAGAAGAAAGGATTTCATCAGAAGACTAGCTAATAGAAAAAGAATGGTAACAAAAGCTTGTGTCTCGGACAGAGAGTCTGAACCAGCTGGACTGTGATTGGCCATTAATTAGAAACAACCACATGAGACCAATCCCAGATGCACCTGTTGCATCCCACAGCAGCAGATAACCATTGTCTGCATTTTGTTCCTGAGGCCTCTCAGCTTCTCAGGAGGAAAAATCCTGAGGAAAGGGTTTTCAGAAATTATCATGGCTACACATTTACTGGTGCTGTCAGTGTTTAAAGAGTGTTCTGCAATTACAGGATGGGAGGATAAAATTTTCCATTTGGTTTGGTTCATAAAGCCAAAGAAGTGTCCAAAACAAGAATCAGGAAGAATTTTCCTTTCTTGAAAGTTGGGCCATTCAGAATTTAGGGCAGTTGCTTTGTAATTCATGAAATCTCTGAGGCACCACTGAAATCCAGCCCCAAACAGCTCAAAACCCCAAAAAAGAGTAAAAGAAAAGACACTGCAGGAACTGAAGGTGCATAAACAAAAATTGAGGACTGTGACACAGATTTCAGCATGGCAGACTTGCCATTAGTCATCCTTTTTAAAGTTTAATTGATTACAGTTTCAATTTAAAAAAAATAAATGTGCAAACCCAAAATCACTGCAGGATCCCAGTGTGGGATACCAGAATCACCAGGGACTCCATTTCACAGGGACAAGCTGGGGTGGCAGAGGATTCCTCATTTCTTTAACCATACAGCAAATCTTAACAGAGCTAAGGCAATCCTTGTAGGTCAAATCCTCTCTTTCACCCACTGGCTCAGCCCTCCCCACACACTCAATGCCACCCTTTGTGTGCCCAGATTAAAATTAAGAACATTAATAAATAACCTGCACTTTCTGTGCTTGGCAGATTATTTGCCTGATGGGGAATAAGCCTTCATTGTTCAAAGGTTCTTTGCAAAGATTCTAAATATCAACTTCAGGAACATTTCTGGAGGAAATGAGTGCGTTTCATGGCATTAATTAAATCAATATAATCCCCTGCATGCCTCAATTTACTGTTTAAATATCTTACAAGTCCATATCAACTTACCCAGCAAAGCCACCAGCAGGAGAATAATGACAATGTAGTTTGCATTTCTCTCCTTGTAGAAATACAGGAGCAGACAGAACACAATGATCTCCACAAGCTACAAAAGACAGAAATGAGAATATCAGAGATGCAGAGCACACAGGGCTGGCTGTAAATGAGACTCTGAGCCAATCAAACATTAGAATAGGGCAAATCAAAGGGAAATGGGGATCCCACACAATTACAGACCAAATTCAGCATCATCTCAGATTCCAGTTAGAGGAGATATTCAGCAGCTGCTGGCAGAACAGGAAACACAGGGCACTTCTGCTGTTGGATTTATGGTAAAGCAGCTGATCAAACAGTCTTGACTGAATATTCACAGGAGAGATCTCAGTCTGCTTCTGCACTGAGCTCCCACAAGTGATCCCTGGGGCAACGCCAAGATTATCTTAGAACACAAATTTCATGGGATTTTCAGTGAGAGATTTGTGAGTCCAGAGAAAGTGTGGAAAAAACCCAGATTCAGGCACCAGTAAATTTTCAGTCAAAGACATTTAATCCTACAGAACTCAGAGAAACACAAGGAGCTGTGCATGTGTCTGACACCTGGAAAAGCTGGCCCAGGTTCATGTGAACACAGGGAACATTGGCAGCAACCTGAAGGAAAAATAATGCTGGAAATGAAACTGCCCCAGGAGAAACCCCCCACCCTCCATGGCCCCTCACCATGTAGAGCAGGAATGGCCAGCTCACTAAATGCCTGGTGATGTTTTCTGCTGTCATCTTCTCGTGGCTGTTGGGTCCAAATGTCACCAGCAGGTAAGTGCCAACAACTGCCAGGCCACAGCCCACGAAGGACAGCACGTAGCGCCCTGGGACAGCACAGGACAGGAGAGCACAGGGTTAATGAGTGGGGATGCATGTAATTAATGAATTAATCCCACAGCACCATCACTGGATGCTCCTCTGGGTGCCCTTCCTGCCCCACCTCCAAAATCTTGCAGCCACCAGGGGCAGTGAAGGATGTGGGAGCTGAGACAAAGTTGGTACCAGGTGGCATCTGCTAAATAAATCAAGCTGCAAGACCTGCGATCCTGCCTGGCACTGCCCACAGCCCTTTCCCACGTCTGCCAACACCTCCATGCTCATGGAATTCATTCCCTTGTGCCTGTGCTGCAGCTTCAGCCTGTTTCTAAATGCTGTGAGGTTCAGGGGATTTGGCACAAGCCAGGGAAAAGATCTCCACTTGTAATAAACAGTGGAGGAGATGACACATTTCATCCAAGAGGTGCTAATGAAACTTTGCCAGCCCTGTAATTATAATTCCTGAGGGCCCATGCTGTGTGTGATGAACTGTAAACACAGAGGAAAAATGAAAAGGAACTGTGGAACTTACTCAAAAATTCCTTGGGCTTCCATTTTTCTTTAATAAATATAATTCCTATGATTGCACTAGCTATGAAAAAAAAAAGAAAAGGAGAGAGAAAACCAGTGAATTCTGGAGTCAGGGATCTCCCACAGGAACACACTCAGGCTCTTTCCTCCTTACCCACAACAGACACTGCACTGAGGGGCACAATCAGTGAGAGGGGAGCGAAGGCGTAGGAGGAGAACACTCCCAGCTCCCCCAGCAGCAGCAGCAGGAACCCACTCCACCAGGTCTTGGTTCTGAAGTAGGCCCGGGGGTCCTTGGAGCCTGCCAGCCTGATGTGGCTGTATTTCTAGGCAAGAACACAGAAATAAAGCAGCTTTGTCATGCTGGATTGTTTATTTGAGTGCAGGATGAGGATTTGCTTCAGGGCACTCACCTGCAGGTTGAGGGCAATGCTGCTGACAAGGTGCCCAAAAATAGCCAGAAGTGCCCCAATCAAGTTCTCCTGCAAAACCAAAGGGAACACACAATTATTGACAATTATTGAATTCAGCCAAGGAACCCAGAGGGCTTTGCACACTCTGGGGGAGAGCAGACTTAAACCATTCCTGAATCATGGAATAGCCTGGGATGGAAGGGACCTTTGCAGGTCATTGGGTCCAACCCAGCTGTCAATAAAGCAGTTTATCTTCCTCCCTTCCTGCTGATCTGGGGCAGCTCAGATGAGTGCTGTGCCTGTGCTCCAGACCTGTGAACCCAGGTGCAAGATAAGACCCAACAGCCACTTTCTCCAAGAGACTTCAATTAGTTTGCAGTTTCTCAGAGAGGAGGAAGATAAGGCTAAAAAAGCCCCACACCATCAATCATTCTTGCCTCTGAAAAATTCATTTATGAGGATTTTATTGCCCTGGAATCCAGAGAATGGACCAGGAACCTCAGCTTCCCAACTCTTTTGCTCTTCTCCACTTGTGACAGCTGCTGGTTCAGTCACTGATTCAGCCATGTGATGAGGAAGCCCAGTTATCACAGATTTTAATCTGCTTTTTGTATAAACCAGTTATTCTCAAAGTCACAGGAGACTGCTGACAGCTCCCAGCCTCTTCTGCACTGGCATTCAAAGCTCAGCAACAATTCTCACGCTCTGGAGATGGAATTTGAAATGAAGAAAGGATGTAAAGCAGGCTGAGTCACAAAGGAGATGCAGAGGAGGACTGAAGAGAAGAGCCTGAGGCCACCAAACATTTGTGTGCTCCCAAAACTGCCTAAACCTCATTAAATGTCCTTAGCAGTGTTCCTTCAGCCCAGTCCTCACTTGGATTGCTTTGGGATAACCCAGCTCACATTCAGATGTGAACAGGTATAAATGGACTAATCTTGATTTTCTCATTCACAGAAGAACTTCCAGATTTCAAACAAAAACCTTTTTATCAGAACGCACAAAAATAAGATCCACCCAAAGAGCTTCACTCAAAACCACCTGAGAGAGGTTCCCAGGACAGAGAGAAGGTGGCAGGAGGATGTCACTGTGTGAGCCCAGTGCAGAGGTCTCTGGGCTGTGACAGCCTCAGGCACCAGCACTTGGGTCAACTCCCACAAGGGCCCAGGACTGTGGTCTCAAAGGAAAATCAAAAACTCTTTTTGCTGAGATTCTCTGAGCACCTTCAGAATCAGAGGGAATTTATCTGCTCCCAGCTGGAGAACAAGGAGGAATTACAGCCCCATGTCCCGGCCTCTGCTGTGGGCTCCCCCCTGAAATTCAGACACCTGAACACAGAGAGCAAAGCAGAACCTCTGCTCTGTTCCTGCTGCAGGGCTGAAAGGGCACCTGCGGGAATCACTGCACCCAAACACCTCCACGCCCTCTCCTGCCACACCTTCTGCAGCTCCTCTGCTCTGCACACACAGAATTTCAGATATGACACCCCAGGAATGGCTGAATTCAAAGACAGAGCCCTTTCTGCAGGAAATAACCCCAAAGCAGCATCATTATCAGCTCATTCCAGGAATCAGGGCCTCAGGGCATGGAAACCTCCCTGCTGGGGTGGGAAGCTGACCTTGTAGGAGAAGGAGTCTGTGTGTGGCTGCACAGAAACTGCTGCTGTGGCCAACGGGAGCTGCTGGAGCTGCAGGCTGGGGCTGTTTCCTCCTTCCATTCTGGGGTTTTTCTTTGCTTTTCAGCCTTCTTAATGCTGGAAGTTTTCTTTAAAGGAGAGACTTGGACCCTGCTGGAACCAACGTTTGGTACCGCTCCCTGCCATCCATCCTGTTCCCCTGGGCAAGTTCAGGGAATCACAAACGAGTCCTGGTGCTTCCCTTCCAAAGGAGTCCTGGTGCTTCCCTTCCAAAGGAGTCCTGCTGCCTCCCTTCCAAAGGAGTCCTGCTGCCTCCCTTCCAAAGGAGTCCTGCTGCCTCCCTTCCAAAGGAGTCCTGGTGCTTCCCTTCCCCTGCCCTGGCTCAGGGCAGCCACCACAGGCGCAAAGAGGGGAAGATGAGCCACTGCTTCCAGCCAGTCAGTGAAGCAGAAGGGTTATGTTCCTTCACGATGAATCTAAGGAAAAAAAAAAAAAAAAAAAAAGAAATAAACCCCAAAGAATTAGAGCAAATAAATCAGTGGTCTAAAACCTGCAATGAAGGATAGGTCACAGAAACGCCCCCGGAATCAAACTCACAGCTGCACACAAAAAAGCAGATTTTAAACGTCTTCTTAGAAAGCCTTGGACAGAAACTCAGAGTCTGCTTTTCAAGCTCTTGTGACCTGGCTGGGCCCCAGGGGTGACACACGCAGCTGGCATTTAACAGCATCTCAAAGGCTCTCAAGTCCTCCAAGCTCTGCTTTTCATGTCCCTCCTCCCCGAAGCTCCTTCCTCCAAGCCCCGGGTCCCGGGGCCGAGCTGGCTGCAGGTGTCTGGGGAGCACGGCCGGAGCTCGGGGAGCAGCAGCATCGCCCCGTCCCGGGCTCGCTCAGCCCGGCCGGGATCCGCCGGAGCATCCCCGTTCTGAGCCCGGACACCGCCCGTGTCCCGTCCCGCGGCAGCGGCCCCGGGCACCGCCGGCAGCCCCAGCGTGGGGCACAGCAGCCATGGAAGGGCAAAGCCGCCCATGGTGAGGGGACGGGGCAGCAAATCCCGCTCGCACCGCCAGCTGCCCGGGCAGCGCAGAGCGCGGGACAGCCCCGGGCCGGGACACGGGGTGTTCCACTGAACCCTCCGGTGCGCGGCCCCGCCGCTGTCCCTGCCCTGCCCCTCGGGGCGGCCACGGCACTTACCGGCCCCGCCGCTGACCCTGCCTGGGCCCTCGAGGCGCCCCGGCGCTCACCGGCCCCGCCGCTGACCCCGGCCTGGCCCCGGCCTCCAACTCCGGCTCCCGGTCCAGCACCGCAGCCGCTGCCTCGTCGGAGCATCCGATTGGTCTCCAGCACTGTCAATCAAAGGCCCGTCCCCAAGATGCGGGCGAGGATTGGCTGCTGTGCGGACGTGGGGTCTGGCCCAGCCTATGGGCGCAGGGCTTTGAGGGGCCGGGCGGAAGAAGCCGCGTTCCGCCGCTCGTTTGGGGCGGGACGAGGGGGTCCCGCGGGCCCCGCCCGGGGCTCTCCCCGGCCCAGAGCTGCAGGGACAGCCGCGGCTCCGCTCCTTCCGCCGCTTT
Source organism: Emberiza elegans (assembly GCA_024865655.1). Taxonomy (NCBI): domain Eukaryota; kingdom Metazoa; phylum Chordata; class Aves; order Passeriformes; family Fringillidae; genus Emberiza; species Emberiza elegans. The sequence continues at coordinate 6,751,057 of JALJVW010001685.1, read as the reverse complement.
GCCCCAGTGGGACCCGTTCCTCCCGCCCTCCCCGTGTGCGCGGCTGCCGGTGGCGCGAACAGCAGCCGGAGCCTCCTTAAGGCGCATGCCCAAAGCGCCTCCACCGAGCTACCTTAAACCAGCCGCGGTGGCGCTGAGAGCACGCCTGTGATTGGGCGCCTGCTCAAAGTAACAAGCACGGTGATTGGAGGAGAGCTGAGGCGGCTGTTGTCTCCGTAACCGGGTGTCCCCATTCCCGGGGCCCCGAGGGCCAGGGATGAACGGGCAGGTACCGGCAGGAACGGACGGATACAGACCACAGACTGCACACCGCCCCTGAGCAGGGTCGGGGATCTCCCCGGTGCCCCCTGCGCCGCCTCAGCCGCTCAGGTACCCACCCGCCGTTCCCAGCGCTCCCCGCGCCGCCTCACCTGGGCGGGGCTGGGCCGTGAGGCGACTTCCGGTGGCGCCTCAGGTGAGGCCTCAGGCGGGGCCGGGAGGGCTCCACCTCATCCCTCACCTCATCCCTCACCTGGGCTCCCCTCGCCCCCGAGCCATCGCCCCGAGCGCCTGTTCTCTCAATGCAGACAGCAAAGGCCATGGCTGCCCTGGGCCAGCTCTGCAGCCTCGGCCCTGCTGCACGTTCAGAGCCGGGACTGAGCTTAGAAACAAATCTCGGCTCTGCCCTGAGTCGTGACACTGGACGTGTGGGCTGTGACCGCATCCCCGCCCTTCCAGCCCAGGGATGCCGCGGAGCACGAGGTACCTCTGGCACAACAGCATCGCTCGGTGCCATGTCCCGAAAATAAACAGCACTTACCACAGTGAAGGGTGAAAACATCAACCACGCCAAGGTTTTTCACTCAAAGCACAACCAGGGTTCGTTACTGGAGCAAATCAAGGGGTATCTGGAATTACTTATAGCCACAGTGGGTTAGAGGAGTTCCAGGTCCACAATTCCTCCTTTTTGGGGATAAACCAGCACAAGGGAATAAGAAATGCAATCAAACAAAACATTCCTCAACAGCAGTGCTTCCAAGGGTATTTTAAAATAAACCAGGGAAATGAAATGCAGGAGTGACTGCTGGTTTTCTGGCAGGAATGCTGCATTCATGTTGGATTTGCCTTTATCTTACACATCCATTTCAAAGGAAAGCTGCTGGTGTGTTCACATGTTTCCTCCATCTCCATATTCAGTGTTGTTATCCTTGGCTACTCTTCTTAGGTTTCAAGATTTCCTTATAAACACTGAAGGAAAGGGATCTCAAACTGGGGAAAAAAAAGAGGTTTAAGTCTCAATCAAATGGATTTCAGTAAAACCAAAAATGTTTGAAGTTTATGAGATGGTTTTTTTACACTGGTAATGATCCTGTTCTGCGACAAAAATAGCAACGAAGTTTAGATCAAGGTCATTAAATTAACTTTACAATCACAACTGATAACAGAAGGAGAAATGGCAATGCAATATGAGTGGTTTAAACCTGGAAATGGCTCAGGTGGATGCTGTCACTTGTGCCACCTCCCTGTGTCCCACCCAGCAGCCCTGGCCTTGTCTGTCCCGGGTGTCTGAGCCCCCCAGGACGCACAGCTGGCGTTTCTCCAGGTGCACACTCCAGCACTGCTGCAGCTCATCCTTCTGTGGGGACACCACCAGGGCTGTCCCCTCTCTCTCGGGGTCTCTGCTGCTCACAGTGACCCTGAGATGTGTTAAAGTCTCTTTTCCCAGCCTGGTGGTTGAAGAAGGAGTCAGAACTCTTCAGTTCTCCTTCTTAAGGTTGTTTATTGTACCTGATCTATAAAATTCTTTCTCCTGTCCAGCCGAGGTCGCTCAGCAGGACAGACAGAGGCACTCTGCCTCCCCTGGGGTGGTGTTATCTTTTTATACTAAAAACTACATGTACAATATTTACCATAACTTCCCAACACCTATCACCTGTGTTAGACAGTGAGCTTCTCCTCTAAACCTAAAAGTGCCACCATCACCCAGAAGATGGAGGCCAAGAAGAAGGAGGAAAAAGGACAAGACATGCTGAAATTCCTCCATCTTGGGACCCCAATCCCCCATTCCAAAAACCTCAAAAATCCATTTTTCACCCTGTGATAAATTCACTGTCATTCTACTTAAACTTTCATGGCTTGTAAATCTTCATATAAAGGTTGGTGATTTTTTCCATGGGTCAAGATCGAAGGCACAGGGGTCTTGGGCTCTGTGCCAAGGTCTCTGAGCCCTCCAGGGCAGCCAGAGGAATTCCCTGGGTTCCCACCCCTCTCCCCGCTTTGCTGCCTTTCCCGCGGCTCCCGGGTTTTCGGGAATTCCATCCGCCCTCCTTCACCAGCAGAGGGAAGCAGAATGATGCGTTCAACCCGCAGTGCTTTCCCAGCCGGCCCTCGCAGGTGCCAAGGGCCTCCTGGGCTTCCTGGATGCACCTTCCCAGCTGCTTCCTCCGCTGGGGGAAGGAGGATGCCCTTCCACAGCCTCCCGCTGTCTGGGGACTACGTGGTAACCCCAGAACTCCCAAAATTACCTACAGGAAGGATTTCTGAAACTCGGTACCGGGTATGTAAAGTAGGTACATCAAGGAGGTGTTTGGCATCTCCCCCTCTTTCTTCTCCTGCCTTTAGAATCTTCTCTTTCTTCTCCTTGCTTTGATCTCTTGCTCCTTGCTTGTCTCTCCCATCTCAGTGATATCAGGAGTGCATTATCTCAGGGTTGAATAACAGCAATCAAGGACGTAAAGGACAAAAAAAGATGAGGGGAAAATGATCAAGGTGGAGAAGTTGCTTAAAGACTTTGTGTAGGCGCCATCAGTCTGCCTGGTCAGCTTCCAGCAGAGCCAGCTGACCTGATGCTGAGCTGTGACTAAAGCAGAGCAGGCAGAGGCTGCAGGGAGCTCCTCAAAGCACTCCCTTCCCTTTGAGAATTTCCTGCTTGAAGGGCAGAGTGGGCAGCAGGCCAAACCACAAACTACACAAGGGCTTGGCTGCTTCTCTCCGAAGCTTTATCCCTGGAGAAGAGTTCCTGCAGCAGGTCACGAGGGGAGGCACTGGGACATCCACACCAGGCCTTCTGGGGGCTGCTGCCTTGGTTCCCCCAGCTGAAGGACGTGGCTGTGTCCCCCTCAGCCATTCTGGAGCACATTCCTTGAGTCAGGGATAAATGCCAGCACAGGAAGTTACCCACTTGTAATTGAGGCAGTGGAAGGAGCTTATTTGTCTCTCAGTGCCTGACCTGGAACACCTAAGAGGTGACTTGACCCACTTGTGTCACTCTGCCAGTTCACCCCTGCAGGACCCAGCCACTGGGGCTGGGAGCTGCTGCTGGGTTTCCCTTGCATCACCCAAACACAATTCCTGGCACTCTGAGGCATACAGGAGCTGAATCTCCAAGGGTGTGGAGGTGCCTGATCTCCAGTTACCCTCAGCAGCACTGGGGTGACGATGGATGTGCCAAACCCAGGGCTGGATGCACAGGAGGGGAGAAGGGCTCAGAGCCTTTCCCAGCACGTGCTGGCCTGGAAGGAATCAGAACGTTCTGCCCAGCAGGAGCTGCCCTGGCTGGCCAGGGATTGCATCCAGCCCTCCAAGCCCAGCAGCAGCAGGGCAGAAGGAACTTGCAGATGCAGTTTTTTATCAGCTGCTCTGGAAACCTGCTGCAATTTTAATAATCAGCTGCAGCAGATGTGGGCAGGTCCTGCTTCCCTCAGCACAGCCCTGCTGGCCACGGGGCACAGGCTGGACAACCTCGAGCATGGCAGGGCCACGTGGAGATGGACCCCATGGCCAGGGGCACTGCAGGCTCTCTTCTGGTTCTGGTTGTTGATAAGGAACAGCTGGCTCAGGATCCTGAACCCTCAGACCACACACAAGGGCTTGGCTGCTTCTCCGAAGCTTTATCCCTGGAGAAGAGTTCCTGCAGCAGGTCACGAGGGGAGGCACTGGGACATGGACACCAGGCCTTCTGGGGGCTGCTGCCTTGGTTCCCCCAGCTGAAGGACGTGGCTGTGTCCCCCTCAGCCATTCTGGAGCACATTCCTTGAGTCAGGGATAAATGCCAGCACAGGAAGTTACCCACTTGTAATTGAGGCAGTGGAAGGAGCTTATTTGTCTCTCAGTGCCTGACCTGGAACACCTAAGAGGTGACTTGACCCACTTGTGTCACTCTGCCAGTTCACCCCTGCAGGACCCAGCCACTGGGGCTGGGAGCTGCTGCTGGGTTTCCCTTGCATCACCCAAACACAATTCCTGGCACTCTGAGGCATACAGGAGCTGAATCTCCAAGGGTGTGGAGGTGCCTGATCTCCAGTTACCCTCAGCAGCACTGGGGTGACGATGGATGTGCCAAACCCAGGGCTGGATGCACAGGAGGGGAGAAGGGCTCAGAGCCTTTCCCAGCACGTGCTGGCCTGGAAGGAATCAGAACGTTCTGCCCAGCAGGAGCTGCCCTGGCTGGCCAGGGATTGCATCCAGCCCTCCAAGCCCAGCAGCAGCAGGGCAGAAGGAGCTTGCAGATGCAGTTTTTTATCAGCTGCTCTGGAAACCTGCTGCAATTTTAATAATCAGCTGCAGCAGATGTGGGCAGGTCCTGCTTCCCTCAGCACAGCCCTGCTGGCCACGGGGCACGGGCTGGACAACCTCGAGCACATGGCAGGGCCACGTGGAGATGGACCCCATGGCCAGGGCACTGCAGGCTCTCTTCTGGTTCTGGTTGTTGATAAGGAACAGCTGGCTCAGGATCCTGAACCCTCAGACCACATCTTCAGAAATCTCCTGTAATTTTGGAGCAGCCCAAGTCAGAGCAGTTCTGCTGAAATTCACGGAGTTGCAGCACACGCCTCAAATTTTGGGCCGTCCCGAAGCATTTTCCTACAAAGAAAAATAAGTGGAAAAGATGATTTGTGCTCAGCTGCTTGATAACTCAAGGGGTATTTTTAGAGGAAAGGCTGAATCCACCAGCAGACTGATTCCTTGGGGTCTGATTCCTTGCAAAGCTCTCCCAGTTCTCATGGAGTGGCCCATATTTGGGCTTTGTTATTTTTAGCACCATAGTAGCACTGTTCACTTGTCCGTGCATGCAGGCAGGAACAGCTCAGCTGAGGGAGGAAAAGGGAGCAGGAGGAGTTCCCTGTGATCTCACTGTAAATCTGCAGCTTCTGCAGCAGCCAGCACTGCCTGCCCACTCCCTGCCACTCTTCCCCTCAGCCTTTTGTAAGGCCAAGCAGAGCAGGAGCCTCCATCCCCCTCCCAGCCATTCCTGGTTGTTCCTTGAGGGGTTTGAGTCATTCCAGGGTTGCTGCTGCTGTGGCCAAGCACAGCTTCCATCTGGATGGGGTTTTTAATCTTCCCTTGGCTCATCCATTCCCCTTCTTTGAGCCTGCCTTCTTCCCTGCTCCTGCCAAACACAGTTAAATCCCTTCATCCTCGTGTCTGTATGAGTGCAGTCATGCCCCAGCTGCTTCATCTGCCCCTCAGCTGCCATTGCCTCGTTCTTCAGTCCCAGGCCTTCCCTGTTCTCTGCCTTCTGTGCCATTTGGGGAGGGGACATGGGATCACTGCCAGAACCCAGCTCTCAAGTCGCCAGAACAGGAACCAAGGCACCTCCAGAGCGGTTTCCATCGGTAACTGGCAGACAAGACAATTAATGAAGTTCACACAATGTTCCTAAAGACCAGGAACTTCAGCTCTTCCCATCCTACACACTGGAATAATTTCACATTTGTGTTAGTATAAAGCTGTTCTTTTATCTTCCATGGTCCCAGACCTTCCAGTTCCCACTGGGATTGGCAGAAGTAGGACATGAAGGGCATTCAGCCCTTCTTGGGACCACATCTGAAAAGCTGGAGGGATCACGTACAACACAGGCAGGGCTGGATTTATTTGGCTCTATAAATAGAATCCTGCCCAGTCCTCTTTTTGAAAAGCCCAGGAAAAGAAGGGAGTCAGGAAAGGTGTGGTACTGCAAATAAAGCATTCTGCCCACATGCTGCATTAATTAGGCCCAGCTCAGAAGTTACAGGTGGGATTTTAGATGTGCTGTGGCTCCCAGTCTATACAAATTGCCCTGTAGACAGCAGAGAAATTTGATCTTCCTCATCCCCAGAATCACTCAGCTTTCCATGCTGCATTAAAGGATTAACATTTTGAAACTCTGAAGACACCTACCTCGATGCACAGTTAAAATTAAAGCATGAAATTTGTGTGACTTGGAAAGCAAAACAGGAAATACAGTAATAGCACTGGTGGTGCTGGAATGGTGGGTTTGGTTCTGGCCACCCTAACTCTAGAAAAGGCACTGGCAGGTGACACCTGGTGGCACTGCTGGGCTCAGGGGGTGCAGGGTCTCACCTGGTGGCACTGCTGGGCTCAGGGGCTCACACCTGGTGGCACTGTTTGGCTCAGGGGGTGCAGGGTCTCACCTGGTGGCACTGCTGGGCTCAGGGGGTCTCACCTGGTGGCACTGCTGGGGAGCTGTGCCAGGATCTCACCTGGTGGCACTGCTGGGAGCTGTGTCAGTTCCTGCAGCTCAGCACCTGCCTTCAGGTTGAGTTCCTCAAGTCCTGCTGATTCACCCTTGTGCAAGTCACTTAACTGTTCTGTGCCTGCTGCCCAGCCCTGCAGGTGCCCAGGCTGCACAGGGTGTTGTAAGCCCTCATCCACAGGAATTCGGGGTGTTGGAGATGTGGGAGCTGTTAACAGAACACCGAGTGTCATCAGCCATTATCAGATGTTTATAATAACATACACACACCTCCTGGGCTGCTTTGTCCCCTGTCGTGGTGGCTTGCTGTAGATCAGATTGCTTTGGGATTTTGTTCTTCCTCGAGGGAGTTTTTGAGTTTTCCCCCAGTTTTGAGCCATTCCCAGTGAGCTGTCCCCTCTCAGACTGCTCCTGGAGCAGCCCCATCCCCTGGGCTGAGGCAGACTCCAGAATATGTGATGACTTTGCAGAGCTGCTTAACGCGAGTGAACACACAGCTTAATCAGCTTAATAAGCTGCCACTCATCAGCTGAGACACCTTAACTGCCTGCAAGCACGCTCCTGAAGCAATTCAAGCTTTTACAGTCACTTGCTGGTGTTTATACATCAGCAGAGGTGCTTTCCCTCCCAGTTTGGGTGTGCAGAGAGCACTCGGAGCAGTGCTGGGCCTCAGTCCTGCTCACTCCCAGCCCCTGCTCCGGGACTCTGAGCTCTGCTGCAGTGACTCAGGCTGAGCACCTGCCCCAGCATGTTCTGTGTTGATTAAACTGCTTTGCAGGCCATAATTATTTTCTCTATCATGGTATAATGGCTCTGCATCGTATTAATTTTAACATTGTAAGAATTTGCTTCTGGGAACGGCCTTCTTGAATTAATCACTGACTCATGATTTACTGGGGGAGATAATATCTAACCTACAAGAGGCAGAACAGGAAACTATCTATTTAAAAGATGGCAGTGGCTGATAATTTATGGCTATAGACAAAGAGATACCTCAGATGAAGAAGGTGGACAGATCCTGCAGTTTCGTGGTCACTGCTCTCACTCAGCAAAAAGGAGCTTTTGTGTAGTCACTGGAGGATCTGTTTTTGAGTGACAGGTTAAAATTGAGGGGGAAGAAAAGGAGTGAGAAACAAGGAAAGTGTCCAAGCAGACCTCAAAGCCATCCTCAGCTCTGGGACCAAACCCTGTATTACAACAAAGGCAGTTCAACATCTCAGCATGTCACTAGCTTGCCATAGGAAACAAGGAGAAAAAAGGGGAAAAGCATCATCTTTTTGTGTTTGAATCTGCAATACAGGAGTTCTCTTACCCCTCTCCTCTGCAGCTTGAACTGGACACTCCCACATCACTGATGAGACCTGGCCAGCAGACGTTTCCTCTCATTACAGTCCATTAGGAAAGTCAACCTGAGAGTCAACAATAAAAGCTTTAAATCCCAGAGGAGGTTGCAGGAGGTAAAGCTTCATCCTGGCAATCTGAAGGATTTTGTCCCAAGTCACTGTCATCTAATCTGTGATTTGGGGTAACTCACACAACCCTTGGCACCACAGATTCCCAAAATTCCCTCTCCTGGAATTCTGAGGCCCTGAACAAAATCAGACACAGAGAGATGATGGAGGAGTGTGGACACAGCAGCCACACAGACATTTCCTGCCAGAGTTTCAGGTCCTGGGCAATCACAGAGAGCTCAAAGCTCTCCCAGATTTTGGTGTGAGTGCTGCTGGCAGCTGTAACCACTCACAGGGAGACATCTGGCTTTGAAATGTGGGTTTGCCTTTGTTGGTCATCACCCACAGGTAAAAGCAATTCGAAGGCATCCCCAACCCCTTTTTCCTTCTGAAACTCACCATTTCTGCAAGCAAAGCAGTACCGCTTTGTCCTGGCACTGTTTGTGGCCCAAACCACAAGAGGAGTTAATTTGGAAAAATTTGGGAAATGGCTTTCTCCATGTCTGTGATCCTGGAGCTGGGAGGGAGGATGGTGCTCTGACCTTGGCTCTGCTCCCTCATGGAGCTCCTTCACACACAGAGCCAGAGCTTCTTAGGGCATGCTGGGCTGACTGGGAAGGTACCTTTGAACCTCTGCTGGGAGAACCATCCAGAAACCACCCTGGGACTTTGGAGTAGCTGCAAGGGATCACCAGAACACCCCACAACACTGGAAATGCCACAGACTTCAGGAGAAGCCACACTGGTGCATAATGTACCAAGGTTCAAAAGATCTCCTGGCCCTTTGCCCCTGAGGGTGAGACCTGGGGTGAGGGCACAGAGTTTATCTGAGAGCTGACAGCAGCTGGGAGCTCTCCTGTTTGATTCCCTGAAATTGCTAATGGTGCTTTTGTTCCTGGGCTCAGGACCGAGCTCAGTGTTGCCTTACCAGTGTCCCTGGAAATCAGCTCTGCCCAGCACCTTTCCAATCCAGCAGCAGCTCCCACCCACGGTCCTGTCACACTGGTTCTTTTCCTTTCTCACATTCCCTGCTGGATGCACTCTCCTTCCCCAGTGCCTGGTATTTACATCCCTTTCCTGTTTGTCTTGTAGGTCATCCCGACATGGATTCCCTCACCAAGGGAATAACATCTTCCTTCCAGTCAAAGACTTCCCACCTAACAAGGAACAAGGAATTGACTCCAGATTTATTCCAGAGTCTGCAACCTCAGCCACACAAACCCAGCAGGGAAACAAGAGAACTCCTTCCAGGTGAGTGCAGCCTGGAAGACACCCCACTGCCATGGGACACATGAAAATCCATCACAGGAGGGTGATCCCAGAGTGTCCTGGTCCAAAGGGGATGGCTGTTGTCCCCAGGAAGTGGCTGAGGGGTGGCAGTGCCTGGAAGGGCAGTGTGGGCTGGGAACAGCCTGGAGCAGTGGATCAGGGGCCCTTTATCAGCTGATCTCCCAGACATTTACAAACAGTAATTAAACCTGCACCACCCTGGGATGTGGGGGCCACTTCTTATCCCCATGGCATGGAGCAAGAAGCCAGAGCACATCTGACCTGGAAAAAGATTCCTCACATCCCAAGCAGAGGCTTTGGGCTGGTTTTGTGCCTGAGCTCTCCCCAGAGGAACACTGTGGAGAGGATAAAAACCCAAATGTGGGGACCCTGGGGCAGGTATGGTGAGGGACACTCCTGTCTGCACAGCACCCCAGGGCAGCTGACGGATAAAACCCGGCCATTTCCCCAGCCCCAGAGAGGCTCACTGGAACAGTGCTTCCTGGAAGCCAGAACTGCCATTCCCAGCTATTCCATCCTGCCACCACTTCAGAGGGATGAGAAGCCATGAACAGAAAGTCCCTTCTCCCAAGCCCTCCTACCCCTTGGGATCCTCATGGGAAGGCAAATAAATCCATCAGCAGATCATACAAAAACATTTATTGTCACCACACAGTGACGTTGCAGGCCTGAGATTAAGATCATCAATAAATTCCTGACCGTGGAAAAGAATGAGCCCATGAGAAAGCCCAGGGCTCTCCTTACCCAACAGGGAAATCTTTACTACATCTCTCAGCAGCTGGATCTTCTATCAGGGGTTTGGGGAAAAGGAAGCTGGGAGGGAAGCAATGCCAGGAGGGATTTGATAAGGACAGAGGGCTGGAGGAAAGGGCAAATTAAATATGAGGAGGGAAGATCCCCAGGCTGTTATCAGAAAACACACAAACACTCCACACCCAGCTGCTGGGTTGGAGCCTGCTCCCTCTGCTGTGGGAGGGCAGCAGGGACTCCCAGCTGGGGTCCTTTGGCATCCCTGTCCTGTTCCAGCACTGCCTGGAGAGGGGAGCAGCCAGGTCTCTGCAGGGCTGGACCACGGCAAATCCATGGATTTTACAATAAACACCACAGGCTGTCCATAGCGCTTCCATTTCCCCAAGCTCTTCATCTCCCAAAGATTTTGGTTTAGAAGGATTAAGCATCACCCTGAGGGCCACATGGCACCTCTGGTGTCCTCACTACCAGCTCCTTGTCCAGCTTGGCTGGTTCATATTCTACAATATTATTTTTAAAGGTAAGGTTGAAAAAATAAAAGCATGTTTGCAGTGTAAAGGCCATTAAAGCATCACTGACTGTCAGGGCTTTGGACAAACAGGTTCTGTGAGTTCTGTGTGTGTAAAACTCACATCACTGACTGTTGGTACAACACATTCCAGCTGCAGAATTCCTCTCTGATGGGAAGGGGGAGCACACTTGCAGGGGACAGGGTAGGGGCAGAGAGCAGCATCAGAACCCCCAGCACCTCTGCCTTCCTCACCCAAAGCTGAATGAAATGGGATAAGAAACACATCCTGCAGCTTGGAATCAGTTTCCTGCTGGAAAACCCAGAGGAGGGACCCACCTCAGAGAGGAACGGGTTAAACACAGCCCCCAGGCAGAGCAGGGGCAGCTGCAGAGCTGGGTGCCAACCCTGACAGCAGCACTGGTGAGGCAGAGGCAGACACGGGCACAATCCCATCTCCGTCACCTCTTCCCTGCCCGGGTCCCTGCCGAGCTCACCCCGGGCTGGAGGCAGAGCCCGGCTCCTCCGGGGCGGAGCTGTGGGATCCTGCAGGATCGCTCCGTGCCCGTTGGCTCGTTGTTGCCAGGCTCACCTAACGTTAATTTTTCAGTTATTGGCACTCATTTCTTGCCCTGTTTATCCCTTCTAAGATCCCCAGGTCCTTCTGGGAGGTCATGAATTGCTGGGAGAGCAGACGGGAGTCTGCTTTTCACCAGTCTTTTATGGATCAGAAACCCTGCAGTGCCGCACCAGGGCATGAACACACAGAGCGGCTCTGGGCCTGCCCCAAAGAACAGAGCCACAGGGAGGCACAATCACAGTTCAGTCAGGCAGGGGCTGACGCAGCAGCAGCAGCTTCACCAAAGCCTGGTTATTCAGCAGTTCATGCCTGGGCTGCCTCACTGCTGGGGTTCAGCATTTCCAGGACTCCCAGCCAAAAGTGCAGCCAAACCAACCCTCAGCTCTCTGAGGTAAATCCCAAATCTGTGCTCCCTGACTGTGAGCGCTGAGCTCTCATTCTGTGCCCACTTTCCAGCTGATGATTCCAGGACATTCCCACAGCTCTGAGGGTTCTAGTGCCCACCTCACCCAGAATTTAATTCTATAAATCCAAGGCACTAGCTGGGGAAATAAATGAGAGCTGGGGGAGCCCTCAGCAGGTTTATTAAAGCTCTGCACACTTACGAACAGATGCAGGCAGGGTTTGACTTCCCTGACTTTAATCCTCTCCTGCCATGCCTAGCACAGCACCAGGGCACCTCCGGACACGTGTGTGGGTGTCCTAACAAAACACAGGATGCTGTTTTTCCTTCACAGCCCTGCAGAGCCACACCACACACCGAGCTCCTTAGCTGCCTGCCTGATGATGCAAGCAGTGAATAAGCACGAATAAAGACACAGAAACTGGGTGTTGTTTGTAGAAGTGAGGAGCAGAGCCCTCCACCCAGCACTGGGGATACCAGAGCTCTTGCACAACTCAGCTCTCAGCCTGCTGCTCCTTTTTATGCATCTCTGTCTCTGTGGGCAGTTTTTCACCAGGAGCACTGGGGTTTTCCTTCCTCCCTAGCAGGGATGGCAGAGTGGGATTCCTGCATCAGGATTTCCCTCAGACTCTGCTCACCATGAGCAGGCCTGTGCTGGCCTGCCAGGCAGCTAATTAGTGGTACTCAGTTCTAAGAATTGGGAGATGATCATTAACTAAAATTGGCTTGAAAGCTTCCAGTTTGTAGATGTTGAGTAATTAAAACAAGCAATGGGCTCCTCTGTGTTTTCCTGAGAACTCCCAGTGCTGGAGGCTGGGGAGTTGGGGAGAAAGGCAGGGGGCAGATGCTGCTGGCCCAGGGATGGGCACTGGGGTCTGTCACACCCCCTCTGCCACCCCCAGCGCAGCTCAGGTGAGCTCTGAGCACAGAGCAGGGCCCGAGGGAGCCCCGTGCAATCCCTCGCTGCTTTCACACGACCTTTGGTGCTCGGGGTGAAAATCACCTTCATCGCTCCTATCTCAATCTTCAAAAGGAGCTGGTGGGCTCCGGGCAAGGAGTCAGGAATGCTCTCACATATTTGGGAGCTCTGCTTTACGCAACCTCCCAGCAACTCGCCTTGGCTGGAAGGGATGAGCGATACTGAGCCAGTCAGCAAAACACCCACCTCGGCGGGCAGGGCTGGGGACCGTGCCCCGGCAGCGTTTCCCTGCACGGAGCCGGCCCCGGGACCCAGCCCGGCACAGCCGGGACTGCCCGGACCCGCACGGGAAAAGCTGCCGGGTCTCTGCCTCCATCCCGCCCCTGACGGGGGAGTCATTGTCCCCATGCACACTCAGGGAGCTGCAGCCTCTGCAAAAGCCAGGATGGTTTTGTGGGAAAGGGAGCCCCACAACATCCAGCAAAATCCATCCTTGTTCTGCTGGGAACATAAACTTACACCTGAGGTGGCTTTTGCAGCTGTAAATCAGGAGTGGTGCTGGAGGAACTGAGGCTCACGTGGGTAAATGTTTGTCTGGCAGGAAGATCAGACTTCAGAGCAATTAATTGAGGGGTGAGGGGTCCCCAGACCCCCAACTCTGCGTGCACACAACAGCCCAGGGCTGCCTGCTGCCCTCCCCACCTGTCCCCATCTGCACAGCAGAGCCAACTGTCCCCACACTCCCCTGGCACAGCAGGGCACAGGGGCCCTGCAGCTTTCAGCTGGTGACACTGAGCACTGGGGGATGCCTGGTGGGACTGGTTTGAACTGGAGCTGAAATTCTGCTGTAGGAGGACTCACAGAATCAACACTGAATCAGAGCCATCCTGCTGAAGAAGGAGTTTGTGATCTGAAGGGAAGGAGTGCTGGAGAGATCCCACAGGCTGATAAACCTTCAGCTTATCTGTGTTTCATCTCAGAGGCCATCCTCAAACAGTACTGAAGTAATCCAAAACTCACCAAGCTGACACATTCCAGCATTTCCAAATCCTTTCCCAGGGCTCTTTCTTTCCTCCCCACTCACAGGCCTCAGGCACATCTTTAACACAGCCAGGAAAAGCAGAGGATGAAGAAGAAGGAGGAGGAAGGGCCCTGGTTTTCATTGGTCAGAGGGTTAATTAGAAAATACAAGGCTCCCCTTGGCATCTGATGACCTAAATGGGAAGCAGCTTGAGGCAGTTTGAGCACAGGAGTTCAGGGAGCCAGTCCCACCTGGGGACACAGCTGGACATGGTGGCTGCAGAGGGGACAGACCTTGGCCCAAACCATCCTCGAGCCCTTTTGGTGGCTCTGGGGTCGCCTCCCTGCCCTGGCTCCTGGCCAGCCCATCCCAACTCCAGCTCCAGAGCTGGGGGAAATGGTTCATTTTCAGTCCTTGAGCCTTTATTACTACAGAATATCCAAAACAACACAACCAACAACACAGTTACAAAAGGAGTTCACGGAGAAATGTGAAGCAGCCTGTGTTTGAAATGCTCTGTGTCACATACTGAGTCCAGTATAAAACAATGCATATTTATACACATATAAAATACAAAAGGAACAACACAGAAATGTATAAACAGGGGTTGTGGAGGCCTCCGTGGTATTTACAGTCAGGGATGTGCAGGGAGGGTGTTCAGCAGGCAGTGTCCGTTCAGCAGAGCTGCGGCTGCAGCTGGGAGGGTCTCTGTGCCAGAGAGGGGCTCAGAGCTCAGAGCCAGGCTCAGCCCTGCTGGGAAAGCTCTGCAGGGGCTCTGGAGAGGCCAGGCCTGGGCTGGCATCACTCCCTGCCAGGGCCACCAGCTCTGCTCTCTGCCCAGGCCTGGCAGTGTCACTTCGTGTGCCCAGCTCTGAAACGGCAGCTCAGGCCTGCTGCCAGAAGGGAATAAAATATAAAATAAAAAATAATAATAATAATAATAATAATAATAAAGTCAACAGAGCCAAGTTCCACATTCACAGGATGATCTCACAGCAGTCTGTGGCCCGGCCCTGGGGCTCTGGGGGTTCAAGTCAAGGCAACAAGAGCGGGCACGGGGCTGAGTTCTGTGGGGTCACACGTGCCAGCTCGGAGAGAAGTGCCAGGAAGTGCTGCCTGCAGCTCTTTAGAGCTCTTTGAGGATGATCTGGAACTTGTTCTCTGCCTCTACCATGTCCAGCAGAAAGGCCATGTGGTTGCTGTAGTGCTGGATGATGTTGTTGTCCATGTTCACCAGGATCCTGCAGAGAAGAAGAATGGCTGGATCAGATGCAGCACATTGAAAGCAATTCATCTTCCCCAGTCTGAGGGGCTCAACCACTGTTAATTAATTAATTAAAGCCATGGCACAAGACAAGGGAAGATCCAGCACAGAACAGTCACCAACCCTGGGAGCTCTGGCATGGCACAGTCAGGAATTCCAGGGGCTGCTGGGACTGGGGGTCTGGCTCTGCCCAGTGCATTGGAATCCTCCTGGCTGCACCAGCCCCAAGCCCTGGCTCCAGCTCTGGCCTCCAGCAGGTGCCCCCAGACTCTGTGGGTACCCAAAAGCCTCCCCAGCAGAGCTGATCCCTTCATCTCTGCCTGCTCCAGAGAAGTCACCTGTGCCCCTTGTGCTGTGCTCCCATCTGATTGCTAAACCACAAACGATCCCAGGGATGTTGATCAGGAATCAGCCCTGGATTGTTCCTACAGACCAAACCTCACCAAGATCCAAAATTGCTCATTATTGCTCCTGAGTCACCCTGGGACCGAGTTCATGTGCTGAGCTCACCCCTGTGCAAGGGCCATGGCTGGGGCAGGTCCTGCCCTGCTGCCAGGCCAGGCAGTCCCACTGAGCTGCACTGGCTCTCACCTGATGAAGATCTGCCCCTCAAGCTGTAATTACCAGGAGAAGATTGTTTAGGGTGGAGCAATAGGATAAAATTATTGAAAATTAAATCTGGGGGAGCAGGAAGCTGGGCCTGACCCTGCCACCAGCCAGCGTGGAGCTATCTCCAATCTCCCCACACTTCAGAAGTAGCTGCTGGCATGGGTCATGTCCAGCCTTCATTAAACCAGGTGTCAAAATTATTTATTTAATCTAATTTCCAGGTGTGGCCTTTCCTTTTCATGAGATACCTCTTTGCTCCTCCTGCCTGGTTTCCCTCTCAGTCATCACCGAACACTCACTGCTTATCAGATCAAGGCATGAACAAAGCCAAAGCCAAACTGAGTGAGGTGGCCTCTCCCCTGAAGCCACCAGTGCTGGTCTTTTTCTTTGGGGAGAAAATTCCCATTTCTGGGGCTAAGGGATGAGCAGCAGGTGGAAGAACTCCTGACAAATTCAGAGGCTCGCTATGGCCCACCCCTCATCCTGAGCCAGGGACATTCCAGCATTTTTTGGAAAAGCAAACACTGATCCCTCTCTGATAAGTTCTCCTTAACCTCAGGCTTTCAGACTGAGACAAAGGATCACCATCAGACTCCCAGACAATTCCACCTTCACCCAACTTCCTTTCCTTGGGAGACTTCACTCCAAACAAATATAATACAAACAGGCATTATCCCAAATCTTTAAAGCCCAGAAAGATCTGAGTTTTATATGCTCCAAATAGCAGAGCCTGCCATGGCTCTACCTTTTATTATCTTGTTAAAATGCTCTTGGAGCCAATGGCAGGGGCTGGACGGAGCAGCTTTGGAGGCACAGCATAAAAGCAGATGAGAGATTAGCTTACCCTCTTTTGCACTTTTTGTAGACTTTATAAATGCTTTCTTCAGGAAGCCCATATTTTTCTGAAATCTGTGAGAGAAAACATGGCAATTCCTCATACTTGTAAAGTGAAATTCCCATGATAAAAATCAGAGATAACAGCGAGCCAGGGTGTTCAGCAGCAAAGGATCCCCCTCAGTTTTACTGCAGACAACAAAACCATGACCTGAACATTCTCCTGGGCAAGCTCACTTTTGTCTTGGGGTGGCAGGAGTTTTGGAGGTTTTTGCCAAGCATTTTCCATGAAGGTTTTTGATGCTCTGTGGTGAGGGAAGGGGGAAGGAGAAGATGGCAACGAATCCCCTGTGCTGACATTTTTCAAACGCCCTATTTTTAAAAGTTTGTAAAACCAACAGAGCTTAAAGTGCAGCCATAAAGCCACCCCAAATCTGGGAGGTTTATTGTTTGTTTCCTTCCCAGCAGTCTCCAGAGAGGGCTGGGTTATCAGAGATGCTGCTGATAACCATGACAGAAATATGTCCTTGTGCTCCTCAAACACAGCCAGGGAATTCCAGCACGAGGCCAGGGAGGTTTCAGATCACACATCCCCAGCCTGGAGAATGGAAAAGGTGTTTGACAGTGGAAAATATGAATGTGCTGTCACAAGAGGAGACTTCCCTGAGGATCTGGATGGGGCAGGAGGTGTGATCATCCCTCTGCAGCACAACACAGCCACGCCAGGAGCTCTTGGGACAGCTCAGCTCCTGCTCCCTCTTCCATTCCCATTCCCAAGGGAGAGCAGGCAGGAGAGATGAGAAGCCCATGTCCAGCTCCCTGTTCACCAACCCCATTCCCTTTTATCTGCAGTTTGTCCATTCCCAGGGGGTTTGGGGACACTCCCAGGGGGTTTGGGGACACTCACAGCTGTCCTGAGGCCCTGCAGATCCGGGGTCTTCAACATGAGAGCATCAAACACCTCCTCGGACTCCCTGCGCACGTAGAGCAGCACTGCGGGAGAACAGGGCCTGCTCAGGGGCTCTGCCACGCTCCCAAAGCCCTGTGGCTCAGGGAATTGGGGATCCCAGGGTTACCTCTCTGGGGATCCTCGTCCTTGCTGTGCTTCGGGGGCACCGGGTCGAAGTCGTCGGCGAAGGAGGCCCCGCTCCGCTTGAGGGGCAGCCTGGGCAGGGACAAAGACACTCAGGAGGGCACAGAGCAAGAGCACAAACACCTGCACTGCTCAGCCTCTGACCGAACAGCCACTCACTCCAACAGCCAGCCAGCAATTAACTGTTGGTTTGTAATTACAGCAGCACAGGACAGCTCAGGGAGGGCCTGCAGAGGTTTGGGGTCACCAAACCCAAAATCCTCCTGCACCTCCTGTGGGGCACTGGAATCCCCACACAGAGGGCCCAGGCTGGGGGACACTCTGCTTTTCAAGTGTGATCCCACTTCATTCCAGTTTCTTTTCCATCCTCTGGGTGTTTGAGCCCTTAGTGCCAGTTGTGATGTTTTATTCTCCCTTTCAGACATTGTCTCCATGAGAACAGCAGGACAATCAGGGAGCAGCTTGTGTTGGAGTGACTCTGACAGGGACAGAAATGTGTGTGTGTTTCTGCAGCCCTGAGTCCCTTCCAGGACAAGGTTTAACTCGTGTTCTGACTCTCAGGGCATCAGGGAGACTCTGAGCTGTGTTACCCTGCCCTGGGGTATCCAACAGCCCTGACACTCCCAAAGGAGCGGAGCAGCTGATGGGTGGAAATGCAGAGTGCTGCCTCCTCACCTGTTTGCAGAGTTGGGAACAGCAGGAGGGAGCACCTGGAATGCAAAGGAAATGGATCTGTGAGTTTGCACAGCACCACTGCTAGACAGGCACACTTGAAACATTATTTCCCTCCTCCTGACCTGTCAGTTTTCCCACACAATTAAACCCAAACATCTGTTTCTTAGATTAAATTAAATTTGATATAAAGAACTTCCCCAGATTCCCTGGTTTTGACAAACTGAGGCAGGGAATGCTGAGGAGCTCTGAAGGCCACTGGAGAGAGGACAGTGGGGGGATGTCCCACCCACACATGGACTGAGATGGTCTCATTTTGCTATAATTTATTTTCTACTGCTATTTTTGCTCCCACTGCAGTCCTGTGCAGGTGTGTAAAGCACAGGAATACCTGCAGAGGTTCTCTCACCCTGCACTGCTGCACGGCCGGGCCACTCGGGACAGGGAGTTCAGCTCAATCCCACAGAGAGCTGGGCTGAGCCTGGGGCTTTTCCCGCAGCCCGGGGGCTCCGGGGGCTCCGCTCAGCCCGGGACTGGGAGCCGGGCCGGGCACTCACCGAGCCACACCTCTGGGGGGCGGAGAAATGCACGTTGGGGATGAAGAGCACGGGCTGCGTCTCCAGGTCGCTCTCGGGCCGCAGGAAGGTGATCTCGTTCCCTCTGAAGCCAGAGAGCAAACAGCCTTTCAGACCTACAGACGGAGAGTGCAGTTCATGTCAGCCCCTCGCTCCGGGCAGGGCAGCTCCGCCCCGAGGACGGGAGCTGCAGCACCGCCAGGGCAGCCCAGACCCATCCCGGGGGCTGGGGGCGCTCCTGAGGGCTCTGGGAGGGGAAGGAGCCCAGCAAGGCCATGGAAGGGAACAGGCAGCGATTTCAAAGGGAGCACACACAGGAACTCACCATTGTTGTTGGAGTCCAGGCATTTTCCTTTCCTTCTGAACTGTTTCCTTTCATCATCCCTCATTTTCCTCTCTGCTCCCTGTGGGAAGATGCAGTGAAATTTAGGACATTGACAGTTCCAGCATTGGTTCCATGGCCACCTCTGGGGTGTGACACATTAAGGTGAAGGCAGCCTTGACTCAGAAATGGCCACCTCAGGGACCCTCCCCAGCCCCAGCAAAGAATCTCTGACACTCAGAAATTAGAAAAACAAAACCAAAATCTGCTTCTAAAAATGAAACACACAGACAAGAATAGCTGTGAGAAATGTTTCCGTGGGAAGATATCTGAGACTGGGGAAGAACCTCCAAGAAAACTCTCATCTCTTTTGATTATTAACTGGTCAAAAAGAGTGTCAGAAATAGAGTTCATTGTGAGGCACGGTCAGAGGTCTGGGCTGTTCTGGGCTCTCACAGCCTTTCTGGTTTTACTCCGGGGGCCTCTGGCCAGCTGGGTTTTGGCATGGTGGAAGGAGAGCTGTACCTTGTCACAGAAGATCTTGATCTGGCACACAGCCCTGTGCACCAGCTGGCTGCTGCCACTGCCGCAGTCGTAGGTGTCGATCTGCAGGTTCAGGGGCACCCCCTTCACCCCCTTCTGAGAGGAGAAGTCTGTGCTCAGGCAGTTCACCCCAATGAACACCTGCAAACAGGGACAGCCTTGTGGTGCTGCAAACCTCCAGGGCCAAAGCAGCTGCTGAGGCTCCTTCAGCCCTCCCAGGGCCAGCCTGGCAGGGCAGCAGTTGGATTCCACCTCAGCCTCTCCCCCCACACCTATTCCAGCTCTTTAACTCAGCCTCTCCACTCCCAAAATCCTGCCTGGGGATGTTCTTGCTGATGTTTCTGATCTTTCATTTGAAAGGGACCCTCAGACAGCAAAGCCCTGCAGGAAGGGAGGAGGGCAAGGCTGCAGCCTCAGGAATTGCCCAGCAGTGCTGCTTGAATAAATATTCATCCCACACTGGGCTCTTTTATCACCAGGAGGGAATTAACTCCAGTGGGAACTCTGGAAGAAAATCTGAGCACAGCTTGAATCCAAATTGTATCTCCCAACTGCCAATTCATCAGTGTGACCTTGGAATTCCCCTGGACCCTGGGGACAGATTTACAGGAGGAGAAGCTCCCAGAGCTGCCTCAGCTGAGGCTTTCGGCCCTGAAGCCCGATGTCAGCTCCAATCAGTTCTTAGACAAGAAAACCTCTTCACTGGGGGGTAAAGTTTAACTGCAGAGAGAGCAGTAACAGGTGCCATGGCCAACCCAAACACTCAAACACCCAAACACCTGACCCCCCTGTTCCAGCCCCTGACCCCCCTGTTGCAGCCCCTGACCCCTCCTGCCTCACTCCCAGCTCTCTGAGTCTCACCTCTCCCTGCCCCAGGCCAGTGAGTGAGCAGTTTCTGCTAAGAGTTAAATCCAGTTTTGCTGAGATGCCCCCGGGGCTTGCCACATACCTGACATATTTCCATTTCTGACAGCTCTGCCTTGAAGACATTTGTTAACCTCTTGGGCTGTAAAAGACCCAGGATGCCTTTGGGCTCATTGAGACCCCAAAGCCAGGCAGGGTTTTCCCAAGCTTCAGAGACCTGGGGTATTTATGCTTTTCTTTTTTTTTGGTTTTTTTAGTTACTTCATCTGTTTTTCAATCCCCACTAGACACAAAGTGTTAATGAAAGGTCTGAGATGCAGAAGAGACAGAGCTGCTGTCAAGACTTTGCTGTAATGAACTTTGCTGGTTTTAGGGGGAAAAGGGCTCCTGTGACCTGCCTGGCTCCCCTGCCCATCCCACACCCCACAGAAGGGTGGTCAGTGTGTCTGCATCCCCCTGCTGCAAAGGGGGCTCTTTGTTCCCTGAGCTGGGCCTTATTTAAACAGGTACATGTGAGCAGAGCCCTGAATTGCTGCAAAACCTTTTCTTCAGAGTTATCCATCAGCACTGAGAAAACATCCCCGAGCCAGTGTGGGTGTACCCAGAGTGTTTGTTAGCTCATGGCAGTGCTTGAGCACACTCTGAGCACGGTGTCCTGCTGTCCTGCCCCGCACACACTGCAGGGCTCTGCCTCTCTGAGCACTGGGCAGGCCTGGGCTCTCAGGAGGGAGCTGCAGCTTTGCTGAGGACCATTCCCAGCTCCCTCCAGGGGCAGTTTGTACCTTGGCTTCCTCGTGGATGTTCCACACGAAGGACAGGGCATTGTAGGCCAGCTCCTCGATGTTCTGCACCGTGTTGAAGTTCTCCTTGCAGTCAGCTGCAAGGAGGGGAGGAGCAGTTAGCACTGGGGCTGAAACTGTGACATCCCCGAGGCCTCCAGGCCCCAGATCCTGCCCTGGCTGACTCCCAGAGCCAGGGAGGCCCTGAAGTGGAGGCAGAAGCTGCCCAGCCCCCAGGTGTGGCAGCCCCTCGTACCCACGTCGATGACTCTCTGCTTGGCCGTGGGCTGCCGGGAGTGCCAGTGCTTCCAGAACTTCAGCTGCTCCGTGGGGATCTTCTCATTGTCAAACACAATCATCACCACGCTCTGCAACACAGCACAGCCAGCTCAGCACAGAGCAGAGCAGTGATCAGTGCCCCCTGCCCAGCACAGAGCAGTGAGCAGTGATCAGTGCCCCCTGCCCAGCACAGAGCAGTGAGCAGTGCCCCCTGCCCAGCACAGAGCAGTGAGCAGTGATCAGTGCCCCCTGACCCAGCACAGAGCAGTGATCAGTGCCCCCTGCCCAGCACAGAGCAGTGAGCAGTGATCAGTGCCCCCTGCCCAGCACAGAGCAGTGAGCAGTGCCCCCCTGAGCAGCACAGAGCAGTGAGCAGTGCCCCCTGACCCAGCACAGAGCAGTGAGCAGTGCCCCCTGCCCAGCACAGAGCAGTGAGCAGTGATCCCAGCACAGAGCAGTGAGCAGTGATCAGTGCCCTGCCCAGCACAGAGCAGTGATCAGTGCCCCCTGCCCAGCACAGAGCAGTGAGCAGTGCCCCCCTGAGCAGCACAGAGCAGTGAGCAGTGCCCCCTGACCCAGCACAGAGCAGTGAGCAGTGCCCCCTGACCCTTCCACCCTGCACTGCCCTCAGGGCCACGTGAAACAGGAAATTTTGGGCAGGGGAAGCTGAGGAGGGCAGGGGAAGGGATTTGGGCTCAGCCATTTGGCACATTGATCTCGGGGGCTGCTCCTTGGCCTGGCCACACACCCCAGGAGCAGGATGGGCACCCTGTCCCTGGCTCAGAGCTCTTCCCAGCAGGGCCCCCACAGGCCCTTTGTGCATCCCTGAGCTCCTGTGACAGGTTCCAGCTGCCAGGGAGGCTCTGCAGAGCAGCCCAGGATTATCCTGGGCGACTGAATCCACCCCATTCATCCCTTTAAGCCAACATGAGCCACAAAGCCATTCCTGCTCACGTTCAGCTCTGCTCCCAGGCCAGGGGAGCTGCTGGGTGTCCCATTCCAGAGCTGTCAGCAGAGCTGTCAGCCTGTCTGTGTCTCTTACCTTCACTTTATTTGAGGACAAGTGCAAACATTTGCTGTCTCCAGCTGTCCGCAGTGTGATGGGGTAGAACTGTCCTTTGTTGAGGTAGGCCATGGGAGAGTCCCCAGATTTGATGTGAATGGCTTTGGGTGACCCCAGCGTGTATTCAAAGTCACTTGGATGGAACAAAGAGAGAAGGATGAATAAGCACACGCTGCTGTTTCACTGCAAAAGCAAAACAGAGCCCCAGGAGCCTCCACCCCACGGGTTACAGGCTCCAGTTTCTGCTCCATTCCCCACCTCACACACCCTGACACAGCACAGCACATTCTGATCCTCCCCAACACCCTGGGGAGCAGCACTGCTCCAACAGCCTCATTTTACCCCTCAGCTTTGCCTTAAAAACCCCTGGATGCGACTGCAACCAGTGTTTTTGTGTGGATGGCAACAGAACCATTGCTCAACCAGCAGCCTGCAGCAAAACACACAAAAATGGGTACCTGTGAAGGGACTTTTACAGCATCCTAAACTCAGGTTCCTGTCTCCAAATCCAGACCCATAACTGGAGAGCCAGGAAGACTCTCCCTTAATGGTCCTGTGGAAGAAGGACCTGCAGGACACCAACACCTGCTTGGCTGTGCAGAGCTGGGCTCAGAATCCCAGCTCGTGGGACCCTCAGGGTGGTGGGCACCAACTTTAATCTCTACAGAAAAGCTTTGTGGTGGCGCACAGAGAAGGTGTCACTGCTGGCAATGGAAATTGAAAGAAGAGCCTGAATTCAGCAGCTCTCAGGCCTTCACCAGCAGCTGAGCACTGAAACCATGAGGGCACAGCTGGTTTCTGCTGGGAGGAATCTGTGCAAGCCACCACCTGTACAGGAGCCTTCACTCAGACCCTTCAAGTGCCCTGTTTAGTCACCAACCCATCTTCTTCCTGCTCCACCTCCTGTGATGCCATCTCTGAAGATGGGCTTGGCAGCTCCTCTTATCTGCAGCCAGGAGAGCCAGAGAACTTCAGTGCACAAATAAACAGTGAGCAGGGAGCCTCTGCTGTCTGTGTGAACATCCCCACGTCTGACAGCTGACTCACCCAGTCAGCTGACTCAGGAGCAAATAAAAAGTGGGAGGTGAAATAATGTTACCTGCTGGGAGGTTTGATTTGGTATCTGGAGCAGCAAAGCTCTGCCTGGCAGAGGGGTGGAAAGGAAGAAGAAATCCCTCTCATGTTTTAGGAATGAGAGGCAGTGGCACCCTCTGAAATCAAGGCTGACTAACAGTGCTAAGTGAGAACCTAAACCTTAGATTAGGAGAGGCTGATTATCACCCTCATGCCCTGCCAGCCTCCTTTTCCCTGTCATTTACCCCATTCCAAGTGGCCTGTGGGGAGATGGTGCAGCCACCTGGGTCCCTCTGTGTCACCCAGCCAAGCAGGAAGGGGCTGTCACCCTGAGACAGGACAGCAGCTGGCCCTGGACTGGCCCCAGTCTGGGGGCAGAACAATCCCAGCTTTGGTCTAAAAGCTCATGGGGCAGCCCCTTGCTCCAAAAACATCATGCAGACACAACAGGTGTCTGCACAGGCACAGGATCTGTAATTTGTACTGGTGACTGCCAAGGCTGCACTGGGGACAGGAAAGGGATGCAGTCCTTCCCCAGGAAAGAGCCAAGAGTTCCCTGGAATCCCAAAGCCCTGCACTGCTGTTACCTCTTCACTCCATCTGTGGGGTAACTCTCGGGGCAGGGTGGCTCTGGCTGGGGTTTGAGGATGTCACTGAAGAGCAGCGTCTGCAGACAAGAGCAAACACACCAAGAGTCAAACCTCTCATGGCCTTGGGCATTCACCTCTCCCAGACTCCACAGCAGATGATCTCCAAAATCAACAGAAACCCCCAGAAACGCCCCAGGACCAGCACAGGAGCAGAGCTCAGTGCCCCCCCAGCCCAGCCTGACCTCCTGGGGGTCCTCCTTGAAGGTGCTGTCGGGCTGCCAGCGCTGCTGGGCCGGGGCCATGGGCAGGCTCTCAAACAGGGAGTTCAGGGAGCTGCTGTCATAGACATCCCCAGGGGCCACCAGGAAGTTGTCTGGGGTGGCTTCCAGCTTGCTGGTGCCTGGAGGGAGCAGGGCTGCCTTGTGAGGAGCAGGGACAGCCTCGAGACTCAGGCCGTTCTTCTTGGGGGGCTCGCAGAACTCCTGGCTCATGGAGACGTTTTCTGACAGCAGCTTCATGAGATGGGCTGAGCCATCGAAGGAGGGCAGCTCAGGCTCATAATCCATCCCGTGGCAGTGCCTGCTGGAGAGAGTCCTGGCTCAGGGCAGGGCAGAGAGGGCACCCCCAGCTCGGTGCCACCAGTGCCTGCATGTGACCCTGAGTCAGCCCAGCAGCTCCTGCTGGGCCTGGGAGCACTGACAGCCCCTGGGCATCTCCACCCACACTCTCAGGGCAGGCAGCAAGAGCCAGAGGTGCTCAGCAGATAAGGGATGACCACAGGGAGTCGGGGAATTTGGTCTGGATGTGGTTTGGGGCTGCACATCCACTGCTCCTTCATTGAGGCCACCACGCACTCAGAGTAGCAGGGGTGATAAGAAAGGTGATGCTGTGTGGGCTGTCCACCATAAATCTTTTTATGGCTCATCAATCCTCAAAGTTGATTTTTTTGTACCCTTCTTTAAGGAAAAACAATTATTGTACAAATTCACAAACTCCAGCAACTTAGGAAGCAAAAAGCAAAGCCAGCTTAACTCAGTTTGTTTCTGAAGGGGTGAAGTATGACTGGAGGTTTATTCTGTCAAGTGGCTCAAAACTGACAATGCCAAAGTACACAGCACCCAGGAAGGGGAACTGAACTCACAGTGGCAAATGAGCCATTAATTTAACAGTCAATTATCTGAAAACCTCAAAGGACAAATGGGAGTCACGGGAAGAGAATCCTGGGAGAGTGGAACAGAAACTCTCATCAGCCCAGGGAGTTAACCAGGATTTGGCCATTCAGTGCTGAATCCTTCTGCCCTTTGCAATTGTCACAAAATAGGAACTAAAGGTAATTTCTTCAGCTGCTGCAAATCTGCAGAACCCCTGTGAGCACAGCCAGACAGATGCTCAGGTGTGTAAATGGGTGTAGCTCCATTTAGACCCGCTTGGGACCTGGCCTAAAGAATGTTAATGTGTGTCTCAGGGTTAATGAGCTGCACTGTTGCTGGTAATAACACCGTGCTTTGATGTCTATTTTCTGCAAGCTCAGAGCCCCATCCTGCATTTCAGCAGCTGCAGGAGAGTGAGGCAGCCCCAGAGACAGGAACTGAAGCCAACCTCTTTGCCAGGTCATTGCGTGCCATCATCCCAGCTGGCAGAATCCTCTTCTCCTTGGGCACCTGGGACAAGGCAGAGCAGAGTCTGGTCAGGGGAGGATTTTGTTAAAGGGAAACAGAGCAGAGTCAGCCCTGTCTAATAAAACCCCACGAGCAGAACAAACAGCAGAGCTGGGCTCTGCCCTGGGCTCCCAAATCACCTTGGACAACCACGGCAGCTTCTTCTGGGCAGGCCCTTAAAAGCCCCCAAGTGAGGGGGGACATCATTGCTCTATTGCTTCCACTCAGGGCTAAATCAGAGCCACACTCCTCAGAGCTCCATCCTCCAGCAGCACGGGGAGAATAGAACTGGAGGGGTCTGCAAGGCTGCTCAACAGCCCTCAAAGCCCTCATGGGTAAAAATCCAGACTCGAGGCACCGGGGTTCAGGTCTTCCACATGTTCTGGATTCCCTCCAAGTGCTGGTTTGTGCCTCAGTTTCCCTCTGGTGGCGCAGTGTGGTGTTGGAGAAACAACTGGGGGGCTCAGGAGATGGGGGAGCTCAGTAGAGGGGTCCCCTCCTAAGCTGGTAGATGTTTGACACCTACTCTGCACCTCTTTTACCCCGAGTTTGCCCCAGTTTGCTCAGCCTTGCCCCGGTTTTGCCCAGCCCGGGGCACCCACCATGTAGTAGTCGTAGAGGAGGCTGAGGGCGGCCACACTGTCGTCGTCCCCGTTCACCCTCATCATGGCCTTGGTGGCTGCAGTCAGGGGGTTCTCCAGGTACGTTTTCCAGGCCTCATCCTCGCTGGTGTAGGGGAATTTCTGGAAGTTCATGGTGTCATTCTTCATCAGGCGCACGGATCTGAAACTGGGGGGAACTGGGAATGAGGGAGGGGCTTTTCCCACCGAGCTTTCCATGAACACAGGAAGGGCTCCCCAAGGGCTCGGTGGGGTGGAGAAGGGATGTTCTCCTGGTCCTGGACTCCCAGAGCCTTTGGGATCAGCTGGGCACAAATCCAGGCCAGAGCCTCCCCAGGGGCAGCTGCTCCCTGTCCTGCCCAGGAGCCAAAACCCCCTCAGCTGCTCCTCCCTGCAGCCCATCCTGCCCTGTCCCGGGGTGCTGGGCACTAAACAGGGAGCAGGGAACAATTTTCCCTTGGATGTGGAGCTCCAGGCCAGCACAGCCCACAGCCAGGCACCGGCACTCGGTGCCCAGATGAAATCAAACCTCGTTGTTCTCCTTTGCTGCAGTCCATGGTTTTAAATTATTTTTTTCCCAATCATTTGTAGCTGATTTCACTGAGGGAAGCAGACAGGCAGATCACAACCCCCTCCCTTCCACTAAAGAATTCCTGACTGAGGTGAGGCTCGTGGGACTACGTGAGAAGCAACACACCAAAGTAATGCCCTGCCTGTCCTCACTTCTGGCACTTTCTCCAGGCCTCTCCATCTTCTGTTAATAAACTGTCAGACACTTAATTGCCCAGACATTGGTCATCTTTCCTTTTCCCCCAGCAAGCCCTGCCAGCAGTGCCTCTGTGCATTCCCTGGGAGGTTGGAATCGTGGAATCCTGGAATTGTTTAGGTTGGAAAAGACCCCAGAGATCATCGAGTCCAACCTTTGAGGGATCCCAGCGCGTCCACAGAGGCTGAGCCGCTGGCCCTGCTGCTGTCACACCTTCCTGTCCCCTGCACCTGCTGTCACCTCCACAGCCCACACCATTCACCATCAAATAACACCTCCACGGACAAAAATTCCCTTTTCCTCAAAGTCCAGGAAGGGCAAGACTGGGTTTTATTAGAAGAAAGGTTTTTAAATCTTCTTTAAATCTCCAAAGTTGCCAAGAGCTGACTGGAGTTGAACCATGACATCACCTGATGTTTGTTCATGGAAAGGCAAAGGAAACTTTCAGGAGTTACAGCAATGAATGCTACAGTTTAATTTTTATAAGGAATATGTTGTTCTCATTTAGCCACTCTCCATCCTGGTGTAGATTTTTAAGTGAATCATCCAGAGAACAATAATTCCTCTTGGGAGGAGCCTGGCATCCCTGAAGCTGCCCATGGTTGCTCTGTCACCAGGCACTGCCACCTGCACAGATTCTCACTAAACCGTGCAGGGACAGCTTGGGACGCTCCAGGCTCAGGCTCCCGAGCTCTCCTTGGCTCGGACTCCTGCTCTGGTGCCTCCCTGCCTAACAAAACAAATTATTTACTCTGCAGTTCAGGAATTACAGCTGATTTGTTCCATGAGGCCACCGAGGGCTGTTCCTGCTGTCCCCGTCGCCTTTTCCTCCAGGAATCCTCTGCTCTCCCTCCAGCCCCGCGCTCCGGAGGCTCCCGGGGCTCCGTGCCCGGCGGGGCTGGGCAGGGCTGGGCTGGCACCGCTCCCGGGCATAGCGGGCCCCGCTCTCAGCCCGGCAGGGCCCGGGCAGTTTCGTTGTCTTTAGCGCTTCTCACGCAGCCTTTCTCTCCCTCCTCCTCCTCCTCCTGCTGCCCGCTGTCTCCGAGCGGGCCCGCAGTGACTCAGGCCCTGCTCTCCTGCCCGGGCAGGATCCGCAGCTCCCCCGTCCTCCCCAGGGACAGCGGCAGCGCTCGGCCCGGCCCTGGGAACCGGCAGAGACGAACACACGGGGCAGGATGGAGCAACAAAGCACCTGGGAGCGTAAAACCACCCGGATTCCCGGGGAGATTCATCCTCCCTCAAATAAAGCATTCCTTGCGTGGTTATTCCCTCCTGCCCCTCACCTCTGCTGGGAGAAACCTGGAAAAGGCACCCAGGGCCACCTGCTCTGCCTCAACCTGGGAGAGCAAAGGCAAAGTGCCCTGAGCTGGAGAGAGCCCAGCGTGGGCACCCAGTGCCCCTTGGAGCAGAGCTCAGGACAGCAGGACAGCAGGACAGCAGGACACACAGCTGGGAGGGGCCCAGGGCCCACAGAGGCCTGGAGAGGCAGAGCAGCTGCTCCACGCACTGGGAACTGCCCTGGGGTTTCCCCAGCTGAGGAGCAGCACAAGTGACGGGAATTGCACCTTGATCCCACCTCGCTCCTGTGCCAGAGTCCCCGGGACCCCAGGCAGGCTCTGGGATGTGAGACTGGAGCCCCTGCAGGGGCCTGAGGGGACACCCAGCCCATCCCCCTGTCCTGAGATCAGCCCTGCTCCCAAAGGTCACCACAGCTCCCCAGGATCTGAGCACACAAACGGGTGTGGTGACAAGTCCAAGGCACCTTTCTGGCATCAGGACCTACAGGACACCCAGATCCCATCAGCAACCTCTGTGAGGCACAGCTGCAGGGAAGGGACCCAAATCCACATCCAAACACACCAGGAAAGTCACCCAAATCCAGATCCAAACACACCAGGAAAGTCACCCAAATCCACATCCAAACACAGCTGAACTTTACTTTCCTCCTGCCTGTGATGCCCCTGCACGTGGCCGGGCCCTGTTTGCCCGTTCCAAGCTCCTGCTCTGTCTGGCAAGGCCAGAGCTCCTCTCCAGGTGGGGAAACACAAACCCTGGGAGCAGCAGCAGCTCCCTGCCTGCCCTCCGTGCACACTGGAGCTGGGCCCGGGGCCATGTGCAGAGCAGGCTTTGGGGCTGGAGGAGTTTGTTTGTTTCCAAACACTTGGGAGTGTGAGACAAGGTGATCCCAGCCCCTCTCCTGCTCCAGCCCAGCCCACCTCTGTTTCCCCAATTTCTCCTGGTGGTGGATAAACACTCGGGGCTATGCTGGGACAGAGAACATGCCCAAAGGGTCCCGCTGGGGACACCAGCCAGGCAGGACAGAGCCCTTGGACTGCGCCTGCCTCTGTGCTGCCTGGGGGAGGCTGTGCTGCCTCTGAGCTTGGGGCTGCTGCCTTTGTTCTCTCCACTGCACCTGGCTAAGCCCAGCCTAAACCCTGGCCCTGCCCGATGCTGGTGGCTGCAGAGCAGATCCCACTGAGCCCCTGGTGAGCAGCAGCAGCAGCAAACAGAGGCACAGGACAGACCCCCAGCCCTGAGGAGCTTGGGGTGCCCCAGGCAGCTCCTGTGGGGGCTCCACCAGCTCTGGGCTTGGGCAGTGCCCTCTCCTCCCTCCTGAAATGACCCCGGTGCTTCCCAAGTCCTTGTCAGGAGCTCAGGGGAGGATCCCTGGGCAGCAGCTCTCCCTGGGCAGGGATTGCGGCCTGCAAAGCCCTGTCAGGGAGGACAGAATCCCACCAAGAGCCCTCAGTGCTGAAGCCAAACCCCTCAGCTGAGCTGTGATTCTGTAATTGCTTTGCAGGTTTATTAAACAAGCACACCTGAAGGTGACAGCACAGCCAGCAGTGAGGGCATTGTCACCAGCCCACTCACACAGCCAGGCAAAAATCCAAACAGAGACAGAACCAGGAAAAAAAACCACAGCAAGAAACACAACAAACACAGACTAAGGATGGAAAACGCTGCTGGGGTGCCAAGCACAACACGGTGTCAGCCCTCAGCCCAGCAGCCGGGCTCTCTCCCCTGGCCCTGACCGGCACTGCCCACGGGACATTGCCTGGGATATTTTCTCTGGCAGCTGGAGAACAATGTGGGCTCTGTCCCTGGCTTTGTGCAGGGCCATTGCAGCAGCCTCAGCCCAGGGCTCACTCAGCTCAGCCAGCTGAGGGTTCCCGGCAGCGCAGGAGCTTCTCCTTCCTTCCCGGATCCAGGGGGCACAGGGGGTCCAGGGCAGCGCAGGGGGCCCTGCAGGGCTGTGCCCGCCTGGCAGGGGAGGGAAAGGGGACACAGGAGCAGCTTTGGGAAATGGCTCCTGGCTCCCACAGGGCTCCCTGGGTGCCAGTGCAGGGCAGTGGGCACTCCCTGCGGGCTGGGGTGGGCGCTGGTCCCCCCAGCAGATCCAGGGGGGCTCTGCAGGCCGAGCCATGGCTGAGCCACCCAAACCTCCTGGGGCAGCCTGGGCACGGGCAGGGATCCCCCTCCCCTGGCCTCCCTGCCCAGGAACCTCAGAGCAGCTCCACATTTGTCCTTTTTCACCCAGCCTCACTCCTGCTTTCGCAGCTCAGCAGAAGGGCCTGGGGACAGGATTGGCACTGAAATGCCTCATCCTGGGCTGTTCGGCAAAGGTGGGAGAGCAGAACCAGCCCTGAAGCTCTGCAGTGAATCTCAGCAGCCCTGGGCTGTTCTGCCCCTGCAGCCTGGGACAATCCAGGCTGTGACATTTGGGGGACACCAGCTGGGGCTGTGCTTTACCCCAGAACATCACCCTGGGGGGATCCATGCCCCCATCCCTGCTTTAGGGCCTCCCCTGCCCAACAGAACAAATCCCAGCACAGAACCCTCTGTAGTTCAGGAATTAGGGCTGATTTTTTCCAGAAGCAATTTCTGATGTCAGATGGTTCCGTTTTGGGGTGTCCTGAGTTTCAGGGATATCTGACTCCAAGGGAGACACAAAACCAGGCCCTGAGCATCTGCTCCCACTTCTGAACTATTGCTGTAAACTCCACTCTCATTCTGTTCTCATTGTGGACAGACACAGGCGCTTTATGTACAGTTATTCCTGGACACAAACCCCACACTTTGCTCCCAGTGCCTCACCCACCAAAAGGAAGATTTCACAGGTAATTTCTGTATATTCTCTAACTCCAACAGCCATGACTTCTAAATAAAATGAAATTTTAAAAAATCACCATTTTACAAGATGTGGATTTAAACCCCATCAATGGTAGCCATAATACACAAACTTCTGCAACAAAATTTGTTTCCTTTTTACTGCTCTTCAGATAATGTGGATTTTTAAGGCAGCAATCAGCTATTTTGGGTTGTCTGTGCTGAGAACAAAGCCCAGCTTTACTCAGGGTTCTCTGCTGCCCTCAGCACCGCCCTGCCAGAGGCTGCTGCAGGGCCACCCTGGGGCTGTCACACGTTTCCAAGGAGAGCAGAGGTTGGAGGTCTCAGCCCCAGCACAGTGGGGTCCCCGCAGCCAGGGCTGTGCTGATCCCTCCCCTGCCCGGCCGCACGCCTGGCACGGGGCTGGTGCCCTGCTCGGGGTGCCACAGGTGGATCCTGTTGCCCAAGAGGCTCCAGGAAGCTGTGCCAGGGCAGGACACTTGACAGGAGCCTCACATGGAGCAGCTGCTCCTGCCCTGCCCCTGCCCCACGCTCTGCCAGCGGCTCCAGGGCCCTGCAGGGCACAGCCAGGGTGGGCTCCCCCTGCCCCTCCCCATCCTGGAGGGATTTTCACCTGAACAATCCCAGCTCCAAGGTGTCCCTGCGTCACAGTGTCCTGGGAGCACAGGAGCAGCAGCTTCTCCTTGGCTGTTCCACACAGAAACCAACCCCAGCACCAGGAGCTTCAGACAAGGATTCTGCCAAACAAACCCAATTCAGGGGTTCAGGTTTTGCCAAACAAACCCAATTCAGGGGTTCAGGTTCTGCCAAACAAACCCGATTGACCCCATAACACCAGGCCCCAGTGCAGGGCATGACAGGAGCAGGAGGGGGGCACAGCAGGGGCTGGGGGCAGTGCCAGCCCTGGGGCTCTCGGGGCGTTTCACTCGGGCTGTGGCCAGGCTGGGGGCACGGATGGGTCTGGATCAGCCTCAGCCCACAGCCAGAACAGCACTGACACCTGAAGGGACAAGGAATGAACCTGGAGCGGTTTGGGTTGGAAGGGACCATCCAGGACCCCCAGGGCAGGGACACCTCCCACTGCCCCAGGTGCTCCCAGCCCTGCCCAGCCCGGCCTTGGGCACTGCCAGGGATCCAGGGGCAGCCCCAGCTGCTCTGGGCACCTGTGCCAGGGAGGAATTTCTTCCCCATATCCCATCCAACCCCAATCTCTCCCATATTTCTGACCCTCCAAGCCTTGGGAACTCAGCTGTGGGCAGTGGCATACAATCATACGTTCAATAATGAGTCCCACTCATTTTTATCACTTTTATCATTACCATTTTTCAGCTGTTGCCTTTTCCCTCCTCACACAATTCCAGGATCCCTGTCCCTGCCAGTCAGCTGATCCCAAGGGCTGGCAGGTGCAATCCAGGTACAAGTGCATTTTTGGATGAACAGGTTACCCTGATCAACAGGTCAAACCCCAGCCAGAACCAAGCCAGAGCAGATCCTCCTCCAGGAACTCTTTATTCTGCAAATTTCCCTGGAACCATTCCCATGGACCAATCAGCCCAAAATGTGACCCAAAGCATCAAAGCAGAGATACTGTGCAAATGTTGATTCACTCCTGCTTTGAGTCTGCAGTTTATTCAGAGGGCTTTTACTCCTTTGTTGGGAATTGCATAGCAGTTATTTGATTGTTGTTTCTTTAATTTACAAATCTCTTTTTCTCTTTACATAACTTAAAAAAAAAAAATAAAAGAATCCAAGCCAGCCTCCCTTGCTCCAGCACGGTTATCCCTTGTGTGCTTTGCTGCCAGGATTTTATAAAAGGGCTTTAACTTTTCATTCACCAGGAGCATAACTCAAGTTTTAATAACACACCTTATGCATGACAAAAATTTGCTTCTGGCGATCATGGTTTCGACCACAAAACCACAACTGGGAGTAACTCCTGGTTAACTCCTTCCAGCCCACGCAGGCAGAGTTAGACACAGGTTCAGTTTAGAAGACTATGGAAATCAGCAGTTGGAATATTTTATAATAGGCAAAGCATCTCCCCCTCCCAAGCCGCGCTGCTCCCATCCCAGTCCCCTCTGGGAATTTTAAGTCCCAAAGGGGGAGGTGGGAAGGGACCATCCGGGCCATGGTAAATGGAGATATCGCAGCTCCTGCACATCTGGGCAGCTGTGCCGGGGCACGGACACCGCTCCGAGGCTCCTCCCTGGCCATTATCCCCAAATTCGCAGTTCCTCGGAGCCCCTCGGGCCCCCGGAGGGGCTTTAGCGGCCTCTTATCAGCTCCTGCCCCGCTGACACCTCCTCCCCTCGGAGCAAACCGGGGCCGAGCCTTTCCCTGCCCCTCTGGTCCTGCGGAATTCCCGCTGCCGGGAATTCTCCTTTGGATGAGCAGCTCCCGGCCCGTGCTGGCCCGAGATGAGCCCCCGGCCCTGTCCGGGCTGGGTTCGGGGCTGCCGCCGCTCCTGCCCCGCAGAATAAAGCGGAATTTCCCGAGATACAGGTCCTCCCAAAGGATCGTTCGTGGGAAAGGCTCGCACGGAGCCCCGGGGCGCTCCCCTGCCCCGCAGGCTCAGGGTTAACAGCGCTGGGAGGGCAGAGGCAGCAGCCGTGTAATTCCCGGCCCTAATTAGCGATAAATCCATCAATCGCACGCTCCGCGCCTCCCCAGAGCCAAACGCGTCCTCAAACCTAAAAAGCGCCGGTTCTGAATGACCCCAAAACTTCCGAAAGCGAAAACTGCAGTGACAGAGTCTCGATCGATCCGAGCAGATTGATCCCACGATTTACATAAAATAATAATTACTGCCGTGCCTTTTCAGGGTTCTTAATTAGGAGGAGATGGGCTGACACAGCAGCTCTGGCAGGCTGGTAGACACACACGGGCGTGCGGGTTTCTCCCCAAAAACACCTTGGAAGCACCAGATCTGTACACAGACAGGTGTAATTTCTATTTCTCGATAAATATTTTACAGGCAAGTCCTCCCCGCAGGGCTCTGGACCGGGCTGGCGCGGAGCAGTGCGGACAGCCGCGCTCAGCAGCTCCGTTCCCCGCTCCGCAGCCTCCCCGACACTTGTTGGCCTTTACTGCAGAGGTGCGAGGCACGAGGCTGCGCTGACACCATCGGCACCCGAAACTCCAAAATATTTCGGAGGTGCCAACATTAGAAACGAGAGTTATACAGGGTCGCTAGGTGTTAAAAGCTTTTTCTTATTTAAAAGATTAAATCATTTGATAGGGTCATAGCGTGAATTCATTTACTTAACGAAAAAACCCCAAACAAACAACAAAAAACGCCCAAAAACCAAACCCCAAAACAAGCAAAAAACCCAAAGAAAGAAAAAAAACCCTGCACCCAAACAAACAAACAAAAAAAATCATAAACCCCTCAACAAAAACAATAAAAAAGACACACAACAATCCCCACCCCTAGAAACTAGAGACCGGTAAATACTTTGGAAGGTATTTCTCAAATAAATACAGTTAAACCAGATTCCTGTAGCTGCTGCTAGATTTTGTTGGACAGAGGCAGAGCAGATTCGCTTCAGACAGAAACCCCGTGTGTCAGTTTTAGCCGGGGATAAAGCACCAACCAGGATCGTGGCTTTTAACAAGCTCCAAATGAAACGAAGCGATTGATTCCTGGGAAGTGATTCCTCCCCAGGACAACACCAACTCAGGCAGCGACAGAAAATCAGGAAAATGTTCCCATCCTGTTTTTTACTGCCCTTCACAACAGCTGGGCAGGCAGAGGAGCAGCCCAGGAATCTCCTCCAGCCCCGGTGGCGAGAAAAGGGGAGAAGGGAAAAAGCTCCACTTACTGCAGCTCACTGGGCATTGCAGAAAAGGGGGGAAGAGAAAAGCTCCGCTTACTGCAGTTCATTGGATTTTGGGGCAGAGGAGAAGGGAAAAGGGCTCACACTTATCCAGCTCATGGGGAATTTCCCCAAAGCAGAGAAGGGAAAAAGGCTCACACTTATCCAGCCCATTGGACATTTCCCCAAAGCAGAGAAGGGATAAAGGCTCACACTTGTGCAGCTCCCTGGGCACTGAGGCAGAGGAGAAGGGAAAAGGGCTCACACGTATCCAGCTCATTGGGCATTTCCCCAAAGCAGAGAAGGGAAAAGGGCTCACACTTATCCAGCTCATTGGACATTTCCCCAAAGCAGAGAAGGGAAAAGGGCTCACACTTATCCAGCTCATTGGACATTTCCCCAAAGCAGAGAAGGGAAAAGGGCTCACACTTATCCAGCTCATTGGACATTTCCCCAAAGCAGAGAAGGGAAAAGGGCTCACACTTATCCAGCTCACGGGGAATTTCCCCAAAGCAGAGAAGGGAAAGGGCTCACACTTGTGCAGCTCCCTGGGCACTGAGGCAGAGGAGAGGGAAGAGGCTCGCACTTACTCCAGCTCATTGGACATCGCCGCGGTGAGTGCTCAGCAGCGCTGGCTCTGCCGGTGCTCACACAGACATTCCCTGCCAGGTGTTTGATTTATGGCAGCGCTCGCACAGGTGGGGCGGCCGTGCCGGGATTGGCTGCCGGGACAGGTGCCCTGGGACAGGTACACCCAGACAGGTGCAGTGTAACCCTGTCCCTGCCGGCCCGCCAGGGAACAGCCCCCGGCGAGAGGAGAAGGGGGCGGGATCGGGGATTCATCTCGGGGAGAATGAGTTTCAGTTTGGGGCATGGGTTCCATGCCTGCCGTGCCAAGGAGCTGTCATTTCTGCGGAGCTGGGGGCTGGTTCGTCCTTTGCTGTTTCTTTGTATATAAATACACTCAAAATACATGTATTTGTAAAGGAATGAGTTAGGGAAGGAGAAAGTTTCCTCTCGTTCCTCCGTGGTGGTTGTACTGACAGGAAAACCCTTTCCTGCCTCTCCTCACCTCCTCTCAGCCGCTCACTCCAGAACCACGAGTTGTTGGTTTTTTCCTCCCTCTTAAAAAATGAACCTTAACCCCCCTAACTTTAGGTACCAAGTCATTCCCCAAACACCCTGGCTCAGGGAGCCCTCGCACCGCTCTGGGTCTGTCAGGAGCAGGGCTAACCTGTGGGATAACCTTTCTCTGTTTGGGGGTTTGGGAAGGAGCTGCAGGAATCCCACCCGGGCAACACCTCTGCAGCAACTCCCCTGCACCCGGGGAGAGGTTTGTGCAATAGAACAAAACTCATCAGGGATTCAAGCCCTCTTGCTGGATGGTTTCTGTCATCCGTGTTGCAATGAGGAGCAGAGGATGGGCTCAGCCGTGACTCACGGTGACTGGATTTGGAAGGCAGGAGAGGATTTTGCCAGGCAAGTTGATACAAGCCTTAAAACAAAGGGAAAAAGAAAAGCTTCCACCCCTCGTTCTCACCCCCCCATCGTGTCTCACTCCTGCCTGCCCCGCTCAGCTCAGCCCTGCACGGCTCGGGGGATGTCACGGCTCTGAGTGTGGCTGTCCCTGGGGACACAGGGGCAGGCAGGAGCCGTGTCCACACAGGCTCTGTGAGCACAGAGCTCTTTAATTTGGGTACAACAGCCTCCAACAGCTCGCTGGTGCAGGCTCAGGAGGAGCTGTGACCGTGGGGTTCCTGCTGACAAACCCAGGACGTGCCAGGATGCAGGGGCTGGGCAAAGGCTGCTCTGGGAACGAAAGCCAAGGGGCTGGAGCAGTGCAGACTCCACTGGGACTGCTGGAGAGCACCAGGAGCAGGGGACAGCAACGCCCCAAAGCTGAAAGAACCCGTGGAGAATCCTGGAGTGGGTTGGGTTGCAGGGACCTCAAAGATCATCCAGTGCCACCCGCTGCCACGGGCAGGGCTGTGTCCTGTCAGGCCAAGGACAGCGCTAATCTGTGCAGCTGTGGCAGCAGTTGATCAATACTCTGATTTTATCTCCAATTAATGAAGCCCTGCCGAGTTCATGGTGCCCACAGTGGCAGCTCTGAGTCCGTGTCCTTTACCCCATCCAGGCAGAGAGGATTTCACTGGCTCTGGTTATTGCAGAGCTGCAAGATCCCCTCGGGGGATTTCCGAGTTTCTTCCAACCTTTACAGACTCCAGCAACAAAAGTGAAGGAGGAGAAAACGCTGCCAGAGCCAGGGCAGGCAGGGGAAGGACAGGGCTCTGACCTCTGAGGGGAAAAGCCCTGACATAGAAAGAAGAGACAGAAACGTGTCTGGCAGGGCTGAGCAGGGCCAGCTTCTGTCCCAGTGGAAGGTGCCCTGTGCCACCTCTGGGTTTGGCTCAGCCTGTGGGGCTCAGGCCTGGCAGGGCAGCAGGGATGGGGCTGTGCTCCCCCAGGACAGGGCACAGGAGAAGAACGAACCCTCAGCCCCTCCTGCTGCGCTGGCAAAGCCCTGGTGCCAGCCCCGCAGGGAGGCTCAGGACCAGCCCAGCCCAGCGAGGCTGGGATGTGCCACCGGGCACTGCCCCTGCCAGACAGGACCACCCCTGTCCTGCCTCCTCCATCCTTTGGGCACCTTTTGTGTCTTTTTTGTGATAATGGGACTTTTGTGGCGCCTCGGAGGCCTCCAGGCCTGGACGCCCAGACAATCCCTTTGACTATGATTTCAGGATTTCTAATTATTATTTTCTCTCCTTTTCTTTTTCTTTTTTTTTTTTTTCATTTATACTCCACCCTCCAAGAGTATCTGGTGAGGGGGTGGGATAGAAGAAAGAGACCAAGAGATACATTCTCTGTGAACAAAACCCTCCCACTTCCCCTCCACTCCCCTGTTAAATATACCCTGGAACAAAAGCCTTTTATGATGCTCTAAAAATAAAGCGTGCAGCAGTCAAGACAAACTGCAAAGTCTAAAAGAGAGGGCCAAATTTTGCTCACAGCTACACCCTCTCTAAGGCAACAGGGCTGCTCTTGTGTTTGGCTTGTTAAACCCTCCTCAAACATCAGGGGCAGCCTGGGACGAGCTGCGTGTTGTGAGGGACACAGCAGCAGCTCCAGGATGGACTCAGCATCACCAGAGGGTCCCCGGCCCTGCAGGGGCTGCCCTGGGTGTTTAACCCGTCCCAGGAGAGCGTGGCCCTGTGCCCTGACACCCCAGTGCTCCTGTTTCTCCCTCTGCCTCCCATTTGTGGTGTGCCTCACCTGAGCCGTTCCACGCTCCCTGTTCCCAGGCTGGCTTCTCTGCTGTGTAACTTGTAAGGAACTTCAAAGCAAGGACTCTAATCCCTTTAGGATACACAGCTTTTCCCACTGACAGCTGTCAAACATCCTTCCCAGCTGTCCTGTGATGTGCCAGGAATTGCAGTTGTCTTTGACCAAGGGTTATTAAAACACTTCAGCAATTAATACACAACAAGAGGAAGCAGCCTGGAGCAGGTTAAAGTGAGATGGGGCTGCTTCAGGTGCTTTTCCAGCAAAAAACACACCTTGTGCCATTCGCTCCTTTGATATCCAAACCAGTTCATCTCTCCCTGTGTCTCCCAGAGCCTTTTCCCAGAGAAGGCAGAACAAAAAGAGGAACAGAAACTTCCTTGGGCTGCACGGCTCAGTCTGGCAGTGCTGCCCTCCCCTGTGTTTGCACAGCACGGGCACAGCAGAGCTCCACAAGGAATAACGAGGGAAAGGAAAAGGAGGATTTCTGGAGAAATCAAGAGGGATGAGCCCCTCACTGGCCCTTTCCCAGCAGTTTTCCAGCCCCTCTCTGCAGGATTCCTGGGAATCCAGCTGGCTCTGCTGCATCCCAGTACCACTAAACAATGTGACCTGATGCTTAAATGTCTTTTTAATAGAGTCAGGCCAGTTTGTTATTATCTGTTGTAGCCCAGGGGGCTTTAGGAAAATTCCTGTTGTCCTCAGCGAGTTCTACCAGTTCTCACTCAGTAACAAGTTTGGGTTGCAAACAACTGACCCAGCTCAGGGGCTGCAGGGCAGGCAGCCCCAGTTAAACAAACAAACGTGACCCCCAGCCCAGCACCTTCTCCTGCTGGAAGCAGCTTCACTTTCCTGTCCGTGCTCTCCAGGGCTGACCTGACAGCGGTGGAAGAGCCCAGCCCAGCTCGGTCTGCCAGGGACGGAACTGCCTGGGGATGCCACGAGGATGTTCCCCATTCCAGCCCGGGCCTCCTGGGATGTTCAGCTCCAAATATGCACAGGGAAGGAGCCAGGGGAAGGTTTCACAGAGAACTGTTCCCTTTTAACAGGAATTTCAGCCTGGCTCCAAGGAAACTTTGTATTCTACCCCCAGCACCCAGCAGGGAGCACAGGCCCAGCTCACAGGGCTTCCCTCCCACCTGCAACCCCAAACACACATTTCCTCCTGGAAAAATCCCAGAGCTGGATCCCCCCCAGTGCTCCCTGGGCCAGGAGGGGCTGGCAGTGATGGCAGCAGCACCAGGAAGGGCTCAGGGCTGGGCCCACACGTCCTCAGTGCTGCCATTCCTCCCCGAGAGAAACTTCCCTGCATGAAAACACTTTTGAAAATGGACCAGATGCAAAACACCAGGGATTGCTCCCAAGCATTTCCCCCAGTGCTGCAGCCTGATCAAAGCTGCCTCCCCTGAGGAGTTATCTGATGTCAGGCAGTGACTCTGCAGCACAGATGAGCTTGGGCTCGGGTACCTCAGTTGACTCCACTCCTCCTTAATCAGCCCTGGCTGAGCAGAGATATGGAAATGGCCCTGGCAGAGCTGTCCTGGGCTGCTCAGAATGAATTTCCCTTATCAGGAGCGTGGTAGATCCCAGCAGCACAGCTGGGCTCGGGTTCAGGCTCCTTGTCTGCTCCTCTCACCCAAAATCTGAGCACAGCACAGAAATGGAATTTCATTCAGCAAATTCCTGAGTAAGAAATAAAAAAAAGGAAATATGAATGGATATCAGTCCTCCCTGGACTGTAATGAATGTGCTCAGGGAGCCTTGAGAGGCATCTTTACGTGACAGCTCAGTTTCTGTCAGTAATTAGAAAAGCTCAGGCCAGAGATATTTATCTGTGAGCAACATCTGGAACTAATAACATCTCAGCCCTGCCAGCCTCCCTGGTTTCATCTCAAATCTGCTGATACTTGCTGTTATTAGTTTATTTAGTTGCCTCTTCAAGCCTGGCTTCCTGTAATCATCCCATCATGTGAAAGTGTTCTCTACACAAAAATCTCTGTCCTTCAGGATAGTTGCAAAACACTCCAAACCCCAATTTCTACAGGCTCAGGAATGAAGAGACAGAAAGCAAAATAACTCCCTCACACACCCCACAAAGTGAAGCAATTTTCAAGCCAATCCTCCACCTAGCAAGGACCTGGCTTGTGGTTTCCAGGCAGAACCAGGGCTCAGGACACATTAGTGCTGTGCTGGTCAGTGCTGGACTCATCAAAGCACTGCAAATTTTAATTATTTCTCACTTCAGCTCTACACCTGTCATTACTCATCTGAATCACTCATGGGATACTGGACCAGGGGATGTTTTGGGGTGGCCAGAATGGGCACACAGCAGAACTCTTCCTGCCTTTCTCTGCCTCAGCACTTTGCAGGAGCTGACTTTCCCACAACAGCTTGAGAAAACAGCTGTGGGACCTGATTACTTACAGAGAGGAGGAAGAAGTCGGCTCCACAATCTTGATTTGACTCTGAAATTGTCCCTGGAATTGGGATTCCATGCTTGGATGCCAGGCCTGGTTTGGAGACGCCCCCTGCTCTGGAAGCGTTAAAATGAAAGGCAAAGGCAGAGAGGCTGGGCAGGGGCTGGGACAGCACCTGTGGGAACTGAATCTCCTTCCCTCCTTCCCAGGGAGAAACCTGGGAAGCCCAAAGGGCCTGGGTGGGTCAGGGCTGTCCCGGGACCCTCAGGGAACACAGCCCCCGCTCCTGGACGGGCCCACCTGGGACAACTCCAGCTCCTTGGAGCTCTCAGCTCTCTCCAGGCACAGGGAGATTGGATTTCCCTCTTGGGAACATCCCAGTGCTGGTCCTGCTCCTTCCCCCAGGGGCTCCAGCCTTGTCCTCCAGCTGCAGCCACAGCCCCCCAAAATCCTGCAGGGACAGAATGTGGGTGATGCAGCAAAGCCCAGGCACAGCCAGCAGGGCTGAAGCCTCCTGTAAAAATTAACAGTTAAAATTAACAGTTCTGGGCTGGAGAATGGGGAAACTTTTGGGGTTTTTCTCCTGGTTCAAGGGAGCTGCTGCAGGGTGTCCCCTCTGTGGGACAGCACCAGGAGCCGGTGGCTGTGGCTGGAAAAATTTTTCAGGTGGTGACTTTGGAGTCCTTCCAGCCCCCTCCATCCCCACTGAGCTGCGTGCAGCCCTGCAGGAGCTGTGAGCCAGGCAATGCCACACACACCTGAGCCCATCTCCTGCTGCCACCTGTCCCCAAAAGCTGCAGGGAGCCTGGGCTGTGCCCTCCATCCCCAAAAGCTGCAGGGAGCCTGGGCTGTGCCCTCTGTCCCCAAAAGCTGCAGGGAGCCTGGGCTGTGCCCTCCATCCCCAAAAGCTGCAGGGAGCCTGGGCTGTGCCCTCCATCCCCCAAAGCTGCAGAGAACCTGGGCTGTGCCCTCCATCCCCCAAAAGCTGCAGGGAGCCTGGGCTGTGCCCTCTGTCCCCCAAAAGCTGCAGGGAGCCTGGGCTGTGCCCTCTGTCCCCAAAAGCTGCAGGGAGCCTGGGCTGTGCCCTCTGTCCCCAAAAGCTGCAGGGACCCCGGGCTGTGCCCTCCGTCCCCAAAAGCTGCAGGGAGCCTGGGCTGTGCCCTCTGTTCCCCAAAAGCTGCAGGGAGCCTGGGCTGTGCCCTCCATCCCCCAAAAGCTGCAGGGAGCCTGGGCTGTGCCCTCTGTTCCCCAAAAGCTGCAGGGACCCCGGGCTGTGCCCTCTGTTCCCCAAAAGCTGCACGGAGCCTGGGCTGTGCCCTCTGTCCCCAAAAGCTGCAGAGAACCTGGGCTGTGCCCTCCATCCCCCAAAAGCTGCAGGGAGCCTGGGCTGTGCCCTGCTGGCTCCTGCCACCGCTGGAACTGCCCCAGCACTTCTGCCCCACAGCTCCTCCCTCCCAAAGCTCCTCCCCAGGCTCTGGAGCAGGGAAGGAGCCCCAGATACCCCAGATACCCCCAGATACCCCAGATACCCCCAGATACCCCCAGACACCCATCTGCTCCACCCTGGGCTGGGGTCAAGCTCAGCATCCTCGCTGGCACGTGTCTGTCACGTCTGATCCCAAATAAAGACCCTCCTAACCCTGCCTCACTCCACCTCTCCTGCTGCTTCATCCCCCTGCCAGGCCAGAACCCAACACCTACAGTGAGAAATGCTCCCATTGGAGATGAAACCCAAACCCAAATCCTATCAGTGCATCGCCTGCTCAGATAACAAACCCAACCCAAGCTTGTAGGAACTTATT
This sequence comes from Emberiza elegans, assembly GCA_024865655.1. NCBI lineage: Eukaryota > Metazoa > Chordata > Aves > Passeriformes > Fringillidae > Emberiza > Emberiza elegans. Next base: position 6,708,632 of record JALJVW010001685.1, on the reverse strand, counting down.
GGGTTGTTTTTGACTTGCCCAGCATGTAGGTCAAATGTACAAGCCAGGAGCTTTCCTGCACAGCAAATCCAGAAGGTAAATTTAGGTTTTTCGGCCTCTGCGGGGCTGGAATTTGCTTTTGGGGCAGGCTGGTGTTGTGGGATTAAGAGAAAGTTCACTGCAAGGTACCAGTTATCCCATGGAGTGGAAAAAGAACAGGGATCTTGCAACACTTGCAGAGAGGCACCAAGAATGTCCTGGGTGGCAGGGAGCACATGGGAGCTGCTGGCCTCGGGGCCTGGGGATTTTCCTTCCTCTGAGAAAACGTCTCCTGCAAGAAGCACATGCCTCTTACAAAACCAGCTATTGCCTGGGCTTTGTTAGATAAATCAATCAACTCTCTTTTGCTCTGTGATCTGAGAACAGATCCCTCCTGAGCTGACACTGTTGTGTTCTCCCCACGGTTTTATGGCCCTGCAAAAATCCCGCTGATGGCCAAAAGGGACCACTGAGAATGGAAAATCTGATTTATCTGCACCAGTGATGTTCAGGGAGGAGAAAATGATGGAATATCCCGAGTTGGAAGGGATGAAGGATCAGAGTCCAACCCTGGGACAATCCCACCCTGGAGGGGTGTCCAGGCACTCCTGGAGCTGTGGCAGCCTCGGGGCTGTGCCCATGCCCTGGGGAGCCTGGGCACTGCCAAAATCCCTAAAACCCAACCTAAATCTCTCCTGGCCCAGCTCCAGGCCTGCCCACGGTGCTGTCCTGTCCCAGGGAGCAGGGGCAGAGCTGCCCTGTGGCATTTGAGGATCTGCTGCCATGGGCTGTGTGCCAGGCCCTGCAGTGGGGTCAGCACCCCCAAGCTGCCCTTGCTCCGTGTCCCTGAGCCTGGGCTCTGCCTCCAGCACCTCTGAGGCTGCTCTGGTGCCAGGCCTGTTCGGGCAGCCCCACCGGAGCCCCGGGACAGGAGCCACCCCCGGGGCTCTCATGGATTCACAGCCCTGACCCTACTGGGAGTCATTTCATGTGAGTCTTAGGAGAATTTGCCTACCCTGGGTGTCTCCTCACCCACGCAAACCACTGGGGGAGATGTGACTTTCAGCAATGCATTTTCACCCCAGTTTGAAGCTAGATCAAACAAATGAGGCTGCACCAGCACAAACTGTGTCTCTGCTGCAGCAGGAACTGCTGCTCCTGGCCAAAACCCAAGCACAGCTGAGTCTAAAAAGGCACAAAAGGAAGCTCAGATTTCACCTGAACCTGGAGGATTTATGGCTTTGACAGTGAGACCTTTTCCTGTGAGCTCCTATAGCAGCTTTAGGATTAATCACTGCCAGTGAAAGCTGCTCTGATTTTCAGCATAGAATGAAATCATTCTAGGATAAATTAGAAAAATCCAATCTGAGTCAGAGCTAGGACAGCACAACCCCCTTCAGAGCTCAGCGGAGGGGCAAAGTTGAAGAATGGGCCCAGATAAAGGATGCCAGATGGTTGCTGAAAGCCTTGCTGTAAGAATGTCAATGTATTTTATCCATTCTTGAATAAAAGGTGAGAGAAATGAGACCTGAAGCTCCCACCTGGCCTGCCCGTGTCTCCATTTGTGTCCCTGCACCTGAAGGCGCTCAGGGGGCAGGAATGGGACATTCCCTGCCTCAGGTCTGCAGTGCCTTTGCATTCCAGGGATGGGATGGAAGGCAAGCCCTGCCCAGGAGCAGGATGGGGAACACGGCACGGCCTGGGAGCTTCCCTTGCTGCCAGCTGCTGAACCCCGCCTGTGAGGGGCTCTCTGGGGAGCCCAGCCTTGAACCTGCAGTGGAGACCAGGCCAGACGGGGCAGGGCAGGGGCATTCTGGAGTGGGGATCGCCCTCTCCTCCCACACAAGGACAAAGGGCCCCTGGCAGTGGCAGCTGAGGGTGCTCAGAGCTGTCCCCTTGAGCCCAGTGTGACACTTGGCTGACACTGCTCCAGAGCCCATCCCAGCACTATCTGATCCCTGTCCCTGTGACCTCCCAGTCCCAGGGACCCCGGGCAGCCCCCCTGGCTACCAGGAACCCAGATGGGATTCTGGCCCCAGGGGAGGCTGGAAAACAACCCCGGAGTGGCCCGAGAGGCAGATGTACCAATTAGGGAAAGCCTGGGTGGCAGTTCCGAGCACGGCGCTTTTAATAACTGCAGGGATGTTGAGAAGCAAATAAATTATATGATGAAAGTCTAGCAGGCTGCAGAACCCAGATATGTAATAAGCAAGACTGGCACCAAGACTGAAATTTTGCCCCCTGGGCTTGGCATTTTGTCTGATTGCCTTTGCAGATGGGAAGGGATCCGGAGCTTCCGGTCCTGCTTGGCAGGAAAGGATTTCTCAAGAGCAGCCTGGAGAATGCTCCTGGGAAGGCTGGAATTGGGGAGCTCCCCGGCACTCAGGGAAGCACAGCCAGCTTTGTCACCAGGAAGGAGGGGACAAGGTTTCCCTCCTGACGTTTGGGTTCCAAGTGTGGATCTAAGTGACAGAGAAGCTTTAAATGGGTTTATTATTGGAAGGAGGCAGCTGGGTGAGGCTTTGCTCTTGCCTTGCTGGTGCACAGGTGAGGGCTCCAGGGGTCTGGGTTGATTGGTCTCCATCTCCTCTGACCCCATGAGTGCTCCATTCTTTCATGTGTTCTCTTCCCAGCGCTCTGAGGGGCAGGGACAGCTCCCACTGTCCCAGGGGGCTCCAAGCCCCAGTGTCCAGCCTGGCCTCGGGCACTGCCAGGGATGCAGGGACAGCCACAGCTGCTCTGGGCACCCTGTGCCAGGGCCTGCCCACCCTCACAATTCCTTCCTAAAGGTGATTTCAGCCCCCAAAATCACCACAGCTTCCACCCAGGGTGGATTGTGCTCAGAATGAAATCCCTCCATGCACAGACCCCACATCAGACGTCAGGAGCAGCTCTGCTCCCCTGCCCCGGAGCCAGGAGAGCCTGCCCTGCCCAGGGAAGGAGCAGAGCAGCGTCTGCAGCCCCCTGAGAGCTCCCAGCCCAGCCCACACCGTTCTTCTCCATGGCAATCACAGCCCTTGTTCCCAGGGCTGGGCAAGGAAAGGAGGAAGAGCTGCCCTGGCTTCCATTGTGCCAAGGAAATCTCTGCTCGGAGAGGTCTCAGCCCACTCCAATTCACTTTTAATTCTCCTGTAGGAATAACACGGGGAGTCTGTGGCCTTTGCACGGGGATTTGGGAGCAGCACCTGGTTTGGGAATAATCAGCCCAGCAGGAGGAGAAGTTTTGCTCGAGTATTTACATTTTTGACCTCGTCCCAGCACGATAATGGTGCACTCTGTCAATCTTGCAGGCTCTGTGAGGGACTCCTGCCTGGCTCTATTATGATTTCTCAAAGACCTCCCATAAGGGTTAAATGACCTCACATTAGCTCTAATTTGGGGCTAGCTTTCCTATTCAGAACTTAACAAAGCCACGGGTGTTTACCCAAGTCCCATAAAGGGACAGGGACCACACACAACCCTCAGCACTCAGGCTGGACCCTGACAGACCCCCGGGACAGAGGGGGATGGAAAATCCTCATCCAGCCTGAATTAACACTCAGGAGAGACCCTCAGGGAGCTGTCCCCAGTGGGATGGGACAGCAGCCACCCTCGCTGGGACAGAGGGGATAGAAAATCCTCATCCAGCCTGAATTAACACAGGAGAGACCCCGAGGGAGCTGTCCCCAGTGGGATGGGAGAGCAGCCACCCCTGAGCATACAGAGGGGATGGAAAATCTTCAGAAATCAACAGAGGGGAACAGAGTCCCCAAAGGGACAGCCTCACCCATCCTGGAAAATCTTCATCCAGCCTGAATTAACACTCAGGAGAGACCCCGAGGCTGCTGTCCCCAGCGGGATGGGACAGCGGCCACCCCTTTGTTCCCCTCCATGCCCCAGTGGCAGCGGAGCCTCCCAGCACTCTCTGCCCCATTCCTGGGCTCTTTTCTGTTTTCTGCTCCGCAGCTCGCTGAGCTGAGCTCCGATGGACGCGATGTTGGTGCATCACCCACGCAGCCCAAGGGTTAAATGTCTCACTGGGAAAGGCTCAGGGAAAGCTGCACCTTGTGAGCAAAGGGATCTCCTGCCCCATGCCGGCTCCCGGCCGGGATTGGTGACACACAAAATGGAAAATAACAACGAACCCCACTCGGTGCTCCCCGGCACCGAGACAGAGCCGGGTCTCTGCTCCGGGGAGCTGGGGCTGAGCACCCGGCAGGGACCCGGGACAGAGCCGGCACCAGGGCTGGAGGTTTCCCCCTTCCCGCTGCAATTAAAGGTCAAAAAAGCCAAATAGAGAGGGAGCACAAACATGTTATTGGCCGGGTGAGTAAACATTTCAGGCTCTTGTGCAATCGCTAATGACAGCGCCGGGCGTGTGTGAACTTCCTGTCACTGTCCTGCACTTCATCCTCCGTTCACCACGGCAATTAGGCTGCCTTTTATGCAAGGGCTGAAATTCGTCCGGATTGATTTAACGAGGATAATTTCCTCTCTGGGACTGCTGGAAATTAATCATCGCTTCTCCAGGCTCCATCTGGAATTCACTCGTCAGCACCACGCGGGGCTCTGGTGGTGGCACTTTCTGGGGGCGGCTTTGGCCAGGGATTTCCTACACTGGGAACAGCAAAAATCCCAAAGATGCAGCAAAGTCAACGACCCCAGCACGGCACACAGGCAATAAAGCCAATTCCCTCCTTGTTCATAGCAGTTTTCACTGAAGATGCCGTTTAGTTACACTGACCCTAATTCGCAGCAAGTGAAAGTGGCAGACGGAACTGGTGGAGGATCTGAAAGAGAAATTAAATATACACCTAAGCAGTTCCATGTCCAAGAAGCTGCCCTTGCACACAGAAATGTCAATTTGTGCATGCAGAGTGGGTAGGAAGGCAGCAATTCCCCATTTTTAGAGCTCCCTGCCCTGTTTGGGTGTCCAGGTGAAGGATTTGGAGAGCTCAGAGCAGTGAATGTCTCTGAGACAGGACTGGACTCCCAAAAAACCATCTCAAACTCAATAAAAACCTAGAAACTAAGTCAGAGGAAGGAAAAACAGAACAATCATAGCACAGGGAGACACAGAAAGGGATTGGCAGCTAAAAGGGCAGAATGCTCTGGAAAGAAAACTGTTTTGTTTATTAAAACAATTACTACAGCTTAAAAGGAAGAGCTCGGGAGGAGTGTGAATGAACTGCCCTGCTCAAAACTGAGGTGTGGCTGCTCCAGAGGTTTTCCCAGCATTTTGGTGTCTTTTGATGTAAACCACAGAAACTAAACTATATGAATTAAAATCAGGGCTCCTTAAAATTCACCAGTTCCAGGATTATTCTCGGGAGCTGACCCATCCCTGAACACCCCACAGGGGTACAGTCACAAAGGAACTGACATGAAAGTTGCAGCAAGTCTTTGTTGACTTCTTCCACCCCAATGCTGACCCATTTCCAGCCATCAGGAGTTTTCAACCTCTCTTGGATGAAGAGCTCTCCAAATTTCCCATTCTTCTCTATAAAACCAGTTCAAGCCAACCGAAAAGAGCCTTCCTTTTCCCAGTTAGCTGTGCAGAAGCCAGACAAATCCCCTGGAGTCTGTGCCCAGAGGAACTGATCCCCATCCCTTTATTCCTCCTCTCTTGGGAAGAGCCAGGGCTTCCTCCAGAATATTTTTTCTCTGGACAATAAAAGCTCTGCCTCAGAGAGCTGCAGATTGGAAATGCTCTACCTAATCAAAGACTGCAGCATCCCTGGGATATTTATCAATTATTGATTCTATTGATAACTGGGAAAACAGCTGAGAGAGCCGCAGAGCCAAGATAACAACTCCTGTTTCCAGACTGTGGCTGGGACTGGGGGAAAAAATCCTCAGATCTTCCTTCTGCAAAGCTTCTGCCTCTCTTTGGAGCAAGGACAGCTGGAAATTAAATGAAAATATCTTCCTCTTAAAAGACCTCCATCCAGTTTTGCAAATAAACACATGAGCAGCCACCCAGTGGGGGAACAAGATCATAACCAGCCGGGGCTGGGATGCAGAAAGGTGTGGAGGAAAAGTTTTTGAAGGATGGCAAAATGGATGTGTAGGAGACGGAATTACAGACGTTCCTAATATGGGAAAGGAAAGTCTGAACTTCCTGTGAAAAATGAAAACCACAAACAAATCTGGGAGATTCTCAGAGCCGGGGAGAAAGGAGAGGCGGGGTAAAACTGCCACAGAAAACGGAGCTTTAAACGTCTCCCCTTTTGTCTGGAGGGCTTTGGGTAAGAATGGAGCGAGAGGGAGTAATGAGCAGAGGTGCTAATGGCGTGGAGCATCTCCATGGAGCTGCAGATTAAAGCCCGCAGCACCTCGGGGCAGAGGGAATCTGTTGATCTCGAGTCAGTTTGTGGGGCAGGCAGCTGCACCCTTTGTTACCGACCTGCCTCCCTTCCCCATCTGATCATGGAAATGAGAGCTCCGAACGCTGCAGCTTCCAGCCCCATCGGAGCCGGCATCTCTGCAGAGATGGATTTATTTACGTGTTCTGAGTTATCGCTGCCCAGCATCTCGGAGGGGCCCTCCACATCTGGAGAGCCCTGATGAAAGTAAAAACATCGCACTGGGCATTTCTGTTTGTGCTCCTGGCACTGAGGGGCAGAGCCCGAGCCTCTTCCACACCCCCAGCACCAGCTCTGCTTGCTCTGCTCCCAGAGCACCTCCTGACTCTGAACCTGGCTTTTCAGGGGACACCAGGGCCAGGCTTGGTGGGATTTGCTGCAGGGACCCCCCTGCCATGGCAAAGGCTGGGATGGTGGGAGAGCCAAGCCGGGAGAAACATCCTCAGCCTCCAGCTGGGCTCTGGGAGTCGCCTGCCTGTCCTGGAGGTCCCAGAGGTCTCTGGCTGCAGGATGAGGGCAGCCCGTGCTGCTGGATCCATCACTGCCCACAGCATTCTGAGTGCTCTGCCCCTGCAGCCCTGGCAGGCTTTGCTTTTGGAGCCAGTGAAGCCAGCAGGGCTTTCCCTGCCAGCAGAGCTTCAGTCCCAGCCTGTGCCTCACTGCCAGGAGGGGAGCAGGGCACAAAAACCACAGAAGCAGGACCAGGAAAATGAAAAATCTCCACTAAAGCAGCCCCCGAGAGCCTGTGGAGCAGTGAGTACCAGCAGGGCTGCAGGTGTGGCAGTGACCCCACAGGGCCCTGCCCCTCTCCAGCAGGAATTCCCAGCTTTTGTCCCCATCCCAGGCCACTGAGGAGCCTCCTTCGCTCAGTGTAGAGCCCCTTCCCACCCTGGTGCTTCCCCAAATCCAGCACCCACAGGAACTGCTGGGGCCCTGCAGCAGCTCCAGGCCCAGGGCAGAGATGGGAGCAAACCCTGGATCTCTTCCTTTCCCCATCCCGTTCCTTTCCCTCCTGGGTGCATGGCTCCACAGGAATACCCGCTCCAGAGTCACTCACACCCCTCCCTGCCCCACTGCCGCCCTCCTGGCTCACAGGACATTCCATGGGCTGGACAAGCTGCTTGTGCTTCCCTTTGCTCCCCCGGCAGCACTCCTGGGCATCCTCCTGGGTGCTCCTGCTTTCCATAATGTTTTTATTTGGAATAAAAAGATTCCGTGTGCTTCTCTCCAGACCCTTGCAAACGTCTCTCAGCTGGGAAGGGAAAAGGGGGGAAGGGAGTTCTCAGCCTTTTTTATTGGAAATGAATATAAAATCTAGAACCAAAGAACAAATAAGGCTAAATTAATCTCACAATTTCCCCAGTGTTTCCTGACAGGGTGGGCTCCTACAGGAGCTGTGTCCAGAGCACAGGAATTTACAGCTGCAGGAAGGACACTGAGACAAACAACAAGGTTTGGGTTTCAAACTGGAGTTGGAAAGTTTTACAGCTGCAAACAACACTGGCAGTCCTGTGAGCCAAGGGGAAAATGGGGGTCATGAAAGCTCCTGCTCGAGGGCACGAGCTGGTGGCAAGGGAGGAATTTTTCCTCCCATTCACAGCATTGCTCAAGTGGCTGGGTACATTCTGCAGGAGTTTCACCATCCATGGAAATACCAGGTAAAAGACAAAGGTCCTGCACCGCACAAGCCACTGGCTGTGGGACTGACTTTAAACTCCCACCTTTGGTGGTTGGAGACTGGATCTGTGGCTGGATCTGGGCTCCTCTTCCTCCTGAACCCTCCCCATCTCCTGCCACAGGGAGGGCAGGAGGTTTGCTGGCTGTCTCCAAAACCTGTCATCTGTGGTGGGCAGAAAAATCAGTCAGTGGCATCCTAAATTCACTTCAAATTCATTACATCACAATTGCCCTTCCTCTGAAAAGTGTCTTTCCCCTGTCAGAGCTCAAAGATCCCCACAGCACTCCCAGGCCCTCCCCTGCTTTTGTTGTCTCCAAATTAAATGTTCCCTGTTTGTAGCTGATCAGTTATTAATCCCCGAATACCTGAATTTGCATTTCTGTGCTTTGAATGCCAAGTGCCTTCTGCTGCTCTGGTCCTGAGGGTGACTCTGCTCTTTTCACAGAATGCTCTGACTCTCCCCTGCTTTTGATGATAAAATCTGGACAAGAGTCATCAGATTTTATCAGTCCACACTAAAAAAATGCATAAAATTGAGGCCAAAATGATCCTGGAAGTAGCCTTGTTCCTTCCCAGCGCTTTCCACATTTAGCTATGGGATGAATCTCTTTGCCTCAGTTTTCCTGAATGCTTTGAGTGAATTCCCACATCCAGATCAAATCCCATTCTGACGAGGTCTCAGGCACAGGCTCCCCCATAATAAACAGATTAAACCCCAGACCTGAGGACTCAAGAGCCCCACAAGCTCCTGCGCCCCAGAACACTTCCAGCAGCCCAGAGCCACGGGGATCCAGGGGGATTGGTGGTTTTTGGGACCAGCTTTCCCTGCAGGGCCCCAGCTCTGTCGCTCATCATTCCTGTCAGGCCAGTTCAGAGCGTCTCTGCCCTGATGGGGTGGATTAAGGGCTGCCTGAGCAGTTATTGTCTCCTGCTTTGTTGTTTGGAGATGGGGCTGCACAGGGGAAGGAACTCCATCAGGTAAATACACCCAACTGTCACCCCAGCAGTCACTGGAACTCCTGGAATCAGCAAAAGGCCAAGAGAGGAAAGTGCCACAGAGAGAATCTCTGCTCTCCCTCTCACGGATGGATCAACACAGCCATCAGTTTTCTTCCTAGTAATTAATGTCAGTGTATGGTTAATTGTAATAAGCATCAATTTCTAATGAACACACGGGATGCTGGAGCACAGCTGTCCCAATTAAAGTAACTGTAGGGTGCCCTGAGCAGCGGCTCCGTCCCTCCAGCTCCTCCCTCCAGATCCCAGCCCAAAGCTCTCATGGCCGGGGAGAAACCCAGGAATTCCAGGGTCTCTGAGGATGATTTCATACAGGACTTGGAGGAGAAGTCCCTTTCCCTCCATCCCAGCTGGTTTATTTGGAGGGCAGTTTGTTCAGAATGCAGGGATAAATCAGATAGAAAGCAAAGAGGACCCAAAGGTTTCCAGGATCCACCATGGACTGTCTGCTGAGAAGAAATGTCCTGGGGAAAAAAACCCTGCTGAAATGTCTCCAAAAAAAGACCCAAGTTAGAACCACAGAGTCGCAAAATCATGGAACCACAGAGTCACAAACTCATGGGACCACAGAGTCACAAACTCATGGAACCACAGAGTCACAAACTCATGGGACCACAGAGTCACAAACTCATGGAACCACAGAATCACAAAATCATGGGACCACAGAATCACAAAATCATGGAACCACAGAATCACAAAATCATGGAACCACAGAGTCACAAACTCATGGAACCACAGAATCACAAAATCATGGGATCACAGAATCACAAACTCATGGAACCACAGAGTCACAAAATCATGGAACCACAGAATCACAAACTCATGGAACCACAGAGTCACAAACTCATGGGACCACAGAGTCACAAACTCATGGAACCACAGAGTCACAAAATCATGGAACCACAGAATCACAAACTCATGGAACCACAGAGTCACGAAATCATGGAACCACAGAGTCACGAAATCATGGAACCACAGAGTCACAAACTCATGGAACCACAGAGTCGCAAAATCATGGAACCACAGAATCACAAAATCATGGGACCACAGAGTCACAAACTCATGGAATCATTAAGGTGGAAAACTATCTCCAAGGTCATGGAGTCCAAGTGTGACTGATCCTCACCTGCGAGGTGAGAGCCCAGAGCTCTGAGTGCCACCTCCAGCCCTTCCTGGGACATCTCCAGGGATGGGCACTCCCCGGGCAGCCCCTGCCAAGGCCTGAGCACCCCTTCCATGGGGAAATTCCTGCTGGGCCCACCCTGAGCCTCCCTCTCCTCCTGTCCCTGTTCCCTGGGAGCACAGCCCGACCCCAGCTGGCTGCACCGTCCTGTCAGGGAGCTGAGCAGATGTCAGGAGACAATGACACAGCTGAGAGCTTACTCCAGGCTCCCAGAGGGGTGTTTGTCACTTCCCCTGTGCAGCTTCATCAGCTAGAACCAAAACAAGGGATTGCTCCATGGGCCATCAGCCTTCTGCTCCTCACACCACGCACGCTGTAATCAAACAGAGAGAAACAAGCAGCAATTACAGCATAGATGCCTTAGTCACTGGCCTGATCAAAACAAAACCCAGGAATTCTAGCACCAAACACTGCAAGGAGAAGCAAGAAAGCTACAGGAACAGGTTGATGACACATCCCATCGTAGCTGAGCTCTTTGGACAGGGATTTCTGAGCTGGTCCAGCTCCAGACAGGGGTCCTGCGCTACAGCAGCAATTAAGTTCTAATTAAGATAGATTTCCTCATTATCAGAGGTAATAGTTGCCATTATTACAGCAAAACACACAAAGGCAAGTCAGTAAATGTATCAATTAATGATTTTCTTCCATGTTGCTTCAAAGAAAACGTTCTGGGAATGGCATCAAGGAGCCAAAGCAGTTAAAAAGATCAGTAATTTTGGGGGGCAGAATTAAGGATGTGATGTTGAAGCACATCCCCTACACCCCAGAAATCCTGACTGTGTGAGGCTGTGAGGAGCCCTGGTGCAGATGTGAGCATTCCCTGGGCTCAGGCAGGCAGGAGCTGCAGTGAGGGGGGCTCTCCCTCTCCAGGATTAGCACTCCAGGCAGGCAAAGATCCCAAGGGAGATGTGTTATCTTCCCTGCAGCGCCTGCCAGCACTGCAGAGCGGAGATGGACACTCACACTTCCACATCTGCATCTGCAACAAATTTCAAGCTGTTTTCAGGCCAAGAAAATTGTTGAGTTCAGTGAAATTGTGGTGGTCAATGAGACAGAGTTTAGTGAATTGTTGAGTTCAGTGAAATTGTGGTGGTCAATGAGACAGAGTTTAGTGAATTGTTGAATTCAGTGAAATTGTGGTGGTCAATGAGACAGAGTTTAGTGAATTGTTGAATTCAGTGAAATTGTGGTGGTCAATGAGACAGAGTTTAGTGAATTGTTGAATTCAGTGAAATTGTGGTGGTCAATGGGACAGAGTTTAGTGAATTGTTGAGTTTAGTGAAATTGTGGTGGTCAGTGAGACAGAGTTTAGTGAATTGTTGAATTCAGTGAAATTATGGTGGTCAATGAGACAGGGTTTAGTGAATTGTTGAATTTAGTGAAATTGTGGTGGTCAATGAGACAGAGTTTAGTGAATTGTTGAGTTTAGTGAAATTGTGGTGGCCAATGGGACAAACAGAGACAGAGAGGTGATGTTGGTGCCCATCAGCACAAGCTCCTGGGGTTTTCCTGAGCCTGGTGGACTCGCAGACTGAGAGCTGCACTTGTTGTTGGCTCACAGGTGAGGCCAGGGCAGCGTGGCCTGAGCTGGGCACTCACTGACTGGTTGGAGCTGTGGGCAGCTCTTCCCTTACTCATTTCCGTGCTCTGACACTGCTGATTTACCTGCTCTCGGTAGGTACAATGTTATCACCTCCCAGGGCTGTTTTAATGAAATTTTTGGGTTCTGCACTATGACCCAACTGTTTGGTTTAGAACAACAGGTGAATCTCAGATCTCGCTGTTGTAACCTCCCTCCTCCCCTGGGAGTCTCCTCCCCTTTGTTTACTGCAATCCCTCGGATTTTGGGCTGGTTCAAGCAGGGCTGTACCACCCTTGTTCCTCCTGGGCTTCATAAAGAGCCATTTGCATCCAGTGGGAGACTTCCCTGACCCAGGACTCACTCAAGAGCGGTGGGATCAAGATTAAACTCATTTGCATACATGTAAATTTTTGCCATTTGCTGTGCAAAAAATATCCTGTCTCTGAGATACGGGAAAACAGGGTTCTGACTCAGAATTGATGCTATCGGTGCTGTCAAGATTAGAGTCTGAATTGTGCAATCCAACTTAACTCCCAGTATCACTTGCTATGCAAAAGCCAGTGTTTCATACAGAGGTGTGGCCTTTCCAGTGATTGCAGCAAATCCACACCACAGCTGGCACTTCCATCCAGTACAGTTGGAAAGCACAGCCAATTCTTCAGCTTTGATCCTAAAAGAATTTGATTGTTCCTCGTGAGGTGCAGGGAAAACCATGGCAGAATTAAAAGGATGAAGAGATTTTTAACACCTGTCATGAAACTGTCTTTGGAGAAAAAAAAAACACCAAAAAAAACCAACCAAAAAACAAACAGAAAAGGTGAAAGCACTTAGGAAAAAAAAAAAAAAGAAAAGAAAAAACCCTTTTTTCCCACAGGAAACTTCCATCACTATTGTATTTTCCCCAAGGACATTTCTGTATCTGTCACTAGAAATTACTGCTGTCAGCGGGAATGCATCAGCCCAAAGCGGAGGGCTGGGCTTTGGTGGGCTGAAAAGGGATGTAAACCACAGCTGCTTTTAACCACCAACTCACCTTAGCTATAGTGAACTCCTTGTTTATGCAATAAATCCAATTTTGTCTGGAGGAAAAATGATGTTGGAAGGGCAAAGGGAGCTGTTGTTTTCACAAGCAAATGCCTGATGCCTAATCAAGGCTGAGAGAGGCATTTCACTCACGTAGGGCTGAGGAGGTGCCAAAACACAGGTAGGAGAAAGGTATTTCACAGGGAAACAGCTGCAGGTGGATGCCAAACCAGCAGAACTCTCCCGGCAGAGCCCCTAAATCTGTGCCCTACAATTTGAGTGGCAAAAGAAACAAGCCTAAAACAGATTTCCTCTACAAAGTGAAATGGCACCCCAGAAAATTACACTCCAATAAAAAGCTAATGAGAAGGTCCACTGGGAACAGTTTTGCCCTCCAGATAACTTGTCCCTCCTGATCTCAATGAACTCACTGGCAATTCTGACAAGCGTTTATTGCAGGGGTACTCAGTGCCCTGGAACCTGGGTGCAAGAGCTGTTCAAGGGGATGGTCTTGGTCCTGGGGAACATGAGATAATCCTGCAAAAGGCAGGGATGGAGGGTGCTGATTATTCATTGTCTGCACAGGGAATAAAAGAGGTTTATATGGAACTAACGTATGGGTAAGTGTCGGTGTCATTAGCAGTAATTACAGTAAGTGCCTCTATGATCCTCCTCTGGTGTATTTGAGGCAGGCTTCATTTCATAACTACAGGTTTGGCTGCTCAAAATCCTCTTTCACAACAGACAGCCCATGGCTGCTCCCCTCTGCTCTCCGCTGGGCTCTCACTAGAGGGGTGCCACATTTCCATTCTCCCCTCAGACGTGCCCATGGAGGGTTTTACACTGAGAGATTTAATGCCAGAAATGGGGATTTCAAACCATCCAAGAGAAGGGGCAGTGGAAGGCCCTGAGCTGGTTTGTGCAGGTCCAGCTCTCCTTCAGACAGGAGGGAAGGTTTCCTCTGTCGGTGCCTGCTGCTGGGTAAGGGCAGGGTGAGATGGGATGAGATGAGATGGGATGGAGAGGGACAGGAACGGGATCTGCTGTGATGGCAGAGCATGGCTGGTGGGGCACTGCCCAGGGGGCTCAGTGCCACCCCTGCCCCAAACAGGGACAGAGGCTCCCTCTGGGGGGCTCTGAGCACCCCCGGGGGGCTCAGCACCACCCCCTGCCCCAAACAGGGACAGAGGCCCCCTCTGGGGGGCTCTGAGCACCCCCAGTGAACCCAGCACCACCCCCTGCCCCAAACAGGGACACAGGCTCCCTCTGGGGGGCTCCGGACACCCCCGGGGGGCACAGCACCACCCCCTGCCCCAAACAGGGACAGAGGCTCCCTCTGGGGCCCCACCCCAGTGAACTCAGCACCACCCCTGCCCCAAACAGGGACACAGGGGCTCCAGGGACACAGGCTCCCTTTGGAGAGCTCCAGACACCCCCGGGGGCTCAGCACCACCCCCTGCCCCAAACAGGGACAGAGGCCCCCTCTGGGGGGCTCTGAGCACCCCCAGTGAACCCAGCACCACCCCCTGCCCCAAACAGGGACACAGGCTCCCTCTGGGGGCTCTGAGCACCCCCGGGGGGCTCAGCATCACCCCCTGCCCCAAACAGGGACACAGGCTCCCTTTGGAGAGCTCCAGACACCCCCGGGGGGCTCAGCACCACCCCCTGCCCCAAACAGGGACACAGGCTCCCTCTCTGTGCCCGGACAGCTCCGGACCCCCCTGCCCCAAACAGGGACACAGGCTCCCTTTGAGAGCTCCAGACAGGTGCCAGGGGACACAGGCTCCCTCTCTGTGCCCGGACAGCTCCGGACCCCTCCAGACGCGCCGCAGGTGCCAGGGCAGGAGCGCTCCGCTGCCCCGTGCCCACCCCGCGGTGCCCAGGGCGGGGCTGTTTGTCCCGCAGGGCACCCCAGGAACCCACAAAGAGCGCGGCCCCAGCGCCCCTGAGTGCCCTAATGAGGTTAATTAGAGCAGCTAATGGGCTGCTCGCTGCTGGTTGTGCAGCCGCTGTTGTAATCCCTCGCCTTGTTTTGCAGAGGCTGCGGGAAACAGGGGAAACCCACGTGGCTTAGCCAAGGCAAAAAAAAGACATTTTAATCCAATTGAAGGCACTGACCCTGTGGAAATGAGGGCTGGTGATGTAAAACTGCAAATATATAATCAGCACTCAAACAGCCCCATTCATCTCCAGAAGAAATCTCTAACACACAGGGTGGGAAAGAATAAAAAAATAGATTTTCTATTTTTGCTCAGAAAGAGGGGGAAAATTTAAAGGAAATTTGTCTTTGGTATTTATTTCTTTCAAACAACAACTGTAAAAAATTATTTTATCTTAAAGGGTTTTTTCCATGCTTTATATAATGGGGGAAATACTGCTCCAACAGGGTTGTATCCCCCAAAACCAGAAAGGGGAGGTAGGAAAACCCAATGGTTTGAACCATGAGGAACACAGAACTGCCTCTGCCTTGTCCAAGCTTTCGTAGTGACAAAAATACAGTTTAATGGCACTTCAGTAATGCTGCCTTGGGGTGTCAGGCATTCCCAAAGCAGCCCTTGCTGTTCCCATGCTTTCCTCACAATTCTGCTTTGGGCTGGGCTGGAAACCAAGCCTGAAAGGCTCTTTCAGAGTTTTCCCAGCAGAACCACTTGGCAGAGGACAAAGCTGCTCTCCTGTGTCCCTGGGCAGCCCCCGGTGTTCTCCGTCACTGTGCTGAGGTGTATCCCTGTGTGAACAAACACCAGCAGGTTCCAACTGCCACATTTCTGCACTGGGGCTCAGCAGAGCTCAGGGCACAGATCCAACGTTGTCTTTGTGTCTACAAACCCACCACAAAAAAAATAATTAAAGTACCGAGACTTGATTTTTCCCCCTTCGTTCCTTTCAAGAAAGGTTAGAACTGAAAACCCGAGGCCCCTTTAACAACTCCCCCTGGATTATTTTTGCAGGACAGGTGAGGCTTTAGATTTCATTTCATTTTCTCAAGAGGTGACATTTGTGTTGGCTGCTGGAAGGGGAAGGTGTCTCCTGCCTTTCTAAAGATCTTCTCATGCATGAGCAGGGCAGGGAGCAGGCACAGCCCCTGCCCTGCCCACCAGAGAGGCTGAAGAGGGCTGTGAGGGGGAAGAAAAGCTTCTGAGCAGGGTCCGCCAGGAGGAAAAAGCAGTGTCAGGGGTGAGGACGGAGGCTTTGGCCCATTTGCTGTAAGGTTCTGTGGGATTGGTGGCGAAAGCAGGGTGGGAGCAGCTGAGTCTGTTCCTGTGCTCAATGGCCTGGACGAGGCTGCTTGGGCTCCTTCCCTGCTCCTCATTTTGCACCTGGGAGGTGCCAGGGGCTGTCCTGGGTACCAGAGGGGGACAGGCCACACCTGGTGGCAGCAGGGCTGATGTTCCACTGAGGCAGCTGGGACAGAGCTGTTCCTAAAGGATGGTGACAGGAATGGCCCCGGTCCTGAGCAGGGACAGCTCCCTCAGCCAGGCTGGAGCTGCTGCTCCTCTCTCCCCGCTCTGAGGCCATCCAGGCACAGTGGCTGTTCTGGGGTATTTCACTGAGGTCACACCAGCACCTCCTCCTCTCTGGCTGCCTCACTCCTCCCCAAGCAGCTGAAGGATGTGAAAGACTCTGCAGGTCTGTTCTGTTGTGAAGCTCCCTGAGCTTGGTGGAAATTCAGGGGAATAATCTGAGTTCATGAATATCATTTAATCTAGGTCAGTAAAATGGCAGTGAACTCAGAGCAGAGGCTCCAGTACAAAATCATAACCAAGTCATTTAATCTGAAATCACTTTCCATTGAATTGCAGTAAATCCAAAGAATTCCAGTTGCATTATTTGATTCTAATTGAGCCTCCAACTCTAATGGAATCCAAAGGGATTTGAGTGGCTCATTTGGAATTCACATTTCTGAGACACTGCCAGAGGAAGGCTGGAGAACACAAACCACAAAATTTTATCAAAGAAGGAGACAGAAAAGTGCAAAATCCCAGCATGGGTCAGGCTGGAAATGACCACTGCTAAGCAGCACTGAGGATGAGCTGGATCCATGAGGAACCAGGGCTGCAGGGGACAATGACCATGTTGGGACCCCACTGGCTGAGTCTGAGTGCCCAAGCCTGGCCATAAAGATTTTGTGTTCCCACAGGTGCCTCACCTCCAGGCTAACCCCAGGCACCGCCCGCACAACAAACCAGTGTAAGAAATGTGTATTTTAATGCACACACATTCCGAGGAGCACAGGACATCTCCTCCTTGCTGGGTGCCTGTGTCCAGGTGCCATCAGCACTCAAGAGCCTGGCAAGATCCATCCTTTGGGGTGGAGATTTTAGGGTGATCCTCAGAGATCAGGACCTCCCTGTGGGAGCGTGGGTTGGTCTCCGCACGGTCGGGATGGTTGGAGACGAGAGATTTCTGCATCTAGGCCGTGGCTCTCTCCTTTCATCCTGCCCAACACCTCCCATTTCAAATCTCCGACATTTCACACTTCCAGCTGTGAGATTGTAAAGTCACAGAGGAAAGTGAAAATCGGCCCCAAAAGAGGCACAGAAGGTGCAATTTCCCTCTCAGCCTTGGCAATGCCCCTGCTCTCAGTTAACTGAACTCTTGAGCAACTTTTTCTCTCTGACCGTTCCCAAATTGGTTTCTTACAACATCAAAACTGATTTTCTTTGGGACTTATCTGATAGAGTTAAAAGAAAACACCCTGGCAATGCCACTGCATCACAAGGGAGGCTTTGATCATCTGGGGCTGCCAACGCACCTTGAAGTGTGTTAAACACATCTGACTTGGCTGATTGCATCTGCCTCTTCCCATTAAGTGGCCCTGCAGGAGCCACCCTCGGGGAAGGGGCACCAGGGGCACAAATGACCTGAGCTTGGGTTCCTGGGCACTCCTGGAGGCTTTTCCTAGGAGGAACTTTAGGACTTTGTGCTTAGCAGGTCACCCAGCTCAGGTGAAAGTGCATTTCTGCGTTTTGGAAAGAGCAGATAATTGAACAGAGGAACCTCCCAGCAGTAAAAATCCTCTTTGTGCTCATGTAAACTCCAGGGATGGGGTTCAATCCCTGGGTCCACGTGGGGGATCCAGAATTCCACTGCACTGTTGGGGATTCATCCCTCCCATCCCCTGCAAGGGCTCTCCCAGCTAAAACCAGCTCTAATCTGGGCAGAGCACAGATTTTAGTCTCAGCTTTGAAAGATTCAGATTAGGGGAGCAGATACGAGTGGCAGACACGCTGCTGATGAAATGCTGACACTTCAACTCAATCCCTGTGTCTCAGAAACCACATTTTTGGTTAAAAAAGAAGAGTAACCCATTTGCATCAGCATTTTATTCCCTGATAAGGGTTCAAGGCTTCTCCCGGTTACCCTCTGCAACACAAACACCAAGGGCACCCCATGCCCTGCCCTCTGGGAACGGGATCGTGCCTTTGTAGGTTATCAGGGCTGGGGGAGGAAGCAGGGGAGAAGGAGGCTGGGGTGCCGTGCAGAGGATCCTCATTAATTTTGGAAGGAGTTATAAAAAGTGATCTTGGAAGTCTGTCCCAAAGAGGAGGATTCAGCTGATTGAGAACTCATCTGCTTCTATCTCTTGGCTAATCTGAATGCTGCTTCTGCTGTGTCACTTCAAAGGCCCAGCACAGCTGGGAGGGTTTTCATCAAAGCTCCTGCATGTCTGGGGGAGGTTTTCCCCCCCATGAATATACATCACTGGAGGCTCCTTTTCCCAGCTTTTCCCATGCCTCTCTCTGATTGATCCTCATTTCATTCAGATGAGCTCTTCCTCTCTGGATGGCTAAAGGGCAAGAGACAGCTCTCTCCAGAGCTTTCCCACTCGCCTGGATGCCTCTCCGAAAGACTTTCCTCTCATCACAGTGGGGGAGGGAGGGAGCTGTTCAGACAAGAGATTGAGCCTTTAAATTAAATTCTTGTCATCTGAGGGCTGGGCCTGATAGCAGCGGGGGTGGGAAGAGAATTCTCCCAGTATCAGGATTCTGGCCAGAGCCTGGTGTGGTTGGTGTAAGTGTGCCATGGACTGATCTCAGCAGTCCTGTCATCAAAACTGAGCTCTCACAGGTGCCAGGCAGCAGCTGGGCAGGGACAGCACCCTCATGCCCTGGGGGGCTGCCCCGGGTTCTGCCTGGGCTCCCCAGGCTCAGAACTTGCTGCAATTGCTCAGTTCCCCTCTTTTTCCAGTGGGGAAGGAGGGCCGGGCAGCTGGGAGGAATTTCAGGCACTCAGGCACCCTCAGCCAGGCTGGGGTTTCACAGGAGCCCAGGGCCTGGGTGCAGGCAGCACGTGCAGGGTGCAGAGCTGCGCCCCTCCAGAGCTGGGATGGCAGCTCAGCCCTCCCGGAAACCCTGGGCCCGCTGCCACTCGGTCACAGCACGTCTGTCTGTCTGTCTGTCTGTCTGTCTGCTGCCTGGGGGCCACGAGAGCTCAGCTTAGCTCAGCCCAGCCCAGCCCAGCTCAGCTCAGTTTAACCCAGCTCAGCCCAGCCCAGCCCAGCTCAGCCCAGTTTAGCCCAGCCCAGCCCAGCCCAGCTCAGCCCAGCCCAGCCCAGCCCAGCCCAGCTCAGCCCAGCCCAGCCCAGCCCAGCCCAGCCCATCTCAGCCCAGCCCAGCCCAGCCCAGCCCAGCTCAGCCCAGCCCAGCCCAGCCCAGCTCAGCCCAGCCCAGCCCAGCCCAGCCCAGCCCAGCCCAGCCCAGCCCAGCCCAGCCCAGCCCAGCCCAGCCCAGCCCAGCCCAGCCCAGCCCAGCCCAGCCCAGCCCAGCCCAGCTCAGCCCAGCCCAGCCCAGCCCAGCCCAGCTCAGCCCAGCTCAGTTCAGCCCAGCTCAGCCCAGCTCAGCCCAGCTCAGCTCAGCCCAGCCCAGCCCAGCCCAGCCCAGCCCAGCTCAGCCCAGCCCAGCCCAGCCCAGCCCAGCTCAGCCCAGCCCAGCCCCCAGCCCAGCCCAGCTCAGCCCAGCCAGCCCAGCCCAGCCCAGCCCAGCCCAGCCCAGCCCAGCCCAGCCCAGCTCAGCCCAGCTCAGCCCAGCCCAGCCCAGCCCAGCCCAGCTCAGCCCAGCTCAGCCCAGCCCAGCCCAGCCCAGCCCAGCCCAGCCCAGCCCAGCCCAGCCCAGCTCAGCCCAGCTCAGCCCAGCCCAGCCCAGCCCAGCCCAGCCCAGCCCAGCCCAGCTCAGCCCAGCCCAGCCCTCTGCCTGTACCCTGTACTTTCCTGTTCCCCAGGGCAGAGCGAGCCCAGCCCTGGCAGGTCAGGCACTGCTCCTTCCTGCAGCCCACAGCCACGGAGGGGGATGATCCCTTTTCAAACATCACACATCTCCTGAGCAGTGCTGAGGCCCTGTGGCACTCGGAGAAGGGAGGTGCTGGCAGATGGTTGGACATTACCCATGGCTGGCTGTCCTGTGAGATCCTTCCCCATGCCATGGGACCCTCCTGGGGACAGAACCACCACACTTGTGTCCTTACGGCCTCCTCACAGCTCAGAGTCCCATAAACCCCACCCTGGAGCTTTACCAGGAAGGTCAAACCAGGTCCCCAAGGATGTCACCCTCACGGGGACCCTTCCAGCACCGGGAAATCCTGTCGTGCTCCCTCCCCAGCAGGATCCTCTGGAGGCACCCACGGCTGGTCACCTGTGGTGGTGCTTTGTGGGATCAGGACCTTCCTTCCCCCCAGCCAGCGATGGGATTTTCCCTCTGCAGCCCCAGAATAGTTAATTGGATTGTGAATGGTTTATCACTTCTTTCACTGGGGTGTGTGGCTGGATTCACTTTAACACAAGCCTCTTTCTGAATTGCAAGTTGGCAACAATAAAAGGGAGAAGTCTTTAATTAGTTATCTGGCTAATTAACTTTTACAGCACTGCATAGCTTTGGCATCCAAATACTGCAATGCAAAACATTGCAAACATTCAAAGACTTCCCACCCCACCAGGAAGCTGCTGCCACTGGTGGTTGCGGGGGAAAAGCATCTCCCAGGCTTGGCCTGGAAATCCTCCCTGGGCTCCCTGCACATCCTCCTCTGCAGGGAACTCACCTGCTCCTGCTGCTGTTCCAGTCAAAGACACAGAACATTCACGGCATGCCCCAGTTCTGGAATCCTTAAGGGTGGAAAAGATCTTTAAGATTGTCACTGACCCAGCAGTGCCACCGTGTTCCCCACTACACCGTGTCCCCAAGTGCCACGTTGACCTGAGCACTTGCAGGGATGGTGACTCCACCTCTTCCCTGGGCAGCCTGTTCCAATGTTTACACCCCTTTCAGTGAAGTTTTCCTTAATATCTGATCTAAAACTCCCCTGTGCAAGTGGGAGCTGTTTCCTCTTGTCCTGTCCCTGGGAGAAGAGACTGAAACCCCCTCACTGCACCCTCCTGTCAGGGACTTGTGGAGAGTGCGAAGTTCCCCCCTGAGCCTCCTTTTCTCCAGGCTGAGCCCTCCCAGCTCCCTCAGCCTCTCCTGGTGCCCCAGCCCCTTCCCATCTCTCCTTCTCTGGACACCCCGTGCCACACTCCTCCTTCCCAGTGTGCGCACTCACTGCGCTAAAATCCATGCAAGACCAAGTCTGTGTCCTGCGTGTGGGGGCTGTGCAGAGATCCCTGCTCCTCCGGCCATCCAGGGCAGGGTTTCCCAGGGTTTTCCAGCTCCCACTGTCCTGAGCCAGGAGAGAAACCCCTGCCAGCGGGGTGACACCGGATCCCGCAGGCAGGAGATGCTCCCGGAGCCCCGAGTGCCGTGGGTGACCCCCGGGAGCACAGCTGGGCTCGGGGAGCACCAGAGGCTGCTGCGGAGCCTCTCCTCTCTCTGTCGGGACATGCAGGGTCCCCAGCCGTTTCCCACGCTGCTGGGGGAGGGGGGTTTCGGGAGTGCCCCGGGGCCGTTCCGTGGAGCTGGATCTGCTCCCTGTGGCCAAGCACGTGCTGTGCTCCCCTGGCTGGGCTCGAGTTTCGCCGGGGCTGCGTGTCCAGGCAGCTCCCTGCTGCTCCCAGCCCCGCCGCGAAGGCACTGCCAAGGGAAGGGAAGGGAAGGGAAGGGACAGGTTTCAGGGGAAGAGAGAGAAGCAGCCTAAAGCAGGTGATCAGCTGGGGCTGCCCTTCCACACATCCCAGGGAAAAGTCCGTCTGTGAGCAAGGCAAGATCCAAACTTGTCTCCTTTGTTGCAGTTTGGACTTTAAGTGAGACCTATTTAACTTATCTATTCAGTGGTAGGAAAGGATTCTGCTCATTGGCAGAAGCGCTGTGCCCCGAACCCCTGAACTTCCAGAGGAGCTGCTTTTTCTCAAGAGCTGTGCCTCTAATGTTCCACAGACACCTCCAGGATTCCAGATTCCGTGTTTGCACACCTCAGATTGCACCCAAAAAGCCGCAGGTCCCAGCCAAGGTAAACTGGAGCCAGCTCAGAGCTGCAGCACCAGGAACTGGTGCAGGGGCCCTCCCAGCATCCCATAAATGTGGCCCAAATACCATCCCATAAATCCTGACCTACAGGGTCCAGGGGTCCTTAGAGCATTCCCTGTAGTCTCCTCACCTTTAGGAACTGATAAATGTACAGACTCTTTAATCATGGCCAGCTCCAGTTCCTGGGCCCAGGCAAAGCCCCAGGTTCCTGTAAAAACCCTTCCCCGGAAGAAAAAATAAAGGAGATGAAATGATTCATAGCATTTGTATGGGGAACAAAATTTATGGGTTTGTTTTTGCTTTTGCTTTTCATTTTAAGTCTTTTCAGACTCAAAAAACAAACCAAGCCCATTCTCTTCCCTTCCTCCTGGTGACAGGCTGCCCAAATGCCTGTCTGGGTCAAGGGGACACTGCTGTATTTTGTTTTACCATCTGGCATCACCCAGCTCTGAAGATTTCTTTAACCTTTTAATTCTCAGTAGCATTTCATCCTTTGCTAATCCCATCATTTCCCCATGTTTGCTTTGTGAACCTTCCAGAATAATTCCACTCAAATCCAACCATCAGCAGCCTGTGTGTCAGGGCTGGTCCTGAGCAGGAAGAGGAAAAAAATTCCCCCGCTTGAGCCAGAGAAGATCAAGCGCCACATTCCAAATCAGAACTCAACCTCCAACAAAGCTGTCTCTCCCAGGGGTAGAGAAGGAGGCTGAGGTTCCCTGCAGCCAGGATGGGGCTGCTGGGGCTGCTGGAGGTGGCGGTGTCAGGCTGTCCCTGGGATCTGTCTCCTCCTGCCAGGGCGGGGCTGTTTCCAGTTCCTGGATGGCTCCGCTGCTTGGCAACTCATCCCACAGAGCCTCAGCAGCCAGGGGAAGGAAGGGAGAGCTGGGCACAGGAGCTGCCAGAGGGGTCCTCTTGGTGCCCTCTTGGGACAGGGGACAAATCCAGGGACTTTGTGTTGTTTGAAAACTTTCTGCTCTTCCCCTAATGTATGTTCAGTATGTTCTCCCCCAGCATTGCAAGAGAAAACTTTGGAGCTGAGTGAGGTCTCACTCTCAGTCTCAGAATATGTCTTTTTGTTTCATTTTGGGGCTATTTTCTCATGCTCATTCACCTGCTGCACTTATGGATCAGAGGCGTGGTTTCCCATGGTGCCATCTGTACCAGGAATGCCCTGTTACAAGTTTTAATCTGTTTTTTTCTCCCTGGGCTCAGTGTCTGTGCCCAGCTCCCAGCCTGCAGCACACACAGCTCTGCCAGGAAAGGGAAGGAGCTGGGGTGACATTGCAGCACTTGGTGCCTCCTGTTGCTTCCCAAAGGTTTCACAAAAGCCAACCAGCTGTGCCTTCCTCACACTGCATTTCCTGCAGTGCCCCTCCTCAGGAGGGCAGGCACCCAGCACTGACTCAGGGAGGGCTGCAGGGTTTGCCCTCCTGCGCTGAATCATCTGCTGCAAGCAGGGAGGGAGCAGGTGGGAAATGGGGGGAGTCCCCTGGGGATCCTGGGAGTCACAGAGCGAGGAGTGGGTGAGACATCGTGCATGAATGACAGCCAAAGTCATCCCAAAGCATTTCACAGCACCACAGAGTGACTCAGGGTGGAAAGGGCCACAGTGGGGCCAGGCAGGGTCATGCTAAAGCACATTGCACAGGATTGTGTCCAGCTGGTTCATGGATAAGAATATTTGAATATTTATGCTCCACAGGAGTAGGAGAACAAGGGCACAGCTGGGTGATTTGCCCAAGGCTGTTATCAGTCCTCTGCAGCAGCACCATCCCTGCCTGCATCCTAAAGGCACCGCAAGGCTCCATCCACAGCAGGGGCCCAGAGCACTGCGGGCACAACCTTGTGTCCTCCTGTCACACCCAGGTCACAGTCCCGCTCCTGCCAGCACCCGATCCGGCCCCTTCCTGGGCCCCCCCCGCCAGAGGCAGAGCAGAACCTTGGCTGCGCTGTGCCCCCTGTGCCATGCCGGGATGCTCCGGGAATCACTCCAGGCTCAGCAGCAGTTTTTTGCGGTTCCCGAAGTTTTCAGCCGCTGTGGTTTGGAGAAAAGCGCGTTTTGTTTGACAGGCAGCGACACCTCGTGGCATCGGCCACCCCAGCGCGGGGTGGGGGACAGCGGCACCTCGGCCCCTCCCGGGACAGCCCCTCCGGCGGAGCGCAGAGTCCAGGCGGGCGTTCCACAGGAGAGGATGGTGACGGTGGTGATGTGATGGTGACGATGATGACGATGATGACGATGATGATGATGATGATGATGATGATGATGATGATAAGATTCCCCTCTTGTGAATGCTCACTAAAAATCCCAGTCACCTTGAGGAGGAGCTGCCCGAGGGCTCTGGGGCAGAGCCCAGTGAGCGGCCCTGGAACTGCTCCCGACCCTGCCCAGGCTGATCGGGAAGCACAAGAGCCGTGGCTTGGTTGTGGCTCTGCAGTTCGGCTGCTGAAGGGGGATGGACCCTCCAGACCCTTCACTTGGCCGTTCTCCTTAGGAAGGATTACAATTCTTCTTTTCACAAGAAAGTCCATAAAAACTAAATGAAATTAAACAGAGGCAGCAAAACAGCCACAGAAACAGAAACCCGTGGTGAGAGGAAATGGAGATTTTTGGAGGAAATGGTGACTTTGTACCCAGAAGCTGCCACTCCCAGGTTCCAAGGGTTCAGAGGGTTGTCAAGGGCTGTCTGCTGGGCTGGGAGAGTTTTCCACCCTGGGAAAACCCTTTGTCCAAGCTGCTGTAACTCCTGTGAGGTGAATCCACCGATCCACTC
The DNA here is from genome assembly GCA_024865655.1 of Emberiza elegans. Taxonomy (NCBI): domain Eukaryota; kingdom Metazoa; phylum Chordata; class Aves; order Passeriformes; family Fringillidae; genus Emberiza; species Emberiza elegans. Next base: position 6,683,624 of record JALJVW010001685.1, on the reverse strand, counting down.
CTGCACTGGTGGCTCAGGCCTGGGTGCCTGTGATGGAAGGCAGGAGAGCTGAGGTGCCAAACAATCCCCGCTCCAGGGATTTCTCCCTTTCCTGCAGTGGCACAGCCATTCCAAGCACACACCTGGGCACCCTGCACTTGGCAGCGTGGCAGAGATCCAGGTCCCTTCATGTGCCCACATGGGAGGGGGCAGATCCCTGCCCTATCTCTGCACTTTACCCTCCCCAGCTGTAAAGTGCAGTAATTCCCTAACTCCCAAAAAACACTGTGCTAACATAAACCAAGAGCAACTCTTTGATCTGTAAACACCAGGCTAGCAGAGTCTCCCATCCCACTGTTTTTATTGTTGCTAGGTTATTAATAGCTCTCTCCTGCTCTGAAACTTTATTTAAATGCTATTAATATTTCACAGCCACGCAGGTAAGTACCAAAGGTCAGAGTTTTACTGAGGAGCCTCGCTGAGATGTCTCACAGCTCCTCCCCTGTGCCTGGGCTCACTGGAGGGCGCAGTGCTGCAAGTTTCACCTTTGCTGTCCCCCAAAAGCCTCTCTCACCTGCTCCTCTCCCAGGCACACGTGCAGGGCCGTACCAGGAAGAGAGGCAGGGCGCATGTGTGCACTCCTGGGCTCCTCAATCCTCTGCAATTCACACAGGAAACACCATGAGAATGGATCAAGGAAAAGCATTTATGACAAATGGAAAGTTCTGCTTTGTCCTGTGCGGCTGGAGAGTGGCAGCCCTGATGGCTCTGTGTCTCCTGCAGCAGGCTCGAGGTATGTGAACACCTGAGTGTTACTTTTCTTTTCATTACATGGCTTTGTTGGCAGGAGGAGAGAGAAGTTTTGATCAGTTTAAATGGGAATGATTCACATAAAGTGGAATATTCCATGGTAAAGAAGCAACAGTTTAAAATCTGTCTGTGGAAGGTGTCTTGTTGAGGGCTAGTGATGGGCATGGTGATTTCCTGCCCCTCTTTATACTGAAAATATACAGGACAAACCTGCAGCTCTGAATTCCTGGTGGGATCTGCCCTTGGAGGACTGGGATTGAATGAGAAGGGTGGGACAGCCGTGTCTGCCCTGTCCAGGGAGTCAGGCAGAGTTTGTGGGTTGTAAATCAGTGAAATGCAGTGAGAACACGGGGAAAGCAATTGGAAATTATAAACCAAATTGTTCATACAAATTGAGTCCTGGTTGTAAAAGCTGTTGAGATGAAGATGCTTTATGAGAGACAAGGAAAACATTGCATCACACCTGCTGCCAGAGCCAATTTCCAGCCTTTAATGAAAGGCTCAGCCTCAGACATTGACACCACCTCAGTGAGGACCCAGTGGTACTTCCTGTCCCCAAAGACACTTTTGAATCACTCACGTAATTTTCCCTTTTGACCAGGTCATGTTCAACTTCTCCCTCCTCAGAATGTGACCCTGCTGTCCAGGGATTTTGCCATGATTTTGACCTGGGCTCCAGGGGAAGGCTCTCCCCCAGGTGTGACCTACACTGTGAGGTATGAAAGGTAAGAGCTCCAAAGCATGTCTGATCAAAGGGGTGGCACAGGGACAACTACTGGGCATCTCTCCTGATTAATGAGTGTCCTAATCACCAGTGACCTCCCACCAAAACAAAACGTGATCCATCTGGGAAATGCTCCAAACTCTGAGCCCCACTTGCTCCCCACCCTCCCAAACCCTTCTTTCTCTTGCTCTATAAATCCCAGCAGAGCGTGTTTAATATTTTGGTGTGGTTGTTCCTTCCAGCCAGGATCGCCTGGACAAATGGAGGAAGGTTCCTCACTGCAGGAACATCCCCAGGTCCTTCTGCAATCTGACTTGTGCCCTCTCCAACCTCTACGTTAAGGTCCGGGCTCGGGTGAAGGCGGTTTGGGGCCGGTCCCAGTCGCCCTGGGTGAAATCCCAGTTCAAGGATTACTACTCAGATGGTGAGTGGCTGCCAGGTGACAGCCTGGATGGAAGGACATGCCCACAGACACACAGACCCCACCCCACAGCTAGCCAGGAGCTTTATGGATGGCAGAGACTTGAGTGAGCAGGAGCAGTAACGGGCTGGGATCATTTGAGGATGAATTTTGTAGCAAGTGTCAGAATCTGTTCATCAGCGTCCCAGCTGAGCAAAGTGGCTCCAAGGGTGTTTTAGATAAAGAGGTGGCCTCTGTGGCTGCGGCCACTGTCCCAGTGGCTCTCTGGGGTGTTTTAGATATAGAGGTGTCCTTTGCCTCCCTCTTATCACAAGATAAAGCTGGAAGTGAGGAGCAGCCATCACTGCTGAAGGCAAGAGCCAAGCCAGCCCCATTCTCACAGCTGCTCCCTCCCTTGCAGTGGAACTGGCTCCCCCTGTGCTGACCCTGAAGGTCAGGGACAATTCCATCCACGTCAGTGCCTCCTTCCCCCTGCCCACCTGCGTGGAGAACCTCACCTGGAAGTATGACCTGAACCTCTGGGAAGCAGGATCTGAAGACAAGGTCAGTACAAGTGGCTCTTTTTAGATGAAATGGAGGAACTGGAAGAGCTTCAAAGTTCTGGGCAGAGAGAGAGGGGACTGGATCCAGGGCCTGGAGGAAATGAACCAGCCAAACCAGAGCTAAACCAAAGCCAGAGGCAAAAAGTAGAAGTGTCTGTATGCATCCTTATTTTTTGGTAGTTCTCTGTTTTTATAAGGAAGGGAGGCTTCACTACAGTCAGTCTGAAGGTCTGAGGTTTGAAACAACCAATCCAGGTGCCACTGGCAGCATTCCCTGGCAGAGCAGAGCCCAGCACAGCTGGAATTCCCACCTGGATCCATCAGCCCTGGGGGGATTCCAGACATGGGGTCACACAAGGGATCCATGGGCTAAGGTGGTACAGAAACACCTCCCCAATATTGAAAGAATCACCTCTCCAACCCACTGCTTCGTCTCTCAACAGAAGAAATATGAGGGTTACTTCAGGAAGGACACAGTGACCATCAACACCACTGCCCTCAGAGGCAATTACTGCTTCAGTGCCAGGGCTCTCTATGAAAGCATCAACTTGAAGTACAGTGAATTCTCCCAGCCTGTGTGTGTGCTGTTAAACCACAAAGGTATGGCCCTTCTCAGGAAGGATGTGGCAGACATCCAGTGGGATGAGGGCAAGGCAAAGATTTCCACTAAAATCAGGTTTTCACCACAAAAATAGCTTCCTGTTAAAGGGACTGTTTGGATTTTCTGATGAGTGGTTCCTGCTTTCTGTAGAAATAGTTTCATTTATAAAAGCCTCAAATGTTTTCTGAAAACTCTGAATATCGTATGTCAGTGTAGAGCCCATAATTCCTATAAAAATACCACTCACAAGAGATTATTTCTGTCTTTTTCATCAGCACAGTGGAAGTTCCCACTTCTGGTTGTGATCCCTCTGTTTGTCCTCTCCATCTTTGTGGCCAGTCCCTTCATCTGCTGCCTGGTGAAGCAGGAGGCCAAGCAAAGGAAGATTCCTCAGGTTTTGGTATGGCCCAAATTCTGAAATCCCCTCCTGACCCAGGGTCTTGCTGGTTTTCAGAGGGTGACTGGGGAGGAGTGGGGGGTTCTGCATTTCTCAGTTTTACCTTTGGAATTCCCATTTTTGAAATAACCTTTCTGACATCCAGATTTTTCTTTTGGAAGCATCACAGGCTCACTGTTTGATTCCTTTTCCCTGGTAGGATTTCTCTCAGTTTAAAGCTGCTGGACCAACCTTCCACCTGGAGCTCGGTGAAAAGGAATTCTGCAGAGATGATCTGAGCTGCTCAGAGAAGCCAGTGCCTCAAAGGAGGACAAACAGAGCTTTAGGAGGACACTACCTGCCATGGATGGCTTCTTTCCCATCATCATCATCACTGGCACCATCGTGGTCAGAGGATGAGGAGGAGGAAGGCAGCAGCACTTTGATCCCATACCGTGAAATGCCTCGGTATCCCAAGAGAGGTCTCAGCTCTCAGCCATGCCCAGCAGCTCTGGGGGAAAGCAGCCTGGATTCAGGATCTGGAGGTCTCTCTGTGGCATCTGTGCTTGACCTCAGAGCCCTGGGCTTCACCCTCTTTGCAGAGAGGAAGGGTGAGATGGACACCTCGGGGGCCCAGGCAAACGAGGAGCCCTCCCTTTACCTCTGCTCCTCCTTGGAAAGGATCTCCCTCACTGATGTGACATTCCCAGGTGCCCCAGAGCAGGGCCAGCATGATGGACACAGGGATGAGAGGCTGGGAATGAACCCCCTTCACTCCCTGCTGGGGGGGACCGGTGCTGAACCCCACGAGCTGAACCCCAGGAAGGCTCCTCATTCCTGCAGGGGTTACCAGAAATCCATCCTTGACCTGCAGCTCCCGGAGGATCCCAGCAGGCAGCTGCTCATCCCCTTGTGGACACTGCAGCTGGCAGAGGATGAAGGCATTGCCAGTGACTGTGGCAGTGACAGCTTCACAGAAGGGACCCCTCCCGAGCCCACAGCGCTCAGTGATGCTTTTGGGACTTCAGTTACAGAGCGAAAATGTCATCCAAAGCTGCAATTCCCAGGCTATGAGCACTCGCATTACTTGGGAAGGATCTGAAGTGCCCGGCAGGTCTGGGGAGTGCCTGGAAATCCTGGGGAGCTCCAGACATCCAAGCAAGGATCCTTGAACAAGGACAAAAAGCGATGTCTGGGCTATCAAGGCAATGGCTTTAGGGACACAAAAGTGCATTTTATGACTAAGTCACCTCTGTTCTGTCACTGTCAGGGGTGGGGAGGCAGGGACATCTCTGAGGGAGCACCCAGCACACAGGCACTGCCTGGGCTCACCTCAGACTTCAGAACAAGGGCCTGAAAATGCAGCGTTGCGCCTGCATGGATTTGGAGCAGATTTTGAACTGTTTCGTGTCACCTTTGCTTCCCTGTAGGTCCAGAGCTTGACTGGAAGTTCCTTACAGAGATACTCAGCAAGATCTGGTTTTTGTGGCATGAAAAGTTCTCCAGCTCATCCTGCAGAAATCACCTTCTGTGTTCCAGCAGAGGGAACCGAAGCCAAAGTGTATAGCATGTTTGTTTATTTATTTTTTATTTTATATTTATTGAAGTTGAAATTCCTTCTGCTGTGCAGAATGTCTGAGAGCAATAATATTTTGATATAAATCTCCATGTGTACTGGTTTTGTTTTCCAGAGCTACAAAGGGGGACTGTAGCCCATCTTGAAAAAAAATTACCTTTAAAACTGGACCCAATCCTGGGCTGGAGTGGAATTCTGAGACTTCCCAGCCAGGTCACTGTGGTCACTACTGAACAAAGAATCACAGAATGGTTTGGTGGGAAGGGATCCTGAAGTTTGTTCCACTGCACCCCTGCCATGGCAGAGACACCTTCCACTGTCCCAGGTGGCTCCAAGCCTGTCCCTGGCACTGCCAGGGATCCAGGGGCAGCCCCAGCTGCTCTGGGCACCTGTGCCAGGGCCTCCCCACCCTCTCATCGAAGAATTTCAGTCGAGTATCTAATCTAGATCTCCCCTCTGGCAGTTTACAGCCATCACCTTTGTCCCATCTCTTCATGTCCTTGTAAAAGCTTTTTATACTGCAGTATCAAAAGGAGCCTTTGTGTCAAGGGCTCACAGGAAAGCAAAGCAGTAAAAGAAAGAGGGAAACACTCCCCAGCCATTCTCTGCACGCAGGGAGAGGGCTCAGATGAGGGGAGGCTGTTGATGCAGGGTATGAAAGCTGAAATCTTTGGAGAAGCAGGAAAAAAGAAGTGAGGGGTGGTAGGAGGGACTGGGAACTGCTCCGCAGCAAGATGTACTCACTGAGGTCCTGAATGAAGTCCAAAGGAGAGGTGGGGGAAAGGATTTGTTGAGAGAGTAGCTAAGAATTGGAAAAGTACAAGGCCGTGGCTAATTCCAAGTCCTGCACCTGCAAGATAGCGTGTCCTTGAGCCTAGCTGTAGTATGATAATAAATAGTGAAAGAAACATAAGAAAAAAGAGATATAACCCCTAAAGAATGGGAAAGAGCTGATGGTGTGGTGTGGCCAATAGACAGCGTAAATTACAGAATATTCATGACATTATTATTGCTGTGTAAGTGTCTGATGCTCTATCAATAAACTGAAGCTTGCTGATCTCAAATTATTGAGGGTCAGGAGTCTTCCCTCACCCGACAAGGACTCACGAGCTGGATTATTCCTCTGTCCTCTGCAGTGTCCTTAGGTTCATCCTGCATTGTTATCCCTCCAGTTCATTTGGAAAGACACAGATGATCCAAACATAATCACCACCCAATTTCTTGAGCAATCCAGGAAAACCCCCCAGGCTTTGATTTACAGGAAGCTCTGAAGTTGAGTAACGTCTACAGAATGCTTTTGACATGTCCCAGCTCTGCAAACCCAGCCTGGGATCAGTTCCTGCCTTGTCCAGGGGCTGAGGGACAGGCTGCAGGCCACGGGAGCTGCACAGGAGGTGGCAGCATCCAACCCCTCATGTCCTCTCAGCAGGGCTCGGGAGCTGCTTTCCTCTGCAGAAGGGTCAGTCGTGGCCAGAGCACAGTGCTCCTCTCCCAGAGCAGCTGCTCCAGGTGTTATCACAGCATCAGGGAATCATTTCCTTAGGAAACCACCCCGGGGATCATCGAGTCCAGCTGGGAACCCACCCTGTCCCCAGGGCCACATCCACACATGGAGGGTTCATGCCCAGCACTCACCAGCTTTGCTGCAGTCCCCACACACTGTGAGGAAATCAAAAGTGGGAGAGAGTTTGGAAGATAAAACCCTAATTTTGAACTTGAAAGTCGAGTTTTGGACATCTCCAGGTCCCCAAAGATTCAGAGAGGTGTTTCCTGGGCTATTCAAAGGAGACACCTTGCTAGAAATCAGGGCAAAAAGTTTGGAGTTCTATGGTCAGAACTGAAGGCTCAGGAGCACACCAAGGTCCCCCAGCTCTGCCCCATCACCCAGCAGGAGTGTGAGGGAAGGGAAAACAGAAATACTTTTATCAGGCTGTTCAGGAAACACCCTAACAAATAGTTGTGCTTAATTAGACACTGGTGGATAGGTGTGTCTGCTCTGACAAACCCAAGGCCTCTGTCCATGTGCGCTGGGAAAGACAAAATGCCAGTGATGCACCATGGCAGGGCTGGAAGCACAGAGCCCTCCCACACCCAGGCAGGGCAGGGAACAGAAACAGCATCAGGAAATCCACAGACGAGGAGGGAAGCAGAAGGGGTTTGTGAATTCCATCACATGTTTGGCCACAAGGATTGAGCAGTGAAATCAGCATTCAGAAGCACGCAGGGTTTGTATTTTGAAAACATAACAACACCCTAAAAGCTGCACACGTTATGGAAAAGGGACTGTATCCCTTTCTTCCTGTCCATACAAACTCCCTGTTCATATCACGTGGATTCAGTCACAGAACTTTACACTGTAAACAGCCACAAAAATAAACATTGCAGGTGTACAACAGTCCCTGCAAAAAGCTGTGGGACAGCAGGTGCTCCTCCTGTGGAAGGGCCACCACTCTTCTACCTCTTGCCACATCAGGTGAAAAGACCCAGTGCTCTGGCTGACTTTCATTGTAAGAAAGTATTCAGGAGTATTTTTGGAGGAAATAGGTATTGAACCAACCACGTGCACAGCTCTAAGTTTTAATGTCTAGAGTTGTAACAAGCTCAAGTTACTCGACCAGAAAAGCAAACCTCAAACCCCAGGAACCTCAGGGAGGGCTTTCAGGCAGGAAGCTCTCAGCAAAAAGGTATTTGGCTCTTTTTCAGGAGCTGGGGATTTTCTCAGCCTCTGGCTCGTGCACCTTTGTACAGTCAGGTGTGCACTGGAGGGGAGAGGTGCTCCTGCTGTCACTCTGCAGTGTCACACATGCGCAGGGCTCCGGGCAGCTCAGAGCCAGGGAAGGCAGGACAGGAGCTCTGCTTTGCTCTGTTACTGAGCAACAAATCCAACCTGGCCTGGCAAGAAAGAATTCAGCCAAAAGGTGATTCACCTGCACACAGGAGCAGCTGCCTGCTCTCACAGCCCAGCCTGCAGAGCCATTCATGAAGGGATTTCTGATCGTCCTGGCTGGAGTTTCAGTGCTGGGTAAGTCCTGAGCTCTCCTCTGCTGTCGCTGATTGTGGGATTCTGTTTGAGCCTGGAGTCTGCACTTCTCACCTGTTTCCTGAATTATCACCTAGAGAATGAGCTGGTGTCTGAGTTCTCTTCTGAGCTCTCTTCTCTCTCCCCGTAGTAACTCCCATGTGTGGCTGGTATGCTCAGCATTTAAGGGATTAGTAAGGACAGGGAAAGATTCATTCACTTCAAGGGGTTTGTCTCTGTGCTGGGACCCAAATCCTACAGCAGAGAAGGATTTCATTGGTGTCAGGGGGCTTTGGATCAGCCTCCTCGTGTCTCCAGCAAAGGCACAAATGAATTCAAGAACAGTGCTGATTTTAAACGAGGTACAAACAAATAATGGAATCTTAAAACAAGGGAGTCATCGTAGAGTGGTTGGGTTGGAAGGGACTTAAAGCTCATCTCATCCCACCCCTGCCATGGCAGGGACACCTTCCACTGTCCCAGGGTGCCCCAAGCCTGTCCAGCCTGCCCTGGGACACTTCCAGAGATGGGGCAGCCACAGCTGCTGTGGGCACCCCGTGCCAGGACCTCCCCACCCTCCCAGGGAACAATTTCTCCCTGATATCCAATCTAGATCTGCCCTCTAAAAGCCATTTAATCCTGCTCCAGATGTGACAAGCTCACTGCTGGGTGAATGAAGGATAAACCTGCTCTTTCCAGACCCCAGCTTTTCAGCATTCAGCCCTGTCATTCATCTGCTGTGTCTGGCATCTCCCCCCGTGAAACTCCTCAGCCCAAGGGATTGTCGCACTGTGAAATATTCTGGTTTTCCCCTGCCCACACTTGACTGTGCTTGTGTTATGCTGCTTTGCATAACAGTGTTCTAGGATGGATAAATGTGGGAAGAGAGATTTCCTGCTCCTGATAAGACCAGGGTCTTTGTGACTCAGTTTTCAGGGTGCTCAGACAGAGGATCCCACTCCTTCATACCCACACTGCTGTTCCAGCTGAGCTGGGATGAGCAGAGGCAAACGCAGAGCTGCACATGAAGTCAGGACAACACCTGGAGCAGGCAGCAGCCCATTTCTGCACCACTTCCCTGCCCGAATGCCACACACAGCACTGAGATGGGATCTGTGCCCTTCTGCCTAACCCTCCTCCATCCAGCCAGCAGACTGAGCTGCTCAGCTCTGGTCCATGGGGAAGGCCTGGAGCGAGGATCCAGCTGGGATTTATTCTCTGTTCAACGTGATCCTGTCCAAGGCAGCCCCATCCCAGTGCTCAGCTTACCCATCTGTGCTATTCTCATTTGCTCACTTTTTCACATTGTTCACTGCAGGCTGAAGCCCTCACACACCCCAGGTGTTTATCAGTGCCACAAACCCAGAGCTGAATAATGTATAAATTATTTACCTTTGAGGGTATGCCCATAACCTGAATTCAGAGTTAATAAATCCTGAAGTTAGAAACTCTTCTGGATCAGCCTTGGGAAAGATTTGCAATGTGTTTTCTCATGATAAGAGAGACACAAAATCCTTGAGGACTTTTCTGCAGCACCTCAGAGCCAGTGTGCTGCAGGAGGGCCATGGTGGGGTCCTGCTGTCCAGGGACACATTTGCAGGGACAGGTGCCATTCCTGAGCCCAAAGGAAGAGCAGCAGGGCTCAGAAAGCAGGGAGCTGGGCTGAGTTGTTGTTTGCTGTCACCCTGGCACACCCAGGCCAGAGTCCAGACACTGGGTGTCACTCTGTGCAGGCACTTTCCATCCAATAAAACATGGAGCACGAGTGCAGAACAGAGCCACATCTTCAGGAGGAGACACTGAGCTCTGCATGTCACTTCCTTGAGCAGGGGCAGAAAGCAGAGACATTCACATACCTGATTCTGGGCTTGAAAACAGATTACTGGTCTTATTTTACCACCCATGTAAAGGCTCTTAAAGAAACCCAGCTAGAAATTCAAGGATTCTCTTTCTGATTCAAGTTTTTGAGGCTTTTCTGTATAAATTCCTCCTTTCTTTGGGATGAGTCAGTTGTCTGCAAGAGTGAGATGTGAACACAGTTTGAAGCCTTGTTCTGCTCAACCTCCTTCTTTTCAGCCCAGCTTTAGCAAAATACCCCAGGATCCATTTTCATCTGGGCTGAGATGTCAGAAGATGATTTTTAATACCAGTTTCTCTGCTCCTTCAGGAATTGTGACCACAGAGAGATCATCATGTCTGAAACGTGCAGCATTTTCTTCCACAAACTTTGAGAACATCCTGACGTGGGAAACAGAAGCAGATATTCCCCCTGGCACTGTGTTTGATGTCCAGTACAAGCAGTATGTGATGTTTGCTTCTTTTGGGCTGTTCTTAGGGGTCTCAGAGAGAGAAGGGCTAAGAGAGAAAAGGTGATTTTGCTGTTTCTCCTGTATTATGGTTCATATAATGGTTCATATATTTTGGTTTATGGTGAATATTTTAGGATTATTCAGAGTGGGAGATATGATGCTCCTTTAAGTAAATATTTTACATCTTGGGTTGCTTTGCTCCATTACTGAGCTACTCATGCCTTCAGCAACCTCCTTCTCTCTCTATTCCATTTTCCTCCATTCCTGTCCAACCAAACGACCCCAAATCCTTGTTTTGTCCTCAGGTATGGAGAGAAATCCTGGCTCACCAAGCAGGAGTGCCAGAGCATCACCCAGCTCTTCTGCAACCTCAGCAGGGAGACAGAGAACTTCACAGAGCACTTCTACGGGCGGGTGCGGGCGCGGGGCTGCTCCTCCAGCTGGGTGCGCTCCGAGCGCTTCGAGCCCCGCAAGGAGAGTAGGTACCAACCCCCAAAGCTCCTGCTCCTGCAGGGCAGCATTTCCCCACAGCTCAGGCTTGCCAGGCTCTGTGTTGCTGGGGGGGAGGGAAGCCTTGGAGGTTTGGAGGTGAATGAGAAATGGGCAGGGTCTGGGAGCTGAGCTGAAGTGGGGTCAGAGAAAGGAAAAGCCTGGTGTGATGGGAGGGAGAGCTGCTGGTGAGAGGAACAGAGAAAGGAGTAAGGGACGTGATGGGCAAGCAAGCTGAGAACAGGGAGTTCTAGCAGCTGTGAAATGGGAACACTGGGATAAGCATCCATTCCAATGGGCACTTGGTGTCCCAGCCCCAAAGTGAGCCCAACTGCAGACACAACGCAGCCTCTGGGAGCCTCACTGGCTCTGTGGCTAAAATTTCCCACTGAAAAATCACCAAGAATAATTCAAGGCGGCATCAGCAGCCAATGGTCGTGAGGAGCTTTCAGACCTTTGCACCAAAAAAGCTGTGAAAACCTGGATGAAAGCCCTTGGCAGTGCTGGGTGTAGCGCATGCCGGTCACCGAGATCAGTGCAGGCACAAAAGCGCTGTAAATCTGGTGTGGGATGGGAGCTGGATTTGGGCAGCTGTTACCTGTGGGATCTCAGCCCTCAGGCACACATGAAGGAGGACATCCTGCACAGGGACAGGGAACATGGAGCTGGAAAAGCCTGGGATGAGAATCCCTGGGCACAGGAACCCCAAACCACCTCTGTCTGCAGTGTCCCGACTCCTGCCATGCTCACACAGCTCAGACACATTTGTGCAAACAGAAGTGACATTCAGCGAGTCCGGGCTGTGTTTAACTCAGCTGACAGAGCCTGTTGTGCCTTCCCCAGCCATCATAGGGCCCCCCCAGGTGGAACACATCCCCCACGCCCGCTCCATCAGGTTCCTGATCCGGCCCCCCTGACGCCCCTGCGCGGGGAGGACGAGCAGCAGCTCACTGTGGAGGACATTTACAGCAAATTCGGGGCTGTGGATTATCACCTGACAATATTCAACCAGAGGACACAGCAGCAGGTAAAGCACAGCCTCGGGCACTGGGATGTTGTAAATCCCATTTCAGATGAGCTGGAGAAGGAGCTCAGTTTACACAGATTGGGGGAGATTTCTGATGTACAAGTGAAACTCTTGGAGCCTTTGACTCTCAGGACAACAGGAACTTTAAACTTTCTTCTTAAATCCAAAGGACTTTCTAAGAGTACTGTATAAGTAGCAAAAAGTAAAACCCTTGGTGACTAAAAATTACTTAAGAAGTTCAAGTCTTAAGAAACTGAAATGCAGAATTAAATACAGAAATAATGGAAAACAAAATCATATAAATATGATTCAGAAAAAATCAGAGTTCCATACATACAGAATAATTCGAGCCCTGTTAAGACCACATTAGTAAATAATAGTTTGTGCTGAATTTTGCAATCTGAATTGAAGAAAATTTCATCCTGCCCAAATACAAATTTTACCTTTCTTTTCAACAGTGGACAAAGAATGAGCCCAACAAAGAATTTGAAGTTTCCAACTTGGACCCAGACACTGAATACAACGGGACAGTTTATATCTGTCTGCTCCAGAGAAGGAGCAAACCTCAGGTGTTTTGGGTCAAAACACTGGCAGGTGAGGCTGTGAACTCTGCTGAGAGCTGAAACGTTCAGCTGGGATATTGGACACACAAAATGCATTGATTTTCCACACAGAACATTTTGATAATTTAAAAATTGATTCCTGTGAGACTAAAACTGTGACATCACCTAGCTAATTGTGACATTTTTCTAATCCAGCTCTTTTTCCACTTGTTCTTTCCCCAGACAAGACGTGGATTCTCTACTGTCTGGTGGCCCTGGCCTTCTGTGCCGGGCTGGTTTTTGCTGCCACTGCTTATGTGAGCTACAAATACATCAAACAGCGCAGTGCCCAGCCCAGGGCCCTGGTGAGTGCCCTCAGCCCCTGCAGCTCAGAGTGCAAACCACAGAAGCCCCTGCCTGGGGCTGCCAGGGTCATTCAGTCCCTGTCCTGTATGGGATCCACAGCTGCCACTGTCCCAGGTGCTCGCAGCCCCAGAGTCCAGCCTGGCCTTGGACACTGCTGGGGATGCAGGGCAGGGTCTGTGCCAGGCCCTCAGCACTCTCTGATAAAACATTGCTCCCCAGCACCCAATCCAACCCACCCTCCTTCATCTAAAGGGTTAAGGAGCTTGCTCTAGGCAATCACTGCAGCTTACTGGGATTTGAAAGTGCCCAGAACCTGCCCCAAACTGAGCCCCTCAGGTTAGGCAGCTAAACCTGGGGCATCCTAAATCCCCAGTTCCCCTTGAAACCCTGGGATTCTCACCTATCCCTCATCTCCCATAGCAAGAATTGGGGTTTCATGACAATGAACTCAAGGATTTTCATGCTATTTCCATGCTGCAGGGTTTAGGACAAATCTTGCAAAAGTGAAAGCAGATTTTCTTCCTCATGTTTCAAGGCTGCTCAGTTAATACACAATGAGAAATGTCTGTATTCTTGTGAATACAGGTCATTTTCCAGGAGAAAAATAAAAAAGCAGAGCTCTTTTGTCAGCAGAGCAGATCCCCGGTGGTTGTTACTGGCTTTTACTGACACTTTTCCAAAGAAAATGCTACAGTGACTAAAGCAAACCTTCAAGGTCACAGCTTCTTGGTAATAACTGGTGCTCTTTTATCTTCTCCACCAGGACTTCAGAGGGATTCCATCCTTCCAGCCTCTCACACTGACAGTGGAGCACATCATAAAGCCCCTCAGCTTTTCCAAACCTTCCCCTTTCATGCCTGAAGTGCAGCTGGCCCAGATGAGCCAACACTTGGACTGGTCCCTGGAGCCAGCACGTCCCGCGTGTCCCTACCAGCAGCAGGTGGATGTTCCAGCACTGCAGCGGCCCCCTCGGCCCTGCCGGGTGGAAATGCCAGCTCCCATCACTGCCTACACTCCTCAAAAAGCTGAGCAGAGCATTGCTGCTGCCCCAGGCAGCTCCAGCCTGGCCCTGACCTATGGGCTGTGTGTGGAGGCACCGGACAGGAGCTCCCAGCCAGAACAAAGGCTGAAGGGATCTTCTCCAGATGGTTCTGAGGATGGAGAGCTCCGAACCCATGGGCTGGGAAAGAGCTGCAGCCACTGGGATTACAAAGAGCAGCAGCCAAAGGTGGCCCTGTGGAAGAGCAGGGACAGACTGGAGTCAGTTGTGATCCAGGGGAGCCCTGGGCAGACCCAGCTGCTGCTGCAGAGTGAGGAGCTGGAGGATCCCGAGCGTGTGTCCCAGCTGTCCCTGTCCCTGCTGGAACAGGGGGGATGCTACAGACAGCAGGCAGCCCTGCCCCTGCTGCTGCCGGCAGGGAAAGCTGCACAGGAGGAGCTGCTGGCACCGCTGCTGCTCTCGGTCCGGACTGGGAGCCACGGGGAGCACTGGGAGCTGCCAGAGCCGTGCCCACCACCCCCTGCAGGCCCAGCGCAGCTCCCAGGGACTGCGGCCGTGCCAATGCTCGCAGCAGCGGAGGGGCCGGGCTGCGCAGAGCTCAGCGTGTCCCCAGGCAGCAGCGCCGGCCGCGACAGGGACACGGACACGGCCACTCCTCTCACCATGCTCTTCAAGGATTTGGACCTCAAAGTGCAGTGGGATGAGGAGAGCACGGAACTTTATTAGGATGACTTAATGGTATTTAAATCCAGATTATGTTTTCCTGTATGAAACAGAAGCAATGCAAACCCACAGCTGATCCTGGCTGTACGAACAGAGCTCAGGGCTGTCACACTGCTCCACTGTCACACTGCTCCACTGTCACACTGCTCCACTGTCACACTGCTCCATTGTCACACTGCTCCATTGTCACACTGCTCCACTGTCACACTGCTCCACTGTCACACTGCTCCATTGTCACACTGCTCCATGTGGTGCCTTTACTGACAGAACTGCTCCTTGTTACACTGCCTTACTGTACCTTTGCACTTAAACACAGGTCTTTACTTCTAGCATATTCTCAAATTTATTAGGAATTGGATTACTTTAAAAGATCAGTGACGATTCAGTTTCCAATCCCAGATTCAGTTTACTGAAAATTCAGGAGGATTCACAAACTGTATGTGCTCTTTACCAACACCTAAAATAGATGTAACTCCCTTTGAAGAAATCCAGGTGCAAACCTAGAAGTATTTAATGTACCACGGTACAGTAAAAGAAGTAAATAGTGTTCTACCCTTGGATAAATGACTTGGAAAAGAATATTCCACCTTCCTGGAATGGACTTTGCCTTCAAAGGAGTCATTGAAACTGGGTAACCGCTCCTGATGCAGCAGTTCTGTGATATTTGTCCCTGTCCCCTGTGCTTTTTAATACCTGTACAAAGATAAAGCCTTTTTTAATACCTGTACAAAGATAAAGTCTTTTTCATCTCAGCACAGATTAATGCAGCCTTGGCCTAGTTCTGGGCTTTCTCAGCCGCTGCTCCTTTCCTCCTCTGCAGCGGTCACACATTCTCTGTCTCCCCTGAGATCCCAGGGATGAAGGACCTGGGATCACACTCCAGGCAGGGATGTGAGGATTGCAGCACTCCCAGTTCAACCCTCAATCCCAGTTTATCCCAATCCATGCACCAATAATCCACTCAGGATTCCAGGGAGGTCTGGAGCTCTCCCTCCCACCCCTCCCTGCTCCATGAACATCCTCCAGAGCTGCCATGACCATTTTTTGAGAGCCAAAAATCCTTGGAGCTCTTGGACCTCCACCAAAAGGAAGGTAAATTCTAATTCAGGAGCCAGAGGAGGTGATTATTTTTCATTCAGAGGAAAGCACAGTTCAGCCTGTTCATTTCCACTGCTGTGGTGAAAAAAAATGTGTCTGAGGACATTGGTTTTAGAGAAGTGAAAGCATTTACAGGAACAAGCGAGGTTTGACTGGTATGGGGAAGTATTTACTCAAAGAGACCAATCTGACCAGGGGTAAAATTCAGCTGCTCCCACTCCAAGTGCACTTGGGGCTTTTCTCAGCCCAGGAAAGCTGAAGCTAAAGGTTAAATTCCACTTTCTTTGGGGTGATTTTGCAAATAAGCCATAGGCTCATGAAGTGCAGATTTTTGATGATTCAACCCAGGATTAAAGGAATAGTCCTAGAAACTTTACAGGCCAAGGTTCAGCTCTGAGCTCCAGCCCCAACAACTGCTGAAGGACCACAGCCCTGTGAGAGCAAAAGGGCAAAATTCCAAGTGTGCTGAAGGAGTGTGAGGGTATCACAGACTGAAATACGTGCATGGCTTGGGCAGTGACCAGCAGGACATTCCCAGGGAGCTCCCTCCATTCCATCACCACCAAAGGGTCTGTGGAATGTGCTTTGATCTGGCTCCTGTACTCTGTGCCCCAAAAACCAACACACAGAGAAATGCTGCAGCTCCTGGATTGTTCCCAAGGACTGGGAGGCCCCAGGGGTAACATTTGTTTCCATTAAACCCCCCTGGAGAGGCATTTAAAGTCAGTGATGCCAATTACCTTATTCAGAGCTGCCTGTGAGCTGCAGATCTCGTGTCAACACTATTCCCAGTGATGCTACCTAGGGAATAATCAACATTTTGGGTGGTGTTGTGAAACACAACCCCGAGCACAGGATGAGTATGGGCAGAGTCGTGTGGAAGGGGTGGGGGCCTTGGGAGAGCATTTGAATCTGCTGCTAAAATTATGTTATTTTCTATTTTAAAAGCCTTTCCAAATCCCTCTGCAGAAGCCCTGCCACAGGGTCTGATCATGGCCAGACTGTAAAAAATGTCTCATCCTGCTGGAGGACAGGTGGGAACTGAGGAGAGCCTGGGAATGGATTTTTAGAATGCACAGAGGTGCCTAAAGATGCAAAGTGTCCCCGAGCTGGGACATCCACCCCTCCTTCAGGCCCTGAAATACCTTCAGGGCTGCATTACCCCTGCCTGAACAAAAGGCAGGAATGATTGCAGCCCCAGCCCATCCTCCCAGCAGCTCCACTGCCCAGAGATCACAGGCAGGAGAGCCCTGTCCTGCTGCAATATCCTCAACTTCCTGCTTTCGTCATGGCTTAGTCAATATTGATTTTTGAGGCCTGGATGTTCTGAGCTGAGGGAAATTGATTCTTGTCTCATGAGTCACCTCCTAAATTTAACACACAGATCATCCCTTCTCAAGCTGTTTCTCTTTGGAAAACCTTGGAAAGAAATATTGATGCTGTTGAATTTTATTGGAGCGAGGAACACGTCATCCCTGCTGACCTCACTGCCTTCCTCTGCTCTGTCACAGACACATTTTCTGAAAAATCCTTTCCTTAGGGTTTTTCCCCCTGAGAAGCTGAGAGGCCTCAGGAACAAAATGCAAACAATGGTTATCTGCTGCTGTGGGATGCAACAGGTGCATCTGGGATTGGCCCATGTTGGATGTTTGTAATTAATGGTCAATCACAGCCCAGCTGGACAGAGAGCGGAGCCACAAACCTTTGTTATCATTCCTTCTTTTTCTATCCTCAGCCAGCCTTCTGATGAAATCCTTCCTTCTATTCTTTCAGTATAGTTTTAATATAATATATATCATAAAATAATAAATCAAGCTTTCTGAAATATGGAGTCAACATTCTCATCTCTTCCCTCATCCTGGGACCCCTGGGAACACCGTCACACTGCTCAGAACCAAACAGATCCATTTGTGTCAAACAGCGGCTCCAGGACCTCCTTTTCTCCATCTCCTCCTGGGTGGGAACATTTCCAGATAAACAGCAGGATTTCAGCATTGCTCCAAAGGTCTCCCCATGCAAACCATGTGTGCCCAGCAGTGCTCTCCTCCTCAGCCATGCTCTGAATCCAGCTCTGAGAGCTCTGGGCTGTGGGAACCCAGGACATCCCTCTGGCTGTCCAGGACAGCCAAGACCCCTGCCAGGAGGCTCAGAGCCCAAAATGCCTGTGTGGGTTTGATTATGACCCATGGAGCAAGTGAGCAACCTTAGATGAAGATCTGCAAGCCATGACAAATTAAGTAGAATGATAGTGAAGTTATCACGGGGTGGAAAAGTCGATTTGGGGGTTTTTGGTATGGGGGGTCAGGAGGCAAGATGGAGGGAACTGGACGTGTCCAGCCTTTCTCCTTCTTCTTCTTGGCCCCCATCTTCTGCTGTGATGGTGGCACTCACAGATTGGTTTAGAGTAGAAGCTCTCTGTCTGACACAGGTGATAGGTATTGGGAAGTTATTGTAAACACTGTATATGTAGTTTTTAGTATAAATACGTAACACTGCCCTGGGGCAGGCAGAGGGCCTGGAGCTGTCCTGCTGGACGGACCTCGGCAGGGCGGGAGAATTTTACAGGTAAGATACAATAAACAACCTTGAGACCAAGAAATGAAGAGCTCTGACTCCTTCTTCAAGTGCTGGGCTGGAAAAGAGACTTTCAAACTCTGCTCGGGGTCATTCTGACCAGCTGGAGATCCCAACACGGGGCAATAAAAGCTCCCCTTGCCTCAGGGAGTGTTGTCCCCAGCAGATGTCACACCGGTGACAGGTGAGTGCTGCAGCTCAGTTGTCACAAGGCCGGCAGAGCAGCAGGTGGCAGCTGTAACCCTAGAGCAGAGCATTGCTCTTTGTCTTCCCAGCTAAATCTGGGAGCTGGCACTGCTCACTCCCCTCCCCAGCAGCCCCGAGGGATCCCTGCCCAGGGATGAGCACTCTGCAAGCCAAGGATCCCATTCCCCCTCCCTGTTTGTTCCTTTCTTTTGGCACTGGAGGGTGTTTGAACACCATGAAAAATCGCTGGTGAGTTTTTAACAAGTTCTGGGAGGAAAATCTTACACGGAGGACAAAAGGAAAGCTCCAGGTTCTGGAGACAGAATGAAGGAGAGCTCCCAGAATCTCAGAATATCTGAGCTGGAAGGACCACAGGGATCATTGAATTCAACCCCTGGCCCTGCACAGACACCCCAACAACCCCACCCTGTGCCTGAGGGCATTGTCCAAACACTCCTGGGGCTCTGGCAGCCTCGGGCTGTGCCATTCCCTGGGGAGCCTGGGCAGTGCCAGCACCCTCTGGGGGAAGAACCTTGCCCTAAATCCAACCTAAACCCCCCTGAGCCAGCTCCAGGCATTCCCTCAGTCCTGTCCCTGCTCACAGTGACCAAAGATCAGTGCCTGCCCCTCTAAATAAAATAAGTTTTGTAACAGAGGGTTGATGTGACAAAATAAATTATTAATTTTAAGCAGAATAGATGATAATTATACATTACTTCTCATAATGCAAGATTCAGGAAAGCACTGGAGTGGCCATGGATTCAAAACCAATGAAAGGAGAGTGCTCCTTCCCTCCGACAGCTCAGCTCACCCCAAAGTGCTTCAGACTGCCAGCCCAGTCCCTCCTGTTTATTCTCTCCTAGGAATGTCCCAAACTCAGCCACCAAATGAACTTCACCCCTGAGGGCTGGTGCTCATCCTGCTGGGTTTCACCTTTGTTTGGATGGTGAAGCAAACAAGGTTCCCAGAATTGGCTCCTAGCTGCTGTGCCAGATTTCATGGTGGAATTCATTCCCACACCTCAAGAACCATCACCTACTCCTCACATTGCTGGGAAGGGTTTTCCCCAAATGCTGGAACTGCAGGACCACCTCAAATAAATGGAAATTCAGCAATCTCTGCTCTCTTCCCCTGCCCCAAACTCTCAGACACCACCACGGGCTGCTGGATACACAAAGCTCCCCTGCTCTGAGGCTCCAAGCCTTTGTTTGCTGGAAAAAGAAATAAAACAGTCCCAGCCCACCAAAACCTGAGAGCTGCTGGAGCTCCTGGTGCAATCAGACAGATTTGCCTGGAGCTGGCATTCCCTAAAGAGATGTCAAAGCAAATGGCATCACTCTGTCAGGCAGCAACGGCAAGGTTACCCCAAGGGCCATTCCTGGACAGGGTTAAAATATCCAGAATTCAGTTCAGATGCTTTGTGAGCTTTATCCTGAAGGAGCAGAGCAAACTGCAGCGCTCTGGATTCCGACAGGCACCTGTCCCTGCTCCGATCGTTTGGCCAAGGCAGTGATTTGGCAGGGTGGGGTGCTGGGTGGGCACTGCAGGAGCAGCGAGTGTCCCCAGCTGGGCCATCCCCATTGTCCAGGGAGGGCTGGCAGGGCTATATTTGACTGCAGCATGGGCACTCCACCATGGGGAACATTCTTCTGGGGAGAGTCATCCTCGTGTCACCACCAGGAGAAGGAAACCTCCTTTGTCCCTGCCTTGCCTGGGGACAGGGGCTCTCCCTGCAGCCTTCACCGGGTGAGTTTGGTTTCTCTGCAAATAAATTGCTGTTTATGCTGCATTTTGTAGGATCTCCAGAGCAGCATCAGTTGTTTTGTGTGACAGCTTTGCACTGCAGAAGTAGATTGTGCTTTGTGATTGTATCTGCTTTAATGATTGTTTTTCCAGTGTTGTTATAAAAATCCTGGTTTGCTTCATGTTTTTTCACCAGACTCTGCTCTGTTTTACTGGCGTGTTTAGAAAATAATCTGCATTTGAATTGAAAAGTGTAGGTTTTAACAGTGATTATAAAGCAATGAAATTTGTTCAGGGAAAAATAAACCCCATTATTCAGTAAAGATGATTCTGTATCAGTAATTATTCATGAGCATGGAAGCAAGGCTCTGATGCCCAGGATGAAGGACTCATTCTGCAGCTGAATCACTTCTGAAGACAGCAGAAACTATGAAATTACAATGATTTTTTTTCCTCATAAAAGCCTGCTTCATTTTCTTCTTTTACTTGTCAGCATTTGTTGTTTCTTCCAAAGTTAATGCCCACAAGGATATTGCCATTATCAAGATAATTCTGTATTTTCATTTGCATGTTGGGATATTTTGCATTTACCACAACAACCTTGCTTTTCCACGGACTGTTTATAAGAAATTTATTTACATCAACAGAAGCCTGTACAAGTAAAAAAATTGTACAAGAAAATTATCCTGGGAAAAGCTGAGGGTCTGTATTTTTATCAGGTTCAGATTCAAAAGCAGCAAAGCTCAAATCCAGGTGGAAGATTTGCCAAGGGAAAGTTTCAGTCATGGAACACGAGCTAGGGAAAGATTTACAGCTATGCCTGAACAAATTCTATTCAGCAACAATTACATTTGCAAAGCTGCTTTTCCAAAGTAACCCGAGCTTTGAGACCCTGTGAACGTGCCAGGGCCAGGATCCTGCTGGCTGGTTGGGATTTAACTGCAGGGACAGGGAGATGAGGAGGGATCCATGTTCAAAATTGCCTTTAATGCCCAGCCATTAATGAGAAGCTAAAATCAGAGAGCTGTGGGCTCCCAGAGCAGAGGCTGGGAACAGGATGGGAGCCAGGAGTGCCAGTGTTTGCTCCTGTGTCCCACCTGTGCACTGGGATTTCTCTGGGAAGCTTTCCTGGTCACTCCTTGGGAAAATCCTACTCCTGAGGTGCTCCTTGTAGGCTGACATTTGTTTTCTCCATGATTTTTCATTTTTTCCTTAAGAGCTCAGCAGAAACGCGTGATCCAGGATGCAAAGGACTGGATAAAGCATTTTCCTCTGGGAGTGCTGAGCTGGGACTGCTCTGTGTGCAGCCTGGGCATGGGGAATTACACATTTGCACATGGGGCAGGAGGGACAGCTCTGCTCCAGCAGCTGGAACTGCTGCAGCACCCTGCTTAGCTGGGAGCTGCCCCTGCCCTTCAGATGGGCTTTAACTTCCAACCCGAACCATTCCAGCATTCCTGATGAGATCCTGGAGAAATAGGAATAAAAGCTGCCTTGAGAGACTCCATTCCTCCCCCGATCCCATTTTCCACAGAAGCATCATGAAGCAAACCCCTCTCACAGTGTGGATGTAAAAATATTTTCATATGAAACTTCACCCACAGCCCCTGAACCCCAAAGCAGAGCAAGGACTTCAAAAGATTCTGTTAAAGTGTCTGATTTGAATGTTTTAATCTATTCCAGCAAGAAAGTTTGGCTTTGACATCCCACCATGGGAACCCGAGCCTTTTTCCACCACAGAGAGGAGGAGCAGAAGGAGGAGAGGAAACAGAGCTTGGAAATGACCTCCACAACCAGGAAAAAAAGGTTTAAAACCAGGTAAGCCCCAGAGTCAGGGACAGGTTGAGTCCATCAGGTGCACACAGGGCTTTCTACACATTCATGCATTTGTGGAATGCTGAGTTTGTGAAATGATGGAACATTATCTGGATTCTTTTCCATGAACCTGCCCCTGGCAGTGAGGAAGAGGAGACCTTCAGCCTTTCAGACCTGTCGATAGCAGCTGCCCTTGCCTTGACCTCTGAAACAGCAAAGTAAGTCAGGAATTATTGTAACTCCAATAGAACCATTGTGGGCAACACCACAGCTCTGCACCAGGCTCACAGCTCCCCACTTACTCTGTTGGAAGCAAAAAGAGCAGGTTCAACCCAGAGGTTGTTCCTTTAAAAACACCAGGCCTCAACTAAAATGCAGGAAATTAAATGATGCTGCCATGTGATAATGAGGAACATTGCCCTGCTTCCATCTAGGGGTGTGAGAGAAACCAGATTTTAAAGGAATAAATGGAAAATGCTGACAGATCAATTAATGAATTCCTCTTTCCTGGACAATCTCAGCCACATCTCTTCTCCTCCCTTTGATCCTTTTCCCAGCTTCCTCCCCAGGATTAGAAGGGGCTAAACAGTCCTCATGGAAGTCTGATCTCTTCTGGGAGTGCTGGGGGATAACTCCCTGACATTCCTCCCCACACTCCATCAGCTGGTGTTTCTGTCCTTACCACTCCTGATTTAACCAAAAACTGTGCTATCAACAGTAAAAAAACAACAAAAAACACCCTATAAAAAGAGAGAAAAAGTTTTATCTTGACTTCTGTTGGCTTTTATCATCACGTAGCTCCAGGCAGTACAATCTGAGAAGAGAAGCTGAGCTCCTGGAGCTGGAACAGAGGGGGCAGAAGAGGACTCGTTTTGGGAATGACATGGAGAAGATGGAAGAGGAGCTCATCAGGATCTGCAGGCAGCTCCGAGTGAGGGCTGACAGGAAGGGCCTGCGCAGGAAGGTCAGAGCAGACCCCTCTGCTGGCCCCAGATGCCAACAGGGCTAAAGCTGTGATCCTACACCAAAGCAGGTGTTAGGACAACCCCAAAATCTGGCACCAGACGCCAACAGGGCTAAAGCTCTGATCCTACACCAAAGCAGGTTTAGGACAACCCCAAAATCTGGCACCAGACACCAACAGGGCTAAAGCTGCGATCCTACACCAAAGCAGGTTTAGGACAACCCCAAAATCGCCCCAACTAAAGGCCTTGAAAGGTTCCCAGAGGTGCCAGGTGTCAGAGAGTTTGTGTAAGAGCTGCCCCCTGGCCTGCCCTGCCCTGCCCAGTGTCTCCCTGCACAGGCTCTGCACAAGGCCAGCCTGCAGAAGGAGCTGCTGGAGCTGCGCGCGGCGCGGGCGCCCCTGCTCTGGATCCCGCTGCGGGCACACGGCGTCTGGGAGAACATGGATGTCACCCTGGCATGCACCACCCTGGGGAGCCCCGTGCCACAGGCCACCTGGTAGGGCACTGCCAGCACAGCCCTGTGCTGCCACCAGCAGGGAGGGAGAGCTGCAGGGGACACAGAAAACACCTCAGGGTACAGAGGTGTGGGACCAGCAGGGACATGGGGGCCTGGAGCAGTGACAGTCCTGTGGGATCCTCCTGGGACAGGGCTGGTGCTCATGGAGGTTTCCCTGGACATTCCTGAGGATCCTTCTGGAACAGGGATGGTGTTCATGGAGGTTTCCCTGGAGATTCCTGAGGGATCCTTCTGGGACAGGGCTGCTGCTCATGAAGGTTTCCCTGGAGATTCCTGAGGGATCCTTCTGGGACAGGGCTGCTGCTCATGAAGGTTTCCCTGGAGATTCCTGGGAACAGGGCTGATGCTCATGGAGGTCTCCTTGGACATTCCTGAGGGATCCTTCTGGGACAGGGCTGATGCTCATGGAGGTTTCCTTGGACATTCCTCTGGGATCCTTCTGGGACAGGGCTGGTGTTCATGGAGGTTTCCCTTTCCTGTGGGATCCTTCTGGGACAGGGCTGCCTCATGGAGGGCTCATTCCTCTGGGATCCTTCTGGGACAGGGCTGCTGTTCATGGAGGTTTCCTTGGACATTCCTGTGGGATCCTTCTGGGACAGGGCTGATGCTCATGGAGGTTTCCCTGTTTGCTTTTCCCACAGGCAGACTTGGGATTTAAGTCACAAAAAGCAGAATCTCCTTTCAGCACTAAATCACCACAAACACGCCCCAACAAGGCCTGGCTGCCTTGGGCACCATGGGTGTTTCAGCATTAAACTGCTGCTGCTTCTACAGTTTGTAAAATACAACACAACTGTCACCTACTCCCTTTGTATATTAACCAACCTCAGGGGAGAGTGTTATGGACTGGGCCTGAGTGCAGCACACTCCATAAATACCAGAAATAAATGAAAGATACCTCAAAAGCCCAATTTGCACAGTGTATTTTGATCAGTTTGAAGTGACTGGCCGTTCCTCCTCTGGAAGGTTTAAGTGTGCAAACATTTGCATTACTAATGACTCGTGGGCAGCAGCTCTGCCACTGTGGGAGCTCTGCATGCCCTGTGTCCTTCCAGAACGACCTCTCTGAATTATTCAGAGAGCAAAGAGAATCTGAACCTCCCACACATCCCTGGGAGCACAAGGAAGAGACATCTGTGAACTCACTCACAGGAGCTGCAGGGCAGGGGATGTAAAGCCAAGGCTGAGCAGCCACACAGGACCATGGAGGGCTCTGGGTTTCACTGCCAGACTGGTTTGGACTGAAGAGGGAGATCTGTAAAAGAGGGAATTGTGTCTGCTCCTCTTTCCTTTGGTGTTTGACATGGGTCCTTCCCTAACAATTTCCTTCTTTTCCACCAGGTATAAAAATGGAATCCCCATCAATCCCCGCCGAGCCCCAGCAGGAAAATATGAGATCAAAAATCAATTTGGGATGTTGACCCTGCACATCAGCAGGTAAGGGCTGTGCCCTTGGGATCTGACCCTGCACACCAGCAGGGAATGGCTCTGCCCTTGGGATCTGTCCCTGCACACCAGCAGGGAATGGCTGTGCCCTTGGGATCTGTCCCTGCACACCAGCAGGGAATGGCTGTGCCCATGGGATCTGTCCCTGCACACCAGCAGGAATGGCTGTGCCCATGGGATCTGTCCCTGCACCCAGCAGGGAATGGCTGTGCCCATGGGATCTGTCCCTGCACACCAGCAGGGAATGGCTGTGCCCTTGGGATCTGTCCCTGCACACCAGCAGGGAATGGCTGTGCCCTTGGGATCTGTCCCTGCACACCAGCAGGGAATGGCTGTGCCCATGGGATCTGACCCTGCACACCAGCAGGGAATGGCTGTGCCCATGGGATCTGTCCCTGCACACCAGCAGGGAATGGCTGTGCCCTTGGGATCTGTCCCTGCACACCAGCAGGGAATGGCTGTGCCCATGGGATCTGTCCCTGCACACCAGCAGGGAATGGCTGTGCCCTTGGGATCTGTCCCTGCACACCAGCAGGGAATGGCTGTGCCCATGGGATCTGACCCTGCACACCAGCAGGGAATGGCTGTGCCCTTGGGATGCTGACCATGCCCACCAGCAGGGAATGGCTGTGCCCTTGGGATCTGTCCCTGCACACCAGCAGGGAATGGCTGTGCCCTTGGGATCTGTCCCTGTACACCAGCGGGGAATGGCTGTGCCCTTGGGATCTGTCCCTGCCCACCAGCAGGGAATGGCTGTGCCCTTGGGATGCTGACCATGCCCACCAGCAGGGAATGGCTGTGCCCTTGGGATGCTGACCATGCCCACCAGCAGGTAAGGGCTGTGCCCTTGGGATCTGACACCCTGTACACCAGCAGGGAATGGCTGTGCCCTTGGGATGCTGACCATGCCCACCAGCAGGTAAGGGCTGTGCCCTTGGGATCTGACACCCTGTACACCAGCGGGGAATGGCTGTGCCCTCGGCTGAGCTGCTCCTTCAGCTGAGCGAGACCTGCTCGCCCCAAATTCCCAGTCTGTGTATGATAAACAAACCCAGTAATTCTTCTGGAATCTGACCTTGCCTGCCTTTAGGCTGTTGTGTTTGAGCTAAACCTTTGCCAATCTCCACAGCAGTTCACAAGGTTTAAAAATCTATGCAAAATCAAACAAAGGTAAATTGATTAATTTACTTCTGCTCCTCTTTTTATGTATCAGCAATATTTTTTCCTTCAGGGTAAGGAATGCACATGAAGCACTTCATGAACAGACAAAAAAATGTGATTTGGGATGCATCAGTGTAATCAGAACAACATTAGTTCTGATCTATGAATTATCTGTGATAGACAAATGCAAATCTTCAGTGTAATCAAGTGTTCCACAGGCCTTTTGCTTCTTCCCTACTTAAAATGTTTTCCTTCTGGGTCCCAAGAGAAAAAACTGATGACAAAGTGCCAGAAATCCTTGTAATTGAAAGAAAAGCAGCTTCTGGATGAAGAGCAAACACCCCTGGGATTAAAGGTGAACTCCTTTGAATGTGTCCTGTGAAATATGAAGGAGGGAATTTTTTTTTCAGATGCTCCATGGAAGATTCTGCTGAGTACAGTGTGGAGGTGAAGAATCAGTATGGTGAAGCTTATTCCTTTGCTACAGTACTTGTCAGGAGTAAGTACAAATATTCCTTTGGGTTTCAACTTCCCAATACTGCAGAGTCTTCCAAACATTTCCATTATTTGATAGGAACACACAGGCACTCTGGAAAGGACAGAACAGCTTCTCTTCCTTAGTCACTTCTGGGCCCAGCCAAAGGTTTTCCTTTCAGATTCCATATGGACACAGCTGTCCTTTCACTGGGATAAAATTGTACTAAATTTAGGTGCTTATTTCTTCTGGACTGCTATGAAACAGCCCCACGGTGGAACTCAACAGGATCACAGGGAGTCTGCTAAAGATAAATAAGAAATGGCTCCCCAAGAACTGTGGCTCTCAGTGGGACCTCTCAGGGCATTATTGCAGAGAATGTCACATTCTTCCCTGAAATCAGTACCTACCAAGGGCAAATGCAAGATTTTCCTCTTGGATTTGTGCTGTTCTTAAAATAACTGGCACAGACTCCACAGATATAAACTGTGCACAGCCAAAGCCCAACGTGGGGAAGGAAGTAAATAAACCACCAGCACTTAAAAAGGGAAATAATCTCAAGCTTTAGGAAATATGCAGAGCAGTCTCACAGGATCACAGTTTAGCCGTTCATATTTCATCTATTTATAGCTAAATTTCAATTTTGTAATAAAAAGCATGGACAGAACAGACTTACAGGACTGTAGACAATTACACCCTTTAGTGGGACTCTCAGAGCCCTCTGCCACGGCTTGTGTTGTTACCACACTTATTTTCACATGCCATGTTTTGATCTGAATCCTGTCTGGGATGCAGATCTCACAAGGAGACTGTGACTCCAGGATTGTAAAAGCAATCTATTATCACACCTTTCAGGTCCTTCAATTAAACAGTACCAAAATTCAGCGTAACTGGAAATATGCAGCAGGCATTTACCAGTTCTAAAGGAACAGGTACACCAGCCCAGAAAACCTTCATTTGCATCCTTCCCAGAGTCCTAAATTCCCCCTATCCTAATGCAGGAAAGGTTACCAGGAGGTTCTCACAATGTGGCCACAACAGGAGCTGCCCTTTGCCACAAAGCAGCAGCCCTGAAGGAAAAATTCCATGCCAATAATAACCTGCTCCTCTCAATTCCCTGTGGGATCTTTAGGATCAGAGCAGGATGAGGATGGAACAGGGGCTGTGGTCTGGCACAGAAAGGCCTGGCTGGGACAGCTCTCCTCACCTGTGAGTGCCTGGTTAACCTGTCCCTCACCAGGGACAAAGCCCTGCAGACACTGCTCCTCCCCCAGAGCCATCCCAGTAACCAGAGTCTTCCTTCTGCTGTCTGCATTTACTGCTCTGAAAATAGAGATTACAGCCAGGCCTAATCCTGCCTCCACTGGAAACATTCCTGGTGCCCAGGCAGGCCCTGGCATCTCCTCCCCTGGCTCTGGCTGCCTGCAAAGGCCTCGATGCCAGGGGAGGCTCCCTGGGATCCCCTTTCCCTGAGACACCACTGAGGGTCTCACAGGCTGTTCACCTCCAGGGCTTTGCGTTTCCCTCCTCTCCAGTGGTCACATTCACTCCTCAGTTTTTGGTCTGCTACTGCCCAACTTCACCACTGGAAGCACAGGCTTTATTTTATGGGCATTGGTTGCACCTGGAGAGAGAAGTACCTCAGCTTCACCCTGAGAGCACATCAGTTCTTGGCTTTGAGCTCCAAATGATTTCCCGTTGTGCTGTGATGCCAAGAGGCCAGAGCAGGAGGAGCTGTGACACCTCCAGAGAATCCAGAACAGCTGATTTGGGGACCTCCTTCCCTGAGCTCCTCTGTCTCAACACAAACATCCTTTCCTTTGGTTAAATGCTGAAGTCCCAGTCACTGGCAGTGTCCAAGAATCCCACATCATCCTCTGGGAATGCTGTTAGAACCCAGGGGGTTGCTTTTAGTCAAATCTTTATTTCATTTGGCTTTAACTTGCCTGCTTGAAAAGGCAGAAGGCAAAGTGACAAAGCTCTCCTTAGCTCTGAATAACTGAGTGCACGTGAGCATTTGAGCAGGACTGCTGCTCCTGGAACATTCATGGAACAATTTCCTCTGCAGACACATCCCCAGAGGCTCGTGAAGGGCATCAGCTGTCAAATGAATTGAACTTTTAGCCCATGGTGACACTCTGAATGTTCAAATCAAGGGCTGGCTTGAGGGAAAAGTTTGCTGAGCATCACTGGCTGTTATTAAGAAGATAAACACACTGTGAAATTTGCTAAATGTGTTTTCCTCTTCTCTTATAGAATATTATGGAAAGGAGTCAGGATTTGATTCAGAAATATACAAAAGTGAGTAAATAATTGGTGTTATTATTATTTTTATAGCCTGATGCAATTTGATTGTTTTTTCCCTGAGAGCTTTTCCTGTCATCCTGACTGCACAAGTGCTAGGCTCACTCTAAATATATGACAGTAAAAATACTACAGGAGGAAGGCTCTGAAGTCTCTTTATCATGCTGACTCTCATTCCACAGGATCCCTTCTGGCCAGAGAGGCAGATTTTGCTTTTCCACTGAAACCCTTATTTGCAAGAGAAAAGGAGTCTTTCACCCTCTCCTGTTGCTTCTCCTCTGATTTACTGGAGCACCAACGAGGCATCACCTGGTTCAGAGATGGTTTGTAGGCAGCAGCTGAGTTTATGTGCATTTACCTCTGGGAATGTCCCACTGGAATTCACAGGTGGGATTGGATGTTCACAGAAAAAAAATCATTAAAATCCAGGATTCCTGAGCTGTTCTCAGCTCTGCTCAAGCTACAGATGTTACTATTTAATGTTTGCCTTTTCCCCATTTGTAAAGGATGATACCACTGAAATGTTTTGGAGGTAATGACATTCATGTTCCTAAGAATATTTGAAGAGCCTTAGTTTGAAAAGCCTGTGGTTCTCCAGTGAGAAAAACTTCTGGATACTCTGTGTTGTTCTGCTTGGGTCTTTCTGTGGATCAGAGTCCACAGCTGAAATCTGGAGGCACAAAAATAATCCAGGAATGTCTTAGAGATCCCTCATCTCATTCTGTGCTTTTTGAGGCATTTGGGAATAAATATTGCCACTCCTACCCAGGCACATCCAGGTGAATTTCCTTCCCCTTCTCTGCTCCACAGGGGAGCTGCTGCAGGACTCGGAGGCTCAGGAGCTGAGGTGCCAGGGCTGTGAGGCCTCTCTGACAGTGCCGTGTGCTCACAAGGAGGATGAGGGCTTCTACACCATCCGTGTCCCCTCGCTGCACGGATACAAGGAGCAGACCACTTACGTGTTTGTCAGAGGTACCTGCAGATCTCCTTTCCTAAGGCCTTGGCATAAAGGAATTCCCCCCCCACACACACAAGGAAACAGCTCCTAATTTTGTGTGTGGATACGATTATCACAATGACCAACTATTATTTTCACTGATGATTTCAGTATTAAAAAATTGTGTTACTGGGATAGGCCCTTAAACATTTATAATTAAGCTACTCAATGAAAATTCTGGCAGACAAAAGAACAGAAGCCGCCCCCTCTCACCTGGTGTTTTGCAGATGCTGCAGCACTCACAGCTGGCGCCCCAGGATCCCCCCTCAACGTGAGATGCCACGATGTGAACAAAGACTGCCTGCTCCTTTCCTGGGTAGCCCCCAGTGATGATGGAGGAAGCCCCATCCTGGGGTACCTCATTGAAAGGTCTGTAAGGCATCATCTCAGAGCTGAGAACCCCCATTTTATGGTGGAAATAGAGCCAAGGAGCCCTGTGGGCTGCGTGTCCTTGCAGGTGTGAGGCTGGCTCAGAGCAGTGGGTGCAGTGCAGTGCCCAGCCTGTGAAGGGCTGCAGGTGCCCAGTGCTGGGCCTGGCGGAGGGACAGACGTACCAGTTCCGCGTCAAGGCTGTCAACAAGGCTGGCACCAGCCACCCCTCAAGGGCCAGTGACCCTGTCACCACCCAGGACCCCAGCAGGGACAAGAGAGTGACAGGTTGGTACCAAACCCTCAGAACCATGGGAGGCTGCAGGAGTAACGAGTGCAGATTGTCCAGATCCTCCCCATTCCCACAAATGTCTCTGCTGAGCCCATCTGGGGAGCATTCTGAACAGAAAAAGTTCAAAGTGCCATTGTTTGTGATATAAAATGTCTATAATTGTGCACAGAGCCAATGAGCCAGTCCTGGGTTCTGTTTTCCCCCCCAGGCACCTTTTGTGGGTGGGTAACTCTGCCCTGTTTGTCATTGCAGTGATTCCATATGACCAGGGCAGGACCATAGAAATATCCAAGGATGACCTGGAGGGTGAGTTTGTCTCCTTCTTTATATTGAAGAATCTTAATTTATAGTGGGAGAACACAATCCATTGTAAAAGAACTTTAATTTTCCTGCCACATTATCACTGAAGCCTTTTCTGCCTTCCCATAGGACACATTAAAATTCCCTTGCCACCCACCAATGTTCGTGCAACTGAGGTCAGAGAAGATTATGTGGCTTTGGCCTGGGATGAACCAGATCCAAGAGGCAGAGAGCCACTGAATTACTATGTGGAAAAGGTAAGAAAATAATATCACATAGGAGGGGAGCTGCAGAGCAGAACCATTTCTTTCTCAGGTGGGACATGATACAGGTGAGGCCATTCCCAGTGAGGAACTGGGGAGATCCAGCCTCAAACCCAGCTGGTTCAGCCTCCTCCAGCCCTATAAGTGCCCTGAGCCATGGCCCTGACTCTGACACAGCTCAAGGACTAATGATTAACAAGGAATGGACAAGGAATTTTAACACCACAGAACAGTGG
Source organism: Emberiza elegans (assembly GCA_024865655.1). Classification (NCBI taxonomy): domain Eukaryota; kingdom Metazoa; phylum Chordata; class Aves; order Passeriformes; family Fringillidae; genus Emberiza; species Emberiza elegans. The sequence continues at coordinate 6,652,379 of JALJVW010001685.1, read as the reverse complement.
CAGAATTCTAACAGGAAGAATTGTTCCGGCCCTGAAAGGTGGAAAGAACTGAGAATACCTCGCTGTCCTGTTCCCCACTAATCACTTTGTTGGTTAATTAGCATCTTCTGCCCATCTCTTTCATGCATCCTTACTTCTAACCTCCTGTAGCAAAGGGGCCCTCTGCTGCCAAGGGTGAAAAGTGTGAGTACATCACAAGAAATACATAATTTATGGCTTTGGTTTGTGTTTTGTTTGGAGCTTTTTCAAATTCCTTTCCTACAAAGCCCGGCTTTGTTACTGGTCAGGAGAGTTTTGTGCTTACTTTAGGAGCGGTAAATCATCTCCTTTTCCGTTGCAGTGTCTCGTAGGCAGCAGCTCCTGGCAGATGGTGAACCTGGAGACGCCAGCGAATTCCCCAAGATTTGCACTCTTCGGGCTGGAGAAGGGAAAATCCTTCCGGTTCCGCGTGCGCTCCGTCAACAAGTTCGGCATCAGCGAGCCCTCGGTGCCCAGCGCGCCCGTCCTGGCCGGGACACAGCCCGGTAACAGCAACGCTGCTTGGCCGAGCCTGCACCAGCCCCGGAGAGGGATGGGCTGCCGGGAATGGGGGAATTCCCTCCAAACCTCATGGGTTTAACTCCTGCACCAGCCCCGCAGAGGGATGGGCTGCCGGGAATGGGGGAATTCCCTCTAAACCTCATGGGTTTAACTCCTGCACCAGCCCCGCAGAGGGATGGGATGACAGGAATGAGGGGGATTCCCTCAAAACTTCATGATTTTAATTCCTGCTCTGCTGTGCCCTGCACTAACCCTGCAGAGGGATGGGCTGCCAGCAATGAGGGGGATCCCCAGCCCACTCTCCCCTCTAAACTTCATGGTCTATGGTTACACAGCAGTACTTTGATAAAAGGAAATCTCTTGAAGCCCTAAATCCTCCTTTAATTGGTTTGCAGTTGGTCAGGGCAGTGCTAATCTGAGCAAGCAGTGAGTGGGGAATTACATTTAATAAAATAGGAACAGTTGAAGCCTGTGTTTGATCCAAGGATGCTTGCAGCATGGTGAGAGGGAGGTGACAGTGTGGAAGGAATGACAGGAGGCTGCAGCAGCCTGGGCTGGGCCAGGACAGCAGCCTCTGCAGGGCTGCTTTGGGTTGTTTTCTCCCTGGACTGAGCTGACAGAAAGAGGGCCACAGGCTCATGTTGGTGTTTCTCTTCTGCAGAGGGACGAGCACTCACTCTTTATTTGTGTATTGTCCCACACTGAAGCTGCTCCAGGGTTCCCTCAGAGATGGAAATGCAGAAGGGAGCAGGTCCCAGTTCAGGGTGGAGCCAAGGACAATCAACAGATGAGCTTTGCTCCTCCTCTGCTTCAGAGGAGCTTGTGTGGGGTAACTGCAGAAATCAGTGGCAGAGGAAGACGTCATCTGGCAATCCCAAACACAGATCCTGTAGAGTAGACCCCTGTCCATGGCATTTTGCTCTAATTCCACTGAATCCCAGAATGGTTTGGGTTGGAAGGGACCTCAAAGCTCATCCACAGGCAGGGACCTTCCACTGTCCCAGGTTGCTCCAGCCCTGTCCAACCTGGCCCTGGGCACTTCCAGGGATGGGGCAGCCACAGCTTCCCTGGGCAACAATTTGAAAATGGTGCTGTGGAAAAGGTGATTAAATCAAGCAGGCCAACTCAGTTATAATAGTCTGGGCTTTTTTAAATTATAGATTTTAACCCTCACTACTTTTGTCTGTGTTTTTTGTTTCTTCCCTTTTTTAGCTCCTCCACTTCCACCATCTCAGGTTCTGGCCTTCAGAGACACCAAGACATCTGTTGTTGTGCAGTGGGACAAGCCCAAGGATGGCCCAGAGCCCCTTGGCTACTACATCTACTGCCGGGAGACGGGCACGGAGCAGTGGCAAACAGTCAATAACAAACCAGTGACAGGCAACGAGTGAGTGCAGCTCTCTGCTCTGCCGAGGGATGCCAGGGGCCCGACCTGGATTCCTCTGCTTCTGCCTGGAGTCGTGTTTCAGATAAAAAAAGAACTTCCTTCAGTCCCCATGCACAGGCTGGCAGGCACAGCAACAGCAGGGCCTCTGGGAGGGCTCAGGATTGCTCCAGGCCTCATCCAAGGCTGTGTGCTCTCCATGGGCTGGGCTGTGCAGCCCCTCTGGGCCTGGGGCTCTCCATGGGCTGGGCTGTACAGCCCCTCTGGGCCTGGGGCTCTCCATGGGCTGGGTGGTACAGCTCCACTGGGCCTGGGGCTCTCCAGGGGCTGGGCTGTGCAGCCCCACTGGGCCTGGGGCTCTCCATGGGCTGGGCTGTCCAGCCCCACTGGGCCTGGGGCTCTCCAGGGGTTGGGTGGTACAGCTCCACTGGGCCTGGGGCTCTCCAGGGCCTGGGTGGTACAGCCCCTCTGGGCCTGGGGCTCTCCAGGGCCTGGGTGGTACAGCTCCACTGGGCCTGGGGCTCTCCAGGGCCTGGGTGGTACAGCCCCACTGGGCCTGGGGCTCTCCAGGGCCTGGGCTGTCCAGCTCCACTGGGCCTGGGGCTCTCCATGGGCTGGGCTGTCCAGCCCCACTGGGCCTGGGGGCTCTCCAGGGGCTGGGCTGTCCAGCCCCACTGGGCCTGGGGCTCTCCAGGGGCTGGGCTGTCCAGCCCCACTGGGCCTGGGGCTCTCCAGGGGCTGGGCTGTCCAGCCCCACTGGGCCTGTGGCACCAGCAGAACCACATTCCATGGGTTTGCCTGTTTTCCACTGGCGTAAGTCTGTGTCAATCACATGCAGAATTTACAGTCACTCTCCAGCTGTGGGGGTCACATGTCAAGCAGAAAAAGTCCATTAAAAAGTCCTGTTTATCTCCCTGCCCATGGTGATTCATCTCCATCTGATCCATACCCACTGTGAGTTATCTGGAGCCATTTCATGTGACACATTAATTTGTAATGACAAATAATGATTTTGCAAGAACTAAACCTTATTAAAGTGTGTTGCTGTCTGCTTCAGCACTGTTTACCTGTGCACAGGCAAACACAACCATATTAATTTGCTCCCCCAGATTTACTGTTCCTGGGCTGCAGCCTGGAAAGGAATATGTGTTTTGTGTGAAATCTGTCAGTGATGCAGGACTGAGTGAGAGCTCACCAGAAACAGATCCCATCGTTGTCAGGCCAGCAATTGGTGAGTAGTGACCAAATGAAACCCCTCCAACCCCATCTGTCAGGCACAGCCACCACTGCCTGCTGTGGTGACAGTGTCTGAGAAACACAACAAAAGGGAACTCATTTTCCTGTACCCTGGCAGCTTGTGCCATCAACTACATTTGCCAAGCGTGGTCAGAGTTAATTAATTAGCATTTTGGCCTAGCAGTGTGTTACATTTGTCGTGTTAATTTGGCTCTGGGTACAAGTGACCATTTAAAGTGCTCAGTTATGTGATGTCTGGAAACCAACATTGGGAATTTCCCAGGAAAATTAGAAAATCCTACAACCACACCATCCAGGACCTAACCCTCCATTTTATCAACCCACTGCTCCCATCTTTTCTGCCACACAAACCCTAAAGCACCAGGCAAGGGACCTTCTGAGACACATCCAAGGCTTTTGCTGTGACTCCCAGATGAGAGCAAGGACGTTGTGCTGACACTGCTGTTCTGTCTGTCCCCTGCCGTTCTGTCTGTCCCTCTGTGCCCAGCCTGTCCCTCGGCCCCTCGTGACTTTGTGCTGCTGCACTGTGGCAAGGCTGAGATGACCATTGGCTGGAAAGCCCCGAAGCACAAGGGAGGAACAAAGATCCTGGGATATTTCCTGGACCAGCACGAGCACCCTGAGCCCGACTGGCAAGAAGTCAACGCTCGGCCGATTCCTCGGCGCGTTTGCACGGTATCCATTTGGGGCACAGCTGGAGCACCAAGGGTGAGCTGGGCTTTTTCTGCTTCTGCAGTGCCCTGCTGAACTGACCAGGTCTGCCCTTCTGCACCCCAAGGTCAGCAGCCTGCAGGAGGGGCACCTGTACCAGTTCCGCGCCCGTGCCATGAACAGGGCTGGAGTTGGGGAAGTGTCCGAGCCCAGTGACCTGTTCAGATGTGAGGAATGGACAATGCCAGAGCCAGGTATCCCTCGTGGAAAACCATCCAGGAAAACATCACCAGCTGAGCTTGTTATCTCCTCACTCTTCCAAGGGGTTTCTACCATAGAAATGGTTGCTCCCAGGACAGAAAAGCACAAAACACTTCCAGGGGTGTTTTGATGTTGTTCATCCATTACACAGATAGAGCACCCAGGTATTTTAATGTTGTTTCCAGAGAATGAAGAATCAGGATCTAAACTCTCAATCCCCTTTTCTTTACGCCACAGCAAATACCATTAAAGCAGCTGGTGATGCTGTTCTATAAACCTACCCCTAATTGCCATAGAAACCATCCCCTACAGACCCACTACTCAACTGCTACCCCAAACTGTGCTCTCTGACCCCAGCCCAACTGCAGTTTCCCTGTTCCCTCTGTGCCAGGCCCTCCTCACGATGTCAGGTGCTCTGAGGTGAGGGACTCCTCCCTGCAGCTGCACTGGGAAGCTCCTCTGTACCTGGGCGCAGGGCCAGTCACAGGGTATTTCATAGAGCTGTGTGAAGAAGGCTCAGAAGAGTGGAAACAGATAAACAAGCAGCCCACAGCCACCACCCACATGAAGGTCTGTACCTGCCCTCAGTGTCCAAGTGCCGCTTCTCCTACTCTGACATTAATTCCTGGCTGTGTTCCCCGCAGGTGTCAGAGCTGGAAACGGGGAAGTGCTACATTTTCCGAGTACGAGCACTGAACAAGGCTGGAGTTGGACCCCCTTCACTCCCCTCAGACCCTGTGGTGGCTAAAACCAAACCTGGTATGAAGCTAAAAGCCATGAGACTGGGCCAGTCTGTAAATAAATGTATGATTTGGGTGAAAATCTGCTTTGTGATGCATCAGCTACTTGTTTCACAGCAAGAAACACCCTCAGTAAAACAAAGACGAACAAATCAAGCTGCCCAAATGAATTAGCTCTAACTGTGCTCTGTGTGGCTTGGTTTTGGGAGTTGTTTTTTGAGTCAGATGTGCAGAAGCTCAGCCCTGATCTGCTTTGGTAAGGAATGTTTTGTGGGTTTTTCACACATCCAGGCACAAATGAAATTGAAGTCGGGGTGGATGAAGAGGGTTTCATTTACATGGCCTTTGAAGCCCCTGAAAAGAATGACTCCTCTGAATTTATCTGGTCAAAGGACTATGAGGGGCCTCCAGATCCTGACCGAGTCCAGATTGAAGAGAAAGGCAATAGGTGAGTGTTTAATGCACACTGAGAAAATCAAGTGGTGACTAAAGAACACATTAAACACCAAGAAAAACCTGAAGCCAAATGTTTCCCTGTCCTTTCCCTGATTTCCAGCCCTGGAGCCCACAAAATGAGCTGGTCATTGCAATCTGGGAGCAGCTGCCATCCTGTTCCCAATTTCTTTACCTTGCTCCTCAGGGTCATTTATAAATTCCAACGAGTTCTACATTTCCTGTTCTGGATGTATCAAATGCTGTCACAGGAGACATCATTTCTGAGGAAAATATATAATTTTTGCTATTATCCTTCTAGATCAAAGCTGATACTGAAAGAGCCCTCAGAAAAGGACCTGGGTGTGTATTCAGTGGAGGTCACAGATGTAGATGATGATATCTCTGCCAGCTGCACTTTAACAAAAGAAGGTAAAAACTGATTTTTGCCAAAAACAAAAAACTAATGTACCCTCATTTTCTAATCTTAGATGTTTAGAGGAAAGTTTCCTGCAGAAGAATAGTCAGTGACTAATGTCACTTAATGGTATCACTAAAAAGATGTTTCCCATTCCTCGAAGGCTCAAGGGCAGTTTCTTTTACAGTCCCCTAAGGAAAGATTCCATGCTGCTGCAAAGTCATTTTTCCACTGCAGTTCAGATTTCACATTTGGCTACACTGTCACAGTGATTTATAACTTCTTTAGCACGCTCCCTGAATTGATCCAACCAACGTATTCAGATATAACCAACAATTCCCTTCACCCCCTTTTCTAGTCCTCCCCATTATTGAGTGTTTTATTCTCTCTTTGACGTAAAGTTCATGAACAAATTATTTTAAATTGATACAATTAATTTGTTTTGGCCGAGTGTTGACTTTTAATTCTCTGCATTGCAGATCTGGACAAGTTATTGAAACGGAGCCACGAAATCAGGAACCCACGTAAGTTGAAGCAGCAAAAAGCCACAAGCAGGGGCCAGCCTGGGAAAAGGGAAGCCAGCAGAGCCCTGGCTGGGCCAGATCCTGTGGTGTGCCTGGGATTCCCCTGGTGCTTCTCTCTGCTTGCCAGTGATCAAGCTGATATCTGGCTGGAACATCGATGTTCTGGAGAAAGGGGAAGTGAGGCTGTGGCTGGAGGTGGAGAAGCTGTCCCCGAACGCTGAGCTGCACCTGATCTTCAATGACAAGGAGCTCACCAGTACCCCAGTAGGTTTTATTCTGCATTTCACCTTGACTCACTTCCCCACTGCTGAACATGGCACATTCCCAGTTTTCTGAATTCCCATCAGATATTGTGATGGGGATTTTGAACTGAATACAGGCAAATCTCATTAATTCTAGGAGCAGATGGAAGAGATTTATTTCTCAGTCCAAAGCACTGGAAATAACCTCGTGTGTTACAGCACCCTCCAACCTCCTCAAACATCCACAAAAATGTTCAGGCCTCCTCCTTGTCCTCCCATATCAAATTAATATTAGCACATTTAAAAATACTTGGAATGAGAGGACAGAGGGGAGAGCAGTTGAGAATGAAGCACAAATATAAATCATGGGCTGTCAGCTCAGTGCAGAGCAGCAATCCCAGATAACAACCAGGACCCCCAGAACAAAGGACAGGTCCAGGCCAGAGCAGTTCAGAGCTGTCAGTGCCCTGTTGGGGGGGTTAAATCAACATGTAACAAGTTTATCCAAGGCTTTATCTGTTCTAAAATCTGTCTCCTCTCCACTGGAGAGCTGACAGGGATCTGCACCATTTATCAGGCTCGTTGCAAGGACAATATTTGCTCAGAGCAAACAGGCAGCGAGGCAGAGTGATGATGTTTGTGCTCAGGCACCTGGCACTCCCAGGGGCAGGAGCTCAGCGGTACCTGCACCGCAGCAAGAGAGGGCAATATTCCTCATCCTGGCCAAGTGTGGAACTGCACATCCCAGATGATAGCCAAGGGCAACACCTCCATGCCACTGAAAATCACAGATACCCTGGTTTCAGCTCCATAACACCCATGAAGGAAGGATGTCTTGGGTTAGGTGGTTTTACAGAACTTTGTCTCTGCTGGAAGCAATTCTACCATTCCTACACACATAAATAACAGATGAATCCCACAGCCTGGCACAGCACAGTGCTCTGCCTTCCTCATCCTGTAAAATGAGGGGAGTTCATAAGGATACAGGTACAAAATAACTGCAAAATCTGCTGTGCTAGGAGCAGCTCTACCGTGGAAGCTCTTCAGTTTCTCCTATTTGCTCTGTTTTACACAGACACACAAGATCAACTTTGTGAAAGAGAAAGGCCTCGTGGAACTGATAATCCAGGATTTCTGTGCTGATGACAAAGGGATGTACACAGCCCAGCTCAAAGATGGGAAAGCCAAAAATCAATTCACCCTTGCTCTCATAGATGAAAGTAAGTGAAATTCAGGTTCAAATATAGACTGCCATGCTCAGTGGAAACTTTGTGAGGCACTTAAGGCCCCAAAGTATTTCCAACAGTTCTAATGGCACACTGGGAATGGGGAGAGCAAATTTTAGCCCAGATTTAAAGTCCAGGAATCATTTAAGAAATTATCAGAATCTCTCTTTACCATAAATTAAAGCTTTTAGTCTTATAAATAGGTGCTTGATGATAAAAGCAGTCTGCTGCAGTGGAATGCTGAGTTCTTCCTTCCAAATGTTTTACATATTAGCTTGCAGTGGTGAACTGTGCCTTGGCAGCAGAGTGGACAGTGTGCAGTCATTTATCTCAGGGCAGGATCAGGCTGGAAATTCAGTGTATTTAGCAGCAGGTTCACTGCACTAAAGGTAATAAGGACAAGGAGGAAATATCTCTATTGTAGAGGAAATATCCAGTAATGGGGGGTTGTTGACTTTGTCCTTTGCTGTTCTGTAGCTTTTGCTAAAGTGGCAGAAGAAGCTGAAGCAAAGCGGAGACAATGGAAGAAAAAGCAGGGTAAGGTCAGCCAAAGGTTAAGGACTTGTCAGAATGAGGCCAGGATGTCAAAAGCCAAATGAATTTATTTCACTCCATCATCTTTTTAAACACAGTATTCAAGCTGATTAAGACATAGGATAGACTCCTTGTTTTCACATACTTTGCCCTGCCCTTAAAAATCAAATAATGAACTAGTTTTAGCCAAGCTAGGCAGATTTATCAGTGGAGATCTTCTGCATCAGTGCTGTGGCACTGAACACTTTCAAACTCTGAAACCTGTCCAACCTGAATACACATTCTGTAATTAAGATCCGCTTGTTAAAACCAGGATTTCTAGATAAGTTTGTAAAGATCCATGTATTCCACTTTCATCTTCCACCTTATGCTGGTGAATAAAGAAGTTTATAAAACAAGTTCATTGGAAAAATACTACAACTGAAAGGTGATTCCCTGCTAGTGAGGATAAAAATATTCACTTGTTAGTGACTGTGACACCACGTTATAAATCCAGTCCCTTCTCGGCTTCAGAGCTGCCCAGTATGGGATGAAAGGATCTAAAGGAATTTATTTCGGTTTCCCCTCCCTGTTCCCTCGAACCTCGGGAATTCCCAGGTGCACTGCGGGAATCCAGCACTAGATGGAAGCATTCCCGCAGGAAACTCGGCAAAGGCACCACGAGAGAGATTTCATTTCTTTTCCAGGTCCACATTTCATAGAGAAGCTGACATGGAAAGTTTTGGAGAGCTGTGAAGTGCTCCTCACCTGCAAGGTAACAGAATTCCTTCAGCATTCAATTTTAGGTGCAATTTTCAGAGGATATGAGCAGTGCTCATGCAAATGCTTTGCTGCATTTGTAAGGAGATGGTTTCTTTTGGGCAGAAACTTTAACAAAGAAGGGAAGTTCTCAGATTCTGGAGTAATGTAAGTGATGATTCATATTAGGACATCCAAGAATTAAGGAATCAAGTGGATTTTGACTTTTAAATGTTTACTTCAAATAGGCAACAAACCTGAGGAAGGACACCAATTTCCAATGGTTCTTCAATCACAAGGCACGAGCTGGTGGAGTGTTTGATCCACAGACTGGGATGGGAACTCTGCAGATCCCAAAGGTGAAACATCAAACAGCTCAGAGATCCACAGGAAAATGGCAAAAAAATGGGCTGATCTTATTCATATTCCATGTGGGTTCTGGGTAGTGCCCACTGAATCAAAGAAACACTGAGAAAAGCCAAAGAAGAAATTTTCATGTAACAGTCAGGCTCTGAATCTGAGTTCTAGTGGAGTTCATGGCAGGGGGTTGAACCTAAACAATCTTTAAGGTCCCTTCCAGCCCAGCCAGGCTGTGATTTGAAGATCCTAATAAGAAATAAAATGTTTTTAACAGTGGGTGGCTGTACAAAGTTTAGCACATCCTGAGAGGCTGAAAAGAGCTGGTTTCACACAGGGACTGAGGCAAAAGCTGAGCTACTGACCCCCCAAAACAAACAGGTTCTGAACCAGACCCCCCTATCCTTTCACAGGAGGTTTTGGGACAAATTTACCCTTTCCCCCCCTCATTTCTGCTCAGTTCAACCAATCTCATTGGGAAGGAATGAATCTCAGCTTTTTCCCTTTTCCAGATCCTGCCCTGTTTCAGAGATAGGGGAGATTTCTCTGGGAGGGGTGTTGTTTGTTTTGGGGCTTGTTTGGGTTATTTTAATCAATATTACACATGCACACACGTATTTGGTAGGTAACCAAAGCAGATGAGGGCCTGTACAAAGCAGTGGTTTCAGATAACAGAGGAGAGGACTCCACCCAGCTGGACCTCACAAAAGGAGGTAAGAGGACTTTGGATCACACAGTAAGACACATTCACACCCCTTTTTGGATTTAAACCCAAATATCCTCACTTCCTATGAAACCTGTGTCCTATGTACTTTTATAGGAGTTAAAACCCACACAAAAAAATACTGGTCAAATTTAGAGTTTCCTGCTCTACATGCTGATGTCATTTCCACCTGCAGTCATTTCTCAAGCCAGGACTGCATTATAAATTCTGCCAAGCCCCACAGATAAAAGCTCAGGGATGTTTCAGTCACTCCAACCCAGAATCAATCAGAAGGTTCTGCTGCCCAAGATTAAATGCTGCCCCGACATCTGGAATCCATCATGTGAACCTGGTACATAAATCTCCAGTCTGGGAGGCACATGGTGAGTGGGAAGGAAGATAGCAGCATCTAAATTTAGTAAGAAATGCCCAGCATCTGAAAACAAATGAATCAGAGGCAAAAACTCCATTCCCAGTGAGCTCTGCCACAGAAAAAGACAGCAAATAACCCGTAGATATAAACCATCCCAACCACAGTGAAATTCATTGGCAGACTGGATG